>OV702291.1:487230615-488480615 GCA_916181665.1 Avena sativa | reverse complement strand
TACTACGGTCATGTATTCTACATGGACTTCAAGAAACAATCTCACTCATAGTGAAGTTGGTTATAATCCAACAAAAACGATGGAGTCTATTATTGAAACCATGCAAACCTTGGAATTACCAAGGATGAAGGAGCAAATTAAAAGTACCAAGCCTACATGTAAGTGGAGAAAGCCCCCTGAACATTTAGTTAAAATCAACTCTGATGGTGCTATTCAGAGTGAAGAGGGTTTTGCAGAGTCTGGTGTGATTGCAAGGGACAGTGTGTCCTTTTCGAAAGGTGATATGCCCTAGAGGCAAATAATAAATGAGTTTTATTATCATATCTCAATTAGTTCGTAATAGTTTCATATTGTGATATAACTATATCAAGCGGAAACATTGATACATGTGTGGTATAAAACAGACCAAGTCCTAAGTAGCCTCTATTTATACTAGTTCGTTAGACAATCGATGATCAAGGTTTCCTGATCATGGAGCATTTACGCCAGTCGACAACAGAGTCATATATGATATGATGGACATTACCCACATATAAGTATTGCGACATGATGAAGTCACAAGGTTCATCGTTGTAATAGTTAGAAGCATAGTATTCTTCTCATTATACCGTGAGATCGTATTACTTACTGTATCCCGAGGCTGCTTTGATCACATCAACCGTCATGTCTATAACTTGGTGGCCATAAAGGTGTGTGTCCGGTATTCTAGAGGAATAGTTGAGGCCTACGTATCAAGATCAAGATTTGTTCATGCGCATGACAGGAAGATACATACGGCCGACTGGTGAGATTACATCCATAATGTTGCAACGTGTGATTAGGTCATAGGGATGAAATATCACGGGAACAAGTGAAACAGAACTTGCCGATAACGAGATTGAACAAGGTATATGATACCGATGATTAGATCTCGGATAAGTCATATCGAAGAAACAAAAGGAATTGGACTCGATGTTTACTATTCAAACAACACTGTCATCGTGGAATGCACGATGGTCACTATGGACATCCTAGTCCCGCTAATGATCATTGATATGAGAGGAGTCTTGATCATGTATGTGATGTCCCCGAGCCATTGAGGTAACACACTTAAGGGTACGATGATGCTAGAGATCATTTTGTAAGAAGGAAGAACAGATGATAGAGAAATCGAAATCGTTCCAAAGAGAAGAGAATTCAAAGTTGTTTGGAGGAAGAAAGAAAGGAAAAGTCCGAAAGGTGTTTCGAACAAATAGCAATTTATAATATGCATTTATTCTATGTTAATTGTGAATTAATCTATACTAAATAAATATTTATATTAAAATTTATAGGGCAACTTCATCAATAGGCCAAAACCCTAGAGGGAATTGGCCTTGGAGGAACCCACCCTAAAAAGAACAGAAAATAGCGCCACGGGCAAACTGGCCCATTTTTGACCAGCCCAAGCAAGCAACATCCACACGAGCACTAAGTGTCACGTAGGGCGGCAAGACACAGGGCGCTGCACCGTGCACTGGTGGGCCGCGTTCGCGAGCCGGCCACCCGGGCCTAGCTGCTACGCTACCGCCGCATCGATGCACTAGCGCACGCACAGTGGGCCGCAGGTGAGTGCGCCGGCGCACGCGGGCACTGGCTGCTACCACTGGCACCGCGTTGGGCTGCGGGCGAGCGCCGACCCACCCAAGTTGTTGCAGTAATGGGTTGTTGGCTTGCGCCCCAAGCTGGCCGCCGACGCATGCTGGCCTAGGCACTGGGTAGCCCGGCCGGCTGCCCCTCATTTTCCCTTTATTCCTTTAGTCCCACATGGGACACCCAATGGAGGGAGTACCCGTTCTCCATCTATATAAAGGGATGCCCATGGTTGGGATTAGACAGACCAATTGAATATTCTCAGAGACACTTTCCGCACGAAATCTCTCTCTCGTTGTCCTCTCGCGATGGTGTCGTCCTTGGAAGGATGGCACATGCAAAAGATGACATACCTGTAGCACGTCGTTGTGCTGCAGGGATTCCAGCCAGGGGATCTACTTCTGCACTCCCGGCAGGGGTCAGGGAACCGGATGTCGTCATCGTACACCGTATGTGTGCGAAACCACGAGGGTGATGCCACTTGTGATATGGGGTGGCCCGATCTTCTCAGCAAGCTCTTGTCGATGGTAATGGTGGATGATTGATAACTAGTGCGTAGCTATACTCTCTCCTGCTCGTACCCTGATGCCAATGCAATAGCTCTCGAACCTTGTAGGATATTCACAACACCACACTCTTGCGCATGCAGCCGTTGACCACGAATGGTAGTTTGCAATCTACTAATTGCCAATGGAACAACAGATCACACTCAATTGCAATTGCTAGAATTCGATCACAGGGTAATTCTAGAGGTTCTATAAAAGAAACAACTCCAAAATAATTTTAACGTGGTCTAAACCTAACTTGGTATGGCGCCCCATTTATTTATGAGTCTAGGGGGTGGCGACCTAAGGTGGGATCCGAGTTGGTCCCACCCAACTACGATACAAACCGACCCATAGTGGGTTCGGTCACATGACTCTGCCGTGGCAGAGTTTCAGTCGCTTTCTCTATCGCGGCAGCCTGCCGTGGCAGAGAACAGGTGCTTTTCTCTGCCGCGGCAGAGAACTTGCTCCGTTGGTTTATCTTCGTCTTGGACAGCTCCTTGCGCTTCCTCCCTCCCCTCCCACGCACATTCTTCATTGATCAACACGTCATGTTCCATTAGCTCCTCGCTCCGTGCTACGCCTTCTTCTCCTAAGTACCTGATCATACAATATTTCAAAGACTTAGGTAATATAAAATTCTCATTAATTAAAACACCAGGTTCATTAAGAAACAAGTTCACCTATTGTTCTAGTAGCTTAGCACGAGCTCTTATAATTGGTCCAATCTTTATCTCATTGGATTGATCTTTCTTTGCAGCAATTGGAACATCATCATTAGCAATTGGGGTAGGTGTAATTGTAGGAATGTCCTCATCAACTTGTGGCATCTTGGATGTCGTGAGCCGGAGCTGCTGCACGATGGATCAAGAGGTGACTTGCAAGGAGTTTCGCGACCTTGATGTCGGCTACGAGTACGACTACATCATCCACGTTCCTCTTAGAATGTTAACCTCTTTCGGACTAACAAGAGTATGTTTCTGAAACCTCCTCGACCATTACTGCATTACTCCTATAATAGATCCTGGGCTAGTCAGGACATTCCAACGTAGAATTTTTTTTGTTTTCTGTCACGGAACCCCTTCACTTTCTTGGTGATACTTGCAAGATATATGAAGGTGTGTCTGATCCTTTAGTCACTGAAGCCTTGGTGTTGTGATATGCTTTGGCTTTTACTACGGAACGAGGTTACAAGCAGGTAATCGGATTGTGAAGTATTGCTCAGGCAGTGGAATAACCGACATGATGATCGCTCTCTGATCAAGCCTATTCTAGCTGAGATTAGTGAGCTAGCTAGTTTATGTCCTTATTTTAGTATTGTTTTTGTCCGTCGCAAAGCTAACCAAGCGGTCCATTGCTGTGCAAAGTATGCACTTCTGCATATGGCACCGTCTACTTAAGATGATGAGCCACCGGCGTATTTAGCTCACAGTCTAGAGGCTGATTGTACCCCTGTTTTGGTTGATTAATAAAGCTTAAGTTTCTCCAAAAAAAATACCCTTACCCACAAAAACAAAAATAAAAAAACTCAATACCCTATTGCCACGCACCCAACACGACCGATGTTCTCAAACCGTTTAACTGCTCACCATAATTACGGCAACATGACATGTTTACATGGCCATGAATCCATTATGTTGCAGATCAAGTGAGTGTGCACCTTTTGACTATCCACTATGACTAGCTCTATCTATCCGCACCACACACATTCACAGGATATTCACATGATATTATACTACTACTACTATAACCCCCAGAGTAACACGGGAAACAAACAACTTAACAAAACCCAGAGAGAGAATAACAACGGAGCACTCAACCACGCATATGTCCACATCACGATTAAACAATATCACAATCACACGTGAGACTTGACTTTGCTCAACACGTGCGCGTCGGCGACGAACTGAAAATTCACGGCGCCACGCCGGCCGGATCCACGAGTATACTGCGCCCGTGGTCGTACGATGGTATGACTGCCATGCATACAACACATTACAATTCCACTGTTGGAGAAGAGAAAAAAAGCGGTAGCTGGGTGTGGTCTGTGTGTGTGGATACTCCGTTTTCATGAAAGGTGAAAAAACGTTTGGAAATCTACCATGCGTGTGATAAAGTTTGGACGTTGACTCGACTCTGCCTTACCGGGTTGTTGTGGTGGGCCCGAAGCGTCCCGTGCCCGCGTCGGCGAGAAACGTCGCACGCATGGCATGGTAGTCGCTCCCTGCGACGGATCACGCGTGCACGTCGCTGCGTCCATCCTGCTGACCCGGCTGCATACCAAAGGGACGCATGGGCGGGCCTAGACGGCTGGGGCCCGAGCAATCCAATGGCTCGAGGACGCGTGTCCGCCCACCGGACCAGCTTTCTCGAGGGTGCCGCTGCCGCGTCAGTCGTCGCTAGGTAGTACTAGTAGTACCTACGAGTCGGCAATCACTGGTCGCCTGCCAGCGTACAGTGAGCGATGGTAGACAGATAGGCTCGCGAACGATGCATGCACTGGATGGATCGATCAGAGGACGAGTATGTGCGATGACCGAGCAAACCTTTTGAACTAGCCATCGATCGGTCTCAGCTGAGCTTCAGATCAGGCGACCAAAAAATAATTTCCTGGACCCAGAGAAGACCTCCAGGTGCATGATTCAGTTACTTAGCAATATCTCCGACCCAGAGAAGACCTACACGACACGGTCTATACCCATCCTCCATCCGCCTTCAACGATTTTTCGACGGGTTTCTCCACTTGCTTTGGGTCAACGCCACAGCGCCACGGTAACCGGATGAGTGACGTTCTCCAACGGCTGGCTGCTGGCGGCAGTGCTACGCGGCTCAGCTTCATGCACTCATCACTGATTTTCTTTTTTTTAGAAAACTCATCACTGATCTTGATAGCTCGGTTCCGTACGTGGTAGTATTTCCATACCGAGTTGGCTCTCGTGACAACGATACACCATAATTACAACAGCATGACACATTTAGAGAAAATTGTAAGGACCAGTAACTCTTGATGCAAGAATTGCACGGACCAGCAACTCTAGTTCTTTGTTGTACAAACCATCAATTTTGGGAACATAGCGGTTATAAAGAAATCTAATGATAGATAACTATGTATTAGACAACTAGGGACACTGATCATAATAGACAAAATTTAAAATTTGACAAAACTATGAACGAAAATTCCGCATGTAGATACGAACATTTTGTGTTCACACATAAGTTATTAATAAAAATAATTACTATTTTATGTGGTTTGTGTAAAAAGACGAGAAAATGTCCATGAATAGTCACGTTGAAGCATCGATTTTTTTTTACAAAGAACACAAAAAATTCTTTATTCCCGAAAATTTATGCACGTGCATATATGGGTATCTCCGACGTCTGAGGTGTGAACTATGCAGTCAGTGGAGGAGCACGTTCGGGCTCGTGCTAGCTCGATGCCGACGCAAATGGGCTGGAGCGCATCCCCACGTCGCTCACGCCATGAGGTCACCCACGAGCAGAAGAGCTTCCCCACGTCCCCTATCCCGCAAGTAGCAACAAGTACAACGCCGAATCCTCTCCCATTGTGGAGCTTGGCTCCCGCGCGCATCAGTCTCGCAATGAAATTCTCGCTAGAAGGCTGAGATGATGGGACATAGTAGGAGTTACGCGACTGTCCGGATGTACGTGCATATATATATTTCCTAACAATTTTAAATGTGTTTTCAAATAATAAATTCATAGGCATGTAAAATCTGGTGAGAGGCGTTCTCGGGGCGCCCTAGACCCGCCATCAGCGTAAGTGGGCAGGACCGCGCTCAGTGAGAGGCGTTCCTGGCGCGCGCTGGGTCCGCCGTCAACATATGCTGGCAGAACCGCGCTTGGTGAGAGGCATTTCTGACGCGATACACGTCCGCACCCGCTAGGTTGTGAGGCCCGTCTAGAGCCGATGTGGCACCGTGAGCCCATGCCGACTGCGGTTTCTCGTGGCCATGGGGCTCTCCAAGACGTTGTTGGTGTGCTCCTCCCACAAACGGATCAAATCAAACATTTTTTGTGTCTCACTTGCGGTGCCCATCGGAGTGGCCCATATATGTCATTCACAATTTTTTGGAAATAAAGAATTTTTTTGTGTTCTCTGTAGAAAGGAAAAGTTGACGCTCCAACATGACTACTCATGGACATTTTCTCTGTCTTTTTACACAAACACATAAAATAATAATCATTTTCTTGATAACTTGTGTGTGAACACAAAATATATGTATGTACGTGCGAAATTTTCGTTTATAATTTTTTAAAATTTTAAATTTTGTCTATTATGATCGGTCGCCCTAGTTGTCAAATACGCATTAGATTTTTTTGTAACCATTGTATTACCAAAGTTGCTGGTTTGTGCAACAAAGACGTAGAGCTGCTGGTCCGTGCAACTCCTGCATCAAGAGTTACTTATCCTTGCAATTTTCTCACACATTTACATGGCCATGAATCCATGATGGTGATCAACGCGTGCACTATCATCGATGACCATGAATTATGGCTAGGATACCTGATTAGGCCATACACAACGGGCAGACGCAAACGGAGTCCGTTTGAAGCCTCGCGCACGCGTGATTCAGTTTTTCTTTTTGAAGGGAAACAGATGCATAATTCAGTTAGCAGTGAGACGTTGTGGCCTTTGGGTCCGGTTCAGTTCAGGGAGGCACCCTTCCTCCATCCGTCTTCAATTGTTCTCGACGGGTTTGTCCACTGCTGACGGTCAACACACCCCAACGCCACGCAAAGAGGCTGATAGATGTTCTCGAATTGTTCTGCTGCTGGCGCCTGGCGGTAGCACCGCGGCTCAGCTTGGTGCCTGATTATTATCGAGTTCAGATCATCCATGCATTACTTATCCAGATAGCTCGATTCCGTACGTGATAGTTCTTCTATACCGAGTTGGCTCTCGTGACAACGACAACGATTCGCCATAATTACCACAGCATAACATATTTATACGGCCATGAGTCCATGATGCTGTTCTACGAGTGCACTGTGGATGACCATGGATGCATGACTGCTTGATTGGTGTAGGTTAGTTGCATTCGGACCACACCACCAAACCGAGAAGTATAGGGCCGATCTGCTAGAGTGACAAAACAGCTCCGTTTCCTTCTTTTCACCGCTAATTGTTACTTCCTCTCCGATCCAAATGAATTGATTTAGATTTGTCTAGATCCGATTATATCTAGACATGATGTACTATCTTGATTAATTTGAATCAACTAATTTGGATTGGAGGAGTATTATCTTGATTTCAAAATTTAAGCATTTTTAGCTGTTCAAAACTTGCTTGTCCCCCCACCACATACACGGGATGTGGCATTACTCCTATATACTCCGAACATTTGGGGGGGAGACAAACGACGTAACAAAACCCAGAGAGAGAATAACAAAACGGAGCACGGAAGCACGCACATGTCCACATCACGATTAAACAAATCTACTTATGCATATTCACACACGAGACTTGACTTGGTTCTACACGTACGCGTCGGCTGGGAGGGACGTACATACGCACGAAATTCGCGCTGGCAGACATGGCCGGATCCACGAGTATACTGCACCGTTAGTCGTACGATTTGTGCGACTGCCATGCATACACGGCGAACGCTTGTTGGCCTTTCCAACTCTGACTTAACCACACTCTCAAAAAAAAAACTCTGACTTAACCACACATGCACTAGGCTTGGAGAGACTTCTGAGTGAAAAAACAAAAACAAAAAAAACAAAGAAATAGAGACTTGTTGAGTGAAGGTTAATGTGAAAAATCAACAACTGATCGATCGCCGTCGCCGATCAGAAGGAGAAAATGAGAGGATTCTGGCGTCGCGTCGGCTCGTGGGCTCCCGCGTGCGCGCGTCAACGTCGAACCTTGCCCTTTGCCCTTGCCCTCGGCACGTACGTGCGCGAGCGTGACTCGTCGCCGTCGGGTCCAAGCTAGCTAGCTAGCCCGGGCGGTGATGTGACCGGAGCCAAACTTCTGGCCACGTACGCCAAGGGTCTGCCGGCACTGGCCTCCTTCGGCTGCTGCACCACACCACTGGCGTCCATCGTTGCAAGCCAAGCAGCAGTACGCAGCCAGCAGCCGTGGTTAATTAATTATTACCACGGTGACTGACCTGAGTACTACTGGGGCTGGTCACCTACCACCGGATTGTGTTGTGTTGCATGTGCTCGTTGCAGCTAATAACACGAGATCAGAATTTACTTTGGTCTCGGAATGTCGAAACACATCGATCTCAACCGATCATCCTCACGTGCTATCAAACTCGACGAGGTGTACTACTACTGTACACATTTGGCCGCTGTATTGGAACGATACGTACAAACGCCCGGTCCGTCAAGCCGTACGCGACGACAACAACGTCTCACCTGCCCCTCTCTTCATTCCGATCAGACAATGTCATCGTCGCAGAAAGCTCGTCGTTATTACTAAAGCTTATGTATTACACGAAAAGAGAAAGCTCGTCGATCCAACGCATCTCAGATCTTGGATCAACGCCGAATGAGATCAGTTCACGGAAAATGCTGCTATAGTATTTTTCTAGGTGGCGTTTTCAGATTACTGTTTGGTGACACGACGTGGACTTGATTAGTTGGTTGTATGCATGCGTCCAAATCAACAGATGTTGCAGTTGAAGCCTTGGATCGGAGGACTAAAATCTTTTACTGCCAGAGAAAAGGCTCTAGATGAGAATGAGGCTTGGAACATGCTTAAGAGCACCTCAACTCGTTGGGTTTGCGAAATTTTTGAAATTCGCCCAAAGTTCGTTTAAACTAAGCAAATTTCATACTAATTTAGACGATTGCATTATATTATAGGCGAGTTCGTACGTATTTTGTTAAATTCAAATATATATACCGAATTCGACTTACATTAGGCTAAAAAAACATAAAAACACTCTGGAGATCCTAGTTCATGCCGAGGCGGCGGTAGAACACCGTGTAGTCGCCGTCGTCGCTCCGCGGATGGTATCTCGGCGGCTGGGAGCTGCAGCCCTGCCAGGCGTCGCCGATGAGCCACTGCTGCGACGAGGGCCCCGACCCGCCCTCGTCTTCGTCGGAGTTGTTGAGGTCAACGAGCGACACGCGCTGTCGATGGCGAGCGGCGCGCATGACCCTCAGCCTGCTCCCGCTCCCAGTCCAACCTGGACCAGGTGCACGCGGCGAGGCCCGTCATCGGCGGGACATCGTTGAGCAATGCTTCCATGGCAATCTTGAGGAGGAAGTAGTGTCCTCGCGTCCGGCAAGGCCCACTCCGTCGGCCATCCTCCTCGGCATCCGGAAGCTCCCCTCGAGCCACGAGAAGGACGGAGGCGGGTACCCCAGCCGCGGGTTGTTGGCGGTCATGATGTGCTCGAGGACAGCAGCGAGGGTGTGGCCGGATGCACTCCACCAGCGACGCCGACCAACAACAAAGTTGTTGCGCACCGGTGCCGGGCTTCTGCCCTCGTGGTAGGCCAGCCAACGCTCGTCCCAGAACGCCTCGTTGTCTGGGTCCTGCTGCTCCTCCTCGTCCATGTCGGCGAGGGCACCTCGATCTCGTCGACCCGTTTATCGCCTTTCGGCACCGGCGACACGGATACGCCGCCGACGCTGAGCTTCCAGGTCGGCAGGCACCAGAAATCTGGCGGCGCCGGGTAGCGGACCTCGTGGAGAAGCCGTGCCTCCCGAGACTAGAGTGATCCGCCGCTGAAGCCGTTCACCACCGTAGGGTTGCCGGGGAACCTCTCTACCATTGCTTCCGCTTAGCGTTTCTTTGCCTAGAACTGTGTAGATTGGGGAGGTGGAGGTCTGTGCTCCGAAGACAACGAGGTTGGCTAGCATTTATAGCCATTTCTGAAAAGATCTGGAATTGTCCGGAGAATAAGATTCATATAATGGAGATCATTTTCTAGGTTTGGAAATGTTCCGGAGTGTTCATATAGGGATTCTAAAAGGTTTCGGAATGTTCCGGAAGGTTCTAGAAAGTTCTGTGGAGTTTACTTGAGAACCAAGAAAGGAAAAGGGGAAACTTGGGGGGAAGGAAACTCCCCCCAAGCCCCCCTTGTGCGCCGGCCCTAGAGGTGGCCCTAGGGGTGGGAACCCTAGGCTCCACCCCTCCCTCTATAAATAGAGGGGTGGAGGCTCCCCCCCTTTGCCCCTTCCACTCCTTGCCCTAGCCGCCTCTCTCCTCCTCCTTCGCTCTGCTCTGGCTTAGGTGAAGCCCTGCAGAATACTCTACTCCACTACCACCACCACGCCGTCGTGCTGCTGGGATTCCGTGGAGAGATCTACTACCTCCGTTGCTCGCTGGAACGGGAGAGGAAGGTCTGCATCGACTCCGAACGTGTGAACGATTGCGGAAGCGCTGCCGGAACGCGGCGCCGGAAGGCTCATCCACTCGATCTTGAGATCGGCAAGTGATCCTCTACATCAACCACGAGATCCGATCTCGCACAAGGATTTCGGATCTACAAGGGTTAGTACAGATCTATCTCGTTGCACATGTCTAATAGATTAGATCTTGGCTTTTATCTAGATTAGATCTGGGTTTTGTTCGTTCTTGCGGTAGAATTTTTTTTGTTTTCCATGCTACGAACCCTTCAGTGGTATCAGAGCCGTGTCTATGCGTAGATCTATTGCACGAGTAGAACACAATGGTTTTATGGGCGTTGGTGCTCGTGCCGTCTTTTGCTTTGTGTACTTTGCATCTTGCGGTATGGTGGGATGAAGCGGCTCGGGCTAACCTTACATGCCATCGCACATGAGACTTGCTCCACGCTTGACGTGTAACTTGCTTTGCACAAGTGGCTTTGCGGGTGTCTATCTCTCCCACCATAGTATAGATCCAATTTACACTTTGCACTTGATAACACTTGTATCAACGTTGTGGTTCAGTTTCGTAGGTAAGATCCGTTCTTATTCGAAAGCCCCAAACCACGTAAAACATGCAAAGAAAATTAGAAGCGTCTAACTTGTTTTTGCAGGGGTTTTGTGATGTGATATGGCCATCGTGTGATTATGTTTATATTTGATGTATGCAATGATCCTTGTTGTAATATGGCAACCGGCAGGAGCCTAATGGTTGTCTTTAATTCTGTTAAGACCTGAGTGTCTATTCATCTTGTAATAGCTTTATTCCAAGTAGTTGTAATAGTTGCTAGTGATGATGGACAACCATGAAGCGGCGCCACTGACCTTGACGCATTGATGGTGATGATGTAGATCATGTCCGTGCTTTGGAGATGGAGATCAAATGCATAAGAAGAAAGGGCCATATCATATCACACTAATTATGAATTGCCTGTGATGTTAATCCTTTATGCATCTTGTATTGCTTAGATCGCGACGGTAACATTATAAGATGATCCTTCTCACTAAATATCAAGTAATAAAGTGTTTGTCCTTAGTTGGCACCGTTGCTAAGACTCGTCGTTTCGAAGCATCTCGTGATGATCGGATGTGATAGATTCTACGTGTACATACAACGGGTGCAAGCCAGTTTTGCACATACGGAAACTAAGGTTAATCTTGACGAGCCTAGCATGTACAGACATGGTCTCGGAACACGGAATATCGAAAGGTAGAGCATGAGTCATATAAATGATATGATGAACATGAAGATTGTTCGCCATTGAAACTACATCTTCTCTCGTGAAGGTCGGACTTGGTGTAGTGGATTTGGTTCGTGTAATCACTAAGAAACCGTGAGGGATGTTGTTTTGAGTGGGAGTTCACCTAGTTAATTTAAGAATTAATATTGAACTCAATTTATCATAAACTTAGTCTAAACTACTTGCAAATTTGTTGTAGATTATGGCGAACCTCTCCATCAATTTCAATGCGTTCCTAGAGAAAGAAAAGCTTAAGAACAATGAAAGCAACTTCACGGACTGGCTCAGTGGACTGAAGATTGTCCTCAGGGCTGGTCAGTTGACCTATGTGCTCAAAGCACCGCTAGGTGACCCACCTGCAGAAGATGCCACCGATGACATAAAGAATGTTTACGCCACTCGGAAAAATCACTACTCCACAGTTCAGTGTGCCATCCTGTACGGTTTAGAAACAGAGCTTCAGAAGCGCTTTGAGCACCACGACCCGTTTGATATCATCAAAGAGCTCAAGCTGATTTTTGAGACTCATGCGGCCGTGGAGAGTTATGAGGCCTCCGAAAAGTTCTTTAACTGTAAGATGGAAGAGGGAAGCTCCATTAGCGAGCACGTGCTCACCATGTCTGGGCACGCAAACAAGCTCCAAGAGTTGGGGATAACGATTCCTAATGAGTTAGGGATTCACCGTGTCCTCCAATCACTGCCACCAAGTTATAAGAACTTTGTGATGAACTACAATATGCACTGCATAAACAAGATGTTGCCTGAACTATCGTCCATGCTGAAAACTACTGAAGTGGAGATCAAGAAGGAGCACCAAGTGTTGATGGTCAATAAGACCACCAATTTCAAGAAACAGGGCAAGCCTAAGAACAAGGGCAACTTCAAGAAGGACAGCAAGAAAGCTGCCGTGCCTACTAAGAAGCCCAAGGCTGGTTCTAAGCCTGAAACTGAATGCTTCTACTGTAAGGGTGCTGGTCACTGAAAGCGTAACTGCCCCAAGTACCTGGCGGATCTAAAGAACGGCAACATCAAGAAGAAAGGTATATTTGATATACATGTTATTGATGTGTATCTTACTAGTAATCGTAGTAGTGCCTGGGTATTTGATACTGGTTCGGTTCCTCATATTTGTAACTCGAAACAGGAACTGCGGAATAAGCGAAGACTGGCGAGAGACGAGGTGGCGATGCGCGTTGGAAATGGCTCCAAGGTTGATGTGATCGCTGTCGGCACGCTCCCTCTACATCTACCATCGGGATTAGTTTTAAATTTAAATAATTGTTATTTGGTGCCTGCGTTAAGCATGAACATTATATCTGGATCTTGTTTATTGCGAGACGGTTACTCTTTTAAGTCTGAGAATAAAGGTTATTCGATTTATATGAGTAATATCTTTTATGGTAATGCACCTAAGATGAATGGTTTATTCTTACTGAATCTCGGTAGTAGTGATACACATGTTCACAACATAGATGCTAAACGAATAAAATTGAATGATAATTCTACATACATGTGGCACTGTCGTCTTGGTCACATTGGAGTGAAGAGTATGAAGAAACTCCATTCTGATGGACTTCTTGAATCACTTGATTTTGAATCACTTGAAAGATGCGAAACATGTCTAATGGAAAAAATGACTAAGACTCCATTCTCTGGAATAATGGAGTGAGCTACGGACTTATTGGAAATAATACATACCGATGTGTGTGGCCCAATGAGTGTAGCATCGCGTGGTGGATATCGTTATGTTCTCACTTTCACGGATGACTTAAGTAGATATGGGTATGTCTACTTTATAAAACATAAGTCCGAAACTTTCGAGAAGTTTAAGGAATTTCAAAGTGAAGTGGAAAATCATCGTAACAAGAAGATTAAATTTCTGCTTTCTGACCGCGGAGGTGAATATCTAAGTTATGAGTTTGGCATGCATTTAAATAAATATGGAATACTTTCGCAATTAACACCGCCGGGAACACCACAGCGTAATGGTGTGTCCGAACATCGTAATCGAACTCTCTTAGATATGGTTCGGTTTATGATGTCTCTTACAGATTTACCGCTATCGTTTTGGGGCTATACATTAGAGACAGCCGCATTCACTTTAAATAGGGGACCATCTAAATCCGTTGAAACGACACCGTACGAATTGTGGTTTGGAAAGAAACCTAAGTTGTCGTTCCTTAAAGTTTGGGGTTGCGAAGCGTATGTAAAGAAGTTACAACCTGATAAGCTTGAACCCAAAGCGGAGAAATGCGTCTTCATAGGATACCCTAAAGAAACAATTGGGTATACTTTCTATCATAGATCCGAAGGCAAAGTTTTTGTTGCCAAGAATGGATCCTTTCTTGAGAAGGAGTTTCTCTCAAAGGAAGTGACTGGAAGGAAAGTAGAACTCGACGAGGTTATTGAACCTTCTCTCGGAATTGAGAGTAGCACAGCATCGGAAGATGTTTTTGTGCCGCCTGCACCAATTGGAGAGGAAGCTAATGATGGTGATCATGAAACTTCGAACGAAGTTGCTGCTGAACCTCGCAGGTCAACGAGGGTTCGTACCACTCCTGATTAGTATGACCCTGCCTTGAACGTCATGTTGGTGGACAACATTGATGACCCTGCGATGTATGAAGAAGCTATGGTGAGCCCAGATTCTGACAAATGGCTAGAAGCCATGAAATTCGAAATGGGATCCATGTACGAAAACCAAGTGTGGACTTTGGTGGACTTACCAGATGGCCGTAAGGCTGTCGAGAACAAATGGATTTTCAAAAGAAAAACAGATGATGATGGTAATGTTACCGTCTATAAAGCTCGACTTGTCGCGAAAGGGTTCCGACAAATTCAAGGAGTTGACTACGATGAGACATTCTCATCAGTAGCGAAGCTAAAGTCTATGAGGATTTTGTTAGCAATTGCTGCATATTTCGATTATGAGATTTGGCAGATGGATGTCAAAACGGCGTTCCTTAATGGAGACATTGAGGAAGAGTTGTATATGGTACAACCCAAGGGTTTTGTTGATCCTAAAGAAGCTAACAAGGTATGCAAACTTCAGCGCTCCATTTATGGACTGAAGCAAGCATCCCGGAGTTGGAATCAATGTTTTGATAAAGTAATCAAAAACTTTGGATTTATACAAACTTGTGGAGAAGCTTGTATTTACAAGAAAGTGAGTGGGAGCTCTATAGCATTCCTAGTACTATATGTAGATGACATATTGTTGATTGGGAATGATATAGAACTTCTTAACAGTGTCAAAGCCTATTTGAATAATAGTTTTTCAATGAAGGATCTTGGTGAAGCGGCATATACTCTAGGCATCAAGATTTATAGAGATAGATCAATACGCCTAATAGCGCTTTCACAAAGTTCATACTTGGACAAAGTTCTAAAGAGGTTTAGAATGGAAGAGAGCAAGAAAGGATTCTTGCCCATGTTGCCAGGTAAGACCTTGAGTAAGACTCAAAGTCCAGCTACAGCAGAAGATAGAGAGAAAATGAGTAATGTTCCCTATGCCTCGGCCATAGGTTCTATCATGTATGCCATGCTGTGTACAAGACCGGATATAGCACATGCTGTTAGTTTGACTAGCAGATATCAAAGTGATCCTGGAATGGAGCACTGGACAGCGGTCAAGAATATCCTAAAGTACCTAAACAAGACTAAGGATATGGTTCTTTCTTATGGAGGTGATGAACAACTTGTTGTAAATAGTTACACTAATGCTAGTTGGAACACCGATCCAGATGACTCGAAATCATAGTCTGGATACGTATTTATTTTGAATGATGCTGCAGTAAGCTGGAGGAGTGCCAAGCAAAGCATTGTGGCGAAATCTTCAACTGAATCGGAATACATAGCTACTTCGGAGGCTGCACAAGAAGCCATATGGATGAAGGAGTTCATTACCGAACTTGGCGTGGTTCCTAGTGCGTTGGACCCGATGGCCATCTATTGTGACAACACAGGTGCCATAGCTAATGCACAGGAGCCAAGGTCACATAGCAAGCTGAAGCACATCAAGCTACGTTTCCATGCTATTCGCGAGTATGTCCAAGATGGTGACATAAAGATTTGCAAAGTACACACTGATCTGAATGTGGCGGACCCGTTGACTAAACCTCTCCCTAGAGCAAAGCATGACCAACACCAGAACGCCATGGGTGTTAAGTATATTACCATGTAATCTAGATTATTGACTCTAGTGCAAGTGGGAGACTGTTGGAGATATGCCCAAGAGGCAATAATAAAAGTGGTTATTATTATATCTTTGTGTTTATGATGAATGTTTACATCCCATGCTATAATTGTATTATTAGGAAACACTAATACTTGTGTGTTTTGTAAACATAAAAGAGTCCCTAGTAAGCCTCTTGTTGAACTAGCTTGTTGATTAATAGATGATCATGGTTTCCTGATCATGGACATTGGATGTCATTAATAACAAGGTCATATCATTAGGAGAATGATGTGATGGACACACACCCATAGTAAGTGTAGCATAAGATCAAGTCATTAAGTTCGTATTGCTACAAGCTTTCAAATGCATAGTAACCTAATCCTTCGACCATGAGGTTATGTTAATCACCATCACCGGATGGGTACTTTGATGACAGCAAACACCGCTTCGTAACTGGGTGGTTATAAAGGTGTCATTGGGTATTCTGAAAGTATGTGTTGAAGTGCATGGACCAAGATTGGGATTTGTCCATCCGTATGACGGATAGATATGCTCTGGGCCCTCTCGGTGGAATGTCATCTAGTTAGCTTGCAAGCTTGTGACTAGGCCACAAGGGATGACATATCATGGAACGATTAAAGAGTATTTATCAGTAACGAGGTAGAACTAGGTATGGAGATACCGACGATCAAACCTCGGATAAGTAGAGTATCGCGTGACAAAGGGAATTGGTTTTCGTATGTAAATGGTTCTATCGATCTCAAAGTCATCGTTGAGTATGTGGGAGCCGTTATGGATCTCCAGATCCCGCTGATGGTTATTGATCGGAGAGGTGTATTCATCATGTCTGCATATTCACGAACCATAGGGTGACACACTTAAGGTTCGATGCTGTTTAGGTAGATATGGAATGTGCATTGGAGACCGAATGTTGTTCGGAGTCTCGGATTGGATCTAGGACATCACGAGGAGATCCGGAATTGTCCGGAGAATAAGATTCATATAATGGAGATCATTTTATAGGTTCGGAAATGTTCCGGAGTGTTCATATGGGGATTCTAGAAGGTTTCAAAATGTTCCGGAAGGTTCTAGAAAGTTCTGTGGAGTTTACTTGAAAACCAAGAAAGGAAAAGGGGAAACTTGGGGGGGGAGGAAACTCGCCCCAAGCCCCCCCTTGTGCGCCGGCCCTAGAGGTGGCCCTAGGGGTGGGAACCCTAGGCGCCACCCCTCCCTCTTTAAATAGAGGGGTGGAGGCGCCCCCCCTTTGCCCCTTCCATTCCTTGCCCTAGACGCCTCTCTCCTCCTCTTTCGCTCTGCTCTGGCTTAGGCGAAGCCCTGCAGAATTCTCTACTCCACTACCACCACCAAGCCGTCGTGCTGCTGGGATTCCGTGGAGAGATCTACTACCTCCGTTGCTCGCTCGAACGGGAGAGGAAGGTCTGCATCGACTCCGCACATGTGACCGATTGCAGAAGCACTGCCGGAACACGACGCTGGAAGGCTCGTCCACTCGATCTTGAGATCGGCAAGTGATCGTCTATATCAACCACGAGATCCGATCTCGCACAAGGCTTTCGGATCTACAAGGGTTAGTACAGATCTATCTCGTTGCACATGTCTAATAGATTAGATCTTGGCTTTTTATCTAGATTAGATCTGGGTTTTGTTCGTTCTTGCGGTAGAATTTTTTTGTTTTCCATGCTACGAACCCTTAAGTATGTGTGCGGTGTCGTGTGTGTGCATGGTTCTAACATACTCTCTTTAATTTGGTCTATGTTCGCGCGCAGGCGACCATGGTCATCCATATGAGCGAACGCTGGGTGGTTAGATACAAGGCTGACACGGTAGCCGACATGGTTCGGAACAACATGACCAAGATAAGATGTTCGTGCCGAACGTGCAAACACCGGAAGTGGATCAACCCTGATTCCAGACAACTGGAGTCTCACCTGTTCACGCGCGGTTTCATGCCTAGCTTCTTAGTGAATGAGGAGCCGCCGGTAGATGGCGGTGGCCATGATAAAGAAGAGGCCGGGGGCGGGGGAGAAGACAAAGGGTCTCCTGGACATGGTGATCATGACGAAGGAGATGCCGACAAACATGATCATCATGAAGAAGGAGATGCCGACAGACACGATCATCATGAAGGAGACGATGCCAGAGCAGATGGTGGTGGTGGCAGCGGAGAAGACGGGAGCACGGACACGCTGCTAACTTCGGCCTTGCGGGACCCTCATCTTCAAGAAATACTCCTCAAGCAGATGGCCAACACGAGAGCTGCAGCTAGAGAGAAAGCCAAGCTGGCACAGATGGAGGGAGACGGGAGGACTCCATTGTATCCTGGGTGCCGGCCCGAGGATACACGCTTGAGTGTAACGCTGAAGGCTCTAGAGATGAAGGCGGAGCACAAATGGACCGACACTAGCTTCAACGCTCACATGAAATTCTGGCACGCTCGTCTTCCCAAGGACAACACATTGCCAACAAGTATCGAGGAGGCGAGGAAAGTAGTTTTCCCACTAGACCTACCGTACGTGAAGTACCACGCATGTATCAACGACTACGCACTTTACCGGAACGAGTACAAGGATAGAATCACATGCCCGGTGTGCGGCTAGGGACGGTACAAGAGAGGGAACAAGAAAGTTCCCCGAAAAGTGGTGTGGTACTTTCCTATCACTTCCCGTCTGCAGCGGTATTTCGTAGACCCTAAGGAAGCAGAGCTGATGCAATGGCACGCAGAGAGGGAGAAGCCGGACGATGATCCGGAGAAGGGCAAGATCCTGACACACCCCACGGACGCTAGCCAGTGGAATGCACTCGACATCGAATTCCAAGATAAGTTTGGGCTCGAACCAAGGAACGTTAGGCTGGGCATGAGCATCGACGAACTCAATCCCTTTGGCAACCAGAGTAGCACGCACAACACCTGGCCTGTGTTTGTATGGCCGTACAACCTCCCTCCTGGTTGTGCACGAAGCAGCGGTACGTACACATGAGTATCCTTATCCAGGGGCCAAAACAACCGGGTGTCGACATGCATCTGTATCTCGGGCTCCTGAAAGAGGAGTTAGCGATGATGTGGGAGACGTCGGCACGTATGTGGGATGCCTACACTAGAGATTATTTCGACCTGAGAGCTATGTTGCTCATGACGGTGCAGGACTATCCTGGTTACGGATATGTAGCGTGTCAGGTGAACCACGGATTCTGTGCATGTGTCAGGTGCATGGATAAGACCTCGCATATGCAGCTGCCGAGGGATCCTGGGTCTTCGAAAACCGTGTTCCAAAGGACTCGAATGTGGCTTCGCAAGGATCACCCGTGGAGAAAACGCGGAGACATGTTCAATGGCAAAGACAAGCTCTATAATGCCCCACGTCGACCGTTGAGCGGCGAAGAAATCAAGGAGCTTCTAGACAATTAGGAAGAGTGCCCTGCGCCAGGAAATAAGCGGCCGAGGGAACAACCATCACCGCTGCATGGAGTATGGAAGGCGAGGTCCGTTTCTGGGACCTTCCTTAATGGAAGGTCCTCCACATGCCCCATAGCCTCGATATGATGCACATCACGAAGAATGTTACCGAGAGCCTGCTCGGCACTCTGATGAACATGCCAGATAGGACCAAGGATGGGCCGAAAGCAAGAAGCAACCTAAAATTGCTTGGCATTAAGAAGGAACTTCAGTACCCGGTTAGTGACGATGCCGACGATGACGATGAACAGACGGAAGGGACCCAGGGTCGCCGCAAAAGGGCTAAGAAGAATGAGGTGCTGCTTAAAGCTGCATCCTTCACTCTAAGCGAGGAGGAGCTCGCGAGGTTTTTCCGTTGCCTCCTAGGAGTCAAGGTTCCCCACGGCTACTCTGGGAAGATAAGCAGATATCTGGATGTAGCGAAGAAGAGGTTCAGTGGGATGAAGTCTCACGACTGTCACGTGCTGATGACGCAGATACTCCCCGTTGCGATCCGAGGGATAATGGACAAGCACGTCTGTGAGATTCTGTTTGGCCTCTTCAACTTCTTCGACGTCATATCTAGGAAGTCTATCGGCGTGAAGCAGCTCGGCAAGCTACAGGAAGAGATCATCGAGATACTATGCGAGCTCGAGATTTACTTCCCTCCCGTGTTCTTCGACATCATGGTGCATCTGCTTGTCCATGTCGTGGATGACATCATCCATCTCGGGTCGGCGTTCCTGCACAACATGATGCCTTTCGAAAGGCTAAACGGTGTCATCAAAGGATTCGTTCCCAACAGGTCCCGTCCAGATGGAAGCATAGCCAAGGGCTTTCTGACCTACGAGTGCATCTCCTTCTGCCAGAACTACCTAAGCACCGAGAACCAGGATGTCGGTCTGCCCACCAGGAAGCACCTCGGGAGGCTCGCTGGATTTGGTCACCGCGAGGGCTACCGCGCACTCCACGTCGGCATCGAACTTGAACACGCCGACTTTGATAGGGCAAACCGAGTCGCGCTACAACACATACAGTTGGTCGGCCCCTGGGTGGATGAGCACAAAACCTTAATCGAGCAGAAGCTCGCCCACCTGGGCAAGCCGAGGAAGAAGGGAGACGTAACCAGAGAGCACAACACCAGCTTCACCGGGTGGTTCAAGAAAAGGCTACTGGAAAGTCCCATGCCGATGCCTTATACTGAAGATCAGAAACTCATATTCTCACTCTCACAGGGCCCCGGGTGCAACGTTAGGACCTATCAGACGTACGACATCAACGGCTACAGATTCTACACCGAGGAGAAGGACAAGAATAGCGAATACCAAAACTCAGGAGTAACTATGCTATCATACGCCGATGACGAGACTGATGTCAAGGAAAGATTCTACGGAAGGATCGAGGAGATATGGGAACTCGACTACTGCGGAGTGACGGTGCCGATGTTTCGTGTCAGATGGGCCAAGAGCGTCGAAAAATATGGCTGATTTTTCACCACCATGGTTATTACCCGAAGCCTCCACGAAAAATGAGCCATGGGTGCTCGCTAGCCAAGTTGACCAATGCTTCTTCATTACCGACCCGGCAAAGCCAAGCCGTGTTGTAGTAAGGAGGGGCAAGAGGAGCATCATCAGAATGGAAGGACCCGCCAACAAGCAAGACATCGACAAGAACGGCGATCCCAAGATCAAAGAGGAATTCGACAAGTACTTCGACAAGCCAACTACTTATGCTAAAGTAAGAAGGAAGACCATCCTACCGGCTAAAGGTTGGCCGTACACGAGAAGAAATATCAAGGTGGCCGGCCTAAAGTATTCTACCGCGAAGAAGAAGGTCAAGAAAGTTATTGTGAAGAGACACTAGCTACCTCGGAGCCGACTTAGCGGTTTTTGACGTTTTTTTTGTACTAATTAATGCACATGTGTGCTCGCGCGCCTGCATATATGTATTACTTTGACAAACTAATGTATACGAATAATATTGAGGCAAATATATTAAGGCAAATATATCAATTCTTGTTTTTAATAGGCAAATATATTAGTTATTGCTTTTAATATATTATTACCATCCCATAAAATATTTTTAATAGGCAAATATATTAGTTCTTGCTTTTAATATATTATTACCATCCTTAAAATATTTTTTAAAAAGTCAAAAAAATGTGGTTGTGCCAGCAATCGAACCTGGCCGCCCAGGTTTAGAACAGAGAGGAGCAAGCACTGAACCAATGTGGTAAGCTGTGTTTTCTGTCAAACAACAGCGCAACACTCGTTTTGTACTATCCCCAAAAATTCTGTGGCGCATATCTGAACAGATGAGCCACAGAATTCTGTGACTTAGAAATAATATCGCCTCGCTACGCCGCGCCGCCCAGAACCCCAGCACGCCTCGCTGTGCCGCGCCGCCCTTGCCCCGCTGTTCCGCCGCACCGCGCTTGCCCTACCGTGCCGCCGCGCCGCACCCGCCTTGCCTCGCCGTGGCCTCGCAGAGCACTAAGAGGAGGAGGCCCGCTCCGGCGTCCAGGACCACCGCCACCACCACCGCCGCCACCACCCCGCAGAGCACCAGGAGGAGGAGGCCTGCTCCGGCGTCCAGGACCACCGCCACCACCACCCCGCAGAGCACCAGGAGGAGGAGTCCTGCTCCGACGTCCAGGACCACCGCCACCACCACCCCACAAGTGACCCCCTCTCCTCCTTCCCTGCCTTTTAGTCGTTGAGATCCATCACTAGCTTCATTCTATCAAAAATGAACAAGCTAGTACAAGTTCCTGGTACCGTTGCCATTGCTGTGAACTCCATCCTGGTGTCGTGTTCTGCTGGTCACATACGTACATACACACACAAACATTGCCTTCCTGCCTGCCTGCCTGAGGATCGAAATTTGGAAGTAGTAGCAGACTAGTGGTAGCGCTCTTTTTCTTGTTCTGGCAGGATGTTGATGGTGCCTATAGGCTATGACATGGACAATTGGACATAGACCAGAAACATAGTTGTAGGAGCGTACCCTTAACTGTTCATAATGCAGCAACAGTAGCTAGGCAGGCTGTATCTGTTTATGAACTGTAATAATAATAATCTATAAGCTGGAGCCAGGCAAGATGATGTGTATCTCCTCTCTTTGCAGCCGGAATAATCCATCACCAACTGCTACCCTGCTTTTATTTCGTTTAGTTTTTTGTGGCAATCCAATCCACCTAAACTTTGACCCCATATCCTTATCAGATGTGCATGGCATTGATTCTTCTCCAACTGGAAAATGGAGGGTTCCTGCTTCATAAGTAGTGCATTATCATGTTATCCTTACCTAATGGTTCTAGCTGCCTCCTGCTCTTCATCATTAGAGAGGACAAATCTTGCCTGTTGAATATTGGTTAACTTGCATGTTCTGGTGGACTGGTGGTGGTGGTGGTTGCATCATCAGTCATGTTAACTCCCTTTCAAGCCAAGGAAGCCAAACAAATCCACCCGTTAACTTTACAGTGAATTTCCTTTTTCATCCATGTGTCAGCCATTAAAAAATGCTAGGCTAGCAGTAATAAAGAATGATCAGTGGGTAATAATAGTGTGTATCATGTATGTCTACAATTCCATTATTACGTACCATACCATCCTCTCTGTAATAAACCCCAAAAAAATGAAAACCAAAAAAATTACAGTGTGTATATATACGATGACAGAAATCTCTGTACCCTGTTGGATTGTATGGTATTGGAGCACCATATGTGGCTGTGGAGCACAATTTATGCTTTTTTGTATGTGAAATGTTTGCAAGGAAATCACCCGAGCTGCCCATTTCTCCTGAAATGTTGATTTCGATCCATTTCGGTCGAGAAATGGGGCTCCTATGTCAAAAAATTAGCGAAGGTCATGCCGAATTTTTCGGTCGACCCTTAGTAATTTTTTGACATAGGAGCCCCATTTCTCGACCGAAGTGGAAGTGAATTGACACTTCGAGAGAAATGGGCAGCTCAATTTAAATATTGTCAACAATAATTAATATTAACTTCCTTATTTTAATTTGTTTAGAAGTGTGCAAACATGTCGGCCGCCGATGGGGCCGGCACTTCTAAGGCTGCCATGAGTGTCGAAGACCAAGCCAGAGCGGCGAACCTCACTTTCTAGGAGGCGGCAGCGCAACACGAGGCGGCAAAGTCTCGGCATGAGGATGTGGCAGCTACTGCGGGCCACGATGGGGATGATGAGCAAGAGGGGGACGAGGACTACCGGATAGATGAAGCCGAGGAGGAGGATGTGACCACCTCCGATGGTGGAGGCCGCACGACCGATGGCGGGGACCGCACGGATGGCGGTAGCAGCAACCTGTCCGTTAAGAAGAATAAGAAGCCGAGGAAGGATCGGAAGCCGCAAAAGCTCGCCGACACCACCGACGAGATCACTCTGGTCTCAGAAAGTGGAGTTCCATTGGAGCCTCCGGATGTTGCCGCCGGGTACGGCATGCAACTCGGGTGCATCATCCGGGAAAGCATGTCGATCAACACGAAGCACCTGAGAAGTGAAGCAAATGAGCAGTTGGTGGCGAACTGCCTTAAGAAGCTTCACCGACGGTACAAGTTCCCAGCCCCGTACACCGACAAACTAGAAAAATCCAATAAGGCGAACAGGTTAGCCATCACGAAGATGGCCAATGCCTTGTGCAGCTGGAGAACCCGGGTGAAGAACAAGATCACGAAAAAGGAAAGCTAGGAGAAGATCAAGAAGGGTGAGCCCATGATCGACGAAGACGAGTTCAAGATATTCAAGGCAGAGATGGAGACTGACGAAGCGAAGGCATGGGCGGAGTGGGGTCGGGAAATGCGGGAACAGAACATAGGTAACCACCGATGTGGAAGCGGCGATTACAGGGGAAAGAAGGCCATATGGGCAAGGGAGGACGCCGAGGTTAAGCGTCTCGAGAAAGAAAACCCGTTTTTAAAAATCACGGACGAGCAGACCCGGAACTTTGTCCGGGCCTGCTACTATCTGGACAAGGATTCCAAGGAATTCGTCACCGACGATGACGATGTGAGGAAGTTTGAGAATAAGCTGGTAAGGAATTTACCCGCGGTCCATTTGCTTTCATTTTGAATAATGAAGGCAAGTTCCTAAATGGGTTCACCTTTCCTTATCTGCAGGACGCTGAAATCAAGGCTACGCGCGAGGCGCCGGACTCGTCGTCCCAGGGATCGACGGAGCCGTGGGACACGATTTTCAACAGGGCGACCAACGCCTTCAAGGGGAGGCCACAGTCTGAGCCACCCACGTCATTTGGCCGTATCTCTGGCTTTGGTACGAGCACAAAGTTTCGCGAGTACTACATCGAGGAAGCCAAGAAGAGAAAGGAGAGGCGGACCCAGTCGGTGGCTCAGGATCAAGCCGAGAAGGAAGAGCTGACACGGAAGATCACTCATTTGGAGGCCAGTAAGGTGGACCAGGACGAGGTGAACGCGATAGTGCAGCAGAAGATCCTCGAGATGCTACCCCCTCAGCTGATGGAGGGGATAGCAAAATGGAATACGGACGGTCAGGTGGGGCCGATACAAGTGCCCAGCACCGGCGGCAGCACCTCGAGCCACCAAGTGTCGCCAGACATGGTTACCCCGCCGCCCTCCATCCCCGCGGAGCATCCGATGGAGTTGGATGCGCCGGAGCTACCCCCTCTTGCCAAGACTACCAAGGCGCAGCAGCTGGCGGTGGCGATGCTTCCTAATGCACCCGAGACGGAGAAGAAGAAGGATCAGCCACCGCCCGCCTGTGTCTCGACATTAGCCGAGCTCGGCGCCCTCACCAAGGTAAAATAAGTAGTTAGTCAGGGTGCTCTACTTAATGCCTTTGATTGGTTGCCATCTCATGATGCATATCTATATGCCTCAGGACACTCCGTGCGTGCTCCTGCACAAGGTGCCTGGCGGCGAGTTGAAGGATGTTGCCATGGGCAAGCTAATACAACCGGCGAACCGTATGATGCACTGCAAGCCCATGGACGATGCCGTGATGTGCGTCGAGTTGGGTCGGGTGTTGGGGGTGCGAAGACATGGACCCTCCCATGCAACCTCCGGGAGCCGACGAGTACCTGACCCTGGAAGGTTGCCATGGATATCCCATGATTTGGCCAAAGATCCAGATTCGTATTGGGTCTCGCTCCACCGGTGCCACCTCGGTTGTCCACCCGCCAAGGACGAAGCCTCCTGCTGCACCGGTCGTCGTCGCCGCCACCACAAGCCATCACCTGAGACTCTTGGTAGAGTCTTGCACCGACGCCACAAGCAGCCAAGGGCGTGGTTGCTCCTCGACCGCCATCGCCCCCGCCTAAAGGCAAGGCCATGGCACCACAACCGCCATCGCCACCATCCCAGGATGACATGGACATGGCGGCCTTCGATGCCAACATCGAGGTGGATGATGATGATGCATCGGTCGACGTCAATGCCTTCATCAACACCGGCGCTAGCAAAGGACTGTTCATGCCTCCTCTCGTTGAAGAACCATCATTCCGCGATCAAGCTAGCCATCCCAAGAAGCGCCTGGTCTTTTGTGGGTTTTCTCAGGAGACGCCTCCGGCCGCGGAGACACAACCTCCATCGGCCGGAATCATTTTCAGCCCTGACACACTCCGCAGGACGGCCGGTGACGAGTTAGCATTGCTAGTGGAAGCTGCTGATGCAAAGAGGAAGAGGGTGAGGAAGAGGCCGAACAGGAACAAGGACAAGGCTGTGAGCCAGCCCGCTCTGATCCGTTACCGGGACGACGTTGTACCACCCTGCGAGCATGGCTTGACTAGAGTGCACGAAGCTGGTCAGCCCATACTGCCTCCAGAACTGCGTCGCCTGGCTTCGGGAGCTATGATGACTTTGCATGAAGGTATCCTGACACTGGAGGGCCTCCTTCTCAAGGACAAGGACCTGAGTTACCCGGTGTTCACCGCCAAGGTGCCAGAGGACGTGGGCTTCATCACCGATGCCCCCGCGGATGTGTTCTTCATAGCCTATGAGGGCATCTTCAAGTTGTTCCACTCGAGACGGCTGGACTATAACTTGGTCCGCCTATTCGCGCTCAATCTGGCGATGAAGGTCAAGAGAGAGGACACCCCGTTCGTCGCGATACTGGATCCCTACTACATGCGGGATAGCCAGCTAGAAGAAGGAACAAGGACCCGGGCCTAGGCAAAGTCCTACCTTCAGAAGCTATTGATAGACAGCAAGAGGAAGGACAACATCCTTGTGCCTTTCTTTCCCAAGTAAGTGTACACATCCTCCTACCGCCGTCGTAACACATAATTATTTCTTTCCATTGCTCTTTTACAACATCCCGTTCCACATTGTGTGTTGCGCAGAGACAAGTACTACACGCTCATCGTCCTCTCCACGAGGTATTCGCTTGCCACCTACTTCGACTCGGGGAGTGCGAGGAGGAAGAACTACTCCAGAGTAAGGAGCGTTCTGGATGATGCTATCAAGGGCTATGCCAATCAGGGAGACCCCTTCAACTATAAGGGGGAGGCTTACAGGGACGATGGCCGACACAAGTTCAAGCACGTGTTCGAGTTCCCCTGCGTCAAGTAGCCGTCTGACAGTATGAAGGAGGCCTTCTATGTTTGCCATCACCTCAAAGGGTTTGTCCGGTATTGCGAGATGCTAACGCTGCCATCTTCTCTCCAAGGATGGGCCCAAAAGTTGCATGGGATCAGTGACCCCGATCTCAGGGAAGACTTCCATGATACGCAGGTGAAGCTGTCATATATCATCATGGAACAGGTCAACACACGTGGTGGGCTCTTACACCAGCCCAGGTCGTTCACCAAGAGGGAGATCGAAGCCCGCCTCAAGGCGCAAGGTGACTTCAGGACGTGGACGACGAAAGACATGTACAAGCTGTTCCCGGCGCCCTGCGAGGAGAAGGCTACTTGACCGAGAGAGCGTGTGTATCGGTGGACATGTAGTGTGTGTGTCAAAAAACTTAACTTGCCTAGCTTAAAACCGTCGTTGTTATTGTGTCGGACATGTTGTCGTGTTTCTTTCATTGTCATCGACGCATTGTTTTAAGTTTATGAATGCCTTGCTCTAATATTTGTCAGCATATATATTTGCATGATGTACTAATATGCCTTGTCAATAGAGATGCCGACGTACATTGTGTACAAGGGTCGGGTTCCAAGTGTCTACGAGGAGTGGGTGGACTGCCACCAACAAGTGGACAAGTTCAGCGACAACAACTACAAGGGATACACGACTAGAGAGGAGGCGGTGGCCAAGTGGAGGAGACACGTGTGGAAGAAGAACCGAACGAAGATCTTGGTGCCGCTCCTCCTCACCGGCATCACGGTTACGGTGTACTACATTCTGTCCTAAGGTAGGCGGTGACAATATCGCGCGGTTGTAAGTTATGTGAGTGAGATGAACACTTGTGAAATATACTTGTACACTTATTCGGTTCTGAGTGATGTGATTGATGAACACTTGTGAACATTCGTGCTTGTTGATGTATTATATGTGAACTGGAACATTTGTACTGCTGTGTGCAGCTTTTCTGTGAATTTCGGTTAATTTTTATGTATTTCCTGTAATATACCTGTTATATACCTGTATTTGTACCAGATTCTGAAAATTTCGAAATTCTGAAAAAAAGATTCTGTGGAGCATATGGCTATATGCGCCAAATTCTGTGAATATAATTTTAGTGGCGACTACTAGATGCGCCACTGATAATGTTTTTCCTAGTAGTGCCGCATAGTTGTGGCTTGCGACCATAAAACTAAGTACATGCGCCTACCAGTCAAAATAGCCCATTTTAACCACTGACCCTAGGAAAGGTCGAAAGTTTCTTTCTACTGTTGAGAGCAAGAGCTGGAATGTGTCACAGTCAAGATAAAAAAAAAACTTCAAGAACAAGTGCTTCATCCGTCTCAACCAGGCGAATTGAACGGGACACGCTCTTGGAACTGCAGAGTTGTTGGTTGGCCAACCTAAGGTTCCAAGACAAAGATACTCAACCATAATAAGTTGGATGCATAAAGCTCACTACACACATTATATATGTCTCCAAATCGATCGAGAGAATAAATTTAGATTCTTGCTGCTAGCTAATTCTAGAATCATGTGAATTCAGGGCTAGCAAGGATTAAGGATTCCTGGTGAACGCTAGGTGGCAATATAGAAACTTTTGAGCTTAACGTGACACATACGAATTCTGCCTAGAAACTTCCTTTTCGTGTAAGAATTCTGCCTACAGAAACTCCCGGTACCAGTCTTTTCTGCAGCAGTGTCCGGCCGTGTCGCTCACCAACCTCATGACTTGCAGAAGCAAAAAGTTTCATCACGGACTTCAGATTCTCTCCTCAAACACGCGTCTTCCCCACATGTAAAACTGACACTTATATGTGTATACGTACAATCTTGCAGTCATCACATCTAGATCAGTATCTGGCCTGTAAATATTCTGTCTGATGTAAAGGATTTTGTTGGACTCCCAAGGACTGTCATATCCGGCTCCTGTCGGAGTAGGTGACACTTGTTTTTCCCGTGTCATTTCGTGTGTTTCCTGAAAGGCTACTAGCTACCTTGTTGAGATAATAAACTTCCTTAACAGTTTACCTACTACTAGTAGTTCAATACGTTTCATTTCGTGTGGCTTCAAGAATTTTAGATTTATACGCTAATCCGTATTATTGCTTACCAGTCCACAAGTTTTGTCAACTTGCATGAATCGGACTACCAGGGGTGTACAAAGTCCAGATAGACTTCAGTTTGTGAAAACGTGAGATTTTTCTCCCTCCTTAAATGTAAACCGACACAATTAGTCCGTGACTGAGCTTAATTTTCTCGTGCATGCAAAGTGCCGTAGGAGATAAACCATTGCTATTACCGAACAGCAACTAGCATCATTTTCGGTATGCAGATGCCTCTTTCTAGAGAACGAATCTTTCCACATATGCTTGGGCCATCATACACTCCCGTAGCTTTCCACCACCCTATTTTTTTCTTTTGCTGACCGGATGAGCTTTCCACCATCAAGTACACATCCGTGCTTATCCCCCACATTTATTTATTTTATATACGTGTGCCCCGTACAATCGGCAGGCAAGTTATTATAAGGCATAAGCATTATAAAGTGGACATACCTAATGTTTCATTCTCATAGAATAAGAAAATTAAAGTGAAATTATATTCCACCTTGAAGAAGGATGTTTGATCAAGGAATATTATATAAACAAAATTTTCTACCATGCTTTTAGAGGGTTGAAAAGCTCATCCAAGAGCAAAAGAAGTCGGAGCATGTAGAAAAGTCTCTCTTCCGCTCGGGTACAAAAATATTTCTCTTGGAAAATTTGAAGGTATACAATTAGTATTATATGAAATATTAAGGACACAAATACAAGGAAAAGTCTGCTATGAAAGCATGGGGCAACCAGTATGCAAGTCTACTATTTGGTTGATAGGTGCAATCAAATAGTTTCGAGATTTAGGACACCATGCATTTTTTCCAAGCACAAATACCATTTACAACATATGAGGTTTTAGTTATTTGATTCTTGATATGTCCACCAAAGTTAGAACTGAGATTTCATGCTAATATATGTATCTACTATAGATATTGCTTAAGAAAGTATGTTGACTTCTTTTTTATCATTCTATGGTTCCCGAATGTTGGCTGTATAGAAATATGTTTGTATATAAGCTTCCATATTAAGACTTTGCATCACATATTTTGTATACGAATTTTAAGGGATTTAAATATTGGCATTGTATCCTACAATGGGATTTTATATAGGACTAATGCTCTTAAATCCTCATGGAACACATTTATGTGCCCTTTGTTTCATCAGGAAACCAACATGAGTTTTTTTTTTGAAAAATTCAGTGCACATTATATTTTTTCCTTTATCTCTCTCTAACCAAATAGTCACGTGAACCATGCAAATACATAACTAGCTTCTATAACTGTTATTATGAAAGTGTGGAATTACATGGCACGAGAATCTATCTTTTTAGAGAAACCGATAATATATTTTAGTGGGAGACAAAGTCACAATGCCATATATTTTTCTTAAATTTTTTGTGTATGACATATTTTGTATATGAGTTATTCGGGACTTAAAGGTGGAGATTGTTTTTCTCTCGCCATGGCTTTTTGTATAAGGCCAAAATTCTCAAATCATCGTGGAATACATTTATATGCCCCTAGTTTCGTGTGGAAACCCAACATGATCTAACAAATACGTATGTATTTGTTTGACCTTTGAGAAATCCACCGCATATTTTTCTACTCTCTCTCTGTTTCTCCAGATGGTCACGTCAACTTTGTTAGATAGATACGTCACGTAGCATGACATACCCTCCGATTCCTTAAGTCGTGGAGAGTATTTATTCATACGATCTCTCATTCATTTATGGATAGAATTGTAATATTTGTCTATACATTCAATGGAAAGGAAGTACTAGCCCAAATGTGGTCAACCTTTTCACATGGTATCAGCCAAAATTTTCCGAACTGCTTTCGCTCCCCCTCCTCCTCTTACCTCCAGCCGCCGCCGGTTCCCTCCAACCTAGCTGGCTGCCACCCTCTCTTCCTCCTCCTCTCCTTCTCCCATGGCGCCGCCCGAGATCACCGCGCCTCACCCAGACGCCCATCTATGAGCACAAGTCACTGCCATTCAGAGCATCCGCTCCCTCGTTCCGGTCGTTCTTGACTTCAAGTCTAACGTCTTCCCCAAGTGGCGCACCTTCTTAAACATCATTGTCACCACCTACACCCTCGAGGATCATCTCACCACCAAGACGCCCCCGACTGATGCCATGTGGCTCCGGCTCGACGTCACGGTCCTTCGTTGGCTCTATGGCTCCATGGACATGGATATCGTTGACCATACCATGACCACCTCCACCGTAGCCACCGCCTCCGCCGCCACCACGTACACGCTCTGGACCATCGTCCACAGTCTCTTCATCGACAACAAGAAGACCCACGAGGTTTACCTCGCCGAGGAATTCTACAACGTAAAACAAGAGGACTGGTCCATCGAGGAGCATCTCCAACTCAAGAAGACAGCGACCGACACCCTTGCCGAGGTCGGTGCCCCGGCCTCCGACTTGGACCTCGTCACCAATGCCATCAAGGGCCTCCATGAGCGCTTCGATAGCGTCGCCGACATCGCCCCTCTCCTCCCGTCGTTTCCAACCTTTCTCAACTTCCGCACCATGCTGCTCCTCCAAGAGATGAAGGTGTCGCTTCACTCCGCCAACACCCCCGCCTCGACCTTGTTGCTAAGGGTTTTGTTCCCCTCTTGCTGGTGGCGCACCTCCTCTCAGGGCGGCCAGTGGGCAGCGATGGTGCCTCCAGCGACCCCCAACCCTGAACATGACGACTATGGCAAGAACAAGGGCTACTGCCCCCCGATGGTTCTCCTCCCATGCCCACCCCCTTTAACCCGTGGACTGACGCCATCCAAATGTGGCCTATGCAACAACCTGGCCACGACATCCTTAGGAGAGGCCCAAATCCTCGCCCCCACGCCTACAAGGCGTCCCCGCATGCTAGCCACGCCAACCCCTAAGGTGTTGCCCCATATGGCACCCCTATGGAGCCCCTTCGGCATCCCATACGTGGGTGATGGCTCCAATTTTTGCCATCTTCCACTACGTTTAAACATTGTTTTTGGTCAAGCAATTGCCAAATAAACTCTCAACCTTGCCACTAATGACTAATAATTGCAAAGATGTGCAAATCCCTTTTTTGATTTATGTTGTGCAGGAAATCACTGCTTTTAAGGTGAAATAAGGAGTCACAATGAAGGATTTTGAGCAAGTACACATGCCCAAGTAATTGGGAAGATTTTCCAAGGTGATAGAGTGCTTAACAAGCACTGGTACGGGCACGGTCCGCCCGTACCAGGTGGCGACGGCTTCGTCTCGTCAAACCCAACAACTTTCATGAAGACGCCTATATATTTTGAGGCTCCAGCCGCCGGCCAGAGAGCCGCCATTCTTAGATTGCATCACAACACCCCAAAGGAGATCCACACCATTGTTCATCACTTCCACCATCTATCCCTCCACTAGCCATAGCCATTGCTTTGTACTTTTAGATCTCCTTGTGATTTGGCGACCATTGTAAGAATATTTGATTTCAATCTAAGTATTTGCATGATGTTTTCTATCTCCGGTCTATTTGTTATGAGTGAGTAGTCCTCATAGGTTGCGGGTTGGAGATAAACCTCGCATCAATTATGTGCATCTAGATCATGGGAGAATTGTATTTTGTTTGGATTCGTGATTTGTATCTTTTGTTTCTTCGCCTCTCGCCTCGATCTGTGGACTTGTAGGTACCCAAGATCTCATAGATTGATAAAGGCTTGAGGTGAGATACTTGGCTAGCGGCGATCTTATAGGAAACTCAGTGACAGAAAGGGAAGTACGGTCTTTGCTTAGCGCCCCATTCGGAATCAACAACAACATCACCACTTAAAGATTTGATCCATGTTTACACTTAATAATCATTTGCAACCCGTGGATTTGGTGTGTTCTCGGTTGGATTAAAAGTCTATTGCTATGCCCGCTGCATCACGGGGTGCTCTAGAATATTAGGATGTGTTGCCCACAAGATTATCTCAATACAAACATGATACATGACTATGCTTATTATATTTCATCTCATTTGATGTGCAGCTGCAGGTGGATCTTCAACCCTAGCCTATCTCCATCCATTGATTCAAACCCATTATAAAGTAAACTATATTGGTCCGGTCAACTAAGGTAAAACAAACAAACAAAGTCTTGTAGACGTGTCCTTTCTTATTACCTTTTAGAAGTGCTTTCTAAGGTTCGATTAAACCTAAGTCTTCTAGGGAAAAAGCTATTATACTACATCCGTGAATCCGGATCGAAGGTATTGATAGTTGTGAGATTTGACACTTTTTTATGGCTTTTATTGATGGCTTTCTCCCGGATTTGATCGTTTTCTAGCTTTACCTAACGCTAATACTTCGGTAGCGAAGAAAACTTGGTTTTTAATGTGTGTTTCAGGTTCTGAATGTCAACAGAAGGTTTTAACTAGAGAAACACAATATTCTGGAGAAAACAAGTAAGTATCTCTTTGGAAGCACTCTAGGGGAGCATATAGAAGCTTTAACGAGCAACTATACGGCGGGAATATTTTTTTGACCGTATAGTTCCCGCCGTATAGCTGTCGGCGCCTCTGTCTTGTCAAAAGGGACAACTTCCGTGAAGGGACCATAGACAAAAACACAACGCAGCAGCCACCATACCATCCAGAAGGGAGAAAGAAGAGATCCAGAGAAGAAGGGGAAGACGTTCTTCATCTTGCTCCACGATCTTCGACCTCCTAGCCAATACACCCCATAGCCACTACTTGTACTTGAGAGAGAGAGAGGGATCTTCACCTTGAAAGATTAGGGTTTGAGATTGTTTCTTCCCATCTTGAATTGTGTTGGATATTTTTCTATTCTTATTGTGGATCTCCACGGTAATATCAAGAAGATTTCCCTTTATTTAATTATATTGATGATTTGTTCTTCTCTCATGTGTGAGTAATTTCCTTGGGCGTGGGAGATGTAGAGGATTGGTGAGATGTGATGTGCTGTCATATATTTTCCATTAGTTTGTGATTAATTCTAATTACTATATTATGTGTGCTTGACTATCTGTGGGAAGCCTAATTCTTATTGTCCAATTAAGGGCCTAGACAACATGATGCTTTGTTCTATATAGATAGGATCTTGTTCGCTAGCAGACCGGCGACCCCTGGGTGACACGTGTCTATCAATGGAAAACTAGTAGACTCGAGGATAACGAGGAACCATTGTGCTTATTGCATTAGTTCGATCCAAGGAGCTTAATCGCTAAGTGACCTGAAGGGTCTTAATTGTCTAGTGTCTGACCATGTTTTTAGTAATAGGCTAGTAGGATTATTGAAGTTGGGATAAAATCTACTAAGAGGAGTTCCGGCTAATTATGGGTTGCTTGCGTACACATATACTTATAAGATTATAATTGTTACATTTATCATTTGTCCACCTGACACAGTCACTATCACCATGAACTGAATTTACCTGCGCCTTCTTTTGCCATCTGCAGGAAACAACAAACAACCAAGTCGTTATTTACTTTCATGCTTTATATTTATGAAGTTTACATTTTAGTTCTATTTTAATACATCTTATTTAATCAAAACCCTATTCTTATTTCAACACTTGCAGTCAATTCAATCGAAGACCTGTGACAACTTTGGGTGTGACAGAGACTTCACCCATAAACACTTACCTTTGGGCTCCCTGTGGGATCAATATCTATACTTCAAAACTAGCTACAAACGATCTGTGCACTTGCAGACATCAAGCTATTTTCTAGCACCGTTGTCGGGGAGCTAAGCGCTAAGTGTTTGTCTTTTGACATTTCAGGTGTTGCTACTACAAAATGTTCTCCCTAGGAGACAAAGGGTCTACATGCTCTGGTAGGACCTATCTAGCGGATTATATTGAGTGCGTGCCTGCTCAAAGGCGCGAAGAGATTATTGAAAAACCTTTAAGATTAAATAAAGTTGAAGTTGAAAACCTGAGTGATATTATGGAAATCATGTCTATTTACAGGACAACTCCCATGAAACCTGAGAAAACTCTCAGAGAATACAGTGCTCAAAGTTCTGAATTTCTTAAACAACCAATAGAATTTCCTAATCGTGCAGTTAGATAATATCGATTTGATGGTGGAATTATTAAAAATTTGCAGGAAAAAGCTTTCAGTGGCAAGGAAGATGAAGATCTAGGAAGACATATTAGAGTGTTCGATGATGTGATAACATCACTTGGACCAAAAGGTTTGTCAAGAGACTTCTCTCGTTTAAAATTATTTCATTGGTCTCTTAAAGGTAAAGCTGTAGACTGGTTATATTCTCTCCCTCACCATTACACTAAATGTTGGAGAACTGCATTGTTAAATTCATAAAAAGATTTAATCCTTTTAAAAAGGTAACTGAACTAAGAAAAAATATAGGCAACTTTAGTCAGAACGTGGGAGAAAACTACACACAAGCCTGGGAAAGATTCTTTGGAATGATCAATAGTATTCTAATCATGGCTATTCTGAATCAACTATTTACCATTTATTTTACCACAGTCTTAATACTCAATGTAGATAATTTCTTGACTTCTCAGCAGGAGGATCGATAAATACTTTAACTATTAAAGAATGTTTGGAATTGATGTCTACTAGGGATAAGAATGATTCTTTATATAATCTTGATTTTGGCACTAAGCTGGAAAAGGGATACTTCGAATAACTCCTGATCTTATGCCTGAAGTATGAAAAACAATAAAATAAGAAGGTATACCTTCTGAACTTGTCAAGGAAAACAAAGTAGATTTGCTACAAGTTTAAACTGAAGAAGATGAAACTTGAAAAGTTTTTCAAGAATTAAAACATCGATAAGCAAAATCTCATAAGAACCTGCATAAGCACTTTCAAAAATAAAAAGATTTTGGCGGAACTCACGGAAAATTATGATGAGATTGGCCAAGAAATAAAATTATTTCACAAGTATCTTAGTATGATTGAAACCCAGTGTGAACAAATAGCATCTGGTTATCAGATTTTTCTTCGAGATGATAAAGATATTTCTGTTTGTACTAATATTGTCACAAGAAGAGGTGCAGTTGTTACAAGACCATTATGACCACCGAAATATGAAGCTGAAAAAGAGCGAAAGGAAAAAATCTTGCTCGAAGCAAGTTAAGAAGATGATACAATGGTGGATCCTCAAGATGAAACTGAAACACAAGATCAAACCAAGGAGGACCAAAATGATGCATAGGATGACCATTATGACTCTGATGCAGATACGGTTGATCCAAGAGAAGAAAAAGAGGTAAGCAAGGAAGATGAAGTTGTTGTAGTAAAAATAAGAAAAGCAATAAGCAACAACAAAAGAAAGCAACAACAAAATAAAGGAACAAAAGAGCCTCACCTCCCACAAAAGGTAAAAGACAAGAATAAGTCAGGTGAGAAAAAGCTTCCTTATCCAGATCAAAAAAAGAAAGCACCACATCAGGTAATTTATAATTCTTTTACAAAGGCACTTAGTGAACTTTGTCTGGAAATTCCGTTTGCGGATGCAATCAAAGTTCCTACCTATTCTAAATTCCTCCATGATATTCTTAGTAGAAAGAAAGAAATAACTGAAATGGTTGCCATGGTAACTAGTTATCCTGCTAATGGGAAGCTGTTGTCTAAGTTTGGAGATCCCGGAATACCAACTATTTCATGATCAATAGGTAAAACTGATATTCACAATGCTTTGTGTGATCTAGGTGTAGGAGTTAGTGTAATGCCATACCCCCATCTATAAAAGGTTAGGATTAGGGGAGTATTCTCCTAGTACTATCACTTTACAGATGGCTGACAAATCCATTAAACAACCCATTGGTATGATTGAGGATGTTCTACTTAGAATTGATGAGCATGTTATTCCCACTGATTTTATTATACTTGAAATGCCAGAAGATGAACAATTATCCATAATACTTGGAAGACCTTTCCTTAGTACTGCAGGGGCATCAATTGATTGTGCTGAAGGAAAGATAATATTTAATGTTTATGATGCTAAAATCATCCGGTATTTTCCAAATATGCTAGAAGTAGGAGAAAGATATATTCCACCGGCAAAACGAGTTCATGTGGTAAGTGCCTTTGATAAGAGGCAACCCAAGGTAAGAATTCGAGAACAGAAAAGAGGTTGAGTTACTCAACTATTCTTAATAAAATGCTTAATGGGAGTCAACCTGTAACACCCCGTCCACTCCTGGGCCTGGGGGGTGTCACTCCTGGCAGCTTAATAGGATATCTAGACTGACCCCACAGACCAACACTAATCTTTTCTGCGCACTTTGTCCTCACTCGTGCGCACCCGGTTACCCATTTCCCGGTCGGTCACCCATCCTAGAATTGCTCTAGGCCAAGCACGCCTAACCTTAGAGTTCTTTTCGAATGAGCTTCCAGAAAAGAATTTGCAACTTGTTGGTATGAGTATTCTATCAATCTTATTAAGCCATGTGCCTGGTCTCACATACACCCACCCTTTAGAAGATCGATGCCCTCATCGATCAAGCACACCCCAGGAACGTTCCCTCTTGGCACGCGTCTGTGTGTCCAGTGCCGGCACATGTGCCATGCCGTGTCCACTCCGGGCCACACGTGCCATGCTCCACATGTCCTGCCACTAACCCGCACACACCCGCTTAACCGCGAGGTCGGCTCTGATACCACTTTGTAACACCCCGTCCACTCCTGGGCCCGAGGGGTGTCACTCCTGGCAGCTTAATAGGATATCTAGACTGACCCCACAGACCAACACTAATCTTTTCTGCGCACTTTGTCCTCACTCGTGCGCACCCGGTTACCCATTTCCCGGTCGGTCACCCATCCTAGAATTGCTCTAGGCCAAGCACGCTTAACCTTAGAGTTCTTTTCGAATGAGCTTCCGGAAAAGAAGTTGCAACTTGTTGGTATGAGTATTCTATCAATCTTATTAAGCCATGTGCCTGGTCTCACACAACCCATCTCGTTAATAAAATAGATTAGAGAATAAAAAGTTTACCGCATTCCTACAACTTTTTCACGGACATTCTTGCGGAAGCGCGCCCGTGAAGATGCAGCTGTCAAAAAGTAGAAGAAATATCGATTGAAGGAGTATAGAATAAAGATAAAAAAGTTTGAGTTTTTCATCTACAGAAGCTAAAATTTTGCTCTTAATACGCTAATGTTGGTCGACAACTTCTACTATCAATTTTCTGTCAAAAATAAGGTTTTTCGCTAGATTTTGGGATAAGAAGGTATTCTCGAAGAAATAGAATTTTTTTATGACTACTGATGGTTTAACGACTAACTATACGACGGGAATAAAAATTCTGGCCGTATAGATATCTTTTCTATCAACAAATTTTCTTCGAAAACATAGAGAATTTAATGATGAACTATACAGTAGGAATAAAAATTTCGGCTGTATAACTCCGGTCGTATAGATATCGATGCCTTCGTACAAAATTTACTGAGAGTTTAACGACCAACTATACAGCGAGAATAAAAATTCCGGCTGTATAGCTCCGGTCGTATAGATATCAGTGCCTCTCTTAGAAATTTATCCCAAAGGTACTGAGAGTTTAACGACCAACTATACGGTGGGAATAAAAATTCAGACCGTATAGTTCCGGTCGTATAGATATTGATGCTAGTTTTAGAAATTTATTTCGAGGGACAGACAGTTTAACGACCAACTATACGGTGGGATCATTGCGATTTGGCCGTATAGTTGCGTCCACATAGCTGTTTTCCGCGTAAAGAAACCCTAGTTGTCGATGCCACCGCAACTATACGAGCGGAACAACATCACCCGCCCGTATAGTTCCGGCCTATAGTTTGGTGCGACCACAAAATCGCACCGGGGCGGCTAGGTCTTTCACCCCTCATTATTCCTCTCATATTCTCTCTCCAAACCTCTCAAAATCCACCTAGAACTCTTGATTCTTCGCGGATTTCATTCGTTTGAATGGGGGAATCAATAGATCGGTATGTTTCTCTCTCTATCCATTTTTTATTTTCAGATTTCCATGGTTGAAACTCTCACATTTATCTAGTGGATGAACTCAAGATTATTTTGTTTTTCCTATTGATTTCTCATGTTAGGATTGAATTTTTCCACGTAGGATCGTTCATATATCATATAGAAACTTTATGCCTAAGGTTTTATGGTGAAATTTTTCAGTGCATCATGATGAACAAAATGATAACATCTTTCGCAAGAGCAAGCGCCAATGTGGTGAGGGCTCGGGCTCGGGGTCCCGAGCCGAGCGCAACCCCAAGTTGGCCATGGTCTCATCGAGGAGGATTATGCCCACATGTTGGGCCGACCATAGCTTTCTTACCGCGGCGGGGTTGAAGGCGGACTTCAACCTCATGTGTAACAAGTCTGGGTAACAGTACTTAGCTTCGCAAGCCACGACACCTACATCGAGCTTACCTACGAGTTCCTTGCCTCCTTCTACGACGACCACAGGGAGAAAGGTAATATGTGCACGGTAAGCTTCACCATAAACCGATAGCACTATGAGATAACTTTTGAACAATTTTGCGATGCTTTTAGTTTCCCTCATGTTGGAGAACATACTGTTACTAACCTCTATAGCATCACGAGTGGAGAAACTTGGGAGGTTATTTCTGTCAATGGTGGCACCAACTTCTACTAGAAGAAGATGTCCACTATTTAGAACCCAACCATTCGTTACTATGCCTTGTTCCTCGCCAACACTTTATTGGGGAGAGGTGATACCGGTTCCATGGCTAATGCAGACATGGCAATGATCGCCAAGGCTCTCTTCCCCACTGCGCCGCAAAGCCCCAATCCTGTAGCTCTACTCATCCAGCACTTTCGCCACCAAAGCAACAAGAGCAAAGGTGATATTCACATTGGTGGATTGGTAACCCACCTTGCTCATGTATTAAATATTACATTACCTGTTATGCAATCTGTTGTCGGTTCCAAGCTTATGGACGTCAAATATTTAACTGCTTGTGGCTTCCTTGGTGTTTACCAAGCTAACCGGAGGCTCTAAGCCAATTAGTTTAGTTATTTTGATGATGCACAGGGTGAGCGGGTTTCGTTGCCCTGTCCCCAAGCCTTCTCGATTATGGAGAAGGACACTTGGATCCTCACCAAGGACCAATTGATGCAGATCATGGCTGAACTTCAGCCTGACGAGGAGGAAGATGAAGAAGGAGAGCAGCAGGATGAGGATGAGCAAGAGCATGAGGATGAGCAGGGGCACAACCCTGCTTGGGAGGGACAGCCGCAGCAGCAAGGGGGATCTTGGGACCCGTGGCCCAACCAGCCACAGTAGGGGTATGGCTACGTCCCCTATCAAGAATTCTAGCAGCTCAACCAGCGTGTTGGGGGAGATCGACCACACTCTTCAAGGAGTGAATGAAGATGTGAGTGCTTTGACTCACAACTTCAGTCACTTCATGACCCACTTCCCGACTACTACCAGCAGTATCCGCACCAACCACCGAATAACGGCAACAACTGAGCCTGGCAATAGCCTAAGCTTGGGGGAGGTTTGAAAACCTGCAAACTTTGCATTCATGTTTTTATTTATTCTTTTGATTTATTTTGTTTCTTCAAATTTGCATGTTTATTTTCAATATTGCATTTCTAAACCAAAAACACAAAAAAATTAGTTGTAATTTTATTTGCAAGTTCGTTTTTTTGTTTCTCTCGTAGATTGCTCAATTCTACGTGACTTGGCAATATGGAAATATAGAGGGGGTTCGACTCAAATACGAGAACGAAGCAAGAAAAAGGAGGTATCACATTAATTTCATCATCCTTTCTTTAACCTTAAATTGATCCTACAATTATTTACTCGTCTGCACTGGAGTCACTCCCTGCTTAGCTTGTTATCTTATAAATTCTATTCCTTTGCTAGTGTCTTATTTTTAGCTTTGAAACAATGAGCAATGAACTTGGTTAAATACTTCCTACATTTTTACAACGAGAAAAAGCGTCTGAAAGCTGACTTGAGTCCATGTTTAGCCCAAAGGATTTAATTTTAGAGCTACTCCATCCCATTTGAAATATAAATAGACTCGATAGTACCCTTGATTGAAATTGTTTGATAAAATGGATTCTTCGAAGTAGTAGAGATTATGCCACTACTTTTTCAAATAATTACCATAAGATATTGCTTTACACGTGTCATTACAACACTGTCGTGCTCCATGGAGAACTATTAACTCCGCTGGCCAACGAACGATCTTAATGTGGGAAACCACTTGATTTTGGCTATTGAGTTATGTAAACGTCTATAGCAGCAATGCTATGACGACTAAAATTTTTAGTCTCCTCATGGTTTCACGTTCCAAGTGAAGTTGTAGTACTCCTCTGACACATTTATTGCTCAACACTTATTTATTGACATGGTCACAAGTGCACAACACAGTCCCAATTAACATGTTAAAAATAGTGGCATGATTTCTCTATGAAAGAGCTGAAGTTTTTGAAAGGCAAAAGAAATAAAAAGGTGCTTTGAGAGTCTTGAAATTTTGATATGGGAGTAGATGAGTTTTTCTTAAATTAAATATTTCGGTGCCAACTTGAGTACTCTTAATTGATTAAACAAACAAGAACAAAAAAAATTCATCTCTCAACAAAGAGAGACACCGAAAGAATTTGTGTTACTTTCCTAGCTAAACTTTTGACACTTCCTTGGACATATGATTTATTTGCTAACAAGATATACGTGGTTAGGAAGTAGACTCAGTGCAATCTTGTGAATACTTGTATGATCATATTTAAGATTGCAGGGATTGTGAAGAAAAGAATTTGACACCAATTCCAATTTGTGAGTTCTTTTATTTTCAGTCTCAAATCTTCGCTACTCTTCCTTATTTCCTTGTCACTCGAGGGCGAGCAACATCTAAGCTTGGGAGAGTTGATAGTTGTGAGATTCGACACATTTTTATGGCTATTATTTATGGTTTTCTCCCGGATTTGATTATTTTCTAGCTTTACCTAACGCTAATACTTCGGTAGCAAAGAAAACTTGGTTTTTAATGTGTGTTTCAGGTTCTGAATGTCAACAGAAGGTTTTAACTAGAGAAACACAATATTCTTGAGAAAACATGCAAGTCTCTCTTTAGAAGCACTCGAGGGGAGCATACAGAAGCTTTAACGAGCAACTATACGACATGAATATTTTTCTGGCCGTATAGTTCCCGCCGTATAGCTGTTGCCGCCTTTGTCTTGTCAAAAGGGACAACTTCCATGAAGGGACCACGGACAAAAACACAACGCAGCAGCCACCATACCATCCAGAAGGGAGAAAGAAGAGATCCGGAGAAGAAGGGGAAGACGTTCTTCATCTCGCTTCACGATCTTTGACCTCCTAGCCAATACACCCCCATAGCCACTACTTATGTGTTTGAGAGAGAGAGGGATCTTCACCTTGCAAGATTAGGGTTTGAGATTGTTTCTTCCCATCTTAAATTGTGTTGGATATTTTTCGATTCTTATCGTGGATCTCCACGGTAATATCAAGGAGATTTCCCTTTACTTAATTATACTGATGATCCGTTCTTCTCTCATGTGTGAGTAATTTCCTTGGGCGTGGGAGATGTAGGGAATTGATGAGATATGATGTGTCGTCTCCATTAGTTTGTGATTGATTCTAATTACTATATTAAGTGTGCTTGACTATCGGTGGGATGCCTAATGCTTGTTGTCAAATTAAGGGCCTAGACAACATGATGCTTTGTTCTACATAGATAGGATCTTGTTTGCTAGCAGACCGACAACCCCCGGGTGTCACGGGGATATTAATGGAAAACTAGTAAACTCGAGGATAACGAGGAACCACTGTGCTTATTGCATTAGTCCGATCCAAGGAGCTTAATCGCTAAGCGACTTGAAGGGTCTTAATCGTCTAGTGTCTGACCATGGTTTTCGTAACAGGCTAGTAGGATTATTAAAGTTGGGATAAAATCTACCAAGAGGAGTTCCGACTAATTATGGGTTGCTCGTCTACACATATACTTATAAGATTATAATTGTTACATTTATCATTTGTCCACTTGACGAAATCACTATCACCATGAACTGAATTTCACTGCGTCTTCTTTTGCCATATGCAGGAAACAACAAACAACCAAGTCTTTCTTTACTTTCATGCTTTATATTTCTGAAGTTTACATTTTAGTTCTATTTTAATTCATCTCATTTAATCAAAACCCCATTCTTATTTCAACACTTGCAACCAATTCACTCGAAGACCTGTGACAACTTCGGGTGTGATAGAGACTTCACTCATAAACACTTACCTTTGGGCTCCCTGTGGGATCGATAGCTATACTTCAAAACTAGCTACAAACAATCTGTGCACTTGCAAACATCAGGTATCAACCCTTTTCTGGTGTCATTGCCGGGGAAGCAATTTCGCTATCCTGGTGAGGTCATTAGAGACCTTGTTTTTAGTTTTATTATTAGTTGTAATTTAATTCTTGTTATTAGTTTACTTTCTTGTTATCTATTTGAAAACCCAAAAAATTAGTTAATTGTTATTTGTTTTCATTACTTAAAAATTATCAAAAAGATAAGATCCATGGCTCAAAAGCGACTAGGGGAGTATGCTACTCCCACCGATGATTTTATTCATGCACCCATCACTCAACCCGTAGTTGATGCGGAAACTTATGAGATAAAACCTAACCTTTTAAGTTTGGTTCAACAATACCAATTTGGGGGTTCATCTTCTGAGGATTCGGTACTGCACTTAAATACTTTTACTAAAATTTGTGACATGATGCGTTTTAAAGACATAGATCCAAATGCTGTCAAGCTAAGATTATTCCCTTTCTCTCTTAGAGGAAAGGCTAAGGATTGGTTGCTAGCTCTACCAAAGGGCACTATTAAATCTTGGGAGGAATGCACTAATTTGTTTATGACCAAATTTCCCCCCAGCTAAGACTATGCAGCCAAGATCCAACATCACAAGATTTATACAAGAAGACCGTGAGCCACTAGCGCTTGCATGGGAAAGGATGAAATAAGTCGTAATAAACTGTCCTAATCATGGGATGGAAGAATGGCTTATATTACATTTATTTTATAATGGTCTTAACCCAGTGACTAAGTCTATGCTAGATAATGCAGCAGGAGGAACGATCATGGGAAAACATGTAAGTGTTGCAAAGAAGTTACTTGATGATATGCAAAATAACCATGCCCAATGGCATGTGGAAAGAACCTCGAAGAGAGTAAGTTCAATTACCGAGGTAAACAATGAGGAGCTTACATCTAAGGTAGGTGAGTTGCTTAGCTTAATAAAGGGTAAGGAAGATACCCAAGTTAATGCTATCACTACCTATGTTAATGATGTCAATTTTATATCTCACACTCCTTTTAATCCTGCATGGAAAAATAATTATGCTTCTAATGTTCAAAAATATCATGTTAATCCTGCAGGAGCTCCTTATAATAATTATGATAATACTAATGGAGAAAATCATGGCAATCTCCCGTTTGAGCAAACTGTTAGAACATTTATGCAAGATCAAATCGAACAAAACAATATGCTTATTAAGATTATGGAGAACCATGAAAGTAGTTTAGGAGGATTATCTAATCTGGCCGTTGCAATTAGAAATGATGTGTAGGCTCTACAGGAAAGAACAAAGACCGTGGAGGTTCAGCTGGGTAAAGTGGCCGAGAGCCAAGCTCTCATACTAGCAAAGTCCGCCGGCAAACCCGAGCCAAATCCGGTAGAGGACCTCAAAATGATGAGGGTGGTAACAAACAATGAAAAGCCTGAAGAGTTGGATTATAGCAACACGCCAACACCGAAATATACCGTGGAAGATCTATTGGAGATGATCACCATTAAGAATCCAGGTATAGAACACGGTAATGATGCTATGTACCAACAATTCATACAACAAGTAGCATCTAAGGTTCGTGATTTAGAGATGGAGTATAAAAGACTAGCTGATAAGCTTCCAGCTAAGCTAGATGATATATTTGAGCCCACTACTAAAATTAAGTTGGGAGTTAATTAGATATATGCACTTTGTGATCTTGGTGCAAGTGTCTCAACAATTTCCAAAAGCCTATTCGATAAATTAAACTTGGGGCCATTTGTTACAACTGAATTAAGACTCCATCTAGATGATTCAACTTATAAGCAAGCTGTTGGGATCAAAGAAAATAGAGTTGTTGAAATTAAAGAAAGTCCCGCTCTTATTGATCTAGTTATTGTGGAAATGCCTGAAGATCCCATAGCACTTATAATTCTAGGTAGGCCATTTCTAAGAACTATTAAAGCTTTGGTTAATTTACATTAAGGGAATGTAAGGATAGGGATACCATCTAGAGATCTGTTTGTAGTCCACTTCCCTAGGAAAAAGAAGGCCAAACCTAATGATAATGATGGTGTGATTACTTTAAAAGCAAACTATTTTGGAGTGGGCAGTCACTCCCCAAACATAAGTGATCGCCATCAAGGTCAAGCTAATTGACCTTAATTAGAAGCGCTTCATGGGAGGTAACCCATGTGAAATAAATTTTCTCTAAGTTTTATTATGTTTCATTTTTGTGTTAGTTTTTATTTTGTTTTTGTTTTTAATAAAGAGTGTTCAAGAAGAACTATGGAAAGAGGAGAAGAAATAAGGCAATCCTCTATTTACTAACACATGGACTAACAAGTATTGCTGGATCATTACTTAGTATTTTTTCTGCTATCTAACCTTTTGATAAGATGTGCAAAGGCGCACAGAGATACTAATCAAAATTTGAGTTTGTTGTAGTTCATAGTGTCGATAACGACCACTGGTACGGCCGGAGTGGCCCGTACCGTGCACCCGTACCACTTCAAGGCAAAGGGAGATAGAAAGTTTGATTTTTGCTGAAGGAGTCAGTGGCGATAACGACCACTGGTATGGCCGGACGCGTTCGTACCACACGCTCGTACCGCACCCCCGAGCAAACATCAGCTTTTAAGCAATGACTCTGAATAGATAACGACCAGCAGTACGGGCGCACGCGATCGTACCGCATGCCCATACCGAGTGCAACGTTTGGGAGCTGTCGCCTCCCCCAAGGTAAGACACCCGGTACGGGAGGGCTCCAGCCGTACCGCCCGCCCGTACCACGTATATGGACGCCATAATCTGCCCGAGGAGGTAACCTAAAAATCCCAATTCATCTATTTTATCTTTCTTCTTTCTCCAAACTTCAAATCACCTCCATTGGATATCCTAAGGTATGATTCTCCTCCAATCCCCAACTTATTTATGCAAAAGCTTGGCTTAGTCATTCATCATTGTCAATCTAGACATGGGTCTTGTTCTTGATTCAATCTTGGTACTAAGTATGCTTAGCATTGTTTTTAGAGAAAATTTCTTTTGTAGTTAGTGTAGAGAATCACTTATACTATGTTTCTATTGGACCAAAAAAATTATTAGAAATTTTATTTACTTTGTCTTGTTTTTATTTATTAGATGAACATGAGGAGTCATACATGTGAGATGGCTGCGGAATCCTCCACACCATCCGTTGATACGTTAACCCCTGAGTCACTTGGCATTGAGTTCACCGAGGAGTTCCATCTTATCTGTTTCGATCATCTCAAGATTCGAGAGATCAAGTCCACCAAGTGGGCATGTCCTTATATCCTGAACCAACTTGGCATTCGTGCTGATTTCGATTTACTTTGCAACAATGTTGGTTTGTACAATTTTGTCTTTTAGGATGTTGCGACATACCGCTTGGCACTTGAGTTCTTCAGCACCTTGACACACACGGTGGATCCTTATGGTTGTTCCGAGGAACAAAGGCCTGGAGTTGGTCGAATCAAACTCCGTCTTATGAACTATGAGTATACTTTAACACTCAGCCAATGGGCTCAATGCTTTGGGTTTACCAACAACAACACCGATGTACACACAACTACCTTTGTTTTAGATCCTTTCCCTTCACAATACTTTAACTTGATGAGAATTCGTGGACACACACCCAAGGGGAACCAAATTGATCATCCTGCCATTCGATATTTGTTCTATGTTATTGCTAACACATTGCAGGCACATGGTGAGTTTACTAGAGTTAATGAGGAGGACATGTTCATCCTTGCAAGTTAATTGTAATTCAACACCAAATTTGGGCGCTTTACTTGTATTTTATCTTAAGCATCAATCTCTTCAATCTCGAGGACCAATATGCGGAGGAGGAGTTGTGACCGTTCTTGCACGCGCACTTCACATCAACCTAGGTAACATCCAACCGTTGACTGGAGGTAACCGCCTCGGTCCATGTACTCTAAGAGCATGTGGTATGATTTCTAAAAATCATGGTAGATATTTCTTCAATATATCTGGAGCGGATCACTTGATCCCTGCTCCTTTGCCTAACGGTCTATTCTCTATCGAGGATGGACATTTGCATTTTGATGCGTACATCGAATCTAACCTACCCCAACATGAAATACCCATGGGAGGACGAGAAGATGAAGAAGTAGAACAAGAAGGACCCGAACATGATGTGCAACCACCAAACTACTACACCACCTATGAAGATATCTATGCACTCGAAGGAAATATTCACACCATGAACAACCTCTGCATCAACCTTTGAGATGCCGCTGCAAGCCTCGCCACCCAGTTCCATGATTGGAGAAGCCAATGGAACGTGGGAGATTATCCATCGCCACCACAATGAACAACAAATGGGCTTGCAAAAGCCTGAGCTTGGGGATGTGTTCCCCTCGCAAATTTATTCGTGTAATAACGAGGTTGTACTCTAGATCCCTGTGAGCTTTAAAACACTCGTGTTGGCTTGTTCCAACACTTTGCTTTTCCCTTTGCTTTTTAAATTTGCTTTCGTTTTAGTTTATTTGTTTTCTTTTGTTTTCTTTATCCCTTGCTCGGTCGCAAGTTCTTTTCTATTCTTTAATCCCTATCCTCAAAAATACAAAAAGATTTTTCTGTTTATCCTTTTTTCGTAAACGTGGATTCATACTTTGCCTCTTTGCTTTGATATCATTTTCGAGAGTAATCGTGTTTGAGTTTTGAAGGAACATATCCCTATAAGGAAGAGGATCAAGAAGTTACTTATGAGAGGTATGTCCTATGTCTCCCACTTATGAAGTTTGAATTGTTTATCTTAGTTGGTTGATTTGCTAAGATGCATGCTAGTGGGAAGTAATTTAATATGGTTAGAGTAAGGCTTTTTATTAGTATGATGATTAGTTGTTGAAGCTCTTGCTCTAGTTCTTTTAGTTAACTGAGTCTTGCCTTGGAAATAATAATGCCAAACAAGTACAACAAGAAAAAATCTAAAATTTACGACTTGTTTGATGAATGATTGTCTTGAGAGTATACCATTGATTATACTTAACCCCATAGATATTTTGACAGTCTCGACAACACTCATGAAAGGAATTGTTTGACTGAAATAAAGTCTAGTGGTAATTGTGACGCATGCCAAAGCTAACTTTATGGATCAAACCGCGGTTCTAGCTCGAAAAAAGAGAAAAAGCTGCGAGACAACTATGTTCTATTTCTCTGACACACACCTTTGGGATGCCAATAACTCTGCTAGCTTTTGAACGATCTATGGTATAACCCTGGATTTCGGCTATGTGTTGATGACATGATTGGCATCCGTGTCAATGTTTGGCAAAAGTATTGGTATTATCAAAGAGTGTGCAAATACTATCAAAAAGAAACAAACAACGATTCTTGAAAAATGAGATGAAAAAGAAAGAAAGAAAGAAAAAAGATATCTATGAGGATCCACATAACAAGTCCTTGGCATGGTCTCATTACTACTTTACGAATTTTTCTTGAAAGACAATAATTGGATTAGAAGTGTTTTAAATTGACTTGGTCTATTGACGTAGGTGTAAATAAGACACTTCATTGTTATACTACTTGGGACATGAAACTATCTTACTCAATTATGCTATTTAAACATCTTAAGTGTTCCTTGGCAAGCTGAGAGTTAATTAGAGGAATTGTATTAATTGCTACATTTCTAGTTATTTATACTTATATTAAACTTTACTTTGATTATCTTGACTTACCGAAGCTTGTATAGTATTCTTGTCATCTCTCTAACTTTGATAAGCTTTGCAAATGAATGAAGTGTTGAGCACATACGACTACCTACTATAAGTGAACTCCTATTCTTGTTGTTTCAAGTTTAAATGCTAAATTCCTTATAGTTCTTTTGGTTCTTCTTGCTCGAGGACGATCAAGGTTTGAGCTTTGGGAAAGTTGATGGCTCCGATTTTTGCCATCTTCCACTACGTTTAAACGTTCTTTTTGGTCAAGCAATTGCCAAATAAACTGTCAACCTTGCCACTAATAACTAATAATTGCAAAGATGTGCAAATCCCTTCTTTGATTTATGTTGTGTAGGAAATCACTGCTTTTAAGTCGAAAGAAGGAGTCATAATGAAGGATTTTGAGGAAGTACACACAACCAAGTAATTGGGAAGCAATTCCAAGGCGACAGAGTGCTTAATGACCACTAGTACGGGCACGGTCTTCCCATACCAGGTGGTGACGGCTTCGTCTCGTCAAACCTTACAACTTTCGTGAAGACGCCTATATATTTTGAGGCTCCAGCCGCCGGCTAGAGAGCCGTCATTCTCAGATTGCATCACAACACCACCAAAGGAGATCCACACCATTGTTCATCCATTGTAAATCCATTGTTCATCACTTCCACCATCCATCCCTCCACTAGCCATAGCCATTGCTTTATACTTTTAGATCTTCTTGTGATTTGGTAACCATTGTAAGAATATTTGATTTCAATCTAAGTATTTGCATGATGTTTTCTATCTCCGATCTATTTGTTATGAATGAGTAGTTCTCACGGGCTACGGGCTGGAGAGAAACGTCGCAGTAATTATGTGTATCTAGATCATGGGAGAATTGTATTTTGTTTGGATTCGTGATTTGTATCTTTTGTTTCTTCGTCTCTCGCCTCGATCTGTGGACTTGTAGGTACCCAAGGTCCCATAGATTCATAAAGGATTCAGGTGAGATACTTGGCTAGCGGCGATCTCATAGGAAACTTAGTGACAAAGGAAAGTACAATCTTCGCTTAGCGCTCCATTCGGGATCAACAACAACATCACCACTTAAAGCTTTGATCCGTGTTTACACTTAATAATCGTTTGCAACCTGTGGCTTTGGTGCGTTCTCGGTTGGATTAAAAGTCTATTGCTATGCCCGCTCCATTACGGGGGCTCTAGAATATTAGGATGTGTTGCCCATAAAAGATTATCTCAATACAAACATGATACATGACTATGCTTATTATTATATTTCATCCCATTTGATGTACAGCTGTAGGTGGATCTTCAACCCTGGCCTATCTCCATCTATTGATTCAAACCCACTATAAAGTAAACTAGATTGGTCCGGTCAACTAAGGTAAAACGAACAAACAAAGTTTTGTAGATGTGTCCTTTCGTATTACCTTTTAGCAGTGCTCTGCAAGGTTCGATTAAACCTAGGTATTCTAGGGGAAAACTATTATACTACATCCATGAATCCGGATTGAAGGTATCAGCGGGCCTACGCCATCGCCTCCTACGGCGCTGCTCCCATGTCGACACCCACGTGGGACCCCGTTGCCCTTGCAAAGCACTTCACCAACATGACACTGCAACAAACACCTAAGGAGTAGTTCATGGACAGCGGCGCGACAACTCACCTCTCCAAGGACGCTGGTATCCTGTCCTCTCTATCTCCACACCCTATTTATCGTCATGTCACTGTTGGAGACAACTCCTCTGTCCCCATTTCCACCGCAGGGCATGCCTCTCTCCCCTCCTTTTTCCCCAATCGTCCTCTTCATCTTCGTGATGTCCTAGTTACACCTTGCACAATTCAAAACCATATTTATGTATGTTTGTTCGCTACTGATAATAATTGGATAGTCACTTTTGACCCTTTTTGTTTTTATATAAAGGACCTTCTCACTTGGTGTGAGCTTCTCTGATACAATAGTGCGGGGGAGCTTTATTCCTTTCAGCGTCTGGTGCCCCATGTTCTCACTGTCACCACCACCACCCATGATATTTGGCATCGCCAGCTCGGTCACCCCGATCATGATGCTTATCATCGTCTTTCACATCACATTTTTTATCTTGTAATAAAGATCATAATACTCTTTGCCATGCATGTTAACTTGGTTGTCATATACGTTTGCCCTTTTCTACTTCCACAACTAGGACTACTCGACCTTTTGAGTTAATTCATTGTGACCTTTGGAAATCATCAAACTTAAGTATTTTCGGCAATAAGTATTTTGTAGTTACTCTTGTTGATTTCACTATTTCTTATGGACTGTTCCTCTACGCCAAAAGATCGATGCCTACACCGCTCTTTCTTCTTTTCGTGTGTTCGCCCATACTCAATTTAATTTGTCTCTCGTGTCCATACAATGTGACAAAAACCATGAGTTCGACAACGCCAAAATCCACTCCCTTGCCACTACACACGATATACACGTCCGCTTCTCCTGCCCATACACCTCCTAACTAACGGTAAAGCCGAGCGCATTATCCGTATTGTCAATGATATAATGCGTTCTCTCTTATTTCAGGCTAGTTTACCGCCTCGCTTTTGGATAGAAGGTCTTCATCATGCCACTCACATCCATAATCGCATCCCCACCAAAACCATTAGTATCGCTGATGGCTCTGTGTATGGCGCCAGAAAAATGCTGGAGTGGTGTTGATGTAGAGCTCGTTGGGAACCCCAAGAGGAAGGTATGATGAGCAGAACACCAAGTTTCCCTCAGTATGAAACCAAGGTTTAATCGAACCAGTAGGAGCAAGGAAACACCCCAAAGGTGTTACTAGCTGAGCTTTGGCAGGGCACACTACCGGTGCTAGTAGCAACATGGAGACCTACACAATACAACCATATAACTTTGTCCCCAACTTGCGATGAGGTTATCAATCTCACCATGTTTTGTGGAAAACAAAGGATTAAACGTATCGAATGGAAAGAAGTAAAAGTTTACAGAAAGTAAACACAAAGCAGTAAACAGTTGTAGATTGTATGTAAAAGAAAAGGACCGGGATCCATAGTTCACTAGAGGTGGCTCTCCTTAGATAGATAACATGCTGGGTGAACAAATTACAGCGGGGCAATTGACAAACATCGAGAAAGCAATACATGCATATACTAATCATCTTGACTCCTTTGAGACTTGATTGGGCATTACAACATTATACATAGACCGCCATCCAACTGCATCTATGACTAATAATCCACCTTCAGGTTATCATCCGAACCCCCTCCAGTATTAAGTTGCAAGCAACAGATTATTGCTTTATGAATTGTGTGTAAAGTAAACAATACGATTGTTCTATGAACAAAGGATTGTTGTTTTCTCCCTAGTAGCAACAGCACATCTAGTACCTTAGAGATTTCTGTCACTTCCCCAGATTACCAGAGACATGAACCCACTATCGAGCATAAATACTAACTCTTGGAGTTGCTAGCATCTACTTGGCCAAGATAGCTACTAACAACAGAAAGCATGCAAGATCACAAATAACAAAGACATGATAGAATCAATAATCAATCTGAAATAGCATCTCAATATCCATCGGATCCCCGCAAACACAACATGCATAATTACAAATAGATGATCTTGATCATGAACGGAGCTCACAAGATCTAGACATGAAAGCACAAAGGAGGAGAACCAGCCATCTAGCTACTACATGGATCCGTAGTCTAAGGATGAACTACTCACGCATCACACCAGAGGTTTGCATGGTGATGAAGAAGGTCTCCAGGGTGAATTCCCCTCTCCGGCAGGGTGTCGGGAAGAGCTTCAGATCCCTCCTGATCTAGGGATGGAGATGACGGCGGTTAAAGACTCTTTCTTGGATTTTTGATCGAGCACTTAGGGTTTTCGTCCCGAGGGCAATATATAGGCGGAAGGGGAGGACGAGGGGGTGCCAGTGGCCACCACACCACCCCTTGGCGCGGGCCAAGCCTAGCCGCGCGGCCAGGTGGTGTGGCCGGCCTCTGGCCCCTCCCCGTCTCGTATTCTGGCATCTGATGACTTCCGGAAAAATAGGCACTTTGGCTTTTGTCCCGTCCAATTCCGAGAACATTCATTTTCTCACTTTCCTGGAACCAAAAACAGCAGAAAACAGGCAGCTGGCACTGTGGCTCTTGTTAATAGGTTAGTCCAAGAAATCAAATGAAAAGTACTCCAAAGTATGGACAAAACACAAGAAAGTGGATAAAACCAAGCATGGAACATCAAAAATTATAGATACATTTGCAATGTATCAACATCCCCAAGCTTAACTCCTGCTCGTCCTCGAGTAGGTAAGTGATAAAAAGAAAGAATAATTTTTGAGGTGGCATGCACCATCAAAGACTTGATCAAAGTATTTGTAAAACATTCAAAGCTGGGATCATAGTACTTCAATCATAACATGAAAGACAAAGTTCTAGCAATATGCAAAGAAACTGTGATGCAACATAAAAAGGCACAAACAAAAGATTCATGAATAACAATGCTTTGCAAGACGTTTGTTTGTTTCACATAAAGAAAACATAGCATAATAGTATTCAGCTTGTCCCTCATATTGAAGTGATTAAGGTTAAAGTAAAAAAACTATGGTGTACATGCTTGACGAAGTATAAGTTAGGAATCTCATGTCCCTTGAATTCGAGGGCCGCTCCTCATGCTACTCAAGTTTAGTCACCGGTAAGTTCTTGTCATCGTAAGTACATGTGTATCATAGAGAACCGCCAACGGGGTACCCCTTGCCCGATGATATAGAAGAATCCCCATATCAAAATGACAAGGCAAGCAGACAACGAGCATCTCACCAATCTTCTTATTTACCATGGGAATATGGTGCTTTCTCTCTCTTTCCTCTTTTCATAATCTTTTTTTTTCTTTTCTCTTTTTTCTCAATATATGACTCTTTTTTATAAGAAGAATGCTTCATAGACAACTCATTATGGTTACGCTGCAGGTTTCCACCATGTCAGCCCGATTAGACCAGCGGCCTAGGTGTTTCTCTAACACATATACATAACTCCATGGACTTACAAGCTCCCCTTTCATTTCACACCGATGACATCCATATACAAAAGAGCATGATATCAACTAGGTACAAGTACCAAGTGCAATGTTGAAAGCGTTCCCCATGAAAGCATGGTTATACTAATCCCCAACAAATAAGTGCAAGCATATACAACATAGACGACACAATGGTTCAAGTTTATCAAGGGCAATAAAAGTAAAGTGTGCCATCAAGTTCGTGAGAGCTTTAATCACTAGTTTTCTCATAACAAGTTTAATTTGGAAGGTAAAAAAGCATGAATATACTTGGAATAACATAAGCTAGTAGGTAGGTATGGTGGACTCTCTGGAATAACTTGGTTTAGGGAGTTGGATGCATGAGTGGAACTCATACTTGGTTGTGGAGGCTAGCAAAAGACTGGAAGCGACAAACTAAGAGAGAAATAATGGACATAATCATGCAGAGCGACAAAACATCATTGATCAAAGCATAAAGTGATACTACAAGTTGAAAACTAAAGGATCATAAAGGCTATGGTGACTTTGGATAGTCATAACATGGTGTGAGCATGCGCCAAGTCAACCCAAATAAAGCATCAAAGGAGAATACCACTATACTATGCTTTAATATGCTAAAACAACGCATGATTCATCCAAGGCACATTAAGAAATCTCAATTGTTTATAACAAGTCATGCTACAACAAAGAATACTAAGCATAAAGCCGAAACAATATCCAGCATGGCATGACAAAGCATGGGCCACAGTCAAAAACAAACTCTTTTTACCACATAAGCATGAACTTTCCTACTCTTTTCCAAACCAAACCAAACTATTTGCAAACCAATGTATGAAAGAGGGGTTCCAACCAATTTATTCAGAAAACTAAGCAAACCAAGCAAACGAAAAACCAAAACTAAAACGAAAAAGAATACGCTCCAAGAACAACACAACTGTGCATGAAACAATAAAAATGAAGCGTTTGGAAGAAACCTAGAATTTTTATTGATGAAGAAGGGGATGCCTTGGGCATCCCCAAGATTTGACGCTTGTACTTCTTGGATTTTTCTTGGGGTGACACGCGTGGCATCCCCAAGCTTGAGTTTTAGTCCATCCTTCATCTCATTACTCATTCCTTGCATACACCTGAAATTTTTCCTTCATACAAAACTTCACACAATCTTTATTAGCAACATTAGTGCACTTAAGATAAATAAGTCTTAAGGTGCAGTTCTAACACCAATAAACTTCCATTAGAACACTAGCTACTGTAGAACTTCCCTCAACAAGCTCAATTCCCCAAAAGAACTCAAAAGGAACCAACAAGAAGCAAATGCAAAAAATGGCAGAAATCTGTCAAAACAGACCAGCAGGTAAAGACGAATTTTTTCGAAGATCTTCTGTTGCTCAAATCAAAAAGAGTTGAACTAACAAAAGTTAGATAACAACCTGGGGCAGAAGCACAAAAATTCACGCGTCAAAAAGACGTCCATAGATTTTACACGAATTTTTATGGTGAAGCACAGAAATCTGTTTCGGGACAGCAACTTTCCCAATCATTACTTCTCTCTCATTAGAGGTTACTTTTGGCACAAAAAGCAAATAAAAAGTATATGGAGCGGTTATTACTTAAGTAATAACTTCCAAGACTCATCTAAAACTTCTGGGTTATCTCCCAATAAGTACTTTTGTTTAACGCCTTTAAGTTAGGCATAAGAAGCAAAGAAAGAATCAAGTGTTCTCAAATGAAGAAGTATTAAGACCAAATTTTGTTTTCATAGGAGAAGCAAAAGAAATCTTTTCTCTCTTTTTAGGAAAGTGTTCTATACATTTCTTGAGTGGGAGTTGATATTTAATGGTGCCTTTTTTCATATCAATGATGGCACCAACAGTTCTAAGAAAAGGTCTTCCCAAAGTAATAGGACAGGAAGCATTGTATTCAACATCCAAAACATAGAAATCAACGGGGACATAGGCATTGTTAACCATAATAAGAACATCATTAAGACTCCCCATGAGTTTCTTTTTAGCATTATCATCAAGTGGGACATTCAAATAACAATCTTCAAGTGGAGGCAAATCAAGCATATCATAAATCCTTCTAGGCATAATAGAAACACTACTATCAAGATCACATAAAGCTTTGAAATCAAAGTCATTCACTTTCATATTAATGATGGGTTCCCAACCATCTTCTTGTTTTATAGGAATAGAAGCTTTATGTTTCATATTTTCTTCTTTAATCTTTATGAGAGCATCAGTAATGTGTTTTGTAAAGGCCATGTTCATAGCGCTAGCATTAGGACTTTTAGCAACCTTTTGTAGGAACTTAGTAACTTCAGAGATATTGCAACCATCAAGATCAAAATCAAATTTATCATCTAAAGTAGTAGAACTATTACTAGACTCAACACTAGTGGTGGGGATAGTAGAAACACTAATGTTTCTAGCAATTTCATCTTCTCTCTCCCACTTAGCATGTAATTCAGCTAACAGTCTAACATTTTCATCAATTCTTACTTGTATGGCATTGGTGGCTGCAAAGGGATTATCATTAGTTTCAGTTTTAGTATCCATTTTATTCAAAGTAGATTGAGCTTCAGCTAAAGATGCTATATTTCTTTCAGCATTAGAGAGTTTTTCCTCAATAGTTTTATTGAAAGCAGTTTGCTTACTAATAAAGTCTTTGAGCATAACTTCAAGTTCAGAGGGTGCACTCCTATTGTTGTTGTAAGAACTTCCATAAGCATTACCATTGTTGGGAGGATATGGCTTATAATTGTTGTTACCAAAATTATTCCTATAAGCATTATTGCCAAAGTTGTTATTTCTTATGAAGTTCACATCAACTTGCTCTTCTTGAGCAACCAAAAGGGATAAAGGAACATTATTTGGATCAATATGGGCTTTCACATTCACAAGCATAGACATAATAATATCAATCTTATCACTCAAGGAGGAGGTTTCCTCAACAGAATTTACCTTCCTACCTTGTGGAGCTCTCTCAGTATGCCATTCAGAATAATTAACCATCATATTGTCCAGAAGCTTTGTTGCAGCACCCAAAGTGATGGTCATAAAGGTACCTCCAGTGGCAGAATCCAATAGGTTCCTCGAAGAATAGTTCAATCCTGCATAAAAAGTTTGGATGATCATCCAAGCAGTCAGTCCATGAGTGGGACAATTCTTAACCAAAGATTTCATTCTTTCCCATGCTTGAGCAACATGTTCATTATCAAGTTGTTTAAACTTCATTATTTCACTTCTCATAGATATAATCTTAGCAGGAGGATAGTATTTTCCAATAAAAGCATCTTTGCATTTAGTCCAAGAATCAATACTATTCCTAGTTAAGGAATTCAACCATTCTTTAGCTTTTCCTTTCAAAGAGAAAGGAAACAATTTCAGCTTAATAATATCACCATCTACATCCCTATGCTTTTGCATCTCACAAAGTTCAACAAAGTAATTTAGATGGGAAGCAGCATCTTCATTGCCAATACCAGAAAATTGTTCTCTCATAACAAGATTGAGTAAAGTAGGTTTTATCTCAAAGAAAGTACCTTCAGGCACAGGCGGAGCAATAGATGTGCTCATAAAATCATTGTTGTTGGTGCTAGTGAAGTCACACAACTTAGTGTTTTCAAGAGTAGTCATTTTTTGGGTTTTTAAATAAGAAAGCAAACTAGTAGAACTATTTTTTTTGTGTTTTTGATAAGAAAACAAGCAAACAAAGCAAAATGAAACTAAGCAAAACAAAAATAACAAAGTAAAGAGATTGGTTATGAGGGACTCCCCTTGTGAAGATGTCCTTGACTCCCCGGCAATGGCGCCAGAAAAATGCTTGATGGCTCTGTGTATGGCGCCAGAAAAATGCTGGAGCGGTGTTGATGTAGAGCTCGTTGGGAACCCCAAGAGGAAGGTATGTTGAGCATAGCAGCAAGTTTCCCTCAGTATGAAACCTAGGTTTAATCGAACCAGTAGGAGCAAGGAAACACCCCAAAGGTGTTACTAGCTGAGCTTTGGCAGGGCGTACTACCGGTGCTAGTAGCAACGTGGAGACCTGCACAACACAACCACAGAACTTTGTCCCCAACTTGCGATAAGGTTGTTAATCTCACCGTGTTTTGCGGAAAACAAAGGATTACACGTATCAAATGGAAAGAAGTAAAAATTTGTAGAAAGTAAACACAAAGCAGTAAACAGTTGTAGATTGTATGTAAAAGAAAAGGACCGGGATCCATAGTTCACTAGAGGTGGCTCTCCTTAGATAGATAACATGCTGGGTATACAAATTACAGCGGGGCAATTGAAAAACATCGAGAAAGCAATACAGGCATATACTAATCATCTTGACTCCTTTGAGACTTGATTGGGCATTACAACACTATACATAGACCGCCATCCAACTGCATCTATGACTAATAATCCACCTTCAGGTTATCATCTGAACCCCCTCCAGTATTAAGTTGCAAGCAACAGATTATTGCTTTACGAACTGTGTGTAAAGTAAACAATACAATTTTTCTATGAACAAAGGATTGTTGTTTTCTCCCTAGTAGCAACAACACATCTAGTACCTTAGAGATTTTTGTCACTTCCCCAGATTACCAGAGGCATGAACCCACTATCGAGCATAAATACTAACTCTTGGAGTTGCTAGCATCTACTTGGCCAAGATAGCTACTAACAACGAAAAGCATGCAAGATCACAAATAACAAAGACATGATAGAATCAATAATCAATCTGAAATAGCATCTCAATATCCATCGGATCCCCGCAAACACAACATGCAGAATTACAAATAGATGATCTTAATCATGAACGGAGCTCACAAGATCTAGACATGAAAGCACAAAGGAGGAGAACCAGCCATCTAGCTACTACATGGATCTGTAGTCCAAGGCTGAACTACTCATGCATCACACTGGAGGCTTGCATGGTGATGAAAAAGGCCTCCAGGGTGAATTCCCCTCTCCGGCAGGGTGCCGGGAAGAGCTTCAGATCCCTCCCGATCTAGGGATGGAGGACGGCGGCTACAGACTCTTTCGTGGATTTTTGATCAGGCACTTAGGGTTTTCATCCCGAGGGCAATATATAGGCGGAAGGGGAGGCCAAGGGGGTGCCAGGGGCCACCACACCATCCCCTGGCGCGGGCCAAGCCTGGTTGCTCGGCCAGGTGGTGTGGCCAGCCTCTGGCCCCTCTCCGTCTCGTATTCTGACATCTGATGACTTTCAGAAAAATAGGCACTTTGGCTTTTGTCCCGTCCAATTCCGAGAATATTCATTTTCTGACTTTCCTGGAACCAAAAACAGCAGAAAACAGGCAGCTGGCACTGTGGCTCTTGTTAATAGGTTAGTCCAAGAATTCAAATGAAAAGTACTCCAAAGTGTGGACAAAACACAAGAAAGTGGATAAAACCAAGTGATACATTGCAAATGTATCTATAATTTTTGATGTTCCATGCTTGGTTTTATCCACTTTCTTGTGTTTTGTTCCAACTTTGGAGTACTTTTCATATGATTTCTTGGACTAACCTATTAACAAGAGCCACAGTGCCAACTGCCTGTTTTCTACTGTTTTTGGTTCCAGGAAAGTCAGAAAATGAATATTCTCGGAATTGGACGGGACAAAAGCCAAAGTGCCTGTTTTTCTGGAAGGGATCAAGTGCCAGAACACGAGACGGAGAAGGGCCAGGGAGCCACCACACCACTTGGCCGCGCGGCCAGGCCTGGCCCGCGCCAGGGGGTGGTGTGGCCGCTCCCGGCACCCCCTCGGCCTCTCCTTTGGCCTATATATTGCCCTCGGGACGAAAACCCTAAGTACCCGATCAAAAATCCACGAAAGAGTCTGTAGCCGCTGTCATCTCCATCCCTAGATCGGGAGGGATCTGAAGCTCTTCCCGGCACCCTGCCGGAGAGGGGAATTCACCCTGGAGGCCTTCTTCATCACCATGCAAGCCTCCGGTGTGATGCGTGAGTAGTTCATCCTTGGACTACGGATCCATGTAGTAGCTAGATGGCTGGTTCTCCTCCTTTGTGCTTTCATGGTTAGATCTTGTGAGCTCCGTTTAGGATCAAGATCATCTATTTGTATTCATACATGTTGTGTTTGCGGGGATCCGATGGATATTGAGATGCTATTTCAGATTGATTATTGATTCTATCATGTCTTTGTTATTTGTGATCTTGCATGCTTTCTGTTGCTAGTAGCTACCTTGGCCAAGTAGATGCTAGCAACTCCAAGAGTTAGTATTTATGTTCGATAGTGGGTTCATGCCTCTGGTAATCTGGGGAAGTGACAGAAATCTCTAAGGTACTAGATGTGCTATTGCTACTAGGGAGAAAACAACAATCCTTTATTCATAGAACAATCGTATTGTTTACTTTACACACAGTTCGTAAAGCAATAATCTATTGCTTGCAACTTAATACTGGAGGGGGTTCGGATGATAACCTGAAGGTGGATTGTTAGTCATAGATGCAGCCGGATGACGGTCTATGTATAATGTTGTAATGCCCAATCAAGTCTCAAAGGAGTCAAGATGATTAGTATATGCATGTATTGCTTTCCCGGTGTTTGTCAATTGCCCCGCTGTAATTTGTTCACCCAGCATGTTTTCTATCTAAGGAGAGCCACCTCTAGTGAACTATGGATCCTAGTCCTTTTTCTTTTACATACAATCTATAAACTGTTTCTGCTTTGTGTTTACTTTCTGCAAACTTTTACTTCTTTCCATTCGATACGTTTAATCCTTTGTTTTCCGCAAAACACGGTGAGATTGACAACCTCATCGCAAGTTGGGGACAAAGTTCTGTGGTTGTGTTGTGCAGGTCTCCACGTTGCTACTAGCACCGGTAGTGCGCCCTGCCAAAGCTCAGCTAGTAACACCTTTGGGGTGTTTCCTTGCTCCTACTGGTTCGATTAAACCTTGGTTTCATAACTGAGGGAAAACTTACTGCTGTGCTCATCATACCTTCCTCTTGGGGTTCCCAACGAGCTCTACGTCGAACGAGGAGCACATCACCAAGCATGGAACATCAAAAATTATAGATACATTTGCAATGTATCAATCGCCTCTCCATATTTTTCTATTCACAACACCCACCCTGACTACTCGTCTCTAATTTTTTTTGGTTGTCTCTGTTATCCCAACACCACCTCCACTATGCCATATAAACTCACCTTGGGTCTAGTGCTTGCTTATTCTTAGGTTACTCTCCTCACCACAAGGTTATCGTTGCATTGACCACACTACTCATCACGTCATCACCTATCGTCATGTTGTTTATTATAACCACTTTTATTTACTCTGTCAGAGTCCCCTCGCTGCCACATATGACTTTATTGGGGATGACACACCCCCTATTGTCATCCCCCTAGATGCGCACGCTCCACCCACCCCCTCACCGCCTCCATCGCTGCCGCGCGCCTTGCCGACACATCTGAATCGCATGTGCAACACCTCCGACATCCATAAGGGCCCCCGCGAGCGGCTTAACATGTCTATTCGTCAACAGGTACTCCCATGTTTCAACCTCCACACGTGTGATGACCCACAAGTATAGGGGGTGTATCGCAGTATTTTCGAGGGAAGTGAAACCCAATTTATTGATTCGACACAAAGGGAGCCAAAGAATACTTATAAGCCTTAACAACTGAGTTGTCAATTCAGCTGCACCTGGAAACAATCTTGCTCATAGCAGTTTATCAGTAGCAACAATTTTGTAGTAGCAATAGTAAAGTAATAGCAGTAGTAAAAGTAAAGACAGTAGTAACAATTGCAGCAAACAGTAGGATTAAAGCGCGATAGACACAGGGATGGATGGACAGGCGTTGCATTGACAAGACAATTCATATAGCAATCGGAACATAGGGCATTTGTAGATAAATAAGATAAAGCATCCAAGTACTAAATAATCATAAGCATGTGTTCCATATATAGTCATACGTGCTCGCAATGATAACTTGCACAACATCTTTTGTCCTGCAAGCCCGTTTGCAGTGGGGCCTCAAGGGAACTACTGGCAATTAAGGTGCTCCTTTTAATAGAGCACCGGAGCAAGGCATTAACACTCCGTGAACACATGTGATCCTCACATCAAAGTCATTCCCTCCGGTTATCCCGATTTCTGTCACTTCGGGGCCTTTGGTTCTGGACAACGACGTGTGTATACAACTTGCAGGTAAGACCATAAACAATACTATCATAATGAATTACTAACATGTTCAGATCTGAAATCATGGCACACGGGCCCTAGTGACAAGCATTAAGCATAACAAGTTGCAACAAAGTCAAAAAGCACTAATAATAGATACTGGGCACCATGCCCTAACAATCTGATGCCATTACATGAATGATCTCATCCAATCCCTACCATCCCCATAGCCTACAGCGGGGGATTACTCACTCATAGATGGGGGAAAACATGGGTGGTCGATGGAGAAGCGATGGTGATGATCTCCTCCAATTCCCTGTCCCGGCAGGGTGCCAGAATGGAGTTTCTGGTTCTGAATCACGGAATCTGGTGGTGGCGGCGGAGCGGAACTCTTTCTGGAAAAACGTCACCCCCTGGGTTTTTAGGTCAGGAGGCAACTTATAGGCGAAGAGGAAGACCGAGGGGGTGCCTGGGGCGGCCAGACCACCCCCTGGCACGGCCAGGCCTAGCCCGCGTGGCCAGGTAGTGTGGCCAGGCCCCATCCCCTCTTCGTCTCGTATTCTGGCTCATGGTGTCCCTCGGTGAAAAACTGACTTTGGCTTTTGTCCCGTCCAATTTCGAGAATATTCATTTTCTGACTTTCTTGGAACCAAAAACAGCAGAAAACAGGCAGCTGGCACTATAGCTCTTATTAATAGGTTAGTCCAAGAAATCATATGAAAATTACTCCAAAGTGTAGACAAAACATAAAAAAGTAGATAAAACCAAGCATGGAACATCAAAAATTATGGATACGTTTGTAATGTATCAACATCCCCAAGCTTAACTCCTGCTCGTCCTCGACTAGTTAAGTGATAAAAAGAAAGAATAATTTTTGAGGTGACATGCACCATCATAAACTTGATCAAAGTATTTGTAAAACATTCATAGCTGGGATCATAGTACTTCAACATAACATGAAAGATAAAGTTCCAACAATAAGACAAAGCAAATATGTTGCAACATGAAAAGGCACAAACAAAATATTCATGAATAACAATGCTTTGCAAGACGTTTGTTTGTTTCACATAAAGAAAATATAGCATAGTGGCATTCAGCTTGTCCCTCATAGAGTAGCAAACATAAATGCATAGGACACCTTCAAAGTTCATAAGAGTGACTAGATACAAATAGTTTAAAACAAGCAATATCAAAGCTATGCATCAATCAACAAGTCTTGGGACAATGCACATAGAACTAAGAATGGCCACTATGCTCTCAAAGTAGGTGCATAAAGATAGAAGGTGGAGACTCAACATAAAAGTAAAAGAGAGGACTTCAAAGAAGGAAGTAGGGATTCAAGTTTCATAAAGAGATTCCAAAAATTATGGTACTTATTAGCTTTTAGCTCTCATTGCCGTATCATAAGCATCTTGAAGGTGATTAAGGTTAAAGTGACACAACTAAGAGGATATGTTTGACAAGTTATAAGCCGAAATCTCATGCCCCTTACTTACGAAGACCGAACCTCATGCTACTCAACTTTAGTCACAAGTAAGCTCTTGTCATTGTGAGTACATATGTATCACAGAGAACCGCCAACGGGGTACCCCTTGCACATGATACAAGAGCTATCCCATAATCAAAATGACAAGGCAAGCAGACAATGAGCATCTCAGCGATCTTTTTATTTGCTATTTGCATAGGTTTTTATTGAGGATGCTTCATAGAATGCTCATTATGGTTATGCTGCAAGTTTCCACCATGATTAGGCATGGCTTAGGCTAGCGGCCCAGGTGTTTCTCTAACACAAATTCAAACTCCATGATCTTACAAGTTCCCATTTTATTTCACACCGCCGAGATCCTTAAGCAAAAGAACATGATATCAACGGGGTCCAAAGTACAAGTACAATTTTGAAAGCGTTCCCCATGATACATGGTTCTGCTAACTTCAACTTATAAAGCGCAAGCATATATGCAACAAAGATGGACGCAATGGTTCAAGTTTATTAAATGTAAGAAAAGTAAAGTGTGCCATCAAGTTCGTGAGAGCTTTAATCACTAGTTTTCTCATAACAAGTTTAATTCAGAAGGTAGATAAAAACATGAATATACTTGGAATAGCATATGCTAATAGGTAGGTATGGTGGAACCTTTGGAATAACTTGGTTTTAGAAATTGGATGCATGAGTGGAACTCATACTTGGTTATGGAGGCTAGCAAAAGACTGGGAGTGACCAACTAAGAGAGCAATAATGACCATAATCATGCAGAGCGACAAAACATCACTAATCAAAGCATAAAGTGATACTACAAGTTGAAAACTAAAGGATCATAAAGGCTATGGTGACTTGGGATAGTCATAACATGGTGTGAGCATGCGCCAAGTCAACCCAAATAAAGCAACAAAGGAGAATACCACAATACTATGCTTTAATATGCTAAAACAACGCATGATTCTTCCAAGGCACATTAAGCAATCTTAATTGTTTATAACATGTCATGCTACAACAAAGAATGCTAAGCATAAAGTCAAAACAATATCAAGCATGTCATGACAAAGCATGGGCCACAGTAAAAAACAAGCTCTCTTTAACACTTAAGCATGAACTTTCCTACTCTTTTCCAATCCAAACCAAACTATTTAAAAACCAATGCATGAAAGAGGGGGTTCACCCAATTTATTCAGCAAACTAAGAAAACAAAGCAAACTAAAAACCAAAACGAAAACAAAAAAGAAGACGCTCCAAGAACAACACAACTGTGCATGAAACAATAAAAATGAAGTGTTTTGAAGAAACCTGGGATTTTTATTGATGAAGAAGGGGATGCCTTGGGCATACCCAAGTTTTAACACTTGTACCTCTTGAATATTTCTTGGGGTGACACGGACGGTATCCCCAAGCTTGAGCTTTAGTCCATCCTTCATCTCATTACTCATTACTTCCATACACCTAAAATTTTTCCTTCATACAAAACTTCACACAATCTTTATTAGCAACATTAGTGCACTCAAGATAATAAGTCTTTGGGTTCAGTTCCAACACCAATAAAACTTCCATTAAAACACAAGCTACTGTAGCACTTCCCTCAAAAATCTCAATTCCCTAAAAGAACTCAAAAAAGGAACCAACAAGAAGCAAATGCAAATAATGGCAGAAATCTGTCAAAACAGACTAGTAGGTAAATACGAATTTTTTCGAAGACCTTCTATCGCTCAAATCGAAAAGTGTTGAACTAACGAAAGTTAGATAACAACCTGGGGCAGAAGCACAAACATTCACGCCTCAAAAGGACGTACAGAGATTTTACACGATTTTTTACGGTGAAGCACAGAAATCTGTTTCGGGACAACAACTTTCCCAATCATTACTTCTCTCTCATAGGTTACTCTTGGCACAAAAAGCAAATAAAAAGGATAAGGAGCGGTTATTACTGAAGTAATAACTTCCAAGACTCATCTAAAACTTTTGGGTTATCTCCCAATAAGTACTTTTCTTTAACGCCTTTAAGTTAGGCATGATAGTTTGGGCGGATGATCACATAAGAAATATGAATTGAAGTAAAAGAGATCATCAAGAAGTAAATTCAAAACACATTTAAGTCTAACCCACTTCCTATAAATAGGAATCCTGTATGCAAATAAATTCGCAAAGAACAAAGTGACAGGCATAGGAAGATAAAACAAGAGTAACTTTAAAACTTTCAGCACATAGAGAGGTGTTTCAATACCATGAAAACTTCTACAACCATATTTTACTCTCTCATAATAATTTTCAGTAGCCTCATGAATAAACTCAACAATATAACTATCACATAAATCATGCTTTTCATGTTCTACAAAAACATAATTTTTATCAAGCTCAAAAATAGTGGGATTAAAACCTTCAAACCCACTTTTAACAACTCTATAACAAGATGACTGATCATTCAATATAGGACCATCGTCTAGAGCTTTATCATAAACAATTTCTAAGCAAAACTCTTTAGTACCATGCATCTTGAAGTTAGGCACAAATAAAGGATTATCACAAATAACATGAGCATAATATTCATCCTCCTTTGGTAAGCATGGGGGACAATCAAATAATGTAAGGGATAAAGAGTTACTCTCATTAGAAGGTAGACATGAGTAGCTAATCCATTCTTCCTCCTTTTGTTCATCATTCTCCTCCTCTTTTTTATCTAATGAGCTTTCAGGTTCATCAATTTCTTCTTCCATAAGATCCTGCAAGGCATTAGTCTCTTCCATTTGTGGAAAGCATCTATTAATATATTCAAGAATATATAGCCATTTTCTTCCTTGTAATTATCAAATCAAAATTTAAGTATATCATAAACCTCATATTTATAAGGTGAATCATTAATATTTTCAAGCAAACTAGCAAGTTCAAATGCACCCTTCCAAGCAATAAATTCCTCAATTTGTTCCACATCATAAAAGTCATAATTTTCTTTAACATAAGAAGATATGGTAGCATCATCATTATACTCACATTAAAAAGGGAGGTGTTTGTACCTCCTACAACAACAAGATTTATCAAAGCAATAAGTAACATTATAAGTAGAGCACACATTTATAGCAATGGTATACAATTTATCAATTTGTTCCCATAAGTGTTTCCCTTTTTGTGACAAGCGGTGTTCCTTATAATAATATTTTTGTTCTTCTGTGAACTCACCTTGCCAATAAGATTCAGTTTCAAAGAAACCAACCATTGATAGAAAGCATGATAAAGCAAGACAATAACAGACTAGCGAAAATAACAATTAGAATAGGAACTATTTTTTGTATTTTTGATAAAGAAATAAGCAAACAAGGCGGAAATAAACTAAGAAAAAAAAACAAAGTAAAGAGATTGGTTATGATTATGCTTGAACAATAGTGATTCCAAGTGAACTTGATAAATAAAGCTATGCTCCCCGGCAACAGCACCAAAAAATAGTCTTGATGACCCACAAGTATAGGGGGTGTATCGCAGTATTTTCGAGGAAAGTGAAACCTAGTTTATTGATTCGACACAAGGGGAGCCAAAGAATATTTATAAGCTTTAACAACTGAGTTGTCAATTCAGCTGTACCTAGAAACAATCTTGCTCACAGTAGTTTATCAGTAGCAACAATTTTGTAGTAGCAATAGTAAAGTAATAGTAGTAGTAAAAGTAAAGACAGTAGTAACAATTGTAGCAAACAGTAGGATTAAAGCGCGGTAGGCACATGGATGGATGGACGGGCGTTGCATGGACAAGACAATTCACATAGCAATCAGAACATAGTGCAATTGCAGATAAATAAGATAAAGCATCCAAGTACTAGATAATCCTAGGCATGTGTCCCATATATAGTCATACGTGCTCGCAATGAGAACTTGCACAACATCTTTTGTCCTGCCAACCCGTTTGCAGCGGGGCCTCAAGGGAACTACTGGAAATTAAGGTGCTACTTTTAATAGAGCACCGGAGCAAAGCATTAACACTCCGTGAACACATGTGATCCTCACATCAAAGCCATTCCCTCCGGTTATCCCGATTTCTGTCACTTCGGGGCCATTGGTTCCGGACAACAACGTGTGTATACAACTTGCAGGTAAGACCATAAACAATACTATCATAATGAATCAATAATATGTTCAGATCTGAAATCATGGCACTCGGGCCCTAGTGACAAGCATTAAGCATAACAAGTCGCAACAAAGTCATAAAGCACTAATAGAAGATACTAGGCACCATGACCTAACAATATAATGCCATTACATGAACGATCTCATCCAATCCCTACCATCCTCATAGCCTACAACGGGGGATTACTCACTCATAGATGGGGGAAATATGGATGGTCGATGGAGAAGCGATGGTGATGATGATGGTGATGATCTCCTCCAATTCCCCGTCCCGGCAGGGTGCCAAAACGGAGTTTCTGGTTCTGAATCGCGGAATCTGGTGGTGGTGGCGGACCGGAACTCTTTCTGGAAAAATGTCGACCCTCCTGAGTTTTTAGGTCAGGAGGCAACTTATAGGCGAAGAGGGAGACCGAGGGGGTGCCTGGGGCGGCCGGACCACCCCCTGGCGTGGCTAGGCCTAGCCCGCGCGACCAGGTGGTGTGGCCAGGCCCCAGCCCCTCTCCGTCTTTGGCTCTTGGCGTCCCTCGGTGAAAAACTGACTTTGGCTTTTGTCCCATCCAATTTCGAGAATATTCATTTTCTGACTTTCCTAGATCCAAAAACAGCAGAAAATAGGCAGCTGGCACTATGGCTCTTGTTAATAGGTTAGTCCAAGAAATCATATGAAAAGTACTCCAAAGTGTGAACAAAACATAAAAAAGTAGATAAAACCAAGCATGGAACATAAAAAATTATGGATACGTTTGCAACGTATCAACGTGCTACTCTCAAAGATCCCAACTGGCTCAATGTTATAACCGCAGAGTACCGCGCTCTCCTTGGCAACCACACTTGGTATCTCGTGCCTCCTCCTCGGAACGCCAACATCATCTCCGGCAAGTGGATTTTTCGCCACAAGCTCAAGCCCGATGGCTCCCTCGACCGCTACAAAGCATGTTGGGTGCTTCGTGGCTTCTCCTAAGAGCACCGCGTTGACTTCGATTAGACCTTCAACCCAGTTGTCAAACTGGCAACGCTTTGCGTCATCCTCGCTCGCATGCTCTCCCTTAAGTGGGAGACTCCCCAGCTCGACGTCAAGAACGCCTTCCTCCAGGGCAAGCTCGCCGAGGTTGTGTATTGTCGGCAACCCACAAGCTTCATCGACTCCACGCGTCCGGAGCACGTCTGTCGGCTGAACTGTTCGCTATACGGTCTCAAGCATGCTCCTCCCACATGATACCAACACTTCATGACCTACATCACCTCGACTGGCTTCTCATGTTCTCGCTCCGCCACGTCGCTCTTCGTTCTCCGGTGTGCGGAGGGCACATCCTTTCTTCTGTTGTAAGTCAATGACATCATCCTCACCACGCCTTCTCGACCGGATCACCACCTCTCTCCACTCTGAGTTTTCCATGATAGACATGGGCAACCTCCACTACTTCTTCAGCATCGCGGTCACCTACGACTCCTCCTGCATGCACCTCTCGCAAGCCAAGTACGCCACCGAGATCCTAGAGAAAGCTAGCATGACCGCCTGCAGCTCCACACGGCACCGATTGACACGTCACCGAAGTTTGCCGCCACCGCGGGTCCTCCATAGCCGATCCGACTGAGTATCGGAGCCTCTCCAGGGCTCTCTAGTACCTCACATTCACATGCCCCGATATGGAGTATGCCGTTCAGCAGATGTGTCTTCACATGCATGACCCTCGCGAGCAGCACTTGGTGGCCATGAAGCGCATCTTACGGTACGTCAAGGGCTTGATTTCTCATGGACTCCAGCTTCACTTGTCCAGGCTGGACTTCATGATCACCTACACCGATGCCGACTGGGTTGGCTGCCCCGACACTCGATGTTCCATGTCGGGCTTCTGCGTCTACCTCGGCAACAACCTCGTCTCTTGGTCTTTGAAGCGGCAACATACGATATCTCTCGCTCTAGCGTCGATGCGGAGTACCACGCTATGGCTAATGTTGTCGCCAGTTCTAGTTCGATCTGCCAACTCCTTCATGAGCTTCATCGACCTACACCTCTCGCTACAGTTGTGTTCTGTGATAATGTGAGCGTCTTCTACATATCCACGAACCAGCATCAATGCACCAAACATATCAGACTTCTATTTTGTTCGCGATCATGTTGCCATAGGCCAGATCCGCGTGCTCCATGTACCCTCGTCTCGCCAGTTCGCCGACAGCTTAACGAAGGGTCTTCCATCACAGTCTCAACATCCGTCCTCCTCCTGTTGTGACTGCGGGGGAGTGTTAGATAGATATGTCACATAGCGTGACATATCTCCCAATCACCTAAATTGCGGAGAGTCTTTATTCATATGATCTCCCATTTATGGTTAAGATTGGCTAGGATTGTAATATTTGTCTATATATTCAATGAAAAGTAAATTGCACAAGCGTGGTCAATTTTCTCATACAAAGACCCAAATACATCACTTCTATAGCTCTTACTATAATTCTAGAAAGGTAAAATTCCATGGCATGAGATTTGTTTTCCGAGAAACCGGCAATTGCAGGTGACAAATTCATGGCACGTGTATATTGTCTGTACATTTTTCGTATATATAATGTCTTTAGAATTGTAATCCACAGAACGTTCTTTATGTTGGTTGCGTTATTTGAAACAAAACTTATTTGAACTAAAATCACGGTGCCATATATTTTGTTGTATTTGTATGTTTTATTATGGGTCTTCCGCAGGCCCAATGCAATGTAGAGCTAGTAGGATATACACTACTTTCGTTGGGTGACGTGGGACAGCGTCATTGTAGATTCCTGCTCCGTCTGAACAAGTGTAATTCGCTGTTCACTGACTAACTAAAGCTCATCAAAGAAAAGGTAATGAGGCATCACCGAAAAGCACACGATTTGGCATGAAAAGGCGCAACAGATAGAGGGGGCAACACAAAAGCCGCAACCACGTATACGTATCAAACAAACCCCCACGCGTCCCGTTGGGCGCGCCCAACGGCACGCGCTCTCCAGACTCCAGACTCCAGACTCCAGCTCCAAGTCCAATCCCCGATCGATCCCTCCGTCCGCCGGCCCCCTGGTCTGCTCTTCTCCCCGCTTCCTGCCACCTTCCGCGACCACAGCAAAACCAGCTTTTGCTTCACTCCACATAAAAAGAATCGCGGAAAACCAAATTCCGAGAGCACAAGGAGGAGCCCACCGGACGCCGCGGCGCCACATCCCTATCTGTAGTATTACATCTTCTTGCTTCGCTTGCTTGGTTGGCTGGCTGGCTGGCTGCTCTCCCGCTCGAGTCTCTCCGCCGGAACCTGGTCACTTGTTTTGTTTTGACTTGTCCGGCGTTCTTGGGGAGGAAAATTAAAAGCAGCCACTCCTGCTCCTGCTGCTACTACTAATCTGTCTCGTATCAGGGAGAGGCGAGCGGAGGAGCTGCTGCTAGGCGCTAGCTAGGAGTGTGAGTCGGACGAAGCTGCTAGAAGTGGAGGGAGGAGGAAGAGTGTCCGCCTTTCTTCTCCGGTCTGTCTCTCTCTCCCCTCCCGCAACCGTCCAAGGCCATAAATCTTGGCGTGCCCCGCCATACGATTTTCCCGGGTCCCTGCGAATCGTGCGAGTTCTTTGCCGCAAATTGCGCCTCCTTTATGGCTGTCGTCGCGCATTGAGTAGGCGAGCGCGGCATGGATCTGGAGCTGGTGCACGGCGCGGGGGCGCCACGGAAGGTGAGCGACCTCGGCCGTGTTTCTCGGATTCGGCGAGAAAGCTCCTCTCTCCGCTGCTGCGGGGCGCGGTTTCTTGGGTTTCCTGACCAGTTTACTGCTTCTTCTCGCGCAGAAGCAGCGAGGGGAGTCGTGGGGCGGGGTGTTGCTGCTCGCGTACCAGAGCCTCGGGGTGGTGTACGGCGACGTCGCCACCTCGCCGCTCTACGTCTACAAGAGCGCCTTCGCCGGGGACGACATCACGCACTCCGCGGGCAACGAGGAGATCTACGGCGTACTCTCCTTCGTCTTCTGGACGCTCACCCTCATCTCCCTCCTCAAGTACGTCCTCATCGTGCTACGCGCCAACGACGGCGGGGAGGGCGGCACCTTCGCGCTCTACTCCCTCATCTGCCGCCACGTCCGAGCCGGGCTCCTGCCGGGAGGCGGCACCAGCGACGACCTCATGGCGGAGGACAAGGCAGCAGCAGCTGCCAGTCGTGGCGAGGGGGCCGTGTCCAGGACGAGGACGCTGCTGGAGAGATACAGACTGCTGCAGAGGATGCTGCTCTTCTTCGCGCTGCTCGGGACTTGTATGGTCATCGGCGACGGCGTGCTCACTCCTGCGGTCTCCGGTTTGACCCCTCTCCCTTCTTGGTCTTCTTCGCATTGTCTTGTTGGTACTCTTCTTTTATGCGAGTGATGTGCTTTCTCCGTCCTTTTTTCAGTGTTCTCTGCGGTCTCCGGGCTCGAGCTTTCCATGGAGAAGGAGACACACAAATGTAGGCTCGCTCGCTTGCTTCTTTCAGCTGTTTCTATTGCTAGCTAGATTGGCAGCACAACTACATCTATGACAATGTTTGATTTTACTTGCTCATTCTGTGGATGTTTATATGCAAAATAATATGAGGTGCTTACTGTGACAAGTCAATGTGCAGATGTAGGACTTCCCGTGACGTGCGCTATACTCATATGCTTGTTTGCTCTGCAACACTATGGTACACACAGAGTTGGGTTTATCTTTGCGCCAATCGTCTGCCTTTGGCTTCTCTGCATAAGCATGATAGGACTCTATAACATCATCCATTGGAACCATCATGTTTATCGAGCCCTTTCGCCATCCTACATGTATCAATTTCTCAAGAAGACTCAAACAGGTGGCTGGAAGTCACTGGGTGGAATACTTCTATGTGTCACAGGTATGGATAATCCAGGCTAATTGCCTACTCTTTAGCCATGACTTTGCTTGAGGGACTACAAAAAGAAACACAGGCTCACTTGAAATGATAATAACTTGTAGGCTCGGAAGCTATGTATGCAGATCTTGGACATTTCTCGCAAAAATCAATCCAGGTATGACACAAGTCTTGTACAACATACATCATTAACAGCAGTAATGTATACATGATTTACGGTGATGTCCCTTCTGCTTACCCCTTCTTATCTCAACCTCGCATCTGTCGGTTTGTTTGGTGCCAATTTTATCTCAGTACTGTCATTCTTATTCATCATTCAGTAAGTACTTCCATGATGGCATGAGTAAATTCTAAGAGGAAAAATAATTCCTGCTTAGATGGCATCCACTGATCCACACTTTGTGATATATACAGACTTCAGAAATAAGTATAATAAAATAACAATTCAATCTAAAATTGATTTTTTTTAAATCTCCATGATGTTAACGCCACAGTGCACCTATCATCTGATTGTTCTTCTTTAGTGATCACCAGTTTTAGGTAGCTGGTCAGGTTCCTGTTCAGTAAACATCGTCTTCAAAAGCAGCAGTCTCGCAAGTATATTATTTTGTGTATAGGTGTGAAAGTTACATGTGAATGACAATACTAATGAACTGATGTGTTCAAAAGGTCAATCAGTGTTTCAGTTTTGTCGAGATGTAGTTCTTTCCTTGGTACGTGGTGATCTTTGCTTTTCCCTCTGATTTTGGAGATACAAATTAGTCTGTTGTCTATTTTGAGAAATAAACCCGTTTTGACCCAGCATATGGGACTATTTTATGCATGTTCAGTCCTTGTCACCCATTCCTATTTTCGCGATACCTTCTATAACATTGTACCTTTTACTTGCATGATCTTTGTATCTTTCACATGTGCTACTCACCATTCTTAAACTAAAAACTGAATTATCACCAATTACTTATATCATGTTTCTGCTTCGAACAGATTGCGTTCATATCTGTGGTTTATCCAGCTCTTGTTCTGGCTTATATGGGACAGGCTGCTTATATCTCACAACACCACAGCTTTGAGAATAACTATCATATTGGGTTCTATGTATCAGTACCAGGTACTCTTTTGGGTTTGCCTTTTTCCAATTTTTATATTACTGTTAGAGCAATTGATAAATACAAGAATTGCTTGCTTTTGAGTATTGATGTGTACAACTGCGTTTTCAGAAAAGCTCAGATATCCCGTTCTGGTGATTGCTATACTAGCAGCTGTAGTTGGAAGCCAAGCAATTATTACTGGCACCTTTTCGATTATCAAGCAGTGTTCTGCACTAAGTTGCTTCCCTGGTGTAAAGATTGTGCACACATCCTCTACTGTGCACGGTCAGATATACATCCCTGAAATTAATTGGATCCTGATGATACTCTGTCTTGCTGTTACTATTGGCTTCAATAACACGAAGCACTTGACGAACGCACAAGGTGAGACAAGTGAATATGCAGAAAGTTCTTCCTGTGGACACCTTGTAACACAGAGGCCGCGTCTAGTTCTTGTTCCCATTCTATTTTCATGCACTGATGTGGATTTCCGTATGTATTTGTTATTACAGGTCTTGCAGTCATAACTGTTATGCTTGTCACCACTTGTTTAATGTCATTGGTTATCGTGCTTTGTTGGAACAAGAGTATCTTCCTTGCCCTTGGTTTCCTGCTTTTCTTTGGCTCAATCGAAGTACTCTACTTCTCAGCTTCCCTTGTCAAGTTCCATGAAGGTGCTTGGGTCCCTATTACCCTTTCCTTCGTATTTATGATAGTCATGTCTGTGTGGCACTATGGCACGATAAAGAAGTATGAGTTCGATGTTCAAAACAAGGTTTCAGTAAACTGGCTATTGAACCTCGGTCCTTCACTGGGAATTGTTCGTGTTCGAGGCATTGGGCTGATACATACAGAGCTTATGTCTGGAATTCCGGCAATTTTCTCCCACTTTGTAACTAATCTGCCAGCATTTCACCAGGTATGGAGGCACCTTGCCATATCTTTCCTATTCCATCGTGCATCCTTCCATGTTCATTAACATATTTGTCGACCCAATTTCGGCCAGTGTGTCAAAATCGTACCTTTCAGAAACCTGAATAAATTAGGCCGTTCCACCAATCGATTTGTGCATCTAGCTTCTACAAAGCTTATAGTTATATTTTTTGGATCAGGTACTGGTCTTTCTCTGTGTTAAATCAGTTCCAGTGCCACATGTCGAGCCTGAAGAAAGATTTCTGGTGGGTCGCATTGGTCCAAAAGAGTACAGGCTGTACAGAGTCATTGTCAGATATGGGTATCGTGATGTGCAGCAGGATGACCTAGAATTTGAGAAGGATCTAATCAACAGCATTGCAGAGTTCATCCGCAGCGGGGGATCTGACCAGAATGGCTCTGCGGAAGGTTCAGACAAACTCTCTTCCATCAGTAGCGGCAGCATTCCACTGTGGGAGGAGGACGGTGAAACAGATGGATTGGTATCCCCTAATAAGGAGATAAACCAGCAGACTGTGGCACAACAGCGAAAGAAACCGAGGTTTGTTCTACCAAAGAGCGCCCAGGTGGATGGCGAGATACGGACTGAGCTGCAGGACCTCATGGATGCACGGGAGGCCGGCATGTCCTTCATTCTGGGACACTCCCACATGAAGGCGAAGAGCGGGTCAAGCTTCGTAAAGCGGATCGTGATAAACTTCATCTACGAGTTCTTGAGGAGGAACAGCCGCGGTCCGTCGTATGCCGCTAACATACCTCATGCTTCCACGCTGGAAGTGGGAATGGTGTACCAAGTCTGATATTAGCAGCTGTATGAAAGGTAGAGAGAGACCAGATGAGGTGTTGTTTCTCCATCTGTATATATCCCCACATGTCCCGGACACTGCTAACCCGACACCCGACGATGGCAGTAGATGCTGGAGCACACCAAGGGCTAGCAATACAGGGAGCAACAGGTCTTTGGAGAGCCCTGCTTCAAGTGTGCATTTTTGCCAATCAAGTGTCAATCATTTTGTTGAGTTGGCCCTTAGTTTTTTTGGTTTCCTGGATCTGTTTGCTCTTCTTGTTGTTTTGCTGGTGGAACTGTAAGTTTGTAAGAGTGACTAGAGAGATAGAAATATTTATGTTTAGAAACTTTAATTGTTATTACCTGTGAGTAAAATTGCAATGCATCGGTAGCGTACTCATGAGACTTAGAGCATCTCCACTCGTTCGCCGTTTTTAGGCCAAAATCCAGGACCTAAATAGTGCCGGACGAAGCGAGTTTTCGGCCTGGGAACGGCCTGTTTCTAGGCTGAGTTTCCGGGTTTGGCAAAATTCAAGGAAACTTGGCAAACTTTGGCAAATATAGGCGAATTTTATTAATAGCGGGTAGATTCATAATATTACATCATCTAGGCTTAAAAATACTTAAAAGAGGGCGAGGCCAATGTCGCTGGACGCCGCCTCACATGCCGAAGTTGCAGTAGAAGCTGGTGTAGTCCGGGTCCGCCTTGTGGTCGTCGTCGCTCGGCGTCTGCGGGGGGCACGAGCTGCCTTGGTGAAAGGGAAATGGACGTCGCCTAGAAGGAGGGGGGGGGGGGGAGGGAGGGTTGAATAGACTTAAAATTATTAAGGTTTAGGCTCTAATAAATGTGGAATACAACTTAACGTTTAATTTATGAAGCTAAAACCTATATCAACTAAGTTCAACTAAGTGTACCAACAACCTATGCTAAGCAAGGCAAGTAATAAGGTGATAGCGAGATATAATACTTCAAGCACGATGGCTATCACAATGTAAATTGCATAAGTAAAGGGCTCGGTTGAGAGATAACCGATGAACGCGGAGACGGTGATTTGTTTTCCGAAGTTCACTTCCAAAGAAGCTACATCTCCGTTGGAGAGGTACGGTGGCGCAATGTACTTCGAACGCCATAAATGGCTCACCTCGAGGTGTGGTGGCTCGATGCTCACCCAACGCCACACAAGGCCTCACCCCAAGGTGCGAAGGTGTAACATCCTAAAACTTTAATCCAAGCTTATCAAGATCAAATCATCCAAAAATAGGGTTAACAATTTTTTTTTCCAAATTTAATATGAAAGCATTCATATATGTATGCATTTAAAATAGGAGTTGTTTGAATTGCCATGATTGATTGATCCAATGCTTGTAAAATGTTTCTTAGGTGATTTAAACATCATCTACATCATTCCCAAACTTTTCCTAAAGAAAATCAAATCAAAAGAATTAAAAAGAAGGAATGGTCATTTTGGCAAATTTAACTCTCATGCCTACTTTGGCTATTCCTAGTACTCAATTCTTAACAGAAATAATTCTTGACCTTTGCACCCCTTGCTAGTACACATAATGAGGTACCAAGGCCCACCTTTTGATCTGCTAAAAACATTCTGTTAACTATTTTAAATGACAGTTTAAAATTGAATCTAATGCATATGCATAGATCACTCCTATTTCAAAAACCATCTATTTGAGCTCCACTTTCAAAACCCTTGCAACCAGAGACTACCTATCACTAGTGGAGATCACTCAAAAATTTTAAAACCAAAATTCAAAACTTTCTTTCATGCGGCCATTTTATCAAACACTTGGCATGCATAATTTCCACCCTAATCCTAGCTCACTGTTTTGAAGAGGGTTTTGCCCCCAATTGATCCCCATTTATCTCCCCTGTCCACTCCTAGTCTAACCAGACCCTTAACACCCCTCTCCCTTGTCCCTAACCCTCTTGCCATGTCAACCCGAGAGCATGGTCGTCGGCCAAACTTTGCCCCGCCGCAGCAGACCATCTCCCCCTCTCTCGCCATGTCTAGGAGGTAGCCAGGAGCTCACCGCCACCCCCTGTCCCTTGCCCGAGCCCAGAGCAGCAGTGGACCACCGAGCACAAACCGCGCCCAGTGCCACCGCACCATGCCAGTGCCGCCCCCAGAGCGCGCTTTGTCCCCGCTTGCACAGACCGGCTCTTGGCCGCAGCCCGCGCCCGCTGCTCCACCTCGACCTGGAGAACACCCCAGACATCCCCGTTCGCCGCCCAAAGCCTCACAGCCACCGCTCGCCGTGGACACCGCCGCTTCGGCCGCACAGAGCGCCACCTCGCCCAGACCGCGTGCCACCGCCCCTACTGCCGCATTCAAGTCCTAGAGCACCGCCAGGGAACTGCCCATCGATCTCCACCCCCAGCCATGCCTCTACCTCGCCGTAGCCATGTCGCCACCGTCGCCTGCCCATCCCGCTCGGTCTCACCGTCGGGCCTATAAAAGGAGCCCTCCCCAGCCTCTTCTCTCCACACCATTCCACTCCCCTCACCTCTCTAAACCTCACCCACCTCTAGCCGGAGCAAGTGGAGCAGCAGCTCGCCGGAATTGGAGCCGGGGCAGCCGCAACAGGAGGAGAAGGGCGCCGTTGATTTCGACCACCCCAAGCTCCACCGCAACCGCGCCTCGCCTCGCCGTCGTCTTCCACGTCGTTTGCCCGCCTCGCCGACCCCGGTGAAGCCCTGGTACGCCCCCAGTAGACCCCCACTGAGCCGCTAGGATTCGAGCTCGCCGGTGACCTGTTCATCGTCGACGACGACCCTCAGCCGTTGATCTCGCTTCTAATCGCACGGCCCACAGCGCGCGTACCGTTTCGCGTTTTAAGTGACGCTGACACATGGGACCCCCTGTCAGCTGAGCCCCGCGCCGCGGAGCGCCACTGGGCCGGCCCAAGTCCTTTCCCGCGGCTATCCCATAGATTCAAATCTGGATTTTTCTTTTTTAGTTAAATCTAGTTTCTGTCCCCTAGTTTGAAAATCAATTCAGAGAGTTGCATGAAACCAATTTTGTCTGAAAGGTATTAAAATGATCTATCCAAGCCCATTGGATTTAATTTAATTAGAGTTATAGATCTCTCCTAATAAAAATAAGAAGACATAAGCTTTTGCAACTTGCAACATTTTTATAAAATCAACCAAGTTAGCTTTTGAGTTGATTCCAACTCTCAAAAATCACATTTCATCATATCTATCTAAATATGTAATAATATTAAGGTTTACATACAGTGACTTTGGACTAGTACCAAAATAATGCTATATAGGCATTTCTAGTCACTTTAAATCATTAAATAATAAATTTAAACTAAAGTAATATTGATCCAACCTTTAAATCTCATTCCCACATGTTAGAATATGTGGTGAGGACATGTGTCCACATAATCCCATATTTTGGTGGTGAATATTAAATTTTAGTTAATATTTCAATGAGTAGAAATTACTTTTGTAAAATAAAAAGGATGAAACTATTGAATTAAAACTTGTGATGTTTGTGATGATAATAGATCGTCAAATGTGTGTTTTAGAATGCTACTTAGCCTAGTTAAGTATTGTTTGGTGATTGTGCACTCTCTATGTATTTATAGACGCTAGTACCGACCAAGCTTTCGAGGAGGAGTTCTACCAAGAAGAAGAAGAAGAAAACTTCAACCACTGCACCAACCAAGGCAAGCTATTGTTAGCAAGCTAGAATTAAGCTAGATGAATGAGCAAGGATGCTTTAGGCATGCTTTGATCACACCCCTTTTTAACTATTAGTACCCCAAGCCTTACTTACAAGTTTTACTCCCCTTAGTATGCAAAGTTCCTTACTTATTTTGAAGGTAGCATAAAAAGTATAAAACTTGACCTACTTAGAAACCTTTAGATGTCATTCTATGGCATGAGATTGATCCCATCCTTCCACCTTATGAACACTCTTAACTTAGTATTTTAGAGTAGATCAAAAACTTGAGTCACTTTAGAGGGGAGCACTTGGTGAAAATGAATTGTGAAAACCTTGGAATGATGAGTCATTCTATTGAGATGTTTTGACATGTGTTGAGAGACACAGCTGGTTTATGATGATGAAAATGATGAGGCATGAGCCTTAACCCTTTTATAAAACTGATGGTTGGATTCGGATGCGATACCATTCCAAATTTACCGTACAACCACATTACCTGAATTGGGTAAGGCTTAACTGGAAATTTATATGCATTAGTATTAGTTCCCTCACGGTAGAGTTTGAGCTGAGGCTACCTCTCAATGTTGTCCACCTATGCAGTGCCCAAGATGACTGATGGTCATGGTTGGGAGGCCATGCTCATAGGAGAGGTGCTTGTACTAGGGTGTGTAAAGGGAAGGTTATGTTTGATTATCTGCATACTAAGTATGATGATTCAGGCTTATCCCTGACAGATGTATCGAATCTTGTGGTGAAAGTGTACCACCTCTGCAGAGTGTCAAACTATTCAAATAGCCGCGTCCGTGGTTATGGACAGTTGGAATGGCCATACTATTTCATTGTCAGATGTTTTCTAAATAACTTGAAATGAATGATGAACTTTGACTTGACCACAACAGGGTTGTGTTGATGATAATAGCTTCCCAACTTAAGTGATTCTAGAACCTTATTTTATCTTTCTTGGTTTCTGAACTCAGCTTAGGTTTCAAACTTAACTTTATAGTTAAACTTAGATTTAACACTTTAATTTAGAACTATAGTACCTGTTAATAGTAGTTTGCGAGTACTTAAAGAGTACTCATGGATTTTGTCCCTGGCTATCATCATGGCCAGACTATGAAGGAGATTATCAAGATGATGGTCAGCAGGACGGCTATGATAACTAGGACTATCTGCCTTCGTCAGCATTGCCTGTGCCCCTGAAGATGGACCCCACCGCTACGCTTATCTTTTATTTCCGCTGCTTGTTGTATTAAAGATTGGATCATGAGATCCTTATTGGTGTAAAACCTTATGTATGGTTTGTAATGGATGATGTACTGTGATATCCAATCCGTTATGTCTCGCAAAAATGGTAATCCTGGGATTACGAGGTATGGCATAACGGGCATCTGGAATTAAAAATCTGGGTGTTGACAGAAGGCATGCAACTCACCGACGCCACAAAAGGCTCACCCTATTCTCCCGTGAGATCTCCACAAAGGCCTACTCGCGTTCTACTATGGGACACTTGAGGGCGGTCATCGAACCCATACAAGGCTTGGGGAAAACTCCACAACTCAATTAGAGGGCTCCTAAGAAATGTCGCAAAAGCTACAAGCTTGAGGAAACTCCACAACAATTGGAGACCCCAAGAACAATGCCACAATAGGCCACAAGCTTCAGGAATCTTCACAACTTAATTGGAGGTCCCAAGAACTCACCACAACTCCACACAACCGTCTAGGGTTTGAAGAACCCAAGAGGGTTTTGAGAACCCAAGAGAAACAAGCCCAAGAGCTTGAACTCGCCGAATCTCCGAGGAGAACTCAGACCTATGCACCAAATACAAGAGGCAAGTCCTTCACTCTCAAATTCCACCAAAGCTACAAAAGCTATTGGGGAAATAAGGATGGAAGAACGTAAGAGGAGAACACAAAACTCTCCAAGATCTAGATCCCAAGGATTCCTTCACAAAGAAGGGATTTGGTTAGGTGGGGTTATAGATCTAGATCTGCTCTCTCAAATCCCTAAATGAGATGCAAGAATAATGGGAGGGAGAAGGGGAGAGGGCAAGCAAAAATGGAGGAGAGAGAGTGTAAGAACTAGCAAAAATGACCTCAAAAGTTGGGGAAACATTGGGGAAGAGGGGGGCCTTAAATTGGCAAAGAGAAATCTGCCCGTTCGGGTCATTTTCGCGCACCACCAAAACTACCGGTGCCCCACCGGTACTACCGGTAAATAGAAACACAAGTTACTAAACTAAAACGAGTTTTACCGGAACTTTGGGCGGAACTTGGGTCGGTACTACCGCTCAAGCAAAACCGTTGGACAACATTGCACAAAAAATTCAATAACTTTTGACTCCGGACTCTGATTTCGATGATCTTGGGCTCGTTTTGAAGATAACAAAAAGCTCTACAAGATTATGCAAAGAAACATCATAGTCCAATAAGGAAGGATAAAAGTAAAATGAAGAAAAGGTATGACCTCTCAGAAGCGATGAACCGGTAAAACCTCCAAAACCCAAAACACAAGAAGTTGAGCTTGGAAACTCCAATTGAGATGAAACCAATTTTGTTGGAAAGATAATAAAGAGTAGAATCCAACAAAAGGTGAAATATTGAGTATCACCAAGGAATAAAATATCATGAATATATATGTGAGATATCTCTTGAGGTGTGAAGCCGGAAAACCCGCAAAATCAAAAACGCAATAAGATATGCAAGGGAAATCCGTTTTAAATGAACTAGAGCTTGTTATAAAGATAACCAAAAGCTCTAGATGATCACATGGACAAGAACCAAACAACAACCAAGAAAGATGATGCTATGTATGCAAAGGTTTGAGCTCTCTCCGAAAGATACGATCGAGCTACTCACTCGAGAGTCCCTCTTGATAGTACGGCTATCTATCCTAAACCTGGTCTCCCAACACTACAAGATATCGGTAAAATAGAAAGCCTATCAGGATCATACCTTTGACTTGAGCATTCCACTTGAGCTTGATGAAGACCGTCTTGTCCTTCTCAAGATGGATCACCTTTCTTGATCGCTCTTGCTTTCTCTTGCTTCATGAAGACTTGTGAAATTCTCCCCTATACTTCATGGAGAAACCTCTTCTTTGAACTTGTCTTCATCACACCATGATCGCCTAGGATGGCAAGCTCCAAGCATGAGATCTTCTAGAGATGGCGCACTTTGAGCTTGCACTTCATTTCTTGATGATGTCTTGAAGATTGCCATAAGGAAATGCATCTTCTTCTTCTTCAAAACATACTAGATCTTCTTCTTTTTCAACCTTGAACCCGACACATGGTCCAAGCGATGCCAATGGACAAACCTACAAGTGAAACTCAATTTATACATTATTCCATAGATATTATCATTAATTACAAAACCACACATGGGGGCATTCATGCCCTTTCAATCTCCCCCATTTTGGTAATTGATGACAATCCCTTTGAGAGGGTTTAAATATGGAATTTAACGAACAAAATGGTTGCCTAAACATGAAGTACTACACAAGTATGTGATGTTGCTACAACCACAATATATAGAGAAAACTCTCCCACAATCTATGCACGTGTGATGAGCTTGAATTTCATTGCATATATTGCCAACCATTATCGATGGTTGAGTTTCCTCTATATATTCAACATGCAAAGGAACAAAAAAGATGCAAGAGCATGCAAGGCTAATGCTTAAGAACCAACTCAAAGCATAAACCAACTTCCCTTAAACCCTCTAAAACTTCTCCCTCATTGGCATCGATTGCCAAAATGGGTGAAAAGTTCTAGACAACCAATATAGTGAGACTTCCTCCAAGGTTGTGCATATGCACATATCCTATGATGAATACTTGGGAGGAAATAAAACTATATTGAGGACCCAAAGGTTGCGAAAAAGAAGAGAAAATAGCTTCAACAAATTAAGCGAGCAACCCAAAGACTCAAAAGTACTAATTGACAACAACAATTGATACCAAAAGAAAATAACAAGGTATTATGAAACGAGCAAACGAGTGTTTAAATGAAATAGGGAATCTCCCCAATCTTTGTGCAAAAAATAGAATCATTGCATTTGAATACATCATGCACAAATATGGAATCCTCACTCCCCCATAAACATTTGAACCACAAAAGATGAGAAATAAGGCAAATGAGCATTCTTAAATGAATTAGAGAAGCTCCTCAAGGATTATGCACCAATTATAATAATTTTATTTTAAAACAAAGTGCACAATCATGGAATCCTTACTCCTACAAACTAATTTAGTAATGAAAGGCAAGATAGATCAAACTATGAGTGCCCGAAGATGCAAACAAATGGAACAAGCACTCATTGATAAATAAATTTGGAAGCCAATGAATAGTCAAAATGAAATAAAAGGTGGAATCCAAAGAAAAAAGACAAAAAATTTATCTTCTCTTGCACGTATAAGTTTTTAGGTGGAAAATATCACAAAGACATATGCCCACAAAGAAACATGCACACACAAAATATATACTCAAGAAAGCATATGAAAAACAAAAGGAAGTCATAGAATACACCAATAAGATTTTTGCTTGAAAGCATGGCCAAATTTTCAAATATGTCTTATTGTATATCAATGAACTTCAAACACCAACACACTACATACATTACAACTATTACCAAGGGAAAATGGAATAGTTGGAAAATATGGAGAAAGGCAACAAGTATCACAAAAATAAATCTACTTTGTAAATACTCACTATTGCAATAGAGGTGAACTTGCAAAAACCAAAATAAGAACCACAACATTTGCAAAAACACAAACTCATGCCAACAAGCAACCTACAAAAGGTTGGAAACAATATATGTATGCATGAGAGAGATACTTGTTACCGAGATATAATTGGTAGGATGTAGTGGATAAGAATTGGTTAATCATCCTAGCTTACCTCCAATTGACATGTAAGCACCACTTCTTCCTGCTTGATGAGACAAGCATCCAATATATCCCCAATGTACCTACACAAAAATAAGTACACTATGGTCCCCAAACAAATTGGGTCCAAAGAAGTTAGTGTAACTACAATACATAGGAGAAGCTCCACATAAATATGTGCATATTGATATGAAATGGAATTTTATGCACATATTAGCCAATAGGATTTGGTGGAGTTTCCCATATATATTGGATCAAAGAAGGAAATCATGCCATAATATATACATGAAGTAAATAAGCATGTACAAGACTTTCAAGAACCAAAAAGGAGATAAAATTTGAACAAAAACACCAAGTAAACCAAGAAGTAGAACACAAGAGTGTGACACGACAAAAGGTGTCCAAATTCTATCAAAGAGCCAAATCAACACATGAAAGGACACAAATTCAACAAATGAACAAGGCAAAAGCCAAATATAAAAATAGACAAAAACACACAATGCTCAAGGATTTATCTCATTCTAAAAGATCAAAACAAGTAACAAATAACGAGACAAAACCAACTCCCAAATAGAGCAAGGTTCCAACACACAAACCAAACTCGCTACACTTTTCATGATGGCACAAAGTACCAAGAGAAAAGATCAAGCTTCCAAGCACGAAAAACATGATATGGATCAACAAAAGAAGCATAGAAGGAGTGTTCTAGATAATATACGAGAGCCCCCCATGAATGGTGCATTATATAGAATTTTTCTTTTGAATACAAAATGCTCATAAATGAGATCATCACTACTACCTACATTAAATAAAGCACAAGAGAATACCAATAAACTAAAATGATCCACAAGAGGCAAGGAAGACATGGGAGAAAAAGAAAACATTTTCTAGGCCAAAGATAAGACAACGATAAGCAAAGGCCAAAGTGATAATTATCAATAAATTCTACCATATATGGAGTTATGGGGAAAATCTTCCCGAGGTATTTACAAAGATATCCAAGATCATATTTACACAAATAAGCATATAACAAAATATAAGAATTAAGCTTGATGCTTCGAGAGAGATTCTTGATAGCTCCAAATAGTCACACAACCACTAGTGATTATAGTAACTTGAAGCAAATGGTTTCCATGGAGGATATGGAGGTCCAAATATGAGGAAACACATATCAAGAAAATCTCTCACAAACAAGATCCAAAATATGAACAATAAAAGCAATCCAAGAGATTTGGAACTTGTTTGAGCTAAATATGGCACATAGGAGCTAGATAATTCCATATCAATTCTAAGTGGCACAACCTCAAATGTACACACTTTATAGGTTTGTAATATGCACAAAGCATATGACTTCCCCATAATGTGATAAATCAAGAAATCTCAACAAGAGGTAAAAATCCAAATAGATATGATTAATGGACATTATGGAACTTAAGTTTCTCATGAAAAATACATACCACATAGAGCCTAGATAAACTTGCAATATAAATACTAAGTGGTATTCCTCATGTACACACATTTTTGGATTGTGAAATGCCCAAGCATAACACTCCCCCAAAATGGGATAGTCCAATAATCTCTCCCAAGAGCCAAATGAGATACCAAATATATTCATCAAAGGCTCAAACACAAGAACACAAATATATGATGTGCGAACCAACATACACAAATATACTTGATAACTCAATATAAGTACGAGGGAAGCACAACATATACATACACATGCAAGGTACAAAACCAACACATGCACAAGGGAGCAAATAACTTTCAATGTAAATGAGGTTAGCACATGTTACCGCAAGGAGGAACATGATGACTGCAAGTGCACATATAGTTTGTAGCTAGTTTCGAAATAAAGATATCGATCCCACAGGGAGCAGGAGTCTGAAGTCTAATAACTCTTGAATTAAATACTACAATAGAAATGCTAAATAAAGTTCTAAGTAACAAGATAAAATGCGAGTATTGTGTAAAAAGGTGTTTCTGGGTTTTTGGTATAAGAGAACAATAAGTAAAGTAAAACAACTGAACACAGAAAGTAAATATCGCGTATGTAAAAGAGATTTGAAACTGCAATGGGAAAAAGCGTTCTTAGGGAGTAGCGGATACACCTCTAGAATTATAAAGAACTAAGGTAAAGATTATTATCATGAACATTCTCAACTATATATGTGCGGGGGAACTCCATATTTGGATAAATATGCAGCAACCACTGCTCACATCATCCTCATAACCACAACAGTTAGCAATCAACATTAGTCGAATTACTGCGCTATTAAGGGACTTAATCCCGTAGGACGTATCCCATCGCATGGATAGTGTTCTGTGAGTTTCCTCGGTTCCCAAATTGACACGTAAGGGGTTCCGACAACTTTATAGTCACTGGTAGTGCTAACACACCTCCATCTACCAACAAGTAGTTTCCTCCATCAAGTCCCCACAAGAGACAAATATTGAGAGGTCGACTTCTCCCAACATCAAGATGAAGACAATCTAACACATGGTCACAATGATGAATATCATAATAAACTTTATCTTATTTCAATCTCATACTAGGGTTTCTCCATCTCCCCAAGAACTAATGATCTACTTAGACATGGAGGCAATCAACATCATGGCAATAACAATGGAATCTATCATAGATGAATAGTACTTGTATAAATTCACAACGAGTATGGAAATTACAACAAGATCTAGACAAGATGTAGATGGGATGGATGGAGATGATGGTGATGCAGCGGTTGATGATGAAGATCGATGTCTTAGCCTCCCGGATCTGCGCAGGGCGAAGATGGATCCCCGGTGGACGAGTTCCCCCTCCAGATGCCTTCCGGAGGTGAGATTTCAGCGATTTCTGGTTGTTCTGTATGTCGTCTCTCCGATCCAGTTACACGGGGTGAAACTATTTGAGGAGGCGGTGGCGGCGCCAACTATACGGTAGGAACTATACGATCGGAAAATTAATTTCTGCCGTATAGTTGGTCATTAAACCTTCTGGATCCCTCGATCGCTTCGGGTTTTCTTCTGGTGTTATTGATATTTCCTAAATAAGCTATTTACATTATTTTTACTCCTTTTCTCCTCAATACAACTACTCCAAGAATTGTGTCCATTGTATCCATCACCTGTCCTGATTCTGGTAAAAATAGACATAAAATATGCGCGCGAACATCGTAAAATACCAAGATGCTACAACTACAGTGCAAAATAATAATATAAAACATCATCCAAATATGCACTCATCAACTTCCCCAAGCTTAGACTCTTGCTCGTCCCGAGCAAGTTTAGCTTAATGGATGTGATCCTCATATTCATGAAGCCGAGTCGATAAAATAAATGAGGCAGTTGCAACATGTGTTTTATCATATATGATACATAAGAATAAGTTCATTAATAGTACCTTACTGGAATCATCCGAAAAATATTAGCAGGCTTCCACACCTTAGCATTTAACAGTTCACAAAAGATCACTCTCAATATGATGTAAAAGTATTCAGTTCAACTGAATAAGTTAGCGAGGTAGTCCCAAGTGTTTTTGGATTAATGTTTCACTTGGATTTTAAAATCTCAAACGCTTCTTTGTCATACTACAATATAGTGGTGTATGCCTATTTTCTCTTTGCACATTCACTCTTTTTCTTCTCTCTTTATATATATATATATGCTCACACTTTTGTTTAAGTGCTGTGCAAAGGATCTAGCCATACATTCCACTTAATGTAGGAATTCAAAGTTTAACGATCTGAATTACCAAATTCCAATTATATATGAAGCAATCTTTATAGCTTGAATATTCTACCTCGTTTTGTTCTCACTCTAATTTGATAGCATTTTTAATTTTCCTTTGTTCAAGGTTTCTTTTTCAACTTAACTGATTAGATATTTTTTTTCAATATGGTGGATGAGCTGTAGTCAGTCGTGGGTGATCTTGACCCTCGTACGGTAATGCTATAACTTAGGATACATTTAATGGAACAAGCACGCATATGGGAGCATGAGCTGATGGGAGATTTCCTCTCCATTAAGGTGGAGAAGAACTCTTCGCTTGATGACCACTTGGAGCGCATGCATGTCGTGGTATTGGCCACGGCAGATGCTACAGGGTAGCTTACGTAGAGGAAAGGGCAAGACGTCGTAGGAGAATCCGGAAGTGGGATTGGCACGCGATGTACCCAGGTTCACGTCCCCTCGGTGGAGGATCGCTACATCATGCTATTAATTCAGTATATGATCATAGATTGGTTTACAATGGAGCCTCCGTAGACATAGGGAGATACTAGATCTAATATGATGTGAGCGAGATGTCTCCCCAAAGGGGTGCCCCTGGTGGATTTATATATGCAGCCAGTTAGGGTTTACAAGCGCACTAATGGACTTTTTATTGGAGTCGCTATCTTGGGCCTCCAGTCAGCGAGTCGTCTGGTGTAGCACCCCGGTAAAACCATTACTAGAAAATCGCGTGTTGTTTTCCTTTGTGCATCATCATGACATCAGCATGCATCATCATCATGTTCATCATGCCACATTGTATGGAGCATAATCCAAATTGTGCATTTAATTGTTGCACTTGTATTGGGTTCTCGATATTTGAATTTGAGTTTGGATTGTCTCGCTCTAATTGTCTTCTATGTTTCTCATTCCAGTTGGTGCCATACTTGATGGAACCATAATGTCCAATTTTATCTTATTTGAGTCTTGATATTATTTTTGCCAATAATGCCCAAATTAATTTGGGGACATATCTTTTGTATTCATTCTATCTACTAACAAGCCATACCCTCTTGTCATATGTTCTTGTTCTAAACTCCACCACACATGCCATATGGGTTTCTTCATTTGTTTGAATTTAATTATACCCATGTGTTATTATGTGGATCATAGCCATCTTGTTTAGCCCAATGATCTTGCTCTAATTTTTACCATGCATGTATACATGGGTTTTATTTATATTTAATTGTATTTAATTTATTCCCATATATCATGTGTGGATCCATCCCAACGTTGTCCACTTGATCTTGTCTATATTCTACCGTACCTTGTCATATGGACTCCATTTATTTGCTTTGTTCCAATATATGCTCATATGTCCTATGTGTGGATCTATCTATCATCATGTGACCATCTTCCTCTATATTCTATCTCTCTTTATTCTTGTGTTCATATTAGCTCCCTATCCCATTCCTGTTTTCTTTTGGATCGTCTAATTCTTTTTCACCTCTATTATTATCCTATAATAGACCTACTCTATTCGTACTAACTTGAACCATCTTTGACATATTTCGATCTTGCTACAGGACATTGTCATGATCATGCATATTTTGAAGCACAAAATTATTTATACTAAAAACTATATTTTATTTATGTGCTTAGATATACATACGGTTAATATATATGAAGTTGTCTCACTTTTCTCATTTTATAACAAAACAAAGTACTCCCTCCGACCCATATTACTTGATTTGGGTTTGTCTAGATTCGGATGTATCTAGACATGTTTTAGTGCTAGATACATCCGAATTTGGATAAATCCAAGTCAACTAATATTGGTCGGAGGGAGTAATAGTTTTCAGTCTATTGTAAGACTATGAAGGTTTGCTTATTTTACTAATAATAAGAATAGATAAAAAGTACGTCTATAATTTTAGCCCAAAACTAGTCTCATCTAGTCTACTTTAGACTATATAAATAGTCTAATCCTCCTCTCCTTCCTTCCCAACCCTAGCCCTCAAATCTGAACCAAAATTCCCCACGCCTAGATCTGAAAATTTCTAATGCTCCGCTCTAAAAATCTTGCGCCAATTCCTCCCGGCTTCCTCATGTTTTCCCCATCGCTAGTGTACGTTTTGTTCCTATGTTGCTGGCTCCCTTTTTTTTTTCTTGTGATCCGCGCAGACACGCATGCAATCCAGCATGGTACACTCGTGCCTATTTTTCCTTTGGATCAAGTTCCAAATTCCTTGGATGGTACGAGCTTGCAAGCTCTGATCTGCCGCCACCACTCCTCCTCGGTCACTGTCTCACTTGCCTCATGGTGCAAACAGCAGCAACAACTTCGTCTCTAGTCCATGTCCACCTTGCCCCTTCGATCCAGCGAGAAGCCACCAAGCGCGGCAGCAGCCTGGCGTCGTCCTTACTTTAGCTCAACCTACCCGCTGGTCCCGTCGCCGGCAGACCACAAGGTCACATCACCAACAATTCCAGCATCTGGTCCACTCCCTTTGTTTTCCGTGGCTGCAACAAACCGCTGCAGGAGCCCAGCGCCATGACTGCGTCGCCGTCCTCTGCTTCTTCAGCGCAAGTAATACCGAGCAACTCTCTTATTTTTGTTGCCGCTGCCTACCACCTGATCAAATTCCACGCTGATCGGCTACCTTGGGTGCAGGAGATGCAGCTCTTTTGTTTGCCTATCTATGTGTGTCCCGTGGCATCAGCGCAGAAAGTCTGGCACTCTGCATCTCATGTACGTCTGTGGCTGTTCCTAAGGTGTTCGATGAAAATCTTGCAAGACTGTTCCGATGTCTACGACCTTTAACCCTGTGATAATTTGGTCAAGGCCTTCTTTGCTTCACAAGGCCGAATCGAAACCGTGGTTCGACATTGCCGCTCTTCTACATGGTCTTCTCGCCGGCGTCCGCTACTTCCGTGACATTGGCTACTTTCGTATAATCCGAGGAGCGTCTCTTCGCCTCTCCAAATCCAAACTGTGAGACTCTTCGCATATCCTTATTTTATAAAATGGTATGTATATCTTGTATGCATTAAAATCATTCATGTGTTGCATCGCATATTGCCATGTAGTTTTGGGAAATAGTGGTTCATCTAATAATTAAATATGGAGACCATATGCGGCCAAACCTAGTCTTATATCGCCTCCATTTAAATTTATGTAGAAAACCGATGTCATATTTTGCCTTGTTAATATAACATTTAAATTGCGGGGTATCTAAACAACATGAACCACTTAATTAATTGTCGGGACCCTGGTTTCGCTTAATTTTGCCTAGTTGCATCGCATCTTTGTCATGTCATGCATCATACATGCATCATGCCTGATCTTCTGTCGTAGTATTAAATAGTGCATCCGGTGTTTCTTTTAGTGTTTGCTTCTTCGCGGATTAGGCCGTTGAGTTGATGCGAGTATCGACAAGTTCTTCGGATAATATATCTTCGGCAGTGTTTCCTAGGCGAGCATTCTCACTTTTCTACCTATTTTGCGTTTATAGTCTTTACTTCCTCCTGTTGATCTATTGCTATCCTTGTTGCGATGCTTTAGTTTCCGTGCACTATTTATATTCCTTGCAGCCTCTATATTGCCTTAGACACATCCTATTGCCTGTTGATTGATAGACAGTCGGCCTTGCGAGTCATAGTCGCTTGCTCAGGTGCTGCTTCGCGTCGTTGTCGTTCCACCATTGATAAAAGGTTGACACATGCTTAATGATAGAGATGTTTAATGGTGGAGATGATCATGACTTTAATTACAACTTGATATTAAATTGCTAGATATAACTAATGCAGAGGCATCGGTGGGCAATAGATGTCATTTGGTTCTTTCATGCTCACTTGTGTCCCGTAGGATCCCGAGTACTTGATACCTGTTCCTTGACTATTCGCACTATCCACATACGGGAGACTCTATGAATCTCCCTTAGCCAGAGCTTGATTCATTTCTTATTTCTTGGGGCCACAAACTAGTTTGGGGTTTTATTACTATCCTGTACTTATGCCATGCTTTACTGCTTTATTTAAGATTGTGCGTGGAGCACCTGTACTGTTTTGGATTGTGCCATGTTTTCGCGGTATCGACAAGCCCAGTCATATTTTCGGGTTCCCAGTCGTTTACAGCCGTCGTCACAAACCCTAGGTCCATTCTGGATCTGGCCAACTTCGTTGCGGGTAACTTAGTAGGGTGGCCCCCTGAAATCTTTTATGAATCCTTTGATTGCTTTGTCGTGAAAGCCTCGTTGGGTTTTGATTTGGTTTTTCCGAGGTTGATCGTGTGTGTGTTGCTATTTATGCACCCCTGCAGGGTAAATCTTTCTGAAAGCCGTGTCCGTGGTTATGAATGACTTGGAACACAGTATCTCGATCATAGACAAGCATAACTAAAGTAGTGGTCTAAATTTGACTTAATATGTGACTAGTAATCAACTTCACTATAATGGAATGGATAATAAAAGTGCCAACAACTGGTGGAACTGGGGTCTGTCGTGTCATGTTATACCTGCCTAGTAAGTATCGCAACTCCAATGGAATAAAATAAAAGTGCCAACAACTGCTGGGTTTGGGATGTCACATGCTAATTGGATATGACTAGTAAGTACTGTAACTACAACTGAATGTTAACTAAAATTGCCCACTACTTATGCCAGCAGGATGATTCATGCTATCTATATCTGACTAGTAAGTGCTTCAACTATAATGGAATGAATAAAACTGCCAACTGTGTGAGTTCCTCTGTTTGACTTTCTCGTTTGGTCTCGAGGGGGAAATACCAGGATGGGTATGTTTGGTGTTAGTATAAGGTTAGTTCCGAATAGGTCTTTCTTATCTCTCTCTAATAACTGACAGTTTATCGAGTCTCTATAGGTTGTGCATGTTGCGCTGCCGCTTCAGTCCACCATACCTATGTAGGCGAGAGCCACCGAATTCTAGACTCGCCGTGTACTGGCCTCAGTACTGACGCTCCTCTTTTTCCTTCGCCCTTTGTTGGCATCCCTTTTGTTTTAGCAGGTTTGAGATCGACGTTGTTAGCAGGGTTACCCTTCCGACTTGGCCTGGGCAGGGTTATGGACGCCATTGGTTATTCTTCAGGGCTCTTAGCTCAATTTGCTTCTTATCCGTACTCGGATGCTGTATCGTTTTCAAGGTGATTTGGATCTTTGTATGGTATATCTGTATTTTTGACTCATGGAGTCGTTGTTGTATATATATGTTTCTGTGGGTTCCATCGTGGACTATTGTGTAATGTTATTACTTCGTTTTTCACCCGCACGCAAGTGCCTGGTGGACGTCCTTGAATCGTTTCTATGCGGGTTTGGCGGGAAGCACTAAAACTTGCATAGGGCCGATTCGAGGGTGTTACAGAGTGGTATCAGAGCCCAGCAGTTATGATACCCCACTGGTCCAGCCTGTAGGATAACCTAGTTAACGGCCGATGTAGAGTGTCAAAACTATTTTGCAAAATCGGTTGGATAGATCTGATTAGGTCTATTTTTACTCCTTACCTCTAGGCTCTTCTCCTCTTACCTCTGCGTGTTTTAAATCTGCTCTCTTATCTTTTCTTCAAGTCCAGGATTTCTCGTGGTTGGGTTTCCGTCGTACATTCAGGGTTTAGGTTCCTTCCTCTTGCAATGGTGTTTCCACATCCGGTCTTCGTGTTATCTGAGTAACCCTTCATCTGTTTTACCATTCGGTAGATCAAAATCCACTGAAATCTTTCTTTTGTATCTTCTGGTGTTTTCCCAATGCGACGATGTCTTCTGCGTCAGATCCGATGAAGAGCCTGCATCACTCCTTGGTTTTCTGAAGTTTTTCGAACATCGCTCGTCAAGATCTTCAGTCTAAATTCGAGAGTTGGTTGCATAATTCTTCTATTCATGTATGGAGTAATGCTTTGGGTGCGTGATGGACTGGTCACCATCCGACTACTCTTATCATTCGCTCTTATACATTGAACTGGTGGACCAATGCAATCTTTACTCCTTCCTCAGAAGTTAGAGGTGGCCTTTTCTTTCGATACCTTTACCTTCGTCTTTGTTTCTCCGGAGTGTTCTCTCGACGAACGTGAACAACGACCTCTTGTTGGTGGTGTCGCCAATTTCAATATGTATCAAGAGTCTTTGTTAGTGGTGTCGCAAGGATCTACACGAAGCGAGAAGAGTACGATGATCAACCTTCTCCCCGGTACCATGATGCGGATCTCGAGGGCGAGATCCATTGTTAGTGGTGTCGAATTGTAGCACCCCGGTAAAACCACTACTAGAAAATCGCGTGTTGTTTTCCTTTGTACATCATCATGACATCAACATGCATCATCATCATGTTCATCATGCCACATTGCATGGAGCATAATTCAAATTGTGTATTTAATTGTTGGACTTGTATTGGGTTCTCGATATTTGAATTTGAGTTTGGATTGTCTCGCTCTAATTGTCTTCTATGTTTCTCATTCCAGTTGGTGCCATACTTGATGGAACCATAATGTCCAATTTTATCTTATTTGAGTCTTGATATTATTTTTGCCAATAATGCCCAAATTAATTTGAGGACATATCTTTTGTATTCATTCTATCTACTAACAAGCCATACCCTCTTGTCATATGTTCTTGTTTTAAACTCCACCACACATGCCATATGGGTTTCTTCATTTGTTTGGATTTAATTATACCCATGTGTTATTATGTGGATCATAACCATCTTGTTTAGCCCAATGATCTTGCTCTATTTTTTTACCATGCATGGATATATGGGTTTTATTTATATTTAATTGTATTTAATTCATTCCCATATATCATGTGTGGATCCATCCCAACGTTGTCCACTTGATCTTGTCTATATTCTACCGTACCTTGTCATATGGACTCCATTTATTTGCTTTGTTCCAATATATGCTCATATGCCCTATGTGTGGATCTATCTATCATCATGTGACCATCTTCCTCCATATTCTATCTCTCTTTATTCTTGTGTTTGTATTAGCTCCCTATCCCATTCCTGTTTTCTTTTAGATCGTCTAATTGTTTTTCACCTCTATTATTATCCTATAATAGATCTACTCTATTCGTACTAACTTGAACCATCTTTGACATATTTTGATCTTGCTACAGGATATCGTTATGATCATGCATATTTTGAAGCACAAAATTATTTATACTAAAAACCGTATTTTATTTATGTGCTTAGATATACATACGGTTAATATATATGAAGCCATCTCCCTTTTCTCATTTTATAACAAAACAAACTAATTTCAGTCTATTGTAAGACTATGAAGGTTTGCTTATTTTACTAATAATAAAAATAGACAAAAAGTCCGTCTATAATTTTAGCCCAAAACTAGCCTCATCTAGTCTACTTTAGACTATATAAATAGTCTAATCCTCCTCTCCTTCCTTCCCAACCCTAGCCCTCAAATCTGAACCAAAATTCTCCACGCCTAGATCTGAAAATTTCTAATCCTTCGCTCTAAAAATCTTGCACCAATTCCTCCCGGCTTCCTCATGTTTTCCCCATCGCCAGTGTACGTTTTGTTCCTATGTTGCTGGATCCTTTTTTTTGTTCTTGTGATTCGCGCAGACACGCATGCAATCCAGCATGGTACACTAGTGCCTATTTTTCCTTTGGATCAAGTTCCAAATTCCTTGAATGGTACGAACTTGCAAGCTCTGATCTGTCGCCGCCACTCCTCCTTGGTCACTGTCTCACTTGCCTCATGGTGCAAACAGCAGCAGCAGCTTCGTCTCTAGTCCATGCCCACCTTGCCCCTTCGATCCAGCGAGAAGCCACCAAGCGCGGCAGCAGCCTGGCGTCGTCCTTACTTCAGCTCAACCTACCCGCTGGTCCCGTCGCCGGCAGACCACAAGGTCACATCGCCAAAATTCCAGCATCTTGTCCACTCCCTTTGTTTTCCGTGGCCGCAACAAACCGCTGCAGGAGCCCAGCGCCATGACTGCGTCGCCGTCCTCTGCTTCTTCATCGCAAGTAATACCGAGCAACTCCCTTATTTTTGTTGCCGCTGCCTACCACCTGATCGAATTCCACGCTGATCGGCTGACTTGGGTGCAGGAGATGCAACTCTTTTGTTTGCCTATCTATGTGTGTCCAGTGGCATCAGCGCAGAAAGTCTGGCACTCTGCATCTCATGTACGACTGTGGCTGTTCCTAAGGTGTTCGATGAAAATCCTGCAAGACTGTTCCGATGTCTACGACCTTTAACTCTGTGATAATTTGGTCAATGCCTTCTCTGCTTCACAATGCCGAATCGAAATCGTGGTTCGGCATTGCCGCCCTTCTACATGGTCTTCTCGCCGGCGTCCGCTACTTCCGTGACATTGGCTACTTTCGTATAATCCGAGGAGCGTCTCTTCACCTCTCCAAATCCAAACCGTGAGACTCTTCACATATCCTTATTTTATAAAATGTTATGTATATCTTGTATGCATTAAAATCATTCATGTGTTGCATCGCATATTGCCATGTAGTTTTGGGAAATAGTGGTTCATCTAATAATTAAATACTGGAAACCATATGCGGCCAAACCTAGTCTTATATCGCCTCCATTTAAATTTGTATAGAGAACCGATGCCATATTTTGCCTTGTTAATACAACATTTAAATTGCGTGGTATCTAAACAATATGAACCACTTAATTAATTGTCGGGACCCTGGTTCCGTTTAATTTTGCCTAGTTGCATCGCATCTTTGTCATGTCATGCATCATGGCTGGTCTTCTGCCGTAGTATTAAATAGTGCATCCGGTGTTCCTTTTAGTGTTTGCTTCTTCGCGGATTAGGCTGTTGAGTTGATGCGAGTATCGACAAGTTCTTCGGATAATGTATCTTCATCATGTTTCCTAGGCGAGCATTCTCCCTTTTCTATCTATTTTGCGTTTATAGTCTTTACTTCCTCCTGTTGATCTATTGCTATCCTTGTTGCGATCCTTTAGTTTCCGTGCACCATTTATATTCCTTGCAGCCTCTATATTTCCTTGGACACATCCTATTGCCTGTTGATTAATAGACAGTCGGCCTTGCGAGTCATAGTTGCTTGCTCAGGTGCTGCTTCGCGTCGTTGTCGTTCCACCATTGATAAAAGGTTGACACATGCTTAATGATAGAGATGTTTAATGGTGGAGATGATCATGACTTTAATTACAACTAGATATTAAATTGCTAGATATAACTAATGCAGAGGCATCGGTGGGAAATAGATGTCATTTGGTTCTTCCACGCTCACTTGTGTCCCGTAGGACCCCGAGTACTTGATACCTGTTCCTTGACTATTCGCACTATCCACATACGGGAGACTCTATGAATCTTCCTTAGCCAGAGCTTGATTCATTTCTTATTTCTTGGGGCCACAAACTAGTTTGGGGTTTTATTACTATCCTGTACTTATGCCATGCTTTACTGCTTTATTTAAGATTGTGCGTGGAGCACCTGTACTGTTTTGGATCGTGCCACGTTTTCGCGGTATCGACAAGCCCAGTCACATTTTCGGGTTTCCAGTTGTTTACAGCCGTCGTCACAAACCCTGGGTCTATTCCGAATCTGGCCAGCTTCGTTGCGGGTAACTTAGTAGGGTGGCCCCCTGAAATCTTTTATGAATCCTATGATTGCTTTATCGTGAAAGGCTCGTTGGGTTTTGATTTGGTTTTTCCGAGGTTGATCGTGTGTCTGTTTCTATTTGTGCACCCCTACAGGGTAAATCTTTCTGAAAGCCGTGTCCACGATTATGGACGACTTGGAGCACAGTATCTCGATCATAGACAAGCATAACTAAAGTAGTGCTCTAAATTTGACTTAATATGTGACTAGTAATCAACTTCACTACAATGGAATGGATAATAAAAGTGCCAACAACTGGTGGAACTGGGGTGTATCATGTAATGTTATACCTGCCTAGTAAGTATCGCAACTCCAATGAAATGAAATAAAAGTGCCAACAACTGCTGGGTTTGGGATGTCACATGCTAATTGGATATGACTAGTAAGTACTGTAACTACAACTGAATGGTTAACTAAAATTGCCTACTACTTATGCCATCAGGATGACTCATGCTATCTATATCTGACTAGTAAGTGCTTCAACTATAATGGAATAAATAAAACTGTCAACTGTGTGAGTTCCTCGGTTTGACTTCCTCGTTTGGTCTCGAGGGGGAAATACCAGGATGGGTATGTTTGGTGTTAGTATAAGGTTAGTTCTGAATAGGTCTTTCTTATCTCTCTCTAATAGCCGACAGTTTATCGAGTCTCTATAGGTTGTTTAGTGCATGCTGCGCTGCCGCTTCAGTCCACCATACCTATGTAGGCGAGAGCCACCGAATTCTAGACTCGCCATGTACTGGCCTCAGTACTGACGCTCCTCTTTTTCTTCGCCCTTTGTTGGCACCCCTTTTGTTTTAGCAGGTTTGAGATCGACATTGTTAGCAGGGTTACCCTTCCAGTTTGGCCTGGGCATGGTTATGGACGCCATTGGTTATTCTTCAGGGCTCTTAGCTCAATTTTCTTCTTATCCGTACTCGGATGCTGCATCGTTTTCAAGGTGATTTGGATCTTTGTATGGTATATCTGTATTTTTGACTCATGGAGTCGTTGTTGTATATATATGTTTCTGTGGGTTCCATCGTGGACTATTGTGTAATGTTATTACTTCGTTTTCCACCCGCACGCAAGTGCCTGGTGGGCGTCCTTGAATCGTTTCTATGCGGGTTTGGCGGGAAGCGCTAAAACTTGCATAGGGCCGATTCGAGGGTGTTACATCTGGGTCCAGTCGCCGGTTCCCGTGAGTCTGCTCGCCATGGGCGACTCCACTCCGTGGGTATACCCCGATTGGTATTCCCCCATCAGTAGTCCCCGAGCATGTCAGGGACTCGGCGATGAATTCAAGCCGCCAAATAGGTCCAAGCGATTCCAGGGTGGAGTCAATGATGAGTCATTGGTGAGCTCCTGAAATAGAGAAATAGCTCATGAAGTAGCCCAATCGCCAAGGCGAGTCGACGTGTCGGGCGAGTCGTCATTGGACGGAGTCGCTCCTTGGAGAAGTTTGGCCGACGCCTTGTCAACTTGTTGTCGTAGAGGACGTGGAGGCCACCAAATCATTGATGGTGAAGTCACCAAGTAGGTGTAGGGGAATACACGAGACGAGTCTTCGAACGTGTTGAGTACGCGAGGGCGAGTCCCTGAGCGTGTTGAGTACGCGAGGGCGAGTCCGCGGTGGCGAGAACCCGAGTGTGTTGATTAGGCGAGGGCGAGTCTGCGGTGGATAGTACGCGAGGGCGAGTTCGCAGTGGCGAGTCCCCGAGCGTGGCGAGTACGTGAGGGCGAGTCCGTGGTGGCGAGACCCCGAGTGTGGTGAGTCTGTGGTGCGAGTACGCGGTGGCAAGTCTCCGAGCGTGGCGAGTACGTGAGAGCGAGTCCGCGGTGGCGAGTCTCTGGGCGTGTTGAGTACGCGAGGGTGAGTCCGTGGTGGCGAGTCCCCGAGCGTGTTGAGTATGCGAGGGAGAGTCCGCGATGCGAGCACGTGAGGGCGAGTCCGCGGTGGCGAGTCCTCGAACGTGGCGAGTACGTGAGAGCGAGTCCGTGGTGGCGAGTCCTCGAGCATGGCGAGCCGCGGTCGTGGAACCACGCGCACACGCAGTATGCCTAGGAGTGGTCCCTGAGGCTCGAGTTGGCTTGTAGAGGCGACTTGAAGCTCTTTAGAGTTGGCTTGTAGAGGCGAGTCCGTGGTGGCGAGTCCCCGAGCGTGTTGAGTACGGGAGGGCGAGTCTGCGGTGGTGAGTACGTGAGGGCGAGTTCGTGGTGGCGAGTCCCTAAGCGTGGCGAGTACGTGACGGAGAGCCCGCGATGGCGAATCGGCGATGGCAAGCCCGTGATGAAGACTCCGCGATGGCGGCGATTCCTCGAGCGTGAAGACTCCAGGGGGCGGCGAGTCCCCAAGCGTGAAGACTCTGCGAGGGCGGCGAGTCCCCGAGCATGAAGACTCCGTGAGGGTGGCGAGTCCCCGAGCATGAAGACTCCAGAAGGGTGGCGAGTCCCCAAGTATTGCGAATGGAGATCTTGACGAGTGCTGGAGACCGGTGATTGTCAAACCACTGAGCATGACGGATCCGCGTTGAGCGAGTCCGCGAGGGGGGAGTCCCCAAGACTGGCGAGTCCACGAGTGCGAGTCCGCGATGATGGCGTGTCCGTGAGGAGAGAGTCCCCGAGCATAGCGAGTCCACAATGATGGCGTGTCCGTGAGGGGAGAGTCCCCGAGCATAGCGAGTCCGCGATGATGGCGCATACACGAGGGAAGAGTCCCCGAGCATAGCGAGTCGCTCATCCGATGTTGGGAGGGATTGATTGCGCTGTTTTTGTTAGCGAGTCTCTTGTCTTGGCCCGGGGGCTAGTCGCATGGCGACTCCAAAGATGGCTCTCGGCTGGGCATTCTTCCTGGACGATCCGAAACTCGGTTTACGAGTCCTCATCCATAGTACTTGGCCATGCAAGTCGCACTATCTAAGGTTGAGAAGGACATGGTGTTGTTTGTGTAGCACTGCCATTTGTCTTGGCCCGGAAGGCCAGTCGAGCAAGGCGACTCCAATGATGGCTCTCAGTTAGCGTTTTTTGTGGACGATCCGAGACTCGGTTTGCGAGTCCCCATCCGCACTACTTGGCCATTGCGAGTCGCTCTTTCAAAGGTTGATAAAGGCGAATTTATTTTTTCCGAAGGGAAGAGACATCCAGTGGTGAGTCCATTCAGCGTGGCATGCGACCCTCTCTAGCGACTCGTACGATGAGGGGCCCTTAGTAGGCATGGTGTACGCATTCGGCGTAACGGAAGTATAGGCACGTTTTGGCAGAGTTGACAGGGTGGACAAAGAGTCGACGCAGCAGACGGAGGTCGCGCCATGGCGAAGTTGATGCGGCGGACGGGGGTCGCGCTATGGCGAAGTCGACACGGCGGACACGGGGTCAACATGGCGGACGGAGGTCGTGCTATGGCGAAGTCGACGCGGAGGACATGGGGTCGACGTGGCCGACGGGGTCACGCTATGGCGAGGACACGGGGTCAACATGGCGGACGGAGGTCGTGCTATGGCGAAGTCGACGCGGAGGACATGGGGTCGACGTGGCCGACGGGGTCACGCTATGGCGAAGTCGACACTGTGGACACGGGGTCGACTCGGCGGACGGGGGTCACGCTATGGCGAAGTCAACACGGCGGACAGGGGTCGCGCTATGGCGAAGTCGACGCAGCGGACATAGGGTCAACACGGCGGACGGAGGTCGCGCTATGGCAAAGTCGACGCGGCGGATGGAGGTCGCGCTATGACGAAGTCGACACAGCGGATGGAGGTCGCGCTATGATGAAGTCGGCGCGGCGGAGCAGTGTGTTGTTTATCCAGTAGCATGGTGAGCTCGTGTCGGGCGAGTCGTCGAACGTGGAGAGTCCGCGAGGGCGTCCAGTCCTCGATGGCGAGTTCGTGGCGACGAGGTGAGTCCCCGAGCGCGGCAAGTTCGCGAAGGGAGAGTGTGCGATGGAGGGTCCACGATGGGCGAGTCGCCGACACACGAGTGCGCCATGGTTGTAAACCAGCGAACCTGTGTATATATACAAGTTGGAAGTACAAAAATATTTCTATAAATATATTATAATGGGCAAAATAATTGAATAGATATCACCAGATGCCTCGTGCTTATCTATCTGGTGATGTACTCGTTGCACTTGTCCGGCCTTGATATGTATATGATGTTAAATCTGTCGGCCGCCTGAACTTTCCGTCAGTTTACTCGTGTGCAATTGGTAAATTCTCCAATTAAAACCTGGACTTGCCACTCGGGACATGCATAGAAAACAAACACACATGATGTGGAGAGTTAGATCTAAATAAAATAATCAATGACAAGGGAATCATATAGAAACCAATCAGCCATATAGAATCGATCACGCATCCTCGTGCCTGTTGATTTTCTAGGTTAGGATATGCATGTGCGTGTGCCACATGACGAGGTGGCGATTCCCATGGCAGGACTTCCGTCTGGAGTTGAACTCAGCTAAGTAGATGGCATCCAGTCGCGGGAGTCCTGCTTCATGGCGAGTGCGATTTCTGCATGCGGTGGATCAAGCGAGTACAAAACAACAATTGTGTATTATCTGAATATAAAATAATTGAGTAGCAAGGAAAAACATCACCAATCCATCGATGCATCTAGGCCTTGATGCTCGCATGAGGCATGCTCCAATCCGTGTGATGCTAGATCGCCATGACCAGATGGCTCCAACCCGATATGGCGCCACGCCGGCGTAGGCGGAGTCGGCTGCCGCAGTTACTTCATAGCGAGATCATCCACGGTGACTCCACGTAGGCCTCTTCTTGACGAACGGCCGTGGCGGGTCTGCGAGGGGCGAGCCGCGATAGGCGAGGCGATTCTCCCGAGCGTGGAGAGGTCCGCGATGGCGAGTTCGCGACGGAGAGTCCCCGAATATGGAGAGTCCGCGAGGACCATGAGTTTGCGATGGTGAGCCCACGATAGCGAGTTTCCGAGTACGACATTTAGCTGGAAGGAGTGGATGTTTCGGATTAGGTTGCGCAACGGCTAGCGGACGTCGACATCCGATGTTCCATAGGTTGCACATCGCATCGTGATTTATTTGCACTCGTAAAGACAAGATGATTAGTAAACATGATAGAATATAATAAATTGAACAAGATTGAGCAGAGAGAGATTGTAACGAGCCGCTTGGGAGCTCCGCTCCAGCACTGCATATCCTCAGACGTCAGATCGAGACTGACCTCCTTCGATCTCATATTGAAATTATGATGCATATATACAAATAAAACATACGTGTGTGTAGAGGATTAAATCCAAATAGAATAAAAGAATAAAGTAAGATATAGATCGGCAGATTTAATAATTAAAGAGAGATATCTCGGGACCAGGTCACATGGTGTATTTTCCTGGTTGATCGATTCTTGGCCAGAGCTACTCCTTTTCCTCAGGAGTATGCGTCGATTGGTGCCTTGCTGTATGGATTTGGCTTTTGATTTCTTTCTCTACTTTGAAGTTGTACATGTTCGGAAGGCAACCCGACTGCATCCAAAAAAAGGAAATCATCCATGTAAAATAAAACATGAATCTCACCTCCGCAGCCTGTCCGTATCACGGAAACAAATTAGGCCATAGAAAATTCCGTGGCAGCGTTGGAGCGGATGAGTCGGCTAGATGCAATCTCGTCGCCGTCGACGATGAGGGATCTCACCCGGATCATGACTCCAAGCACCGCTTGCCCCACGGTGGGCGCCAACTGTCGTGGTATTGGCCACGACAGATGCTACAGTGTAGCTTACATAGAGGAAAGGGCAAGGCGACGTAGGAGAATCCGGGAACAAGATTGGCACGCGATATACCCAGGTTCACGCCCCCTCGGTGGAGGATCGCTACATCCTGCTATCAATCCAGTATATGATCATAGATTGGTTTACAATGGAGCCACCGTAGGCGAAGGGAGAGACCAGATCTCATATGATGTGAGCGAGATGTCTCTCTAAAGGAGTGCCCTTGGTGGCTTTATATATGCAGTCAGTTAAGGTTTACAAGTGTACTAATGGGCTTTTTATTAGAGTCGCTACCTTGGGCCTTCAGTCGGCGAATCGTCTGGGTCCAGTCGCCGGTTCCCACGAGTCCGCTCGCCATGGGCGACTCTGCTCCGTGGATATATCCCGATTGGTATTTCCCCATCAATGCATGATGCGGACATAAGGCCAACATACTTCCTGGACAGCTGGATGATGAGCTCTTTTGCAAATGGCGTTATGCTACGGTCGCTGCCACCAAGCTACCGAGCACATGTTAGGACTTGCATCATGAGAGACGATGCGGCAACGCAGTATTTCCATAGGTTCATATCACATCTAAGGAATGTGAAGGTTGAACCCATTGCGGGAGAGGTCATCGATGATAAAGGTATATATTTGATATACAATTTTATAAATATTATAATCTTCTAAACACATGTTGCAGTGTTAAGTATATTTGATACTTGTTCTGTTTTGCTGAAAATAGGTCCTTCTACATGAGAGGTGCTTGCTGGAGAGGAGGTGACGTTGCGTGTTGATGGCGAGCATGATGATGATGGCCAACGACACTCTCCCTCGACATTTATCACTTAGTTTATCATTTTTAGATAGTTATTGTAATCAAAAGATTGTGAACTTCTTTAGTGTGTCTATCACTTTGTGAAACGGTTATTCATATGAGTTTGTAAAAAACAAGTTGTTCCACTTTTATGAATAATTTTTATTCGTGTTCATATCTTGTTCTCTTATATGTGAATTATCCTTGTTGTTGAAACTAATTGATAATGCATGAATATTTATAAAATATTGAAATGGCTTAAAATTACCTAACTTAATGATATGTTCATTACTGAATGAAACCATTGTCTGAATTCAAAGTTATATTGATAATATGTGAAAGACACTTGTATTATTGTCACATATGAATCATGCCTAAGTTCAGCAAAATAACTTGAACACCGTGTATTGCAAGAATACAAAGTGTTTGATGAATTGTCCAAAGTAAATACATATTCAATGTATTGTAGTTTAACAAAAATGGTGATTATCATTTTATGATTGTTTAAATTTTGTAAAAAAGTTTACCAAAGAAACATAAGCATGAAACTATTTGATATGATCAAAGAATTTCAGCGTATGAAGGGTATAAAGATAAAAGAGAATCTAATTACTACGATTTGATAAATAGTAATGAAATTCGACTTTATAAGAATGGCATAAAGAAAAATTGTGGAATACAATGCGTTTGAAACGTCAAAATACAAACCATCACAATGTGATATTAAATATCAAAGTGGGTGAATAGATGGTGCCAAATAAATCGTTATAGTGTAGATGTAGAGACGATTAGTTAGAAATAGTTAGCACTCAATTAGAACATATAGTGAACCATCTGGATTCGTGAGATCGGTTCCATATCTAGTATGGATCGTCGTAAAAGTTTTGGGGTTATTCGATATAACCAAAACAATGGAGAATAAGTCCTTGTAGAGTATTCATTTGAAATTATGAATACAATAGCCACAACTAGAACCAAAAGGAGAGCAAAACTAGTATTGCTTGGATTTTGGTGCATTCTCGAGAAAGTTCACATTCAATGATATTTCTCGATTATGGAGCAAATGGAAGATAGTGAAAAACACGATGAGGATTCAAAACCCTGCATCAGAGTGTTGAGAAGTGCAATGGAAAGTGTTCCTGAACGATACTCTTCACAAAGGAAAGAATCAATGATAGTGATCATTGTGTTTTCCCCACTAGTGTTTTCACTACATAAAGTAGGATTCAAAATGCAGCCCATATCTTGTATGGATATATTTGTGAATCATTTGTCATGATTACCGGAATATGACATACCTAAAAACTACTGAGAAAATAATGGTAAGCTAAAGATATGAGAAATCCCATAGCAAAATTCACTTGAGATTAGAAAGCAATTCGTTGCTGAATCTTACAAGTAAAGGGGTTACTTGGATTTTCCCAAATGACTGCAAAGCCATAGTGGAAAAGGGGGTGAATGACAAAACCACAATTTGTCAAGATTGGACAAATTCAAATGAATTTGATTCAAGTGTACTGAAAGTCTGGTGGATTTAAAAACTGGTAAAGTACTAGTATCTCATAGTAAATCTCTAAGTTTGATATTTGATCAAAGGATTTTGAAGTCACTCAAAATAGTGACTGGATATGCAATTTGCATGAAATTGAGTGGGACCTATGAAAGTCTTCCTAAAACAATATGTGAATGACATATTTTTAAGTAGGAGCAATATAAGTCTCAAATTCAAATATGTAGGAACATAGTTTGAGTAAGAGTAGTGACTCATACCCAAACATGTTGGGAACATATTTGAGTGGGAGATTAGAGGAGTGATTCGTAAGTGTGTATACGACACATTAAGAATAAAAGCGCAGGTATCGATAAATAATGATTTATAAGGAACAGAAGTTGATAATAAGTATATTATGATATTATGTAGTATTCCTTAAAGGATTCTGAAAAGGGTTTTTGAAATAGAAGTTAGTTAAGGAACTGGTCCTTGATAACTCAAATTAGGAATAGAATTAAGTCTAACATCGACGGCTGAAAGAAATAATAGGATGATCATCGTCCACTATGTTGAGACATAGATTCTATCTTGGAAAACTATGATGACACCTTGACATAATATATGATCCAAGAAGGAATGTTTGAAAAGTGATTAAGTTCAAACCACAGAATGTTGAGCTAAGTTTGTCTACAGTATCTAATAGAGAAGTGTAGACATGTTTTCCAAATCAATAAAGAATGACATATATTAAAGCCTAAAGGGTTATGTTATAAGGGAATATGTTGGAAACTCCTATAATACCGACTAAAGTCAAGTAGGAAGCGAGGTGAACAAAACATCAAAAGTTGCATAGGGTGCACTCGTGTTTTGATGATTACATTTATAATAATAGATAAGGGTACCATCTAAGTGATGTATAATGTTATGGCGGGGCTAGTTCTCTTTTAACGTAGAATGATGTGTCCCAGGGCACAATGCCCATGAGAAAGCCCTCGAGGATGATCTAAAGTCACTGTAGGTTCCTGGAATCTGGCCTCGTTCTGCTGCTATAGCAACGATGCATACAAAAAGATGTTATCATGTGATGATAAAGTATTAATGTCAATCAAGGTGACATTAGTAAGTTGCAAAGGATTTGGGACTGTAAAGTACATGCCCAAGACTCGACCTCTTCCATAAGCAAGCATGTTCAGGGTACCGGGATATATGGTGCCAATGATTAAGAACAAATGTTGCTAGTTTATTTGTACTCCAGTGCAAGTGGGAGACTGTTGGAAATATGCCCTAGAGACAAATAATAATAAGGATTATTATTCATATTTCATAAAGTTTATGATTAAGTTTTATATCATGCTATAACTGTATTGAAAGGAAACGTCAATACACGTGTGATATATAAACAACTAGGGTTTCCCGGTGAAACTCTAGTCAGTAGTTCATTGGTCAACAGATGATCAAGGTTTCCTGATCATGTGGCATTTATGCCAATTGGAAATGGAGTCAAACTCATTCTGAGAATGAGATGATGAACCAATATCCAACCTAAACATCGTGACTCGATCATGTCACGAAGTTAAAGTTACGATGATTAGAATAGACCACATAGACTATTCGTTAGACCGTGAGGCTATATCAATCACTGTCTCTCGAGAGTGCTTACATAGCATCAAACATCACTTGGTAATATAATGATCATAAAGGTTTGTTCAGGTATTCGGAGGAATAGCATAGGCAATGTATGTCAAGAGCAGGATTTGTCCATCAGCGTGACGGAAATATACTCGAGGGCTCACTCGGAGAAGTTATATCCAATAGCTGCACAACGTGTGATTTAATCACAGGGATATCACTTGTCGAAACAAGTCAAGTAGCTTTGTTCGATAATGAGATTGAACACGAGATGGTGATGTCATTGATCAAATCTCGGGAAATGCAAGTATCAAGAGACAAAAGGAATAAGACACGACTGTCCCAGTTCAAACGACGAAAGATCTTCGTGGAATGCATAGGGGTCACATGGCCATCTAGGTCCCTCTGTTGATCATTGGTCTGGGAGTGTCCCGACCATGTCTGGAGTGTTCCTAAACCGTGGGGTATCACTCTTAAGGGCTTGATGATGCTTAGAGAGTGTTTACAGGATCGGTAGAATCACATAAGAAGAGAAGAGCGAAAACCGGAAGGGTTTTGGTAAGTCCGGATGATGTCCGGAGTGGAGGTGGAAGGTGTTCCATAGTCACGGAGATTAAATAGTATTGTGAATGAATGTTAAATATTGATTTAATCATTTATTCATAATTATTTAATAAAAGAGAAATCAATTAAAGGTCAAAAAGGCTTAATGGGTCAATTTCGTAGGGAGAAGGGCCCACGGGGGAAAGGCAAGAGGAGAGAAAGGGCAAGGTGTGGCCGACTGGGCTTAGCCCCCCCCGCGCGGGGCCCACTAGGGCTGGCCAGCGGGTGCCCCCCTCTCTCCTCCTTTAGTCCCACCCCGGGATTTTGAGGGAGGTAGTACCTCCCCTCCCCTATATATAGTGGGGTATTTTGACCAAAAAATACAACACAATATCCAATAAAGGTTTGCTCACTTTTGGGGATACCTATAATTGATATTTCTCTCTCTCTCTCTCTCTCTCTCTCTCTCTCTCTCTCTCTCTCTCCCTCTCCCGTGACTGTGATCCCAAGTTCGGACTGCGCGAACGAGAGACATCTTCACCGTGGAGCACCGTCGTGCTGCGGGATTCAGATCTAGGATCTCTACTTCCACAATTGCTGCTGGATCGAGGAAGCGAGAGTCATCGTCAGGAACCAGATGCATGTAACTCTCCGCGAGGTGTCACACTTGTGGCACTAGGAGTCATTAGAGCCGTAGGAGCACAAGGACTTCATCACGACCTTGAGGTCGGCTTTGTCTCGTCTACATCAACCACGCTCTCCTGAGGTTGATAATGCTTTTCGGTCTTCAAGGGCAAGTTCGTGAAAAGCCCCTCCCATTACTGCATTACTAATAGATAGGTCCTAGCAGCATCAGGGGTTCAGGGGCGTAGGGTAACATTTTATTGTTTTCATACGCGAACCCCTACACTGGGAAGAACTTCTTCTTCCTTCATCCATAATTGATGGATCAGGGAAGTGGAAACCGTTCCTCCACTTTTCTTGAGGCTTCACCCTCATACGATCACCCATGGTAGGCTTCAAGAGTGGCACCGTCGCTCCCTTGCTAGCACCTACACCAATATTAGGTAATTCCTTACACTTGTGCAGCATGGGGTCCATGGCGATGAACTTGACCGTCTCCACATGCCCTTTTTCATGCGGCTTGTGGTCTTCTATATCTTGTTGAGCTCTCTTCATTGCCGCCGAGTTGATCTCCGGGGGATTATAGACATCACGGCAGATGTAGATGTCACTCCAATCTTCACCGGGATCGTTGTTGTAGAAGATTGGCTCGACACACTCCTTGTACCCCGGGCTAAACCTCTCCACCTCCTCGTTGTCTTCCTCCATGGACGGGCTACGAGAGCGGTCCCTGGAAGGAGTAACGAGACCCAGGGGTTTTCCACAGCCTGGGATGGGATAACACATGGCTGGATTGGTTCCTGGTGATTATGATTAGAGAGTAACACAATGGCAGTATATAAGGGGGGTCATAGGTCGGTAAAACTCACGATAAACACCAAATTCATGGCCCAAAAAAGAATCTTAACGGAACAGGGAAAGAAATCATGGATTTGGAGAAGTCCAACCGCGTAACGACCAACTATACGGGTGCGACCCATATAGCTCCAGCCGTATAGTTGGTTCCGGGTAGATATTTCCAAATATCTCGAGTCCAGGTCGATTAAGTTACCGACTCAGAACCTACAAAACTGTTTTTTGGGCAATAAAACAAAAAAGGAATGTAAAATGTCTAAGAGTTTAACGACCAACTATATGGTGGGAGGACTTTCTCCGGCCATATAGTTGCGACCGTATAGTTTCCAGACATCGAAAATCGAAAATGTCTAAGAGTTTAACGACAAACTATACGGCAGGGGACTTTCTCCAGCCGTATAGTTGCGACCGTATAGTTTCCAGACATCGAAAACAATTTTGCGAAGAAGGTACATAAGGTTTAACTACCAACTATACGGCGGGAGATTTTTCTCCAGCCGTATAGTTGTGACCGTATAGTTGGTAAAAACCTTCAGAAACTTCAGAAAAATTGTTTACTTATCACTTATTTGAGCAAGAACACTTACCTTGCACTTATCGTTTACTTATTCGGGGATGACAAGCTCGTCCAACAACACAGACTTCTTCTCTTTTGGAGGAATTGACCTTAGTTCATTTAATAATTCTCTCAAATGAAAATCACCAGGACTAAAGTTCCTTTCAATAATATTGGTGTCTTGCCGGGCGAATATGGACACTGCATCCAACATCTTTATTTCTTGCCTCTCCATAATCTGCAACTCAAATTCTTGAAGTAAAAGGATCCAACAGATCAGTCTTGGCTTATGATTTTTCCTCTCAAGGAGTTCTTTTATACCATCACGATCCGTATGAACTCTTACTTTTGCATCAGTTATATAAGAACGAAATTTATCGCAAGAGAAAAATACAGCAAAAAGTTCCCTTTCTTCCTTAGGATAATTCTTTTGAGAACTATTAAGAGTTCTACTAGCATGATGTATAATATCAAATCTACGACCTATATGTTGTCCTAGAGTTACTCCTACAACATCATTACTAGCTTCAAATATTAAGTCAAAAGTCATATCCCAAATAGGTGGTTTATGATAGGAGCATGGGATAAAGCATATTTAAGTTTATCAAAGGCTACAAGCCATTTATCATCAAAATTAAATCTTACTCCCTTTTGTAGAAGGTTAGTCAAAGGTTTAGATATTCCAGAGCAATTCCTAATGAACCTTCTATAAAAACCCACATGACCAAGGGAACTTCTTATACCTTTTATATCCCTAGGTTGTGGCATTCTCTCTATGGCCTCAACGTTACCTCTATCCACTTCAATTCCCATACCTGATGCCTTATGTCCAAGGACTATACCTTCTTTGACCATAAAATGACACTTCTACCAGTTTAGAACAAGATTGATCTCTTTGCAACGCTGCAAAACTCTTTTGAGATTATCCAAGAAACTAGTAAATGAAGTTCCATAGACAGAAAAGTCATCCATAAATACTTCCGTTATCAGTTCTATAAAATCTGCAAAAATAGCAGTCGTGCATCTTTGAAAAGTAGCTGGAGCATTACATAAACCAAAAGGCATATGACGGTAAGAATGTAAACCATAAGGGCTAATGAAAGTTGTTTTAAGTTGGTCATCAGGATGAACAACTATTTGAGAAAAACTAGAGTATCCGCCCAACTAGAAAAAATGAGTGTGGTTTGCTAACATCTCTAACGTTTGATCTATGAACAGTAAAGGATAGTGATCTTTCCTAGTTTATTTATTCAATTTCCTAAATCTATATAGATCCTATGTCCAACAATAGTTCTAGTAGGTATCAGTTCATTGTTTTCATTAGGAACAATAGTAAAACCGCCCTTCTTAGGGACACAATGAACATGACTTACCCATTCACTTTCTTTTACAGGATAGATTATACCTGCGTCTAGTAGGCGTACTATTTCTTTTCTTACCACTTCCTTCATTTCGGGCTTCAGTCGTCTATTAAATTCCGCAAATGGTTCAACACCTTCCTCCATGAATATTCGATGGACGGTTATCATGGTACTAATGACCTTCAAATCATACATTGAGTACCCAAAGGCCTTGCGATGCTCCTTAAGTATTTTCATGAGTTCTTCTTCTTCATCTCCTAAAATTTTAGCACTAATAATAATAGGAATTTATTTGTATCATCTAAAAATCTATATTTAAGGTTATCTGGTAGAGTCTTCAATTTTGGGGGTGGTAATTCCTCGTCCCCTCTCTTTTCTGGCTCTTCAAAAGCCTCATTAGTTGGAGGCCCTATAATGGGGAGTGAATTGAATCCACCTTCTAGTTTTTCCAGGGACTTGTCCTCCATAACTATTTCTTCATAATTTGAGTCTTCATTTATTTCTTCTTCTTGATCACTAAAGAAGAGAGCTGCCATTTCCTCAATAGTTTTCTCTTTCTCTTCTTATTGTATTTGTAGAGGTATGTCTTTAAATTTGGAAAAGTGGAATTCTTTTTCCGCTTCCCCAAGCTTAAGAGACACAATCTCCTTTTTGAAATCAACTTTGGCACCTACATCACTCAAAAAGTTTCTTCCAAATATAATTGGGGAAAGAGTGTCAGCTCGCATATCAACAACTATAAAATCGATAGGAAAGTTTTTATTGCCAATTGTGACTGTTGCATCTTCAACTACTCCAATTGGAATTTTAAAAGTTTTACTAGCTAACATGATTGTCATATCAGTATTTTCAGTTGTAGCCGGTTCTATTTCTTAGTTCATTTCTAAATAAAAATCATAAGGTATAACATTAACTTTGGTACCAAGATCGCATAAACCATAATGTGATGTTTCCTTAAATATGTAGAATAGGCTTACCCATATTTTTTACCTTTGTTTTACCTTCAACCAAAACGGAAGTCTATTTATCAAGTTCAACTATGTTACTGTAACATCCCAAAACTTTAATCCAAGCTTATCAAGATCCAAATCACCCAAATTAGGGTTAACAAAAACTTTTCCATGTCAAAATATGAAAGCATTCATATGTGTGTGCATGTAAATTAGGAGTTGATTTGAATTGCCGTGATTAAGTGATCCATTGCTTGTAAAATGATCTTTAGGTGAAATAAACATCATCTAAATCATTCCCAAACTTTTCCCAAAGAAAAACAACTCAAAATGAATAATTGAAGTGAATTGTCATTTTGGCCAAATTAACTATCATGCCTACTTTGGCTATTCCTAGTACTCAAAACCTAACAGAAATAATTCTGAATCTTTACACCCCTTGCTAGTACACATAATGAGGTACCAAGGCCCACTGGGTGATCTACTAAAAACAATCAAATACTAATTTTAAATGACAGTTTAAAATTGAATCTATTTCATATGGGAAGATCCCACTATTTGAAAAACCACTCAAACAGGTTCAATTTTCAAAACCCTTGCAATCAGAGACTACCTAGTACTAGTGGAGATCACTCAAAAATTTTGAACCCAAAATTCAAAAGTAAGGTTCATGCGGCCATTTCATCAAACACTTGGCAGGCAGAATTCAAACCAAACAAATTTCACTATTTTAAATAGTGTTCTGGCCAAACTTGTCCCCCACATTGCCACCAAAATCTCTCCACTACTCCTCCTACCCCTCTCTAGCCCAGCCACACACTGTGCCACGACCAAATGGACATGGCCATTAAGGCCGAGCCCCCATTTGGGCACCTCACCGGCGACAGCACGCCACAGCCGCCGCTAGCACCATCCGTGTCCTGGAGGTAGCCCGTGGTCCACCTTCACCGTCCAACCAGCCCTAGCCTAAGGACAGCGACCAGAACGGCCAGGAACCGCCGCGCCCGGAGCCTGTCGACCATGCCGACACCGCCCGCAGAGCGCGCCCTGTCCCCGTGTAGCCAGACCTCGCCTAGCTCCAGCCGCCCGTCTACACGATCCCCACCGGCCTAGCAAGCTAACGGACATGCCCAATCCCCCGATCGTGCCCCGTAGTCGCTGGCCGCCATAAAACTCGCTGTCGGCAGAGACTTAGTGCGCGCCGCGCTCTTCACTTTCCCCAACCGCAAACCACTGCACAAGCACCACTGTGACACTCGCCAGGGCACCGCCCACCGTCCTAGTGCACCGCCCACGCCTCTAGCTCGCTGTGCCGTCGTCACCGGCGAGCACCGCCCATGCTTCTCTGCCGCTCAGCCGCGCCTATAAAAGGAGCCCTCCCCAGCACCAAAGACTCACACCATTGCACTCCCCTCTCCTCACTGGTCCTTCCTCACCTCTTGTCGGAGCCGCTCGAGCCTTGGTTCGCCGGAATTTCGCCGGAGGAGCCCGCTGCAGAGGAGGAGAAGGTGCCGTCGATTTCGTCCACCCCAGGAGCTACCGCGACCACTCCTGAGCCCGCCGTCGACAGCATGTTCGATCGCCCCCATCGCCACCGTAGCTGGAGCCCTGGTATGCCCCCTGAGCACCCCCACCGAGCCGCTAGGGTTTGTCCTCGCCGGCGAACTGTTCGCCAGAGATGACACCTCTCAGCCGTAGATTCCCCTTCTAATCTAATGGCCCACATCGCCCCGTACCGCTTCGTGTGTAAAGAGCCAATGACAGGTGGACCCCCTGTCAGCCGTTCTCTGTGTCACGAAACGCCACTAGGCCGGCCCGTTAGCGTTTCCCGTGGGACCCAGTTAGTTTGAATTAGGAATTTTCTTTTTTAGTTTAAACTTAGTTCTGTCCCTTACTTCAAAATTCAATTCAGAGAGATTTACCAATCCAAATGAAGTGATTCCAATTTTGTTGGAAAGCTACTGAAAAGATCTATCCAAGACCGTTGGATTTAATTCATTTAGAGTTATAAATCTCTACTAGTAAAAATAACAAGACAAAAGCTTTTGCACCTTGCAACAATTTTATAAAATCAACCAAGTTAGCTTTTGAGTTGATTCCAACTCTCAAAAATCACATTTCATCATACCTATCTGAATACGTAATAATATTAGGATTTACATGAAGTGACTTTGGACTAGTACCAAAATAATGCTATATAGGCATTTCTAGTCACTTTAAATCATTAAATAATGAACTTAAACCAAAATATTTATGATCCAACCCTTAAATTACATTCCCACATGTTAGAATATGTGGTGATGACATGTGTCCACATGATCCCATATTTTAAGTGGTGAATATTAAATCTTAGTTAATTTATCAATGAGTAGAAATTACTTTTCTAAAATAAAAAGGAGGAAACTATTGAATAAAACTTGTGATGCTTGTGATGATAATAGATCATCAATTGTGTGCCTTAGAATACTAATTAGACTAGTTAAGTATTGTTCGGTGATTGTGTACTCCGTATGTATTTATAGAAGATAGTACCGACCAAGCTTACGAGGAGGAGGAGTGCTATCAAAAAAAAGAAGAAGAAGAAGAAAACTTCAACCACTGCACCAACCAAGGCAAGCTATTGTTAGCAAGCTAGAATTAAGCTAGATGAATGAGCAAAGATGCTTTAGGCATGCTTTGGTCACACCAGTTTGACTATTACTACCCCAAGTATTAACTTACAAGCTTTACTTCCTTTACTTTACACAAAGTCCCTTACTTGTTTTGAAGGTAGCATAAATAGTATAAAACTTGACCTATTTAGATAAACCTTAGATGTCATTCTATAGCATAAGATTGATCCCTTCTTTACACCTTAGTGAACACTCTTAACTTAGTAGTTTAGAGTAGATCAAAACTTGAGTCACTTTAGATGGGGACAATTGGTGGAAATGAATTATGAAAACCTTGGAATGATGAGTCATTCTATTGGGAAGTTTTGACATGTGTTGAGAAAAACAAATGGTTTATGATGATGAAAATGTTGAGGCATGAGCCTTAGACCTTTTCTAAAACTGATGGTTGGATTCGGATGCGATACCATTCCAAATTTACCGTACAACCACACTACCTGAATTGGGTAAGGCTTAGCCGGAAGTTTATATGCATTAGTATTAGTTCCCTCACGGGAGAGGTTTGAGCTGAGGCTACCTCTCAATGTTGTCCACCTATGCAGTGCCCAAGATGACTGATGGTCATGGTTGGGAGGCCATGCTCATAGGAGAGGTGCTTATACTAGGGTGTGTAAAGGAAAAGTTATGTTTGATTATATGCATACTAAGTATGATGATTCAGGGTTATGCCTAACAGATGTATCAAATCTTGTGGTGAAAGTGTACCACCTCTACAGAGTGTCAAACTATTCGAATAACCGCGGCCACGGTTATGGACAGTTGGAATGGCCATACTGTTTCGTTGTCAGATGTTTTCAAAACAACTTATGAATGAATGATGAATCTTGACTTGACCACAACAGGGTTGTGTTTATGATAATAGCTTCCCAACTTATGTGATTCTAGAACTTAATTTTATCTTTCTTTGCTTCTGAATTCAGCTTAGGTTTCAAACTTAACTTTATAGTTAAACTTGGATTTAGCACTTTAACTTAGAACTATACTACTTGTTAGTGGTAGTTTGCGAGTACTTAAAGAGTATTCATGGCTTTTGTCCCTGGCTATTCTCATGGCCAGACTATGAAGGAGACTATCAAGATGATGGCCAGCAGGACGGCTATGATAACTAGGACTATCTGCCTTCGTCAGCATTGCCTGTGCCCCTGAAGATGGACCCCACCACTACGCTTATCTTTTAATTCCGCTGCTTGTTGTATTAAGACTGGATCATGAGATTCTTATTTGTGTAAGACCTTATGTATGGTTTGTAATGGATGATGTAATGTGATATCCAATCCGTTATGTCTCGCAAAAATGGTAATTCTGGGATTGCAAGGTATGGCATAACGGGCATCTGGGATTAAAAATCCGGGTGTTGACAGTTACAATGCGCATACATAGCCATAATTGCTTCCTTGGTTACTTGTTCATCTTTGATTTCTTCTAGATGTTCCTCAACTTCTGGCATACTTTCCTCTTCTTCTCCTGACTGCTTTGACATGTTCATATTCAAAAATATGCTTCTATGCAGTGTTAGGGAAAGGTATCTCATATATTGGTTCTAGGGAGGCCAGTGTTGCCTTAACTTCTCTTTTCTTCTCAGGTTCGGGTGGTGGATCATATGCTTTAACTTCTCTTTTCTTATCAGGTTTGGGTGGTGGATCATACTTGACTAAACCCTCTTTTGGAGCTTTGATGTGTTCTGTAAAAGCTTTAACAACATGCAACACAAGATCTGAATCCAAATAAAGTTTTTTAGATAATCTGTTAACATGGCCCTTTTATTATAGTCATGAATACAATCATAATCTATTTATATGCCTCCTTTGCTTCCTAGACCAAAATTCCATGAAACTCTATGATCGCAAATTCTATTAAGTAAAGCCCAAGCTTTAGTTATAGGAAGATTCATAAAATCTCCTCTCGCGAAAGAGTCTAGTTCAATTTTATTAGGTTCAATTAAACCGCCATAAAATATATGCAATAAATACCACTAAGGCAAATCATGATGAGGACATTGATTAAGTCAATCTTTAAATCTGATATAAGCTCTTACTATTCCTTCATTAGGACGGTTCCTCCAAGTCATTATAAGACGCTTGATTCCAAAAGATTTAGATAATGGATAATATTTTGCTAGAAACTCACAGGTTAAATTATCCCAAGTAGTAGTGGCTTTTAGGGGTAGAGATCTATACCATGAGAGAGCTGTACTAGTCAAAGTCTGACTAAAATGTTTAACCCTTACCTCATTAGCAGTATATCCCGATAATTGGAAAGTGCCACATATATCTTTGAAACATGCAATATGCTCATATGGATCAGGATCTCCTTCATCTCTAGTAAATTGCTTGTTGTGTAGAATACCAAGTAGTAGAGGATTTATTTCAAACCCCCTTGTCTTCTCGTTGGAGTTGTCTCTTTTATTAATATCATAGGGCTTCCCAAAGTGGTTGAGTGGGTTGGCACTAGCCATATGCTGAAACTCCATCATGTTGGTGGAAACCTGTAACTCAAAACAAAACTTAGCAAAACAAAAATAAATAAGGAAAAACTAAAAGACCTACATGCTTATCTCCCCGGCAACGGCGCCAGAAAATAGATTGATGACTGCAAGTGCATAGATCGTTTGTAGCTAGTTTAAAAATAAAGATATCGACCCCACAGGGAGAAGGAGTCTAAAGTCTAATAACTCTTGATTTAAATACTACAATAGAAATGGTAAATAAAGTTCTAAGTAACAAGATAAAATGCGAGTATTGTCTAAAAAGGTGTTTTTGGGGGTTTTGGTATAAGAAAATAATATGTAAAGTAAAACAAGCGTATGTAAAAGAGATTTGAAACTGCAATGGGAAAAAGCGTTCTCAGGGAGTAGCGCATACACCTCTTGCATTATAAATAACTAAGGTAAGGATTATTATCATAAACATTCTCAACTATGTATGTGTGGGAGGAACTCCATATTTGGACAAATAGGCAGCAACCACTGCTCACATCATCCTCATAACCATAGCAGTCAGCAACCGACATCAATCGAATTACTGCGATATTAAGGGACTTAATCCTGTAGGACGTATTCCATGGCATAGATAGTGTTCTGTGAGTTTCCTCAGTTCCCAAGTTGATACGTAAGGAGTGCCAACATCTTTATAGTCACTGTAAGTGCTAACACACCTCCGTCTACCAACAAGTAGTTCCCTCCATCAAGTCCCTACAAGAGACAAATATTGAGAGGTGATGACTGCAAGTGCACAGATTGTTTGTAGCTAGTTTCGAAATAAATATATCGATCCCACAGGGAGTAGGAGTCTGAAGTCTAATGACTCTTGAAATAAATATTACGATAGAAATGCTAGATAAATTTCTAAGTGACAAGATAAAATGCGAGTATTATGTAAAAAAGTGTTTTTGGGTTTTGGGTATAAGAGCAATAAAGTAAAGTAAGACAACTGAGTATAGAAAGTAAGTATCGCGTATGTAAGAGAGATTGGAACTACAGTAGGGAAAAAAGGCGTTCTCAGGGAGTAGCGGATACACCACTAGTAATATAAGGGTCTAAGATAAAGATTATCATCATGAACATTCTCAACTATGTATGTGTGGGAGGAACTCCGTATTTGGACGAATAGGCAGCAACCGCTGCTCACATCATCCTCATAACCACAACAGTCAGCAATCGACATCAATCGAATTACTGCGCTATTAAGGGACGTAATCCCGTAGGACGTATCCCATAACATGGATAGTGTTCCATGAGTTTCCTCAGTTTGCCAAGTTGATACGTAAGAGGTGCCAACAGCTTTATAGTCACTGTAAGTGCTAGCACACCTCCATCTACCAATAAGTAGTTTCCTCCATCAAGTCCCCAAGAGAGGCAAATATTGAGAGGTTGACTTCTCTCAACATCAAGATGTAGAAAATCTAACACATGGTCACAACGATGAATATCATAATAGAGTTTATCTTATTTTAATCTCATACTAGGGTTTCTCCATCTCCCCAAGAACTAATGATATACTCATACATGGAGGCAATCAACATCATGGCAATGGTAATGGAAACAATCATAGATGAATAGAAGTTGAATAAATCCACAACGAGTATAGGAATTACAACAAGATCTAGACAAGATGTAGATGGGATGGATAGAGATGGTGGTGATGAAGTGGTGGATGATGAAGATCGATGCCTTAGCCTCCCGGATCTACCGTAGGGCGAAGATGGATCCTTGGCAGATGAGTTCCCCCTCCAGATGCCTTCCGGAGGTGAGGTTTCTATGATTTCTGGGCGTTCTGTCTAGCGTCTCCTCGAACCAATTGCACGGGGTGAAACTATTTGACAAGACGGTGGCGGCGCCAAATGTACGGCCGGAAAATTTGCTCCGATTGTATAGTTGGTCATTGAACCTTCTGCCTCCTTTGTTCGCTTCTGGTTTTCTTCTAGTATTATTAATATTTCCCAAATAAGAGATGTACATTGTATTGACTCCTCTTCTCTACAGTACAACTGCTCCAAGAATTGTATCCATTGGATCCATCATCTGTCCTGATCCAGGTGAAAACAGACATAAAATGTGCACATGAATGCCGTAAAATACCAAGATCCTACATCTACAATGCAAAATAATAATGTAAAACATGATGCAAATATGCACTCATCAACTTCCTCAAGCTTAGACTCTTGCTCGTCCCGAGCAAGTTTTAGCTTAATGGATGTGATCCTCATATTCATGAAGCTGAGTCGATAAAATAAATGAGGCAATTTGCAACACCCTCAGAATCGGCCCTATGCAAGTTTCAGCGATCCCCGCCAAACCCTCATAGAAATGATTCAAAGGTGCCCACCAGGCACTTTCGTGCGGGTGGAAAACGAAGTAATACCATTACACAATAGTCCACGATGGAACCCACAAAACAGATATATACAACAATGACTCAAAGAGTCAAGAATACAGGTATACAATACAAAGATCCAAATCACCTTGAAAACGAATCAGCGTCCGAGTACGGACAAGATGCAAATTGAGCTAAGAGCCCTGAAGAATAACCAATGGCGTCCATAACCCTGCCCAGGCCAAGTCGGAAGGGTAACCCTGCTAACGAAGTCGATCTCGAAACCTGCTAAAACAAAAGGGGTGCCGACAAAGGGCAAAGGAAAAAGAGAGCGGCCAGTACTGAGGCCAGTACACGGCGAGACTAGAATTCGGTGGTCCTCGCCTACATAGGTATGGTGGACTGAAGCGGCAGCGCAGCATGCACTAAACAACCTATAGAGACTCGATACAAATAGCGGCTATCAGAGAGGGGTAAGAAAGACCTATTCGGAACCAACCTGATACTACCACCAAACATACCCATCCTGGTGTTTCCCCCTCGAGACCAAACGAGGAAGTCAACCGAGGAACTCACACCGTTGGCAGTTTTGTTTATTCAGTTATCGTTGCATCAATTACTAGTCAGGTATAGATAGTCATCCTGATATAATAAGCAGTGGGCACTTTTAGTTAACCATTCCGTTGTAGTTGCAACACTTACTAGTCAGATACAATTAGCATGAGATATCCCAAACCCAGCAGTTGTTGGTACTTTTATTTAGCCATTCCGTTGCAGTGAAGCTGATTACTAGTCATATCGGATACAAGTCAAATTATAACAGTAAACTTTAGTTATAGTTGTCTATGATCGAGAACTATGCTCCAAGTCGTCCATAACCGCGGACACGGCTTTTCGAAAAGATTTAACCCTGCAGGGGTGCACCAAAGTATCCACACACACTTTGACCCTTTTTGCCAGATCAGTTAACATACACCCATCGGTATGTCGGCGGGGCCTAAGTCATGACGTTTGCCAGACCCAAAGCAAGTACATGGGGGCCACCCCACTAGGCTACCCGCAACGAAGTTGGCCGGCTCCGGAACGGACCCAGGGTTTGCGTCAGTGGCTGTAAACGACTAGGAACCCGAAAGTGTGACTGGGCTTGTCGATACCGCGAAAACACTCCGCAATCCTAAACAGTACAGGTGCTCCACGCACAATCTTAAATAAAGCAGTAAAGCATGGCATAAGTACAGGATAGTAATAAAGCTCCAAACTACTTTGTGGCCCCCAGTGCAATACTTTGAAATCAGGTACTAATCGATGGGGGTGCCCACACACCCCACCTGTGGTTAGCGCGCTCGATCTCGGAACAGGTGTCAAGAACTCGGGGTCCTACGGGACACCAGTGAGCGGTTAAAATCCAAATATTGTCTATTACCCACCGGTGCCTCTGCATTATTTACCTACTTCAATTTTAGTTATTAAACAGTAATTAAAGTCATGATCATCTCCAACATTAAACATGCGGCAATACTCCAACAACTGTGGTACTTGACGACACGCAACAGCACTTGAGGAAGCGACTACGACGCGCAAGTCCAACTATCTACCAATCAACAGGTAATAGGATGTGTCCAAGGCAATATAAGGCTGCAAGGGATATCACGGGTACGAAAACTAGAGCATCGCAACACAGATAGCAATAGATCAACAGGAGGGAATAAATACTATAAAAGTAAGATAGGTAGAAAGGGGGAGGTGCTCGCCTGAAAACATTGCCGAAGGTTCATATCCGGAGAACTTGCGACACTCGCATCAACTCATCGGCCTAATCCGTGAAGAAGCAAAGCACTAGCAGAAACACCGGATGCACTATTTAATACTACGGCAAAAGATCGGGCATGATGCATGTATGATGTATGACATGGCAAGGTACAATGCAATTAGGCAATATTAAGCGGAACCGGGGGTCCCGACAATTTATTGAATGGTTCATGTTGTTTAGATGCCCCGCAATTTAAATGTTTTCTTAACAAGGCGAAACATGACATCGGTTCGCTACACCAATTTAAATGGAGTCCGGAATAAGACAAAGATATCCCGCATCTCGACTCCATATTTAATTATGAGGTGAATCGGCATGATGCCCCCAAACCACAGACAAGTATGCATGCATGAACAATTTAATATGCATCAGTTGATAATGTCATATTATAAAAATAATGGGGTCTCGGATAGGGAATCACATTAGGGTTCGGCGAACTTGGGCTCCGAGGGGTTTGGGGTCGGGTCTCAGGGTCCGGACCTGGGGTTCGGTCTCGGCGGGATCGCTCTCGGATAACAAAGTAGATCTTGTCGTTGCGAAGATCTTGTCGGGTCCGCGCCATCGAGTCGGTCTTGGCATTCGGGGTGAAGAACTTGGCGTCCTCGAAGAAGTACTTGGCGTATCCGTGTCGACGACCTGGGTGTCCGGGTTCTCGGGCATCAGATCCGGGAAGAAGTGCTTGTCGCATCTGTGGCCTTCGGGTCGAAGAATTTGGCATGCCCGGGTTCGGTCTTCGGGTCCGTGTCGATGCGCTCTGCGTCCCGTGTTGGAGATCATGGTATTCCGGCTTCGTTTGTTGACGATGTACTTGGTTTGGCGTCGATACGTCTTTGGGTCTGGGACCTGGGTCCTTTGAGCCTGCGAACAAGTACTCGAAGTTCCGTGACGAAGATCTTGGGAGGGGCATCGCCGTGTCCGGTTCCTGTGTCGATGAACGTGTTGTCCGTGAAGATCTTGGCATTCCGCGAGGGACAGCTTCGAGTTCGGGGTCTTGAGGTATGACTTCATATAGGGTGAAACTAGCATCATACAGAACATGGCCCCTTGTCTCGGCCTCGGATATCACCCTCTCCTGAACATCACCACCATCGGCACACATCCGGGTACACAAGGAGTAGAGATGGCATGCTGCACAAGAGGAAAGGCCACAGAAGTCCGGGTCGGAGCAGAGGGCCTCGAGGGCACACATATGCAACCACGGCGACCGAGGTGTGCCTGCACACGGAGCAGAGACGTCGCCAGGAGGACAACACGCGGGGCGAGCAGGGACACGGCCAACAGGGGGCTCCACGACAAGGGCGGGGATGAGGCCAGCGGCGGACTGCTGGGCGGAGATGCAGCGACGGCCGGAGGAGGGCGACGCTCGGCGACACGCATGGCGCGAGGACCGCGGCGGCGCCTAGCAGAAGCGAGCAGGGCCGATGGTGGAGTTCTAGGCGGCAGGGAGAAGAACCGGTGGCGAGGACGGCAGCCGCGCGAGAGGAAGCGGGGAGGTCGGTGGCGGATCAGGAAGCACATGGTGGCAGACAACATCGACGGCAACCGAACGCTGGAGGCGAGGACGCGCGGACGGCACAGAGGAGACGAGGGGATCCAGGGCGGCCGGAGGTGGTACCCGAGGGAGGAGAGGCTGCCTCAGCAGCGAGGATGAGGTTGAGGCTGGCTAAAGAGAGAGCAGCATCTGGCGGCGCCCACGGAGTTCCTAGCGGTGGGGTGGGGCTAGGACTGACGACGGAGGGGCCTCGCCGACCGGGGCGACGCAGGCTCGGGTCGCGGGGCTCGGAGCAGACCCACAAGGTGGGGTCCGCGGCGGTGCCAGGTTGCAGAGGGACGGAGCTCGCGGAAGGGGAGGCCGACGGCGGGGTCGGCAGCCAGAGCAGGGGCGATGGAGGAGGGGATCGAGCAGAGAGGAAGGTCGGGGATGGGTTGGACGCGGTGGATGAGGCGGCAGGTGGGAGTTGCGGGTGGGGTCCACACGGGCCACACGGGGGGGTTGGGGGCAGGTGGGGCTGGGGTCGGGTGCGTGTGTGGGTTTGGGTGCAGGCGGTAGGTGTGTTGTGTGGAGAGGAGGAGGGGCCAGGTGGCTATGTGGGAGAGTAGAGGGAGTTGGGGTGAGGTGGCAGTGGGTGAGTGGTGGGGATTGGGGCCAGGGTGATGTGGCGCGCTGTGATAGGGTGGAGTGAGGTGGAGGGGGCTGGGTAGACTAGGTTTAGGTAGAAAAGGGTTTGGGGGGATCTGGGGTAGGTAGGATTAGGACTAGATATTTTGATTCGGGTTTGGAGGTGGCTGGCCGGGCTTTCGGGCCTGGCTGGCTGCCTCCCAAAAATAATATAAACTTTTATTTTAATTTAAAAATAGATTTTTGTAACTAGTTTTTAGACAAATAAAAGACCCGGAAAAGTCCGGAGTTTTGATTTGAAATTAAGACGGGGAATATTTAGAAAACAAAACTAGGCTTTTAGAAAATAGTTTTAGAAAAACAAATGCACGATGACATGACGATGCTCAAATGCAATGTGGCATGATGACATGAGCATGCGGTCATGATGATGCAATGCACAAAAACACAGCGATTTTCTAGTAGTGGTTTTAGCGGGGCGCCACAATTCAACACCACTAACAATGGATCTCGCCCTCGAGATCCGCCTCATGGTACCGGGAAGAAGGGCGGCGATCTGAATCTTCTCGCATCGTGTAGATCTTCGCGACACCACTAACAAGAGGTCGTTGTCCATGATCGTCGAGAGAACACTCCGGGAACAAAAAGGTCGAAGGTAGAGGTATCAACAAATAAAGCCACCTCTAGCTTCGATAGAAAGAGGAAACCGATGCATTCTCATCCACTTCAATGTGCAAAAGCGAATAGAAGGGGTAGTCGGCATGGGGCCAATCCATCACGCACCCAAACTATTACTCCGCATGATCAGTAGAAAAGCGTGCAACCATTCTCGGAATCAGACTGAAGATCTCGACAATCGAGGTTCAGAAACAAAGGAGTGATGCAGACTCTGCATCGGAGCTGGCGTAGATGATGTCGTCGCGTCAGAAAACAATGGAAGGCACAAACAAGGAACAAAGAATGGTACCACAGAAGACGGATTCCTCAGATAGCATGAACACCGGATGGTAGAACACCGTTATCAAAGGAGGAAGCGAAACCATGAAGGTACGACGGAGCCCAACCACGAGAAATCCTGGACTTGAAGAAAGGTAAGAGAGTGGATTCAAAACACGCAGAGGTAAGAGGAGAGTAGCAGAGGGGTAAGGAGTAAAATCAGACCTAATCAGAACTATCCAACCGATTTTTGCAAAAATAGTTTTGACACTCTACTTCGGCCGTTAGCTAGGTTATCCTACAAGCTGGACTTGTGGGGTATCGCAACTGCTGGGCTCTGATACCACTCTGCAACACCCTCAGAATCGGCCCTATGCAAGTTTCAGCGATCCCCGCCAAACCCGCATAGAAACGATTCAAAGGTGCCCACCAGGCACTTTCGTGCGGGTGGAAAACGAAGTAATACCATTACACAATAGTCCACGATGGAACCCACAGAACAGATATATACAACAATGACTCAAAGAGTCAAGAATACAGGTATACAATACAAAGATCCAAATCACCTTGAAAACGAATCAGCGTCCGAGTACGGACAAGATGCAAATTGAGCTAAGAGCCCTGAAGAATAACCAATGGCGTCCATAACCCTGCCCAGGCCAAGCCGGAAGGGTAACCCTACTAACAAAGTCGATCTCGAAACCTGCTAAAACAAAAGGGGTGCCGACAAAGGGCAAAGGAAAAAGAGAGCGGTCAGTACTGAGGCCAGTACATGGCGAGACTAGAATTCGGCGGTCCTCGCCTACATAGATATGGTGGACTGAAGCGGCAGCGCAGCATGCACTAAACAACCTATAGAGACTCGATACAAATAGCGGCTATCAGAGAGGGGTAAGAAAGACCTATTCGGAACCAACCTGATACTACCACCAAACATACCCATCCTGATGTTTCCCCCTCGAGACCAAACGAGGAAGTCAACCGAGGAACTCACACCGTTGGCAGTTTTATTTATTCAGTTATCGTTGCATCAATTACTAGTCAGGTATAGATAGTCATCCTGATATAATAAGCAGTGGGCACTTTTAGTTAACCATTCCGTTGTAGTTGCAACACTTACTAGTCAGATACAATTAGCATGAGATATCCCAAACCCAGCAGTTGTTGGTACTTTTATTTAGCCATTCCGTTGCAGTGAAGCTGATTACTAGTCATATCGGATACAAGTCAAATTATAACAGTAAACTTTAGTTATAGTTGTCTATGATCGAGAACTATGCTCCAAGTCGTCCATAACCGCGGACATGGCTTTTCGAAAAGATTTAACCCTGCAGGGGTGCACCAAAGTATCCACACGCACTTCGACCCTTTTTGCCAGATCAGTTAACATACACCCATCGGTATGTCGGCGGGGCCTAAGTCATGACGTTTCCCAGACCCAAAGCAAGTACATGGGGGCCACCCCACTAGGCTACCCGCAACAAAGTTGGCCGGCTCCGGAACGGACCCAGGGTTTGCGTCAGTGGCTGTAAACGACTGGGAACCCGAAAGTGTGACTGGGCTTGTCGATACCGCGAAAACACTCCGCAATCCTAAACAGTACAGGTGCTCCATGCACAATCTTAAATAAAGCAGTAAAGCATGGCATAAGTACATGATAGTAATAAAGCTCCAAACTACTTTGTGGCCCCCAGTGCAATACTTTGAAATCAGGTACTAATCGATGGGGGTGCCCACACACCCCACCTGTGGTTAGCGCGCTCGATCTCGGAACAGGTGTCAAGAACTCGGGGTCCTACGGGACACCAGTGAGCGGTTAAAATCCAAATATTGTCTATTACCCACTGGTGCCTCTGCATTATTTACCTACTTCAATTTTAGTTATTAAACAGTAATTAAAGTCATGATCATCTCCAACATTAAACATGCGGCAATACTCCAACAACTGTGGTACTTGACGACACGCAACAGCACTTGAGCAAGCGACTACGACGCGCAAGTCCAACTATCTACCAATCAACAGGTAATAGGATGTGTCCAAGGCAATATAAGGCTGCAAGGGATATCACGGGTACGAAAACTAGAGCATCGCAACACAGATAGGAATAGATCAACAGGAGGGAATAAATACTATAAAAGTAAGATAGGTAGAAAGGGGGAGGTGCTCGCCTGAAAACATTGCCGAAGGTTCATATCCGGAGAACTTGCGACACTCGCATCAACTCATCGGCCTAATCCGTGAAGAAGCAAAGCACTAGCAGAAACACCGGATGCACTATTTAATACTACGGCAAAAGATCGGGCATGATGCATGTATGATGTATGACATGGCAAGGTACGATGCAATTAGGCAATATTAAGCGGAACCGGGGGTCCCGACAATTTATTGAATGGTTCATGTTGTTTAGATACCCCGCAATTTAAATGTTTTCTTAACAAGGCGAAACATGACATCGGTTCGCTACACCAATTTAAATGGAGTCCGGAATAAGACAAAGATATCCCGCATCTCGACTCCATATTTAATTATGAGGTGAATCGGCATGATGCCCCCAAACCACAGACAAGTATGCAAGCATGAACAATTTAATATGCATCAGTTGATAATGTCATATTATAAAAATAATGGGGTCTCGGATAGGGAATCACATTAGGGTTCGGCGAACTTGGGCTCCGAGGGGTTTGGGGTCGGGTCTCAGGGTCCGGACCTGGGGTTCGGTCTCGGCGGGATCGCTCTCGGATAACAAAGTAGATCTTGTCGTTGCGAAGATCTTGTCGGGTCCGCGCCATCGAGTCGGTCTTGGCATTCGGGGTGAAGAACTTGGCGTCCTCGAAGAAGTACTTGGCGTATCCGTGTCGACGACCTGGGTGTCCGGGTACTCGGGCATCAGATCCGGGAAGAAGTGCTTGTCGCATCTGTGGCCTTCGGGTCGAAGAATTTGGCATGCCCGGGTTCGGTCTTCGGGTCCGTGTCGATGCGCTCTGCGTCCCGTGTTGGAGATCATGGTATTCCGGCTTCAGTTGTTGACGATGTACTTGGTTTGGCGTCGATACGTCTTCGGGTCCGGGACCTGGGTCCTTTGAGCCTGCGAACAAGTACTCGAAGTTCCGTGACGAAGATCTTGGGAGGGGCATCGCCGTGTCCGGTTCCTGTGTCGACGAACATGTTGTCCGTGAAGATCTTGGCATTCCGCGAGGGACAGCTTCGAGTTCGGGGTCTTGAGGTATGACTTCGTATAGGGTGAAACTAGCGTCATACAGAACATGGCCCCTTGTCTCGGCCTCGGATATCACCCTCTCCTGAACATCACCACCGTCGGCACACATCCGGGTACACAAGGAGTAGAGATGGCATGCTGCACAAGAGGAAAGGCCACAGAAGTCCGGGTCGGAGCAGAGGGCCTCGAGGGCACACATAGGCAACCACGGCGACCAAGGTGTGCCTGCACACGGAGCAGAGACGTTGCCAGGAGGACAACATGCGGGGCGAGCAGGGACACGGCCAACAGGGGGGCTCCACGACAAGGGCGGGGATGAGGCCAGCGGCGGACTGCTGGGCGGAGATGCAGCGACGACCGGAGGAGGGCGACGCTCGGCGACACGCATGGCGCGAGGGCCGCGGCGGTGCCTAGCAGAAGCGATCGGGGCCGATGGTGGAGTTCTAGGCGGCAGGGAGAAGAACCGGTGGCGAGGACGGCAGCCGCGCGGGAGGAAGCGGGGAGGTCGGTGGCGGATCAGGAAGCACATGGTGGCAGACAACATCGACGGCAACCGAACGCTGGAGGCGAGGACGCGCGGACGGCATAGAGGAGACGAGGGGATCCAGGGCGGCCGGAGGTGGTACCCGAGGGAGGAGAGGCTGCCTCAGCAGCGAGGATGAGGTCGAGGCCGGCTAAAGAGAGAGCAGCACTGGCGGCGCCCACGGAGTTCCTGGCGGCGGGGTGGGGCTAGGACTAACGACGGAGGGGCCTCGCCGGCCGGGGCGACGCAGGCTCGGGTCGCGGGGCTCGGAGCAGACCCACAAGGTGGGGTCCGCGACGGTGCCAGGTTGCAGAGGGACGGAGCTCGCGGAAGGGGAGGCCGACGGCGGGGTCGGCAGCCAGAGCAGGGGCGATGGAGGAGGGGATCGAGCAGAGAGGAAGGTCGGGGATGGGTTGGACACGGTGGATGAGGCGGCAGGTGGGAGTTGCGGGTGGGGTCCACACGGGCCACACGGGGGGTTGGCGGCAGGTGGGGCTGGGGTCGGGTGCGTGTGTGGGTTTGGGTGCAGGCGGTAGGTGTGTTGTGTGGAGAGGAGGAGGGGCCAGGTGGCTGTGTGGGAGAGTAGAGGGAGTTGGGGTGAGGTGGCAGCGGGTGAGTGGTGGGGATTGGGGCCAGGGTGATGTGGCGCGCTGTGATAGGGTGGAGTGAGGTGGAGGGGGCTGGGTAGACTAGGTTTAGGTAGAAAAGGGTTTGGGGGGATCTGGGGTAGGTAGGATTAGGACTAGATACTTTGATTCGGGTTTGGAGGTGGCTGGCCGGGCTTTCGGGCCTGGCTGGCTGCCTCCCAAAAATAATATAAACTTTTTTTTTAATTTAAAAATATATTTTTTTAACTAGTTTTTAGACTAATAAAAGACCCGGAAAAGTCCGGAGTTTTGATTTGAAATTAAGACGGGGAATATTTAGAAAACAAAACTAGGCTTTTAGAAAATAGTTTTAGAAAAACAAATGCATGATGACATGATGATGCTCAAATGCAATGTGGCATGATGACATGAGCATGCGGTCGTGATGATGCAATGCACAAAAACACAACGATTTTCTAGTAGTGGTTTTAGCGGGGCGCCACACAATTGCAGCATGTGTTTATCATGTATGATACATAGGAATACGTTCATTGAATAGTACCTTACTCGAACCATCTGAATAGTATTAGCAGGCTTCCACACCTTAGTGATCAACAGTTCATAAAAGATGAATTTCAACATAATGTAAAAGTATCCGGTTCAACCGAATGAGTTAGCGAGGTAGTCCCAAGTGTTTTTAGGATTCACGTATTCACTTGGGATTCAAAATCTCAAAAGTGTATCTTTGTCATACTACACCGCAATGGTATATGCCTACTTGCTCTTTACACACTCGCTCTTTTTCTTCTTCTTTTTCTTTTCCTTTGTATATATATGCTCACACTTTTGTTTAAGTGCTGTGCAAATGAGCTAGCCATACATTCCACTTCATGTAGGAATCCAAAGTTTAACGATCTCAATTATCAAATTCCAAGTGTATATGAAGCATTCTTATGACTTGAAGATTCCACCTTGTTTTATTCTCACTCTATTTTGATAACACTTTCATTTTCCTTTATTCAAGGTTTCTTTCTCAACTTAACTGTATAGATAATTTTTCTTTGTAAATCAAACCGTAGACTTACAACATATTGACTAAATTATCTTTAGGTGTTACATTAATACCAATGGTGTGGAAGACTCCTATTTCCATCATCAAGTGCAAGTAAAATTATACTCAAGCCATTCATATATCAATAGAGCAAACACAAACTCAATATTGCTCCATATATAATAATAAACTCAGAATTTCATAAAAGGGATCGACTATTCCTGAAGGGAATTCTAATGATTCAAACTTTATTGCTATTTTGAACTAATGCGAAAATAGTAATAAAAACTTATAGGATAGATTACAAGGTCTTAAAGGTCTCCCCAAGCTTGAAATCAAGCTAGGAGGGATCAAATAATCTCTTGCGATTATTTGATACCGTGATTGTTGTAGATCACTGTGGCGCCATGGCACGTGGTATCTTCTCCTCACGGGACACCCTGAGGCGGAGGGATGGATTGACAACTTCTAATTCTTTAACACGTAGCTTGTAGAAAAGATTGTTCCTCTCCAGCACCTTCACTTATTCTTTAATGAACTCATTGTTATCCTAAAGTGTTTGTGTTGGAGATATGCCCAAGAGGCAATAATAAAAGTGGTTATTATTATATCTTTGTGTTTATGATGAATGTTTACATCCCATGCTATAATTGTATTATAAGGAAACACTAATACATGTGTGTTTTGTAAACATAAAAGAGTCCCTAGTAAGCCTCTTGTTGAACTAGCTTGTTGATTAGTAGATGATCATGGTTTCCTGATCATGGACATTGGATGTCATTAATAACAAGGTTATATCATTAGGAGAATGATGTGATGGACACACACCCATAGTAAGCGTAGCATAATATCAAGTCATTAAGTTCGTATTGCTATAAGCTTTCAAATGCATAGTAACCTAATCCTTCGACCATGAGGTTATGTTAATCACCATCACCGGATGGGTACTTTGATGACATCAAACACCGCTTCGTAACTGGGTGGTTATAGAGGTGTCATTGGGTATTCTAAAAGTATGTGTTGAAGCGCATGGACCAAGATTGGGATTTGTCCATCCATATGACAGATAGATATGCTCTAGGCCCTCTCGGTGGAATGTCATCTAGTTAGCTTGCAAGCATGTGACTAGGTCACAAGGGATGATATAACATGGAACGAGTAAAGAGTACTTATCAGTAACGAGGTAGAACTAGGTATGGAGATACCGACGATCAAACCTCGGATAAGTAGAATATCGCGTGACAAAGGGAATTGGTTTCGTATGTTAATGGTTCTATCGATCACGAAGTCATCGTTGAGTATGTGGGAGCCGTTATGGATCTCCAGATCCCGCTGATGGTTATTGATCGAAGAGGTGTCTTCATCATGTCTGCATATTCACGAACCGTAGGGTGACACACTTAAGGTTCGAAGTTGTTTTAAGTAGATATGGAATATGCGTTGGAGACCGAATGTTGTTTGGAGTCTCGGATTGGATTCGGGACATCACGAGGAGATCCAGAATTGTTCGGAGAATAAGATTCATATATTGGGGATCATTTTCTAAGTTAGGAAATGTTCCGGAGTATTTGTATGGGGATTCTAGAAGGTTTCGGAATGTTCCGGAAGGTTCTAGGAGATTTCTTGGAGTTTGCTTGAAAACCAAGAAAGGATCAATGAGTCCTTGTGGGGCAAGACAAGGAGTCGTGGGGGAGGAGGACTCCTCCCCCTCCCAATCCGCTGGCCAAGGAAGGGAGGGGAGTCCTACTAGGACCCCCCCTCCCATGGCGCCTCCCTCCTTTAAATAGAGGGGTGGGGGCGCCACCCCCTTGCCCCCTCCACTCCAAACCCTGGCCGCCGCCTCTCTCCTCCTCCTTCCCTCTGCTCAGGCTTAGGCGAAGCCCTGCAGAATTCTCTACTCCACCACCACCACCACACCGTCGTGCTGCTGGGATTCTGTGGAGAAGATCTACTACCTCCGCTGCTCGCTGGAACGGGGAGAGGAAGGTCTGCTTCGACTCCGCACGTGTGACCGACTGCGGAAGCGCTACCGGAACGCGGCGCCAGAAGGATCGTCCACACGATCTTGAGATCGGCAAGTGATCGACTACATCAACCACGAGATCCAATCTCGTAACGCTTTTGGATCTACGAGGGTTAGTACAGATCTATCTTGTTGCACATGTCTAATAGATTAGATCTTGGATTTTATCTAGATTAGATCTGGGTTTTGTTCGTTCTTGCGGTAGAAATTTTTTGTTTTCCATGCTACGAACCCATCAGTTTGTAGCGCCTTAAGACTCATAGTAAAACCCACTTCAGTTGTCCGCTTGATATCTTCATCTAATTTGTCAAGATAAAGTCGCAGCAATCGAAGGTGTTTGAGTGTCCCTATATTCTCCTTGTCCAACTCTTCAATCTTCAGCTCCAGGGCCTTCAAATCTCTCTTCCGACACCCATGGTCGGTGTCGAGGAACTCTATAGGGATGGCCTTGATCTCCTTGCCTTGATCGCTATTGCCCTCGGTCTCCATGGGAGCTTTTCTTCTTGACTTCTGTCCTTTGGTTGAGAGTCCTTACGTGTGAATAAGAGGTAGATTTGTTCCTGGAGATTATGATTATAGAGGGAGACAATGGCAGTACATAAGGGGGGGTCAGAGGTTGGTAAAACTCACGAGAAACACCAAATTGTCGCCCAATGAAAGAATCTGAACAAAACAGGGAAAGAAATCACGGATTTTGAAGTGTCCTGCCGCGTAACGACCAACTATACATGCGTGGCTCGTATAGCTCCGGCTGTATAGTTGGTTCCGAGCAGGTATTTCCAAATATCTCGAGTCCAGGTCGGTAAAATCCCGACTCAGAACCGACAATAACGTTTTTTAGATGAATAAACGAAAGATCAAACAAAAAAGTGTCTGAGAGTTTAACGACCAACTATACGGCCGGAATTTTTGGCTCCGGTCATATAGTTGCTACCGTATAGATACATACACCTAAAGCAAAACCATCTGAGAGTTTAATGACCAACTATACGGCCAGAAGTTTTGGCTCCGGTCATATAGTTGCGACTGTATAGTCTCAGATAGCTAAAGCAAACCATCTCAGAGTTTAACGACCAACTATACGCCCGGAATTTTTGGCTCCAGTCATATAGTTGTGACCGTATAGTCTCATATAGCGAAAACAATTTCATGAAGGTGATACAGAGAGTTTAACGATTAACTATACGGCGGGAGCTTCCTCTCTGGTTGTATAGTTCCGCCCGTATAGTTGGTAACACTACTAGGAAAAAGTTATCAGTGGCGCACCAAAACAACTTTCTGTGGCACATCTAGCAGTCACCACTAAATTGTCGCCACTAAAATTATATTTCTGTGGCGCATATGCATATGCGCCATAGAATTCTCCTAATTCTGTGGCGCATATAGCTATATGCGCCACAGAATCCTTTTTTCAGAATTTTGAAATTTTCAGAATCTGGTACAAATACAGGTATATAACAGGTATATTACAAGAAATACACAAAAATTAACAGAAATTCACAGAAAAGCTGCACACAGCAGTACAAATGTTCCAGTTCACATATAATACATCAACAAGCACGAATGTTCACAAGTGTTCATTAATCACATCACTTAGAACCGAATAAGTGTATAAGTATATTTCACAAGTGTTCATCTCACTCACATAACTTACAACTGCGCAATGTTGTCACTGCCTATACCTTAGGACAGAATGTAGTACACCGTAACCGCGATGCCGGTGAGGAGGAGCGGCACCAAGATCTTTGTCCGGTTCTTCTTCCACACGTGTCTCCTCCACTTGGCCACCGCCTCCTCTCTAGCATCCCTTGTAGCTGTTGCCGCTGAACTTGTCCACTTGTTGGTGGCAGTCCACCCACTCCTCGTAGACACCTGGAACCCGACCCTTGTACACAACGTACGTCGGCATCTCTATTGACAAGGCATATTAGTACATCATGCAAATATATATGTTGACAAATATTAGAGCAAGGCATTCATAAACTTAAAACAATGCGTCGATGACAATGAAAGAAACACGACAACATGTCCGACACAATAACAACGACGATTTCAAGCTAGGCAAGTTAAGTTTTTCGACACACACACTACATGTCCACCGATACACACGCTCTCTCGGTCAAGTAGCCTTCTCCTTGCAGGGCCCTGGGAACGGCTTGTACATGTCTTTCGTCGTCCATGTCCTGAAGTCACCCTGCGCCTTGAGGCGGGCTTCGATCTCCCTCTTGGTGAACGACCTGGGCTGGTGTAAGAGCCCACCATGTGTGTTGACCTGTTCCATGATGATATGTGACAGCTTCACCTGCGTATCATGGAAGTCTTCCCTGAGATCGGGGTCACTGATCCCATGCAACTTTTGGGCCCATCCTTGGAGAGAAGATGGCAGCGTTAGCATCTCGCAATCCTGGACAAACCCTTTGAGGTGATGGCAAACGTAGAAGGCCTCCTTCACACTGTCAGACGGCTGCTTGACGCAGGGGAACTCGAACACATGCTTGAACTTGTGTCGGCCATCGTCCCTGTAAGCCTCCCCCTTATAGTTGAAGGGACCTCCCTGATTGGCATAGCCCTCGATAGCATCATCCAGAATGCTCCTTACTCTGGCGTAGTTCTTCCTCCTCGCACTCCCCGAGTCAAAGTAGGTGGCAAGCGAATACCTCGTGGAGAGGACGATGAGCGTGCAGTACTTATCTCTGCGCAACACACAATGTGGAACGGGATGTTGGAAAGGAGCAATGGAAAGAAATACTTATGTGTTACGACGGCGGTAGGAGGATGTGTACACTTACTCGGTAAAGAAAGGCACAAGGATGTTGTCCTTCCTCTTGTTGTCCATCAATAGCTTCTGAAGGTAGGACTTTGCCCGGGCCCGGGTCCTTGTTCCTTCTTCCAGCTAGCTATCCCGCATGTAGTAGGGATCCGCTATCGCGACGAATGGGGTGTCCTCTCTCTTGACCTTCATCGCCAGATTGAGCGCGAATAGGCGGACCAAGTTATAGTCCAGCCGTCTCGAGTGGAACAGCTTGAAGATGTCCTCGTAGGCTATGAAGAACACATTCGCGGGGGCATCGGTGATGAAGCCCACGTCCTCCGGCACCTTGGCGGTGAACACCGGGTAACTCGGGTCCTTGTGCTTGAGAAGGAGGCCCTCCAGTGTCAGGACACCTTCATGCAAACTCATCATAGCTCCCAAAGCCAAGCGGCGCAGTTCCGAAGGCAGTATGGGCTGACCAGCTTCGTGCACTCTGGTCAAGCCATCCTCGCGGGGTGGTACAACGTCGTCCCGGTAACGGATCGGAGCAGGCTGGCTCGCAGCCTTGTCCTTGTTCCTGTTCGGCCTCTTCCTCACCCTCTTCCTCTTTGCATCAGCAGCCTCCACTAGCGATGCTAACCCGTCACCAGCCGTCCTGCGGAGTGTGTCAGGGCTGAAAATTATTCCGGCCGATGGAGGTTGTGTCTCAGCGGCCGGAGGCGTCTCCTGAGAAAACCCACGGAAGACCAGGCGCTTCTTGGGATGGCTAGCTTGATCGCGGAATGATGGTTCTTCAACGAGAGGAGGCATGAACGGTCCTTTGCTGGCGCCGGTGTTGACGAAGGCATTGATGTCGACCGGTGCATCATCATCATCATCCACCTTGATGTTGGCATCGAAGGCCACCATGTCCATGTCATCCTGGGGTGGTGGCGATGGCTGTTGCGGTGCCACGGCCTTGCCTTTAGGCAGGGGCGATGGCGGTCGAGGAGCAACCATGCCCTTGGCTTCTTGTGGCGCCGGTGCAGACGCTCCCAAGAGCCTCTGGTGACGGCTTGTGGTGGCGGCGACGACGACCAGTGCAGCAGGAGGCTTCGTCCTTGGCAGTCGGACGACCGAGGTGGCACCGGTGGAGCTAGACCCAATACGAATCTGGGTCTTTGGCCAAATCATGGGATAGCCATGGCAACCTTCCAGGGTCAGGTGCTCGTCGGCTCCCTGAGGTTGCATGGGAGGGTCCATGTCTTCGCACCCCCCAACACCCGACCCAACTCGACACGCATCACGGCATCATCCATGGGCTTGCAGTGCATCGTGCGGTTCGCCGGTTGTATTAGCTTGCCCGTGGCAACATCCTTCAACTCGCCGCCGGGCACCTTGTGAAGGAGCATGCACGGAGTGTCCTGAGGCATACAGATATGCATCATGAGATGGCAGCCAATCAAAGGCATTAAGTAGAGCATGCTGACTAACTATTTATTTTACCTTGGTGAGGGCGCCGAGCTCGGCTAATGTCGAGACACAGGCGGCCGGTGGCTGATCCTTCTTCTTCTTCTCCATCTCAGGTGCATTAGGAAGCACCGCCGCCGCCGGCTGCTGCGCCTTGGTAGTCTCGGCAGGAGGGGGCAGCTCCAGCGCATCCAACTCCATCGGCTGTGCCGCGGGGATGGAGGGCGGCGGGGTAACCATGTCTGGCGACACTTGGTGGCTCGAGGTGCTGCCGCCGGCGCTGGGCACTTGTATCGGCCCCACCTGACCATCCGCATTCCATTTTTCTATCCTCTCCATCAGCCGAGGGGGTAGCATCTCGAGGATCTTCTGCTGCACTATCGCATTCACCTCGTCCTGGTCCACCTTACTGGCCTCTAGATGCGCCATCTTCCGCTTTAGCTCTTCCTTCTCGGCTTGATCCTGAGCCGCCGGCTGGGTCTGCCTCTCCTTTCTCTTCTTGGCTTCCTCACTATAGTACTCGCGGAACTTTGTGCTCGTACCAAAGCTAGAGATACGGTCAAATGACATGGGCGGTTCGGACTGTGGCCTCCCCTTGAAGGTGTTGGTCGCCCTGTTGAAAATCGTGTCCCACGGCTCCGTCGAGCCCTGGGACGACGAGTCCGGCGCCTCGCGTGTAGCCTTGATTTCAGCGTCCTGCAGATAAGGAAAGGTGAACCCATTTAGGAACTTGCCTTCATTATTCAAAATGAAAGCAAATGGACCGCGGGTAAATTCCTTACCAGCTTACTCTCAAACTTCCTCACATCGTCATCATCGGTAATGAATTCCTTGGAATCCTTGTCATGATAGTAGCGGGCCCGGACAAAGTTCCGGGTCTGCTCATCCGTGATATTTAAAAACGGGTTTACTTTCCCGAGACGCTCAACCTCGGCGTCCTCCCTTGCCCATATGGCCTTCTTTCCCCTGTAACCGCCGCTTCCACATCGGTGGTTACCTATGTTCTGTTCCCGCATTTCCCGACCCCACTCCGTCCATGCCTTCGCTTTGTCAGTCTCCATCTCCGCCTTGAATATCTTGAACTCGTCTTCGTCTATCATGGGCTCACCCTTCTTGATCTTCTCCCAGCTTTCCTTTTTCGCGATCTTGTTCTTCACCCGGGTTCTCCAGCTGCTCAAGGCATTGGCCATCTTCGTGATGGCTAACCTGTTCACCTTATTGGATTTTTCCAGTTTGTCGGTGTACGGTGCTGGGAACTTGTACCGTCGGTGAAGCTTCTTAAGGAAGTTTGCCACCAACCGCTCATTCGCTTCACTTCTCAGGTGCTTCGTGTTGATCGACATGCTTTCCCGGATGATGCACCCGAGTTGCATGCCGTACCCAGCGGAAACATCCGGAGGCTCCAACGGAAGGCCACTTTCCGAGACCAGAGTGATCTCGTCGGTGGTGTCAGCGAGCTTTTGCGGCTTCCGATTCTTCCTTGGCTTCTTATTCTTCTTAACGGACGGGTTGCTGCTACCGCCATCCGTGCTGTCCCCGGCATCGATCGTGCGGCCTCCGCCATCGGTCGTGCGGCCTCCACCATCGGAGGTGGTCGCATCCTCCTCCTCGGCTTCATCTATCCGGTAGTCCTTGTCCCCGTCTTGCTCATCATCCCCATCGTGGCCCGTAGTAGCTGCCACATCCTCATGCTGAGACTCTGCCACCTCGTGCTGCGCCACCGCCTCCCAGAAAGTGAGGTTCGTCGCTCTGGCTTGGTCTTCGACGCTCATGGCGGCCTTAGAAGTGTCGGCCTCATTGGCGGCCGACATGTTTGCACACTTCTAAATAAATTAAAATAAGGAAGTTAGTATTAATTATTGTTGACAATATTTAAAATGAGCTGTCCATTTCTCCCGAAGTGTCAATTCACTTCCACTTCGGTCGAGAAATGGGGCTCATATGTCAAAAAATTAGCGAAGGTCATGCTGACCTTCGCTAATTTTTTGACATATGAGCCCCATTTCTCGACCGAAATAGATCGAAATCAACATTTCAGGAGAAATGGGCAGCTCGGGTGATTTCCCTGCAAACATTTCACATACAAAAATGCACAAAGAATAAGAAACTTCATGAGCATGGACAGTATATAGTATAGAAGCGCCACCAGCATCGTTTTCACTTGCAGAAATTTCTTCACCAAAATTTGTAACCTATGTTTTATTTTCAAACAGGCTAGAGGCACCAAACAGGCCAATATCTGCCTGGTCTGGTGCTTCACTGCAGTTATTGCTCCTCCCTTCTGAGTGAATATTATTTCAGCATGGAGGATTTTAATTGATTCCTGTGCATGTTTGAAAGAATGTATATGCCTCTTATCGCCTTCATTATTTGGCATGGGTGTACTACTGAATGTTAGATGTTCAGAAAATGTGTACATGTGCTTCCATGTTTTTATATTATGCTCGTACTATTATTTAATGAAAAACAATTATCATCCATCATCCAAATTCAGTATATATATAACAGGTACCATCGGCTACATGTATAATATATACACTCCAGGGACCATCAGCAAGTATACAACAACTAGCAATGCAAAACCTCTTACTATCTTCAAACTCCCCGCTGCGGCACTGCCTAATAAATATAGCAGTACTACCATATTCACCCATCACAGCAAGTGGATAATCTCATCCACTAGCATAAGAATATGTTATTGCATTTCTACCCACAGCCTATCTTCCTGGTGCACTGACTGCACTCTTTAATTCTACCAATTTTAATTATAGTATAATTCCACAAAGTTCCATCATGTTATTGCACAAAGTTCTACCAATACGTTACACAAAGTTCCATCATGTTACAGTATAATTCTACCAATATGTTATTGCATCATCCATCATCAAAATTTCACAAAGTTATAAATGGTTACAACAACAACATGCCTATCTTCCTGGTGCACTGACTGCACTCTTTAATTCTACCAATTTTCATTACAGTAAACAGTCTGTGCACATAGTGATTACATTTCTATTAGAGGTTAATTCCCATCAGGTATTAGAGGTTAACAATAGCTTAATTCCCATCAGGTATTACATTTCTATTAGAGGTTAGTGATATTTGAGCACATAGTGCAAGAGGAAAGTTCATTCTGTGAACTGTAATTACTATTCCAATTAAATCAGTATAATTTGCTTGGTACTAACGCATGGAACTAAGCTGAGAATTCCAACTAGCAATGTATTAGCAATACCATTTGCAACCAACAAATTTAAAATGAGCAGAGTAGCATATCGCAAGAATCGCTTCTAGCCAGCAACAAAATCAGCTCAAGTGAACCTAGGGTTCCTAGAGTACAGAGATCCAGGGGAAGGATGCATCCATGGGAATCGGCGATTACCTAGGGACGGCGGACGGCGGACGGTGAGGTGGATGCTATCTGGTGGACGGCGGATGGCGAGGTGGCTGCTCCTCCTGCGCGCTGTGGACGGGCTCCTCCTACGCGCTGCGGATGGGCTCCTCCTCCTGCGCGCTGCGGACAGACTCCTCCTCCACGGGCTTCGGTGATGGGGGCGGCTCTCCTCCACGGGCTCCTCCTCCATGGGCTCCGGTGATGGGGACGACAGAGCCTCCTCCTCCTCCTCCTCCTGGACGATGAAGCCTCCTCCTCCTGGACAACGAGGCCACCGCGAGGCGCATGGCGAGGCAAGGCGGGTGCGGCGCTGCGGGGCAGGCGAGAGCGGGGGAAAAAGGGGCGGGCGAGGTGGCGAGAGCGGAGGCGTGCTAGCTAGGGTTGATCTGTGGGATTGACTCGATTTGGGGCTGTGAGATTGAAAACCCTAAGTCAAAAAATTCTGTGGCGCATCTGTACATATATGCGCCACAGAATTGTTGGAGATGGTACATAAAAGGCGCGTTGCGCTATTGTTTGACAGACACACTTGCTTACCACACTGGTTCAACACTTGCTCCTTTGTTCTGAACCTGGGGTGGCCAGGTTCGATTGCTGGCTGCCACATCTTTTTTTTGACTTTTAAAAAAATATTTTCAGGATGGTAATAAGATATTAAAAGCAAGAACTAATATATTTGCCTATTAAAAACAAGAATTAATATATTTGCCTCGATATTATATTATATATATGCTTGTGTCACACCCACATCAATATCCGCATACATTAGTTTGTCAAAGTAATACATATATGCAGGCACGCGAGCACACATGTACATTAATTAGTACAAAAAAAGGTGTCAAAAACCGGTAAGTCGGCTCCGAGGTAGCTAGTGTCTTTTCACAACAACTTTCTTGCCCTTCTTCTTCATGGTAGAATACTTTAGGCCGACCACCTTGAGATTTCTTCTCGTGTACAGGCAACCTTTAGCCAGTAGGGTAGTCTTCCTTCTTACTTTAGCATAAGTAGTTGGCTTGTCGAAGTACTTGTCGAATTCCTCTTCGATCTTGGGATCGCCGTTCTTGTCGATGTCTTGCTTGTTGGCGGGTCCTTCCATTCCGATGATGCTCCTCTTGCCCCTCCTCACAACAACACGGCTTGGCTTTGCCGGGTCAGTAATGAAGAAGCATTGGTCAACTTGGCTAGCGAGCACCCATGGCTCATTTTTCGTGGAGGCATTCTTTGATTTGGCATCGGGTATAACCATGGTGGTGAAAAACCGGCCATCTTTTTCGACGCTCTTGGCCCATCTGACACGAAACATCGGCACCGTCACTCCGCAGTAGTCGAGTTCCCATATCTCCTCGATCCTTTTGTAGAATCTTTCCTTGACATCAGTCTCGTCATCAGCGTATGATAGCATAGTTACTCCTGAGTTTTGTTATTCGCTATTCTTGTCCTTCTCCTCGGTGTAGAATCTGTAGCCGTTGATGTCGTATGTCTGATAGGTCCTAACGTTGCACCCGGGGCCCTGTGAGAGTGAGAATATGAGTTTATGATCTTCAGTATAAGGCGTCAGCATGGGACTTTCCAGTAGCCTTTTCTTGAACCACCCCATGAAGCTGGCATTGTGCTCTCTGGTTATGTCTCCCTTCTTCCTCGGCTTGCCCATGTTGGCAAGCTTTTGCTCGATTAAGGTTTTGTGCTCATCCACCCAGGGGCCGACCAACTGTATGTGTTGTAGCGCGACTCGGTTTGCCCTATCAAAGTCGGCGTGTTTGAGTTCGATGCCGACGTGGAGTGCGCGGTAGCCCTCGCGGTGACCAAATCCAGCGAGCCTCCCGAGGTGCTTCCTGGTGGGCAGACCGACATCCTGGTTCTCGGTGCTTAGGTAGTTCTGGCAGAAGGAGATACACTCGTAGGTCAGAAAGCCCTTGGCTATGCTTCCATCTGGACGAGACCTGTTGCGAACGAATCCTTTGATGACACCGTTTAGCCTTTCGAACGGCATCATGTTGTGCAGGAACGCCGGCCCGAGATGGATGATGTCATCCACAACATGGACAAGCAGATGCACCATGATGTCGAAGAACGCGGGAGGGAAGTAAATCTCGAGCTCGCATAGTATCTCGACGATCTCTTCCTGTAGCTTGCCGAGATGCTTCACGTCGATAGACTTCCTAGATATGACATCGAAGAAGTTGCAGAGGCCAAATAGCGTCTCACGGACGTGCTCGTCCATTATCCCTCGGATCGCAACGGGGAGTATCTGCGTCATCAGCACGTGACAGTCGTGAGACTTCATCCCACTGAACCTCTTCTTCGCTACGTCCAGATATCTGCTTATCTTCCCAGAGTAGCCGTGTGGAACCTTGACTCCTAGGAGGCAACGGAAACACCTCTCGAGCTCCTCCTCGCTTAGAGTGAAGGATGCAGCTTTAAGCACCACCTCATTCTTCTTAGCCCTTTTGCAGCGACCCTGGGTCCCTTCCGTCTGTTCATCGTCATCGTCGGCATCGTCACTATCGGGATACTGAAGTTCCTTCTTAATGCCAAGCAATTTTAGGTCGCTTCTTGCTTTCGGCACATCCTTGGTCCTATCCGGCATGTTCATCAGAGTGCCGAGCAGGCTCTCGGTAACGTTCTTCGTGATGTGCATCATATCGAGGCTATGGGGCGTGTGGAGGACCTTCCAGTAAGGAAGGTCCTAGAAAATGGACCTCGCCTTCCATACTCCATGCAACGGTGATGGCTGTTCCCTCGGTCGCTTCTTTCCTAGCGCAGGGCACTCTTCCCAATTGTCCAGAAGCTCCTTGATTTCTTCGCCGCTTAACGGTCGACGTGGGGCATTGTCGAGCTTGTCTTTGCCATTGAACAGGTCTCCGCGTTTTCTCCACGGGTGATCCTTGCGGAGCCAGATTCGAGTCCTTTGGAACACGGTTTTCGAAGACCCAGGATCCCTCGGCAGCTGCAGATGCGGGGTCTTATCCATGCACCTGACACATGCACAGAATCCGTGGTTCAACTGGCATGCTACATATCCGTAACTAGGATAGTCCTGCACCGTCGTGAGCAACACAGCTCTCAGGTTGAAATAATCTCTAGTGTAGGCATCCCACGTACGTGCCGGCATCTCCCACAGCATCGCTAACTCCTCTTTCAGGAGCCCGAGATACAGATGCATGTCGACACCCGGTTGTTTTGGCCCCTGGATAAGGATACTCATGTGTACATACCGCTGCTTCGTGCACAACCAGGGTGGGAGGTTGTACGGCCATACAAACACGGGCCAGGTGCTGTGCGTGCTACTCTGGTTGCCAAAGGGATTGAGTCCGTCGGTGCTCATGCCTAGCCTAACGTTCCTTGGATCGAGCCCGAACTCATCTTGGAATTCGATGTCCAGCGCATTCCACTGGCTAGCGTCCGTGGGGTGTGTCAGGATCTTGCCCTTCTCTGGATCATCTTCCGGCTTCTCCCTCTTCGCTGCCATTGCATAAGCTCTGCTTCCTTAGGGTCTACGAAATACCGCTGCAGATGGGAAGTGATAGGAAAGTACCACACCACTTTTTGAGGAACTTTCTTGTTCCCTCTCTTGTACCGTCCCTGGCCGCACACCGGGCATGTGGTTCTATCCTTGTACTCGTTCCGGTAAAGTGCGCAGTTGCTGATGCATGCGTGGTAGTTCACGTACGGTAGGTCTAGTGGGCAAACTACTTTCCTCGCCTCCTCGATACTTGTTGGCAATGTGTTGTCCTTGGGAAGACGAGCGTGCCAGAATTTCATGTGAGCGTTAAAGCTAGTGTCGGTCCATTTGTGCTCCGCCTTCATCTCTAGATCCTTCAGCGTTACACTCAAGCGTGTATCCTCGGGCCGGCACCCAGGATACAATGGAGTCCTCCCGTCTACCTCCATCTGTGTCAGCTTGGCTTTCTCTCTAGCTGCAGCTCTCGTGTTGGCCGTCTGCTTGAGGAGTATTTCTTGAAGATGAGGGTCCCGCAAGGCCGAAGTTAGCGGCGTGTCCGTGCTCCCGTCTTCTCCACCACCACCACCACCATCTGCTCCGGCATCGTCTCCTTCATGATGATCTTGTCTGCTGGCATCTCCTTCTTCATGATGATCATGTTCGTCGGCATCTCCTTCGTCATGATGACCATGTCCAGGAGACCCTTCGTCTTCTCCCTTGCCCCTGGCCTCTTCTTCATCATGGCCACCGCCATCTACCGACGGCTCCTCATTCACTAAGAAGCCAGGCATGAAACCGCGTGTCAACAGGTGAGACTCCAGTTGTCCGGAATCAGGGTTGATCCACTTCCGATGTTTGCACGTTCGGCACGGACATCTTATCTTGGTCATGTTGTTCCGAACCATGTCGGCTACCGCGTCAGCCTTGTATCTAACCACTCAGCGTTCGCTCATATGGATGACCATGGTCGCCTGCACGCGAACATAGACCAAATTAAAGAGAGTATGTTAGAACCATGCACACACACGACGCGCACACATACATGCATGCATGATCGCCCGGGAAATTTCGGCATGACCTATCCTAAAAGTAGGACGTATGGCTAGTGCAGAAATTTTCCGAAATGGACGTGAATCAACATTTCGGCAAACCTCCATGCACCCGGCGCCGGCAACATGCATTCAAGCACAACACAACCTCACTCCACAAGCAACATGTATTCAAGCACAACACAAAGCGAAGGAACATCATCTCTCGCCATCGCACACCGCCCGTGGGACCATCTTCACCTACAAAACATCCATACACACTGTGCCGAGGCCCTCCGGCCACACAAAACATGCATCACACAAGTACCCATGCACACATGCCTCACAAATCTACAAACCCCATATGCATATATATAGTGTAGCAAGAGAGGGTGTTGGGATGTGTGGAGGAGGAAAGTATGAGTGGTTTACTACCTTTACAAGTAGGAGTAGCTTCCCCTCACAAGTACATGAACCAAAGTAGGTCTAGCTATCAACAATGGAGGTGAGTATGAGGAAAATGGAGTGGGAGGGAGGAGGGGGACGAGCTAGCTAGTTGGAGGTGGTGGGAATAAGGGAAAGGGGGGCTGCCACCTTTTATAGATCTGTTTTGCACATTCTATGGCGCATATGGAAAATGCTCCACAGAATGTCAAAATTCTGTGGCGCATATAGCTACATGCGCCACATAAAGTGAGAATTCTGTGGCGCATATGCTATATGCGCCATAAAATTTTGACATTCTGTGGCGCATATATCCATATGCGCCACAGAATTCTGGCCTGCCCATGTGCTGGCGTCAGGCCCACGTGGGCCCACAGGAATTCTGTGGCGCATGTAGCTATATGCGCCACAGAATTCTCACTTTCTGTGGCGCATATATCCATATGCGCCACAGAATTGCAGGAATTCTGTGGCGCATTTGCTACATGCGCCACAGAATTAATTTTAGTGGAGCATTTTTTGCATATGCGCCACAAAATTAAAATCTACCTATAATCGTTTTCCTAGTAGTGTAAAACCCCTCTAAAACTTTAGAAAAACACAAGGAACTGAAAGGCAGAATTTTCAAAAGTAAAAATTGTGAAAACAAATCACTTATTTGGGTAAGGACACTTACCTTGCACTTACCATTGTTTATTCGGGGATGAGAAGTTCCTCCCACAACAAAGACTTCTTCTATTTTGGAGGAATTGACCTTAGTTCATTGAATAATTCCCGTAAACAAAAATCGCCAAGACTAAAGTTCCTCTAAATAAGATTGGTGTCTTGCAGGGCAATCATGGATACGACATCCAACATTTTTATTTCTTGCCTATACATAATCTGCAACTCAAATTTCTTGAAGTGAAAGAATCGAACGGATCAGCCTTGGCTTATGGTCTTTCCTTTCAAGGAGTTCTTTTAAGCCATCATGATCTGTTTGAACTCTTACCTTTGCATCAACTATATAAGAACGAAATTTATCACAAGATAAAAATACAGCAAAAAGTTCCTTTTTCCTTAGGGTAATTCTTTTGAGCACCATTGAGAGTTCTACTAGCATGATGTATACTATTAAATCTATGACCAATATGTTGTCCAAGAGTTACTCATACAACATCATTGCTAGCTTCACATATTAAGTCAAAGGTTGTATCCCAGATAGGTAGTTTAATGGTGGGAGCACGAGTTAAAGCATTTTTAAGTTTATTAAAGGCTTCAAGGCACTTATCATCAAAATTGAATCTCATTCCCTTATGCAAGAGGTTAGTCAAAGGTTTAGATATCCCAGAGAAATTTCTAATGAACCTTTTGTAAAAACCCACATGACCAAGAAAACTTCTTATATCTTTAATATCCCTAGGTTGCAGCATTCTCTCTATTGCTTCAACCTTAGCTCTATCAACTTAAATTCCCTTACCTGATAGCTTGTGTCCGAGGACTATACCTTCTTTGACCATAAAGTGGCACTTATCCTAGTTTAGAACAAGATTAGTTTCTTCACAATGCTGCAAAACTCTTTTGAGATTATCCAAGCAACTAGTAAACAAAGTTCCATAGACAGAAAAGTCATCCATAAATACTTCCATTATAAGTTCTATAAAATCAGCAAAAATAGCAGTCATGCATCTTTGAAAAGTAGCTGGAGCGTTACATAAACCAAAAGGCATACGTCGGTAAGCATGTAATCCATAAGGACTAATGAAAGTTGTTTTAAGTTGGTCATCCAGATGAACAGCTATTTGAGAGAAACAAGAGTATCCATCCAAGTAGCAAAAATGAGTATGGTTTGCTAGCCTTTCTAGAGTTTGATATATGAATGGTAATGGATAATGATCTTTCCTAGTCTCTTTATTTAATTTCCTAAAGTCTATGCACATCCTGTGCCCAACAATAGTTCTAGTAGGTATCAATTCATTGTTTTCATTAGGAACAACAGAAAAACCGCCCTTCTTAGGGACACAATGAACAGGAGTTACCCAATCACTTTCTTTAACATGATAGATTATACCTGCGTCCAATAGGCATACAATTTCTTTTCTTACCACTTCTTTCATTTTAGGCTTCGGTCTCCTATTGAATTCGACAACTAGTTTAGCACCTTCTTCCATGAATATTCAATAGACAGCTATCATGGGACTAATGCCCTTCAAGTCATCCATTGAGTACCCGAAGGCCTGGCGATGCTCCTTAAGTATCCTCGTGAGTTATTCTTCTTCTTTTCCTGAAAGTTTAGCACTAATAATAACAGGGAATTTATAGGTATCATCTAAAAACCTGTATTTGAGATTTTTTGGCAGAGTCTTCAACTCTAGGGGTGGTAATTCCTCATCCCCTCTCTTCTCCGGCTCTTCAAAAGCCTCATCAGTTGGAGGTCCCAAAACTGGAAGTGAATCGAATTCATTTTCTAGTTCTCCCAGGGACTTGTCCTCCATAACTATTTCTTCATAATTTGGATCTTCATCTATATCTTCTTCTTGATTACTAAAGAAAACAGCTACCATTTCCTCAATAGTTCTCTCTTCTTCTTCTTCTTCTTGTATTTGTGGAGGCCTATCTTTAGATTTGGAAAATGGAATTTATTTTCCGTTCCCCCAAGCTTAAGAGACACAATCTCCTTCTTGAAGTTAACATAGGCACCTATAACACCCAAAAAGTCCCTTCCAAATATAATTGGGCAAAGAGTGTCAGCTGGCATACCAACAACTACAAAATCGATAGGAAAGTTTTTGTTGCCAATTGTGATAGTTGCATCGTCAACTACTCCCATTGGAATTCTTAGATTTTATTGGCTAATATAATTGTCATATCAGTATTTTCAATTGTAGCCGGTTCTATTTCTTCTTTTATTTCTAAGTAGAAATCATAAGATATAACATTAACTTTGGTGCCAAGATCATATAAATCGTAATGCGAGGTTTCCTTAAATATGCAGGGAAGAATAGGCTTACCCACATCTTTTACCTTTGTTTTACCTTCAACCAATATGGAAGTCTCTTCATCAAGTTCAACTATGTTATAATGTGAGTACATAGCCATAATTGCTTCCTTGGTTACCTCTTCATCTTTGGTTTCTTCCAGATGTTCCATGACTTCTGGCATGCTTTCCTCTTCCCTCTTTTCCTATACTGCTTTGACTTGTTCATATTCAAAACTATGTTTTTTGCAGTGTTAGGGAAAGGCACTTCATATATTGGTTCTACGGAGGCTAGTGTTGCTTGATCTTCTTTTTTCCTTTCTGGTTCGGGTGGTGGATCATACTTGACTGGACCCTCCTTTGGAGCTTTAATATGTTCTGTAAAAGCTTTAACAACTTGCAACACAAGATCTGAATCTAAATAAAGTTCTTTAGATAATTCTTTAACATGGCCTTTTTTCTTATAGTCATGAATACAATCATGCTCTATTTCTATGCCTCGTTCACTTCCTAGACCAAAATTCCATGAAACTCTATGATCACGAATTCTATTAAGTAAATCCCAAGCTTTAGGTATAGGAAGATTCATAAAGGATCCTTCGGGAAAGAGTCTAGTTCAATTTTAATAGGTTCAATTAAACCGCCATAAAAGATATGTAGTAAATACCATTCAGGCAAATCATGGTGAGGACATAGTCGTAGTAAATCTTTAAATCGAATATAATCTCTTACTAGTCCTTCATTAGAACGATTCTTCCAAGTCATTATAAGACGCATGATTCCAAAAGATTTTCACAATGGATAATATTTTGATAGAAATTCACAGGCTAGATTATCCCAAGTAGCAGTGGCTTTAGGGGGTAGAGATCTATACCATGAGAGAGCTGTACTTGTCAAAGTTTGACTAAAAAGTTTAACCCTTACCCCATCAGCAGTATATCCCGTCAATAGAAAAGTGCCACATATATCTTTAAAACATGCAATATGCTCATATGGATCAGGATCTTCTTCATCTCTAGTAAATTGCTTCTTATGTAGAATACTAAGTAGTAGAGGATTTATTTCAAACCCCCTTGTCTTCTCATAGGAGTTGTCTTTTTTATAAATATCATAGGGCTTCCCATAGTGGTTGAGTGGGTTAGCACTAGTCATATGCTCAAGCTCCATCGTGTTGGTGGAAACCTGTAACTCAAAACAAAATTTAGCAAGACAAAAAAATGAGCAAAAACTAAAATACATACAACGCTTAGCTCCTCGGCAACAGCGCCAGAAAATAGCTTGATGACTACAAGTGCACAGATCATTTGTAGCTAGTTTCAAAATAAAGATATCGATCCCACATGGAGTAGGAGTTTGAAGTCTAATGACTCTTGAAATAAATATTACAATAGAAATGCTAGATAAAGTTCTAAGTGACAAGATAAAATGCGAGTATTCTGTAAAAAGGCGTTTTTGGGTTTTGGGTATAAGAGCAATAAAGTAAAGTAAAAAAACTGAGTACATAAAGTAAGTATCGCGTATGTAAGAGAGATTAGAACTGCAGTAGGGAAAAAGGCGTTCTCAAGGAGTAACGGATACACCACTAGTATTGTAAAGGTCTATGTTAAAGATTATCATCATGAACATTTCTCAACTATGTATGTGTGGGAGGAACTCCGTATTTGGATGAATAGGCAGCAACCGCTGCTCACATCATTCTCATAACCACAACAGTCAACAATCGACATCAATCGAATTACTGCGCTATTAAGGGATGTAATACCGTAGGACGTATCCCATGGCATGGATAGTGTTCCGTGAGTTTCCTCGGTTTCCCAAGTTGATACGCAAGGGGTGCCAACAGCTTTATAGTCACTGTAAGTGCTAGCACGCCTCTGTCTACCAACAAGTAGTTTCCTCCATCAAGTCCCCAAGAGAGGCAAACATTGAGAGGTCGACTTCTATCAATATCAAGATGTAGAAAATCTAACACATGGTCACAATGATGAATATCATAATAGACTTTATCTTATTTCAATCTCATACTAGGGTTTCTCCATCTCCCCATGAACTAATGATCTACTCAAACATGGAGGCAATCAACATCATGGGAATGGTAATGGAAACAATCATAGATGAATAACACTTGAATAAATCCACAATGAGTATAGAAATTACAACAACATATAGACAAGATGTAGATGGGAAGGATAGAGATGGTGGTGATGCAGCGGTGGATGATGAAGATCGATGCTTTAGCCTCCCGGATCTACGCGGGCAAAGATGGATCCTTGGCGCATGAGTTCCCCCTCCAGATGCCTTCCGGAGGTGAGGTTTCTGTGGTTTCTGGGTGTTCTGTCTGTCGTCTCCTCAAACCAATTGCATGGGGTAAAACAATTTGACGAGGCGGTGGCGGCGCCAACTATACAACCAGAGCTATACGACCGGAAAATTTGCTCCGGTCGTATAGTTGGTCGTTGAACCTTCTGCCTCCTTTGTTTGCTTCTGGTTTTCTTCTAGTATTATTAATATTTCCCAAATAAGCGATTTACATTGTTTTCACTCCTTTTATCCATAGTAAACCTGCTCCAAGAATTGTATCCATTGGATCCATCATCTGTCCTGATCCTGGTGAAAACAGACATAAAATGTGCACGCGAACACCGTATCCTACGTCTATAATGCAAAATAATAATGTAAAACATGATGGAAATATGCACTCATCAAGAGGTCGACTTCTCCCAACATCAAGATGAAGACAATCTAACACATGGTCACAGCGATGAATATCATAATAAACTTTATCTTATTTTAGTCTCATACTAGGGTTTCTCCATCTCCCCAAGAACTAATGATCACTCAGACATGTAGGCAATCAACATCGTGGCAATAACAATGGAATCTATCATAGATGAATAATACTTGTATAAATTAATAATGAGTACGGAAATTACAACAAGATCTAGACAAGATGTAGATGGGATGGATGGAGATGGTGGTGATGTAGCAGTTGATGATGAAGATCAATGCCTTAGCCTCCCGGATCTGCGCAGGGCGAAGATGGATCCCCGGTGGACGAGTTCCCCCTCTAGATGCCTTCCGGAGGTGAGGTTTCGGTGATTTCTGGTTGTTCTGTATGTCTTCTCTCCGATCGAGTTGCACGGGGTGAAACTATTTGAGGAGGCAGTGGCGGCGCCAACTATACGACATGAACTATATGGCTAGAAAATTAATTCCCGCCGTATAGTTGGTTGTTAAACCTTCTCGATGCCTCAATCGCTTTGGGTTTTCTTCTGGTGCTATTGATATTTCCCAAATAAGCGATTTACATCGTTTTGACTCCTTTTCTCCCCAACACAGCTGTTCCAAGAATTATGTCCATTGTATCCGTCATCTGTCATGATCCTGGTGAAAATAGACATAAAATATGCACACGAACACCATAAAATACCAAGATCCTATAACTACATTGCAAAATAATAATTTAAAACAGGATGCAAATATGCACTCATTAGAACATTGGATATATGATAGAAGCAATATAATCCAATTAGCTTGACTTGATAAAAATAAATGATGAAGATCCCTCAGTTCTTCATATTATAGCCAAGCCTCCAATGCCCTCTAATCAACACCTATTAATCAAGTTTTAGCTTGTTGGTCCCCAACCAAGTTGAGTCCTAAGAAGTTAGTCACAATAGGCTTGGCCACCCAAATGGTTCTTTTCTTTACACCACATTGGGCACCAACATATTTGGCAAACACATTGCCCACCTCATCCTTATGAAGAGAATAAGCATCATCAATCAAGATAGGATGGGATGGGGAGTTACCCATGGTGCATGAGGAAGAAAGGTTCCCCTTCTCACGACATATGTAGCAAGTTCTTCTATTGCTATCTTTCTTCTTGGGAGATGCCACCCCTTGAGGAAGAGCTTGCTTCTTGGGAAGAGGCCCACTTCGAGCTTGAGGTGGTGCTTGAGGATGCTTCTCTTGTTGCTTCTTCTTCAATGGGCAACATCTCACATTATGTCCTTCTTCCTTGCACTTGAAGCACACAATGTTGGCTGGATTCTTCACATGACCTTGGCCATTCTTCTTGTTGCCCTTGTGCTTCAACTTGTTGGTGGGCTTGGTCTTGATGTTGGAGTTGAATCCAAGCCCACTCTTGTCATTTGGGGATCTTCACACACCCAAGATGTTCTTGAGTGTGGTCTTACCTTCATGACACTTCTTCAAGTCATTCTTCAAAGAAGTGACTTGAGCCTTGAGCTTCTTGTTTTCCTCTACATGGTTAGTATCAACAACAATACTAGAGGAAGTAGATGCTATATTGTTAGAGCAACAAGGCAAGGGATGCAATTCATCACAAGATATAGCATGGTTATGAGATGATGGATCACAAGGACTAGCACATGGCAATATGACATTAGGAGTAGAAGTAGTGCTAATGTCCACATGAGGCTCACTAGATGTTACCTTTGAAATTGTGGCCTTATGAGCCAACTTTAGCCTACCATGGGAAACTAGAAGATCCTCATGCGAGCTTGAGAGCTTAGCATGTTTTTCTTCCAACTTCCCATAGTTGCTAGTTAGAAAAGCAAGTTGAGACTTTAGCTCAACATTTCCTTCACAATAGATGCTTCACAAGAGATAGAGTTAGTAGCACAAGCATCATGATTAATTGCAAGAGGTGAGGGCAACTTGGGAAGCTCTTTTTAGTATGAAGCTTTAAGTTGCTCATGCGACTCGATGAGTTTGATGAGCTCCCCCTTGATGACCCTAGTGTAGGGGTTCGTGTATGAAAACAAAAAAATTTACCCTACGCCCCTGAACCCCTGATGCTTCTAGGACTTATCTATTAGTAATGTAGTAACGGCAGGGGCTTTTCATGAACTTACCCTTGAAGACCAAAAATCATTGTCAACGCTTAGGAGAGCATGGTTGATGTAGACAAGCCAAAGGCAACCTCAAGGTCGTGATGATGTCCTTGTGCTCCTATGGCTCCAACAACTCCTAGTGCTTCAAGTGTGACACCTCGCGGGGAGTTACATGCATCTAGTGCCTGGCGATGACTCCCTCTTCCCTGATCCAACAACAGTTGCGGAAGTAGAGCTCCTGGATCCGAATACCGCAGCGCGATGGCGCTCCGCAGTGAAGATGTCTCTCGTTCGCGCAGCCCGAACTTGGACCACGGTCATGGGAGGGGGGGGAGATATCAATTGGAGGTCTCCCTAAAAGTGAGGAAACCTTTATTGAATATTGTGTTGTATTTTCTGGTCAAAATACCCCACTATATATAGGGGGAGGGGAGGTACTACCTCCCTCAAAGTCCCGGGGTGGGACTAAAGGAGGGGAGAGGGGGGCACCCGCAAGCTAACCCTAGTGGGCCCCGCACGGCAGGGGCGGGGGGGGGGGGGGGGGAGGGGGGGTGGTAGGCCTAGCCGACCACCCCCTTGCCCTTTCTCTCCTCTTGCCTTTCCCTCATGGGCCCTTTCCCCTCCGGGATTTGGCCCATTAAGCCTTTTTGACCTTTAATTGATTTATCTTTCATTAAATAATTATGAATAAATGATTAAATCAATATTTAACATTCATTCACATTTTATTCAATCTCCGTGGCTATGGAACACCTTCCACCTCCACTCCGGACATCCTCCGGACTTACCAAAACCTTCTGGTTTTCTCTCTTCTCTTCTTCTGTGATTCTACTGATCCGGTAAACACTCTCTAAGCATCATCAAGACCTTAAGAGTGATACCCCATGGTTCGGGAACATTCCAGACACTCCCGAACCAATGATCAACAGAGGGACCTGGATGGCCATGTGACCCCTGTGCATTCCACGAAGATCTTTTGTTGTTTGAACCGGGACAGTCATGTCTTATTCCTTTTGTCTCTCGATACTTGCATTGCCCGAGATCCGATCAATGACATCACCATGTCGTGTTCAATCTCGTTACCGAATGCTGACTTGTGTACTAATGAGCTCGTTGGGGAACCCCAAGAGGATGGTATGATGAGCACAGCAGTAAGTTTTCCCTCAGTTATGAAACCAAGGTTATCAATCCAGTAGGAGCAAGGAAACACCCCAAAGGTGTAGCTAGCTGAACTTTGGCAGGGCACACTACCGGTGCCAGCAGCAACGTGGAGACCTGCACAACACAACCACAGAACTCTGTCCCCAACTTGCGATGAGGTTGTCAATCTCATCGGTTTTGCTGAAAAAAAAGGATTAAACGTATCGAGTGGAAGAAAGTAAAAGTTTGCAAAAAGTAAACACAAAATAGTAAACAGTTGATTGTAGATTGATAGTAAAAGAAAGGACCGGGGTCCATAGTTCACTAGAGGTGGCTCTCCTTAAGATAGATGACATGTTGGGTGAACAAATTACAGTGGGGCAATTGACAAACATCGAGAAAGCATACAAGCATATACTACTCATCTTGACTCCTTTGAGATTCGATTGGGCATTACAACATTATACATAGACCGCCATCCAACTGCATCTATGACTAATAATCTACCTTCAGATTATCATCCGAACCCCCTCTAGTATTAAGTTACAAGCAACGGATAATTGCATTACAAATTGCGTGTAAAGTAAACAATACGATTGTTCTATGAACAAAGGATTATTGTTTTCTCCCTAGTAGCAATAGCACATCTAGTACCTTAGAGATTTCTGTCACTTCCCCAGATTATTAGAGGCATGAACCCACTATCGAGCATAAATACTAACTCTTGGAGTTGCTAGCATCTACTTTGCCAAGATAGCTACTAACAACGGAAAGCATGCAAGATCACAAATAACAAAGACATGATAGAATCAATAATCAATCTGAAATAGCATCTCATTATCCATCGGATTCCCACAAACAGAACATGTAGAATTACAAATAGATGATCTTGATCATGAACGGAGCTCACAAGATCTAAACATGATAGCACAAAGGAGGAGAACCAGCCATCTAGCTACTACATGGACCCGTAGTCCAGAGATGAACTACTCACGCATCACACCGGAGGCTTGCATGATGATGAACAAGGCCTCCAGGGTGAATTCCCCTCTCCGGCAGGGTGCCGGGAAGAGCTTCAGATCCCTCCCGATCTAGGGGTGGAGATGATGGCGGCTACAGACTCTTTCGAGGAATTTTTGATCGGGTACTTAGGGTTTCTGTATCAGAGGCAACTTATAGGCGGAAGGAGAGGCCGAGGGGGTGCTTGGGGCGGCCAGACCACCCCCTGGCCTGGGCCAGGCCTGGCCGCGTGGCCAGGTGGTGTGGCCAGGCCCCAGCCCCTCTCCGTCTCATATTCTGGCTCTAGGTGTCCCTCGGTGAAAAACTGACTTTGGCTTTTGTCCCGTCCAATTCCGAGAATATTCATTTTCTGACTTTCCTGGAACCAAAAACAACAGAAAATAGGCAGTTGGCACTATGGCTCTTGTTAATAGGTTAGTCGAAGAAATCATATGAAAAGTACTCCAAAGTGTGGACAAAACACAAGAAAGTAGATAAAACCGAGCATGGAACATCAAAAATTATGGATACGTTAGCAACGTATCAACATCCCCAAGGTTAACTCCTGCTCGTCCTCGAGTAGGTAAGTGATAAATAGAAAAGAATAATTTTTTAGGTGACATCCACCATCATAAACTTGATCAAAGTATTTGTAAAACATTCGATGGAGATAAGCTCAGGCTAGACGACATGGTTCTGCTAATCCCCAACAAATAAGTGCAAGCATATACAACATAGATGACACAATGGTTCAAGTTTATTAAGGGCAAGAAAAGTAAAGTCTACCATCAAGTTCGTGAGAGCTTTAATCACTAGTTTTCTCATAACAAGTTTAATTCTGAAGGTAAACAAAAGCATGAATATACTTGGAATAGCATAAGATAGTGGGTAGGTATGGTGGAATCTTTGGAATAACTTGGTTTAGGGAGTTGGATGCATGAGTGGAACTCATACTTGGTTGTGGAGGCTAGCAAAAGACTGGGAGCGACAAACTAAGAGAGCAGTAATGGCCATAATCATGCAGAGCGACAAAACATCATTGATCAAAGCATAAAGTGATACTAAAAGTTGAAAACTAAAGGATCATAAAGGCTACGGTGACTTTGGATAGTCATAACATGGTGTGAGCATGTGCCAAGTCAACACAAATAAAGCATCAAAGGAGAATACCACAATACTATGCTTTAATATGCTAAAACAACACATGATTCTTCAAAGGCACATTAAGCAATCTCAATTGTTTATAACAAGTCATGCTACAACAAAGAATACTAAGCATAAAACGAAAACAATATCAAGCATGATATGACAAAGCATATGCCACAGTCAAAAACAAGCTCTTTTTACCACTTAAGCATGAACTTCCCTACTCTTTTCCAAACCAAACCAAACTATTTGAAAACCAATGCATGAAAGAGGGGGTCCAACAAATTTATTCAGCAAACTAAGCAAACCAAGCAAACAAAAAACCAAAATGAAAATAAAAAAGAAGACGCTCCAAGAACAACACAACTGTGCATGAAACAATAAAAATGAAGTGTTTGGAAGAAACCTGGGATGTTTATTGATGAAGAGGGGAATTCCTTGGTCATCCCCAAGCTTTGACGCTTGTACTTCTTGGATATTTCTTGGGGTGATACGCGTGGAATCCCCAAGCTTGAGCTTTAGTCCATCCTTCATCTCATTACTCATTCCTTCCATACACCTGAAATTTTTCCTTCATACAAAACTTCAGACAATCTTTATTAGCAACATTAGTGCACTCAAGATAATAAGTCTTTAGGTTCAGTTCTAACACCAATAAACTTCCATTAAAATACTAGCTACTGTAGCACTTCCCTCAAAAAGCTCAATTACCCAAAAGAACTAAAAAAAGGAACCAAAAAGAAGCAAATGCAGAAAATGGCAGAAATCTGTCAAAACAGACCAGCAGGTAAAGACGAATTTTTTCGAAGAGCTTATGTTGCTCAAATCGAAAAGTGTCAAACTAACGAAAGTTAGATAACAACCTGGGGCAGAAAAAAAAATTCACGCCTCAAAAGGACGTACAGATATTTTACACGAATTTTTACAGTGAAGCACAGAAATCTGTTTCGGGACAGCAGCTTTCCCCATCATTACTTCTCTCTCATTAGAGGTTACTCTTGGCACAAAAAGCATATAAAAAGGATAAGGAGCGGTTATTACAGAAGTAATAACTTCCAAGACTCATATAAAACTTTTGGGTTATCTCCCAATAAGTACTTTTATTTTAATGCCTTTAAGTTAGGCATGATAGTCTGAGAAGATGCTCACATAAGAAATATGAATTGAAGTAAAAGAGAGCATCAAGAAGCAAATTCAAAACACCTTTAAGTATAACCCACTTCCTATGCATAGGAATCTTGTAAATAAAGAAGTCATGAAAGCACAAAGCAACAAGCATAGTAAAGCAAAACAAGTGCAACTTCAAGACTTTCAACATAAAGAGGGGAAACTTAAGATTGTTGAGATACATAAAACCATGTTTCCCTCTCTCATAATAACTTTCAGTAGCATCATGAATAAAATTAACAATATAACTATCACATAAAACATTCTTATCATGAGCCACATGCATAAAAGAATTACTACTCTCCACATAAACATAGTCATTCTTATTAATTATGGTGGGAGCAAATTCAACAAAATAGCTATCATTATTATTCTCATCACCATAATCATCAAATATAGGAGGCATATTGTAATCATAATTAATTTTTTCCTCAATAGTAGGTGGACTGAAAATATCATATTCATCATTGTAATCATCATATATTGGAGGTATAGTATCATCAAAGTAAATTTTCTCCTCCGTGCTTGGGGGGCTAAAAAGATCATTTTCATAAAAACTAGCTTCCCCAAGCTTAGACTTTTCCATAGCATTAGCAATAATGGTGTTCAAAGAATTCATACTAATAACATTGCTATTAGCATGCAAATAAAGTTCCATAGGTTTTTTAATTTTCTCTTCAAACACTTCATGTCCTAACTCAAGATAAATACTATAAAGCTCTCTAATTTTTGTGTGGTTTTCCATTAAGCCTAACTAGTGAAAACAAGAAACAAAAAGACAAAATTGTAGAATCTAAAGGAAATAACTTGAGCACTCACACCGGAGGATGTGAGTACCTTTTACCTTACCTCCTCGGCAACGGCGCCAGAAAATAGGAGTTTGTCGTGGGAGGTTCTTCTTCTTTAATCCTCCGGTGTGAATACCTTTTACCTTACCTCCTCGGCAACGGCGCCAGAAAATAGCTTGATGTCTACACACTTCTATTCTTGTAGACAGTTGTTGGGCCTCCAAGTGCAGAGGTTTGTAGAATAGCAGCAAGTTTTCCCTTAAGTGGATCACCCAAGGTTTATCGAACTCAGGGAGGAAGTGGTCAAAGGTATCCCTCTCAAGCAACCCTGCAATCAAGATACAAGAAGTCTCTTGTGTCCCCAACACACCCAATACACTTGTCAGGTGTATAGGTGCACTAGTTCGGCGAAGAGATAGTGAAATACAAGTGGTATAGATAATTATAAGTGGTAACGGTGCCAAAAAATAGCTTGATGGCGTGGAAGAGACTAAAGGCAAACTGAAATAAAGATGGAAGCAAGAAAACATGTAACAGATCTAGTAGCAAACGATGTTTCAATGCTAAGAAACAAGGCCTAGGGATCATACTTTCACTAGTGAACACTCTCATATAAATATCTTCTCTTCATGATACTACTCTTAACTACTCTCCGGTTGAACACTCTAATCGATGGTAGGGCTATAACAGCACACCTCAAAGTTCATCTTTCCCATCTAGAAAACCCCACACTGTCACCTTGAGCACTAGATGGTTCCAACAAACACCACAATTTCATAGAAACATCCAACTCGAAATATAACTCATAAGAAGTATTTGTAATCTCTAGCCTAAGTGCCACCATGGTGTGCACGCTGTCACTTTCACACACATGGGGAGAGCAGAGATCTATTAAAGCACTTGAGTAGCAAGGTAGATCTATAGATTACAAGCTCATGATCTCAATAAGATCATGCATAGAGAGAGATGAACACATAGCTACCGGTAGAACCCTTAGCCTCGAGAGAGAACTACTCCCTCCTCATCATGGGAATCAGCAATTGTGATGGAGATCGATGGAGATGGCTCCGGGGGCACTTCCTTGTCCCGGCAGGGTGTCGGAACAGAGACTTCCTGTCCCCCAAATCTCCTCTTCGGTGGCGGCGGTGCTGCGGAACTTTTCGTGGATTTCTGATTGACTCTCTAGGGTTTATGCATCGGGAGGCTTCTTATAGGCGAAGAGGCAAGGTCGGTGGGCGGCCAGGGGGCCCACACCATGCCCTGGCGTGGCCAAGGGGGACCCGCGCCTAGGGGTGGTGCGGCCACCCTATGGCCCCTCTCCGTCTCGTATTCTGGCTCCGTGAGTCTCTCGGAAAAATAGGCATATTGGCTTTTGTCCCGTCCAATTCCGAGAATATTCATTTTCTGACTTTCTGGAACCAAAAACAGCAAAAAACAGGCAACTGGCACTGTGGCTCTTGTTAATAGGTTAGTCCAAGAAATCATATGAAAAGTACTCCAAAGTGTGGACAAAACACAAGAAAGTAGATAAAACCAAGCACGAAACATCAAAAATTATAGATACATTTGCAATGTATCACGTGGCTGAATGGGCTTTCGCACAAGAACCGTTCTTACCTACGAACTTTCACCACAACATTGATCAAGTAGTTGTCTATAATATACCCCTTTCGGGGCCCTCCTTTGCGAATGGCATACCAACTAATGCAAGAGAGATAGACAGCCCCAAAGCCACTTTGGTACAAGTCGTATGTCAAGCGTGGACTAGTCTCGCGAATAAACGCATAAAGTTGGTTGGGGGCCACTTCATCAAGCATTACTGCGGTATAGACAAGTACACGTGGGAGGGTAACAACTAAAAGATAAACGCCCACACGCTACAACTCGTGTGTTCTACCCGCATTAGCAATTCTACGCATAGATCTAGCTCTGATACCACTGTAGGGGTTCGCGTATGAAAACAATAAAATTTACCCTACGCCCCTAAACCCCTGATGCTGCCAGGACCTATCTATTAGTAATGCAGTAACGGGAGGGGCTTTTCACGAACTTGCCCTTGAAGACCGAAAAGCGTTGTCAACGCTCACGAGAGCGTGGTTGATGTCGATGAGCCGAAGCCGACCTCAAGGTCGTGATGAAGTCCTTGTGTTCATGTGGCTCCAATGACTCCTAGTGCCTCACGTGTGACACATCGCGGGGAGTTTCATGCATCTGGTGCCTGGCGATGACTCTCGCTTCCTCGATCCAACAGCAATTGCGGAAGTAGAGCTCCTGGATCCGAATCCCACAACACGACGGCGCTCCACGGTGAAGATGTCTCTCGTTCACAGTCCGATCTTGGGACCATGGTCATGGGAGAGAGAGAGAAATATCAATTGGAGGTCTCCCCAAAAGTGAGGGAACCTTTATTGAATGTTGTGTTGTATTTTCTGGTCAAAATACCCCACTATACATAGGGGGGGGGAGGTACTACCTCCCTCAAAGTCCCAGGGTGGGACTAAAGGAGGGGAGAGAGAGGCACCTGCCGGCCAGCCCTAGTGGGCCCCACGCATGGGAGGGGGGGCTAGGCCTAGCCGGCCACCCCCTTGCCCTTTCTCTCCTCTTTCCTTTCCCTCATGGGCCCTTTCCCCTCCGGGATTTGGCCCATTAAGCCTTTTTGACCTTTAATTGATTTCTATTTTATTAAATAATTATGAATAAATGATTAAATCAATATTTAACATTCATTCACATTTTATTCAATCTCCGTTGCTATGGAACACCTTCCACCTCCACTTCGGACATCCTCCGGACTTACCGAAACCCTTCCAGTTTTCTCTCTTCTCTTCTTCTGTGATTCTACCGATCCTGTAAGCACTCTCTACGCATCATCAAGCCCTTAAGTGTGATACCCCGCAGTTTGGGAACACTCCAGACATGGTCGGGACACTCCCGGACCAATGATCGACAGAGGGACCTGGATGGCCATGTCACCCCTGTGCATTCCACGAAGATCTTTCGTCGTTTGAACCAGGACAGTTGTGTCTTATTCCTTTTGTCTCTCGATACTTGCATTGCCCAAGATCTAATCAATGACATCACCATGTCGTGTTCAATCTTGTTACTGAACAATGCTACTTGACTCATTTCAACAAGTGATATGCCTATGGTCAAATCACATGTTGCGCAACTATTGGATATAACTCCTCCGAGTGGGCCCTCGAGTATCGTTTCGTCACGCGGATGGACAAATCCTGATCTTGACATATATTGCCTCTATTGTTCCTCCGAATACCTGAACACACCTTTATGATCACTGTATTACCAAGTGACGTTTGATGCTATCTAAGCACTCTCGGGAGACAGTGATTGATATAGCGTCACGGTCTAAGGAATAGTCTACGAGGTCTATTCTAATCATCGTAACTTGAACTTCATGACATGACCGGGTCATGATGTTTAGGTTGGGTATTGGTTCATCATATCATTCTCATAATGAGTTGACTCCATTTCCAACTGGCATAAATGCCACATGATTAGGAAACCTTGATCATCTGTTGACCAATGAACCGGTGACTAGAGTTTCACCGGGAAACCCTGGTTGTCTATATATCACACGTGTATTGACATTTCCTTTCAATAAAGTTATAGCATGATATAAAACTTAATCATAAACTTTATGAAATATGATAATAATCCTTATTATTATTTATCTCTAGGGCATATTTCCAACACCTAGAGCCATTGTTGAGGTGCTCAAAATCCTCAAGGAGTTTAGCGTAGGCAACTTCAAGATCGTCATTTTTAATTTTAAGGGCACTTGCCACCTCAAGATCTCTATCATGATATTTATTCACTCTAGATAGCTCTAGAGCAAAGGTATCCTCAAGAGTTTCCTTGGTGGTTTGTTCCTCTTCAAGAGCTTCATTTAGGTTTGCAATGTCATTAGCATACTCACGCTCAAGACTACTCATTTTGTCAATTGTGTCCTCATGCTCATAAATTAGTTGCTTACTTTTAATGGCAAAGTTCAAGATTTCAATGAAAGTAGAGCAAGCATTTTTATTCTTGTGTAGAGCACGAAGGACTCGCTCCCCTTCTCTTTTAAAGAAGAAATATCATCATCTACTTTATCTAAGTTAACATTCACATCATCATGAGGTGCATTGGGATCCAAAGGAGAAGTTATCTTTGATTCCTTAGCCATGAGGCATACGTGAATATTGGGAGAAGGTGATGATGGGGGAACACATGAAGCTCCAATAGCAACCTTTCCTTGGACCACACATTCTTCGATTTCCTCTAAATGGTTAGCAACATAAGTACATTAGTAAATAGAAGAACATTTATCATGGCAACAGGGCAAAACAAGCATATCATCATGATATATACTCAATCCATTTGTACATGATATGCAAGGACAATCAACACTAGGATGTAAGTCACATATAGTCCTACAAGTGTTCATGCCCAAAGATACAACATTGCAATAAGATAGAGATGAAGGATCAACAATTGGAAACTCACTATCCACATTGCAAGTTGTATCACTGATGACTGCAAGTGCACAGATGGTTGGTGGCTAGTTTCTTAATAAAGATATAGATCCCATAGGGAGCAGGAGTCTGAAGTCTAATAACTCTTTGAACAAAATACTGAAATAGTAATGCTAATTGGAGGCGGCTATGGTAGTGGCACGGTGGCAGGACTCCGCTGTGGTGGAGGATATGGCTTGGTGACTCTCTCTTGGGGTCCTCCCTCCTTTATATAGGCCTTAGGCGTGCCCTAGGGTTCCCCCAATACCGCCATCTGACTTAGGGAAGGTTCTGGAGCTTTTCTGGGGCGAAATCCCGTCGTTTGTGAGCTTTTTGGCAACTATACGGGCGGAGCTATACGACCAGAAAATAGCTGTGGCCGTATAGTTGCTCGTCAAACCGTTAGTCCCCTTTAGTATTTTGGCCGCCATTTCTTCATACGAACTCCGTTTTGGGTGTTCTTGGGCTCGTTGAGTTCGTATCATCGAGGGATACAACCTCATGGTCTTGGATATTTAGTTTGAGAAGTTGGAAAAATTCATTTTTTCAACCTCTCAAATGGCTAAGTCTGGTCCCTATAGCTCCTTCATACTATGCTCTCTTTGTTCCTTTTGCCTTTAGTTTATCCATAATCATCATCAACACCTACACACATGTCATAGAAAAGAAAAAGGGATAAAATTCTATCTAAACTACTAAATGTGTAAAGCTCATATAAAAGTAAATGAGAACTAGAAGTCATGCATATAAGGCATAGCTATAGCTGAAAGAAACATGGTATGAGAGATAAATAGCTCATTTTATATGGCTAAAAGAGGTGGTATTTCACAACCATCAACTTCCCCAATCTAGACTTTGCTTGTCCTCGAGCAGGAAGGGTCAATAATAAATTAATGGTTGTGAAATAGCTTATCATTGGAAATCAATGCCTTGCATCCTTATTTCTTCTGCAAGCTTGAAGAGAGAAAACATGTATTCATACAAGGCAACACAAGCTCAGTTATAAAGACCACTAAAGATTCATCAAAACTTATATGCTCCATGTCAACAGTGAATCTAATTGCAGACAAACTTGTGATCCTCTTATTGCACCTTTTGTATAACTTTTCATATCTTTTTTTATGAGGCAAAACTTAGTCACAAATAGATGTCAAGCATAAATAGGAATCAATTCTACCCAATAATGTCATCTAGTTAAGGCTCTCAAGTGAAAACATCAGTTATTGAGGTTTCAGAAAGTTTATCTCTTAGTAACAAGATTTATGCCAAAAGGAAATGCGAGAACATGTCAAAAGAAGCATGGCATTATAGTGTCTCATTTGGTCATCCACATCAATGAATCATGGCTATCAAACACTCATTTTATATTCTTTGTCTTTCTAAAACTTCAGTTCATCAGTAATGAGATCATGCCAAAACTTAGTGTGTTTAATCAGACTATGCAGGCTAAGAATGGATACTCGTGACCATTACCAAGGTTTCCCTTTTCGATATAATGATTTCTCATAATGGTCAGAGGAGTATTCCCTCTTTTGCTTTGAACGCAGGCCCATGAGAATACCAATGCATACCCAAATATAGTATTTATGCTACATATGTTGGGCAACTCATAGCCAAACTCCAAAAGTTTCCTCTTTTTGGACTTTTCAAAGGCCAGCGGAGTTGTTAGCATCCCATGTTGTGTGACAGTGGTGTAGACACGCATAAAGCAATATCATACTTTAATCAACAAGTCAATATTTGGCATGCATCTCAATTATCGCTAAATATTAGTTTTCTTCAAACAAATCCTTTCAAAGAGTAATATCAAGTTGATCATCACATCTATGGTGTTGACTATCTTTAAGGCTAAACTCTTAAGAAAATTAAACAACACCTTATTAAGCATAGAACTCAAAACTTTGAAATATCATTTACAATTGACAACTCCTTCCGTAAGCAAACTATCAAGTCTATTGTTTTGACATTACGGGGTCAACAATAACCTATTGATTTAAGACAAAGCTATTTAGTAACAACCAACAAATTTCAAAAGATCTTGATCAAGTATTCATTCTTTCCAAGTGTAGAGATTGTGGCAATGTTTTCTAGAGGATCACAAATAGTGCCACAAGCTTGATAACCAATTTGGCAAGATGCATACAAGCTCTAAGTCAAATCCTATGGTGCCTATCATGAGCAAGCGTATCCCGATATGAATACAGAACTAGACTCACTTAAACAAGCATTCAAAAACAGCGGGATACATGATTGTATTAAACCTTCATCGAATACGAACATTGCACAAGACTCTACACATGCAGAAGTAACCTACCCAAGCTTAGAACTTTGTAAGAACTAAACTTGAGTATATCACCAAAAGAAAAAAGAAAATATAGTTTCCAAAAGAGAGTGTGATAAGTGGTTATCTCCCCAAGCTTAGTTGAAAGCAAGGGTGACACACTTTACCGTTGAGGTACAAGTAAGCTCTCTTTTGATGGACAAAGAGCCTTTGCTTCAACATGTATTTCTTGATATGGCTCGGTGTGCCTTCCTTGAGGACCTGCTTAAAAACTAAAAAGAAACGAAATATTTTTGTGCTTTTGAAGACACGGGTTTAGCTAACAAGTGATAAAAATACAAGTCCCACTGAGTCGGTTCATCAACCTAAGCACCACGCTTAAGTCAACAAACTAGTTCTAGAAGATGCCTCTCCTAGATTTTTATGAGGTGCAAGTGAAATAGGATACGAGACACGAGTGTGCAACCCCTATGCGCTTATTAAAAGAGGTTCGAGTTGGAAGGTTTTACCAGACACTGATTGTCGAAGCACTGAATTGAAGCAACCAAGTGGCTCATGTGAGTGTTTGCACAGTCGGCACTACCGTACACATCGTCACAGAATGTTCAAGTCCCTGCGAAACTAACACACAAAATAAAATGCATCGGTTTACCCCACCGATAAAAGGAAAGTAAAAAAGAAAACATAAACTTCTATAGAGAATTACAGTCTAGGAGGTTTCTAAGGTAGAAATTTATTGCTTACATATGCTCGGCTTCTCTAGATCATGGGAGAAGCTCCCAGGTGGTGTTTCAAGGTTTTTAGAAGAAAGAAGAAGAAAGAATAAAATTTTGAGCAATGGTTACCTTCTAGATGGTGTTTGAGGGGTTTTCCCAACTATACGGGTGCAACTATACGGCCGGAACAATGCGTTCCCGCCGTATAGTTGGCCTTCTGTCAAAATTTTAGGGTTTCCCCTAGTGGCGCAGCTATACGGCTAAAACAATATGTTCTCGCCGTATAGTTGGTCGCCAAATTGTCTGTCCCTAGGAAAGAAAATATAAAAAGGCATCAATATCTATACGACAGGACCTATATGGTCGGAATTTTTATTCCTGCCGTATAGTTGGTCGTTAAACTGTCAGTACATTAGAAAAGAATTTGTACGGAGACACCGATATCTATACGACCGGAACTATACGGCCAATTTTTTTATTCCCGCCATATAGTTGGTCGTTAAACTCTCAGTACATATGAAATAAAAATTGTCGATGGCCAAGATATCTATACGACCGGAACTATACGGCCGAAATTTTTATTCCTGCCATATAGTTGGTCGTTAAACTCTCTGTATGCATCTAAAAATGTTTTTTCGAAAATTATTTCTTTTCCTGTAACTTTGTGATATACCTTGTTTTTTTACAGAAAATTGACAGTAAAAATTGTCGACCAACAACAACATGAAATAAGCAGGATTTTTAAGTACAACCGAGTTATGCAACACATAGTAACAATAAATTCTACCTTTTTGAAAACTACAACAAGATAACTCTAATAGCAAATCATGCAAAGAATAAAAATGCCAATGCAACATGAATACATCAAGACTCAAGACACAAAACTAAGAAAGACACCTAATGACTTCCGGGTTGCCTCCTGGGAAGCGCTTTCTTATAACCAAGTAGCTAGGCTATTCTCCATTATTATTTCAATAGATAGGAGCCAGAGAATGATTTATTCTTATCTCTAAAAGAGGTTTGGAGCACTTACTATTATAGCCTGGTCGAAGTCTCACCCGCTTGTGGTGCATCGGAGTCTTGTAGCTAAATTTGTTATTCCTCACAAATGATGATTGATGCGCCATGTGTGGTGAGCATACCTCCCTAGATAGCTTCAACAAAAGGATTAGATATTCACATGTAAAGTCAAAATTTTTACCTTCGATAGCATCATCGAGATGCAATTCATAGTACTCTTCTTGGGCTACACTATCATGAGGGAACACTTCATAATACTCATCTTTAGCGGCAGAGAAAAATTCAAAAGTGTCTCTATTCTCTAGTTCCTCACCCTTACTATCAAGTTCATCAGTTCTAGAGTTATCAATCCAATCTCAAAAAGAAGAATCATCAACAAATGTTTCATCAAAGATGTGCTCTCCCAAAACCTTCTCATTAATACTACAAGGATTTATCCGCAGTTCATCATTATTAGTGTTCTCCAAATGAGTATCTAGGCATAAAGCCTTCGCAGATAAATTATCTTCAGTTTCAACACAATAACAATCATTACTCGAGACCGAGGCATCATAAACAAACTTATTATTAGTAGAATGATGTTTATCTTCAACCTCACCTTTTTGGTGTTCCTCCTCGTTATCCAGTGGTTCCTGCAAAATGTTAGTTTCGGGAACTATTGTTTTACATAGCTCCTTACTCTTTATCACAAGTGCATTCCCACTAAAATGTTCTTGAGAATAATTGACAATATAATCCATAATATTATGATATCTTGCTAAATCCTCATTATCGCTACTTTTCATAATAATACCAATTTTCCTAAGCAGCTCATGAGACCCTTCATAAACTATGTATTCCAAGAGTTTTACATTATTACCGTTTATGTGAGTATTGGTTGATAAAAATTCTTTAAAGAGAGGAATGCATTCATAATCATAAAGCTTGTTAGGCTTACCATTATATTGCCTCATCCCTTCAAATAAATTTAACAAATTGCCAGAACAGTAATCCACCTACTTCCACATGTCCAGTAGTTGCATATCCTCAAGGATTAGCAGTTCTTCTTCGTGTTCATCCTCTACTTGGGAAGGAGCTTCATGCTTCTCCAATGGGATTTTCTGTCCCATGTTAATAGCATCATAATATTCATAGAAAGATTCATTTTCTAGTTCCTCACCAAAGTCCCCAAAATCATTGTCTAGGCATGAATCCTCCTTAGAACAATCATCATAAGTTTGGGACTTATAGAAATCTTTATAAATAATGAGATATCATTTGCATGCATACTATTTGTGTGTGGAAAGTTATTTTCAGAAGTAGGAGATTCAAGTGGTTGATCAAGTTGCTCCTCTTCATTCTTACTAAGATAATTCACGAGTATCTCAGCGATAGTCTTACCTTCGGGCTTACCTTCCACTAGTTGAGAGGGTGCAACATCAAGTGCCACCTCTTTATTAGCAATGTGTCCAGGCGGCTTTCGGTGGAGGTTCTTCATATTATGTTGCCTTCTCTTTAGCTTTTTGATCCTGCAAAAGGCTAGGCTTTTCCATGTGGGCTGAAAGCCGCTCATAAACAGTGCAAGCTAAAACATTATCCATAAAGTACTCACAGCAACATGAATATATATGATAAACTTCTTCAATTATTTCATCAAGCTCCTGGCATCTTTCTCGAATATTATTTTTATAGAAGAAAGCAATTCTAAACAACCAGTGTAAAGCGCAAATTCTAGGACCTCCATATCTACTAAGCTTTTAAACTCATTTCTATTATAAGATTCTAATGCAGGATCAATGTTATACTTACATTGGTAGGCGATATGATCTTTGGATCCGCAGAATCTACAAGCAAACCGGTATGCGGCACATAGCATGGATGTATAATCATTCACCAGAGCCAGCCATTGATTTAGTATTTATCGCAACTTCTCCTCCCTTGCGAGCTTCTCCTATTCAAGAGTAGTCTTCTTGGAAAACATGATTAGTAACAAATATTTTTATGGGTTTTTGGTTTATAAACCAAAGAAAAAATACAAATGGAGCAAATAAAGAAAGCTTAAAACAAAATCTAGCAAAACTAAAATAAATAAACAAAAGCTAAAATACCTATAGTGCTTAGCTCCTCGGCAACGGCGCCACAAAATAGCTTGATGACTGCAAGTGCATAGATCATTTGTAGCTAGTTTCTAAATAAAGATATCGATCCCACAGGGAGCAGGAGTCTGAAGTCTAATAACTCTTTGAACTAAATACTGAAATAGTAATGCTAAATAACGTTCTAAGTAACAAGATAAAATGCGAGTTTTGTGTAAAAGATATTTTTGGATTTCCAAATAAGAGAACAAAAAGTAAACTAAAGCTGTAAGTAAACAAGAGCATGCAAGTATGATTACGAAAGTCTGCAAGATGATGGAAAGAGTTCTCAGGGAGTAGTGGATCCACCACTAGTAATTAGAAAGAGTGATGAAAATTATTATAATGAATAAGACCATTTATGATATGTGTGGGAGGAGCTCCATATATGGACGAATAGCCAGCAACCATTGCACACATCATCCTCATAACCACAGCAGACAGCAATCAACATCAATCAAATTACTACGCTATTAAGGGACTTTACCCCGTAGGATGTATCCCATGGCATGGACAAGGTTCCGTGAGTTCTCCTCGGTTCCCAAGTTGATACGTAAGGAATGACAACGGCTTTATAGTCACCATAAGTGATATCATCCCTCCGTATACCAACAAGTAGTTCCCTCCATCTAGTCCTCAGTGAGGCAAATATTGAGTGGCGCGCTTCACCCAACTTCAAGATGAAGGAAATCTAACACAGGCACATAATGAACAATATCACATAATAATATTTATCTCAATTCAATCTCATACTAGGGTTTCTCCATCTCCCCAAGAACAAAGGAAACTACTCACACATGAAGGCGATCAAGATCATAGATAGAATATGGATGAAGTATGATGATACAATTGAAGACAAGTGCAAATCCAAGATTCAATCTAGAATTACAACAAGTAGCCAAAGGGGATCAGTGACGGAGACGTTGTTGATGAAGATAACGATGTAGATCGATGTGGAGGCCTTCAAGATCCTAGTCCCTTCTACTCTTGTGTGATGGTGATGGTGTAGATATGATTGGAGGTGGCTATGGCGGTGGTACGGTGGCAGGGCTCTGCCGTGGTGGAGGATATGACTTGGTGGCTCTCTCTTGGGGGAATGTTCGTTTGCGGTACCAAACTTGGTGGGTGAGCGCACCGTGGTACCCGAGTTGCCATCAATCGCGCGGAGGGGCCATAGTAGATTCGCCAATTGTCCATCAGGGCCAAATGGGGGTGAATAAAAAACTAACGGCCAAACGTTCGTTTGAACCAGACGAAAAACAGTTGAACTCAAATACCGCCGTTAGGTCAACTCTTCTTGGCCCGCCATGTCAGTATTCCCTGTTATCTTTTGCGGTCGTGGACTAGCTTACCCCTGCATGGACCAGATCCCTGAGTGGACGAGATCTATTTCTTTGCTCTGCTCTAGTCTTCTCCCCTGCTCCCCTCCCCATAACATTTGCTCAGCTCCGGTTGCTCGTCTCAGATCGGAGCTTGCACTTGCTCTAATTTGCGTCTCCGCCATGTCCGGTCAACCTCCCACGCCTCTAATCGAAGCTCGCAGCCGTCACCATTGCATCATCCACCGTATCGGAGCTTCGCGTCCTCGGACTAATATCTCGCCTCTGGCTAGTCCTTCTTGCACGGCGGAGCACGTCCTGTCGGGCGATCCAGGCCGGCGACCGGCCTCGGGAAGTTGCGTGCTGCCGCGCACCCCAGGCATGGTAGCCCTGGCACAGCAGTTCGACGACCACGCTCTCATGGCCACCATGCTGGGCGTCCGTCCCGCCGTGTCGCCGACAGAGTTGCTATCGGCTTTCAGGTCTCGTTTTGGTATCAGATGAAATGAGGTCAACATTGAGGTATGCGCGCCGTCATTCGATTTTTTCATCCGGTTCGAGCATAGTTCAGACACCGAGCGCGTTCTGCATTCTTCTCGTTCTTTCGAGTGCTGCGGGGAGAAAATGAGCTTCATGCATTGGCATCACGCCTGTGGGTGGGATGATCGCTTGGGGCAGCTTCGTTTCTTCTCCAAACTCGGCTTTGACGGCCTCCCATTGGATGCTTGGGAGCCGGAGGCCCTCAAGCAGGTCGTCAGTAGCCTTGGCGGCGAGCTGATGGAAATCGTGCCATTGAGCGACAGATGGGTCATCGAGGTAAAGGCGTGGCTGAAAGATCCTGACACCGTTCCTAAGATGTACGAGGTGTAGATTCCAAGCAGGGCAGGGCGACAACTTTGTTGGAAGCACCCGATCATCAGCCACCTGGAGGAGGTTATGGACTCGGTACATGGCATTCAGGGCCCCGAAGAGGCTGCCAGAGAGCGCCCTCGTCGCCTGCAGTGTTGGCCTGGAAGGATCGATGGCACAGGACCGCCACCGTTTCGCGACGGGGCACACAGTTTCATTGGGGGGACCGGGCTTGGACGAGCTGGTGGTTCTGATTTCCCTCGAGTGAAGACAGAGGTCTAGTGAATTGCCGTGGTATGTGTGGCTAATGAATTTGTAGTATGGAGAGCATAACAGGAAGTTAGCATCGACTAAAAATATGTAATAGTTTGAATCGATGTAGTACGTGTGTGTAATATTTTGAAGTAGTATGTGTGTGTAATAGTTTGAATCGATGTAGTACGTGTGGGTAATGAATTTGATGTAGTTTGTATGCGTGTAATAGTTTGAATCGATGTAGTTGAACACCGTGCTTTATAATTTCTATGAATAACCAAGGACAACCTCATGAAAAGAGGGTGGTCTGGCAATGAGATATGTCAATTCTGTGTATGCCAGGAAAATATAGTCCATCTCCTCTTCAAGTACTCCCTCTGTTTCAAAATATAAGATGTTTTAGCTTTGTGAATGGAGCGTATCTAGACATTTTTTAGTGATGGTGCTTTCTAAACCTAGATGAACCTACATACTAAAAGGGGACTAGATACGCTTCATTCACAACGCTAAAACATCTTATATTTTGAAACGGAGGGAGTACAAGGTAGCTACATTTGTAACACGTTGAACTGCAGGACCATTTTGCAGGCAATACAAGACAAAGGAAAAAATGGTTTACAACACAGACATCAGACACAAAATCTGTAGTCTGGGATAAAAAGATGCCAGTTAACTGGATTGAACCACGACTAGTAATTGAAGGAAATAGGTACTTGATAGTATTTGCTTACAACAGTAGTACTTCCATACAAAAGGGTCTTATACCTGGACAAAAGTGGGCTAAACTTCCTACTAGTTTATAGAACAATTCGTCAACATTTCATCTATAAAAGCCATTCTTTAGTCTGAACTTAATTATTCTGCACTGAAGAAACTACAGATCTCTACCAGAAAAGTTGGCTGGCCAATTTCCTTGAGAGGACATAAGTTCTTTGATCATTTAACCCAAACTAATCTATTGCCTTCCCGCCAAACTACAAGAAATCTGCATTGTTCATGCACGAGCGATTTGTGTGCGCCAGTCCCGGTTCAGTTGGACCATCCGCGCCGCCGCAACGATTTCTTCGAAACTGAAATTCGACATCTCCTTCTCGGGATCGTAGGTCCGTGTGAACTCGAACCTGAATTCCGGGGCTGAGCTGATGCCCGCCGCCGCCTCCGGCTGTCGAACAATCCAGCATGCTGAGTGTAGACGCTTGGTCGCCGCCACGGTACGGCCTTCGATGGTACGTAGGATGGAGCCTCTTTTCCGCAGACGGCGTGCTCCCAGCCTACCCCACTGAGGTAAGGTAGTCCGCGCCGAAGCATGGACGCGAGAGTTCCTAGACCTTGGCGCTGCCCTGTTCGAGCGTGTGTACCCTCGGCGGCGGCATGCTCTCATGAACGATTTGATACATACCTTGTTCCCATTGCCTAGAGCATGCCGTAATGCCGCCGCGTGATTTATCCACATCGCTCTCTTGGCCCTGCTTGCCTCATCTGGCACCGACGACGGCGCAGTCGCCGCCGCGGCCGATTCGGCACATTCGGGAAAATCATCCGCCTGGCAGGGCAATGGGAGACCGACCTTGAAGTAAACCTTCATGGCCTGCCTTAGAGGGGCTAAATACCCCAGTTTTAGCGGCTGTCGCAGCGACGGCGGCTTAGGCGGGGCCATGTTACCCTAGTTGGTGCGGCGCGGAGGAGCTGTGCAAGGTGAACGGTGGTTAGTCGGAGAAGAGGAGTGAAAGACTAACAGTAGGTTTGGACTACGGGCACGCTTGAAAATAACCATTTCCCATTTCCTTAGAGGGTAATAATTCGACACTCGTTGCATTAACAGCTCAATCTTTATTTCCCTTCTCAGGATAAGAGTGCGAACGTATTAAAAAGATCGGTCGTGGCTATCCACCTCATCGGGCAATGTACCAGGACAGGGAGGAGACGGGACCGGTTTTCATTTTAGAAATGTTGACGACTGTGCCCTTATGTTTATACGATATTATTTATATGCCACCATGTACCATCGAGTGTAGCAACACCATCAGAAACAGGGGATAACGACGTGGCGTGTTTTATTTTTTTAAAGGGCATCAGAAACTGGGGATGCCGACATGGCATGTTTTCTGACTGGCGGGCCCGCCCCCTCCACCTTCAACGGCGCGCATCCCAGGTTCGAGGGGTGGTGCTACCCACCAACACATTATTGTGCAATTTTCCATGTGGGACCTGAATTCCGGCGCTAAGCTGATGCCCGTGTCGAACACAGAGAATTCTGAAAGAAGCTACTAAAAATAAATACTTTGAATTCTGCATGCAAGTTTTGATCAAACAGACTGACATGATTGACCTGCTAAAAATTCCATGAAGTGCTCCCCGTGCATAGTACGCTGACAGGTGGCATGTTTTCTGACAGGCGGACCCGCCTCCTCCACCTACGACGGCGCGCGTCCCAGGTTCGAGGGCTCGTGCCGCCCACCAACACATTATTGTGCAATTTTCCATGCATTGTCGCAACTAGCTCCGCTCCGCTCCTCTTATCTGCTCCTGCCGCCGCCACTCCGCTCAGTCATGCACCGCTCTCGTCGTCCCCTTGGGCTGTCGTCCTCCCACCCTCCCCTCCCTGCCATCCCCTCACGTCACCTCCCCTCCCTGCCCTGTCTCCTTGCCGCCGCCCACCGCCCAGGCGCGGCTGGAAACGAAAACCGAGAGTCGGCCGTTAGGTTAGGGGCCCAACAACGCTGGTGATCCGGATCCCGCTCGGAGATGGATCCTACGAGGCTTGAGAGCACAGATATGGGTCCTGCACGGCTGGAGAGCACGGAATCTCCTTCAAGTCTGGAGAGCATAGAGGACAACAAAATGGGGGGGGGGGGAGAGGTAGCGGGGTGCAGAGCTTTGGAGGTATGGAGCCCGGAGAAGGTGCCGTGCGTCCACATTGAAAGGTAAGAACTGTGATTCCTTATCTGCATACCCCAATTAGCGTTTATAGTCTCGTGGTGATGCCAAGGATATGGGTTGGTAACCGCAGGACGTCTGTACAGCTTCTCCTTGAGCATGATGCTTTGTCAAGCGAGCATGAAGGCACTGAAACATGTGGCGGTGTGGATGATCATGAGAAAGCATATCTAGACGTGGCTGCTGACCCTGATAGGATGGAGAGTAGGGAATATTTGGTTGATTCGAACTTTGAGTCTGACTATGGGACTGCTGAGGAAGAGGAATGTGAAGATGTGGAAATGAGATGTAGATACGATGAAGAAGACGTGGACAGGCCAGTGATACACTTTGACAGGGACAATCCTACAATTGATGAGGGGACTATCTTTGATAATGTGGAGGACTGCAGATATGTAGTTGCAACCTATGCAATCAGAGTTGGGTTCGAATTTATCATTGAAAAGAGTGACCAAAAGAGATTTAGGGTGCACTGTAGGGAAAGTAATGTGTGTAAATGGATATTACATGCATCTCCAATGCAGGGTGGACACCCATTTCAGGTTGCAATAGCTACATTTAGTTTCAGTCTTTCTCATATTTATTCTGCTGATAACTATCTCTGAATTATTTGGATTCTTATCGAATGCATCTCAAAGTAAACACGAAGGAACACAACTGCCCTAATACTTCTTTAAGTGGTAATATTAGACCGATGACTACCAAGTGGATTTCTGCTACTGTACTTGACTGGGTGAGGCAGGATCATAACATTGGACCAGCTGAACTCAGAGCAAAGATTAGCAAAAAGTTTAACGTTATGATTCCTTATCACAGAGTCTTTGATGGGAAGGAGATGGCTCTAGACTTCATTCAAGGCAAGTGGAATGACAATTTTCATATGTTGTATAGTTTCAAAGCTCAGGTAGAGAAAACATCACCTGGTAGTGTTGTTGACATCGATTACGAGGTTGTGAAAGGGAGAGAAAAGGTCTCGAGGGGGGTCAGGTATAAGCAGGCTACTTCAGGAGATGTATTGTCTGCCTGAAGGCATGCTAGAAGGGGTTCCTAGACGGCTGCAAGCCATACTTGGCAATAGGCGCAACTTCTTTAACAGGGAAGTTCAGGGGACATGTTGCTTCTGCTTGTGCTTTGGACGCGCATAATTGGCTTCTACCCGTAGCTTATGCTGTTCTTGAGGGTGAATCAAATGAAAGCTGGACATGGTTCATGCAGAGACTATGGGAAGTAATTGGTCACCCCGAAGGCTTGGTGATACACACCGGTGCATCCGAGGGTCTTGAGAATGCTGTTGATGCTGTGTTTCCTGGGGTTGAGCATAGGGAATGCATGCGGCACCTCGCTACTAACTTCACGAAGAAGTTCGAAGGAAAGATCTTTGAAGTGGACTTGTGGCGATCAGCATACACATACATCCCAAGCATGCATGCTACTTACTTGCAGAACATGTATGTAGTTCCAAAGGTGAAAAAATACCTTGAGGAACATCACACCAAGCTATGGGCCAGAAGCAAGTTTGGTGAGTTAAGCAAGCTGGATTTTGTATGCAATAATTTGGCAGAGAGTTTCAATGATAAGATTTCGGGCATGAAGACACTTGGAATTGTTATTTTGTTGGATGCAATAAGACAATGCATAATGGTGAAGATAGATTTAAGGCAAAGAATTTGTGCAAGAATTTTTTTAGGCCATAAACTAGTTCCAAAGGTGGTTTATGTTACTGAATGTAAGAACCAGGGCAATGAGAACGATAAAGATGAGGGTGGTCAGAAGTTCCAGAACATTGGCTGAGGTTTATGCAGAATACAAGCATGGAAGTGAACGGAGGTACACTATAGACATTGGAAACAAGACTTGTTCATGCAGGTAGTGGCAGATTACTGGTCTGCCATGTCACCATGCAATTTACTTCATCTTAAAGCTTCGAGGTAACGGAGCTAAAATAGAGAACTATGTCGACAACTATTTCTCCGTGGACAAGTTTGCTACAACTTATGCAGAAAACGTACCACCTATGACCGATGAAAATGATTGGGAGATTGTCGATCCAGGGTTCAAACTTCAACCACCAGTTCTTAGGAGGCCACCTGGGAGGCCTAGAAAGCTAAGGATCGTAGCCTCCACCGATAAAGGTCCAAGGATTGGTGCTAGGAAAAGGAAATGCGGACGTTGTGGCTGATTCGGCCATATCAAGAGGTTGTGCAAAAACCCAGTTACACATGCTATTGTCCCTGTTCACACCCCGGTGGCAGAAAATGAGGCTTCTCAGCCAGAACTGGCGGAAGAGCAGCGCGAAGACAGTGATGAGCACTCGGAGGAAAACGTACGTAAGCAGCCAATTTATGAAGAAGTGGAGGTGCCGGCGAGAAAAAGGGTGTGAAAAGAAACAAAAGGGTAAGCGGAACGAGGAGGAAAGGGCAAATAATGGAGGTGTATTAGAATATGAAGAAGTTGCAGGGGTGATTGAGAATGTTCTTGAGGATCTTTCGGCTAACTGCAGGAGAAATAATAAATCCCTGCCAATTTCATCTTTGTACGATTCTCCGGATGAAAGGTAAGCTTATAAATTGTTTTATTTGCCATTTTATCATTTTTTTATCCTCATCAACTGATGCTTAATGCGGCGTGGGCTAGCAGACTAATAAGAGGAGCAGAAAGATGCGGGCACAATAACGTCCTATGTTGAATTGTATCATTGAAACTAAACTAGCCGTGTCGTCTTTATTTATATCTGGCGCGTGCAACGTGTCTATGATGGGGTCATGTGGACCAAATTACATTTATTTAAAATATTATTACATTAATTTTTTACCTGCGTTTGGACGTGGCTACTAGTTCCCATCTCCCTTGCATTCCCATCTCCTCTAGCGCACTCCAGAATTATGGCTGTGTCATCAAGTAGCAGAGTCAGCGTATTGTCCCATCAGGTGTGAACGCAATGCCTTTGTTTTATCAGAATTTGACGACTTTTGATTAGTTTGAAAGACAAAGAAACCTAAAACATGTATCTAGACATATTTTGGGTATAGACACATTTATTAAATATCTAAAAAAACTAAGTCAGTTATATCTAGACAGGCGTAGTACACTATTACAACACGCTCGATCCCTTCTTCTCAGGCGCACTCCAAATTACGGCTATGCCATCAAGTGCTGGGAGCAGAGTCAGCGTATTGTCCCATCAGATATGCCAGGGAACGCGCAAACTTTATTTTCAGGATCGGAAGAGTTTCGATCGACTAGTTTTAAAGACAAAGACAACTAAAACATGGCCAACATATATAGATTATGACGATAATCGACCATGACTCAGGTGACCTAGATCCAAAGAGCGCATTAAGATACCGTACATAGATTTAATTTATGCTTAAGTGGCCCTAATCGACTATGACGCTCCCGCAGTCTCCATCATTGACGATGTTGTCCACGTCGCCGCCAGCCTCCTCCGTGTCGGAATCGATGCCGATGTTCCCAGCATCGTTCCTCCTCCTCATGGATTCTTCACGATGTGCTGCATCGATACCGGTGGAGGTCGTACGCCCAGGCACTGCCCAGAAGCACTGCCTCCCTTCGGGGTTGCGCAGATCCGGGTGGATCTCCCGTCTGTGGGTTCTGCACAGCCCAATCAACGCAGCCCGCTCCTTCTTGAATAGCTTTCGCCAGTACGTGCTCGTACGCGAGTACCGCGCCATTGCCCTCTTCCGCTCCGATAGCTGGCGGCGGCGCTCCTCGATCTGCCTCGCCAACGCATTGTCGTGCAAGAGCGACACGACAGGAACCCCGGCGTAGCTGAGCTCGAAGCCGGCCAGAATCCTCGCTAACGGTGGCGCGAGTATGCCGTAGTGGGCGAACATCTGAGCCTCGTGCAAGCTGAGTTTGGGCCTCTCCCTCTCCATGGCGATGAAGGAACACGATCTGATTTTCGGCCCCAAAGTTAAGGGGATAAAGGCAAGGACGTAGGCCCAGCGTAGTTTCCATGGCCAATCAGTTCGCAGAACAGACTTCTCGCAGATCGCCCTCGCGAAGGACATCAGTATCGTCCATGCACCCTGATCCAACGGTTCCTAACAATCGGGGATCGGGTCTTCTAGAAGCCTAGAGCGATTGCTGGTTAGTTCCGCGTCCCGATTGTTTGTGGCCAACGGTGGTAGTTGAAAATAATACACATTTCAATGACACCGGTGGATCCATGCGTGGTCTCTAAAGAGAACGCACATCCAATGACTCTGGTTGTTGTTAGTAAAAAGAACACACATGCAATGACACTGGTGGATCCATATGTGGTATGTGAAAAGAACACACATGCAATGACTCCAGTTGTTGTTAGTGAAAAGAACACATATGCAATGATACTAGTGGATCCAGGTGTGATCTCTAAAGAGAACACACATTTCAATGACATTGGTGGATCCATAGGTGGTATGTGAAAAGACACCACATGCAAAATGACTCTGGTTGTTGTTACTAAAAAGAACACACATACAATGACTCTGGTGGATCCATGTGAAAAGAACACACATGCAATGACACTGGTGGATCCATAGGTGGTATGTGCAAAGAACACACATTTCAATGACTTTGGTTGTTGTTACTAAAAAGAACACACATGCAATGACACTGGTGGATCCATGTGTGGTCTCTATAGAGAACACACATTACAATGACACTGGTGGATAAATATGTGGTATGTGAAAATAACACACATGCAATGACTCTGGTTGTTGTTAGTGAAAAAAACACACATGCAATGACACTGGTGGATCCATAGGTGGTATGTGAAAAGAACACACATTTCAATGACTCTGGTTGTTGTTACTAAAAAGAACACACAAGCAATGACACTTGTGGATCCATGTGTGGATTGTGAAGAGAACACACATGCAATGATCCAGTTGTTGTTAGTGAAAAGAACATACATGCAATGACACCAGTGGATCCATGTGTGGTCTGTGTAGAGAATACACATTTCAATGACACCGGTGGATCCATAGGTGGTATGTGAAAAGAACACACATGTAAAATGACTCTGGTTGTTGTTAGTGAAAAGAACACACGTGCAATGACACTGGTGGATCCATAGGTGGTATGTGAAAAGAACACACATGCAAAATGACTCTGGTTGTTACTAAAAAGAACACACATGCAATGACTCTGGTGGATCCATGGGTGGATTGTGAAAAGAACACACATGCAATGACACTGGTGGATCCATAGGTGGTATGTGAAAAGAACACACATGCAAAATAACTCTAGTTGTTGTTACTAAAAAGAACACACATGCAATGACACTAGTGGATCCATAGGTGGTATGTGAAGAGAACACACATGCAATGACACTGGTGATTCATATGTGGTATGTGAAAAGAACACACATGCAAAATGACTCTGGTTGTTGTTACTAAAAAGAACACACATGCAATAACACTAGTGGATCCATAGGTGGATTATGAAATGAACACACATGCAATGACACTGGTGATCCATATGTGGTATGTGAAAAGAACACACATGCAATGACTCTGGTGGATCCATGTGTGCTCTCTGAAGAGAGCACACATTTCAATGACCCTTGTTGTTATTAGTAAAAAGAACACACGTGCAATGACACTGGTGGATCCATGTGTGGTCTCTGAAGAGAGCACACATGCAATGACACTGGTTGTTGTTACTAAAAAGAACACACATGCAATGACACTGGTGGATCCATGTGTGGATTGTGAAGAGAACACACATGCAATGACACGGGAGGACCCATAGGTGGTATGTGAAAAGAACACACATGCATAATGAGTAGTTGTTGTTACTAAAAAGAACACACATGCAATGACACTAGTGGATCCATGGGTGGTCTCTATAGAGAACACACATTTCAATGACACTGGTGGATCCATATGTGGTATGTGAAAATAACACACATGCAATGACTCTGGTTGTTGTTAGTGAAAAGAACACACATGCAATGGCACTGGTGGATCCATAGGTGGTATGTGAAAAGAACACACATGCAAAATGACTCTGGTAGTTGTTAGTGAAAAGAACACACGTGCAATGACACCAGTGGATCCATGTGTGGTCTGTGTAGAGAACACACATTTCAATGACATTGGTGGATCCATATGTGGTATGTGAAAAGAACACACATGCAATGACTCTGGTTGTTGTTAGTGAAAAGAACACACATGCAATGACACTGGTGGATCCATAGGTGGTATGTGAGAAGAACCCACATGCAAAATGACTCTGGTTGTTGTTACTAAAAAGAACACACATGCAATGACACTGGTGGATCCATAGGTGGATTATGAAATGAACACACATGCAATCACACTGGTGGATCCATAGGTGGTATGTGAGAAGAACACAAATGCAAAATGACTCTGGTTGTTGTTACTAAAAAGAACACACATGCAATGACACTGGTGGATCCATGGGTGGATTGTGAAAAGAACACACATGCAATGACACTGGTGGATCCATAGGTGGTATGTGAAAAGAACACACATGCAAAATGACTCTGGTTGTTGTTACTAAAAAAACACATGCAATGACACTGGTGGATCCATATGTGGTATGTGAAGACAACACACATGCAATAACACTGGTGATCCATATGTGGTATGTGAAAAGAACACACATGCAATTACTCTGGTTGTTGTTAGTGATAAGAACACACATGCAATGACACTGCTGGATCCATGTGTGGTCTCTGAAGAGAGAACACATTTCAATGACTCTTGTTGTTGTTAGTAAAAAGAACACACATGCAATGACACTGGTGGATCCATGTGTGGTCTCTGAAGAGAGCACACATCCAATGACACTGGTTGTTGTTACTAAAAAGAACACATGCAATGACACTGGTGGATCCATAGGTGGATTGTGAAGAGAACACACATGCAATGACACTGGTGGATCCATAGGTGGTATGTGAAAAGAACACACACGCAAAATGACTGGTTGTTGTTACTAAAAAGAACACACATGCAATGAGACTGGTGGATCCATGTGTGGTCTCTATAGAGAACACGCATTTCAATGACACTAGTGGATCCATATGTGGTATGTGAAAAGAACACACATGCAATGACTCTAGTTGTTGTTAGTGAAAAGAACACACATGCAATGACACTAATGGATCCATAGGTGGTATGTGAGAAGAACACACATTTCAATGACTCTGGTTGTTGTTACTAAAAAGAACACACATGCAATGATACTGGTGGATCCATAGGTGGTATGTGAAGAGAACACACATGCAAAATGACTCTGGTTGTTGTTACTAAAAAGAACACACATTCAATGACACTGGTGGATCCATGGGTGGATTGTGAAAAGAACACACATGCAATGACACTGGTGGATCCATAGGTGGTATGTGAAAAGAACACACATGCAAAATGACTCTAGTTGTTACTAAAAAGAACACACATGCAATGACACTGGTGGATCCATGGGCGGATTGTGAAAAGAACACACATGCAATGACACTGGTGGATCCATAGGTGGTATGTGAAAAGAACACACATGCAAAATGACTTCGGTTATTACTAAAAAGAACACACATGCAATGGCACTGGTGGATCCATGTGTGGTCTCTATAGAGAACACACATTTCAATCACACTGGTGGATCCATATATGTTATGTGAAAAGAACACACATGCAATGACTCTGGTTGTTGTGAGTGAAAAGAACACACATGCAATGACACTGGTGGATCCATAGGTGGTATGTGAAAAGAACACACATGCAAAATGACTCTGGTAGTTGTTACTAAAAAGAACACACATGCAATGACACTGGTGGATCCATGGGTGGATTGTGAAAAGAGCACACATGCATTGACACTGGTGGATCCATATGTGGTATGTTAAAAGAACACACATGCAATGACTCTGGTTGTTGTTACGGAAAAGAACACACATCCAATGACACTGATGGATCCATGTGTGGTCTCTAAATAGAGCACACATTTCAGTGACTCTTGTTGTTGTTAGTAAAAAGAACACACATGCAATGACACTAGTGGATCCATGTGTGGTGTCTGAAGAGAACACACATGCAATGACACTGGTTGTTTTTACTAAAAAGAACACACATGCAATGAAACTGGTGGATCCATGTGTGGATTGTGAAGATAACACACATGCAATGACACTGGTGGATCCATAGGTGGTATGTGAAAAGAACACACATGCAAAATGACTGGTTGTTGTTACTAAAAAGAACACACATGCAATGACACTAGTGGATCCATGTGTGGTATCTATAGAGAACACGCATTTCAATGACACTGGTGGATCCATATGTGGTATGTGAAAAGAACACACATGCAATGACTCTGGTTGTTGTTAGTGAAAAGAACACACATGCAATGACACTGGTGGATCCATAGGTGGTATGTGAAAAGAACACACATGCAAAATAACTCTAGTTGTTGTTACTAAAAAGAACACACATGCAATGACACTGGTGGATCCATGGGTGGATTGTGAAACGAACACACATGCAATGACACTGGTGGATCCATAGGTGGTATGTGAAAAGAACACACATGCAAAATGACTCTGGTTGTTGTTACTAAAAAGAACACACATGCAATGACACTGGTGGATCCATGTGTGGTCTCTGTAGAGAACACGCATTTCAATGACACCGGTGGATCCATATGTGGTATGTGAAAAGAACACACATGCAATGACTCTGGTTGTTGTTAGTGAAAAGAACACACATGCAAAGACACTGGTGGATCCATAGGTGGTATGTGAGAAGAACACACATGCAAAATGACTCTGGTTGTTGTTACTAAAAAGAACACACATGCAATGACACTGGTGGATCCATAGGTGGATTATGAAATTAACACACATGCAATGACACTGGTGGATCCATAGGTGGTATGTGAGAAGAACACACATTTCAATGACTCTGGTTGTTGTTACTAAAAAGAAAACACATGCAATGACACTGGTGGATCCATAGGTGGTATGTGAAGAGATCACACATGCAAAATGACTCTGGTTGTTGTTACTAAAAAGAACACACATGCAATGACACTGGTGGATCCATGGGTGGATTCTGAAATGAACACACATGCAATGACACTGGTGGATCCATAGGTGGTATGTGAAAATAACACACATGCAAAATGACTCTGGTTGTTGTGACTAAAAAGAACACACATGCAATGACACTGGTGGATCCATGTGTGGTCTCTGTAGAGAACACGCATTTCAATGACACCGGTGGATCCATATGTGGTATGTGAAAAGAACACACATGCAATGACTCTGGTTGTTGTTAGTGAAAATAACACGCATGCAAAGACACTGGTGGATCCATAGGTGGTATGTGAGAAGAACACACATGCAAAATGACTCTGGTTGTTGTTACTAAAAAGAACACACATGCAATGACACTGCTGGATCCATAGGTGGATTATGAAATGAACACACATGCAATGACACTGGTGGATCCATAGGTCGTATGTGAGAAGAACACACATTTCAATTACTCTGGTTGTTGTTACTAAAAAGAACACACCTGTAATGACACTGGTGGATCCATAGGTGGTATGTGAAGAGATCTCACATGCAAAATGACTCTGGTTGTTGTTACTAAAAAGAACACACATTCAATGACATTGTGGATCCATGGGTGGATTATGAAAAGAACACACGTGCAATGACACTGGTGGATCCATAGGTGGTATGTGAAAAGAACACACATGCAAAATGACTCTGGTTGTTGTTACTAAAAAGAACACACATGCAATGACACTGGTGGATCCATATGTGGTATGTGAAGAGAACACACATGCAATGACACTGGTGATCCATATGTGGTATGTGAAAAGAACACACATGCAATGATTCTGGTTGTTGTTAGTGAAAAGAACACACATGCAATGACACTGGTGGATCCATGTGTGGTCTCTGAAGAGAGCACACATTTCAATGACTCTTGTTGTTGTTAGTAAAAAGAACACACATGCAATGACACTGGTGGATCCATGTGTGGTCTCTGAAGAGAGCACACATGCAATGACACTGGTTGTTGTTACTAAAAAGAACACATGCAATGACACTGGTGGTTCCATAGGTGGAGTGTGAAGAGAACACACATGCAATGACACTGGTGGATCCATAGGTGGTATGTGAAAAGAACACACATGCAAAATGACTGGTTGTTGTTACTAAAAAGAACACACATGCCATGACATTGGTGGATCCATGTGTGGTCTCTGTAGAGAACACAGATTTCAATGACACTGGTGGATCCATATGTGGTATGTGAAAAGAACACACATGCAATGACTCTGGTTGTTGTTAGTGAAAAGAACACATGCAATGACACTAGTGGATCCATAGGTGGTATGTGAGAAGAACACACATGCAAAATGACTCTGGTTGTTGTTACTAAAAAGAACACACATGCAATGACACTGGTGGATCCATATGTGGATTATGAAATGAACACACATGCAATGACACTGGTGGATCCATAGGTGGTATGTGAAAATAACACACATGCAAAATGACTCTGGTTGTTGTGACTAAAAAGAACACACATGCAATGACACTGGTGGATCCATGTGTGGTCTCTGTAGAGAACACGCATTTCAATGACACCGGTGGATCCATATGTGGTATGTGAAAAGAACACACATGCAATATCTCTGGTTGTTGTTAGTGAAAAGAACACACATGCAAAGACACTGGTGGATCCATAGGTGGTATGTGAGAAGAACACACATGCAAAATGACTCTGGTTGTTGTTACTAAAAAGAACACACATGCAATGACACTGGTGGATCCATAGGTGGATTATGAAATGAACACACATGCAATGACACTGGTGGATCCATAGGTGGTATGTGAGAAGAACACACATTTCAATTACTCTGGTTGTTGTTACTAAAAAGAACACAAATGTAATGACACTAGTGGATCCATAGGTGGTATGTGAAGAGATCTCACATGCAAAATGACTCTGGTTGTTGTTACTAAAAAGAACACACATTCAATGACACTGTGGATCCATGGGTGGATTGTGAAAAGAACACACGTGCAATGACACTGGTGGATCCATAGGTGGTATGTGAAAAGAACACACATGCAAAATGACTCTGGTTGTTGTTACTAAAAAGAACACACATGCAATGACACTGGTGGATCCATATGTGGTATGTGAAGAGAACACACATGCAATGACACTGGTGATCCATATGTGGTATGTGAAAAGAACACACATGCAATGATTCTGGTTGTTGTTAGTGAAAAGAACACACATGCAATGACACCGGTGGATCCATGTGTGGTCTCTAAAGAGAGCACACATTTCAATGACTCTTGTTGTTGTTAGTAGAAATAACACACATGCAATGACACTGGTGGATCCATGTGTGGTCTCTGAAGAGAGCACACATGCAATGACACTGGTTGTTACTAAAAAGAACACATGCAATGACACTGGTGGTTCCATAGGTGGAGTGTGAAGAGAACACACATGCAATGACACTGGTGGATCCATAGGTGGTATGTGAAAAGAACACACATGCAAAATGACTGGTTGTTGTTACTAAAAAGAACACACATGCCATGACATTGGTGGATCCATGTGTGGTCTCTGTAGAGAACACACATTTCAATGACACTGGTGGATCCATATGTGGTATGTGAAAAGAACACACATGCAATGACTCTGGTTGTTGTTAGTGAAAAGAACACATGCAATGACACTAGTGGATCCATAGGTGGTATGTGAGAAGAACACACATGCAAAATGACTCTGGTTGTTGTTACTAAAAAGAACACACATGCAATGACACTGGTGGATCCATATGTGGATTATGAAATGAACACACATGCAATGACACTAGTGGATCCATAGGTGGTATGTGAGAAGACCACACATTTCAATGACTCTGGTTGTTGTTACTAAAAAGAACACACATGCAATGACACTGGTGGATCCATAGGTGGTATGTGAAGAGATCACACATGCAAAATGACTCTGGTTGTTACTAAAAAGAACACACATGCAAACTGACCCTGGTGGATCCATGGGTGGATTGTGAAAAGAACACACATGCAATGACACTAGTGGATCCATAGTTGGTATGTGAAAAGAACACACATGCAAAATGACTCTGGTTGTTGTTACTAAAAAGAACACACATGCAATAACACTGGTGGATCCATAGGTGGTATGTGAAGAGAACACACATGCAATGACACTGGTGATCCATATGTGGTATGTGAAAAGAACACACATGCAATGACTCTGGTTGTTGTTAGTGACAAGAACACACATGCAATGACACTGGTGGATCCATGTGTGGTCTCTGAAGAGAGCACACATTTCAATGACTCTTGTTGTTGTTAGTAAAAAGAACACACATGCAGTGACACTGGTTGATCCATGTGTGGTCTCTGAAGAGAGCACACATGCAATGACACTGGTTGTTGTTACTAAAAAGAACACATGCAATGACACTGGTGGATCCATAGGTGGATTGTGAATAGAACACACATGCAATGACACTGGTGGATCCATAGGTGGTATGTGAAAAGAACACACATGCAAAATGACTGGTTGTTGTTACTAAAAAGAACACACATGCAATGACACTGGTGGATCCATGTGTGGTCTCTGTAGAGAACACGCATTTCAATGACACTGGTGGATCCATATGTGGTATGTGAAAAGAACACACATGCAATTACTCTGGTTGTTGTTAGTGAAAAGAACACACATGCAATGACACTGGTGGATCCATAGGTGGTATGTCAGAAGAACACACATGCAAAATGACTCTGGTTGTTATTACTAAAAAGAACACACATGTAATGACACTAGTGGATCCATATGTGGATTATGAAATGAACACACATGCAATGACACTAGTGGATCCATAGGTGGTATGTGAGAAGACCACACATTTCAATGACTCTGGTTGTTGTTACTAAAAAGAACACACATGCAATGACACTGGTGGATCCATAGGTGGTATGTGAAGAGATCACACATGCAAAATGACTCTGGTTGTTGTTACTAAAAAGAACACACATGCAAAATGACACTGGTGGATCCATGGGTGGATTGTGAAAAGAACACACATGCAATGACACTGGTGGATCCATAGGTGGTATGTGAAAAGAACACACATGCAAAATGTCTGGTTGTTACTAAAAAGAACACACATGCAATGATACTGGTGGATCCATGTGTGGTCTCTGTAGAGAACACGCATTTCAATGACACTGGTGGATCCATATGTGGTATGTGAAAAGAACACACATTCAATGACTCTGGTTGTTGTTAGTGAAAAGAACACACATGCAATGACACTGGTGGATCCATAGGTGGTATGTGAGAAGAACACACATGCAAAATGACTCTGGTTGTTGTTACTAAAAAGAACACACATGCAATGACACTGGTGGATCCATAGGTGGATTATGAAATGAACACACATGCAATGACACTGGTGGATCCATAGGTGGTATGTGAGAAGAACACCCATTTCAATTACTCTAGTTGTTGTTACTAAAAAGAACACACATGTAATGACACTGGTGGATCCATAGGTGGTATGTGAAGAGATCACACATGCAAAATGACTCTGGTTGTTGTTACTAAAAAGAACACACATGCAAAATGACATTGGTGGATCCATAGGTGGATTGTGAAAATAGCACAAATGCAATGACATTTGAATGGTACGGGTGGATCCATAGGCGGATTGTGAAAAGAGATTTTCCCTCTCTCTCTATCACAAATCTCACAAAAGCCCAAACGTGTGGAGATCCCAAACATGTGCTCACTCTGGGTGCTATGCCCTGATTGGCTAATAGAGATGTCACACAGATCGTCTCCACCAACCGTTGATCCCATGTGATCCAACGGGCAGGATAACCCCTCCCTTCTCCACTTTTTTATGCATGGTCAATCCGTGCCACCTCTCTATCCGTGCCACCGATACTAAACCCCATAAACAAGTGAAAATCCATCTATCTAACTAAAATAAATGATCATATTTTGAAGAAGCCATCGTCTTCGTCTTCGTCAACGCCATGATCCCCGCCATCGCCGCCGTCGGTGCCCTCCTCTGACGACTCGACACCACCCCCTTCCTCGAATAAGCGCGCTATCTCCTCGTCGGAGTCCTCCTCCTCCTCCTCTTTGTAGTACCATAGGTCCACATCACTCTCCTCCGCTCCTGCCTCCAACTGATCGATGAACACCTCCTCGTTGGCCGAGTCGGACTCGTCCAAATAGCTATCTCCTCTCTTCTTCCTGGTCTTATTCTCGTTCCTCTTCTTGTCCGTACTCATCGGTGCAACACGCGCCCCCATCCTGGCTGCTACTTTGCGCTTGTCCGATGCTGCAGGTACCCCACGCTCCTCCTGCATGGCCGGTACGAGCTTCGACGTCGCGGTGTCCTCGAGTGCCGATGTCGATGGATCCTAGCGCGGTCGGACATGACGTGCTGCCTCAGCAGGCGACTCACGAGCGCGGATGATGCAGCGAAGAGCCGGGACGCAGGACGGTCAGTGGACGGCTTGGACCTGCCATTGCCACGACGAGGGGGCATCGTGCTCGAGGTAGTTGCTCCGAATGGTCGATGGCGGGTACATAGAGTGGGGTGCCGATCTGATCAAGGACAAGCAGCGGTTTCGTCCGTCGTGTCCACGCGTGCATTTGTCGATTATCAAAAAAAGAAGAAGAAAGAAGTAATATCTCGCGTACTGAACATAATTTGATCACAACTAAAGTGGCACAGCGTATTCTAGACTCGTAAATATCCCGTGCGTGCCTGTCACGTGGAGTTTGACGGATTTGGATGTGCCGACGTGATCGTGCAGCAGTTGCGCGCGTCATTGCCCCATCAACACGTGACAGACGCACGTGGGATATGCGCGCCGATTCCCGTGACGACCACCCGGCTCGCACTTCCCTTATTATATACTGGATTTTGGGCGGCGCCGAAGATCATTGAAGTGTCCATCACAATAAAGACAAGTCCCATCGATTCCCTACCCCTACCTCCCTAGCTTCTTTGAGAAGGTAGACTGTACACGGTGGTCTTGTATATTAGTACTAGTACTACTGGACCACGACCTGTATTCTTTACTCTTCTCCCACACTAATAATCACTATCTCCTTCCTCATGCCTCCGCCACACTCACCTTGCAAGCCATGGCTCCACTGAGGAGGGGGAGAGGCCGGTCGACGATCCTCGTGGAGAAAAGGGAGAGAAATCGCCGCGAGGCACTTCTTGCTCTACCAGCCGCTTAAGCTCACCCTCTCATCGAGGCCCAATCTCCCCCGACAATGGCGCCGAATGTTCTAGCAGGCGAGGGCTCGTCCCGGTACGGTCTCCTTATTCTACTTCTTCTCCATCTCCCTCTCCATCATGATCTTAATCAGCTTCTTCTTGTTTTTCTTCTTCTTCTGGCTCTTCCTCTTCTACGTATTACAGGTCGGCCGTGGAGCCCGAATCCACCACGACAGAGGCGTTGCAGGACCCGTTCGGCCCTGTTCCATGTCTCAGCGAGGTAGCAAATCTCCACGCTGTTATTTCTCCGAGTTATGATGTGGATTTCTTAGATGCTGTCCGCCCCGCATTGGTTTTTCTTCTTCTTTTGCGAGTTGTATTTGTTTTCATGAATATGACTGGATCTCCTGGTATTTCCTTAATACCGCTGTTCATAGATTCACTATGGATTTTTTGTGATTAGGATTAGTTTATCGTGGTCATGAAGAGATCTCTAGGTCCATTTTTTAACACTGCGGCCAATAGATTCAACGGGGATTTTTTTGATCTGTATTAGTATTCACCTGGGACCTGGAGTGTAATTGTAGAATTCCTATTTCAATTAACATGAATGATGCAGCGATCGAAGGCCGAGTACCATGAGAAGGTGGCCGCGATCAGTTCCAAGATTGCCAACCAACATGAGCTTGCACGCTCCCTCACCCAAGCTAATGAGAGACTACACAAGCAATTATCTGTGCAGAAGGACATCTCGCTAGATTTTGCACGTGACATCGTTAGGCTACAGAAAGTGCTCGACCATAACTTGATCAGGAAAGAACATGCCGTCAAGATAATCAATGAGCTCATGGAGGAGAAGAAGAATCTCGTGGAAAGGTGCATTCTCCTGCAGGACGAAGTCAGCGAGGCACTCAGAGGACGCGTCGAGGAAACCAAGGCTACCATCCGAGCCTACCATGACAGGAACCGTTTCCTGGATGTAGTTAAGGAGATGAAGGCGGACACGAGCAGACGGATCACCGTACTCAAGGGTGTTCGGAAAGAGAACAAGGAGCTAAGGGCATGTCTGGAGGCGTACCGGAGCAATGCCCAAGTCTGATTCCCGTTAGCAGGGACACGAATACCAGTTCGTCCTCCTCTCCTTTTGTAATGTTTAGGGTTCAGGGAGCAATGCCCATGTCTGCTTCCCATTATAGGGTGCAATAAGAATCCTAGGGAAACTCCTTATCTATCTGGACATGTGTTGGTGTTCATGTTCATGAATGGACACCATGTTCTCTTTCCATATGTATCTGGACATGGGTTTCTGCATTATGACTTTGCCACTCTCCCACTACTATTTGGTGATATTAGGAAAAACCCACAGCACACTAAACTGCTGATAAATCTTATTTGTCTTCGAAATTGAAATTATGACAGTGCCACTAGTCGATTCATAAAATGTTGATTAGTCCTAGATTGCTTCTTCCTTGAAATTATGACAGTGCCACTAGTCTATTCAGTTAATTATGGAAACTAACCAGCTTGTCCTGGTGAACTGAACAAACCATACCATGTATATTTGTTGCAGGGAAAGAGGCGAAAGATCGACCAGGACCTGGCGACCTGGCTAAATGACAAGATAGCAATCCAAAGGGAGAAGCGGAATTCCCAGAAACTAGCCTTTGACCAACTGCGCGCTGAATTCACGGTCCTTTCTAACAAGTGCCAGAAACTGAAGGAGTTAAATGCCGACTGGGCGAAGCTACACAGTGAAGGTTGCGTGTCGGCTAGGAAGCAGACGTAGATCATGAAAGGGATCTTGAAGGAAAATCGTATGGCTACGGACAAAATTCTCCAATCCGTGATGGAGCACTGGAACCTACAACTGAAGCACGACATAGTACTGAAGGAGCTGGCCAATCTTAGGGAGGAAAATAGGCAGCTCTGGTCCAGGCTCGCTTGGACACAACATATCTCAATTTAGTACTGAACTTCCTGGTTTATCCTCTGCAGTGGTGATTTTGTAAGCGTGAACTTAACTCTATGCACGATATGTGTGTTCGTCTGAAATTAGTTTGCTCGAGGATTGAGTTTGGCTTAGTTCGGAAAGCGCAACTGCAAGTCTTACAATTAACTAGTTTCAGGCATTGGTACAACATAAATTATTCATCTCGAATTTCCTTTATCCTCTATAGTCTGTCCTTGTTCACCCTCGCGCGCCTTCTTCAGTTCCTTCAACAGATCCGCAATGCAGCACTCTAGCTTCTTCTTGTCTTCCCTGAGCCGATCCCTCTCCTTTTCTGCATTATGAATCAGCAACCTGTGACTATCCTAAAGCTTCTTTGCATTTCCAACAACCAAGCTCCCATCGATTCTGTCAGTTAGCTTTGACTGCAAATTCTCGATTTCTTGTTCCAGCTCCTTATTTCGTACCGACAGCTTATAATTTTTTTCAGCTGCATCACTTACATCAGTAAATCTCCCTGACCTTTCCAACTCATACATCTCCCATAACTGTGCCAAACATTTCTTAAGTGCATCTGGCCACTCAAGATCCACCCACTCTACTGCTTTACACACCGGGCCAACCTAAAAACACACACACTATAGTGTTATGAACATGCAAGATACATTTTACTTCATGTCACAGTTGCACATAATATAAAAAAACCTGATTTGTACAGCCCAAAAAACCTTCTCCCAATGTTACTTGCCTTCGAATGCAACATATCTCCTCAGTTTTAGCCCATGGTTAGATGGCACTTCTCCATCGAGATCTAGGCCCTCCCATTCGGAGTCGTAGATCGTCCTTGGTACCTATAGGTAAACGCAAAGCTGAAATCGAACATGATTGCATGCACATCTAGTCGGGCTCAGATCGAGTGATTTACCATTGCCTAACCCTAGCCCCGAGAAAACAGAGGAACTCACATCGTGGAAGGAATACTCGATGTCGGAGAGAAGGCTTGTCGCTGCTCAACTGGTTGTGCTCCGCCGTTCAAGGACAGGATGGCGAATGTGACAGCGATGGCGACGGCGTCGGCGAGAGAGAGAGAGAGAGAGAGAGAGAGAGAGAGAGAGAGAGAGAGAAGAGAGAGAGAGAGAGAGAGAGAGAGAGAGAAGAGAGAGAGAGAGAGAGAGAGAGAGAGAGTAGAGAGAGAGAGAGAGAGAGAGAGAGAGAGAGAAGAGAGAGAGAGAGAGAGAGAAGAGAGAGAGAGAGAGAGAGAGAGAGAGCAGCCCCTTCTACCGCTGCAATGATGACTAAATTGGCATGTTACAATAGTTTAATGGATACCATTGCCCTTTCCCTAGATTACTGTCTCCTGCCTGATATGGATTCTCTTCACACATTCTCATTTCAAATATTAAACCTGCACTCCCTCCATCCCAATTTCATTGCCTAACGAAAACATACTAGTATATTACATCATCCAAAGAAACAAAATCATGTCAACTACAAGGTACTTATGCATCACTTCTTCAGTCATGGTTTCACAAAACATTACATTATAATCTCCCAACAAACATAACCACAACATGGTTTCACAAAACATCACATTACAATCTCTCAACAAACGTAATCACAGAAACAAGTATATTACATCAACTCAAGAACAAAATCATGTCGACTACAAGGTACTTACACATCACTTGTCCTGTCATGGTTTCGCAAAACATTACATTATAGTCTCTCAACAAACAAAAATAACAGAAACAAGTACAGTACATCATCTCAAGAAACATAATCATGTCAACTACAATGTATTTATGCATCACTAGTCTAGTCATGGTTTCACAAAACATTACATTACAATGTCCCAACAAACATAATAACTGAAACAAGTACGATACGTCATCTTAAGAAACATAATCATGTAAACTACAATGTACTTATGTCTTATTACAACAACAACGATGGTTTCAGTGAGTGACATGTCCGAAAATCTCAATAGCTCGCACAACATTATATCGCAATCTCTCAACAAACATAATCACAGAAGCACGCTCTAAATGCAACAGCAGTCAATATTACAAATACATGCAGGGGAACCCCGCGGTCCATATGACAAGCCCAGGGTAGCAGCTCTCATCAGATCTCATCAATGTCGGCCACCTCATTCTGTTCAGCCACTACAGGGGCATCTACACCCACTATAACCCGTTCAACAACATCAAAAATGGTACCAAGGAAGAACACCTTCCTGGTTCGCTTCTTTCGCCGCATAATCTGCATAAGATCTTCAGTATCCAAAACATCTATGAATTGCTGCTTCTTATGATGCCACCACCGGATTTTTGTCATCTTCTTAGGGCCAATACTGATTTCCTTACCGATCATCTCTCTCATTTCATCAAGAGTTATGTTTTTGGAATCGATAGTGATCTCCACAGTACATGACGAAACTGGCTTATTAACTCCCTCATCAAGTTTTTCCATGTATGAATCCACCTCTATGCGTATACTGAACTTATCTAGATCAACATCTATTGGTCCGTATTCTCTAGGAGCAGAAGCTCTGGCAGCAAGATCTCCAGCATCTGCATACATATCATCAATCATCGCTTCAACTTTCACCTTACGATCAGCTGCACAACACTCCCAAACCATCTGAAGCTCATGTAATGCTCAATTTGCTAATAGGTATCATTCATGTTGCGCCACACCAATTGTGTCCTCTATCTAGAACCCCAGGGAATTCTAGCGGCAAGCATATCTACCAGCTGCGAAAACAGACACAACCTCTTTGCAATTCACAAGCAGATGCACATCTTGCCCGAACACAACCCTCTCGCAACCAAAATCAAGCTTTGTAGTGTACTGCCGAACATGAATTGTGAACTCATATAGGTCACTTGTATCAAAACTATGCCTAATTTGATTAAAAAGGGGAACATTTCAGTTCATTCGATTCTATTATGCCGTAACTAATCTACTTGCAAGATAAGGCACAGATAAGAAAAATTCACCTCTCGCTCTTCTCCCAGGTTTTTTCTTCGAGATCTGAGTGCTGCATCCGCCCACCGGAGCCGAACAATCCGCTGCCGGCCTTGCTTTTCTCTTCAACCCGCTGCTCGTAGGTACCTTGGGTGAAGAATCCTTGCTGGCCTCCTCGCTAACCGGGGCTGAAGACCTCGCCGCAGCTACACGTTGAGCCCCAGACTTGGGCCCTGACAGACCCTTTTCAGTCGGCGACGTAGCTACAACCTTCGCCTTGCAAGACATGCTGGGCCGCCGCCGCCGGATTCAGTGTCAGGGGAGGGAGAAAAAAGGTCCTCCACCGCCGGCAGATTTAGGGTCGGGGAAGGGAAGAAAAGGGACCGCCGCCACCGCCGTAGCAAGATTCAGTGTCGAGAGTTAGGAAAGTACAGTAATTGATTTGCCCCTACGACACGTGCAGAGTGGCTAAGAAGAGTGACCGGCGAAGGAGGGGAACAACAGGAACTAGTGTAACGAAATATCCTGACTTAACGGGCACGATTTGAAAATATTTGGTTTGGCCATCATTCACTCGAAAGACCCCTCTCAGCAATTGGTGCCCCAACTTTTCGAATCGCGGTGATAAAAATCAACTTGGGTACCGCGTTGCCTGTCCACCCAACCTTTCGGGCCGCAAAACGATATTCTCCTCTCTTGGGCCCTCCCTCCTTTATATAGGCCTTGGGGGTGCCCTAGGGTTCCCCCAATACCGTCATATGACTTAGGGAAGGTTCTGGAGCTTTTTTGGGTGAAATCCCGTCGTTTGTGACCTTTTTGGCAAATATATGGGCGGAGCTATACGACCAGAAAAATAGCTCTGGCCGTATAGTTGCTCGTCAAACCGTATGTCCCTTTAGTATTTTGGCCGCCATTTCTTCATACAAACTCCGTTTTGGGTGTTCTTGGGATCGTTGAGGTCGTATCATCGAGGGATACAACCCCGTGGTCTTGGATATTTATTTTGAGAAGTTGGAAAATTTCATTTTTTCAACCTCTTAAATGGCTAAGTCTGGTCCCTGCAGCTCCTCCATACTATGCTCTTTTTTGTTCCTTTTGCCTTTGTTTTATCCATAATCATCATCAACACCTACACAAATGTCATAGACAAGGAAACGTGATAAAATTCTATCTAAACTACTAAATGTTCAAAGCTCATATGAAAGTAAATGAGAACTAGAAGTCATGCATATAAGGCATAGCTATAGCTGAAAGAAACATGATATGAGAGATAAATAGCCCATTTTATATGGCTAAAAGAGGTGGTATTTCACAGCCATCAATCACCACTCACCATATCGTTACCTTGTGAAAAATCACATGTAGGTGAAGGGGAGGAAGATGAGAACTCATCACGGCCGGAGGTGGAGGGAACACAATCATCCTCATCAATCTTGGACACACCATATTTTGCTTGAAGCTTGGTCCAAATATCATGAGCATTCTTAAAAGGCATGATTGTGGAAAGCACGTCAAAGATCACAACATTAACAAGAATGTGAGATGCTTGAGCTTCGAAATAAGAGTTTGTCTCCTCCTCCAAAGATAGATTTTGGGGATCCTTCGGAGGAGACAAACCCATATCAAGAATTCACTCAATATTTGGGTCAATGACCTAGAAATGACTAAGCATGTAAATTCACCAAACATCATAATTTGTGCCATCCAATCTAAATGTGTGAGAGTGCAAAAAACCCCTAGGAGACATCTTTACTCTCAAGGAGGTGAAGCCTAAGAAGCGAGAGACGTCGCTTTGATACCAATTGAAAGGGAAATGGCCGTCGCCTAGAGGGGGTGAATAGGCGTTTTAAAATTATTACGGTTTCGGCTCTAATAAATGCAGAATAAAACTTAATGTTTAATTTATCAAGCCAAAACCTATATCAACTAGGTTCAACTAAGTGCACCAACAACCTATGCTAAGCAAGACAAGCAACAAGGTGATAGCAAGATATAATACTTCAAGCACGATGGCTATCACAATGTAAATTGCATAAGTAAAGGGCTCGGTTGAGAGATAACCGATGGATGCGGAGACGGTGATTTGTTTTCCGAAGTTCACTTCCAAAGAAGCTACGTCTCTATTGGAGAGGTGCGGTGGCGCAATGTACTTCGAACGCCACAAATAGCTCACCTTGAGGTGTGGTGGCTTGATGCTCACCCAACACCACACAAGGCCTCACCCCAAGGTGCAAAGGTACGCAACTCACCGATGCCACAAAAGGCTCACTCGATTCTCGCGTAAGCTCGCCATAAAGGCCTACTCACATTCCACTATGGGACACTTGAGGGCAGTCACCGAACCCGTACAAGGCTTGGGGCAAACTCCACAACTCAATTGGAGGGCTCCCAAGAAATGCCACAAAGGCTACCAGCTTGAGGAAACTCCACGACAATTAGAGACCCCAAGAATAATGCCACAATAGGCCACAAGATTGAGGAATCTCCACAACTCAATTGGAGGCCCCAAGAACTCACCACAACTCCACACAACCGTCTAGGGTTCCAAGAACCCAAGAGAAACATGAAGGAATTATGCCCTAGAGGCAAATAATAAAGTGTATTATTTGATATATCTCCTATATGTTCATAATACGTTTCATACTGTGCTATAACTGTGTTAATACGAAACGTTAATACACATGTGGTATGTAAACAAACCGTGTCTCTAGTTACCTCTAGTGAACTAGTTCATTGGTCATGAGGATGGTCTGTGTTTCAAGACGATGGGCATTTATGCCAACTGACAATGAGGTCATGTTATTAGTTGAATAACATGATAGACAAACATCTGACCGTTATATCTTAATGAGATCTAGTTACAAAGTTCACCATTGATGATAAAACACAGAGAACCTTGCAACCCGATCCTTTGACTGTGAGGTAATGCAAATCACCATTCCGGAAGAAGCTTAGATGGTTATCAAGAGTCATCTCGTAACGGGGTGATCAAAAAGGTGCCACTCAGGTTTTCCAAAGGGATGCATAGAGGAGTACATATCAAGACCAGGATTTATCTAGTCCGTGTAACGGATAGATACATGTGGCCATCTCGGTGACGTTGCATTGATGAAGCTTGGAAGCATGTGACTAGGTCACGGAATGCAACGACATGAGAATGAGAAAACAAGTTCATCGGTAATGAGATCAAACTAAGGTATGGAGATACCGAAGATCAAGTCTCGGATGAATTAGGTATCGAATGACAAAGGGAATGGGGAACGACTATCTCATGGTTCGAGTGATTGTATTCGTGGAACGCACGGGGGTCACATGGCCATCCAGGTCCCTCTATTGATCATTGATATGAGAGTGGTCTCTATCATGTCCGGAGTGTTTCCGAACCGAAGGATGTCATCCTTAAGGGTAGGGACGCTTAGGGTAGATGAGGTATCATATGAGAAATAGAGAGAGAGAAACCGGAATAGTTTCGGTAACATCCGATGGAGATCGGAAGGGGTCCGGAAGGTGTTCCAGAGTGAAGGAATAATATAATATTTGTATTTGAATGTTAATTGGAGAATTAATATTAAATATATATTTTATTTTATTTTTGAAGGCTCCATATTGCTAATGGGCCTCACCCGAAGGGAGGCCCAATAGGGAAAGGCGCATGAGGAGTGGGGGCCGGCCGGCCTAGGGCTGGTGGGCCGCCCCAGTGGGGCCCACCTAGGGCTGGCGGCTGCCCCAAGGTGGTCGGCGGGTGTGGGGATTAGTCCCACACCGCCTGGCCCCTGGGTGGTGCGCCCCCCCCCACTATATAAAGGGGTCCCCCTCCCCCTTAAAAACCACCCATTCCTCTCATTCTCTCTCTCTCATCTGCTGAGGACTTCCCCGTAATATTGGGGAGGACCTCGTAGTTGAGTTCTCCACCTTCACATTACCGTCGTGTGATAAGGCGATCCGGCATGTACTTCTTCCGCTGCTTGGCTGGATCAGAGTCCGGTTGACGTCTCCTACACCGGACGTGTGACGAACTTCAGAGGCACCACATTTGGGGTGCTGCTCGTCTTCATCAATATACACCTTCCTACGTAAGGCATGCCTCTGTCTACAAAGGTATGGATATTGTATTCCTTCTCCGTTACTTATGTCTACATAGTATAGATCCTGGTATTAGTGTTCGAGTAGATAGAAATTTTTTGTTTTCTGCTATGGAACCCAACAAAACAAGCCCAAGAGCTTGAACTCGCTGAATCTCCGAGGAGAACTCAAACCTATGCACCAAATGCAAGGGGCAAGTCCTTCACTCTGAAATTCTACCAAAGCTACAAAAGCTATTGGGGGAATAAGGGAGGAAGAACACAAGAGTAGAACACAAAACTCTCCAAGATTTCAAGACATACTAGATCTTCTTATTTTTCAACCTTGAACCCAACACATGGTCCAAGCGATGCCAATGGACAAACCTACAAGTGAAACTCAATTTACACATTAGTCCATAGAGATTGTCATTAATTACCAAAACCAGACATGTGGGCATTCATGCCCTTTCACCTGGCCTACATCGCCGTACCTCCACGACTGGTGCAAAGGGCCGACGTCACCGTTGTCAAGGATGACGAGAGGCGCACCCTGGTAGGAGGGCTCGCGGCGTGCTCTGGCCTGGTATTCGTCCTCCTACTGCTGGCGTTGAACGCGGCGTGCCTCTTCCTGCTCCCGGTCCGCCCTGGACCAGGCGAGGATGTTCGCCTCCGACATCGACGGTGGTGGCACGTTGTCGCGTAGAGAACGCTCAATCACTATTTTAATGGCAAAGGAGTCCTCGTCGACAGCCACGCCCCAGTCCGCGGGCTCCGGCTTCGGCTGGCGCAGGCGAAGCCGGCCAGTCGGCGGCGTCGCCACGTGGGGCTCGTCGATGACGATTCCCCGCGAGCGCGTCCTCGGCAGCGAGAACATCGGCGTTTCGGCCTCCCGCTTGACGGGCCGATAAACCTCGCCGCTGCTACATGGCGATTGTGCAGGAGCCGACCCGGACGAGCGCGAGGCGGCGACGGAGGAGGAGGTGAGGCTGCCCATCCTCCTGGGCAGCCAGTTCGCCAGAGGTTGGTGCCTAGCCCTCGCCGCGGGTGCCGGCGAACGCGGGAAGCCCAGCCGGGGGTTGTTGCCAGCCTGGATGTGCTCGAGGACGGCGTTGAGGGCCCATCCAGGCGCGCTCCACCATCAGCGGCGGCTCGCTGTGTTGTTTCCCTTCAGCGGCAAGACTAGAGGTCCCTGGTGGGTGGCGAGTTCGGCGATCCGGCGCTTGGCGAAGAACTGATCCCAGTGCACGAGGTTGTCGGGTTCCTCGGTAAGCTCGGGATCCGGCATCGCCGCGATGGCGGCTTGGATCTCGTCCACCATCTGGTCGTCCTTCGACACCAGCGGCATCGTTAAGCCACCGGTGCTGAGCTTCCAGCCGGGCGGCAGCGGAAGTCCGACGGCGCCATGTACCCAGCATCATGGAGCATCCTTGCCTCCCAGGGCTGGAGCGTCCGCCGGCCGAAGCCGTTCGCCGCGGGATCGCCGGGGAACCTCTCCGCTATCGTCTTCACCGAGTGCTTCTTTTCACTAGAGTTCGTGGTGGAAGGAGGGGGAGGGGGTGGAGGGGCAGTGTGCTGCGAACCGGCGATGTGGCCGTGTTTTATAGGCCGAGGCGGGCGGCGAAGGCGGGAGGGGTGTAGCGGCGTGGCGGGAAAAGGAGAAACGGCGGGAAGCCGAGGCGGCGGTGGCACGCCATTACGCCGACGCGTGGTTGACGAGACGGGCAGTTATTGCCCGGCGGTCTGTCGCGGGAGCCGAGGCAGAAGGATGACGACGATCGGCCTCCAGTCCCTGACTGGGCGGGTCCACGCGCTGAATATTTTTTCCCACCGAATTCGCTTCCTCCGGCGTTTCCAGCGTGTTCCCGGCGCCCCCGGAACATACGAATTTTGGACCAAATCCAGACGTAACCGGCGTCCTGAGAACGCGACTGGACCAATTTTCGACACCCAGACGGAAAAAAAATGCCCTGCTGAGAAACCGAGTGGAGATGCTCTTAGCAGCTGTGCCTCAAGTCCTTTGCTTGCCAAGCCCTTGTTTTGGTTTTCTTGATCTGTTGGTGTTACTAGTACTCTTGCACGTGCAATGCACGTGTAATGTAAGGAATTTTTTCATTAATACAAACATTTAAGCAAAAAACAACAAAGAGGTATAGTAATGTAAAACTATAACAAGATTAAAATTAAGATCTTATAATATACGGATACAAGACATCAATAACAAATGAACCAGCGCATGCACCGATAAGAGAAAGGAGACATGAAGAAAAGTTTGGTCTCATCGAGCACAATGCTCATGATAATCATTAGGGATATTAAAACTGAAACAAAACCGAGCAATCTCACGATCTAACAATTTTCGGTCATCGGATCATGCTGTCAGGAGGTTTACAGCCGTTAGATAATATCTTCATTTCCGAAGTGGGTTGATTGTCCCTGAGGGAAGCTTCTCTCGGCGTCAAATCGGCTAACCAATCTCACGACCTAACAATTTTCGGTCATCGGATCATGCTGTCAGGAGGTTTACAGCCGTTAGATAATATCTTCATTTCCAAAGTGGGTTGATTGTCCCTGAGGGAAGCTTCTCTCGGCGTCAAATCGGCTAACTATGGTTAATTGGGCCCACCTAAAGCCCATAGACCGCAAGAACTCAATTGTTACACCATGGATAGAGGCGACACTGATTTTGATTCCGATTAGTAAGAAAAAACATGAACGGATAAGGGATCGCGGCGATGCAGAGCGGGTGCACAAACCCATACCTCCGATTGGAACCAGATCATTCAATGGAGGAGCTCATCCAGCACCGATGCGACCTACGGCATGTGATCCGGCAGTGACCGGTTCTCCCGCATTGATGCGCCATGGGATGCGAAGCATCGTTGCTTTCAAGCCGGAGTAATTATTTAGTTTGTGCAAACCAGTAATGTCCGATATCATGCGCAAGATTGTGAATACCTCATCTTGGCTATATAGTCTTTCGTTGCCTTCAACTTTATCCCCATCTAGATCAATAGCTCTCTGTTCCTTCTCTGTCATGCGAACCCTCTACCCAATAATATTCACCGGCTGTAAAATCCTAACTTTCTAGATTCCATATTTTTGCAGGTCGTGTTCATGCTGGTTCCCCTCAATTCATTTGGATTTGGATTTCTTCGGTTTTATTTGATTGCGGAATTCTTGATCTGACTCTTTACAATGGCTGGCGGACAGGTTAGTTCCTAAATACACCATTTTATTTGTTAGTTTCCTCACTAAGTATTGTTCGCAGCCTGAAACTGTACCCCAATTTCTGAGCTAGGTCCAGATGCCCTCTTTGAGTCTATGTCTGTTCACAACTTTGTGGATTCGCTGAGCAAGAAGAAGATTGGAATAAAAGCTCTTTTACTTGAACAACTGATCCCGTGGAGTCAATAGAAGTTATTGCTTCTATAATTATTATTTTCTACAATATAGATAATTAGCTTCTTGATTTATTATAGTACAATTTTCTTATGACACTGTACATGATATGTTTTTTACTGAGCAGAGCTTCAGGACAACTAGATTACAGATGAAGTGCTCTACCAGGTATTCATGCAAAAAAATGGTTGGCATGAAACACATCACTTGAACTTTAAATTTGTTATGGGTTGGTAAACATTCGGGTCTGTTCACCGAGTTCTGGACTCATGCCTTTGATTGTTAGAGGCCTGAATATACAATAGAGGTAAGTGACTAGAAATTTCTTATTATTTATTGTGTGCATCAACCAATAACTAGATAAAAGTATTAATAGACATCCCATGCACCTAAACTAATCTGGTCTTTCGCTAACAACTGCGGCTAAACACTTCTTAGAGTTTAAGCTGCCGCCGCTCAATGGATAGAACTACTGTAGTTGTTGCACTTCTTGTGTTGTACTGTTGCTTGCCTGTAACAGAGTTCTTGTTATCCATTACAAATTGCTTCAAGCCTAACAAGGGAGTGTTTTGAAGCACTACACAAAAGCATCCAAGAGGTTATTCTCAGTTGAATTGTTTGAGTAACTCTATTGTCCTTAACTTGAAGAAAACTTGTGTCTTGAACCAATAAAAAATTAGGTTGTGAAATATGTTGCCGATTGTTGATGCTGATTGTGACCGTTGTTCTGTTGAATAGTTCACCACTGGGGCACGAAACCTGGTTGTGCAAACCTCTTTTATTGCGCTTATAGTTAACTCACTTGGTCAATACTTGTGATTATTTGTTTAAATCTTATTTACTGTCTTACGTATTTAAGTATTCATTAGGATCAGCGATGCTGGTGTTTATTCTTACAAAGGAAATAATCAGGGTGTATGATAATTAGCTCAAGGAACTGAAAGAGGACTATGGTGAGGAAGCCTATGTGACAGTAATGACGGTGCTGACCGAACTGAATGAACATAGTGACAGTGAAAACATGGTTCCTTTCGTGATGATATGGAACCACAAGAAGGAGAAGAAAGTGAAAATGAAGAAAATTGTCCAGCAAATCATCGAGCTCTCCAGGGCTATCAAGACGGCGTTGAGCAACCCAACACTATGGCTCCTCTACGGCCGACCTGAACTAGAACACCTATCTATATTTGATTATGTATTAACTCACTAAGTGGAGTAGAATTTTCACCCTATGCATTTTGTTGGACCTTCTGATTGCTTTATGCAGTAAGTGAACTTGGCAGTAGTTGTTCGTTGTCCTGGAAATTCAAGGTCCACCTTCATTGTCTCATATTCAACTCTTTCATTACCATCTTCTATTACTAACGAGTATATTGTGAAAACTCCTATCATTCTATTTTCAAAATATACGGACGCGGCAACGCGCGGCATCATGATCTAGTATCTTATTGAATTCAATACAGAATATGGCATTCCCCGCCTCAATATGGGCACCCGCTCAAATGTCAATCAGACCCAAAGTTCAGAACCAGGCCAACAGTTAACTGAGCATGATTAGGTGTAGTCGATATTTTTTGACAGCTTCAGGGCATTTCTCAACATGCATCACGCCGAAATTATAATCACATTCGCACAATATATCTGCACATGTATAGTAATATCTGAAAGTGCACACAAGTAGCAAGAGAAACTATATTTACATATTTATTTTGAAAGCGTGATGTACATCTACGAATTTACTTGTACAGGAGTAACAACGACAAGGGAGTCTTAACCATTAGCAGGAATACCATATATCTTCTGTTCAATATTCTCACCACAACGCAAACACCGCTGACATGCCTATCTCCATCGATGTTTCAGCTTATCATCTACCCAACCTATTTGACTGCTGAAATATCAAAATGAGAGAGGTAAGAAAAGAAGCATAGTATTTTTATATGGAGTTCTCATATAAGATCAGACCAAAAAAAATCAACGGCGTACTGATTCTTCACACATGAGTATTTGATACTCCCTCCGATCCATATTACTTATCGCTGAAATGGATGTATCTAGATATGTTTTAGTGCTATATACGTCGAATTCAGCGACAACTAATATAGATCGAAAGGAGTAATAGAATGGAACAATAATTGGAACATACTGAAGGCTGGAGACAAATAACCACTAGTCCACTACCATCATAAAAGAGCAACAAGTATTTGCTATGTTCTCCCATCCCTAGGCATGAAGCACCAATGAATAAAATGTTTTCCACAAATCAGAGTAGATACTCTGATACGTTGAAATCAGAAGGGGTAGCATGTGCAAATTTATTCCTTTGGTAGAATTAGGAGCCAATGCCCAGCTGGAGATGGCTCAAATATGAGCCACTCGTCTTTCATCTTCCTGATATTTCTCTCTTTTCCATCCTCCTGGTATTTCTCTCTTTCTCTTTGTGCCCTACCCTCTGCAATAAAAGGAACAACCATCTTGACCAATATGTGCAATAGACTTTAGCTCAGCACAAACTTCATCTGCAACCTACAATGGATGTCGTGGTATTACCGACGAGTACGCCATAGAGGGGTCCTCACAATGCGTGTTTAGAGACGTGGGGTAAGGCGGAGAGTTGGCGGGTACGAGGTAACACAGCTTACCCAGGTTTAAATCTCACAACATTGACGGAACTCTACTCCTGCTATAAATCACTATAATGGCAATACACCGAGTTACAGAGATAGGTTCGCTGTGCAAGGTGTTGCGCGTTGTACGCAACAATCTGAGAGGTTGTATGTGTTGTTGTGTCCTAAAGGCTCCCACATGCCGTCTTATAAAGGCGCCAAGACCTAGGGTTTATAGGGAAAGGTCCTTGCCGGACAAGGTAAATAGTCCTACACTAATACGAACTAGTCTTCCGTGTCTTGCACTCCAAGGCTCCGAGTATGTCGGTGACTCCTGCGAAGCCTTCCTTTATCCGGCATGGGTGTCCCTTCTGGTTCCGTCTAACTGGGTCACCCAGTAGGCCATAGACCTTGCTACCAACTATGGCCCACCCGGGTTAGGCGAACTGACGACATGCTATGAGGATACCCATATAGCATATCCCCAACAGTAGCCCCTGGAGGACTTTGAAATCTTGCGCCGTCTTGCTCGTTGATCTCTAAATCTCCTGTCTAAGTGATGCTAGCAATCCGTCAAGCAATATCTCAAAGGTATTCCAAAGAACCCCGCAATCCTCTCCGGCTTCACAATGTAGCCAGAGATTCCTTGAGTCTTCGTTTCCAGAGTCGGGTAGTCTCCGCCTTCGATGGAATCTTAGGATGTGACCCTTCACTGCCACTGTCAGGAGGATGACGTAGGATACAACCTACGCTACCTCGAAACTCACAGAAATAGAGAATTAATCATCAGCTATTTTCACGCGCGCGAAATCCAAAATGGCGAAGCAACAAAGACGGAGGACGTGGCGAAATTACCGCGCACATTCACTTCCACATCGGCACATTCCGTCCATTAGATCTCTCTGCACGAATCTTGATGCGGGGTCTATATATTTTCACCGCAGTCAATCTATTTCTCTTTTACCCGCATTCACTTTCCAGTCTTCGTCTTCCTCTAGCCGCGTGACCGTTCAAGCTCTTCTGCGAAAACCCTAACCAGAGCCCTTCTCTTTTCCACCTTCCCCATGTCGTAATGGCCTCCAGCAGCTCTGTCCCTTCCACGGCGGCGGTTCTCGAGGCTACATTAGAGCCATCCTAGGGAGTGGTTGTCCCGCTGGAGGGGGTGGTCGTTCCCGTCTCCGCCGTGATGGAAGCCACCGACGATGACCAAGAACGAGCGGTGCTCGAAGCCGCTAAAGAAGAAAACGACTCTCACAAGGGAGTGTGGAGAGGCTCTGATCTCTCTGCCGAGGATCTACTGGAACTGGTCGTCGAGGGGTATCTCCCTGCGGCGAAGGAGTTCGTCTGGCGGGCAGCGCCGACCGGCGGGGTGGTTCCTTTTCCCAAAGTCAGAGAGAAGGTATACCTCAAGTCTCAGCTGGTGCGCGGCGTAAGCCTGCCATTCTCCGACTTCTTCTTGGATGTCCTCCGGCACTTCTGGGTACTCCCCCACAATCTCTCTCCCAACAACATTCTAGTCCTTAGCAACTTCGTAGCTCTATGTGAAGGATTTCTTGGAATCAAGCCTAGATTAGATCTGTTTGTATATTTTTTCACCGTCAAGAGAGAATCCGTAGAGTTCAAGGACGAATTGTGGATCTGCGGAACCATTAGCTTCAAGATCCGGCCTAGCCGGCGCTTCCCCGACATAGTAGGGCATGAGTTATGCAAGAACTGGCAGTGCACATATTTCTACTGCCTGACCGCCTTGAGACTTATCCTGACTTCGTTGACGGAGCCGCCGCCGAGCTGCCTACATGGCGGACCCTAGCCTCTCTTCCCTCCGACGATGAAGCCAACCGCGTTGTAAGGCGGATTGAATGGCTCGTAGACGTAGGTCTGACGGGCTTGGACCTTGCCATGTGCTGGTTCATCAGGCGGATCCAGCCTCTACAGCACCGTGCCGAGTTGACGTGTAAATACACTCAAGACAGGAGGGATCCCATGCGAATTTCACGGGATAACTTTTCTACTAACTCCATCAAACTCCGGCTTAAGGACATTGTCAAGGTGAAGGACAAGAAGCGTGGCTTCAAGATCACCTTTGACATGTTCGATTGTGGAAAATGCCTAGAGGTAGCTTCTATTTCCTTTGTTGCTCATTATATGCTCTAAGGTTTTTCCGACTTGAAGTTGTCAGTCTAACACTCCTTTGTATCCTAGCTGGCGACCTTGGTGGCGGATCAAATGGCCTCCTAGGTCTTTGATCCTAAGATGAAGGATATCCAGGTGGTGTCCAACGATGATGCCCCCAAGGATCAACCAGTTCCGGCAGAGCAAAAGCGGAAGAGCTCCACCTCTAACGCTGCTGCCGAGGCCAAGAAGAAGAAATCAGAGAGTGGAGTCTCCAAACGTTCCACTGCCGCCTTAGAGACAGAGAAGAAGAAGTCCACCGGCATTACCCTCACCAAGGATCCTGCCGTGGAGTAAGTATTTTCATTCTCCGACTTTGTGCTTTTCATCCCATACCTTTTTTCAACTATTGTACTTATACTTTGTACGTTTCAGGAGGAAAGCCGGTGTTAGTTTTAAGCAATCCTCCAAATATGTTGGAGGGTCAAAATACATCCGTGATATGCTGACCAGGGATTTGTCTGCCAAGTCCTCTCCCGCTACCTCTCCCCCTACTCCTGCCGCCAAGCCTTCTACTGGCCCCGCTCGGCCTTCATCTCCCGTCATCCCTGAGATCTCCGTCATGGAGATAGATGTCAATCCAATACTTGATATCTCAGGCTCTGTTGAGGCAGATGTTGCTCCCAACGGTCAAGCGACACAGGAGAGCACCTCCTCTAAAGTGGCTGAAGCTCTGACTAAGGATGCCAACGAGAAAGGGAAGGAAGTGGTGGAAGAGGTGGACGTGAAAGCGACGATCAAGGCGGGAGCCTCCGAGCCATCATCTTCTTTGAAGGTGCAAGAGGCAGCTAGGGCTTCATCCATGCCTCCGGCTTCAACCTCTCCATTGGCTGCAACTCCTCCAACGTTGAGCCTAGATGACCTCATCATGCAGGCCAATGCAATCTATAAGAATGCCCAGACCTTCCATGATTCATATGCTCATCTGGCCAACAATCTTAGGGTCATTGCCATCGTAAGTCTTTTGAGCTTTACTTCTTTTAATCTGCAATGTATCCCACTGTAGCCCCCGAGATCTTAGGCGGATAAACCAGTAGTTATTGGCCTGAGTGCTCCAAAGAACTAAGTGTAGAACTTGTCCGTGTAGCCCCCGAGCATTTAGTTGAAACTGAATAGTTCCGACTAGATGCTCTAGAGAAACTAGCTTATTTTAAAATCATATACTATAGCCCTGGAGCGTTTAGTTGAAACTTGAATAGTTCTGACTAGATGCTCTAGAGAAACTAAGCATGTTAACATCTTCTGCAGAATGAGAATAAACGGAGGATAGCCGCCAATGAGAGGTTTGTTGCTCTGCGGAAGGAACTGGACCTTGAACAGGGTAAAACCAAATTCCTAAAGCAACAGATCAAAAATAGCCAGAATCTGTTTCCTACAACAGCTCCTTGCTTTTCTCATTGAATTATTTCTTCCGTCTTCTAATATCACTTTATGATTTCTGTCTTACAGAAGCCATTTCCAAGACCAAGAGCATCACGAGTAATCCAAGCATATCCAGGAGCTCGATGATGAAAACAAAATTCTGAAGAAGGACCTGGCCGATGCGGTTAAGGGCCATGAGACAACGATGAAGGTGTTGCAAGAGTCTACTGACACCGAGATCCTGCGCCGAGCCCTCGAAAAAGTCAAGGACTGGAAAGCCTCTTGCGTCCGGGCTGGTGCTAGGATGACCCTGTCCTTGGCCAAGGCACACTACGATAATGCCGACATCGACTTGGTGACCTCTGGCATTCCCAAGCTAGACGAGGAAGGTCGAGAGATTGATAGCAATGCTATTTGGAACTCCCTCGCCGGCTTCGACACCAGAGTTGCCAAGATGGTCAAGGTGGATGTCTTCGTGCCTGCTGAGATCCTCGATGAAGACATGGCCTCGTCTGAGTCTAGCCCCTCTCCTTTAGAGTTTGACGATATCTCCCGGCCTGGCTCTCCTGATGATGTCACCATGAAGCCCCCTGCAGCAGAGCCATAAAAACAATATGTGTATTAAATGTGCCTCTCCGATGTGTATGCAGAAAAAACTTATGTTTGGATAAGGCGGAAAAACTTGTAGTCAAGCTTCCTGCAACTTATCTGATTCTAGAATGTGTATATATTTTTTAAGCAAGTGTTGGCTTATCCATTATTCTGGTTCGTATGCTTGACCTTTCCACGTCTCAAGTACTTAAGGATATTCTTGACCGCTATCCAGTGTTCCAAACCTGGATCAGATTGGTACCTACTAGTCAAACTAATAGCATGTGCCACATCCGGTCTTGTACATAGCATGGCGTACATTATAGAGCCTATGGCTGAACCATAGGTGATCTTATCCATTATCTCTCTTTCTTCCGCCATAGCCGGACTTTGAGTCTTACTCAATTTCTTGCCTTGCAACATAGGTAAGAAACCCTTCTTACTTTCGTCCATTTTAAACTTCTTTAAAATCTTATCAAGGTATGTACTCTATGATATCCCTATTAGGTGTCTCAATCTATCTCTATAGATCTTTATGCCTAATATATATGACGCTTCACCAAGGTCCTTCATAGAAAATTTTCTATGTAGATAACTTTTAACACTGTTTAAAAAGATCTATATCATTTCCAATCAATAATATGTCATCCACATATAATATTAGAAATTCCACATTGCTCCCACTCACTTTCTTGTAAATACAAGCCTCTCCATAAGTTTGGACAAATCCAAACTCTTTGATCACCTCATCAAAGCGGAGATTCCAACTCTGGGATGCTTGCTTCAGTCCATAGATGGATTGCTGAAGCTTGCAAACCTTGTTAGCATCCTTAGGATCGACAAAACCCTTTGGTTGTATCATATACAACTCTTCTTGAATATTACCATTGAGGAACACAGTTTTGACATCCATCTGCCATATTTCATAATCGAAATATGCAACAATTTCTAACTGGTTTTAGCATCGCTACGGGAGAAAATGTCTCATCATAGTTAACTCCTTGAATTTGTTGAAACCCTTTTGCGACAAGTCGAGCTTTATAGACGGTTACATTACCATCAGCATTAGTTTTTATTTTGAAAATCCATTTATTCTCAACAGCCTTTCGGTCGTGAGGTAAGTACACCAAGGTCTAAACCTGGTTTTCGTACATGGATTCCATCTCGGATTGCATGGATTTTAGCCATTTGTTGGAATCCGGGCTCATCATCGCTTCTTCATACGTCGCAGGGTCATCTATTTCATCAACCATGAAATTTACAACAGGATTCCCGTACAGTTCAGGAGCTGCACGTGTCCTGCTTGACCTTCGAGGTTCGGTAGAGTCCTCTTTTAGAGTTTCATGATCATTATCATTAGTTCCTTCTTCATTTGGTGAAGTTAACTCCAGAACGACTTCCCGTGCTGCGCCACTCGCCATTTCATGAAGAGAAGGTTCAATAACCTCTTCGAGTTCTACCTTTCGACTACTCACACCTTTCGCGAGAAACTCTTTCTCTAGAAAGGATCCATTCTTAGCAACAAAAACCTTGCCCTCAGATCTGTGATAGAAGGAATACCCAATTGTTTCTTTAGGATATCTTATGAAGACGCATTTCTCCGCTTTGGGTCCGAGTTTATCAGGCTGAAGTTTCTTCACATAAACATCGCATCCCCAAACTTTAAGAAATGACAGCTTAGGTTTGTTTCAAAACCATAATTCATACGGTGTCATTTCAACGGATTTAGACGGTGCCAAATTTAAAGTGAATGCAGCGGTTTCCAGTGCATAACCCCAAAATGACAGTGGCAAGTCAGTTAGAGACATCATAGATCGAACCATATCCAATAGAATATGATTACGATGTTCCGACACACCATTACGTTGTGGTGTTCCGGCAGGCGTGAGTTGTGAAACTATTCCACAATCTCTCATGTGTGTGCTAAACTCGTAACTAAGATACCCTCCTCCATGGTCGGACCGCAGAAATTTGATCTTTCTATTATGATGATTTTCCACTTCATTTTGAAATTCCTTGAACTTTTCAAAGGTTTCAGACTTATGTTTCATCAAATAGATATACCCGTATATAATCAAATCATCTGTGAAAGTAACAAAATAATGATATCCACCTCGCGCCGACACACTCATTGGACCATGATGACCCACAAGTATAGGGGTGTATCGCAGCATTTTCTATAAGTAAGAGTGTCGAACCCAACAAGGAGCAGAAGGTGCTGGCTAGTGGTATGGATCAGGAATTCTATGCAAATACTTAGCAAACGGATTTTTAGGGGTTTTTGATAAAGCAAGTAAAAGTACGAGTAAACAAAAGACAATAGGAATAAATGCAGCAAGTGGCCCAATCCTTTATGCAGCAAAGGACAAGCCGGTTGTATTACTTAAGATGACCAAACGTTCTCGAGGACACATGGGAAGACTGTCAAGTGCTTTCGCTTCATATAGTTGATTAATCTTCTTTAGCTTGCTAAGTGTTGTGTGGGTGAACCTGTGCTAATGTACCGACCTTCCTAGGACTAATACATACTTGTGATTATACCCCTTGCAAACATCCGTAAGTACAATAAAGTAATTAAGGTAGAGACCTAACCACGGCTTTAAACTCTAAGACCCTTACGTCCCTTGTGCAATGGTTTCCTAACGGGGGTTCAGGTTTCTGTCACTCTGGCAACCCCTACGATTAGTAGCCAAATACACAATGCATTCCCCTAGGCCCATATAGGTGAAGTGTCATGTAGTCGACATTCACATGACACCACTACATTCACAATGCATTCCCCTAGGCCCATAAAGGCATCAACATCTTCATTGTAAGAATCTCCAGCAATATAGTGTTCCAGTCGCTGTCCATTCACTACTTGTGTAGTATTATCTTTTAGAGAAGAAATTTTTATTGCTCCTAAACAGTATACTTCTTCAATGATGAAAGGTCCTTCCCATTTTGATAGTAGCTTACCTGCAAAAAATCTGAGACGAGACCTATACAATAGAACTTTCTCACCAACATGAAATTCTCTCTTATGTATTCGCTTGTCATGCCATCTTTTAACTTTTTCCTTAAAGAGCCTAGCATTCTCATAGGCTTCACTCCTCCATTCATCTAAAGAACTTAAGTCAAATAATCTTTTCTCACCAACGAGCTTACAATCTCTATTTAGTTCTTTCACTGCCCAGTAAGCTTTGTGTTCTAATTCTAAGGGTAGGTGGCAAGCTTTCCCATAAACCATTTTATAAGCCCATAGAATTTTTGTAAGCAGTTCTATAAGCCCATAGAGCATCATTCAACTTCTTAGCCCAGTTTTTTCTAGACCTATTAACAGTCTTTTGCAAGACAGATTTAATTTCTCTATTTGATAACTCTACTTGCCCGCTAGTTTGGGGGTGATAAGATGAAGCAATTCTATGATTAACATCATATTTAGCAAGGGTCTTCCTAAAACCACCATGAATGAAATGAGAACCCCCATCAGTCATGAGATACCTAGGCACCCCAAACCTAGGAAAGATAATATCCTTAAGCATTTTTAGAGAAGTATCCCCATCAGCACTCTTTGTAGGAATGGCTTCTACCAACTTAGTAACATAATCAACGACAACAAGAATATGAGTGTAGCCTTTCGAAGGAGGGAAAGGACCCATAAAGTCAAATCCCCAACAATCAAAAGGTTTAATAACTAGAGAGTAGTTCATAGGCATTTCATTACGTCTAGAAATATTACCAACACGCTGACATTCATCACAAGATAAAACAAATTTTCTTGCATCTTTAAAAAGGGTAGGCCAGCAGAAACCTGATTGTAGTACCTTTTGTGCAGTTCTATCTCCTGCATGATGTCCTCCATAGGCACTACCATGACATTTACGCAATATCTCCTTTTGTTCATATTCTAGAACACATCTTCGCATAATACCATCCACTCCTTTGTATAAGTGTGGGTCATCCCAAAAATAATGCCTCAGATCATAGAAGAACTTTCTTCTTTGCTGAGCTGTAAAAGTTGGAGGCAAATACTTGGAGCAATAAAGTTAGCATAATCAGCATACCAAGGGCTTCCTCGCGAGCTCACCCCTACTGCAGCTAACTGTTCATTTGGGAAACTATCATTAACAGGCATAGGGTCAAAAGAGATGTTTTCCAAACGAGATAAATTATCAGCTACAGGGTTTTCAGCACCCTTCCTATCTACTATATATAGATCAAACTCTTGTAAAAGCAGTACCCATCTAATAAGCCTAGGCTTAGCGTCCTTCTTCGTCATAAGATATTTAATAGCAGCATGATCAGTATGAATGGTTACTTTTGAGTCCACAATATAGGGCCTAAACTTATCACAGGCAAAAACAACAGCTAGAAATTCCTTTTCAGTAGTGGCATAATTCCTTTGAGCAGCGTCTAGAGTCTTACTAGCATAATGGATAACGTTTAACTTTTTATCAATACGTTTCCCAAGGACAGCCCCTACAGCAAAATCACTAGCCTCACACATTATTTCAAAGGGTAAACTCCAATCAGGTGGTTGAACAATAGGGGCTGTAGTTAAAGCCTTCTTAAGAGTTTCAAAAAGCTTCCCTACAATCATCATCAAAAACAAAGGGTACATCTTTTTGAAGAAGATTAGTGAGAGGTTTTGATATCCTAGAGAAGTCTTTAGTAAACCTCCTATAGAAACCAGCATGACCAAGGATACTACGAATACCTTTGATGTCTCTTGGACATGGCATCTTCTCAATTGCCTCAACCTTAGCTCTATCAACTTCTATGCCTCTTTCAGAAACTTTATGCCCAAGAACAATCCCTTCATTAACCATGAAGTGGCATTTCTCCCAATTAAGAACAAGATTAGTTTCTTCACATCTCTACAGAACTTTATCAAGGTTGTGCAGACAATTATCAAAAGAAGTTCCATAGACAGAGAAGTCATCCATGAATACTTCTACAATTTCCTCACAAAAACCATGAAAGATAGCAGACATGCGCCTTTGGAAAGTAGCAGGAGCATTACATAAACCAAAAGGCATACGTCTATAAGCATAAGTTCCATAAGGGCAAGTAAAAGTAGTTTTTTCTTGATCTTGTTGCTTAACACTAATTTGAGAGAAACCAGAATAACCATCAAGAAAACAAAAATGGGTCTTTTTAGACAACCTTTCCAACATTTGATCAATAAAAGGAAGCGGGTAGTGATCTTTCTTAGTAACTTTATTGACTTTCCTAAAATCGATGCACATCCCATAGCCTACCACTATTCTTTGAGGAATAAGCTCATCATTATCATTAGGGACAACGGTAATACCTCCCTTTTTAGGAACACAATGAACAGGACTAACCGATTCACTATCAGCAATAGGGTAAATAATACCAGCATCAAGGAGTTTCAATACCTCATTCCTTACCACTTCCTTCATCCTAGGATTTAAACGTCGTTGGTGCTCCACTACTGGCTTCACATCTGGTTCTATGTTGATAGAATGCTGACATATAGTAGGTGAAATCCCTTTTAAATCATCCAGAGTATAGCCCATAGCTCCTCGATGTTTCCTCAAAACTTCCAATAACCTTTCTTCTTCCTTCCCTGAAACTTTAGCGCTAACAATAATAGGATATATCTTTTTATCATCAGTATAAGCATATTTAAGATCATCAGGGAGAGGTTTTAGATCAAAAACCGGATCCTTTTTAGGTGGCATCGTGGTACCCAAGTCTTCTACAGGCAAGTCGTGCTTAAGCATCATAGGTTGATCGCGGAGAATCCTGTCAATCTCATTCCTTTCTTCCATAAAGATTTCACTTTCATGATCTTCCATAAATTGCTGCAAAGCATTGTTAGGAGCAAGAGAAATAGAAGCAAGTTGTTCAACCCTAAAATCCTCATTATGGGTTTCCTCTTCGCAAGGTTCTTTAGCAAATTTTGAAAAATTAAACTCATAAGATTCCCCATAAAACTTAGTCAAGATTTTCTCCCTCTTGCAATCAAAAATAGCTCCACAAGTACTCAAGAAAGGTCTACCAAAAATGATATGGTAGGTTTTACTAGCAGCCGAACCAAGTACTAGAAAATCAGCAGGGTACTTAATCTTACCACAAAGAACTTCCACGTCTCTTACAATACCAATTGGAGAGATGGTCTCTCTATTAGCAAGGTGAATAACCACATCAATCTCTTCCAACTTGCAAGGACTGATTTCATGCATAATTTCTCTGTAAAGCTCATAAGGAATAGCACTGGAACTTGCACCAATATCACATAAACCATAATAACAATGATCACCAATTCTAACAGAAAGCACGGGAACACTAGCCTTTTTAGTTCTATTGGGATGTGAAACAATATTAGAAGCATCCTCACAAAAGACTTTGTGCCCATCTTCTACAATTTTAGTGACAAGGTCTTTCACAATTGCTACCACAGGTTCAATGTTTATTTGTTCATCAGGTTTTACAGTTCTCTTTTCACTTTTGGTGATTACATTAGTTATCATAGGATGGTCCTTTACCTTTTCGGGGAAGGGAATCTTCTCGATATAAGGTTCGGGTAAGATGGGGTCAATAATGCAATACTCAGCACTTCCAATAGGAGCATAGTCAACAATATCTTTATAAGGTGCATGGTATTTGTTCCGTCCCCTTTTTGGAAGTTCGATATAGGAAGCAAAAGCTCTAAAGCAATTCGTAATAACTTGCAAATCAAGACCATAAATATTACTAATATTTTCAAAGTCATCGGTTCCCATAAAAGATTCAATGCATTCATAATCATAATTTATACCTGACTTTCTACCTTTGTCATTCTCCCAAGCTTCAACATTGTCTTGAATACGGTCCATAAGATCCCATTTAGCTTCTTCTTCCATGCGAGTGAATGATCCAACACAAGAAGCATCCAATAAATCTTTATCATGTAGAGGGAGCCTTGCATAAAAGTTATTGATAATAATATTGTTGGGGAGCTCATGAATGGGACATTTGAGCATTAGTAAGTTCAATCTCCCCCAAGCTTGAGCTGTACTCTCTCCATCAAGAGGCCAAAAGTTGTATATTTGATTCTGATCTTTATGAATCTCACTAGGAGGATAAAACTTTGAATAAAAGAGAGGCACTATTTCCTCCCATTCTAGAGCTTGACCATTCTTCAGCAGCTTATACCATTCCTCATCTCTTCCTTTCAGTGATAATGAGAATAACTTATTCTTAACTTGATCTGTAGTAATACCTGCACACTTGAACAACCTGCATAATTCGTGTATAAAGAGTAAATGATCACCGGGATGGACAGTTCCATCCCCAACATAGTAGTTATCCATAACACGATCAATAATTCTTGTAGGTATTTTGAAAACATCATTCTCAGCAGGTGGTGGCTTATCTACTACCTTAGCAGTGGTAGTAGAATTACCAAATAAGAAACTCAGGGAATTATCCATAACGAAAATAAAGCAACTAATAGAAGTAAACAATACTCACAGTAGAAGTTTCCTTTACCAGTTCCACTCTCCAATAGCGCTTCACTCCCTGGCAACGGCGCCAGAAAATAGTCTTGATGACCCACAAGTATAGGGGGTGTACCGCAGTATTTTCAATAAGTAAGAGTGTCGAACCCAACGAGGAGCAGAAGCTGCTGGCTAGTGGTATGGATCAGGAATTCTCTGCAAATACTTAGCAAACGGATTTTTAGGGGTTTTTGATAAGGCAAGTAAACAAAGTACGAGTAAATAAAAGACAGTAGGAATAAATGCAGCAAGTGGCCCAATCCTTTATGCAGCAAAGGACAAGCCGGTTGTATTACTTAAGATGACCAAACGTTCTTGAGGACACATAGGAAGACTGTCAAGTGCTTTTGCTTCATATAGTTGATTAATCTTCTTTAGCTTGCTAAGTGTTGTGTGGGTGAACCTGTGCTAATGTACCGCCCCATCCAAGACTAATACATACTTGTGATTATACCCCTTGCAAACATCCGTAAGTACAAGAAAGTAATTAAGGTAGAGACCTAACCATGGCTTTAAACTCTAAGACCCTTACGTCCCTTGTGCAATGGTTTCCTAACGGGGGTTCAGGTTTCTGTCACTCCGGCAACCCCTACGATTAGTAGCCAAATACACAATGCATTCCCCTAGGCCCATATAGGTGAAGTGTCATGTAGTCGACATTCACATGACACCACTAGAAGAAGTACACCACAACTTAAATAACAGTCTATTGAATCTTTCTCAACAGAACTCCACTACTAACAACATGACTTCTCCCATGTCCTCAAGAACAAAACGAACTACTCACGAGACATCATATGGATCATGATCAGAGATGGAATAATGATGTATAACAATCTGAACATAAACAATAATTCAATGGTTCACTCAATAGCATTAACTACAAAGAGTAATCAACACCAGGAAAGTTTCCCCTATGAACTATGCAAGATTCAACGCAATTGTTACAGCAATATGGAGATGGTGATGAGGGTGCTGATGGTGATGATGGTGGTGATTATGATCCCGATGAAGTCCAGCTTGATGGTGGTGTTGATGGCGACGATCTCCCCTCTCCGGGAAGGAATTCCCCCAGCAGAAATCTGTCTGCCGGAGAGATCTTTCTCTCTTGGTGTTTTCTGCCCCGTAGAGGCGGCAGAATCTTTCTATGGTCGCTCCCCGAGTCTTAGGGTTTTAGGAGGTTGATATACGCCAGAGGAGAGAGGCTGAAGTGCGCTAGGGTGGCCGCACCACCTCCTGGCGCGGCCTAGGGCTGCCCGCCCCATTCGGTGTTGTGGGCCCCCAGTGGCCCATCTCCACTCCGTCTTCTGGCATCCTTAGTCTTCTAGAAAAATAGGATTTTCCGTATATTTTTCCGGATTTTTTGATCACGAATTTTGCCTCCAAATAGCACCTTTTCCATCAGAATCCTGACTGCAGCGGTCCATGCTCCAAAAGTCATCAACCATGCAAAAACAGATGAAATAACATAAGTATCACCTCTCAGTATGAAATATATCAATGAATAATAGTGAATTAAGACATAGAATAGTGATGCAAAATTGACGTATCAGACCACATACATCAGTATGTATGATTTCTAATAAATCTGTCGCTCGTTCCATTGAACCAGAAAACAGCGTTCTAGTCATCTTGCCCATAAGGCATGGCTCACATGTATCAAATGATTCAAAATCAAGTGATTCTAAAAGTCCGTCGAAATGGAGTTTCTTCATGCGTTTAACACCAATATGACCTAGACGGCAGTGCCACATATATGCAGATATATCATCATTAAGTTTAATCCTTCTAGCATCAACGTTATGGATATGCGTATGAGTACTATCGATATTCAATAGAAATAAACCATTCATCACAGGTGCAAGACCATAAAATATATTATCCATATAAATCGAACAACCATTATTTTCTGATTGAAACGAATAACTGTTTTGCAATAAACACGATCCGGATACAATGGTCATGCTCATCGCAGGCACCAATAACAATTATTTAAGTGTATCACTAATCCCGATGGCATATGGAGAGGCAACATTCCGATAGCGATCACATCAACTCTTGATCCATTGCTGACACGCATCGTGACCTCATCCCTTGCTAGTTGTCGCTTGTTCCGTAGCCCCTGTATCGAGTTACATATATTAGCAACTGATCCGGATCAAATACCCAGGTGCTACTGCGAGTACTAGTCAAGTACACATCAATAACATGTATATCACATGTACCTTTGTTTGCCTTGCCGGCCTTCTTGTCCGCCAAATACTTGGGGCAGTTGCGCTTCCAATGGCCAGTCCCCTTACAATAGTAGCACTCGGTATCATACTTAGGGCCATCTCAGGATTTCTTTTCAGGCGCGGCAACAGATTTGCCGCCCTTCTTTCCCTTTTGTTTACCCTTCTTGTCTTTCTTGAAACCGGTGGTCCTATTGATCATCAACACTTGATGTTCTTTCCTAATCTCCACTTCTGCAGTCTTAAGCATTGATAGAAGCTTGGGGAGAGACTTCTTCATGCTCTGCATGTTATAGTTCATCATGAAGCTCTTGTAGCTAGGTGGCAGAGATTGGAGAACACGATGTATGCCTAAGTCAATGGGAATCGTATTCCCAAGGACACAAGCTTATCAGCGTACCCAGACATTTTGAGTACGTGCTCACTTACGGAGCTGTTCTCTTCCATCATGCAGCTAAAGAACTTTTCTGAAGCATTATAACTCTCTACGGCAGCATGTGTATCAAAAATCATTTTCAATTCACCCATGGTATCAAAGGCATTGCCATTTTCGAAATGGTTTCGAAGTTCTGGCTCTAGCCCATACAGTATGCCGCAATGAACTAAGTTGTGGTCCTCCTGACGAGTCAAATAGACATTCTTTTCCTCGTCAGGGGCATCAGGAGCTGGTGGGGGGCCTAGAGGCGCTTCTAGCACATATTTCTTTTGTGCAGCAGAGAGGAGAATCCTCAAATTCATGGCCCAGTTGGTAAATTTTCTACCATTCGCAGCAAGTTTCTCTTTCTCCATGAACACATTGAAATATAAAAGCAGGTGGTGCCATCTACAACAGAATTTGTAAATATTTAGACTAAGTTTATGATAGATTGAGTTCAACTAAAATCCCACTCAAAAACAACATCCCTCGTGTCTTTTTGGTGATTACATGAACCAAATTCACTACACCAAGTCCGATCATCACGCGAGTCGGTGTAGCTTCAAAGGCGAGCATCTATATGGGCATCATATCAACTATATGACTCATGCTTAACCTTTCGGTCCGTGTTCTTAGGCCATGTAGTACATTCTAGGCTCACCAAGTAAGAACCTTAGTACTCGCGTGTGTAAAACTGTCTTACATCCGTTGTATGAAAGCGTAGAGTCGAGTACACCCGATCATCACGTGATGTCTCGAAACACGATCCATAGAATGGTGCATACTTAAGGAAGAACACATTTTTATCTTGATATTTAAATGAGGGATCATCTTATAATGCTACTAAAACGCCAAACAAGCAATATAAGATGCAAACATCATATGTGTAAAGTGAAATGGTATGGTTCTTGCACTTGATCACTATCATATGCATCGTGGTATGATCTTTATCATTCCTTTGTGTGTAAGGACAAGGTCTATGGAACTTACACATTAGGTGTGTTGTAAGAGTATCAACTATACATCAACTTACAACATTACCATATCATGACACAAGCCCAACAATGATCTAAACTAGATGCCTCTAATTTATCAATTGCAAGTTTTTACGTGGCTTAGGGCTTTCGAAGATAGAACCGTTCTTACCTACGATCATAGAACCATAACGATGATAACCAAATTATTAGCAACTTGTTGTAAATCAGGTATTGACTATAGTAGGAGAGACAGACACCCGCTAGCCACTTATGCAAAACTAGTTGCATGTCAGTCGTGGAACCGGTCTCATGTGCGATGACATGTAAAGTTGGTCTGGGCCGCTTCATCCCATTATGCCACCAATATCCAAAGTACATATAAGAAGCAATAACATGATCATCTCTGCCCACATACTATTATGTGTTCTACCTATGCAAAGCACATACGCATAGATAAGGCTCTGATACCACTGAAGGGTTCGCAGCATAGAAAACAAATTTTTCTATGATGGGAACTATTATACACCAAGATCTATCTACTAGATACAAGCAACAGGTGGATATACATCCATAGAGAACATACCCTTGAAGACAACAAAGCTTTGTTAACGAGATGGAACTCGTGGATGATGTAGTCGTTCGCTTGCCGATTTCAAGATCGTGTGGAAGTCCTAGCGCCGCAAATCAGTAGTGCATCCGTCCTCACACACACGTTCAGGCCACCGAACAACCTCCGCCTCCTTGCTCCAGCGATGCAGTGGAAGCAGCAACTCCTTCCAAACTAATTGCCACCGGGAACATGTATCTTGCTAATCCGAGACCATGGGGGAAAATACTAGAGGGGGAGAGAGATCCTTCATGAGGAGGTGTGAGGAAGGAGTGAGAGGGGGCCTTTTATAGGAGGAGGGGGTACCCCTCCCCATGGGCGGCGCCCCATGGGGGTGACCCCTCACCAACCCATTCATGTGGTGGTAACCCCCTCCACATAAATTTGCCCCTTAACATTCCCCTTTAAAGTCTTCACTTTAAATGCATTAAATTTCTCCAAATTTAATGCTCTCTCATTTAATAAAACTGTTTTATTAATTTTATTCAGAATTTTGTTAATTGCTTTAAATAACAAACATTCACATAAAAACCCCTGCAACATTGCAATATTACATGCAGAACCAATTTCAGCAATTTTCACTCAAAACAGTTTCAATGTCTATTGAAATATAATTCTAGCACTTTGCAATTCATTCGTTTGAAACATATTTGCTCCAAATGGTGTTGGTGTCCCTTAAGTGTGTCACCCTATGGTTCGTGAATAATGCAGACATGATCGAGACCCCTCTCAGATCAATAATCAGAAGCAGGACCTAGAGATCCATACTGACTCCTACACATTTAACGATGACTTCTGTGATCGTGAGAACCTTTAATGCTAGTAACTAAATCCCTTTGTCTCGTGATATATTACATGTCAGAGATTCGATCATCGGTATCTCCATACCTAGTTTTATCTCTTTACCAACATGTACTCTTTTCTTGTTCCTATGATATAACATTCTTGTGATCTCATCACTTGCTTGCAAGCTAACCAATGTGATATCACCGCGAGGGCCCAGAGTATATCTATCTATCATCGGGGTGGACAAACCCCACTCTTGATCCATGAACCTCTACATAACACTTTCGTAGTACTGAACCCACCTTTATAATCACCCTTTCATGGTGTGATGTTTGATGCTATCAAGATACTCTTCCAGTGTTAGTGATTAACATGATCTCATGGTCTAAGGACTAGGATTACTTCGTTAGATGTTATAGCAATATAAACACAATGACTTTGATCATAATGCTATACTTCGGATGAATGTTCATCACATCATTTCACTAATGTTGTGACCTCGTTATTAACAACATCCAATGTCCATGATTAGGAAACCTTGATCATCTTGTTAATCAACGAGCTGGTTTATAAGAGAGGCATAACTAGGAACTTTCCTTTTGTTTATTAAACACACATGTATTAATGTTTCCAAATTAATACAATTATAGCATGCAAAATAAACATTTATCATATACTTGGAATATATATAATAACAACTTTATTATTGCCTCTTAGGGCATATTCCCTTCACTTAGGAGATTGCTTAAGACCATATAAAGACTTCACTAACTTACACACCTTTCCTTCTTGACCATCTACTACAAATCCATCAGGCTGCTCCATATAAATTTCCTCATCTAGCTCTCCATTTAGAAAAGTTGTCTTAACATCCATTTGATGAACGATAAGACCATGTGAGGCAGCCAAGGATAGTAGTCCTCGAATAGTGGTCAATCTGGCTATAGGTGAGTAGGTATCAAAGAAGTCTTCACCTTCTTTTTGGGTATAACCCTTGGCCACAAGACGTGCCTTGTACTTTTCAATAGTACCATCAGGTCTAAGATTTTTCTTGAACACCCACTGACATCCTACAAGTTTGCACCCATCAGGACGATTAGTGACTTCCCAAGTTCCATTGGCTAAGATGGAATCCATCTCGCTACGGACAGCTTCTTTCCAGTAGTCAGCATCTTGAGATGCATAGGCTTATGAAATAGAAGTGGGAGTATCATCCACAAGGTACACAATGAAATCATCACCAAATGACTTTGCAGTCCTTTGTCTCTTGCTCCTTTTAAGAGCTTCATTGTCATCCTCCATAGGATCATCATAGTGTTCTATCGGCATAGTGGGTTCAGGGATTATAACAAAATCCTGACTAGATGAACTAGTCATCTCCTGATTTGATGAGCTAGACATACCCCTCATAGGAAAGATGTCCCGAAAGAAAGTCACATCATTCGACTCCATAATCGTACCAACATGCATGTCGGATACCTCAGATTTTACAATCAAAAATCTATAGCCAATGCTATGAAAAGCATATCTCAGAAAAACACGATCCACGGTTTTTGGTCCAAGCTTTTGCTTCTTGGGTATTGGAATATTGACTTTCGCCAAACATCCCCAAGTTCGTAAGTAAGAGAGTTTAAGCCTTTTCTTCTCCCATTCCTCAAATGGAGTCATGGTTTTATCCTTTACAGGAACACGGTTTAGGACATGACACGCAGTCATTAGCGCCTCCCCCATCATTCCTTGGAAAGACCCGATGTATCTAACATGGCGTTAACCAAATCACTTAGAGTGCGGTTCTTTATTTCGGCCACCCCATTTTACTGAGGCGAGTAGGGAGGTTTCCTCTCATGGATAATACCATGTTCCGTACAGAATAGATCAAATTCATTTGAAAAGTACTCTCCACCATGATCCGACCTTAGCCGCTTGATTTTAAGATCAGGTTGGTTTTCTGCTTTAGCTTTATAGTTTTTGAAGTAATTCAAAGCTTCATATTTAGATTTCAGAAGATAAACATAGCAGTATCTAGTGGAGTCATCAATCAGCGTCATAAAGTATCTTTTTCCACCTCTTGTCAACACACCATTCATCTCACAAAGATCTAAATGTATAAGTTCTAGTGGTGCTAAGTTTCTCGGTTCCATAGCCATATGAGACTTGCGGGGTTGCTTTGTTTGCACACAAACTTGGAACTTAGAACTTTTGATAGTGGTAAATTTCGGAATTAAACTCATATTGGCTAGTCGCGTCATGCAACCAAAGTTAATATGACAAAGTTGTGAATGCCAAATATTGGACTCATTATCATTGCAAACATGATTAAGAACTTTAGTACATGAGTCTGACAAAGATAAGCGGAACAGACCTCCGCACTCATAACCCTTTCCAACAAATTGTATATACTTAGAAATTACAACTTTATTAGACTCAAACACAACCTTAAAACCATCTGGACATAGAAGCGATCCGCTGATGAGATTCTTATTAATGGAGGGAACATGCTGCATGATACATTGCAAATGTATCTATAATTTTTGATGTCCCATGCTTGGTTTTATCCACTTTCTTGTGTTTTGCCCACAATTTGGAGTACTTTTCATATGATTTCTTGGACTAACCTATTAACAAGAGCCACAGTGCCAGCTGCCTGTTTTCTGCTGTTTTTGGTTTCAGGAAAGTCAAAAGATGAATATTCTCGGAATTGGACGGGACAAAAGCCAAAGTGCCTATTTTTCCGGAAGTCATTAGATGCCAGAATACGAGACGGAGAGAGGCCAGAGGCCAGCCACACCACCTGGCCGCGCGGCCAGGCTTGGCCCGTGCTAGGGGGTGGTGTGGCGGCCCCTGGCAACCCCTCGGCCACTCCTTCCTCCTATATATTACCCTCGGGACGAAAACCCTAAGTACCCGATCAAAAATCCACAAAAGAGTCTATAGCCGCCGTCATCTCCATCCCTATATCGGGAGGGATCTGAAGCTCTTCTCGGCACCCTACTAGAGAGGGGAATTCACCCTGGAGGCCTTCTTCATCACCATGCAAGCCTCCGGTGTGAGGCGTGAGTGTTTCATCCTTGGACTACGGATCCATGTAGTGTTGGATCCGCAACATAGAAAACAAAAATTTTCCTACGATGAGAACTACACGCCAAGATCTATCTACTACGTACAGAGCAACGGGTGGACATACATCCATCAAGAACTTACCCTCGAAGACAACGAGTTTTGTTAACGAGTAGGAACTTGTGGTTGATGTAGTCATACACTTGCCGATCTCAAGATCGTGAGGAAGTCCGAGCAGGTCTGGCTCCAGCACGTCCTTCAGATCCAGCTCCAGCACCACCAAGTCTAGCACCGGAAAGCAGCGGTGCATCCGTGATCGCACACACGTCCGGTACCCCGACAATCTCCGTCCCTCGCTCCAGCAAAGCAGCGGAAGCAGCAACTCCTTTCCAGATAAAGCCACTGGGAACATGTATCTTGCTAATCTGAGACCATGGGGGAATAATCCTAGAGGGGGAGAGAGATCCTTCACAAGGAGGTGTTAGGAAGAAGGGGAGTGAGGGGGGCCTTTTTATAGGAGGAGGGGGGGGTACCCCTCCCCATGGCCGGCGCCCCATGGGGGGTGACTCCTCACCTCCCCCATTCATGTGGTAGTAACCCCTCCACATTAAAATGCCCCTTCACATTCTCTTTTAAAGTCTCCACTTTAAATGCATTAAGTTTCTCCAAATTTAATGCTCTCTCAATTAATAAAACTCTTTTATTAATTTTGTTAATTACTTTAATTAACAAACATTCACATAAAACCCCTGCAACATTTCAATATTACATGCAGAACCAATTTCAGCAATTTCACCCGAAACAGTTTCGGTGTCTATTGAAATAATCCCAGCGCTTTCTTAAATCTTTATCTGAAACATATTTGCTCCAAATGGTGTCGGTATCCCTTAAGTGTGTCACCCTACGGTTCGCGAATAATGCAGACATGATCGAGACCCTTCTCCGGTCAATAATCAACAGCGGGACCTGGAGATCCGTACTGACTCCCACATATTCAACAATGACTCTTGTGATCGTGTGAACCTTTAATGCTAGTAATTAAATCCCTTTGTCTCGCGATATATTACATGTCCGAGATTCGATCATCGGTATCTCCATACCTAGTCTGATCTCGTTACCGACATGTACTCTTTTCTCGTTCCCGTGATATAACATTCTAGTGATCACATCACTTGCTTGCAAGCTATCTTAATGTGATATCACCGAGAGGGCCCAGAGTATATCTATCCGTCATCGGGATTGACAAATTCCACTCTTGATCCATGAGCCTCAACATAACACCTTCGTACCCATCTTTATAGTCACCCTGTTACGGTGTGACGTTTGATGTTATCAAGATACTCTTCCGGTGTTAGCAATTAACATCATCTCATGGTCTAAGGACTAAGATTACTTCGTATGATGTTATAGGAATATAAACATAATGACTCTGATCGTAATGCTATACTTCGGATGAATGTTCATCACATCATTCCACCAATGTTGTGACCTTGTTATTAACAACATCCAATGTCCATGATCAGGAAACCTTGATCATCTTGTTAATCAACGAGCTAGTCTATAAGAGAGGCATAACTAGGAACCCTTTTTGTTTATTAAACACACATGTATTGATGTTTCCGATCAATACAATTATAGCATGCAAAATAAACATTTATCATAAACATGGAATAAGATAATAACCACTTTATTATTGCCTCTCGGGCATATTCCCTTCAGTCTCCCACTTGCACTAGAGTCAATAATCTAGTTTGAAAAACTTTGCGTATTGAACACCTATGGCTTTCTGGTGTTGCATATACGCTATTGCTAGTGGTTAACATAATCTCTGGATCTGACAGTTTCAGGTCCGTGTGTATTTGCATGTATTTGCGTCTCTACGCATCACTCATTCTCAAATGAGATGGCATTGTATAAATTTGGTCCTTTGGTGAGACCTTTAGTTCGTTCCGGTTAAAATATGTTGATATTATTGTCACACAATATATCTTCATAGTATTAGCCCACTTTGAACCACACCTAGTTTTATAACAAACTACTTAACACAAATGCCCTCCTTTGCTGCTACTGTAGCAGTTATATACTTAGCCTTTTGTTGTAGTATCCGTCACAATGTCTCAACTTTGGAACTCATCCAAATCCATCATGGAACATCCTTTCCATTACATTGTGCCACCCATAGTCTAAATTGAGATAAATTTAATTTGTATCTTGTGACAAAACTAGTATCAATGTAACACTTTGCAATGAACTACCTTTAACTATTTGTCACTTATACATGATATATTCTTAGTTCTTCCAAAGCTCATAAGAATATCTTTACTATCGTCCAATGATCATCTTATGAATCATTCTGGTATGTGCTCATAACATTTAGAGCATAGGACATTCTGGATATATACATATCATGGTATAATCAATCAAAATCTTCATGTGATTTTACTCACCAAGTGTTGAAACACTTGAATTTTGATACAATCCTTTCCATGCAGCAAGAACCTTTCTTGTTGTTTCCATATTGAACCCTTTAAATTTCTCATATATGTATGTCTGGCATAACCATATTAGCGCCTCAATCTATCCATATAGATATTGATGCCTAATATTCCGGTTTTGCCCAAGTCTTTCATCGAAATCTAATTTTAATGAAATTCTTAACTTGTGTCAATACAAGATACATCATTTCGAATCAACAATATGTCCTCTACATAATGTATTAGAAATATGCCTCATCCCTCCCACTTAATTTCTTGCAAATGCAAGCATCTTCATCATCTCCGATGAATTTAAACTCTTTTAACAGTTTCATCATGGTGAAGATTCCAACTCCGCTATGCTTACTTCAACTATTGAAGTTTGCAGGCCCTTTTAGCACCCTTTGAATTAACAAAACCCTTCAGAACATGTCATGTACACGTCCTAGGTAACCGTTCTATTATAAGAACCTTGTTTTGTTTATTCAACTACCATATACCAAATTATATGTAGTGGTTGCTACATTAATCCGTCAAGACTAAATATCGCTATGAAAAGATCAAATCTTGTCATAGTCAACTCCTTGAACATTGTCGTAAACTTCTTTCCGACATGTCGACTATTTCATAGATGTTAAACATCCATGTCTTATTTCTTTATAGATCCAAACTCGACTGATAGGCTTCACGCCTTTCCGGAGGGTCTTCCAAGTTCAGAAACTTGATTTCTCATGTATGGATACTATCACGGATTCTATGACTTCTAGTCATTTTATGGAGTCAGGGCCCATCATCGCTTCTTTGCATGTAGTCGGTTCATCATTGTCAAAACAATAACGACTTCCTTATCAAATCACACTATTTGATTCTTACTGACCCACACGGTTTAATAGGAACTCTAATCTCTGAGATCACACCCTTTGTAATCACGTGAGCCATGAGCATTGTTGCCGCCACCAGGACACTTTCCGGTGCTGCGCTACTTAGCACATATAGCTAAGGTTCAACAACCTTATCAAAGTTGTATTGTCCTCCCACTTAATGTTTCGCGAAAAATTCCTTCTCAAGAAACTTGACATTCCAAGTAACAAACTCTTTTGTCCTCGGTGTTATGGAGAAATTCCCAACTAATTCTTTGGGATAACCTACAAAGACGTGCTTATCTGACTTTGGTTGTATACATTTTACTTATGCATAGCATACCAAAATTTAAGAAAAGACAATTCGGGTTTTATCCCAAACCATAACTTATATGGTGTCATTTCAACAGATCACGATTGTGCTCTTTTCAGTGTAAAAGCGGCAGTCTCTAAAGCTTCAATCCTTAAAACATAATGGCAGTTTTATAAATGGCACCTTTGATCTTACCATGTCAAACATGGTTTGATTTCATCTCTCGAATATTCCATACTCCTATGGTTTATCGGGAAACACAAATCATGGAACAATTCCTCAAATCTTAGGTGTTTTGCTAAACATGTAACTCAAATATCTTCCTTTATGATCGAATCATAAACTCTTTATTTTCTTATTACAATGGTTTTTCACTTCATCTTGAAACTCTTTGAACAATTTTCAAATGTTTCATACTTCTTCCTTATTAAGTAAATATACAGATATATTCACTCAAATTTCTGGAGAAAGCATATGAAGCAAAAAGGATCCATCGCATATGGCTACACATAATGGACTATATACATCAACATACATAATATCCAATAAGTTAGTCATCCGTTCCTCTTTGGACTATGAACGGAGTTTCAATTATCTCGAGGAAAGTTTCACCAGCGTCAATTGATCAAAATCAAGACTCCAAAAATCCATCAACATGGAGTTTCTTCATGTTTTCTTTCCAATATAATTTAAACAACGATGTCACTTTATAAGTGATATTTTAATCATTTGTCTTGCGACATTTTAGCAATAGTGTTTATGGATGTGATTTCTCCCACTAGACTTGTAAAAGTTCATCCATCCTTTATGGAATACGGTAATTATTTGAACAACCATTGTTCTCGTAATACCGGAACAAAATAACAATTATTAAAACAAATCTTGAAGGCTAGGTTTGACGATAACAAAAACACAGTAACAATTTATTTGTTTTCGATGATCATCATCACTTATTCTCTTGCTAGTTACTTAGGCCATTTTAGTTCATGAATTGCATTGTACTGTATGACACTTCATACCAACCAATTCGGTATCCAATACCTAAGAACCACATTGTTTAACAAGCAAGGAATACAACCATAACATGTATATCTTATATATACCTAAGTTGGACATCTCCAACCCTTTCTTTTCTACCAAATATTTTATAGATTCTCTTTCAACAATTCCTTTTCTTTTGAAAGAACCTATCAACATCAATAGTGGTGTCATTCACATGACACATAGTACAAAGCGTATATAGTCAAAAACTAATACCTTTCGACTTGCACTTTGAAGTGAATCACCATCATCAAATGTTTGGTGTTCTTTCAAAAATTCATTATTTAGTAATCTATTAGTGTAGTAAACATTTTACTTACATCTTCTATTCATCCTTATCATGACAACTTTCATGATCAAGCTACTATAGCCTGTAAGGAAGAATCGCGAGTATAATGTTAGTTCCCAAAACCTTTTGGGAGATCCGGATGCTTAGCATCTCCATCCTTCACAAATTCTCATACAATATGAGAACATGTATTTTGCTAAATTATACTCTATCATAATGCCACCAAAAACATTGTTTCAGATATCACAATAACTTTCACACATGATGGTTTCTGAAATAATTTTCAGCTCCAATATAATCTTGATATTAAAACAACTTTTGAATGTCAATAATCATGGAGGCAAACATGATACTTAAGATACTAACATTGGAATTCTTACTCTTGATTTAATACTTCTTATTAAACTTCATTGAGTAAATAGAGTTTGTTGAAAGTTTGCAATAGGACTTATAAACTTGAAATTGACATTCAAAACAATATGATACCAGTTTGTAAAGTAAATATCCAGAATTCTATAGTTCTATTATCTCAATTAAAACTAAGCATAAGGTAGTGAACAGATGCCAATGACTACAACAAATTATGCAAATTCAGTTCGATTTATTTTATGATAAATTGAGTTCTACTAATCCAAATTAGAAATAAACTCCCACTCAAAAACAACATCCCTCGTGTCCTTTTGGTGATTACATGAACCAAATCCACTACACCAAGTCCGATCATCACGTGAGTTGATGTACCTTCAAAGGCGAGCATCTATATGGGCATCATATCAACTATATGACTCATGCTTAACCTTTCGGTCCGTGTTCCGAGGCCATGTCTGTACATGCTAGGCTCGCCAAGTAAGAACCTTAGTACTCGCATGTGTAAAACTGTCTTACACCCGTTTGTATGAAAGCGTATAGTCGAGTACACCCGATCATCACGTGATGTCTCGAAACACGATCCATAAAACGGTGCATACTTAAGGAAGAACACATTTTTATCTTGATATCTAAATGAGGGATCATCTTACAATGCTATAGAAAGCGCTTAACTAGCAGTATAAGATGCTAACATCTAATGTGTAAAGTGAGATGATATGGTCCAAGCATTTGATCTCTATCATTTGCATCGTGGTATGATCTCTATCATTCCTTTGTGTGTAAGGCCAAGGTCTATGGAACTTACACGTTTAGTGTGTTGTAAGAATATCTATCATACATCTGCTTACAACATTACCATATCATGACACTAGCCCAGCAACGATCTAAACTAGACGCCTCTAATTTATCAATTGCAAGTTTTACGTGGCTTAGGGCTTTCGAAGATAGAACCGTTCTTACCTACGAACATGGAACCACAACAAGGATAACCAAGTTATTGCAAGTCGTTGTAAATCAGATATTGACTATAGTAGGAGAGACAGACACCCGCCAGCCACTTATGCAAAACAAGTTGCATGTTAGTCGTGGAACCGGTCTCATGTACGATGACATGTAATGTTGGTCCGGGCCGCTTCATCCCACTATGCCACCAATATCCAAAATACATAGAAGATGCAATAACATGATCATCATCGCCCACATATAAACATATGTGTACTACCCATGCAAAGCACCTACGCATAGATCAGGGTCTAATACCACCCTTGGGTCCGCAGCATAGAAAACAAAAAATTTCCTACGATGAGAACTACACGCCAAGATCTATCTACTAGGTACAGAGCAACGGGTGTACATACATCCATCGAGAACTTACCCTCGAAGACAACGAGTATTGTTAACGAGTATGTACTCGTGGTTGATGTAGTCGTACACTTGCCGATCTCAAGATCGTGAGGAAGTCCGAGGAGGTCCGACTCCAGCACGTCCTTCAGATCCAGCTCCAGCACCACCAAGTCCAGCACCGCAAAGCAGCGGTGCATCCGTGATCGCACACACGTCCGGTACCCCGACAATCTCTGTCCCTCGCTCCAGCAAAGCAGCGGAAGCAGCAACTCCTTTCCAGATAAAGCCACCGGGAACATGTATCTCGCTAATCCGAGACCATGGGGGAATAATACTAGAGGGAGAGAGAGATCCTTCACGAGGAGGTGTTAGGAAGAAGGGGAGTGAGGGGGCCTTTTATAGGAGGAGGGGGGTATCCCTCCCCATGGCCGGCGCCCCATGGGGGGTGACTCCTCACCTCCCCCATTCATGTGGTGGTAACCCCTCCACATTAAAATGCCCCTTCACATTCTCTTTTAAAGTCTCCACTTTAAATGCATTAAGTTTCTCCAAATTTAATGCTCTCTCATTTAATAAAACTCTTTTATTAATTTTATTCAGAATTTTGTTAATTACTTTAATTAGCAAACATTCACATTAAACCCCCTGCAACATTTCAATATTACATGCAGAACCAATTTCAGCAATTTCACCCAAAACAGTTTCGGTGTCTATGGAAATAATCCCAGCGCTTTCTTAAATCTTTATCTAAAACATATTTGCTCCAAATGGTGTCGGTATCCCTTAAGTGTGTCACCCTACGGTTCGCGAATAATGCAGACATGATCGAGACCCCTCTCCGATCAATAATCAGCAGCGGGACCTGGAGATCCGTACTGACTCCCATATATTCAACGATGACTCTTGTGATCATGTGAACCTTTAACGCTAGTAATTAAATCCCTTTGTCTCGCGATATATTACATGTCCGAGATTCGATCATTGGTATCTCCATACCTAGTTTGATCTCGTTACCGACATGTACTCTTTTCTCGTTCCCGTGATATAACATTCTAGTGATCACATCACTTGCTTGCAAGCTATCTTAATGTGATATCACCGAGAGGGCCCAGAGTATATCTATCCGTCATCAGGATTGACAAATTCCACTCTTGATCCATGAGCCTCAACATAACACCTTCGTACCCATCTTTATAGTCACCCTGTTACGGTGTGACGTTTGATGTTATCAAGATACTCTTCCGGTGTTAGCAATTAACATCATCTCATGGTCTAAGGACTAAGATTACTTCGTATGATGTTATAGCAATATAAACATAATGACTCTGATCGTAATGCTATACTTCGGATGAATGTTCATCACATCATTCCACCAATGTTGTGACCTCGTTATTAACAACATCCAATGTCCATGATCAGGAAACCTTGATCATCTTGTTAATCAACGAGCTAGTCTATAAGAGAGGCATAACTAGGAACCCTTTTTGTTTATTAAACACACATGTATTGATGTTTCCGATCAATACAATTATAGCATGCAAAATAAACATTTATCATAAACATGGAATAAGATAATAACCACTTTATTATTGCCTCTCGGGCATATTCCCTTCATATAGTAGCTAGATGGCTGGTTCTCCTCCTTTGTGCTTTCATGTTTAGATCTTGTGAGGTCCGTTCATGATCAAGATCATCTATTTGTAATTCTGCATGTTGTGTTTGCGGGGATCCGATGGATATTGAGATGCTATTTTAGATTGATTATTGATTCTATCATGTCTTTGTTATTTGTGATCTTGCATGCTTTCCGTTGTTAGTAGCTATCTTGTCCAAGTAGATGCTAGCAACTCCAAGAGTTAGTATTTATGCTCGATAGTGGGTTCATGCCTCTGGTAATCTGGGGAAGTGACAGAAATCTCTAAGGTACTAGATGTGTTGTTTCTACTATGGAGAAAACAACAATACTTTGTTCATAGAACAATCGTATTGTTTACTTTACATGCAACTCGTAAAGCAATAATCCGTTGCTTGCAACTTAATACTGGAGGGGGTTCGGATGATAACCTGAAGGTGGATTATTAGTCATAGATGCAGTTGGATGGCGGTCTATGTATAATGTTGTAATGCCCAATCAAGTCTCAAAGGAGTCAAGATGATTAGTATATGCATGTATTGCTTTCTCGATGTTTGTCAATTGCCCCGCTGTAATTTGTTCACCCAACATGTTATCTATCTAAGGAGAGCCACCTCTAGTGAACTATGGATCCCGGTCCTTTTTCTTTACATACAATCTATAAATTGTTTACTGCTTTGTGTTTACTTTCTGCAAACTATTACTTCTTTCCATTCGATACATTTAATCCTTTGTTTTCAGCCAAACACGGTGAGATTGACAACCTCATCGCAAGTTGGGGACAAAGTTCTATTGTTGTGTTGTGCAGTTCTCCACGTTGCTACTAGCACTGGTAGTGCACCCTGCCAAGGCTCAGCTAGCAACACCTTTGGGGTGTTTCCTTGCTCCCACTGGTTCGATTAAACCTTGGTTTCATACTGAGGGAAACTTGCTGCTGTGCTCATCATACCTTCCTCTTGGGGTTACCAACAAGCTCTACATCAATGCCGCACCAGCACTTTTCTGGCGCCATACACAGAGCCATCACTGCACATTCTTCAGCTAGACGGTCTTCCCCGTAGTAAACTTCAGATTTACTATACCAACACCATGAACAGAAGCATGTGAGCCATTTCCCATCAGCACGGAGGAAGTCCTTGCGACCTGATAAGAAGAGAACATGGAAATATCAAAACATACATGTGTATTAGCACCCGTGTCAATCCACCAATCAGGAGAATGACATACTGAAAGGATAGTAGGTAAAATACTATACCCAGCGTCCTTCATCTCAGTATCGCTAATAACAACATTAGCGGTTTTGCCACTGTTCCTATGTTGCCGCTTGTCAAAGCGATTAGGGCAGCTAGGAGGCCAATGATCAGGATCACCACAGACGTGGAAAGAGCCTTTCTTCTTATCATTTTTCCTCTTAAATTTGGTGGAGTGAGTGGCCTTGTTTTTGCCATCAAACTTCCCTTTGCCATCAGATTTGTTCTTATTCTTGAACTTGTGGGATTGGAAGTTTTTCTTTTGTACCAAATTGGCACTAGAAGCTCCCTCAAAACCTCGAGCACGTGTGTCCTTTGTTCTCACCTTCTCTTCCACATGAAGAGACCCAATGAGATCTGTAATGAAAAACTCTTGTCTCTTATGTTTTAGAGAAGTAGCAAAGTTCCTCCACATGGGAGGAAGCTTGGCAATAATGCCTCCGGCCACAAACTTGTCCGGTAAGGTACACTTGAACTGCTTAAGTTCTTTGGAAAGTGATTGTATCTCATGAGCTTGCTCAACGACGGAGTGCTCATCAACCATCTTGTAGTCATAGAATTTCTCCATGACATACAACTCAGTGCCAGCGTCCGAGACCCCAAACTTGGCCTCGAGCGCATCCCACGCGTCTTTGCCATTATCAAATGACATATATGGGTCAACAATGTTGTCCCCAAGAATACTGAACAGAGTCGCCATAAACATGGCATCAGCTTTCTTAAAGGCCGCTTCCTGCTCAACAGAAAGATCTCCTTCAGGTTTGCCAAGAGTGGCGCTATAGAAATTTAGGTTTTTAAACCACAGAATTGCTCTCGCGCGCCATCTCTTATAGTGCATACCATCAAACGAAGGCGGCCTAGTAGCCGCAACTACACCAGTGGAATTCAGTTGCCTATAATCAGGTTTTTGGATTGTTGAAAATATAAGCAATAATCCATATGATTTAATCTGAACAAATAATCGACAAAGCATGATCATACATATAGCAATTAAATAGATCATGGAAACTAACAGAGTAGATGAATAGATTACATCTAAATAAGACAAACCTATTACATCTGTACCAAGCGCTAGAACTAGACACTCTAGCATAATTTGAAAGAGATGAATTGATATCACATACGGTATAGCAGCGGCAGCAGCAGTCGCGGCGGTAGCAGCAGTGGTGGCAGCAGCATCATCAGCCATGTCATCGATGTAGAGGTTGCCGATGTCCGGGAAGAAGTCCTCGTCGGGGAAGGAGTCGTCCGTGATGGCATCAGTAGTCGCGCGGAAGCGCTCCCCAAAAACCTGATCGCCCCTCACCCGTACAGGTTCACAAGAAGGCGGGGTTCTGGAGGCTACTATCCCAATCTGCGGTGCACGACGCAAGCCGGGATGGGGAAGACGAAGGCAACAGCGTAATAGACTGGAAGGAGATGCGTGTGGTAAAAGCGATGCCGATTAGGTTTAGTGCGGAGGCTTATATAGTGCAGGTCAGGTGAAAGGGCATGTATGCCCCCATGTGTGGTTTTGGTAATTAATGACAATCCCTGTGGACTAATGTGCAAATTGAGTCTCACTTGTAGGTTTGTCCATTGGCATCGCTTGGACCATGTGTTGGTTTCAAGGATGAAAAAGAAGAAGCTTTGTCCAAGGGCTTTGTGCCTATTGCAATCAAGTAGAAGAAGAAGATCAAGTGTGTATTAAAGAAGAAGAAGAATATGGAGTTCCTCATGACTTTCTTCAAGACATAATCATCAAGAATTGTCGAGAAAGCTCATGGTGGGCCATCTCTAGAAGATATCATGCTTGGAGCTTGCCTTCCTCGGCGTTCATGGAGTGATGAAGACAAGGGCAAAGAAGAGGTTTCCCCATGGGTATGGGGGAGCCATTCGCAAGTCTTCATCAAGCAAGAACAAGCAAGAGCAATCAAGAAAGGTGTTCCATCTTGAAGGTGACAAGATCGTCTACATCAAGCTCAAGTGGGCTGCTCAAGGCAAAGGTATGATCTTGATAGGGTTTGTATTTTACCGGTCTCTTGTAGTGTTGGGAGACCGGGTTTAGGATAGATAGCTGTACTATCAAGACGGGCTCTCGAGTGGGTGACTCGTTCATATCTTTCGGAGAGAGCTCAAACCTTTGCATACATAGCATCATCTTTCATGGTTGTTGTTTGGTTCTTGTCCATGTGAGGATCAAGAGCTTGTGGTTATCTTCATAACAAGCTCTAGTTCATCAAAAACGGATTTCCCTAATATATCTTATTGCGGTTTTGTTTCTGCAGGTTTTTGGGCTCTACACCTTGGGAGATATCTCACATATATATTCATGGTATTTTCTCCCTTGGTGATACCCAATATTTCACCTTTTGATGGGTTCTACTCTTTATTATATTTCCAACAAAATTGGTTTCATCCCAATATTTCACCCTTTGTTTGATTCTACTCGTCGTTATCTTTTCAACAAAATTGGTTTCATCTCGTTTGGAGTTCGGATGCAAAAGGTGTGGCAGTTTTGGTTCTGGATTTTTTGCCTGGACGATAGTTCTGGCGGGCCACCGGTAGTACTGCTAGGGCAGTTTGGCGCCGGTAGTACCAGTGTTAATTCCGGCCCAACTTCCGGTAAACCCGATTTTTGTTCAGTACTCTCTCTGCCTGCTTTGCGCTATTTGACGGTACTTCAGTCGGAATCTTGGGCGGTAGTACCGGCCCAAGCGGTAGTACCGGTGACCACCGGTAGTACCGGTCATCCTCGTTTTTGTGTTCTTTCGCATTGCCGTTTTTGTACCATTGGCTGAGTGCCACCGGTACTACCGGCCGTGCACGAATCTGTGAGTAACAGGCAGATCGGGGAGCCCTTTAAAAGGAGCTCCCCTTTTCCCTTCAGGCCACACTTGTTCTTCTCGGTTTTCGGCTTTCTCTCTCTTCCATTGTTGATCTTGAAGAGCTTGCCCTCTCCCCTTCCCCCTCCTATGACTCTTGCATCTTTTTGAGGGATTTGAGAGAGGATATCTAGATCTACAATACCCACCAAACCAAATCCCTTCTTTGTGAAGGAATCCTTGGGATCTAGATCTTGGAGAGTTTTGTGTTCTCCTCTTGTGTTCTTCCTCCCTTATTCCCCCAATAGCTTGTTTAGCTTTGGTGGAATTTGAGAGTTAAGGACTTGCCTCTTGCATTTGGTGCATAGGTTTGAGTTCTCCTCGGAGATTTGGGGAGTTCAAGCCCTTGGGCTTGTTTCTCTTGGGTTCTTAGAACCCTAGACGGTTGTGTGGTTGGATTGTTGACCTTTTGTGGTCTTCTAGCCTTTTGTGGCCTTGTTGCCTTTTGTGTCTTTGTAGCCTTTGGGCATTGTTGTTGGGTGCCTCCAATTGAGTTGTGGAGATTTCCCCAACCTTGTACGGGTTTGGTGACCGCCCTCAAGTGTCCCATAGTGGAACGTGAGTAGGCCTTTGTGGCGATCTCACGGGAGAATAGGGTGAGACTTTTGTGGCGTTAGTAGGTTGCGTGCCTTCGCATCTTGGGTGAGGCCTTGTGTGGCGTTGGGTGAGCATCGAGCCACCACATCTCAAGGTGAGCCACTTGTGGCGTTCGAAGTATATTGCGCCCCCACACCTCTCCAACGGAGACGTAGCTTCTTTGGAAGTGAACTTCAGGAAACAAATCATCGTCTCCGTGTACATCGGTTATCTCTCAACCGAGCCCTTTACTTATGCAATTTACATTGTGATAGCCATCCTGCTTGAAGTATTATATCTTGCTATCACCTTGTTGTTAATCTTGCTTAGCATAGGTTGTTGGTGCACTTAGGGAACCTAGTGAATATAAGTTTTGTCTTGATAAATTAAATGTTAAGTTTTATTCCGCATTTATTAGAGCCTAAACCGTAATAATTTTAAAACACATATTCACCCCCCTCTAGGCGACATCCATTTCCCTTTCATCAGGTAGATTGTGGGGCTCAGCCCACGTCCGAGTCGATAACGGCCCACATTCCATAAATACTAGAAACGGCTGACTAATAAACGCGTTCGTTAATGACTCGTAATTAATCTGTGATTAATTTTCCTAACCAGCAAAAAGAAAGCTTGGCTCGGCGAGATTCTCGCAACCCGCGGCGCGCACGCATCGTGACGAGGCGAGGCGAGGTGGACGGCGTCGGAGGAGGAGTACGCGAGATCTGCTCTTCTTCTCACACCTTAGTGAGTGATGGAACAACCTAGTATATAAGGTGTAACTCTCACTCAACTAGCAATGTGGGATTAAACTTTGGCACCACTAGCACAGCCATATGCTGTCATACACAAATGGGCTAAAGAGAATTTCAGAATTTGTCTAATGGGCCAACAGCCTAAAACTCATCAAATTCCAACAGAATTGCCGCTGCGGAGACGACCCTCGTCGGGGAGGTGGCCCTCGTCAGGGACGCCCACACGTGGCTCCCATCGCCGCTCCCGTCCTGCTGGAGGCGGCCCTTGTCGAGGACGCCCGCGCGTGGCTCCCGTCGTCGCTCTCGTCCTTCTTCTCGTCCTGCTTCTGTCCTTTTCTAATTGGATTCAACTAATTTTAGTGTGTTTTTAGTCCATTTCTTTTGTCATGTTTGATCTTCTTTTCATGTATATATGCGAAAAAGGTGTTTTGGGGCTGTATTTTAGAGCGTCTGCTAGAGAGATGCTTTTCGCGCGCTATATTTTAGCGTTTCCGCTGGAGGTGTTGCCTCTCTCGCGCGCTAAAAAATGATCCAGCGCATTACAGTAAGGTTTTACAGCGCGGAAATTTGCAGCCTTTGTTGGAATTGCTCTTAGCAGAGGGGTATTGGACTAGGAGCAGGGTAGGACCCGTGCTAGGCGGGCTTTAGCACATGCCCTCCCATCAGCCCAAGTAACCAAGGGAGCATGTATGCTGTATTGAGGCCCAAAGTCAGGAATGAATGCAGCCTAGCATCACCCTCGGGCCCATTGGTCCACATGCGGTGGGTTTTCCTCTTTTTCAACTGGGATTTGCTGGGTTTTTTTCCTCGAAAAGGGGACTATGACCTGGGCCTTTGCGCTGGTCCATGCACACAACCTTTTATTAAAAATCCAACAATCAAGGATCACTAAAATTTGATACATGTATCAATCATCGAAAAATATGAAACAGATGACTAAGTATCATGCTTCAGACGACTAAAACGCAACCAACCAGACTGGTCTAAAATGTGTCCAACGACCATCAATAGACAACTGCACCCATAAGCCATGATATCTTGCCGGTCTTGCGGCGATAGGAGCGCACAAAGCTACAACCAATGTGTCACCATGTGAATAATCTGTAAAAGATTATTTTTTTGTTAAATATAATATTATTTCTGCATCTCCAAATAGACCAACATAAGGCTGAAACACCACTGCGAATTCTAGCTGTAGATGATTTATCAACACCTTTTAACCAATTTTCAAACATATTTGTTAGACTAGTTGGAGGGGTAGATCATAAGCAAAATTAATAATACACCATAAGAGACGTGCAAAAGGGCAAGTTATAAATAGATGTTCTATGGCCCACCCAATGCCTTTTAGCCGGATTATCTTTTGTGAGCAACAACTTATCATTCAGGAACCACACAAAAATCTTTAGCTTTAGTGAGATTTTTAGTTTTTAAAAGTATTTTCGAAGGAAGACCGTATGATCATTTATAAGATCTTGATACATGAATTTAACTGAAAACACCCCTGATGATATCAAGTTTCACACGAACTTATCATTGCCATCTCTTTTTTTAACCACTATGAGCCTTCGGCATAAGTGAAGCCAGTCATTCTACTTATTACCACTTAGTACTCTCCTAAAACCTATGTTTAGTGGTACTTGAGTTAATACCTATGCAACGACTGGATATGGTTGTGCTAAAAGAGTGTCTTCCAACCATGTATCCTTCCAAAACCTAATTTGTGAACCATCCCTGATTTTAAAATATCCTCTAGCTACCCTCATAAGGCCCTTCCAAAACGAAGAATCGGCCGGTTTTGTTTGGACTTCATATAGTGTTTTCTGATTTAAATATTTATCATGTAGCAATTCTTGCCACACACCATCTTCAGTTAATAGTTTAAAAAACCACTTGCACAGTAAACATTTTATTTATTTCCAAAACTTTGATTCCTAGCCGATCATGATATTTGGGTCGATAAATTATATTTCATTTTGTTAATCTATATTTTATTTGTTTTTATCACTTTTCCCGGAAAAGCAAGACCTATAGAAATCCAACGTTTTCGTACCTCCTTAGGAATGTCTAGAAACGATAACATAAATATGGGTAAACTTGTTAAAATAGAATTGATTAGAACTAAGCGATCACCATACGGTAATATCTTGCCTTTTCCAGCAACCCAACTTTCCTTCACATCTAGTTTCCACTAGATACCAATCTAAATTTTAAATTTTATAATGAATAGGCACCCCCCAAATACCTAAAACGCAACTCCTAGCGTCACAACCAAAAATTATTTGTATTTCTGTTCATCGTCTTTAGCTTCACGAAAACAGAATATTTCGTTTTTATGGAAATTGATATTTAGTCCCGACAGTTTTTTATTAGGTTTTTCCTCTTGTTTCTTGGGTTTTGAGAGCTATGCCTATGCATCATCGGAGGCGTGGTGTAGTGTGTGGTGTTCAGGGACGGCATCGAGGCCAGGAAAAGCGTTATGAGGCTGCCATGCGCTCACCTCTTCCACGACAGTTGCATCCTGCCATGGCTCGTGACCCGCAGCGTGTGCTCGATGTGCCAACACGAGCTGCCCACCGATGACCCTGAATACGAGAAGTGTAAGGCGGGGCGGGCTGCCCATCGATGGATAAATGTATGATATCGTCACTCGTCAGGCTGAGGCTACACTATGGAATAAGTAAATGCAAAATAGTGAGATCTTAAGTTGCGAAAATGCTTTTTGATTGAGAGGGAGTGAAAGTTAAGGGGATGAAAGCGGGGTTTTCTGGTACAGAATGATTAGAATAAGGTGTATTTTAATTTTAATGAATGTGTATCTAGATGGGAGACGATGCATGAGTACACTCTATTTCGAACGATTTGAGCATGCAATTGTATCGAGCCATCCAGAATTTAGCGTACTGTTTCAGTCTGTAACTCTACATGATTTGAATTATTCCTAAAATATCTAGGGAATACATGTTCCGGTTCATACACAATTTCGTTTTTTGTGTACTTGTATTTCGCTTTTTCAGTATTTTTGTAATATGTGTTTCACTCGTACTTTATACTCGTCTTTTTTAGTGTAGTGTTACTTTGTTTTGTATATTTTTCTTTTGTTTTTGTTTGTACTTTAGTTAAAAACTAACAATGTATAAATGGAGAAAAAAGTGGGATCGATGAAAAATTGGTACTCCCGCATGGGACGCTCCCTTAGGACGGCCCATGTTGAGGCTAGAGCACCCTGTGCGTGCTAGTTCCTCCCTCGCCCATTCCCTCCACGAGGAGATGATATCTTCGATCTAGATTATAGATGCAGTATAATAGTTTTTTTTCTTAAAAGACTTACGTTTTAATCGAACCCTGGGAAACAATTGCTATAGGCTGAGGAACGTCGACACGACTAGTTAGTTTTCTTCAGTCTACGTTTACCGGATTTTTTCAGTTTGCTTTTGTTTATCGGGTTTGTATCAATGGATGGAGATAGGTTAGGATTGAGGTTTCACCTGCAGCTATCCATATATGGGATAAAGATAATAATAAGCATATTTATGTGTAAATGATCTAATATAGATAAGATTTGTGGGCGGCACATCCGTAAATACTAAAGCCCCTAGCGAGTCATAGACATAGCATAACGTCTCTTGGTCCAACCGTTATACCACGAAGCACCGGGCTATGCACGATTAGTAAATGAAATACAGACCAAAGCATTAAGATCAATGATATTGTTGTTGTTTCTAAGCGGATCACTAAATGACTATTGTACTCCCCTTGTTGTCACTTGGTTTCACGAATAGGCAACGTTTAGCACATATCTCACCTCGTACCTTGATCAATCCTCGGGGTCTTGGATACCTGACAATTTCTTGGATTGAGGTAAGAGACAACAATATAAATATAAATCTGCTATGCAAACACCAGACAATATTCCCATGAATTAGATGCATATAATCGCTGTGAGGCTATTCCCTAACCCACAGCCAATGAGAACTACTCACTCATAATGAGATCAATGATAGAAAACATTGTAGAATTAGTTAGATCAATACCAAATATCCTTACAATAGGCGCCAACCACGAGGAGATTTTGAATATAAGTTGTTATGGCTACGGATGGAGGTGGAGATGGAGATGGAGATGATGGACTATGGTGGTGGGAAGTGGTGGATCTTCCTCGGTGTGTTTTCAGATGCAATCTGCGAATGTCGACTCCCTCTGCGGCAACTGGGAGTCTTGAAATATATAGGGCCCTTCCCGAAAGTTGCTTGGTTTGACCAAGCAAAGCTGGCACCGGGTGGTACGGGCAGATGGTATGGGCAAGCTCCGCCCATACCGATGCTCGTTACACCTTCTATACAATGGCATTCAGTCCTGGTTGATTTGGTGTTGCTGGAAATGCGTGATTCTCCCGTGATTGCTCCAGATTTCGCCATAAAAGAGCGAGTTTCAGCACATCACAATTCAAAACAAGGATTTGCACATATTTGCGATAATTAGTCATGAGCGGTAAGGCTAGGGAGATATTTTATCGACTATTTGACTTTATATAAGATTTAAACACGAATAAAGATGGCTCCTTTCACAGCCATCAACATCCCCAAGGTTAAACCTTGATCGTCCTTAAGTAAAAAACAAAAATCATAAGGAATCCAACATTTAAACTGAAACAATGAGAAAGCAAGTTCACTTACAATTGGTAGTCCCATGCCTCCATCACTTCTTTCACCTGGATACTTAGCATAGAAAGAGTAATGGCAAGAGTATTATACAAGCTTCATTAAATCAAGACAATCACAATAAAGGTTTTATATGCATGAATAACTAGACGTGAAGTAATTATTCCAATTCCTCTAGTTAACTCTCAGCTTGACAATGAACACTTGAATATTTCATATTAGCATATTAAGAGTGAGAGATCAAGTCAAAATAAGCGTAACATTGGAGAGTCTCATTAACACCCACATCAATAAATCAATATTATCAGAATACTTATTTCTATTCTTTGCTTCTTCAAGAACTGTTCAACTTAGTAGTTGAAGGGATTCACAGCAGAAAATAATATTTTTTCATCACTAGCACAACACTAAATGCCAGGATCTATCTAGGTGTAATGTTGTAACAGGAAGGTTTCAGTGACATAACCTTGTAGACCAAAAATGTCTAACATTCACGATGAACATGGATGATGTAGTCGGACGACGTAGCCGACCACAAGGTCGCGTTACTCCTCGCATGACAATCCAGATGCCAAATTTGGTAGCACCTTCATTGTTTCACACACATACGATGCTCAACAACGACTCCCGATTTTTCCGATCCAACCGAGATTGCGGAAGTAGATATTTTGGATCGAGGATCCAGCAGCGTGACGACGTGTCTAAGGTGAAGTTGTCTCCCACGCACAAAGTTCTTCTTGGAACCATGAGAACAAGAGCCAACGAGAGAGAGAGAGAGAAGCCACCAGGGGAAAATGCCTTCGGGATTGAGGATTAGTGTGTCCTCCCCTCCCCACATGCCTCTCCTTATATAGGTGAAGGGGAGGGATGCGCCCCCAAGGGGAAGGCGGCGGCAGGCCAAGGGAGGAGGGGCGACAGCCCAAGTGGTCCCCCATGCCTAGAAACCCTAGGTACCCCCTCTCCCTTGCCTTATCCACAAGGGACAATTAGCCCCACCTGGGCCCTTCTTTCGAAAAGAGGCCCAATAAGGTGGTCTCCCCCAAATAATTAAATTTAAATATTATTTCAATATTAATTCCATTAATTGATATTAAATACATATTATTTAATTCCCTATGATCCGAAACACCTTTCGAATCACTCCGAATATCCTTTGGATTCTCATGGAACCTTTCTGGTTCTGTCTTCTCTTTAATCCGGTGATCGCGATGATTCTTAAACTATCTCTAAGTGTCATCAAACCCTTAAGTGTGTTACCCCATGGTCCGGGAACATCACATACATGATTGATACGCTTCTTTGACCAATGATCATTAGTGAGACCTGGATGCCCATAATGACCCCCTACGCATTCCATGATTTAAATATTATTTAAACTATAAATGCCGAGTCCAATTATAGTTGTTACTTCGATACCTGACTTGTCTGAGATCTGATTGTTGGTATCACCATACCTAGTTCAATATCGTTACTGACAAGTGCTGATTAACTTGTTCCCATGATATTCCATCCTCATGACCTAGTCATATGATGCACAACTTCTTGGATGTAATCTCACCGAGTGGTCCCGGTGTATCTTCCCGTCACGGGGGGAACAAATCCCGATCTTGATACATACGGATCAACATATCCCTTCGGAATACCTGAGAGACACCTTTATGATCGTCCTGTTACAGTGTGATAGTTGATGCAATCAACGCAGCCTCGCGTGATAGTGATTAGATATGATCTCATGGTCTAAGGATTAGGTTACTTTGTTTCCTAATTATTGCAACAGTGAACTTTGTGACTTGATCATGTTGCAATACTTATATTGGATAGGCATGTGCATCACATCATTCACTAATGATATGACCTCATTGTTAATTGACATGAATGTCTATGATCAGGAAACCTTGATCATCATTTGACCAATAAACTAGTTGAATAGAGGCTACTAGGGACTTGGTTTGTTTACATACCAAACATGTACTAATGTTTCCGATTGATACAGTTATAGCATGGCATCAAACTATTATGAACTAATAAGATATGACCATAACATTATTTATTATTTGCGTCTAGGGTATATCTCCAATAGTCTCCCACTTTCACTAGAGTACAAATAATCTAGTTGCATGCTACTCGCCATGACACCATATCACATAGTGTGCTATTGATCATGCTTGCTCATGGAGAAATGTTTCATGAATGGTCTATATCTTCTAGATCCGTATGTTCTTTGCAAATCGTTAGTGTCACATAATTTGACATTTATTCTATTATCACATAATATTGTCGAAATATATGTTCGGCGGCAGAATGAGACTTTGTTTCCTCGTGTCTACAATGACATTGTACGGTCAAGTGGACTTTCACATAGTCATGTATACTCAGCTGAAAGTCAAACTTCCTAAGAAATAACTATTATATTTGCCACTAGTGAAGTAGCCACATACTTCTATATCAATGTAGATCTAATCAATAATGCATAGTATGCAACTTCGATGCCTAACCACATTTCTTTCAGCTTAAGGATAAACTTTACTATGGTTTAATGATTTACTCAGGAATCACTTTTGAAACATGTTCTTCTAACCAAGAACTTTGGTCACACTACGTCTAGTATACAACACGGTTTTATACGACATAACTATGACTGAGGCACAAGGGATGTAACACATCCATTTTCTATCTTTTAACCATTATTGTTTGTACCGATATTAACTCAATGCTTCACCTAGTTATACAAGTAAGAACTTCTTTCTTGGCTCATTCCATTCCGAACTTCTTCAAAATCTCATCTAGTACATTCTAAACTCCTTCAGAATCTAATTCAAGAAGACATTTCGACTCTAATGTTTATTTAAACGTATCGATCTATCTCGGTAGATTTCAATGTTTAATACTTATTCAACTTCATATATATAATATCTAGTAACTTAAATAATCATTAGCTCCCTTTAATACCAACCATTTATAATACGTCATTTACAAATAGGAATGTTGGTAAGCTCCCACTCAAATACGTTAGTCACATATAAGTCTAGAAAACTCACTCAACTCCCACTTAAAAATATGTCATCTACATATTAAGATTTAGGAAAGCTATTTAGCTCCTACTTAGTTCATTGTACATATAGGCCTTCTCGATATTTTGGTAATTCCAAAACTCTTTGATCATCTATAAAACTGAGAACTCCAGCTACTAGACACTAGCATCCATATGATTGACAAAACCTCCTGGTTGTACTAATTATGACACTTCTTTAATAAATATATTGAATAAGATACAATTTTGATATTTTTCTACCAATTATTAAAATTTTAGTAATTTTTAGTGCAAACCTAAAGGACTTAAGCATCGCTACACATCGTAGTCAACTTTTGAATTTGTCAAGACATTCTTTGTGACAAATTGAGCTTTATGTCTTTCTTTAAAGTTCTATTTCTTCCTTTGTAACCAATGTAGTTATTTGGGAAGATCAAGTAACATATTACTTAATAAGATCAAGTGACATTTTACTTTGCTATCTTAAATGTAACTTAATATGGGATTTCATGACTTTTAGTCACTTCTCGTACTTAGGTCCACCATTGCTTCTTCGTAGTTCGTAGGTATGTATTGTTCCATTAACACGACAAGTGAATCATGAATGTTATTCTACAAAAGGGGTACAATGTATTCTTGAATCCTACTTTCTTTAGTAAAGTACTTAGTTGAAACGTCATGGTCATGTTCATTAGTTTCTCCTATATTTTTAAAGTTTGGTTCTGGAAGATATTCAATTGCGCTCCTCGACATTTGGAGGTAAGGTCAACTACCTTGTTTGAGCTTTTACTTTCTTCCACCAACACCTTTATCGATAAAACATCTTCTTGAGAAAATACCATACTAGGCAACCAGGTTTTCCTTTTGTTTTAAGTTTTGGAAGATGTATTCATAGTTGCCTAAGAATACATCAGAAAGACTTACTTATCGTTCTAATTTCTAATTATCGCATAACACAAAATTTCTAGAAACTACGACATACCATAACTCGTATGGTGTTGTTTCGATGAACTTAGATGGTTCCTTAGTTTAAAGTGAGTGTTTGCTATTTAATTGATAACTCTAAATAGTAAAGGTAACTTGGTAAGAGATAATTTTAGACCATACACTACCCAATATAGTATGATTACAACGCTTAGACATATCAACACATTGAAGTGTTCAAACATCATAATTTGTGAAATATCTTTCACAAGTTTGTATGCCAAAACATAACATAAGTACTTCATCACTTTGATAAAATAACAAGGACTTTGATATTCATGTCAATTTAATACCCTGCTTCATTCTAAAATTCGTTGAGGATGTCAAATAGTTTTAGATTAGTGTTTTATTCAGTAAATACACATTTTTACTTAAATATACAATGACGCTTATGAAAAAATGATATCCACTACTTGCTGACTTGTATTATATTATCATGCATGATATATAACAATTCAATCCACAATCTGTTTTACCAGAACACAAAGTGTTAGTCATCTCACCTAGTGAGGCATGGTTTGGATGTGTCAAAATATCAAGTATCTAAAGACTTCACGTTTCATCTAAATGAACCTACCAATGTGACTTAAACAACAATGTCATTCAATAACGATGTCATTATTAAGTTTGGATATCTTTCGGTATTTTCAATGTTTATAAATTTTTAAACTACTATTATTTAGATAGTGATAGGAATAACTCATTCATAACTGTAATGTGACAAGAAAAGAAATTAGACATAAAATAGAACAACTGATTTGTTTGTCACTCATATAAATAACCGTCTAGCTATATGCAATACATTCTAATAAAGTTCACACACTTAACGACTACAAAAGATTTATTCAAATCTATAAACTAATCTAAATGATAGATGTAGAGGCAGAATGTCGTCGGTCATCAACCAACTTGCTTGCCATCAAGATGCCATTGTCACCTCATCACTTCCAACAACTCTCAAGCAAAAGGTCATGTTTTTATAAAATAGAACAAGTATCAAATACTTAGAAAGTTGCAATAAGTAATTGTAAGGAAAAACATTTATAACTTGTATATCAAATATATACCTTATCCAAAACTGCTAGAGGAACGATTTTTCAATAGCATATAACTTGGGCTCCTAGAATATGGCACCCTTGGGACAATCTATTTGATTGCAGGGTTTTGTTTTGTTTTGTTTCAGGTTGATGCATTTCAGTTAAAAGACCTGATGTGGCAAAACATCGATGTCATCCCCTGTAATGGGTTCTACCTTTAGAGTTCTCAACTGAGCCAGGAACTCATGAAAGGTGAACGATTCCGCTTGCATGACATAGCCCAAGAATACATCTTTGTAGACAGAAGGAGGCGAATGCAACAACCCATATGTCACAAATTTATCCATCAACTAGTAGCCCATAACATCCACAAGGCATTCATGAATCCTATGCATGATTGCCAAGTTGCTCTCTAGGAAGTTTTTCCTTCCATCTTGGTTTAAAGAAACTCATCCATATACTCACACTTCATGATCCTAACTTCTGGTGTAAACAGTGCCTTCAGTCCATCGACCATACTATATGCTTCGATGTTGTAAATGCGTAACCACAAGCCAGACTCCATGTCATGAATTATAGTGTACTTGATGGTCATGAAGGTGTCATGGCGAGTACGATAATCATCATAATATTTCTCACTCATGAAGTCCTCGGTATAATCTCCTAGCGATTCTCATAACACATAGAGAAGATCATTTCTAATGAGGACACCCCTCAAGCGTTGGTACCCGGTGGCTATGAAAATAGCCATCTTTATTAGTGTTTAAATCTTATTTTAAGTCAAGAAATTGACTAAACAACTCTCTAGCCTTCCTACTAATGAATAATTACCGCAAATATGTGCAAATCCTTCTCTTGATTTGTGATGTGCAGAAAATCATGCCTTTATGACGAGATCAGGAGCAATTACTGAAGAATATGTCATTACCGACACAACCAAGTCAACCAGGGGCGAAAAGGAGTTTCCAGGAGGTGTAACGAGCATCATTACGGGTGAAGCCCGCTCGTACCATCCTCCCGTACTGCATGTTGGTGCCTTCCTTAGGTCAAACCAAACTACTTATGTGAAGGAAGCGAGACCATTCGAGGAGATACACACCCTCCAGCCGCCACAGAACCCATTCTCCATTCAGATCGCATCCATCACACACCGAAGGAGACCCACACCACCATAGTTCATCATCTCCATCTCCCCTCCTTCATATCCATAGCCGTTATCTTGTAATATAGATATTCTTATGAATTGGTGACCATTGTAAGAATATTTGATTTAAATCTAATTATTTTGCTAATGATTCATATTCTTGATCTTATTATTATGAGTGAGTTGTCCTCACGGGCTTTAGGTTTGGGTGAAGCCTCACAACGTTTATGTGCATCAAATTCTATGGGAATATCGTGTAGTGATTGAATAGGATCATTGTTATCATATATATTTGTCTCCACCTAGATCCAAGGACTTGTAGGTACCCAAGACCCCACAGATTGATCAAGGTGTGAGGTGAGATGAGTAGAGAACAGTGTCTGACATGCGAAACCCGAGTGATAGAAAGGGGGAGTACGGTATTCGTTTAGTGATGCGCTTGGGATCAACAGTAACATCACTAATCTTAAGGCTTTGGTATGTTTTATAATCATTATAACACATTGTTTCGTGGTATGAAGGTTGGACCAAGAGACTATTGTCACATATGGTTTTAGGGGCTCTAGTAGCTGAGGATGTACTACCCACAATTCCTATCACTATTAGATCATTTTACACATGAATGTGCTTAAGCTTATTTTATCCCATTTGTATGCATAGCTGCAGGTGAGTCTTCAACCCTGGCCTATCTCCATCATTAGAAACAACCAAAAGATACAAAGTAAACTGGAAAGGACCGATAAATGAAAAACAAAATTAATCAGCAAGTCTTGTAGAAGTTCCTCAATTCCTTTTAGTAAGTGTTTCCCAAGGTTCAATAAACCTAGGTAATTTTTAGAGAAAAAGCTACTATACTGCATCCATAATATGGATCGAATGTATCAGCCATTTTTATGGCGTCGTTGCCGGGGAAGCAATTTCGCTATCCTGGTAAGGTTATTAGAGACCTTGTTTATTCGTTTCCTTTTTGTTTTATTTTTAATTATTGTTATTAGTTTACCTTTTTTATCTATTTCAAAACCCGAAAAGATTAGTTACTTGTTTAAATGTTTCTCTCAATCAACAAATACTAAAAAGATAATTACTATGGCACAAAAGAAGCTTGGGGAGTATGGTACTTCCAATGATAATTTTATTTGTGCACCTGTTACCCAGCCTGCTGTTACAACGGAGAATTATGAGATTAAGCCGAATTTTTTGAGTTTGGTTCAACATAACCAATTTGGAGGCTTAGATGCTCAACATTCATGTTTGCACCTAAATACATCTATTAAAATATGTGACATGATGCGCATAAAACATTTTGACCTCGATGCTGTTAAATTACGCTTATTTCCCATTTACAGGAAAAGAAAAATATCAGTTTCTAGCTTTGTCTAAAGGAATTATTACTTCATGGGAGAAATGTACTAATATTTTTATGACTAATTTTTCCTCTCCATTTAAGACTGCAATTCTGATCAAATAATATAGGTTTTATACAAGAAGATTTCGAGCCACTAGCGCTTTCCTGGGAAAGGACAGAAGGAAGCAGTAATGAGATGTCCTAATCGTGGAATGGAAGAGTGTTTAATTCTCCACTTATTTTATAATTCTGTTAACCAGATGTCTAAATATGTGACACTACAACTGGAGGCATATTCATGGACAAGGAAGTAAATGTTGCCAGGAAGATTCTAGATGACAGGCAAAGCAACCATGTCCAATGTCACGTAGATAGATCTTCCTCAAGAAAGGTGAATGCAATCACCAAGGAAACTAGTGAATATCTTACTTCAAAGGTAGATGATATTCTAAAAATTCTCAAGGGTAAGGAAACCTAGGTAAATGCCATCACCGACGAATCAAATATTGAGGAAGTAGATTTTATAGCTCGTAATCCTTATAACCCTGCATGGAAGAGTCAAAACTATGGCTCGAACTTTCGAAAGCAATATGCTAAACCTGCAGTTGCTCCAGACAACAACAACTATACCAATAGTAATGGAGCAAGTAATGGTAATGTCCCGCTTGAAAATTCTTTCAAAGCTTTTATGCAAGCACATACTAAACACAATAATCTTCTTACTAAGATTACGGAGAACCATGAAACTATTATTAATAAACTATCTAATTAAGCAGTTACTCTTAAAAATGATGTTCAAGCTTTATAGGAAATAACAAAGACCGTGGAAGCACAATTGGGCAAAATAGTTGAGACTCAAACTCTCATACTAGCCAGGTTTGCAGGAAATCCCGAGCCAAATCCGGTCGAAGACCTCAAGATGTTGAGGCTGGAAAACAAAGATGAGAAGCCTGAAGAGCTAGAGTATAGCAATGCACCGTCTTCGAATTATTACGATGGAGGATCTTATGAAGATGATCACCATAAAGAATCTCGATATTAAAGGAGGTAATGATTCCATGTACCAACATTTTATTCAAGAAGTATCAGCCAAGGTATTTGAGCCCACTATTAAAATCTGTTGGGTTCACAGCATAGAAAACAAAATTTCCATACGAAGTGAACAACTAAGCATCAAGATCTATCTACCTAGATACAATCAACGGGTGGATATACATCCATAGAGAACATAACCTTGAAGAGAAACAAAGCATTGTTAATGAGTTTGAACTCGTGGATGATGTAGTCGTTCAATTGCCGATCTCAAGATCGTGATGAAGTCTAGTAAGTTCAGCACTAGCAAGTCCAGCAGGTCCAGCACTAGCAAGTCCAACACCGCAAAGCAGTGGTGCATCCATGATCGCATACACGTACGGTCCACCAAACAACCTCTGCCTCCTCGCTCCAGCGATACAGCGGAAGCACCAACTCCTTTCCAGCTAAAGTGATCGGGAACATGTATCTCGCTAATCTAAGACCATGGGGAATAGTTTCTAGAGGAGGATAGAGATCCTTCACGAGGAGGTGTGATATGAGAGGAGTGGAGGGCCTTTTATAGGGGAGAGGGGGGCATCCCCTCCCATGGACGGCGGTCAAGGTGGTGCCCCCACCTCTTCCATCATTTATGTGGGTGGAGCTCCCACTCACATAAACATGCCTCCACTCAAAAGTCCACTCACCTCCGTTAAATTGCCACCAAATTTAATGCAAGATCTCATTTAATAAAACTCTTTTATTTATTTGATTCAGAATTTTGTTAATTACTTTAATTAACAAACATTCACATAAATCCCCTACAACATTTCAATATCACATGTAGAACCAGTTTCTGCAATTTCACCCGAAACAATTCCGGTTTCCATCGAAATGATTCCAGCACTTTCCTAAATCTTTATCTGAAACATATTTGCTCCAAATTGTGTTAGTATCCCTTAAGTGTGTTACCCTACGATTCACGAATAATGCAGACATGATAGAGACCATCAATAATCAGCAGTGGGACCTAAAGATCCATACTGACTCCCACACATTCAACGATGACTCTAGTGATCGTGTGAACCTTTAACGTTGTAACTAAATCCCTTTGTCTCGCGATATATTACATTTTCGAGATTCTATCATCGGTATCTCCATACCTATTTTGATCTCGTTACCGACATGCACTCTTTTCTTGTTCCCGTGATATAACATTCTAGTGATCACATCACTTGCTTTCAAACTATCTCAATTAGATATCACCAAGAGGGCCTAGAGTATATCTATCCGTTATCAGGATGGAAAAATCCCACTCTTGATCCACGAGCCTCTACATAACACCTTCGGAGTATCTGAACCCACCTTTATTGTCACCCTGTTACGGTGTGATGTTTGATGTTATCAAGTTACTCTTCTAGTGGTAGTGATTGACATGATCTCATGGTCTAAGGACTAGAATTACTCTGTATGATGTTATAGTAATTTAAACACAATGACTTTTATCGCATTGCTATACTTTTGATGAATGTTCATCATATCATTCCACCAATGATGTGACCTCGTAATTACTAACATCCAATGTCCATGATCAGGAAACCTTGATCATATTGTTAATCAACAAGCTAGTTTATATGTGAGGCATAACTAGGAACTCTTTATTTTTTATTAAACACACATGTATTAATGTTTCCAATTAATACAATTATAGCGTGCAAAATAAACATTAATCATAAACATGGAATATGATAATAACCACTTTATTATTGCCTCTCGGGCATATTCCCTTCAAAATCCATAGAGGAGTTAATGAGATTGCTGCACTTTGTGATCTTGGTGCTAGTGTCTCAACAATTTCTAAAAGTATATTTGAAATACTTAACCTTGGGCCATTTCAAACTATCAAACAAACACTCCACTTAGTAGATTCAACTTACAAACAAGTTGTGGGAGTCAAATAGAATATTGTTGTAGAAATCGAAGGATGTCATGCACTAATTGATATTGTTATAAATGACATGCCTGAAGATCCTTTAACACGTATAATTCTAGGAATGCCATTCTTTAGAACTATAAAAGATTTAATCAATTTACATGAAGGAAATGTGAGAGTAGGAATACCATCTAGAGAACCATTTATAGTCCACTTACCTAGAAAGAAAAATGCTAAACCTAATGAAGATGTGATGATTACTTTAAAAGGCAACAACTTTAGAGTGGGCGTTTCACTTCCAAAACCAAAATGATCACCATCTGGGTCAAGCTAATTGACCTTAACTAGAAGCACTTGATGGGAGGCAACCCATGTGAAATAAAAGTTTTTATTTTCTATTAGTTTTAGATTTGTTTTTGTTTGTTTTGTTTCTAATAAAGAGTGTTCAAGAGATCCATTAAAGAGAGGTGAACAAACAAAGGTAATCTTACCTTTAAAATTTATTTAATAACACGTGGTTATTTAATTGATGGCTTAGTGCTATATTTCTACTATCATTTTCAAGGAATAACTAATGTGCAAAGGCATGTGAGAAAGTTGCAACAAAAATTCAAAGTTTTGCAGGCTTCTGTGGCCATAATGACCATTAGTACGGTGGGAGCCCACCGTACCGTGCGCCCATACCACATCTCGTCCGAAGAAAATGAGGTTTGCAAATTTTGTTCGAGGGTACAATGAGCATAACGACCACTCGTATGGGGGAACACAGTCCTATCGTTTTCCCATACCGATTGTCGAAGAAAGTTTCTAAAATCGTCAAAGATCACTAAGCCCTTAACGACCGTCAGTATAGTGGGGTGTAGCCGTACCTCGTGCCCGTACTGAGTGGGTCGCCCGGATCGAACACCGATCCTAAGGCAACCTCGCTTAGTACAGGCGGGGATGCGATCGTACCGCCTGCCGGTACCGACCATTCGGCTGCGACTTGAGCCAAGGGAAGATGTAAACCTAAACTCTTATTTTATATTTCTTCTTCCTCCGAACTTCAAACTACCTTCATTGGTTCTTTACCTACTTTTTTATTCGATTCCTCGCACATCATCGATTAAAGGTATGTTTCTCCTACTTATTTGCAACAAAACCATGCCCTATATCTTGCCATTATCAATCTAGACTTAGGTATTATTTTGAGCATATTATGTAATTGAGCATGTTTACTTTTGTTATTTAGAGGAGATTCTTTTCTAGAAAGTGAAGAAGAGTATTCCATGCTTATTTATATTGAATCAAAAATTTATTTAAATAAATTTATTAATTAGTGAAAGTTCTATTTTTAGATGACACTACAAGAAAAGTTGGCTTTTATAATGGACGATTTTCATGATTGAAGGCCCGTTTTTTGTGGCTAAATAGTCTTCTATGACGGATGCCCTTCGTGGTAAAAGCCCCAGCACAAAAGAATCTACCACAGTTTTTTCGGGACTGTGGCGGATCGCAACCTTCAGCCACGAAAACTTGGTCCATCGTAGATCTGTTCGCCAGCCACGTTGACTGCTGACGTCATGCAAACTGCCACGTGGCAGCCGCCGATAGCGGCCAGATACCATCGTTAATAGCCATAGAAACCGTGGCAGAAGCCAGGCCCAGCCAAGTCCTGCTAAATTCTAACTGGGTCGACCCATTAGGGGAGCCCAATAAGAAGATGGTCCATTACTGTTTTGTCCTACACTATTTGAAATGGGCCCAAAGAGCCAGCAGCAACCCGCGAACTTTCATGCCCAATTCTTTTTTGGCCTAAAAAAGTCCTATGATGGCCCAACACTCTGTGGCCCATTAGCAGCCTGGGCCAAGTCGCTCCTGTACATTTAAGGCATGCAGGCGGCTTATCACTATTTATCGCATCCCATCGTGGGCAGCCTACTAATGGCCCTTGTCTGAGATGCCTATTACTATTCAGGCCTGTTACTGTCCTAGCCTTTCACTGTTCTGGGCTTTACCTGTTTAGGCCCACAAGTGGCCCTTTACTGTTCTAGTCTGGTAAATGTGTCGGCCTGTTACTGTCCTCGCCTGAAAATTTCTCGGGCTGTTATTGTTTTGGCTTGTCACTATTCTGGCCTTGCACTGTTGCGACCCTTTACTGTTGAGGCTGGCTACTGTTTTGGCATGTTACTGTTCTGGGATTTCACGGCTTCTTGCATGTTATTGCGATGGGCTGTTTCTGTTACGACCTGCTACTGTTTAAGCCTGTTACTATTATGGCATGTTACCGTTATGACCTGTTACTCTTACGGCATGTTACCATTACGACCTGTTACTCTTATGTCCAGTTACAACTTGTAGGTCGGCCCATTATATTTACAGCCTTTTACAATTTCGGCCTTTTCTGAAGTCCATACCAATATCATAAAACGTTTATATAATCCAGCATTTTTTTACTGTTCATCATCGGCCGAATACACGACGGGCCAATAACAAAGCACGATACTATTCCCTAATCGACCTGCCTGGCGTAGTTACCGTAACGACTGCCGCATATGAGGACAGCGTCAACTAAATGCATATATGGCCTACGCGAGTTATCTAGATATTACATCAGCTACAAACTTCTTAAAGTTATTACATATTATCAAATCAAGGGAAAGAAAAATCAGCATTTCAGTTGACAATCAAGTTGATAGTAGAGTCCTCAATTGATCACCTGCATATTCCTTTGATTGTGACAGCTACATTGGAGGAGAGATGATCTTGCAGCCCCCTCTTTGGTGGCGATAGCAATAATTGCACCCTAGAACTAAGTAATAACAAGTTAATACATCAAACAAGACAAACTACTCATTTGACTGATATGACAGGAGCTCTGATCTAGAGTTTACAATTGGTCAAACAAGACAAACTACTCATTAAACAAGTGTGCCTACCATGAAACGAGCAATCAAAAAATGTGTGTGTGTGGCTTAGAATTTCAGCAAAAATAAACTAGCCAGGTCATTTTTAAATAAATATATATGAAAGCAGTTCTATACCCTAAAAATGCAAGAGACGTCGGATGACTCGGAATTTGCGCTGAGGCACAAAATGGCATGCAGTTATTGTCATATCGAAGAATGAACCAGATAGAAATTATAGCCGCATCATACGAGAACTTGTAGAGCAGGAATGCAAACCACGAATAAACTATATATTGTAGAGGATAGTTATGTCGTGACTTAGGACGAACCAGACCTAGAACAAGATGCAAGATATAATGGCGTCGCTCGTGAACCTGTAGAGCAGGATAAACAAGCATCAAACAAGTGTGCCTAGAATGAAATGAGCAATCAAACAAAGTGTTTCTTACAATTTCCGCAAATATAAACAAGCGAGGTCATTTCAGCAAATATATATGGAAGGAGTGGCATCTCCTAGAATGCATAGTCGTTGGGTGACTCAGAATTTGCGGTGAGCTATACAATGGCATGTAGTTACTGTCATAGCTAAGAATCAACCAGATAAAAATTATAATGGCATTATAAGAGAACGTCTAGAGCAGGAACGCAAACACGAGTGAAGTACATAGTAGAGGACAGTTATGCCGTTGTCAGGATGAACCAGCACCAGATAAAGAATTAATGGCATACCTTGTGAACCTGTAGAATAGGGTATGCAAACCAACATGTTCATTGTTCCATTTTGAGCTATATGCAAGAAAAAGGAAATAGTTAGTGATGCAGCTTTTGAAAAAGCAGATGGCAACAACAAAATTATAATCGAATTAGTACGAAGAATTTAAACGGCTTATAAAGGATATCATAACGATGCCAAGGAGAAAATAATAGCAGTAACTGATCTCAGCATGAACCAGATAGATTCAGCAACTGTAGAGCAGGGAATCCACACTAATATTTTCCACTGACTTCAGATTTTGTAAGTATTACACGGTAGCAGGCAATTACTGTTGTATGGAGTAGCTAAGAACATATGTATGACAAAATAACTAACATGTCCATGACTTGAAATTTTTTGAGCAGCGCATGCAAACCAACATGTCTAATGATCTTGTATGTACTAGCACGAAGAACAGGCATGCCCACTGACATGTATGTATGAGCACGATGACAAAAATACAGTTCACTGTGATAGGCTTGAACCTGCTATACTGCTGATAAAAGAAAAACGGGTTGCAGATTTGGTTAACCTTGGTCAGAGAGGCATCTAAGCATCGTCGGTACCGTGCGGGTGACGTCCAGGTCACCGAGGCTGCTCGATTGCGGTGGTTGTTGGCGTCGGGGAAGCAGATCTTGGGCGATCGATGCCGGCTTGAGCGCAGTGGATGAGAGCGTCGCTGAGGCAGATCCAGTGCAGTGAACGGCGACGGCCGAGCAGCTGGTCTAGGGTGGTGGACATGGAACTCCCTGAACTAGATCACGTCCGGTGTACACAGGTGAAGCAGATCTGGTACGGTTGGGTAGCTTTCAGCGGCCGGGAAGCAGAGCTTGGGCGGTCGATGACGCCATCAGCATGGTGAACGACACCGCAGCTCCGGTGCAGTGGCAGAGAGACCCGTTGAACCATATCTGGTGGGTGGGCATCGGTGAAGCGGCTTCACGGCGGTGCACGAGACCGCCGCTCAAGCAGGTCCGACCGCCGTGGAGTTGCTGCCAGCCGGTGCACGTTGTGGTCGTGGAGGTGAGCGCGTGGGAGAGAGGGGTTGAGATTTTTGGAAGGACCAACGGGAAAATCTGGGCGAATCCGGACTAAGGACGTGAACAAAAACATAAATTATGATCGTGCCCCCAAGCTACTGATTTTAGCTTGCCCATAGGGCGTCAGAACAATGGGTAGAATCGGAATTTTGAAGTCAAAAGTTTTTGAAACTGAGGGGCGGGAAATGCTTCAAGATTGGTGTGTGATTTTGCCGCTTGATTGAGATATTGAATTTGGCGACCGTCCATATAATAATAATATAAAAATGGTACCGTCCCGGTGGGATATTTTGCCTCAAAGTTTTTGAAACTGAGGGGCAGGAAATGCTTCAAAGTCAGTGTATGGTTTAGCTGCTCGATTGAGATTTTGAATTTGACAAGCGCCCATCTGATAATAATACAAAAATGGTACAGCCCCGGTGGGAGATTTTGCCTCAAAGTTTTTGAAACAGAGGGGCAGGAAATGCTTCAAAGTCGGTGTGCGGTTTTACCGCTCGATTGAGATTTTGAATTTGATAAGAACCCATCTGATAATAATAATATAAAAATGGTACTCCCTAGGTGGGAGATTTTGGCTCAAAGTTTTTGAAACGGTTAGGTGGGAAATGCTTCGAAGTCGGTGTGTGTGATTTTTCTGCTTGATTGAGATTTTGAATTTTGCTAGCGTCCATGTAGTACTAGTAGTAGTAGTCAAAAATGTGGTAGAACGTACGGCTATATGGTCAGGAATTCATGGCCGAGACTCACATCAACTGATCATCCATATAACCACACTTGAGGCACTCCCTATGTTCGGTATTACTAGGCCGAAGTAGTACTAGTTCGGAGAATTAACTTCACCTACTCGCTTTATAGCTAGTTATTGCATGCAGTAGTAATCCTAAAATCTAGCCAATGCACGTGGTCACCGTATCTAATTGAAAACATGCAAGCAAATGAATGCACTTCCGTTTTAATAACATGATCGGCCAGTAGCATTACACAACGTGGTGGTTCAAATTTTACAGTTAACTAGAGGAGTAATTGAGCAAACCTAGATGATTAATTGGTCCTCCGGCCTAGCAATTGTGGCTATAAAATAATTAAGAGGTTTATACACCTTTAGTCCTACATCTTGCATCGCGAGAGCGTTTTAGTCCCATTTATTGAAATATGAGCAATACTAGTCCCTCAACTTATATCTCGAGATCATTTTAGTCCAATTTAATGAAATTTCAGTGAATTTGACTTAATTTGTCCACAAATAGCGTTGATTTTTTTAAAATGACCCCTCTATATTTTTTATGTCATTTGTGTCCCCATGCGGACTGATAAGTGGGCCACCTGTTAGTAGACATAAAAATAAAATAGTTAAATCTCTAAGAGGAGAATGGATTCAAACTTAACAATTTTATACAACGACACACACACCCACAAGCCACTATGTCGGTAGATGCCCACGACTACTCATGTGAGACGAGGAGTACTTGAGATGACATAATTATGCCAGACGAGGAGTACTTGGGGGAAATAATTATTTATACAATAAAAAAGCACATATGAACACAAAAAATGATCACGTCTATGTTGTCACAGTCCATAATATCAATTGTATAGCTTTGTCGTTAACCTAGTAGCTAGCTGCAGTGTCTAGAATAAACTTGAGTTTTTTCTTATTCGCAAAAATGAAAAGGAATAAAGTTGAGTTGTTATTGTACCTCAGAACACATTTTTTTGAATATCCAAAATAAAGAATACATCAGCCAGAGCGCTCTTCAGTTAATTACTTCTATGTGCATGTTGTAGTGACAAGGTTGATTTCTTCAGTAGTGCAGGTAATCAGTTCGATACACTACAATACATTGGTAGTTTTTCTTATTTGTGTTCTTATTTAGATCCTCTTATCAAGTCGTACCAAGGTCATAGCTGGCAGGCAAAAAATACATAGGGGTCATTTTGCAAAAAATATGATGCCACATGTCACTTCCAGAATTAGTTACGACGAATTCGGACAAAATCACAGAAATTTTATTGAATTGGACTAAAATGTTCCTAGTTACAAGTTGTGGGGCTAGTGTTGCTCACTTTGCAAGATGTGAGACTAAAACGCTCCCGCTGTACAAGTTGTGGGACTAAAAACATATATACCTCAATAATTAACGATCGTGCTATTGAGAGAACATGAGGTTTTTAGCTCAAAGGAGCATACACCCCATCTGGCCACATGGTGAGCATCCAAGGGGACCGCCAAAAAGCGAAATTGAAAAATGGAAAATGCTATGCAAAAAATGGAAAATGCCCTGAGTTTACGTGTGCCCTAAGGGACCAGGGAGCGCAGGTTTTATTCTTAGATTTTGGGATAATTAAATACAATGAGCTTATGATACTACTACTACTAGTATCATCCTATACCTACACACTCGCGTGCTCCCATGAGTCGTAAGCTGCTGTGTGCACGATCATTGTATTGTAATTAGTGTGTGTGCGCATGCGCGTGCCCGTGCCAGTTTGATGAAATGCGCTTGTAGTTGCTGTGTGCATGCCGTCGCCTTGTTTCCACACGATTCGCTTGGCTTTCCCAGGCCTTTGTTTAAATGTGTGTCTCTGGAACCGCTTCCTGTGTCGGTCGGTGGGACCGAGACCACACGAATGCCATCATCCATAGCCGACAAGAAGCAGGAGGACTCGCCATGGGCTGGTCTCCCTGAGGGACTCATCTAGAAGATAGGTGACATCTTCCTTTCAACGAACAACTTCGACTACTACGCCGCCTTTCGGGCAGTCTACAGCGCCTGGCGTGGCTTCACGGAGGAGCGTTTTATGCCAGCCAACTGGATTATTCTAGAGCTCCAGTTGTTGGAGGAGTATCGGGTAGAAGACGTCGCCATCATGTTGCTGAACGTGAGAACTGGTCGCCACCTTGAGAAGAAGATTAGCCGGGTTATTCGCATGTGCTTTCTTTATATTCATCTGTATATATGTGATCCATTTTTTGCATTCACATCCTATACTACCTATTTTTCAAGTTCTGTTTCTTCGTCCACTTGTTGCCCAGGAATTTGCTCTATGGTTTACCTTGATTGAATTTCAGTCCGTTTACCTTGACTGAATCTCCGTTTCTCCTCCCTCTATCTCTAGAAGGTACTTTTATGTCGGTATCACAACCGGCGGCCTCCTTGTGCTTGGACAGAGGGTGCAATCATACAAGACCCGGTTGTACAACCCTTTCTCGGGCGCTATCAAGCGCCTAAGGGCTGAGATACCGACCAAGCAGGTGGCTTCTGTCGCTGTGACGATGTTCCCGTCGTTGATGGTGTTTACATTAAACCATCATAACACCACCATTCGGTGGGAGGATGAGAACACGGAGGAAGGGAGTCGCCTAGTATTTGGTGAAGGGTGGTACTCGCTGTATGACTTTGCGGAACTTTGGAGCATGACTTCTTATGCCGGTGATGTTTTTGTCGTAGATAGATACGGGTCTGTCCTCTCGACTATGTGTGATGCTGCTCATGGAGATGTCCAGCTGCAGCGCTCCCCACGAACCCTAGAGATGCATCCCACCGTTGCAGACCCTATTCCAGGCTGCCAGTTCCCAGAGAATCGTTTTTAGCTCGTCGAGTCCGACAGGAGTGGTTGTTTGTTGTGAGTGGACTGGTCTACGGCGGCAGGCCGGTTGTTTACCGGACTAATTCCTAGAACCATGTCCTTAAGCTGGTTAGAGGCATCGAAAGTTATGCTCTCTTTGTTGCTGACAATCGGTGCGTCTGCTTCATCTGCGCCAGGGTACCCATGGTGCAGGCTGCCAACATAGACTATGTAGACCTATCCGAGATTAGATCTTACAACTTGAGGCTCTTACGTGGGAAGAGGAGCCAAACATTGTATATGGGTATGGAGTAGGAGGATTATGGATCAATGACCGTCCTTTCAAACTCGATCGATTGCTGGCGGAGTATTGCAGAATCGTCGAGCATTCTGAGCTGCAGATGGTGCCGCCATATGGCAAGGATGGTACCACCCACTACGATTACTACGATGGCTATCCATAAGATTGATGGATTGTGTGGGTCTGCTCCTGATGTGTTCTCTTCAGGTCAGCTCTCTATGTGTTCACTTTGTTGAGTGAACGTCTATGAAATTTGCAAGTTCTATGGTGCCCGTGTAATACAATGTACGTTCTCCCTGTTCCAGTAGATCATGTGTTGTACCTCTTACAATTTCACTGTTTTTTCATGTGTGTGTAGTAATTCTGATAGATGCTCAGTTTGTAACAATCCTCAAACAACTTACAACTACAAATTATAGTAGATTATTACAATCCTTAGTAAACTTGATAGTAATAAAATGAAGCATAAAAGTTGCATTAGAGTCCAGACAACTAAAAAACCACCATAACTGGTGTTACAGAAAATGTCTCTATGGAGCTTGCATCCCGACACATGTAACAACTGGCTTCCCATGAGAGCTGTAGATGATATTATTAAGTATGTTCTGCGTTAAGGCTTGCCTGTTTTTCAATTCATATAAGTCTTTGCGTGCTATGGTGATTACTGAATATGTTTTGTTGGCTTCTTGCTCAACAATATCACGAGCATCTTGGAGGGCATCGTCAAATAATCTTTCAACTGAAAAACTAGGATCAGTCAAAACGGTGTGCCATGAGCAATAGGTATTGTCACTGCTGCTGTCTGAAACAAAATCTAAACTTGGAGAAGCAGGTCTTTTTTCGGCATTCAGAGGGTCATTTGCAGCCTGAAACAAACACAAAACAAGTTATAACAACATTACCATGCAATCACACCACCATGAATTTTAAATGTGGCAATGCGGTAATATATAAGGAAGGAAGCAATTAATAGTGGTGGCTCATACATCTATTTCTTCTTGAATAACTGGACCAGCTGGCACCATGGAGCGATGCGAGCATGTGCTGCTCTGTGAAATGACTGCTCTACTTGAAGATGGCTGAGACCAAGACAAAAAAAGTTACTTAAACAACAGACTTGGGAAGCAAACTACAAGTTCATTTTGAATAACAATGCGAGCAATCAACCAAAGTACCTGATGCAGACTGCTCAAACTAGTATGTGCAGAACATGAATAAAACGAATATTAAAACTAAGCCATTATGTTTCTCATATATAAACTAGCCAGGAACTACACAACAAAATGTGCCACTGATTTAATCATAGACAAAAAAGAGAGTAACTCGGCCAATAAAAACACATCAATTATGAGCCTCGAATATGCTAGCCAGATAATTTCAGACAAACAATGAATCAAGCAATCATACATTGAATTATTCATGAATAGCCATATAATTTCAACACTTCGGCGGCCTGAGAACAACAAACTGAACCATCAAGTGCCTCGTATTAAAATAGCCAGTTCATTTAACTATGATACATAGTAGATACAAGAGTGAGATGAACTGCATAGACTTCCTTATGATACATGTGTGAATCTTATCGCTAGTGTGGCCTTGTTCTTATTATCAGACAACTCAGATACAATACACCCGGCCTCTCCATATCTAGGAAATTGAACTAAGCACATGGAACAAAAGAAGACCATAGTGGGGCTAAACTGTTTGACGCTAATTTTTGGCAAAAAAAATGAAAACAAGAAAGACAAATGGTAAATTTAAGCAAACAAAAAATATGGTAAGGACCAAACTTCGGGTGGGGGGCCTTACGGTAGGTGTTACATGAGATCTACGGTGGCTCATGTGGATGGGTGGAGTTTGTACTCCATTATTGCTCCTCTGCATAAAGGTAAGGCTAACTGTAAATACAAACAGATTCCAACATGATATACGTTGGCATGAAGTGAAACAAAAGTGATGGGGTCTTACGAGATTATAGGAGCCATTCACTCTATGATATTGTGTGCCAACTGAGGCTGCTCCTTGCATAATAACAACAAACAGTTTGAGCCACAGGTTAAGAGGGATCAAATCGATAGTACATAATGGTCAAATAGTATGACGTGTGTAAACGTGCAGTATAGGATAACAGGACAATAGCACGATGAAAATACTATAGTTCGTAAATTGGCGAATGAGAGAGATATTATATAATCATATCACATGTGGACAGGTATAGCAGAGAATGTAAACAAATATGGTAAGTGACTAATAATTCACAAAGAAATAGTACAGTACATAAAACAGTTCAATGCGTGGAGTTTAAGCATAACCACAACGGGTTAATTTTGTACTCCCTCCGTTTCAAAATATAAGATGTTTTAGCTTTGTGAAAAGAGTGCATCTAGACCTCTTTTAGTGTGTAGGTTCATCTAGGTTTGGAGTGAACCTACACACTAAAATGAGTCTAGATACACTTCTTTCACAAAGCTAAAGCATCTTATATTTTGAAACAGAGGGAGTACATAACATGTGTATATCAAGTAAAGAACCTGTTAGTTAGGAAATTTAGCACGAAGACAGTATATTGCCAACAAACAAATCACGCAGGGAGATCTGGTTTTACCTCAGTCGGGGTGGCGTCTAGGCCTCCTCCGCATTCTCACGGGTCACGTCGAGGTCGCCGAAGGTGCTACGGTCGTAGTGGGTGTCGATGACGGGGAAGCAGATCTTGGGCGGGCGAGGATACGAGCAGAACGCTGGACCATGGTGTCTGTGGAGCAGATCCTAGGCGGTCGATGATGTTGTCAGCGCGCCGGACAAGAGGGTGCGGGTACGCCAGCTAAAGTGCAGCAGGGATGTTCCGGCCAATGACGTATTCCTGGAGGAGAGAGAGGGGGAGGGGGGTTGGGTTTAGGTACTGCTAGCACTATACTAGGAAAATTACGAGTGAAGCCCCCCACCTACCAAATTTAATAGGGGTCGAATGGGAATTTTGAAGTATCTGAAATTTTGGGGCACGAACTATGTCCGAATGCGCGGGATCGTTTTCAAAAGGTGTTGAAAATTTTCATGATGCAAAGTCTTAGCTAGAAGTCAAACCACTCATCAAAATTATCTGTGCTTTCTGATATATTAATTAACCGCTCGATGGGTACCTCCAAATGCTCTTTTTATAAAACTTTCAAAGCAACCTACAATTTATTACTTGTAGTTCAAGTTTGACCCAATTTCATTAAATTCAAGAGCAATCTATCGCACTTAGTTGTAGATCAAGTTTGACCTAATTTCATTAAACTATCAAGATGCAAAATCTTAGTAAGAAGATGAACCTGTGGTCAGAACTCTCTTTTGGTTTCTGATAGTATATTAATTGCCCCCCCCCCCCCGCATGCCCCTTCTGATGGGTACCTCTAAGAGCTTTTTTGTAAAACTTTCCAAGCAACCTACAAAGTTTACTTGTAGTAGTTCAAATTTACCTATTATATTTTTTCCGCTTTGCCTATTATAATTTTATATAGTGATGATATGCCAGATGTCTATTATCTGAGTCTCATGTGCAGGGCACGTGAAATTTACTAGTACTTGTAGTTTCAAATTTGACCTAATTTCGATAAATCGACATAAAGTCATTCTAATGGGCAGAGTTAGTTGGGAAGTTTGAAAACTCATAAAACATGGGAATTGTTGGTACAACATGTTGGTCCAATATATATGTATGTAAACTTGGCTTGTGGCATTCAGATCCAATATTATTCAGACTTTTCTTTAAGAAAAAGAACAACCTCGCTTGTATTCTTTACTCGGAAAATGTAGAATTGAATGTTCTTTCTTGATAGTTGGAAACTCACACCGACGATACTGTTTACTACAAGAAGATGCACCGATGATCTACCTATGAAAAGACATTTAATTCAAGATTAATCTATGGCGTTTACTTGTAGCTAGCTCAGTTTGACCTAATTTCGTTAAATTACCAATATGCAAAGTCTTAGCAAGAAGTTGAATCTATCGTCGAAACTCTTGCTGGTTTCTCGTATACTACTTTTGAACCCTCGATGGGTACGTCCAATAGCTTTTTCGTAAATCTATCAAAGCAAAACCTACAATTTACTTGTAGTTTTAAATTTGACCTAATTCCGAGATATCGACGTAAAGTTATTCAAATGTTCTGGTTAGCTATAGCAAGCTTCAAAACCCATAAAACATGGGAATCACACGTACAACATGTTGTCGATCCACTATATATATATATATGTCTGTCAACTTGGCTTGTGGCATCCACATCCAATATTCTTTGGAATTTTCTTTACGAAAAAGAACAACTAACCTCGTTCTTCTTCACTCGGAAAACGTAGAATTCAATGTTCTTTCCTGGTAGTTGGACACTCACACCCACGACACTGCTTACTACTAGAAAATGCACCCATCTACCTCTGAAATGACATTTAATTCAAGAGCTATCTATCGCGCTTACTTGTAGCTCAAGTTTGACCTAATTAATTTCGTTAAATTGTCAAGATGCAAAATCTTAGCAGGAAGTTGAACCTATCGTCAAAACTCTCATTATTTTCAGATATATTAATTGTGACCCCTCGATGGGTACCTCCAAATTAAAAGCTTTTTCTTAAAAGTTACAAAGCAAAACCTACAATTTACTTGTAGTTTCAAATTTGACCTAATTTCGATAAATCGACTTAAAGTCATTAAAATGGGCAGAGTTAGCTAGGAAGGTTGAAAGCTCATAAAACATGGAAATCGCAAGTACAACATGTTGTGCATCGACTATATATGTCTGTCAACTTAGCTTGTGGCATCCACATCTAATATTCATTGGACTTCTCTTTACGGAAAATAACAACTAGTAGCCTCGCTCGTCTTCACTCGGAAAATGTAGAATTGAATGTTCTTTCCTGACAGTTGGAAACTCACACTGACAGAATTGTTTACTACAACAAGGTGCATCGATCTACCTCTAAAAATACATTTAATTCAAGAGCAATCTATCGTGCTTACTTGTAGCTCAAGTTTGACCTAATTTCGTTAAATTGTCAAGATGCAAAATCTTAGCAAGAAGTTGAACATATCAAAAAACTCTCAGTATTTTATGATATATTAATTGTGACCCCTCGATGGGTACCTCCAAAAGATTTTTCGTAAAACTCTCAAAGAAACCTACAATTTACTTGTAGTTTCAAATTTGACCTAATTTAGATAAATCGACATGAAGTCATCTGGTCAAATGGGCAGGGTTAGCTAGGAAGCTTGAAAACTCATAAATAAAACATGGGAATCGTTGGTACAACATGTTGGTCCACTATATATGTCGGTAAACTTGGCTTCTGGCATTCATATCCAATATTATTCTTCGGACATTTCTTTACGGAAAAGAACAACCTCGCTCGACATCACTCAAAAAATTGAGAATAATTGAATCTTCTTTCCTGATATAGTTCGAAAATAACACCGTACCAATGACATTGTTTACAAAAATAAAATGCACCCATCTACCTCTCTGAAAAGTCATATATTTCAACAGCAATCTATCGCGCTTACTTGTAGCTCAAGTTTGACCCAATTTCGTTAAATAGTGCATGCGATGCAAAATCTTAGCAAGAAGTCAAACCTGTTGTCAAAACTCTCGGTTGTTTCTCATATATTGATTGTGACACCCCTCCCGATTGGTACGGTACCTCCAAAAGCTTTTTCGTAAAACTTTCAGAGCAACCTACAATTTAGTTATAGTTTAAGTTTGACCTAATTTTGGTAAATCGACATGTAGTCATTCACGTGGGCGGTGTTAATTAGCTAGGGAGTTTGAAAACTCAAAAACATATGGGAATCGTAAGTAAAACATGTTGGTCCACTTAGTATGTATAGAAGCTTGCTTATGGAATTGAGATCCATATTCTGCTTCGAGCTTTCTTTACGGAAAAGAACCATCTCGTCATCACTCAGAAAACTGAGGATTTTATTTCTTGATAGTTGGAAACTCACACTGACAACATTGTTTACTACAAGAAGATGCACCCATCTACCTCCAAAAATACATTTAATTCAAGAGCAATCTATCGTGCTTACTTGTAGCTCAAGTTTGACCTAATTTCGTTAATCGACAAGAAGTCCCTGAAGTGTGCGAAGTTAGCTAGGAAGCTTGAAAAATCCTAGAAACTTGGGTATTACGTATAAGAAATTGTGGTCTAGTTTGTTTGATAATTGGGGTGGTTGCATTTTCTTTTAATCGTGGTAGGTCTCATAGGAGCAAGGTGCTTGAGAGTTAACACGGTCGATGGAAGTACAAGTTACATCAAGGACCTCATAAAAATGAAAATTGCACCCAAGTCCATGCATTTAGCACAACGACCCTGAAACTGAGCAATGAAGTGTGTGTTTTGAGGTTTGTGCATACTAGCGTTCATCGTGCTAAATACTATCAGTAGAATCTTTGTAGATGCTAAGAATGGAAAAGAAGATCCAATGGTTTGCAATGTTTGGATTTGCCGGTCTTGATCCAACGGTCAATGTTCGAAGTTATCCGTACACTATAAAGTGGTATGGTATGGTATTGTAAGAGATTAGACAAGATAAAGATAAGATAAGAAGTACTGAGAATGGCCGATCTTTTGAGTAACCTTCCCTCCCGATGTTCGGGAAGCAAGTGAAAATTTCGAAAACCAGAAAAGTTTGAATTTTTTTTGCCGCCAAGGACCAGAGTGGTTTCCTTCCTATGTCCTCATCGTCCCTACTCCACACCAACATGAATGTCGAACATGCCAGAGACACAGAGCCGCCATACCAAGGCACACGTGTGCAGCACCACGTTGTGGACGAGGGGGAGATTAGCTGGGCCGGTCCGCGAGGGTAAAGGGTAGGAGAGAGGGAGGATGGATAGTGAGAGGCAGCAAAGGAGAGAGAAAACACACAATTTGTTTTACGTGCATAGGTCCTAAAATTTACTAGTACTAGCATAGTGTAGTACACTGTAAGGCCGCAGGAGTACCTCGTGTCAGAAACCCATCATAACTTTGCTCTGATATGGAACCGCCTTCAACTTCTCTTCACTGCTGCCCTCTTCCCCTGCCAAAGTAAACTTGGCTTGTGGCATTCAGATCCAATATTCTTCAGACTTTTCTTTAGGAAAAAGAACAACCTCGCTCGTATTCTTCACTCGGAAAATGTAGAATTGAATGTTCTTTCTTGATAGTTGGAAACTCACACCGACAACACTGTTTACTACAAGAAGATGCACCGATGATCTACCTGTGAAAAGAAATTTAATTCAAGAGCAATCTATGGCGTTTACTTTTAGCTAGCTCAAGTTTGACCTAATTTCGTTAAATTACCAATATGCAAAGTCTTAGCAAGAAGTTGAACCTATCGTCGAAACTCTCGCTGGTTCCTGGTATATTAATTTTGAACCCTCGATGGGTACGTCCAAAAGGGTTTTTTGTAAATCTATCAAAGCAAAACCTACAATTTACTTGTAGTTTCTAATTTGACCTAATTCCGAGATATCGACATAAGTTTATTCAAATGTGCGGGGTTAGCTATAGGAAGCTTCAAAACCCTTAAAACATGGGAATCGCAAGTACAACATGTTGTCGATCCACTATATATATATGTCTGTCAACTTGGCTTGTGGCATCCACATCCAATATTCTTTGGACTTCTCTTTACGGAAAAGAACAACTAACCTCATTCGTCTTCACTCAGAAAACGTAGAATTCAATGTTATTTCCTGGTAGTTGGACACTCACACCCACGACACAACTTACTACTAGAAAATGCACCCATCTACCTCTGAAATGACATTTAATTCAAGAGCTATCTACCGCGCTTACTTGTTGCTCAAGTTTAACCTAATTAATTTCGTTAAATTGTCAAGATGCAAAATCTTAGCAAGAAGTTGAACCTATCGTCAAAACTCTTGTTGTTTTCAGATATATTAATTGTGACCCCTCGATGGGTACCTCCATCAGATTTTTCTTAAAACTTTCAAAGTAACCTACAATGTACTTGTAGTTTCAAATTTAACCTAATTTCGATAAATCGATATATAGTCATTCGGTCAAATGGGCAGAGTTAGCTTAGAAGTTTGAAAACTCATAAATAAAACACGAGAGTCATTGGTATAACATGTTGGTCCACTATATATGTCTGTAAACTTGGCATGGCATTCACATCCAATATTTTCCAGACTTCTTACGAAAAACAACAACCTCGCTCGTCTTCACTTGGAAATTGTAGAATTGAATGTGTTCTTTCCTGATAGTTGGAAACTCACATTGACGACATTGTTTACTACAACAAGATGTACCGATCTACCTCTGAAAATATGTTTAATTTCAAGAGCAATCTATCGCGCTTAATCACTTGTAGCTCAGGTTTGACCTAACTTCGTTAAATTGTCAAGATGCAAAATCTTAGTAAGAAGTTGAACCTATTGTCAAAACTCTCAGTGTTTGATGATATATTAATTGTGACCCGTCGATGAGTACCTCCAAAAGTTTATTTTTGTAAAACTACTAAAGCAACCTATAATGTACTTGAAGTTTCAAATTTGACCTAATTTTGATAAATTGACATAAAGTCATTCTGTTAAATGGGCAAAGTTATCGAGGAAGTTTGAAAACTCATAAAACATGGGAATCGTTGGTAGAACATGTTGGTCCACTATATATGTCGGTAAACTTGGCTTCTGGCATTCAGATCCAATATTCTTCGGACATTTCTTTACGGAAAAGAACAACCTCGCTCGTCATCACTCAAAAAATTGAGAATTGAATGTTCTTTCCTAATAGTTGGAAAATCACACCGATGACATTATTTACTACAGGAAAATACACCCATCTACCTCTGAAAAGTCATATATTTTAAGAGCAATCTATCGCTCTTACTTTGTAGCTCAAGTTTGACCCAATTTCGTTAAATAGTGTCAGGATGCAAAATCTTAGCATAAAGCAAACCAGTTGTCAAAACTCTCGGTTGTTTCTCATATATTGATTGTGACCCCCCGATGGGTACCTCCAAAAGCTTTTTCGTATAACTTTCAGAGCAACCTACAAAACTTGTAGTATATAGTTCAAATTTGACCTAATTTTGATTAATCGACATATAAAATCATTCAAGTGGGCAGAGCGATAAGCTATAGGAAGTTTGAGAACTCATAAAACACGGGAAATCATAAGTACAATATGTTGGTCCACTATATATGTGTGAAAACTTGGCTTGTGGCATTTAGATCCTTATTCTTTGGACTTCCTTTATAGGAGAGAATGATCTCGATATCACTCGAAAAATTGAGAATGTTCTTTCCCGATAGTTGGGAAGTCACACTAACAGCATTGTTTACTACAAGAAGATGCACCCATCTACCCTAGAAAAGACTATTAATTCAAGAGAAATCTATCGCGCTTACTTGCTTGTAACTCAAGTTTGACCTAATTTTGTTAAATAGTCAAGATGCAAAATCTTAGCAAAAAGTTGAAACTATCGTCAAAACTCTCGGTGGTTTCTAACATATTGATTGTGACCCCTCGATGGGTGCCCCCCAAAAGCTTTTTCATAGAACTTTCAAAGCAACCTAGAATTTACTTGTAGTTTCAAATTTGACCTGATTTCGATATATCGACATAAAGTCATTTAAATGGGCAGAGTTAGCTAGGAAGTCATTCAAATATCGATAAACATTTAATTCAAGAGCGATCTTTTGCGCTTACTTGTAGCTCAAGTTTAACCTAATTTTGTTAAACTGTCAAGATGCAAAATCTTAGCATGAAGTTGAACGTGTCATCAAAACTCTCAGTGGTTTATGATATATTAATTGTCCCCTTAATAGGTACCTCCAGAAGAGTTTTCATAAAACTTTCAAAGCAACCTACAATTTACTTGTAGTTCAAATTTGACCTAAATTCGATAAATAATTGGCATAAAGTCATTCAAGTTGGTGGAGTTAGCTTGGATGTTTGAAAGCTCATAAAACATGGGTATCGTCAGCACAACATGTTGGTCCACTCTTTATGTCTGAAAACTTGTCTTGTGGTATTCAGATCTATATTCTTCGGAGTTTCTTTACGTAAAAGAACAATCTCGTCATCACTCGAAAAATTGAGAAATAAATGTTCTTCCATGATAGTTGGAAACTAACACCGAGGACATTACTTACTACACCACCCATCTACCTCTAAAAATACATTTAATTCAATAGCAATCAATTGCCCTTACTTGTGTAGCAAATGTTTGACCTAATTTCGTTAAATCGGCAAAAAGTCACTAAAGTGTGCAAAGTTAGCTGGGAAGCATGAAACATCCTATTTCTAAAAAATTTGGAATTATAAGAAACCATGTTCCACTTTGTCTGATAATCGAGGCAGTGTAATTATTTTTTAATTGTGGTAGATCCCGTAGGAGCGAGGTGCTTTATTAGTTAACACGCGGTTGGTGGAAGTACAAGTTATATCAAGGACCTCATAAAAATAAAAATTATATCCAAGTCCATGCATTTAGCACAAGATTCCTGAAACTAAGCAATGAAGTGTCTTTTGAGGTTTGCTCGTATGCTAGATATTATAGAGCCAAAATTTGTTCTGAAATAATCTACATTCTAGCTTTTACTACTAGTACGTATAGTAAATAAGAATCCATAAAACAGAGTGATCGTACTCTCTATTGGAGTAGTAACTTGGATTGGTTTTTCACATATCTAAGTACTACTACTAATTATAATTTCTCAAAAAAAGTACCACTAATAAATGCAGTACTAGTTTGTTTGATTTGTTCTAAGATGTAGTACCACTACTATTACTAGTACTCCCGCTGTCTGGGATTATTAAGGCTATTTAAATTTGATCAGACCAAAAAAGTTAATTACAGGTTGGTGTCGAAGACATGCATGCAGTCCTTGGTCTCTCCGCTTCATCACTATACACCCTGCATCAGGCCGCAGGATTTTCGTCTCTCTCTAGGAGTAGATCTTCTTGCCTCTCACTCACCTGGATCTTCTTGCCTCGGTCTCTCCCTCTGTCTGTACTGTAATGTCTGGTACAGTACAGCGTGACCTACTTTATTACTCACCTGTCAACTTTCTGTAGCCTTTTTGTTTTGACGAAGCATGTACAACGTGTGGACACTGTCTAAGAAAAAAGTGACCAAGTGTAGCTGTCACTGGTGCGCCCATGCCTAGCGTATTTCTGTACAATTGTACAAGTACAGTATGAAACTCAATCAGTATACTCTTCAGTATACCCATCCAACCCAAGTTTCTAGCCGGCAGGCACTACATCGGCGAGACGATCTTCCCTCTGTAACCACTCCCACAAGTTCGTGTACCGCGTTGGTGGATTCGACCGTGAGCCGGCTGCTATGGATGTCGTCTAGTCTAAGGCGATGATTGAGTGCCCCTACGATGGCTGCTTTAGCTTGGTCGCCTTCGACAAGCTCGACGAGCACAAGATCGCGTGCTCACACGGTCCATGCTCCTGCATTGATTCCGCTTGTGATTTCATTGTCTCGCTGGCAGGACTCCTTCCCCACATGAAGGAGGCCCACAGGGTCATAGTAACCAGGGCCATCTATGGCAACACGTTCTTTTGCCTCACCCCGACTCCACCACCAACAAGCACGAGGGGATTCACGCGCTTCCTCTGCGGGGATGACGGTGCCGTGTTCGGCCTGACCATCAGCGTGCTCGGCACGACCGCCGTCTTATCCTTGGTGTGCATCAGGCAGGACAGGTGCTTGTGGCCGCGGTATACGGTGAAATTGTGTGCGCCTGGCCCGCCGGGGTCGGTGGACTTGTCGATGGCCAAGAGCCTTAATTCGGTAATCAAGCTGACAAGCAGCTCGTCGCCGGCCAACTTCCCGTTCGACAAGCTCAGGACGTACCTCGGGGTACCGCCGTGGTTCCTGATGAAGGTTGGACAGTCCATCCATGTATCTTTCTGGATTTGCATCGACAGGAAAAATGATCTTAAGCTACAGCTGATGATCAAGACTGTAATGGTGTATTAGCAGATAAATAGTACTACTAGTAGTACTATTTTACTACTCCAGTTTACTAGTAGTAGTCGTATGTAGGTTCTCTTTTGGTACTAGGAAGGATGCATTTTGGATGTAAACTAAGTTTGGTGCTAATGTTATTACGGAGTATTTAGGGGTTTAGTATGACTTTTATGTAATCGTTCACTTCTACGATATGGACCAGAGATAAACACACTAACCGTTCTTACGGTGCTTCGATTTTAGTCATCCAACTCAGTGATTACGGAATTTTATGTCCAAACTTGTCAATTTGCCTTGATTTAAGTCTTGAACCAAGATTGCCGTCAAAATTGCGATGTGTGGATGACGCATCAACGTGGCTCCAGCGTGCAGGATAGGCTGCCCTGAAATTTAGCCTTAATATCTAGAAAATAATATGGACATCTATGACATCAACTCAATGTTATCAGAATCATCACGAACCATGTTTTCATATTATATGCATTTGATATTATGTAAGTTAGTATATTTGCACATATAGTTGGTCAAACTTTATAAATATTAACTTCGACAAAACCTAGTATGCTTTATAATTTGGAAACGAGGGAGCATCTAAGTACTAAAATGCGTTGAAATACATGCGTATCTAGACAAAGCCAAGTCAGTAACTACTATTTTAGGATGGAGGGAGTAATTATTTATGAGTAATCTATTTTTCACAAATTTTTTAAAGCCACGGCACGTGCCCACGACTAGAGCATGGACCAATGCATAATAATCACGCGACCATGCGGTGGCGATCTACTCCGTACTGGATTGTGCGGAGGCGCACTAGTGGAGCACACGCTCATGCCGTTCCTGAGTACGTAGATAGGAGTACAAAAATAGATAGATCTTGTTGTTTATCGTACTATTTTTTCCCTGTAAGGCAACCTGTACATGACTAGTATAGTACTATATTGGCACAACTTCTTCTTTTGGCGCTACAAGATGAATGTGGAACTCTCTGTGTCCGTTCTAAAAAACTCTCTGTGTAACATTAGTGTACTAGTACTTCTTGTACTCCCTAGTTTTTTCGGACGCGCAATAAAGTAGTGCAGTAAGTCTTTTTGGTCAAGCTGCATGCAACGAGCATTGGTTTGACAGGACAATGCAGGTTTTTAGATATCCAAATTTCTACTCCAGCTCGATGGCTCAAGACACGAAGCAGCTAGTACTCCTCTATCCTCCGGCTATTGCCCAGATCAAAATGAACAAGCAAAAGATTGTGTATCTTGGAAATTGCCATGGCCATTTATTACCTGCAGAGCTTTATTTTGTTTCCTTCGAAGCACCTACAAAGACTGATATTGTACTGTACTAGTAGTACTACTTGTAAATAACGTGCTACGGTTGGGCTCTACAGCTAGTACTAGACATAGACTTTAGTAGCTACTCTCGTCATAGTGAATTATCCAAGAGGTGGAGTTCCTTTTTTTTCTCCAAGAGGTGGAGTTCCTTTTTTTCTCCAAGAGGTGGAGTTCCTTTTTTCCCGAGGAAACCTTTTTTTATTCCTTCTTTGCTTCAAAGAAAATTTAAAGGTTTTGTGAAGGATCTTGTCCCTTAGGAAATAATCCTACGTTGTTTTGTTTGATTCATAGGATTCCAATATGTAAGAATTATGTCCCGTTTGGAATGCAAGATAGGAAAAATATAGGAATAGGAAAAACATGAGAATTGAGATTCCTTCGAAGTATTCCTTTGCCCTCTATTTTTAGGAAAATTTCCGTCCACTCCAACCTCATGGTATAATTGCTTTGCTTTCCCTGTGATTCAAACATATACTTGATCCAAATTCCTATAGTTTCCTCTTCTTATCTTTTGAGAATCCTGCAAATCAAACGAGCCTTGAGAGATGGTCTTTCTTTCTTTTTTGTCTTTGATCATTTTTTTTGTTTAAACATAGGGTCATAGAGCTTCCTCAGAACATGAGGAGGGTGGAAATTGCACAAACCTCCAACAATTGGATTCGAAATTGCAGGAAACTCCAGATAATCAGGATAGTCTAGTTGCAAGAAACTACTGTACTACAATTACTTTTGGGTACAAATGCTGCACATAGCACAAAATTCTCGATTAACCCTCTTAGCATTATTTCTTACAAACCCGGGGCTCAACAGTTGGAGCTCTTTGCAACTACGGCTCTAATTGTTGGAGGTTTGTGCAACTAGCCTCAATTGGAGCCCCACCCCCACTCGCTCACCTTCTGCAGTACTACTAGTAGTAGAGTAATAGTACTACGCACCATCAACCTTTGTCTTCTCCATCGCACCCTGGCCACCAGCTCACGCCAATGATCTCCCCTCCCTCCCCCGCCCCACCCCACCCCAAAGAAAGCCCCCAAAATACCATTCGCAACCTCCTTCCATGGTGAGATCGAGCAAGGTCTGTAAAGATCCTGAGCAGTTTCAGAAGGTGTTCACCGAAGGCCCTCTTCAAGTACTCATCAACCATTATGATGCCACCACCACCGCGAACCTTGTCGGTTCGTCCAAACATATTCTTCAATCAGCAAAAGAGAGCGGAACTGTGCCTTTTTCTCATCCGTTTGGCCTCCCATGTGTTCTTCATTATCACCCGACGGTGAGCCCGTGGGAATCCAAAGACTGCTTCGAAGTGGCGGGCAGCACGGGAAAGCTGACGCTGCTGGACAGGTTCTCCTCCGATGCTGTGATGCCAAATGGTTTTGATGAGCAGCGAGCAGGCGTCAATGGAGATTGGATGGTCACAGTTGGGCACGATTTCATGTGGGACCTTGTCAATGTGTACACTCATCGCAAGATTGTTATTCCGCAAGTGTCGACTTTTGAACCGATCGAAGGTTCTTCACTTACATTTCAGGATGATGCTGATGAAGTTCGACATACTAAACTACAGAAGCTAGTCATTTGCCAAGTTTTGACAGCTGCTAGGGGATACAAAGATTTCTCTCTAGTCGCCATTTTCGAATTTAAGATTGCTGTCATCAAAGGGAATGATAGTCATGGATGGTCAGTTTGTGTGAACGAGTTCTAGGGCTACTTCAGATACTGCGATGCTATTATCCAACATGACCGTGTGTTCGTCGTGACCGAGAATGGCTGTGTTTATGCATGGAAGTCTCTAGAACTTGGTAAATTCTTCTCCCTACGTATTTTATTAGCTTTGTTCCTGAATCGATGCAAGCTATTTTTTCTAAACTTTCATTGGTTAGTAGGAATTCCATTAAAATTTTAGTTTCTTTGATTCAAAGGAATTCCCTAGGAATTTCAGAGGAATGCAATCATTAGGAGGTTTTCTTACATATAAGTAGTTTGTTTCATATGATTGAGTTCTGCTGATAGTATTGCTTCGTCTCCTAGTACATCCCATAAAAAATATGGTATCTACTACGTAGTAGTAAGTACTTATGTGAGACCCAGATATTATTCCTAAATCAATATAAGTTATTTTTTCTAAAGTTTTGTTGGTTAGTAGGAATTTCATAGGAATTTTAGCCTCTTTGATTCGTACGAATTCCCTAGGAATTTCAGAGGAATGCAATCCTTACTAAGTTTTCTTACATATAAGTAATTTGATTCATAGGATTGAGTTCTACTGATAGTATTTCCTTGTCTCCTAGTACTAGTACATCCATAGAAAATATGGTATCTACTAGTAGTATTTGCGTGAGACTCATATACTAGACATATGACATATCATAACTATATAGAATTATAATACTAGGTAAAGCTCAAAAAATTAGAAATTTGATCGATATCTATAAAGTATGGGCGCATATTTAGTTCTTGTATTTTCTATCATGTAGAAGTCGACGTTTATTAGGTACTAGTACTTGTAAATTTTGTTAATATGGTCTTGAGAAATGAAGGTGAAGATTCTAGAATGATGGAGAAGTGTGTTTTGAGGATTGTGCATAGTGTTCATTGTGCTAAACACTATCAATAGAATCTTCAAGTAGATGCTAGAATGGAAAAGAAGATCCAACTGCTGGCAATGTTGGGATTCACAAGTCTTGATCCAAAAGTGAATATTCAAAGTTATTCATACACTACATAGTGGTACGATAAGATAAGATATTAAACCTCCTAGAAATAATCCTTGTTGGTTTTCCTTTGGTATATAAGACACCAAAATCTTGTAGGATCCAACCTTGCTTTTTTCCCTATGAACTTTACATTCAAGATCCTATAGGATTATTTCCTATTTCATTTGATCCCATGAATCAAACCGTGTCTCTTGGAGAATTTCCATAGCATATCCCGATTTCGAAAAGAATTAGAATTTCCATAGCATCTCCCTAAGTTGGCATTTTTTACACAATCAAACATCTTAAGTATAATCAAGATTTTTAAAAATAGTACTGTATATCAACTTCTATAATGTCAGACCAATATCAATATTATTTCCATGTTACATTTCCTTTCCCTTTGAAGGTCCTACCCTTATCCTGTCGCCACGCGATGTGATGTAGCTGGCACATGGGTTTGTTGAGGATGATGAGGAGAATGATCTTGGTAGGTGGTGGTTAGCAAGAACTGCCGGTGGTTCAAGACTTATTCTAGTCTATACATATGGTGTCTCAGGCAATGCAATAGCTAATGATACTAGTGTTGTTCACTATGGTCGCACCGTTCACACCTATCCTTCTGGGTTAGAGTTCATGGTATTCTTGATGGACACAAGCCAGTTAACTACAGCTAACCGTTGGAAAATGGTTACTGACCTTGGATCATATTCTCTTTTCCTTGGCGTGAACTATCCGATTATCATTGCAGTAGGTGATGCAAATGATCCGCTAGGACATCTGACGAGAAGGAACTATGTTTACACATCACACCAAGAAATTGGCTACAAGTACAGGTCGCGTCCTGAAATTTGCCGCTTCAGTCTGAATAGTGACGCAGCTGTTGGTTTCCACACCAACACTCCCTGGACATGGTCGGATACTCCATTTTGGTTCATCCCAAGCTTCTCAAACGCCTTGGAGTGGAACGAGCCTATTCAAGGATATCTCATTTGGTCTCGGCCTTCTATTGAACTCTTTCTTTTGGCTGGTTTTTAGCTGATGTACGAGTACTCAGCATTTAGTTTCGCACCTGGTCCGGCTTGTAAAATACTCCGTATGACAAAAAAAACCCATTTATACACTTGGTAGTTTCTCCAGTATGTATATTTCACCAAGCTTGTAAAAGAACTTTATTAAGAGTATAATTGTACTCTACTACTACTATTCCGTACATAATTTCTTCCAGAATGTTGTATAATAGTAGTGTTGTTAGTATTACTCCTTACAGGTTCGTAGTTTTGTTTCTTTTTCACTGCAGTTTGGGTCCTATAAGCCTAAGTTGGACGTGTTGGTAAGTACTTCGCTCAAAAACTGCACGCGGTGGAAGGAACACGATGTTTCCAGGTTTACCAGGAAAAACATGTCGCTCATCATGGCATCACCAGTGATTTGACAAGGCAATAATGTACGACAGTGTGCTAGTCTAGTTTTTTCTTCTTCTGAACAAGTACTACTTGTCTACCTAGTACTAGTAGTAAAGGTCTACTAGTAGGAGTATCAGAGAACTCGATGAAGCTAGCTGGAGTACTACTGTCAGTAGCTACCGTAGAAGAGAGAGGGAGGGAGTTTTGCACACGCCGGTGCACGTGGGAGCGCGTTCCTTCCGAGACAAGATGGATTTAACTCCCTCACCAGCCTCCCGCACGCACACACAACCTCTTTTACTCAGTCCCTTCTTCCCATCCACTATCGCCCCCTGGCCTCTCGCTCCATATTGTTGCCAACTAGCTCCTCAGCTCCGTCCTCTACAGGTGGCGGCGAGATCGGCACGGCAACCTTCTATAGGGCGGTGGAGCATTCGTCATCTCTATCCCGCGGTAGCAATGGCGGTTTGTGGAATACTAGAACACTCGTACCTATTCCCTCAATTTCATAATATAAGATGTTTTAGCTTATGTGAAACGAGTGTATCTAGATTCACTCCAAACTTACATGATAGAGTTGATGATGCGGTTAAATTTTTATTGTCGATTGCACACCATTGTCATGTGTAGAGTAGTTCTTATCCCAGTTATGCATCCTTTTTTTGTAGACTAGGATTCCATAGAAGCTTGTTTTCTGGGCTAGATCCTATAACTAAGAATAGTAGGGATCCGTTCGAAGTTGGTAGTTCGACAGCGCAAACTTTTGAACATTTGCATATATTTGTCCATCAACATCATGTAATCAATATTACAACTTGCTGCAGAAGGAGATAGGGGAAGGAGCAAAAAAGAGGATTCTCGATGAAATAGGTTCCAATCCTGTGACTTCTGCTATCCTAGATGACAAGGTAAATCAATAGAATGACATATGTTATTGTCGTTGCACGTAGATGCTTTCGCTGTAATCTCTGTTTATCTTGTAACCGCAGAAGCACAAAGTTGAAGAAGACTCTCACTTTCCTGATGATGGAGTAGAAAATGGATTTCAGATCGCTACACCTAAGACGCCTCCTTGTTTACCTTCTATGGAGACTGATGCAGTTGCAGCTGCAGCTGGTACTAATGAGCCTACATCTTCCATCATCATGCCAGATGATGGAGGTGGTGGATTGGTTTTACCATACATGGAGACTTGTGCGGCTAGAGCTGGCAGTGAAGAGCCTTCAGAGGACATTGTGGTGCTCGATAGTTCACCTATTGTGGAGACTCATGCTACCGGTTCTGGCGCTGCTGTTGGTGTTGCTGATCCCTCTCCCGAAATTATCGTGCCACCTGAAGGAGGCGGTGATTTTGGGTTTACAATCTGTAGAAACTGTTGCACCTGAAGGTGGTGAACTATGATGCAGAGCTTTCTTTCTTATGATTTGTATGCTTTTCTTTGGAACCTATATTATGGAGCTACCTTACGCATTTCTTACACTTTTGCCTGTTGAACTATAGTGTGGAACTGGAAATACTCCTAGTATGTAATCATAATTTTCGGATGCTTGAGTATTATCGATGATAAACCAATGCTAGCTGAGCTGCACGAGAATTGGCCTCTGTCACTTGCAGGCGTGGTTCATGGCTCATCTCCTTTTCACAAGCACGGTGAAAAGATGGTTCTGTTCCTTTTCTTGCAATGCCATTATGCTTGTGTTATTGATCTAGCAACTTTATGCTGATCTTGTCACCCAATCCGCATTTATGTCTCTACATACAAACATATTTGTTCACATGACTTGAATAGAAAACAGTATCTTCTTTGCATCGACTAACACAAGGAGACATGCAAATATTTATTTATTTTTGAAATAAGGCAAACGTTATGCCATTTTCATTGATAGAGAGGGACATGCAATTCAATTAAACTACGATAACTACTCGTACAAGTCATAGAATGGTAGGGATTTCCATAGGAAATCATCACCTCCAGCATCTTGTTCTACAGAAGGCGTTATTACCAGATCCACAACCTTCTTTTCCTTGGGACGACAATATCAAGTGCAAGATTTCGAATCTAAACGTAATCCAGTGTAGGTTCATCAGGACAACCTCCCGCTGCGTCAGTCTCCACAGAAGGTACATTAGCGCTATGGTAGACACCGTTGGAAATGCAAGCTGAAACTTTTGTTATACTCCTATCAGGACCACAGATAAGGGCCGGAAATTCAAGCTCCGAAATCTAGCGTTACAAAATAGACAAAGAGGTTACCCCATCTGGACAATTCATAGACAATTCACAGTGCAATTTGAGCGTCTTACATGATCCTTAGATCTTAGTCCATCCGGTCTTTTTATTGGTGGAACAAAATTTGCTGGTACTTTTATTTCTGCGAAGAACCTACAAAACATAGCCAAGTCAGACATCTAAATATATCTAACTTTTCTACAGTCTTATATGTGAAGATATCTTTGCATAACACTCACTTATCAAACTGTCTACGGATATCTTCCTGCTCCTTGGAAATGCGAAGTCGATGTTCTATAGGGTACATCCATCTATACTGTACTGTACCTCTAAGTACTTCCTCGTCGGATACATCAACAGCCAAATGCTCCATCATATCAAGAAGGTGGGGAATATGTCAGGTCAAAAGCTTGCACAGGATCTCTGCCAAGTCCTTTTTAAGTTGTTTTCGAACTCTTCTGTACACAGCTTTACTATAGATTTACCTAAAGAAAGTACCTACCCAAATCTGCAAGCACCTTGTAAATCTAGATGGTCACAAGGTTTAAGTATTTATAGGAGAGGTGGAGAACAAACCAAAGCCAAGAAGAATGTCCAGTGCCTGAATCTAGCAGGTGAAGCATGGGGATCGCCCAGCTGACCGCCGGCCGGTGCGTCTCGTGAAGAACGACGCGACCAATGGTGGTAGGCCGGCACTGTTGATAGAAAGGCGTCGAGAAGTTTTTTTTAAGGCGTGGAGAAGTTTGCGGCCTGGTTCTAATGCAGTGCATCTCCCATAAGAACGACGCAAAATTTGCAGAGACAGGGGCTGGTCACTCGATTGAGGGCGTGCTTAGGAAAGTTGGGGGTCTTGGCGGAAAGTTTTGGCGGGCACGGAGTGTTTATCCACAATTTTCACAGAAATATCTATAAATATTTTATCGGATTTGCCAGTTCTCAAGAGTCACCTCTCTCGCCATTGGATTTACCTCACGATTGGTGCAACGTGAGGGTTACACATTTGCTGGAATAGCTTGTAACTGGGAATTTAATGAGTTGCAACTACTAGGTTACAACTGATCATTATCACAATTAGTAGGGTGACGTTAGCTCCTTAACATAACAAGTTCTCAGGCGCCTGGGATTTAGGCGCTCATATTTTATACCTTTTTTCCTCTTGTTGATGGCTTTGTTTCGAATCCGGTCGAGCCCTAGCACGTACCTTGAGATTTTAACTATTGAGCCCAAGAAATTAGCCCATCCGGTCTCATTATAGTCCAATACCTTCTAACTCGGCCATGTTTTGGGTCATTCGGCCACGCAAATAGCCCAGTTAGATGGGGCGAGAACCCATGAAAAATAGCCCATCAATCCCTGCTTGGCCCATTTTTCTTCAATTCGGCCTTTTTTATGCACCGTCCATCCACCCTATAAAAAACTCCACCTATCCATGTTTTTAAGTACTACCTACTACATTATTTACACTTAATATTTTTTAGTTGAGCTGTTAGCAATCACGCATAGCAGATGGACAAGCAATTTTTTAAGAAGAAAAATAAATAAGTTATATACGATGTTAGTATATATTTTTTACGTTTTATAAAAGGATAACAATTTTCTTATGTAGTGGCAAGGCATGCAGTTTATTTGTAGCAATAGTTTTGTACTGAGAGGCTGACATGACCGACCCACCTGCCTGCAGCTAGCGCCCATCAACCTTACCATACAAGAGATCAAGTTTAACAAGCGCGTTTAAAAAGTACTTGTACAATAGTCTCGACTTGAAAAAAGAAGACCAAGATCGACATGTTTCTTGTCGAGAGAGGCTGACACGTGGGCCCCAGCAGCAAGACCATACACGCCTGCCGCATGGAACAATGTTATCAAGGTTAAACCAGCGGATGCGACCAAAAAAAATGTCCAACATACACACGTTTCCTCTACATAGGCAGCTGACATGTGGACCCAGCAGGGAGACATTATACGGTTGCTGTATCGAGAAACATTGCCAAGTTCCAAACAGGGAGGCGTGAGAGAAGAAAACAAGTCTAGCATGCACACTTTTCCTGCACAGAGGAGGCGGACATGTCGGGCCCACCAGCCTGTATAAACGACTAAAGCAGCGAGCAACGCTATCAAGTTCGAAACACGAAGGCGCGATAGAGGGTAAAAAAATCCATCATACACACGTTTATTCTAATAAGAGGATGACATGTGGGGCCCATCATCGTGATTAAACGGTATATGCATCGAACAACACTATCAAGTTCGGAACAGGGTAGCGTGAGCGAAGGAAAAAAAATCCATCATACACACGTTTCTTCTAATAAGAGGATGACATGTGGGGCTCAAGAGGTTGGTTAAACGGTAGATGCGTCGACCAGCGCTATCAACTTCGGAACAGGATAGCGCCAGCGAAGGAAAAAATTCCATCATACACATGTTTCTTCTAATGAGAGGATGACATGTGGGTCCCGGGAGGTTGATTAAACGGTAGACGTATGGAGCAGCGGTATCAACTTCGGAACAGGGTAGCGCGAGCGAAGGAAAAAAATTCCATCATACACACGATCCTTCTAATGAGAGGCTGACATGTGGGACCTAGCAGCCTGACTAAATGGTAGACGCCTCGAGCAACGTTATTGAGTTCAAATCAGGGAGGCACGACCAAAAAGTATGGTCTGCTAGAGACACTGATGTCCGGGACCCACACGCCTCAAAAGACTTCGGCGAGTCAACATCGCGCGAGGAAACGAAAATCATGCTTTTGCCATGCGCTGGCCGAGCTTTCTCCATGTTTTTAGCAGATCCGTCGTAGTAGAGGGCCGCGAAACCAGAAAAAAAGATTTTCCATCGACCACAGTCGAGACGAGAATTTCTTCCCTGAAGACGTGACTTCTATGACGACCGTCGGGCCAATTCGTTGCGGAAGAAAACTCTTCTTGTAGTGTGAACGCAAGGAGCCGTACGTGTGCGGTGGCTGCACAAGCCATGCCACCATTTGAAGGACTAACCCTTGCAGCGCTCAACATCAAGTTCACCAAAGACTTTCATCTCAACCGTTTCAACCGTATTAAGAACCATGAGATCAAGTCTACCAAATGGAAATGCCCCCATATTCTGAACCAACTAGGATTCACTGTGATTTTAGTTATCTTTTCAGCAATATAGGTTTGCTTGACTTTGTTTTTTAGGAGGCCACCACCTATCGCTGCTTAACACTCGAATTTCTTAACACCTTGAAGCATATAGTGGGTCCACTATACAGTTTTGAGGAGCACATCCTAGGAGCTGATAGGATTACCTCCCACTTGATGAACCATGAGTATGACTTGTCCATTAAATGATTGGTTCCACTACTTTGGTTTTGCCAACAACATCACTAACATCCACTCCACTTGTTTCACACTTAGTCCTACCCTAATTATTACTTCAATAATATGAGAATTTCAAATCCTGTCCCAAGGGGGAATCAAATTGAGTGTCCTGCGGTTTGCTATTTGTTCATTGTTATTGATAACACCCTACATGCCTGTGGTGAGTTCACAAGAATCAATGAGGAGGACATGTTGATTCTTGCAAAAGCCGCCATTCCAAATTCTAACTTGACACCAAATCTAGTCTCTCTTCTAGTGATTTATTTGAAGTATCAAGCTCTCCAAACTCGTGGATCCATATGCGGAGGAGGAGTTATCACCGTTCTCGCCCGAGCACTCCATCTCAATGTAAGTAACTTGCAGCCATTAGAAGGTGTTCGTCGTCTTAGTTTTGCTACTCTTAATGCATGTGGTATGATTAAAAAAATTAATGGTCTATTTTCTATCGAGGATGGACATCTGCATTATGATGCGCAGGTTGATGCAAGCTTACCACCACAAGCTGAACCACAATGAGAGGAAGAAGAAGAAGAGAAAAAAGGAGCCGAACAAGAGCAGCAGCCACCGAACTACTACACCACCTATGAAGATGTGTAAGTGCTCGAAGTGAACATTGAGAACATAAATAACCTCGCCATCAACCTTCAAGACTCCACCGCGAACCTCTCGCCCCAGTTCATCGGTTGGAGCTGCCAATGGAACTTGGTATATTATCCTCCACCAAAGTGAGCAATAACAAGGCTTACAAAATCCTGTGTGGGGTTGTGTTCCTCAAGTAATTTATTTATGTAATAATAAGGTTATACTATAACTCCTTGAGAGCTTTGAAACACTCGTGTTGGACTCATTCCAACACTTCGCTTTATCTGTTTGTTTTCTTTTTCGATTGTTTGTTTTTAGTATCTTCCTCTGTCGCTAATATTTTTCTATTATTTAACCTAATCTTAAAAAATACATAAAGATTTTCTCTTTTCTCCTTATTCTTGAAAGGTGGATCTTCGTTTGCCTCTTTGCTTTGATATTATTAATGAGAGTGATCCACTTTTGAGTTTTGAAGGTATGTCCTATGTCTCCCACTTTACAAATTTGAAATGTTAATGCTAGTTGGTAGTATTGTTAAGGTACTATGCTAGTGGAAGTAATTCAAAATAGTTAGAGTAAATCTTTCTGTTCATATGAGTAAGTAGTTGAGTAAGCTTTTGTTCTAATTCTTGTAGTTAACCGAGTCTTGCCTTGGAAATAAATATGCTAAATAAGTGCAACAAGAAAAGTCTCCAATTATGACTTGTGTGATGTTTGATTATCCTAAGATTTTAACCTTGAAGATACTCGCCTCCATAGATTTAATGATAATCTAGATAGCACTTTTGAAAGGAGTTGTTTGATTGAAATGAAGTCTAGTAGTGATTGAGATGCATGCCAAAACTAAAATGTGGATCTAAAAGTATGATATTGCTTGAAAGCTTGTTTACAAAACTGATGATGCACACCCTAGGATGACAATTGTTCTAGTGGCCTTGGAACGATCCAGGCAAAAAAATTGATTTCGATTATGAGTTTATGACATGGGTAGCCAGATACATGTGGGAAAAAGTATTGGTACTCTCGGGAGCTGTGGGAAAAGGTTACAAAATTCATCAATGACTTCAACTAGATGCTATTATTGAATCCAATATGATCACCTACAAAGTCTTTGGCATGGTCTCATTACTATTTTATGGATTTTCTTGAAAGGTAAACAATAGAAAGAAGTGTGGACTTGATTCATTGATGTGGGTGTCAATGAGACACTTGATTGTTATGCTTATTTTGACATGATATCTCACACTTAAATTGATGTATGAAACTTCCTAGTGTTCCTTGGCAAGCTGAGAGTTAACTAGAGGAATTGGAATGATTGCTACACTTCTAGTTACTTATGTTTATAGATACTTTATTTTGATTGTCTTGAGTTACCAAAGCTAGTATGATATTCTTGGCACTACTGTAACTATGCTAACCTTTCAAATGAAAGAAGTACTAGAATCATATGGCTGTCTCTCATAAGTGAATTTATATTCTTGTTATTTTAGTTTAAACGTTGAGTTCCTCATGATTTTGGTTTCTTGCTCAAGGATGATAAAGGTTTAAGCTTGGGGATGTTGATGGATGTGAAAATAGCCATAATTATCCATGTTTAAATCTTATACTAAGTCAAGAAATTGACTAAATAACTCTCTAGCCTTTTTACTAAGGGCTAATTATTGCAAAGATGTGCAAATCCTTCTCTTGATTTGTGATGTGCATAAAATCATGCCTTTATGATGAGATCAGGAGCAATTATTGAAGAATATATCATTACCAACATAACTAGGTTAACCAGGGGCGAAAAGGCGTTTCCAGGAGGTGTAACGAGCATCGGTATGGGAAAAGTCTGCCCGTACCGTCCACCCATACTGCACGTCGGTGCCTTCCTTCGGTCAAACCAAACTACTTATGTGAAGGAAGCGAGATCATTCAAGGAGAGACACACCGTCTAGCCGCCACAGAACCCATTCGCCATTCAGATCCCACCCATCACACACCGAAGGAGATCCACACCACCATAGTTCATCACCTCCATGTCCTACCTCCTTCATAGCCATAGCCATTATCTTGTAATAGAGATCTTCTTGCGAATTGTCAACCATTGTAAGAATATTTGATTTGAATCTAAGTATTTTCCCACTAATTCATACTCTTGATCTTATTATTATGAGTGAGTAGTCCTCACGGGTTGTGGGTTTGGGTGAAGCCTCACAGCGTCTATGTGCATATAATTCTATGAGAATATTGTGTAGTGATTGAATATGAGCTTTGTCATCGTGTATCTTTGTCTCTACCTCGATTTGAGGACTTGTAGGTACCCAAGACCCCATAGATTGATCAAGGTGTGAGTTGATATGAGTGGATAACAATGTATGACACACAAAACCCCAGTTATAGAAAGGGGGAGTACAGTATTCGCTAAGTGATCCGCTTGGGATCAACAATAACATCACTAATATTAATGCTTTGGTCTATTTTATTTAATAATCATTGTAACCCATGGTTTCTTGGTATGACGGTTGGACCAAGAGACAATTGTCACCCATGGTTTTAGGGGCTCTAGTAGATGAGGATGTACTGCCCACAATTTCTATCACTATCTGATCATTTTACATATGACTGTGCTTAACCTTATTTTTATCCCATTTGTATGCTAGTTGTAGGTGGATCTTCAACCCTGGCCCATCTCCATCATTGAAAAAAACCAAAAGATACAAAGTGAATTGGAAAGATCTGGTAAAAAAATTAATCAACACGCCTTGTAGAAGTTCATCAATTCATTTTAGAAAGTGTTTCCCAAGGTTCAATAAATCTAGGTCTTTTTAGGGAAAAAATCTAGTACACTGCATCCGTAATCCGGATTGAATGTATCAGTACCAATCAATAAAGTTGGACCCATCTAGTTTAAGTTTCTCATCATGTATGAAAAATCCGAAGTCGACTTGAACGTTGGGGATGTACATGATCTACAAGGATATTTGCAAACACATTTAGACTAAGTTCATAATATGGGTTCATGTTATAATCATATTATTAAATGAGCTCCCACTAAAACTATCATCCCTACAGAAGTTTTAATGATTGCACGACCCTAATTCAGTATACCACCCCGATCGTCACAGCCGGTGGCATAGCTGCAAAGGTGGACATCTAAGTGTCGATCACATCATTCTTGTGACCCATGCTTTATATTTTTATTAGTTGTGCTCCGAGGACATGTATGTACATGCTAGGCTCGCTAATCTATCCTTAGTATATTCTCTGTGCAATATGGCTTACACCCACCATATGCGAACATTGATATGTCTAACACCCAATCGTCACAACGTGCTTCATAACAACGAACTTTCTTAGTGGTGCATACTAGGGGAGAAACTTTTATTGGTATTAAATTAGGGATCATCTTATAGTGCTACCCTCGAGTGTCTAATACTATCAATCAATAAGATGCATAAAGGATTAATATCACATGTAGTTATAATGTATGTGACATGATATGTTCCTTCATTGATGTGCCTTGATATCCATCGAGCGCTCCGACATGATCTCCATCTTGCCCACCAGTACGATGCCATGATGCACTCGACGATCGACGTAGAGCTCGTTGGGAACCCCAAGAGGAAGGTATGATGAGCACAGCAGTAAGTTTTCCCTCAGTTATGAGACCAAGGTTTAATTGAACCAGTAGGAGCAAGAAAATACCCCAAAGGTGTTACTAGCTGAGCTTTGGCAGGGCGCACTACCGGTGCTAGTAGCAACGTGGAGACCTGCACAACACAACCACAGAACTTTGTCCCCAACTTGCGATAAGGTTGTCAATCTCATCGTGTTTTGCGGAAAACAAAGGATTAAACGTATCGAATGGAAAGAAGTAAAAGTTTGCAAAAAGTAAACACAAAGAAGTAAACAGTTGTAGATTGTATGTAAAGAAAAAGGACCGGGATCCATAGTTCACTAGAGGTGGCTCTCCTTAGACAGATAACATGCTGGGTGAACAAATTACAGTGGGGCAATTGACAAACACCGAGAAAGCAATACATGCATATACTAATCATCTTGACTCCTTTGAGACTTGATTGGGCATTACAACATAATACATAGACCGCCATCCAACTGCATCTATGACTAATAATCCACCTTCAGGTTATCATCCGAACCCCCTCCAGTATTAAGTTGCAAGCAACAGATTATTGCTTTATGAACTGCGTGTAAAGTAAACAATACAATTGTTCTATGAACAAAGGATCGTTGTTTTCTCCCTAGTAGCAACAGCACATCTAGTACCTTAGAGATTTCTGTCACTTCCCCAGATTACCAGAGGCATGAACCCACTATCGAACATAAATACTAACTCTTGGAGTTGCTAGCATCTACTTGGCCAAGATAGCTACTAACAACGGAAAGCATGCAAGATCTCAAATAACAAAGACATGATAGAATCAATAATCAATCTGAAATAGCATCTCAATATCCATCGGATCCCTGCAAACACAACATGTATGAATTACAAATAGATGATCTTGATCATGAACGGAGCTCACAAGATCTAAACATGAAAGCACAAAGGAGGAGAAACCAGCCATCTAGCTACTACATGGATCCGTAGTCCAAGGATGAACTACTCACGCATCACACCGGAGGCTTGCATGGTGATGAAGAAGGCCTCCAGGGTGAATTCCCCTCTCCGGCAGGGTGCCGGGAAGAGCTTCAGATCCCTCCCTATCTAGGGATGGAGATGACAACGGCTACAGACTCTTTCGTGGATTTTTGATCGGGTACTTAGGGTTTTCGTCCCGAGGGCAATATATAGGCGGAAGGAGAGGCCGAGGGGGTGTTGGGGTCGGCCAGACCACCCCCTGGCGCGGGCCAAGCCTGGCCGCGTGGCCAGGTGGTGTGGCCGGCCCCCAGCCCTTCTCCGTCTCGTATTCTGGCACTTGATCCCTTCCGGAAAAATAGGCAGTTTGGCTTTTGTCCCGTCCAATTCCGAGAATATTCATTTTCTGACTTTCCTGGAACCAAAAACAGCAGAAAACAGGCAGCAGGCACTGTGGCTCTTGTTAATAGGTTAGTCCAAGAAATCATAATAAAAGTACTCCAAAGTTGGAACAAAACACAAGAAAGTGGATAAAACCAAGCATGGAACATCAAAAATTATAGATACATTTGCAATGTATCAACATCCCCAAGCTTAACTCCTTCTCGTCCTCGAGTAGGTAAGTGATAAAAAGAAAGAATTTTTGAGGTGACATGCACCATCAAAGACTTGATCAAAGTATTTGCAAAACATTCAAAGTTGGGATCATAGTACTTCAATCATAACATGAAAGACAAAGTTCTAGCAATAAGCAAAGAAACTATGGTGCAACATGAAAAGGCACAAACAAAAGATTCATGAATAACAATGCTTTGCAAGACGTTTGTTTGTTTCACATAAAGAAAACATAGCATAAAAGTATTCAGCTTATCCCTCAATAGAGTAGCAAATATAAATGCATGGGACACCTTCAAAGTTCATAAGAGTGACTAGATACAATAGTTTCAAACAAGCAATAACAAGTTATGCATCAATCAACTAGTCTTGGGACAAAGCACATAGAACTAAGAATGGCCACTATGCTCTCAAAGTAGTGCATAAAGATAGAAGGTGGAGACTCAATATAATGGTGGAAGAAAGACCTTTTGTAAAAGGAAGTAGGGATTCAAGTCTCATAAAGAGCTTCCAAAAATTATGGTACTTATAGCTTTCAGCTCTCATTGCCCCTATCATAAGCATCTTTAAGGTGATTAAGGTTAAAGTGACACAACTAAGAGGATATGCTTGGCAAGTTATAAACTGAAATCTCATGCCCCTTACTTACGAAGACCGATCCTCATGCTACTCAACTTCAGTCACGAGTAAGCTCTTGTCATTGTAAGTATATGTGTATCATTAAGAACCGCCAACAGGGTACCCCTTACACATGATACGGGAGCTTTCCCATAATCAAAATGACAAGGCAAGCAGACAATGAGCATCTCCGTGATCTTTTTATTTGCTATTTGCATAGGTTTTTATTGAGGATGCTTCATAGAGTGCTCATTATGGTGATGCTGCAAGTTTCCACCATGATTAGGCATGGCTTAGGCTAGCGGCCCAGGCGTTTCTCTAACACATATACAAACTCCATGATCTTACAAGTTCCACATTTATTTCACATCGCCGGGATCCGTAAGCAAAAGAACATGATATCAACGGGGTACAAAGTACAAGTGCAATGTTGAAAGCGTTCCCCATGAAACATGGTTCTGCTAATTTCAACTTATAAAGCGCAAGCATATACGCAACAAAGAAGGACCCAATGGTTCAAGTTTATTAGAGGCAAAAAGTAAAGTGTGCCATCAAGTTCGTGAGAGCTTTAATCACTAGTTTTTTCATAACAAGTGGAAGGTAAACAAAATCATGAATATACTTGGAATAGCATAAGCTAGTAGGTAGGTGAAAGGATATAGATGCCGCCTAGAGGGGGGTGAATAGGCGGTTTAAAAACTTTTTCGAGAGTGGCTCAACAAAGGCGGAATTAAACTAGCGTTTACTTTGTTAAGCACAAAACCTAGAACAACTAGGGTTCACCTATTAGAACCAACAACTTATGCTAAGCAAGACAAGTAACTATGTGATAGCTAGATATATACTTCAAGCACGAAGGCTATCACAAAGTAAAGTGCATAAGTAAGAGCTCGGATATAGAGATAACCGAGGCACGCGGAGACGATGATATTTTACCGAGTTCCTCCCAACATGGAGTACGTCTCGTTTGGAGAGGGGGTGGTATCAAACCACCAATGCCACAAAAGGCCTCCCTTGTTCTCCTGTGAATTTCACCCCAACGGGATCGATCCACACTTCCACTATCAGTGCACTTGTCGGTGGCAATCCGGAACCTCTCACAAGGTTGGGGCACTTCTCCACAACTTAATTGGAGGCTCCCAACAAACAAGCTTGGGGAAAGCTCCACAACTTAATTGGAGGCCCCAAGTAATCCACAAACCTGCAAAAACACCAAACCGTCTAGGGTTCCAATGAACCCAAGAGTAAAAAGCTTCTCACCTTTCACCCAATCGAATCCTCACCGAGAACTCAAACCGATGCACCAAATGCAATGGCAAGAACACAAGAAGTGCTCAAGTCCTTCACTCCCAAATTCCACCAAAGCTACAAAAGCTTGTGGGGGAATAAGAGAGGAAGAACAACGGAGGAAATCCACAAAAGACTCCAAGATCTAGATCCCAATATGTTCCCCTCACTTAGAGGAGAGATTGATTGGTGGGATTGTAGATCTAGATCTCCTCTATCAAATCCCCCAAGAATACGCAAGAATCATAGGAGGGATTGAGAGGGAAGCAAGCTCAAGAGATCAACAATGGTGGCTCAGTTTTAGGGTTCTTGAGGTTGGAAAAACCGCAGCAACCAAGGTAGAAGAAGGGGCCTTTATATAGGGCCCCTGGAATTAGAGCCGTTGGAGCAACTTACCCCGGACACTCCGGGAGATGCTGACCGGACACTCCGGCCTACGAAAATTTCGGCCAGAGTACAGGTGGAGTCCGATATGGTGTTCTGAATGTCCGGGGAGGTCGACAAGATCCCAGGGCCGGACAGTCCGGCATGAATTAGCCGGACATTCCGGCTGGGCCGTACATTCCGGCTGAAAACGGCCGGACATTCCGCCCAAGGTAAAACTGACAGAAATAGCAAAACTGAAACGACCATAACTTTTGCATCCAGACTCCGATTTTGATGATCTTGGGCTCGTTTAGAAGATAGTAACGAGATCTACAAGATCATATAGAGAACCATCATAGTCCAGCAATGGAGGATAGAACCAAATGACGAAAGGTTTAACCTCTCTCAAAAAGACGAACCGGTAAAACCTCCAACATCGAAAACGCAATAGAGAATGCATATGAAATCCGTTTTCGATGAACTTGGGCTTGTCATGAAGATTAACACAAGCTCTAAATCCTCTCATGGATAAGAACCAAATAATGTAAGGTTTTACCAATCTCAAAAAGGCAAACCGGTAAAACCTCCAATATCAAAAACACAATAGAGAATGCATATGTAATCCGTTTTCGATGAACTAGAGCTTGTTATGAATATTACCACAAGCTCAAGAACCTCACATGGATAGGATCCAAATAACAACCAAGAAAGGATGATGCCAAGTATGCAAAGGTTTGAGCTCTCATGAAGGATATGATCAAGTTACTCACTCGAGAGCCCCTCTTGATAGTACGGCTATCTATCCTATAAACCGGTCTCCCCAACTAACACCATGAGACCAGTAAGAAAGAAACCCTATCAAGAACATACCTTTTCCTTGAGAATATTCCACTTGAGCTTTATGATAGCGATCTTGTCCACCTCAAGATGGAACACCTTTCTTGATTGCAATAGCTTGGTGAAGACTTGCAAATTGCTCTCCCATACTCCACTATGGTAGAGCTTATCTCTTGAGCATATCATCTTCCCATATCCATGATAACCATAGGATGGAAAGCTCCAAGCAAATGATCTCTTCGAGATAGCTCATATTGAACTTGCACATCATATCTTCTTTCTTCATTATGTTGGTGTCTTGAAGGAACATAAGAGATATCACCCCAACTTTAGTCTTCAAGACACACTTGCTATAGGCTCAACTTTCACTTGATCAATCTCCAGATCACTCATTGAAACCTTGGTCAACACTTAATCTTCTTCACTTTCTTCTTCTACCAACCTTGAAACCAACATATGGTTCAAGCATTGCCTATGGACAAATCCTACAGGTAAAACTCAATGCAAGCATAAGTCCATAAAGATTGTCATTAATTACCAAAACCACACATGGGGGCACACATGCACTTTCAATCTCCCCCATTTTGGTAATTGATGATAATCCCTTTGAGAGGGTTTATATAAGGAATTAATCAAAGAAAAAATTATGCTAACATCAAATACAACACAAGTATGTGATGTTAGTACAACCACAATATAGAGAAAACTCCCCACAATCTATGCACGTGTGGATGAACTTGAATTTCATTGCATATATTGCCAACCATTACCAGTGGTGGAGTTTTCTCTATATAATCAAGATTCCATACAACACACTAAGATGCAAAGAACACGAGGCAGGTGTTTAAGTACAAAACTCACAACACACAACCAAATTCCCTAAAACCCTCTAAAACTTCTCCCCCATTGGCATCGATTGCCGAAATGGGTGAAGGACTTTAGAAGGCCAATTTAGTGAGAGTTCCTCCATATGGTGTGCATTTCTCATAATATGAGTGGAATCAAATGCACATATCCAATGATGAATACCATGAGGAAATCAAACTAAACTGAGGATCCAAAGATTGCAAAGAAATAAAATGGTAAAGCAGCATCAACGAATGAAGTAAGCAATCAAAAGATCAAAAGAAGCACTTCACAAAAGGAAGATGCTAAAAGAAAGATAGCTATTATGATAAGGTTGAAAAGTGAGTGATCTAAATAATATGAGGAGACTACCCAAGGTTTGTGCACAAATTATAATCTGTGTTTGAATACAATATGCACAAACATGGCATCCTCATTCCCTCTATATCATTTAAACCACGAGCACAAGCAAGAGAGAAGATATTATGATGAGAGCAAATGGGTGTTTAGATAAAAATAAGAAGCTCCCCAAGGTTCATGCACAACAAAGTTCACAATTATGGAATCCTAACTCCCCATAATCAAACAAAACACCAAACAAGAACAAGAAGGCAAATGTGTGTTCTTAGGTAAATTAGGAAAGCTCCCCAAGGTTTATGCACCAAATATAATAATTGCTTTGAATGCAAAGTGCATAAACGTGGTATCCTTGCTCCCCCAAACTTACATAATAACACAAGGCTTGAGAGATCAACTTTCTTAACACCAAAAAGTGCCAAAAGATGCAAATGAAAATGTCAAGCACTCAAACAAAAACTTTTGGAGCCACCACAGAGTAAAGAAGGAGCACAAGGTGGACTCCAAAGCCAAAAGGATATCAACTAGAGATTTAGCCATAATCATATGTATACGTTTATAGGTAGATATTCATCCACAAAGAAACATGTACACACAAAATGGATACTCAAGAAAGAGCAAGATATCCAAAAGAAAGTCATAGATAATGCCAGTAAGAATTTTGCTAGAAAGCATGGCCAAGGGCTCAAATTTATCTTATTGAACATCAAAGACCTTCAAACACTGACAAATACACCACAACTCTCACAAGGGAACAAGAGATAGTTGGAATGCATTGGAAAAAGCAACAAGTATCATAAAGAACAAATAAGCCTTGCAAATTCATCCATATTGCACATGAGAGAAATTGAGGAAATGATTGGCAATAAAATTGCTAGATTGGCATATGTGGGATTGGTGAATCATAAACATGAATTTTATATACTCCCCAAAATATGCATTCATGTCAACTTACTCATATAACAATAAGGATGATACAATATAATCGTGCAAGAACCACAATAAAAGCAACTGAAGGAAATCATGCCATGATGCAACCATAAAGGTTGGATGCTAGAAAAGTATGCATGAGAGGGATACTTGTTACCGAGATAACATTGGTAGGGTGTAGTAGAAATGCGTTTGTATATCATCCTAGCTTGCCTCCAATTATCATTTAGTCACCACATCTTCTTATTATTGAGACAAGCATCCAATGTATCTCAAGTGTACCTAAAACACATTCAAGTACACAATGGTCCCAAAACTCATTGGGTCCAAAGTAGTTAGATACACTACAATACATAGGACAAACTCCACAAAAACATGTGCATATTGATATGAAATTGAATTTCATGCACATCTTAGCCAAAATAGGATTTGGTAGAGTTTCCCTTATATATTGGACCAAAGAAAGCAAGCATACCATAATATATACATCTAGTAAATATGCATGCACAAGACTTTCAAGAACCAAAAAGGAAATACAATTTGAACAAAAAAACACGAAGTAAACCAAGAAGTCACACATAAGAGAGTGACACAATAGAAGGTGTCCAAATTGCATCAAAGAGTCAAATCAACACATGACCGAACACAAGTTCAACCAATGAACTAAGCTAAAGCCAAAGAGCAAAAGAGGATAAACAAATAAAAATGCTCAACAATTTATCTCATTCAAATGGTTAAATAGAAAGCATGGAATGAGAAAATCAACTCCCAAACAACATACCAATTGAAAAAACAAAAGGTTCCAACAAAGGAGCCAAACTCTCTACACTTTTCATGATGGCACAAAGTACCAAAAGAAAATATCAAACTTCCAAGCACATAAAACATGATATGGAACAAAACAAGAAGCATAAATATGAGTGTTCTAAATAATATAGGAGAGCTCCCCCATGGATAGTGCATTATGTAGGATTTTCCTTTTGAATGAAAAATGCACACAGATGGGATCATCACTAGTACCTACATTAAATAAAACACACGAGGATACAAAAAAATAAGAAGATCCACAAGAGGCAAGGAAAGCTTGGGAGAAAACACAAAACATTTTGTTGGCAAGAGGTAGAACAAAATTTAAGCAAAGGCCAAAATCAATATGATCAATAAATTCTACCATATATGTAGTACCACTTGTCCAATGACAAGAATTATGGGGAAACATTTCCCAAGGTAGTTTTCAAGGATATCATGATCATATTCACAACGATAAGCATATGAAGAAATATAAAAATTAAGCTTGATGCTTAGATAGAGATTCTTGATAGCTCCAAATAGTCACACAATCATAAAAGATTAAAGTAACTTGAAGCAAATGGTTTCCATGGAGGATATGGAGGTCCAAATATGGGTAAGCACATACCAAGAAAACTCTCACAAACAAGATCCAAAAGATGAACAATAAAATCAATCCAAGGGAATTGGAACTTGTTTGAGCTAAATGTGCCACTTAGGAGCTAGATAATTATCAATATCAATTCTAAGTGACACAACCTCAAATGTCCACATTTTCTAGGTTTGTAATATGCACAAAGCGTATGACTCCCCCATATTGTGATAAACCAAGAATACTCAGCAAGAGGTAAAACATCCAAATAGAGATGATTAATGAACATTATGGAACTTGAATTTCTCATGAGAAAGACATACCACATAGAGACTAGATAAACTTGCAATATACATACTAAGTGGTATTCCTCGTGTACACACATTTTAGGATTGTGGAATGCCCAAGCATAACACTCCCCCAAAATGGGATAGTCCATTAATCTCTCACAAGAGCCAAGAAAGATACCAAATAAATTCAACAAAGGCTCCAACCCAAGAGACACAAATACATGGTGTGACAACCAACATACACAAGTATACTTGATAACTCAATATAAGTACGAGGGAAGCACAACATGTACAAACACATACGAGGTACAAAACCAACATATGCACAAAGAAGCAAGTAACTTCTAATGTAAATGAGTTAAGAACATGTTACCGCAAGGAGGAACATTGGATATATGATAGAAGCATGATAATCCAAATGGCTTGACTTGACAAGAATAAATGATGAAGATCCCTCAATTCTTCATAATGTAACAAAGCCTCTAATGCCCTCCAACAATACCTATTGATCAAGTTTTGGCTTGTTGGTACCCAACCAAGTTGGGTCCTAAGAGGTTAGTCACAATAGGCTTGGCAACCCAAATGGTTCTTTTCATGAACCCACATTGAGCACCAACAAATTTGGCAAACACATTGCCAACCTCATCCTTACAAAGAGAATAAGTATCATCAATAATAATAGGGTTGGATGAGGAGATACCAATAGTGCATGAGGAAGAAATGTGCCCCTTATCATGGCATATATAGCAAGTTCTTATCTTGCCATCTTTCTTCTTAGGTGAAGCCACAACTGGAGGAAGAGTTCGAGTAGTTCTCTTAGGAAGAGGCCCATCACTAACTTGAGGTAGAGCTTGAGGCCGCTTCCCTTGTTGCTTCACACTAAGAGGCTTCTTCTTAAATGGACAGGATCTAACATGATGCCCTTCTTCCTTGCACTTGAAGTAAACGATGTTGGCCGGATTCTTGACTTGATATTGGCCATTCTTCTTGTTGCCCTTGTTCTTCAACTTGATAGTGGACTTGTTCTTGACATTGGAGTTGAATCCAAACCCACTCTTGTCATTGGGGGATTTTTGCATACTCAAGATATTATCGAGTGTGGCCTTCCCTTTATGACCCTTTTTCAAGTTATTCTTCAAAGAAGTGACTTGAGCCTTGAGCTCTTTAATTTCCTCTACATGGTTAGTGTGAACAAAAATACTAGAGGAAGTGGATGCTACATTGTTAGAGCAACAAGTTACGGAAATTAATTCATCACAAGATGTATCAATGGCATGAGTGGATGAATTACAAGGACTAGCACATGGCAATATGACATTTGGAGTAGAAGTAGTGCTAATGTCCACATGAGGCTCATTAGATGTTACCTTTGACATAATAGCCTCGTGAGCTAATTTTAGCCTATCATGGGAGGCTAGAAGATCCTCATGAGAGCTTGATAGCTTACCATGACTTTCTTCCAAGATCCCATACTTGCTAGTTATCAAAGCAAGTTGAGTCTTTAGATCAACATTATCCTTTAAAATAGATGCTTCACAAGAAATAGAGTTAGTAACACAAGCATCATAATTAATTGCAAGAGGTGAGGGCAACTTTGAAAGCTCTTTTGAGTAAGAGGCTTTAAGTTGCTCATGTGACTCGGTGAGTTTGATGAGCTCACCCTTGATGACCCTAGAGCCATTTTTGAGGTGCTCAAAATCCTCGAGGAGTTTAGCATAAGCAACTTGAAGCTCATCATTTTTACTTTTGAGACCACTAGCCACCTTAGGACCTCCATCATTAGATTCCTTCACTCTAGACAACTCTAGAGCAAAAGTCTCCTCAAGAGATTCCTTAGTGGTTTGTTCCTCTTCAAGAGCTTCATTTAGATGTGCAATTTGATTAGCATACTCATGCTCAAGGCTACTCATTTTATCAACGGTGTTCTCATGCTCCTCAATTTGTGCTTCTAACTTATCAATATGTTCTTTGCTCTTAATGGCAAAGTCCAAGATTTCAACGAAGTTAGAGCAAGCAATATTATTCTTAACAAGAGCATGATAAACCATCTCACCCTTTTCATATAAATCATCAACATTAATATCTTTTTCCTTATTATCCTCATCCTCATCATCATAAGAGGTATTGGGTTCCAAAGTAGGAGTTACCTTTGAATCCCGAGCCATAAGGCATAGGTGGGAACTGTGAGATGATGATGATGGATAATTACGTGAAGCTCCATTCAAAACCTTGTCTTGGCCCATATAATCTTCCTTTTTATCTACATGGTTAGCAACACAAGCACTAGAGGAAATAGAAGGATTTTTATCATGGCAACAAGACAACACACGCATATCATCATAAGATTTATTTAAGCCACTTCTACATGATATGCAAGGACTACCAACACAAGCATATAAGGAGTTTTGGGTGCTACAAGTGTTAGAGTCCAAAGATGAAGTATTGCAATGAGATAGAGAAGAAGGATCAATAAGAGTAAGCTCACTATCAACATTGCAATATTCATCACCACACACCATATCATTACCTTGTGTCTTACCACACTTTGGTGAAGTGGAAGAAGATGAGAACTCATCACGGCCGGAAGTGGAAGCAATACAACCATCCTCAATAATGTTGGACACATCATATTTATCTTGAAGTTTTGTCCATAACTCATGAGCGCTCCAAAAAGGTATGATTGAAGATGTAACTACATAGCTCAAAGCATTAATAAGTACATTAGAAGCTTGAGCATCAAGATATAAGTTTTTCTCATCCTCACAATATAGATTTTCAAAATACATAGGAGGAAAAAAACCTATATCTACAATACGCTCCAGATTTGGGTCCATGTCCCAAAAATGAATAAGCATACGAGTTTTCCATATATCATAATTTGTGCCATCGAATATGAACATTTCATTGTGCACTAATCCCCTAGCTGACATCTTTACTCTCAAGGCGGTGAAGCCTAAAATGAGAGACCGGGCTCTGATACCAATTGAAAGGATATAGATGCCGCCTAGAGGGGGGTGAATAGGCGGTTTAAAAACTTTTCCGAGAGTGGCTCAACAAAGGCGGAATTAAACTAGCGTTTACTTTGTTAAGCACACAACCAAGAACAACTAGGGTTCACCTATTAGCACCAACAACTTATGCTAAGCAAGACAAGCAACTATGTGATAGCTAGATATATACTTCAAGCACGAAGGCTATCACAAAGTAAAGTGCATAAGTAAGAGCTCAGATATAGAGATAACCGAGGCACGCGGAGACGACGATATTTTACCGAGTTCCTTCCAACATGGAGTACGTCTCGTTTGGAGAGGGGGTGGTATCAAACCACCAATGCCACAAAAGGCCTCCCTTGTTCTCCTGTGAATTTCACCCCAACGGGATCGATCCACACTTCCACTATCGGTGCACTTGTCGGTGGCAATCCGGAACCTCTCACAAGGTTGGGGCACTTCTCCACAACTTAATTGGAGGCTCCCAACAAACAAGCTTGGGGAAAGCTCCACAACTTAATTGGAGGCCCCAAGTAATCCACAAACCTGCAAAAACACCAAACCGTCTAGGGTTCCAATGAACCCAAGAGTAAAAAGCTTCTCACCTTTCAGCCAATCGAATCCTCATCGAGAACTCAAACCGATGCACCAAATGCAATGGCAAGAACACAAGAAGTTCTCAAGTCCTTCACTCCCAAATTCCACCAAAGCTACAAAAGCTTGTGGGGGAATAAGAGAGGAAGAATAATGGAGGAAATCCACAAAAGACTCCAAGATCTAGATCCCAATATGTTCCCCTCAGTTAGAGGAGAGATTGATTGGTGGGATTGTAGATCTAGATCTCCTCTATCAAATCCCCCAATAATATGCAAGAATCATAGGAGGGATTGAGAGGGAAGCAAGCTCAAGAGATCAACAATGGTGGCTCAGTTTTAGGGTTCTTGAGGTTGGAAAAACCGCAGCAACCAAGGTAGAAGAAGGGGCCTTTATATAGGGCCCCTGGAATTAGAGCCGTTGGAGCAACTTACCCCGGACACTCCGGGAGATGCTGACCGGACACTCCGGCCTACGAAGATTCCGGCCAGAGTCCGGGTGGAGTCCGATATGGTGTTCTGAATGTCCGGGGAGGTCAACAAGATCCCAGGGCCGGACAGTCCGGCATGAATTAGCCGGACATTCCGGCCGGGCCGGACATTCCGGCTGAAAACGGCCGGACATTCCGCCCAAGGTAAAACTGACAGAAATAGCAAAACTGAAACGACCATAACTTTTGCATCCGGACTCCGATTTTGATGATCTTGGGCTCGTTTCGAAGATAGTAACGAGATCTACAAGATCATACAGAGAACCATCATAGTCCAGCAATGGAGGATATAACCAAATGAAGAAAGGTTTAACCTCTCTCAAAAAGACGAACCGGTAAAACCTCCAACATCGAAAACGCAATAGAGAATGCATATGAAATCCGTTTTCGATGAAATTGGGCTTGTCATGAAGATTAGCACAAGCTCTAAATCCTCTCATGGATAAGAACCAAATAATGTAAGGTTTTACCAATCTCAAAAAGACAAACCGGTAAAACCTCCAATATCAAAAACGCAATAGAGAATGCATATGTAATCCGTTTTCGATGCACTAGAGCTTGTTATAAATATTACCACAAGCTCAAGAACCTCACATGGATAGGATCCAAATAACAACCAAGAAAGGATGATGCCAAGTATGCAATGGTTTGAGCTCTCATGAAGGATATGATCAAGTTACTCACTCGAGAGCCCCTCTTGATAGTACGGCTATCTATCCTATAAACCGGTCTCCCCAACTAACACCATGAGACCAGTAAGAAAGAAACCCTATCAAGAATATACCTTTGCCTTGAGAATATTCCACTTGAGCTTGATGATAGCGATCTTATCCACCTCAAGATGGAACACCTTTCTTGATTGCACTAGCTTGGTGAAGACTTGCAAATTGCTCTCCCATACTCCACTATGGTAGAGCTTATCTCTTGAGCATATCATCTTCCCATATCCATGATAACCATAGGATGGTAAGCTCCAAGCAAATGATCTCTTCGAGATAGCTCATATTGAACTTGCACATAATATCTTCTTTCTTCATTATGTTGGTGTCTTGAAGGAACATAAGAGATATCACCCCAACTTTAGTCTTCAAGACACACTTGCTATAGGCTCAACTTTCACTTGACCAATCTCTAGATCACTCATTAAAACCTTGGTCAACACTTAATCTTCTTCACTTTCTTCTTCCCCCAACCTCCAACATATGGTTCAAGCATTGCCTATGGACAAATCCTACAGGTAAAACTCAATGCAAACATACGTCCATAAAGATTGTCATTAATTACCAAAACCACACATGGGGGCACACATGCACTTTCAGTAGGTATGGTGGAATCTTTGGAATAACTTGGTTTAGGGAGTTGGATGCATGAGTGGCACTCATACTTTGTTGTGGAGGCTAGCAAAAGACTGGGAGTGACAAACTAAGAGAGCAATAATGGCCATAATCATGGAGAGCGACAAAACATCATTGATCAAAGCATAAAGTGATACTACAAGTTGAAAACTAAAGGATCATAAAGGCTATGGTGACTTGTGACAGTCATAACATGGTGTGAGCATGCGCCAAGTCAACCCAAATAAAGCATCAAAGGAGAATACTACTATACTATGCTTTAATATGCTAAAACAACGCATGATTCATCCAAGGCACATTAAGCAATCTCAATTGTTTATAACAAGTCATGATACAGCAAAGAATACTAAGCATAAAGCCAAAACAATATCAAGCATGGAATGACAAAGCATAGGCCACAGTCAAAAACGAGCTCTTTTTACCACATAAGTATGAACTTTCCTACTCTTTTCCAAACCAAACCAAACTATTTGCAAACCAATGTATGAAAGAGGGGGTCCAACCAACTTATTTAGAAAACTAAGCAAACCAAGCAAACTAAAAACCAAAACGAAAATGAAAAAGAAGACGCTCCAAGAAAAACACAACTATGCATGAAACAATAAAAATGAAGCGTTTGGAAGAAACCTGGAATTTTTATTGATGAAGAAGGGGATGCCTTGGGCATCCCCAAGCTTTGACGCTTGTACTTCTTGGATATTTCTTGGGGTGACATGCGTGGCATCCCCAAGCTTGAGATTTAGTCGATCCTTCATCTCATTACTCATTTCTTCCATACACCTAAAAAATTTCCTTCATACAAAACTTCACACAATCTCATTATTAGCAACATTAGTGCACTCAAGATAAATAAGTCTCAAGGTTCAGTTCTAACACCAAATAAACTTCCATTAGAACACTAGATACTTTAGCACTTCCCTCAAAAAGCTCAATTTCCCAAAGGAACTCAAAAAGGAACTAACAAGAAGCAAATGCAGAAAATGGCAGAAATCTGTCAAAACAGACCAGCAGGTAAAGATGAATTTTTTCGAAGACCTTATGTTGCTCAAATCAAAAAGTGTTGAACTAACTAAAGTTAGATAAAAACCTGGGTCAGAATCACAAAATATTACAGCTCAATACGACATACAGAGCTCTCTCAGCAATGTTTACGGTGAAGCACAAAAATCTGTTTCGGGACAGCAACTTTCTCAATCATTACTTCACTCTCATTAGAGGTTACTCTTGGCACAAAAAGCAAATAAAAAGGATAAGGAGTGGTTATTACTGAAGTAATAACTTCCAAGACTCATCTAAAACTCTTGGGTTATCTCCCAACAAGTACTTTTCTTTAACGACTTTAAGTTAGGCATAAGAAGTAAAGAAAGAATCAAGTGTTCTCAAATGAAGAAGCATTAAGACCAAATTTTGTTTTCATAGGAGAAGCAAAAGAAATCTTTTCTCTCTTTTTAGGAAAGTGTTCTATACCTTTATTGAGTGGGAGTTGATATTTAATGGTGCCTTCTTTCATATCAATGATGGCACCAACAGGTCTAAGAAAAGGTCTTCCCAAAGTAATAGGACAAGAAGCATTGTATTCAACATCCAAAACATAGAAATCAACGGGGACATAGGAATCCTTAACCATAATAAGAACATCATTAAGACTCCCCATGCGTTTCTTTTTAGCATTAGCATCAAGTGTGATATTCAAATAACAATCTTTAAGAGGAGGCAAATCAAGCATATCATAAATCCTTCTAGGCATAATAGAAACACTACTATCAAGATCACACAAAGCTTTGAAATCAAAGTCATTCACTTTCATATCAATGATGGGTTCCCAACCATCTTCTTGCTTTATAGGAATAGAAGCTTTATGTTTCATCTTTTCTTCTTTAATCTTTATGAGAGCATCAGTAATGTGTTTTGTAAAAGCCATGTTCATAGCACTAGCATTAGGACTTTTAGCAAGATTTTGTAGGAACTTAATAACTTCAGAGATGTTGCAACCATCAAGATCAAAATCAACTTTATCATCTAAAGTAGTAGAACTATTGCTAGCCTCAACACTAGTAGTGGTAATAGTAGAAACACTAATGTTTCTAGCAATTTCATCTTATCTTTCCCACTTAGCATGTAATTCAGCCAATAGTCTAACATTTTCATCAATTCTTACTTGTATAGCATTAGTGGCTGCAAAGGGATTCTCATTAGTTTAAGGTTTAGTAGCCATTTTATTCAAAGTAGTTTGAGCTTCAGCCAAAGTTGCTATATTTCTTTCAGCATTAGAGAGTTTTTCCTCAATAGTTTTATTGAAAGTAGTTTGTTTACTAATAAACTCTTTGAGCATAACTTCAAGTTCAGAGGGAGCACTCTTATTATTGTTGTAAGAATTTCCATAAGCATTACCATTATTGGGAGGATATGGCTTATAATTGTTGTTACCAAAATTGTTCCTATAAGCATTATTACCATAAGCATTGTTGCCAAAGTTGTTAGTTCTTATGAAGTTCACATCAACCTGCTCTTCTTGAGCAACCAAAGAGGCTAAAGGAACATTATTTGGATCAATATGGGTTTTCCCATTAACTAGCATAGACATAATCATATCAATCTTATCACTCAAGGAGGAGGTTTTCTTCAACAGAATTTACCTTCTTACCTTGTGGAGCTCTCTCAGTATGCCATTCAGAATAATTATCCAGCATATTATCCAATAGTTTTGTTGCAGCACCCAAAGTGATGGTCATAAAGGTACCTCCAGCAGCTGAATCCAATAGGTTCCTTGAAGAATAGTTCAATCCTGCATAAAAAGTTTGGATGATCATCCAAGAAGTCAGTCCATGAGTGGGACAATTCTTTACCAAAGATTTCATTCTTTCCCAAGCTTGAGAAACATGCTCAAGTTGTTTAAACTTCATTATTTCACTTCTCATGGATATAATCTTAGCAGGAGGATAGTATTTTCTAATAAAAGCATCTTTGCACTTAGTCCAAGAATCAATACTATTCCTAGTTAAGGAATTCAACCATTCTTTAGCTTTTCCTCTCAAAGAGAAAGGAAACAATTTCAGCTTAATAATATCACCATCTATATCCCTATGCTTTTGCATCTCACAAAGTTCAACAAAGTTATTTAGATGGGAAGCAACATCTTCATTACCAATACCAGAAAATTGTTCTCTCATAACAAGATTGAGCAAAGCAGGTTTTATCTCAAAGAAAGTATTTTTAGCCACAGGTGGAGCAATAGGTGTGCTCATAAAATCATTGTTGTTGGTGCTAGTGAAGTCACACAACTTAGTGTTTTCAAGAGTAGTCATTTTTTTGATTTTCAAATAAGAAAGCAAACAAGTAAAACTATTTTTTTTGTGTTTTTGATAACAAAACAAGCAAACAAAGCAAAAAGAAACTAAGCAAAACAAAAACAACAAAGTAAAGAGATTGGTATGAGGGACTCCCCTTGTGAAGATGTCCTTGACTCCCCGGCAACGGCGCCAGAAAATAGCTTGATGCACTCGATGATCGACGTAGAGGTCGTTGGGAACCCCAAGAGGAACGTATGATGAGCACAGCAGCAAGTTTTCCCTCAGTTATGAGACCAAGGTTTAATCGAACCAGTAGGAGCAAGGAAACACCCCAAAGGTGTTACTAGCTGAGCTTTGGCAGGGCCCACTACCAGTGCTAGTAGCAACGTGGAGACCTGCACAACACAACCACAGAAATTTGTCCCCAACTTGCGATGAGGTTGTCAAACTCACCGTGTTTTGCGGAAAACAAAGGATTAAACGTATCGAATGGAAAGAAGTAAAAGTTTGCAGAAAGTAAACACAAAGCAGTAAACAGTTGTAGATTGTATGTAAAGAAAAAGTACCGGGATCCATAGTTCACTAGAGGTGGCTCTCCTTAGATAGATAACATGCTAGGTGAACAAATTACAGCGGGGCAATTAACAAACACCGAGAAAGCAATACATGCATATACTAATCATGACTCCTTTGAGAATTGATTGGGCATTACAACATAATACATAGATCGCCATCCAACTACATCTATGACTAATAATCCACCTTCAGGTTATCATCCGAACCCCCTCCAGTATTAAGTTTCAAGCAACAGATTATTGCTTTACGAACTGCGTATAAAGTAAACAATACAATTGTTCTATGAACAAAGGATCGTTGTTTTCTCCCTAGTAGAAACAGCACATCTAGTACCTTAGAGATTTCTGTCACTTCCCCGGATTACCAGAGGCATGAACCCACTATCGAGCATAAATACTAACTCTTGGAGTTGCTAGCATCTACTTGGACAAGATAGCTACTAACAACGGAAAGCATGCAAGATCTCAAATAACAAAGACATGATAGAATCAATAATCAATTTGAAATAGCATCTCAATATCCATCGGATCCCCGCACAACATGTATGAATTAGAAATAGATGATCTTGATCATAAACGGAGCTCACAAGATCTAAACATGAAAGCACAAAGGAGGAGAAACCAGCCATCTAGCTACTACATGGATCCGTAGTCCAAGGATGAACTACTCACGCATCACACCGGAGGCTTGCATGGTGATGAAGAAGGCCTCTAGGGTGAATTCCCCTCTCCGGCAGGGTGCCGGGAAGAGCTTCAGATCCCTCCCGATCTGGGGATGGAGATGACGGCGGCTACGGACTCTTTCGTGGATTTTTGATCGGGTACTTAGGGTTTTCGTCCTGAGGGCAATATATAGGCGGAAGGAGAGGCCGAGAGGGTGCTGGGGTCGGCCAGACCACCCCCTGGTGTGGGCCAGGCCTAGCCGCGCGGCCAGGTGGTGTGGCCGGCCCCCAGACCTTCTCCGTCTCGTATTCTCGCACTTGATCCCTTCCAGAAAAATAGGCACTTTGGCTTTTGTCCCGTCCAATTCCGAGAATATTCATTTTCTGACTTTCCTGGAACGAAAAACAGCAGAAAACATGCAGCAGGCACTATGGCTCTTGTTAATAGGTTAGTCCAAGAAATCATAATAAAAGTACTCCAAAGTTGGAACAAAACACAAGAAAGTGGATAAAACCAAGCATGTAACATCAAAAATTATAGATACATTTGCAATGTATCACGCCACCAGTTGGTCGTCCATCATGATGATAACTACTACTACAACTTAGATATAGAAAGTAATACTTACTTTACAACTATGACCATATCACATCACATCCCCCCTGCAAAATAAAGTCAGACTCCGTCCTTGGAGGCCGTCGAATTTTGGGTTCTCTAACGGGAGTTTGAACCCTTTCGGCATTTGCCTTTGTCGTATGGCTCTGCTGAAGCAACTGGCGCCGCAGAGCTTCGTCCCTTCATCCTCCAAGTCTACCGAGCAGGCGCATCTTGTCGGCCTTGCGCTGTGTGATGTCATGACGCGTGTCATAATCGTAATCATGTCGACGTGAGCAGCGTTGCCACGACAGGTCATGCACGTCATCAATGGAGGAGTGCAAGTAGTACTTGGCTAGAGCCTTACTTTTCTTAGGCTCCGGCTTTGTGTCTTCGGTGAGCGCAGCTTCGACCAGTCCCAGGCTAGTGATCATAGATCGGTGCATGGAGGATCGTGGATCCCCAGCTGGTGGCTAGTTGTATAGCAGGTACATGGTGGCTGCCGTCACCGCCGCTTGCGATGTTTTTTGGGAGCACGTTGCCCCGTGTATCCACCATCATGAACGAGAAGTGGAGGACTCGAGTGGCCTCATCTCAATCCTTGTCGTTGATTTGGGCCAACTGAGAGTGCCTTTTGGCGGTTGCATAGTTGTTGCCCGTGGAAGAGGATCCTCTGATAGAAGATAGCGTTGCTCGCCGGAGACTTGATTCATCCGCCCTCTTTTTATGCTCATCAAGTTGAGCGATCATCTGTTGCTAGCTCCTAAACTCTTGCATGAGAAGCCAATGGTAACCCATCCGCATCTGTTGCGATGAGTTTGGTGGCAGGGGGTTGGCCTATAGGGCCTCCCTGCATCGACCCACTCGGCGTCGTTGAGCTCAATAAGCTGTCGAATGTTAGCACGTTCACTCGTAGGGTTAGGCGGCTGATGGTCCTCTTGGACGGGGCCAATGACAGGGGGTCAATTTGTCAGCCCGTTGTTGGTGGGTCCACCGTTGGCATTTTCCCTTGAAGCGCCTCCGTCGCTGGTGTTGATGATGGCGCACATGTAGTGGCTGGGGAAGCTGTTGCTCTCACAACTCTTAGATCCAGAGCCATAGGCTTCATATTCTATCACCAGATCGCCCAGATCGGACTCACAACTGCTGTTTCCAGTCGTGCTCTCGATTGATACTAAGGCGTTGAGTTCACTCAGGGTGCGGATCGGCGGTGGGAACCACGATGCAGGAGCAATCGCGGGTGTCTTCGGCTGATCGGGGAGGCGAAGCGTGCCGAGTAGACCAACTTGGGAACGTAGGCTTCCGATCACTAGGCCGATCCCGTCACCCACGGACTCAAAATTTGGGCGAGTCATCGGCGTGTGGACAGTGAAGTCGAGGGCGCCGAAGAGGAGGAGAGTCTCCGCTGCAGCGAAGTCGTAGACCATGGTTGATGGGGCTGAGGAAGCCGCAACATCAGGACTTCCGTTTCCCACAGATGGCACCAATTGACGAGGGGTTAACTCACCAATGCCCATCGTTGATGGACTAGGTTCGAGGAAGTGGGGAGTGCTGGAGGCATCGATTGGCTAGCAAACAAGCACATGTGTGACACGAGGTTTTACCTAGGTTCAAGCCTCGTAGAGGACCCTACTCCTGCTTGTTTTCTCTTGATTATGAGCAAGTCGAAAGTTACAAGGGTGCACAGATGCAATATGGCAAGGTGTATGCGGGGGAGTATGAGTTGGTCCTCCTCACCACCCCCTGGCCTTTATATAGAGACTAGGTCTCAGGGTAGCATGTCGAGTCGACTACAAGTTAGGGTTTCTCCTTTAAGTTTCTATCTATACTTTGCCGTGTCCTCCAAGAAGTCGAACTCCAATGGGCCACCCGAATCTTTGTTGGGCTTTGATCGCACCATGGACTCCTTCTTGGGTTGAACCGTATAGGCTAATCTCAAGTACCTATAAGGTATACCCACATCACTCCTCTACTTTATCTCTTGCATATTTTACGTGGCTGCTAGGGCTTTTGCAAAAGAACCATTTCTTACCTACGAACTTCCAACCACAACAATGATCAAATATTTGTCTCTATGACACCCCTTTCGAGTCCCTTAGTTGCAAATGCCATATCAACTTCTGTAAGAGAGACATACACCCGCTAGCCGCATATATGGTACAAGCCATTGGCAAGTGCAGAACCAGTCTCACGTAAGATTATGCATAATGTCGGTCTGGGTTGCTTCATCAAACAGTACCACGATATAAACAAGTGCACGTGAGAGGGTAATAATCATAGGATTAATGCCCACATTCAACATGTGCTCTAACCATTCAAGCAATACTACGTATCGATTGACTTTGATACCACTGAACGGGCCCGGAACAGAAAATAATAATTTTTCATGACTAGCGCAACACGAGTCGAGTGGTGAGTTGTCAGCTCGGCTGGCCTACCTTGCCACTTCCAAGGGGCGGTACAAGCAAAGGGGCATTGCAGATTTGGAGGTCACGTGCACCTGCAAAGTGCGAGGTGTTTGTGTGGCTAGCTTCTCGAAATAGATGCTTGATGACTGAAAGACTACAGTGTTGATGAGTTCCTAGACCATCTGCGTGCCCCTTTTGCGATCAATAGTATGGGACCATCCAATATCTTCTCATTGGTTGTGTCTTTGCTCAACAAGTTTTGGATGTAGTGTTACGATCTTTCAGGAGAGAAGCGTTGGTCTCGCAGAATGACGATGACTTACTAGAGTGGTGGAACTCTAGGCCTATGGAGCAACGTCATGCTCGTGACCTCTGGACAAGGATTATCCTCGTGTTTCTAGTTCATGTGACATCACCGCAACAATATTGTCTTCAATGCTACTTGGCCATCGGTGACACTAGTCATCCATCGCATCAGGTTGGAGGGGCTCTATGGAAGTTAGCAAGGTTGTTTAGGGGAGAGAACATTGGTTTTGGAGCATCCAAAGACGCGTGGATAGAAGGACATTATACGATAGGTGAAGTGTGGCCGTTTGGCCATGGGGTGTGTGTGAAAGAATAACGAATGTCGCCTAGAGGGGGGTGAATAGGCGTTTAAAATAATTACAGTTTAGGCTCTAATTAATGCGGAATAAAACTAGCATCTAATTTATCAAGCACAAAACCTAAATTCACTAGGTTCAACTAAGTGCGCCAACATTCTATGCTAAGCAAGACAAGAAACAAGGTGATAGTAAGATAGATTACTTTAAGCATGATGGCTATCACCATGTAAATTGCATAAGTAAAGGGCTCGAGTATAGAGATAACCCATGTATGCGGAGATTATGATTTTATCCCGAAGTTCAGTTCCAAAGAAGCTACGTCTCCGTTGGAGAGGTGCGATGGTGTAATGCTCCCCGAACGCCACAAGCAACTCATCTTTAGGTGTGGTGGCTCGATGCTCTCCCAACACCACACAAGGACTCACCCCAAGATGTAGAGGCACACTACTCATTGATGCCACAAAAGGCTCATCTTATTCTCCTGAGTGGGCACCACAAAAGGCGGGCACTCGATCCACTATGGGGCACTTGAGGGTGGTTAGCGAACCCGTACAAGCTTGGGGCAATCTCCACAACTCAATTGGAGTCTCCCAAGAATTACCACCAAGGCCTCTAGCTTGAGGAATCCCCACAACTCAATTGGAGACCCCAAGAGAATCACACCACTACCACACAACTGTCTAGGGTTCCAATAACCCAAGAGTTTCCCACAAGCTTTTACTCACCGAATCTCCATAGAGAACTCAAACCGATGCACCTAATGCAAAGACAAGTTCTTCACTATCAAATTCCACCAAAGCTACAAAATTTATTGGGGGAATAAGAGAGGAAGAACAAGATACAAGAACACCAAATTCTCCAAGATCTAGATCCCAATGACTCCTTCACAAAGAAGGGATTTGGTTTGGTGGGATTGTAGATTTAGATCTCCTCTCTCAAATCCCTCAAAAATATGCAAGACTCATGGGAGGGGGAAGAGGAGATGACAAGCTCTTGAAGGTCAACAATGGAGGAGAGAGAGTAGAAGAGCAAGTGCAAGAAACAAAGGAAGAGACAACACGACGAAAGGAAAGAGGGAGGCTTTAAATAGTCTCTCCATATCCGACCGTTACGTTTAGATCTGCGCATGACCAGTACTACTGTCGGCCCCTTCCGATGGTCACAAGGTGCCACCGTAGTGAGGGGGTAGAACCGGCCGGTACAACTGCTGAGGCAGGGACCGATACTACCGCCTCACTTCCTAGAAAGTTCTGGTAATAAAAGCGACCATCCATAGAGATTACTGCAGGGTGGCACGGGCTGAGTGGAAGTGAGCTGGAACTTCCACTGATACTACCGGCGGCAAAAATGCCCAAGCAGTACTACCGGTGCGGGGTGAAAACTACAAAACCAAATCCTGGTTACTGAGAGTTGGCATTGGCCAGCGGTAGTGACCCAAAACTTTGTCGGAACTATTAACGCCAAGAATGTTCTATTGTTACTTCGGGTGGAGCGGTGGTACTACCAGTTGAAACCAAAACCGCAACAACTTGAGCATCTGAACTCCGAATGGGATGAAACCAATTTTGTTGGAAAGAAAACGATGAGTAGAATCCAAGGGAGAAAATATCAAGTATGAATATGTGACATACCTCTCAAGGTGTGTATCTGGAAAACCTTCAAGATCAAAAGCGCAAGAAGTATACAAGGGAAATCCTTTTTTGATGAACTAGACCTTGTTATGAAGATAACCACAAGCTCTAGATCCTCACATGGATAATATCTAAATGATAACCAAGAAATATGATCAATAATGAAAAGGTTTGAGCTCTCTCCATAGGAAACGATCGAGTTACTCACTCGAGAGTCTCTCTTGATAGTGTGGCTATCTATCCTAAATCTGGTCTGCCAACAAACTACAAGAGACCGGCAAAAGAGAACCTATCAAGATCATACCTTTGCCTTGAGCATTCCACTTGAGCTTGATGTAGATGATCTTGACCTCCTCAATATGGAGCACCTTTCTTGATTGCTCTTGCTTGCGCTCGCTTGATGAATACTTGCGAATTGCTCCCCTGTACACCATGGAGAAACCTCTTCTTTGAATTTGTCTTCATTAGTCCATGATCACAGAGGATGGAAGTATTCAAGCATGTGATCTTCTAGAGATGGCGTATCTTGAACTTGCACTTCTTCCTTCCATCTTGAGTGTTGATCCACTTGAAACTTCTCTTTACACTTCGACTTGATCAATCTTGAATCATCATCTTTCTTCAACATGATTCCAATAGACCCAATGCCCTTGGACATTGCTTATTCTTCTTAGATTCTTCATCTTTCAACCTTGAAGCTAACACATGGTCCAAGCGATAGAGATAGATAATTCCTACAAGTGAAACTCAATGCAAATATTAGTCCATAGAGATTATCATTAATTACCAAAACCATGCATGGGGGCACATGCACTTTCAGTGTGGTTGTCTAACCTTGCAGTTCAGCATATGTGACTGTAATTAACATCTTGGCTTTCCCCTTCTATATTACCGATCCGCCTTTTCACCCCCTCAAAAAAAGTTCTGGCTCATGAGCATGTACTTATTGTGCAAATCGATCTTCTCACTCAAGTGGGCCATGTCAGGTCCCTTTATAAGCATCTCAAAACCTTACTCCATTGGCAACGTGGGCTAGACTCTCACATGCCTCTTCACCTCCTCGACTTCTCCTCAATTTCTGAAATTTAACTGTACCCAATTTTAATTCGAGGGCCATTGATTCCAACATATACTAATCGATCCAATGTTGGAGTAGTTTGTTTGCTCTGATTCTTGGGGGGCTAAGAACACCAAACTTGTTTACAATCGGGTTCTGAAATTTAGTTGGTTTGCTCCGATTCTTTTGTTTTCTCGCGTTCTAGTTAGAACAACCCGACCAGCTCTCTTCGAAGCCACTAGCGCTTTCTAGTGCTCTGGTCCCCGTTCACAAAAGCTATGTTTCATTCGAATGATGCACGTGAGCGCACCCAAGTAGGGAAGCTAAATTAGCAAAAGTTTAATTTAGAGGAGTATTACAAGTTCTTATTGGTTTTTATTTGTGCAGCGCCCTACAGTCCTCTAAGTATTAGCACGCAAGCTACGGCCATCTACCTCATATAGCGGAACAAGGGCTCAAGAGTTGCTAGTGGCAACGAAAACGAGAGGCGCCCGGGAGTTGACGTGTGGTGGCCTTGCTTCCGGAACATGGTGAATGGGAAGCTCTACCAATGATCTACCGCGATGCTCAATCGTATTTGGCACGCTCACTGCTGACATCATCACCCCCTGGGTGTAAGATTTTTTTTACGACATATAAGATCATAAAGACTTCAGTTTGATCATCGGTAATCATTAGAAAAACCACTAGCCGAAGTAACCCAGCTCCACAAGGCGAAAAAGGGTATAAGCTGATGGGGTTTTTGCTAAACGCGTTAAGTGGCTGCAGGATCATCCTAGCTTGCACCTATGTTGTTCATTTATGAAAGGATGGTTTCCCGTGAGAGTTTTCAAATTTACACAAAAATAGAGTTTTCATCGGATACATTTGACTACTTTATCTATGAGACAATTGACAACCATCAATTAGCCCCTTACAATGGTAATACTCAAGTCTGAGTAGAATGCGATGATGGGATCTCCGCAGAATGGTGGCCGTGTGATTGCATTGCGCAATCCGAGCACATGTACCTACATCGCAGTACCCTTTTCTATAGACAAAGAAACAACACCAGTCAAATCATTTCACTTAGTCCTAACAAAACATCTTGATGTGGTGCTCATGGAACCCTGCGAGAACCTCATCTATATCTATATAATAATAAAGGAAGCAGCGTTTCTCGCAGATCCTATACTTTTTTGGATGATTTTTTCCTCTCAGCGAACCACCTATCACCACCCGTAATAAATAAACAAAAACTTCATTACAGAGGTTCCATAGGATGACTCCAACCCGGCCCCGGCCCATTTCTTTGATTTTCATCTCTCGTGTCCGCCACAGCACCGTCGGGTTTCCTTGATTTCCGTCTGCCGCGTTCCTAATTTCGTGCCGGCCCAACCCAGCGCTCGCCCTTCTCTTGGGTTCACTGATTCGTCGCAAACTCCCAATTCCTGATAGAAGCGTTGTGTTTATCGAATAGTCCCACATCGCTCCATAAAACCAGGATCCACCAATTTATATACTTTGCAGATTGCCCAATATCAACAAGCCGCCTCTAAAATCAATAAGCAGCTCTGAAATTGGTTGATGCCTAGAAAAACGAGAGAGATATAGATGGCCAGACGCAGAACGGAACAGCGATGGGGGGACGCCAGGAGCTGGCGTGGGAAGGGAGAGGTGGCGGCAGAAGAGGACGAAAGCTAGACAGAGGAGACAATGGGATTTAGGAATAGTTTCTCGTTCTCAATGTTGACGATGGGCTCGCTCCTTTCCGTTAGTTGTATTGGGATGGCAGGAGTGATATGGCCCAAAGCTTCAGCTTTACCATGTACAAGCAACGTGAAAAACAAAACAACGTATTTTCCGATGGGGATGGGATGGGCATAGTATAGTTTATTTTGGCATGAACATAATTCTGAAAAGCTTACATGAGCTGCAGGTTGCATGAAAAGGTCTTCAAAATTATTTTGGGAAACCACTTGTGCAGTTTGTATAGGTACTGTTTGCATGTTCCAAGCGACTCAGCTTCACTGCCTTATTCCTAAGTTTCCGCGGATAAATGTGCATACATCTACTTCATTTTCTCCTTTGCAAGAAACATTGGCCATATCACTGCTTTTGCTAGGTTACTTTGGTTGTTATAGTTTCCGATGCTCTTGATCAATTTTTTGTAGCAGTGCGTCATTGGTTCTTCTAATTTCTTAGGACGACAATGCTAGAGGATCTGATGGGACATCGGGCTTGGGGACTCAGCAGGTTGGAAAGCGTTATGAGGAAGGTGGACAAAAAAATTATGAAGAGACGAGGCATATAGAGAAGAATGACAGTCAAGATGCTACAGAGGACAACATGGTTCCGACGACCTGCTGACTAGCATCGACAATGACGTGCGGGTATAATCATAAATACAAAACTTGATTATTTTTTTTGAGAGACAAAATTTGAGTAGTTGATCATTATCTCTACATGTTTTATTTATTATTCCCGTAGCAACACACGGGCATACTTACTAGTATAGATGAAAGAAGGTTTATTGCGGTACTATAAAAATGCAAACCTCCTATACATGGGTGAACTGATTAGTATCCTTACCAGAAGACACAAAGAGGATTAATATGATGATAGATGCCACAACGTCGGTGATTTTGCAAGCCATGAAAAACACTTGGGAAAGGTTCAATATTTTCACCTACAATATTTATCTCTACTACTTATTACTTATATTACTTATATATACTAGCTGAGTGTCCGTGCGTTGCTACGAGATATAAAAAATACATATATGAATAACTATTTTTACACTGGATTGTGATTTATACATGTCAAACATGTATCTCTTTGAAAATTCATGAATTTAACTTCTATGCCAAAAATATGGATGAAACGATGACAAAAAATGTAACTAACTACTTTATTTTCAAAGGGCAGGGCAGGGGTTTGATATTCCACTAATTACAAAACAATGGTCACACTTTATTGCGATGATATAAATTGAGCATTGTTTCGTGAATGCATCAAAATAAAATTTGGAGGTATCGATTATGGTCAATAAAAGTGGTATGCACATTTATCAGGTAATCTAATGCATCACTGCTAGATTTGGAATTCTGTACATAGCTTAACATGATATATCAGATTCAGAACACCTTATTTAGATATAACATTCAGAACACTTGATGCCTTTCTTTCATTAATGATGTAGTAGCAGAACCTATATGAAGTTATCTACAAAGTCCGGTGCTTATCTTACAACCCTTATAGAGCACAAGGTAGCCAATGGAACATGAACTCTTTATAATCGCTGACGGTTGTACCATCGACCACTTCTTGTCGTCACCTTGAACCCATGTATCGCTTCTCTTGTAAGGAAATCAAGAAGACATATTCCAGCCTCTATCATCACAATAAGATAGTTCCACGATGCCCAGCTCGACAGTAGCTAGATCTAGTGTCCACCACAGAGACTCAAATCTTGGCAGCGAGAGTGGTGCTATTCAGGCATTGGTTCGGAGAGCTGGATCGAGCTTAGGTTCAGCAACATAATCTCTTGGGGCGTTGGGATACCGCCCGAAGAGTTGTTGCTGAGGTCTTGATACTCAAGAACCAAGTAGCCGACAAGGCTGGCGGTGGGGATCACTTCTGCAAGACGTTGCTGCCGAAATCTTACTGCGGTATCTTCATCTTACAAATGTTATGACATCTCACTGCCTTTGTTAGCATTATAGTCAAACATGCATAACGGAAACTGCCATCAATTCCCTTGTTTTCAGAGTATGCCATGAATTTTTGGCATCGGATTCAGTGTTGCGATTCAGTTCAAATGTAGTAGAGCATGAAACGATTTGATTTTGGGAGGACCAAATCAACTGCAATAAATTTGAACAACCCCTGAAATAGAGAACTAATACTATACATTTTTTTATTGTATTCCGAAAGGATCAGAGAAACCATCGCCTAAAAAAATAGCACATAGGAACCTACCTTGAAGTTGGGTGCTACCAAAACCATTTTTTCACACTTTCGAGAACTCAAGTGGTCTGAAAGTTGACTACTACTTCAGATCTTGACCCTGTCGAATGAGAAATTCCTTTTCTTGTTCGTTCCTTACTGAACATCATTTGTACTACTATATGACGGCAGCTCAGGTGCCTATCAACCGTATCTCTCCAGACTTGATTTCACCATAGAGGATCAGCAGGCCAGCAGTAGAGAACCAGAGGTAGTAGAGGAGGAGTAATCGAGGTCGGGAAGGAGAGGAACACACATATATGAGCAGCACATGAAGGGGAGAAAGCAAACACCCTGCTCCCTGTTTCGCCCAGACGTTGAACGGCGGAGGGCCAGCAGCCAGCGCTAGACAGGCAGCGCAAAGCGCATCTGCGGCGACCACGAGAACCAGGCGGTAGTGGTAAGGGGGTCCACGGGAGGAGACGGGGGTCTGTTGATCTGCAGAGTCCCTATGCTTGGCAAGGTTCGAATGGGGGAACGGCCGCAGAAGGAATCAAGGAAGGGAAGGGGCCTCGAGGAAACAGACCTTCCGTTGCACTGGCCGGAGGCGGTCGGAGGATCCAGTGGGAGGAGATCGATGGGTGGCGGCAGTGTCAAACGACACGGTTTAGTTCAGAGGAGCGTTGTTAGTGCGGTGAGGGAAAAGAAAATAAACGAACCGGGACAGTTGAATATTACTTGGCGGTGGCAGTCACGTAATATCTCTGAACTGCTAGGGGCGAAATCGTCATTTAACGGCAGACGGAAATTTTTTGCCGACGAAAGTACGCAAGTGTAAATAATATAATAGTATAATAGTATAGATAAAAGCACGAAGTGTGGCAGGAACATTTGATCTCAACCTTCGATTGCTTGGTATCCAACGGTCTGTGTCTCTTCAGACGTTGCAAGCCGGCTAAAGTAAAGCCCGCATCCATCCCCCGCTAATCACGCGCAAATCACGTACCGAAATAAACTCCACCAACACCTGATGCCCCGAATCAAGGATGGAATCCACCTTCCCCACCCCCGAAATCCTCGATTTTCTCAACAGAACAGCTATGCCGCACTACACTCCATATCTCGGCGCAGACACTACAATTCGTGCAGGAGGAGATCCAGGCGGAGCACCCCTTCACCCTCTTCCGCCTACAATGAGGACTGACGCAGTGCCTAGGCTGATTGCTTTGGAACGCGTCCGCACCAACCCGCCACTGCATCTGTTGCCTTTCACGGGTAGGTGGCCCCGATCAGCGGAACAGCCGCCGCCGCGTCCGCTCTGTCCCTTCGGGCGACGCTGGCCAGAGAAGACAAAAGGAAGAACCGCGGCCATCTTCTGGCGCAGACAATGGCCTTCCTCCAACAGGTTCGGCGCCATGCACAGCTGGGGAAACTGAACCTAAGCCTGAGGAACTCGGACCACTTGGTACATGGAATTTCTCTTGTGATGATTTGGAGTTGAATACTATTTTGTTACATGATATTATGTCAAACAGTCGTCTTACTGCTCCACATTAGCTGCTTGTTTCAAAACAAAGCCCGACTAGGAAGTGCAATGGTCTGTTCGTTCTCTGGTAAGGACGTATCCTTGATTTAATTTGGTGCATTTGATTTTTCTTCTTCAATTTGTTCGGCTCTGTGGTTTATAATTTTTTCTCAGGATCAATCTGGGTACAAATACTGCAGCTGCTCTCAAAGCACAGGCAAGGCATTCTTTCTCATTCTCAGAAACAGCCTATCATCGTATTATGCTGTCCAATCGGTACACACCAAAGATAAATTTTGATTATTCTTACCAGACAGAGCAAAATGAGTAGGGTTGTTAATGAGCTGGATTCCATCCATTTTTCCATGAAAAAGCCATCAAAATTGGTTAAAGAAATTGGTACGCAGGTTAGTACCTATCTCAGATTTTATCTTTCTCTATCAACTCCATTGTTATTTATTCTCACTTATCTTAAATTATGCAGGTTGCCTTTTCTCATTGTCGCTGGAGTCATCGCTGTAATAATTGTTAAGGTGACTGCTTAGTTTTTTCAGTGGCCTTCTTAGTTAGATTATTCTGTGTATTCCATACATCCAACAAACTAGGAAAAAATATCCTTGACATTATACATAACCTGAGTTTACTACTCTTTGCCTTTTGCCCTTCGGTTTTGATGTGATGTTCACAGAAGTAGGTGGGAATTCACTCTTCCTCAAGCCATACTTTATTAAGTTAACTGCCTGTATCATGTGGTTGGAGACAACTGACTGAAAATCATGTATGTGCCTCGGCAATCTAGAAAATACACCTAGTTTTAGTTATAGGTTCATGTCATAGCTTAGAAAATACACCTGGTTTTAGCTTATAGAAAATCATGTATGTGCCTCGGCACTATGAAGTCATGTTCTTATTTTTTTTGGCTGCTGATGCTGTGGGTGGATGATACATATTTGGTAATTGGATTTGTAATCATGAAATGCCCAAAATCAAGTTCATTGTTATCCATCAATGGTCATTGCTATGCAAAAGGTGAGTTTATGCATAGACTGGTTTCTACTGCATTTACCCCTCCACAGATACCCTTTTTTGTGAAAAAATTAAAATAGCTATTTGCAATTTACTTATTTAGATTTCGACAATAAAGCTTGTCCACAAGGAAGCATAAATTTCTTTGTATACTGTTAAATATTCATTGCTCAGTGCTCAGGAAGATCTCATGTTCTTAAGAAGATTGTCGGATATGGAGTCCAATAAATTCAGACATGTTATCTTCAGTGATCTGTAGCTGCAAAGATTATCATCAAGAAAATACATAAATAATGACTAGCCATTGGCAAGCCTATGTGGTTTTTATTTCTTCTTGCATGCAATCAAAGACACAAAATATATTCATGTGTCTGAATGGTATGGAATAAATTCATAGTGCTGCTCCATTCATAACTAGAGCCACTATGGATTTAGCAGTTGCTAAGTATGTTCTTAATCTTTTTCCACAACAGGTGGTATGGTTTTATTTCTATTTCGTTGTGATTTTTGACTGACGGTCTTTTATCAATTTAGTACTCCTCCGATTTATAATAAGTGTCGCTGATTTTTGACTTATTATGGATCGGAGGGAGTACCATTTCAAGTGTCGTGTAGCTAGATTCTTTCTGAAATCGGAAAAAAGGAAGCAACTAGCTACGTACAAACCCTTGTCAGCAGTTCATCTCATCAGATTCATCCAGACTTTGGACTAGTAGATTAGTAGCAATATCAGGTGTGAAATTTGCCAGCATAGCATGTTATAGCATCGCAACAAATTACATCATGTATGAAGCAAGGGGACAACACAGGCTATAGCTGCAGCCTGCAAATCGGTCTCAAGAGTTGCATTCGCCAACAATAGCAAGGCAAAAAAAACTACTCCCTCTGTTCAGAAATAAGTGACATCGATTTGTTTAGATTCGCATGTATCTACACACTAAAACACGCTACATACATACGAATCTAGACAAATCCAAGTTATTTATTTCTGAACGGAGGGAGTAAGATTCTCTTTCTAGCATTTTCATTTTCATTTAACGCACCTTGCAAAATTTAGATCCGCATAACATGGTGGTTAAGGTTGTTTTTTTTTGCGGGAAAACATGGTGGTTGAGGTTTATATAATTGCGTTAGGCTTTGGCCTTGGTGATGTGATCGCCTCCTACACGAGCCTCCACTTACCGCCAGTAACTCCGCATAACCTTCATGGCGATGTTGGTGAGTTGCTTCAAGTAGTGAGCAAATCATAATATTTTGTGCCATCATATAGCACCATAAACAATTTTTAGTCAATAGACAATAGTTGAGCACGTGCCATCTTACTAGTATTGAAAATGTTCCAGCTACTTCCGTCAAAAGAAAGGTTCCAGCTGCGTTAATCACTCGAAGTCCTTATTTATCTCCATAGATTTGGGCACCTTCCGACAATAAATTCAACTGCAATATCAGGGCACGACACTAACTGTAGAAGATTCTGAAGATTGTAGACTACATTAATTGTCATCCTTCCGTCCTAAAAAAGGTTAGATTTGTTAAAATTTTAGATTCATTTAAATTTAAAAAAATTTACGATTTTTTTAGGACAGAGAGAGTAGAAGATTTTGGAAGTTTAATAAGTATCGAGCTTATATGAAAAATGTTCCTTTTGGAGACAAGGAATTTTAGCCTACCTATTCCTTGCATTAATTGATGAAAGGTTGAAAAGGAAAATTTGATCGTGAATGAGACAAATTAAACTAATGGCTTATACGAGTTCGCTCTCCTCCGTTTGCTCTTGTTGCTCATATACGGTCTTTCGCTTTTCGCAAGCTACTCGAGAATTTTTCCCACTTATAACCTTCTAGTGCTTGTCGAGTTGTCAATAAGGGCAAATAAAAAACCAGAGCCTTTACCAGCATAACTTGGGCTGATAAATATAAAGTTATTTACCAAATTCTCTATAGTATCATGGATGAAATTGTTAGATTTTCTGCTAGCAACTTTACCTGGCTTGAATTGAAAATTCTGCCTGATGTCAGTTACAGTTTTATCAGGCTTAACTGTATTGCATACACGTGCAGCCGTGCTAAAAGATAATTGATCAATACTTCAACACACAGGTTGACATGATCAACACTTCAACACACGGCAATTTGCGGGAGAGTTTCCTAGCGGCCGGCTTTTACATAGTTCGCCAGCTACCGCAGGCACCATGATAGACCGATCTGATCTGAGATTAGGGTAAGAACACGACCGTTCGGCCGCCGCAAACATAACATAAGTTAAGTTACGGTGAAAAGAATCGAGCTGGAAGATGGCCTAAATTCGGCTGGGCCTATGTGCGTACCTATGCACAGATAGTAGGCGTGGGCTTAGTACTAATCAAGTAATTATCTGACTTAATTAGCATAGCTGATTAGCACGTATGCATCACCCACCCTGCTAATGCGTACACCAGATTCATTAGCCCCTGCTCGCCCCTCCTTGTCTTCGCCCCTGAATGTAGGGTGTAACTGCAGACTACCATTCATGTATCCCGTGGCCGGTCTTGGTTTTCACGCATCCGCATCCTAGGAGGCCGGAGTTGCGTCTTTTGGTTTGTAAAGTTGGTGTGCCACTTATCAAGAGTCTTTTTGAATGAATTTTGGTCAAACCAAACTTTCCCATAACTTGCCCCGTTATGGAGGCGGATGGATCCCGTTTGTCATGATATAAAGTTGTACTAGTGCGCGCGTGTCTATGTTGACTAGCTCCGGTTGGAGCATCCATTTTCTTCCTATACTTTACATACCCTATCTCTGAGTCTAATTCCGGTGGAGACGACGACGGCGTCTTTGGCGTTCCTCTTTCTCCCTCTCTCCACGGATCATAGCAATGTATTGCAAGGTGAATGAGGGAGTTAGGCCGGCAAGGTCGGCGCCTAATTCGGCGTCCTGTACAACACCTAAGACGGCTTCGTCGGCCCCAGATTCCAGGGGAGCCAGGAGGTGAGACAGAAGTCTTGTAGCCAGGTACCTTCGAGCATTTTGGTGAAGAAAAGATCTAGCCCTGCAGCAAAGTCTTCAGAGTCAATGGGGGAGCACCACACCAAGATCTCAAAGAGTGGCGAGAGTTCTAGGAAAAAAAGTACCGCCAGCGAGAGGAGAAATTGATGAACTTTTGTCATATGTGCATTTTTCTTACCGGTAGTTGATTTACTGAAAAATTACAGACTGAAAGTTCTTATTTATTCCCAAATATATTAACTAGAGTCGATTCAACTAACCTATATGAGATCATTATAAAAGTCCAGTAGTACACTTCAAAGTTAGATTTTGGATTGGAGAGGAATTTGTCCATGTATGGTGTTATAATACATGTGAGTTGCAAGGAGATCATGTCTGTTTCGCAGCTGACTGAAATGCTTCGTGCTAGGCTTGTTTGGGATCCATGCAGAGGAACAACTTAGTTTGGTTGAACAAGAGTGAGATGTACACAAAAATTGAGCACTCCCATGAACTTCAAGAGATTTGGGATAAGTATTTACACTATACAAACGCGTTACTTAAAAACGTCAATTTTTTATGGGTCTCAACCGGTTTCTCGTTCTGGCTCAAGCACATAGCTTCTAAGAGCACACCATCTGAGCCGTTTTTTCTTTGCGGCTCTAAGATACAAGACCTCAAACGGTACAAAAAATCATCTCTAACATGTACGAGATGGAGACAACCCGTATTTCTGACTGCTTGTAAGAACTTCTCAACCTCAGACGGCCTGTACTATGGACCGTCTCCAATAGTCAGGTGAGCTGAGTCAGATTCTAACAAAGACTGCCTCCAGAACTAGTGTGCCTCGAAACGACTTTTAAAGTGACCGTCTCCAATGTGTGTAAACCACTTTAAATAATAGCATGCTAATTCGAACTCGATCATAACTGACATGACACATAATCATGATTCAGCAGACAAGTAGACACGTTAACTAGCAGCTCGATTACTGTAAGATTAGCCAGATAGTTGGGGAAATTCATACAAATTTAGCCATTACACGTTATGGCAATACAAAGTGCAGTCCATAAATCAATCAGCTAGCATAATTAGTATTCTCTAGCAAATTAGGATTGCATTTATAATCGGCCGCCCGGTGGAAGTTGATGATCCAGAATATGTACCTTTCCATTATATTTTTCAACAAAACAAAAAAGGACAATGCTATCCTGCTTTAGGTTGAAACTTCTCACAACCTTCTCCCATCCAGTTGTCAAGATTGCATTTGACTCATCTCCCATCTTCATCTTAACCATCTTTGGCTTTTTGCTCTTCATTTACCAAACATGGACATTAATAGGTTCATCAAGGCGATTCTTTAGATATTTTCTTGTGAACTCAGCTCCAAATGTCTAGACAAGTACAGAGAATTGAAGAATTAGCATGCTTGTGATTACTTGAGTATTTAAATATCACATGGTATCTTGTTCATAACATGATCAAGAATATATCATCTTACCAGCTTGCACTTCTTTTTCATGACAGATGAATAGGGAAGCCTATAGATGTAGTACTTGTTTTTTGATGGAAATTCGGGTTCACATCAGTCTAAGAGGAAGTCTACATGAACTTCTTTTAGATATATGTCGTTTCCAAAAAGGCCGTGCTTATCAAAATCAGTGTACCCCTTGTGTTGAGGCCCTGATGCAACAACACATAAAATTTCAACACAGTATAATATTAATGTCTACCGCGTGTCTAAACGCATACAAAATAGATGACTGCAATTTTGATGTTCTTTTTATACCTCTAAACTCAATCCTCTCAATGGAATCTTCATATGTTGACTAAAATTCAAAACCACCAAAGTTAATGCAAAAACTGTCATCGCTAGGGAGCCTAACTTCATCATCACTACAGGTTCCCATCTGTTAAATAGATACAAACATAGAGCATCTTAAGATACAATCAAGATGCAAGAAGACTAATGAAGTGACAATTAAAATAGACCAATGAAGTGACGATTAAATCTCTATTGCTGGAAGTGACAATTAAATCTCTATTGCTAGAAGTGACAATTGTAGATTTTGAGATTTATACAAGGGGAAAAGAGTTGGGACAGATGCAGGCCGGCTGAGGGAGGCTCTCCCGACGGTGTCGTCGGGTCTTTGTAGCTCGGTAACCCTAAACCTTAAATTCGAGAAGCAAAATGGAAAATTCCATGCCAAAATTCCTAAATCGAAGCTGCTGATTTAGGGTTTTCGGGTTTGGTTTTCACACATACCTACATGGACGATGAAGGGATCCTCGGAGGTGAGGGAGAGCGTCCGCACCATAGGGGACCGGAGGCGGTGGTGGTGGAGAGGCAGGGGACCGGAGGTGGCGGTGGTGGAGGGCGGCGACAGTAGACAGTCGTCTAGACGGGTGGGGAAGAACAAAAATGGCACATATTTGAAATATTTGTCCAAATATTTTCAGATATTTGGCACCAAGTACTAGCCTCAGACGACTGCAAGTTTAAAAGGTCTCTAAGAACGTTCGTTCTCCGAATATTTCACATTTTTATGCCAAGTACTTGACGACTAGTAATTTGAAAAGAGCTAATATTCGGAACTCGGGATATATTCGAAACTCCAGCGTTTGATCATCCTAAAATTTGAGAATTATTTATAATTTAAAGGCAAAAAAGGTGTGTATACATGCTTGCTAGAGTGAAATTGAGTCCTCTAAGACTAAATGAGGTTCATAAATTGAAAAAAATAATTGGCACGGTACAAACCTTGGATCTTTACCCTGAAAGGCATGACGACTAGTGTTCATGCGCTTTGCTGCAGAAAAATAAGGTGCAAGTGTTTTGAATTTGACTAATTCAAATATTTAATTACGAAGTGAGATCATTTGGTTACTTAATTATGAATTTTTCACCAATATAACCTTTTTTCATGTATTCTTTGAAGGAAATCTCGTTGAATGAATATTCAGACATCAAATATATTCACAACTCCGGATTTTTTTAATCCTAAATTTTGATAATAATTCATAAGTTAAAGACAAAGGAATGTTGCTAGAGTGAAATTCAGTCCTAAGAGTACATGAGGTTCATCAATCGAAGGAAATGTATGGCATAGTACATATATACATCTAAGAGTGAAATTGAGTCCTAAGAGTAAATGAGGTTCATACCATGCTATAGATCAATAAGGTGCAACTGTTTTGAATTTGACTAATCCAAATGTTTAATGGCGATATGAGATTATTTAGTTACTTCAATATGAATTTTCCACCAAATATTTGGTAGTGTGAATGAGCATGATCAGTACTCCCTTCGTCCCAAAATATAAGACGCCTAAGATTTAGTCAAAAGTCAACATCTTCTGAGTTTGACCAAGTTTATACAAAAAATATGAATATATACAATTTCAAATGGACATTTTGAGAAACTATACTTTCTGGTGAATCTATTGATATTGATTTGGTATTGTGAATGTTTATATTTTTATGTATAATTTTTGTCAAACTTAAAATATGTTGACTTTTGACTAAAGCTTAGGCGCCTTACATTTTGGGACGGAGGGAGTAATATAATTGAACATTAGAAATTTTAAGAAACTCCATATAAAGGAGTAGATTAATATATATATAGACAAGGTTCACTAGAGACACTTCAGATATATATATTGTCTTACATATAACCAGGTAATAATTAACTTAAATAAAATAAAAGCAGGAGCAATAGCAGGAGGCCGGGACATGGAAACGCCTAGCAGGGGTAGTACCAGGAAGTCGAGATAGCCTACTCGAGGGTAGACAGGCCAGTCTTAACATATTCTTGGAGAAATTTGCCGAAGGCTGCATGCTGTGTCAAGGTCTTTGGCTGATGCCTTCGGCCTCAGTTTTTGCCAACATCCACCGCGTGCTGGATCATGATGTCGAGGTCCGTGTCAATGGCTTTACCACCGAATGGGAAAAATAGTTCCCCTATGATAGAAAGGGATTTTCCCACACCGTAACCGCCTCAGCACGTAGCGACTCTTATTGTCCCTAGAGTACTTGTTAGAGTCCATGTCATCAGAATCCTCCCGTTGATTTTTAAGAACATAACTTAGAACTCATACATATGATTGAATTGTATTACAACTCAAGAATTGACAACATATGTAGAACAAAGATTGCAGTCTCATAAGTTTCTTCAAGGATGGTGTAAGCAAACCAAGTATCAATTGTATAACCTATTGTTCTTGTACATTGCCCTGGGTTTGCTAACTCATCCCTGAAAAATCTGACACCAATGTATCTGCCTCTATTTTGGGGCAAATTTAAATCCTTGACCACAATAAGTAATTGAAATGTAATCCTACAAAACAATATTCAGGGATATACATATTCAGGTACAAAAATAATTCTAAATATTATAATTATAAATAACAAAAAACCAATCAATCTTCAGGTACATGTAGAAACAACTTATAATCAAAACCATACATATACATATGCATCATATGAATCATTCAAAGATCGGAAACAATTCAAAGATCATAAATATAGTTCCATATGAGAATAAATCAAGGACCTCGTAATTTTTCTCAGAGATAGAGTTGGCAAACCAAAATATCAACAACACAACCTATATTGTTTGTGTACATTGTTGCCTCGGGTTCACTAACCCATCCCTAAAGAATACACCAACAAATATGTCACCACTACACTCTTTTGGGGCAAATTCAATCATTGGCCTCAGTGAGAAACTGAAATATAATTCTTTTACACTATGAATGCATGCAATAACAATTCAAAGATCATAGTTCTATGAATGTAGAATAAATCTGGGGGCCTCATAAGTTTCTTTAGGGATGACGTTAGTGAACCAAGTACCAATTGCACAACCTATTGTTCTTGTACATTGCCTCGGGTTCGCTGACTCATCCATGAAAAAATCTAACACCAATATGTCTGCCTCTCTTTTGGGGAAAATATGAATCATTGGCCACAATAAGAAATTGAAATATAATCCTGCGAAACAATATTCAGGGATAAACATTTTCATGTACAAAAATAATCATAAATATTGTAATTATAAATAACAAAAAACCAAACAATCTTCAGGTACATGTAGAAACAACTTATGATCAAAACCATGCATATATATATGCATCATACGAATCATTTAAAGATCAGAAACAATTCAAATATCATATATATAGTTTCATATAAGAATAAATCAAGGGCCTCATAATTTTTTTCAGAGATGGAGTTAGAGAACCAAAGTACCAATAGAAGAACCTATATTGTTTGTGTACATTTATGCCTCAGGTTCACCAACCATCCCCCAAAAAATGACACCAACAAATGTGTCACCACTACAATCTTTTGGGGCAAATTTCAGTCATCGGCCTTAGTGAGAAACATGTCAAAGATCATAGTTCATATGTGTAGAATAACTCTGGGACCTCATAATTTTTTTAGATATGGAGTTAGCGAACCAAAGTACCAATTGCACACCTTATATTGTTGTACATTTCTTCAGATTAACTAACCATCCCTAAAAACCTGACACCATCTTATGTGTCTCCCCTTGCACTCTTTTGGGGAAAAATTGAATTATTGGCCTCAGTAAGGAATAGAAACGTAATGTTATATGCATGTTGTGTATCGAAATCAACACTCAACTAGCAAACCCTAAAACCCCTAAATCAAATGTTACAGATCGATCAAATTTACAACACAAGAAGAACCGTATGAACAACAACAAGTTAAGCAAATGTAAATTTACTAGATGGCAGAAGAGCATATCTAATCAAATCTCCAAAAAAATCGACCATTCAAACCATATATATTCCCTACATCAAGAGCAAAAGAATCTTTAGACGATTGAGCAAAACCTACGTACGAATAGTGAAATCCGCGGTTGTGACTAGAGAAGCCAGCAAAGTAGTACCTCAGACGCCTCATCCGAAACCTCCTCCTCGAACTCATCCTTCTCCGTGATTGCATCAATGATTTCTTGGTGGGTGATGGGGTCGTTGATGTAGAGCATCATGTTGCCTCCACCTGCCGTATGCTCCTCATCTAGATCTGCCGCTGGCACCATGACGTCGTCGGCCACCTGCTGCTCGACGGTGACAGTGACTGGCTGGACGGATCCCGAAGCCTCGACGACACGGTGACGAGCAGTGTGTGTGCCTGTAGAAGCCCCTTCCTCCTGCTCGGCGACGACCGAGCCATCTTCTGCTGCGCGTCCAACTGGCTTTACCTCCGGCTCGTATCCACGAGTACGCTTCATGGCATAGCTAGGGAAGGCGGTCGTGCAAGCGAAGGAGCTTCGGCACGCGCGGAAGGTGCAAATTGGGGTTTTGTGACTAGACAAATTAGAGAAAATGACATGAGCTCGTGGAAGAAGTAGGCCAAGCGGGTTTATATACGCGGGACCATTGGTAGTACTCTAGTGGACATGTGGGTATGGACTCGTGTGGGTAGGGGGCTAGCACGATCTTCATTTTTTAACTGCATTAACAACACATGTATGCTTTCCCCAAAAAATACGCGCATGCTACCTCGGGAACATGCATGACACCAGTTTTCGAGACGAGTGGCATGATAGTCCACCTCAGTAGATATCTAGAGGCGATTAATATTTCTGACCGACTGCGTTTGAGTGATCTAGAGAGATGACCAATAATTTTCATCGTCTCAGGTTCCATTTAGAGGCGGTTTATTTTACGGGCCGGCTGAGGGGGAACTCGTACTAGATACGGTGGAGATTAACAACCGTCTGAGATTAGACTTAGAAGTAGTCAAAAAATTATGATCGTCTGAGAGTGATGGACATAGCTGGTGGTTTGTATTTTTGGGGTAAACCTGCTCTAGGAACAGTCTCTAAGTAACGAGCTTGTACTAGTGTTAGATAAATATCAATTGAAAATGTTTGCTATAGTTGATGACGTGGGTACACTAGATTCAGATCTTGCTGCCAGAAGTACTGCTGATGTAGTTTATGAACCAGCTTCTGTTGATCGAACTATGTATCGTATTGTTTGAGATGTAGACCCATACACATCAATACTTGATGATGGGGGAGAAAATGTCGTACCTTCTATGAGACCTAATTTGTTGATCAATTCCAAAGACATAAGTGTTGAAAAGATAAAAGAGAGGATTGTTGAATAAAAAACTTTGGGCCCTAAGCAGGTGACATGACTACGATGGTGGCATTACAAGAAATAGGAGTTTGTCTAAATTGATGATAATGAAGATCTGGAGCAGGTTCTTCGAATTGGGAAGCAAAGTAAGACGGTGGTGTTCCTCGTTGAGATTTCTAATAGTTTTGATGAGGATGTAGCAGATGAAGTTGCCCCTAGAGCGGATGTAGAGGGAGAGGTGGTCGTTGATCTGATCTAATGAGAATTGCAACCCCAAGTCTTGTCATTTAACTCCAAGGCTTTCCCTATAATTCTACATGAATTTGAATGTAAGTTGTACTGTTGAAACTTTGTGTATGAGTGCATTTATGCCATTAGGTTTGTTTAGAGATTGTACATGTAATATGTTTGTTGAGCCGTTCTGTTAGTTTTCTAGAAAACCGAACATATTGTTCATTCAAATAATCATTACTGTCAGCATACTTACTTTGCAGTTTCACATGATTTTACACAAATAATCCCATGTATTATAGCAAGTTGTTTTGATAGATTTAGTAGCATTTTAAAGATTCGGCAGTACAAAATAAGGCAAAAAATATCGATGGATTCTCAGCTCATATTTAGCAGCAATTTGACAGTAATTCCCAGAGGTATTACTAGAAAAATAAATTAGCATTATCAGAACTCCATAGAAAATACCTAGAACTACCTTAAGATAGGAGCAACATGTCCCAAAATGATATATTAGGATCATTATAAGAAGATTAAGATGTGTTATTATCTAGGTAATCATGTAGATACGAAGCTTGTATTCCACGGCGAACTCCGATTGTCGATTATCACGATAAAGTCACAGATAGTGCATATCTCTAGACACGTGCACGCCTCCCGGCAACGCACTGCTCTTCGAATAGAATGCCACCTCCATGTAACCATAGGGCGTATGATGCCTCAACTCCACATTGTACTCCAGCGACAAGCACGCTGCCGATCCGACTCACACAACAGATACCAAGATGTCCTTGTTGCGCCCATCAAATAGCATAGTGAACACCGTACCATCGTCCTCAAATCCCATGATTTCTACTTTGCTCGAGCTCGGTGCCGACACCGACTTAGAGATGTATTTGGCTCTTCTACCATAGAGGAATCTACTCAACCTCATAGAGTGGAATTCTCTGAGGTGGGCGTACGAACGCTGCTGGTGGGGCAGCAAACTCACAGCCAGGCTCTGTGCAGTTGCACGGTCCGTGCGGGCATGTGATCTTGTGGTCATGTAAGTAATGGTAGGCGACCAATGTCCCAGAACCTTTTTCCAATGGTGACTTGGCGGTATAGCTACTTGGAGCATATGGCCAGCTAGACGGTGCTAGTAGTGTCCATACGCATAGCGATTTTGTTGAAGATGTCGTCACAGACCTTGCTCTAGCTACCGTATCGCCGGTTGTGCCTCGGATCTGCCATCGTGTTCCGATGGATGGGGGCAAGGGCGGATCTAAGTATGAAAATGGGGGTTCTTGGAGTAGAGGACTGGTGGCCTACAAGAATCGTGTGGCAGCGTTCGCGGGTTGGTATTGATGGAGATAGGGAGGATGGGTCGCAATGTTGTCTTGTCACATCATACTGACTGGAGAGATGGGGGAGGCTGGACAAGGGGGGACTTGCGTGTTCCTCCGTTGGTCTAGAGTTGTTATATCCAACTGGGATTGGTGGTCGCGCTCATAGCTGACCATTTTCCTTGACTCACTCCCCACTCGCTCGCTCACCACACCACTCTGCCTCCCTCTCGTCGTCACTCCCTTACTTCCAATCATCGTCGATGCTACACAACCGCATTGCCATGTAGTCCTGGGACAACGGAGACGAGATAAGCAGCGGTAGCCTCGTCTCTGGGTTTGACCCATCCCAGTCCATAGCGAGTTCTTCTTTTCTCTCATCTAGTGTTAGGGATGGGTATTTGGGAATTCCTCTATTCAAGTTTGAAATGGATGATCTCACATACATCAGTGCGATTTCTTAGCCTCGCGTTTTAGTTTAGGTGCCACAGATAATCTATAACCTTGATTGGGAGGGTGTGGTAACAAAGTGGGGGAAGGAACCATGCGGCGATGGTCAAAAACTGAGAAAATATATGGCCCTCCAAGGCACTTGAATGGGCATGTGTTCCCCAATGTGTGGTTTTGGTAATTAATGGCAATCTCTATGAACTAATATTTGCTTTGAGTTACACTTGTAGGAATTATCCATTGGCATTGCTTGGAACATGTGTTGGCTTCAAGGTTGAAGAAATGAAGAACATTAAGCAATGTCCAAGGGCCTTGGGCCTATTGGAATCATACTGAAGAAAAAAAGAAGATTTGAGGTTGATCAAGACAAGTGCAAAGAGCAGTTTCAACTAGATGAGCACTCAAGAAGAAATGAAGAAGTGCAAGTTCAAGATGCGCCATCTCTAGAAGATCTCATGTTTTAATATTGACATCCTTAGTGATCATGGATTGATGAAGACATGTTTTAAGAAGATGTTTCCCCATGGTGTATGAGGGAGAAATTCACAAGTCTTCATCAAGAAAAAGCGAGAAAGAGCAATCAAGAAAGGGGTTCCATCTTAAGGAGGTCAAGATTGTCTTCATCAAGCTCAAGTGGAATTCTTAAGGCAAAAGTATGATCTTGATAGGTTTTTTCTTTTGCTGGTCTCTTTTAGTCTGTTGGGAGACCAAATTTAGGATATATAGCCGTACTAGTAAGAGGGGCTCTCATGTGAGTAGATTGATCGTTTCCTTCTGAGAGAGCTCAAAACTTTGTAGGCTTGACATCATCTTTCTTGGTTGTTATTTGGATATTATCCATGTTCATAACAGGCTCTAGTTCATCAAAAACGAATTTCCTTTGTATATCTTATTGGGGGTTTTGATATTGAACGGTTTCCAGCTCCACACTTTGGGAGGTATCTCACATATTCTACTTGATCTTATTGCAATTTTAGATTCTATATATTTCCAATAAAATTGGTTTCATCCCATTCAGAGTTTGGATGCCCAAGTTATTGCGTTTGCTGCTAACAGAACTGCTAGACTTGGCCGGTAGTACCGCTCATGCCAAGTAGTTGTACCGGCCCGCGGTACCGGTCTCATTTGCACCCAACAATGATGTAGGGTTCTTCCATAGGAGCATTTGGTACCGTTTCCCACTACTACCGGAGGTCTGCGATAGTACCGCTCCAAGACCTGATACTATTGTGTGAGGACCAGAACTTAACTACTAGACCCCTCTATGTACCTTTGTCAATCCCAAGATCAACGGTTGACAACACAATGAAATGATATAATTTCATAACGTTTAAAAGTAATTTATTACAAAGTCTGGATAGCAACATAGTAAGATGTATAGTGACATTTATGACATCTAGAGAACACAACGAAAATATAAAGCACGTAGTGACTTCATCTCATCCACAAGCAGTTGATGTAGTCCACGAGGCTTCACTCATTAGCGTCATCATAGTAGTCATAGTCATATCCTTCTCCATAGTACTCTGAAGTATCAACAAAAGCATTGCCATGAGTACATGATGCCCCACAAGTATAGGGGGTGTATCGCAATATTTTCGATAAGTAAGAGTGTCGAACCCAACGAGGAGCGGAAGGTGTTGACGAGTGGCTTGGAGCAGGAATTCTTTGTAAATACTTAGCAAACAGATTTTTAGGGGTTTTTGATAATGCAGATTAATAAAGTGCGAGTAAATAAAAGACAATAATAATAGATGCAGCAAGTGGCCCAATCCTTTCTTTAGCAAAGGACAAGCCAGTTGTATTACTTAAGATGACCAAACGTTCTCGAGGACACATGGGGATATCGTCAAGTGCTTTCACTTCATATAGTTGATTAATCTTCTTTAGTTTGATAAGTGGTGTGTGGGTGAACCTGTGCTAATGTACTGACCTTTCTAGGACTAATACATACTTGTGATTATACTCCTTGCAAGAATCCGCAAGTACAAGAAAGTAATTAAGATAAAAACCTAACCACAACTTTAAACTCTGAGATCCTACATCCCTTGTGCAAAGGTTTCCTAATGGGGGTTCAGGTTTTTGTCACTCCGGCAACCCCTACGATTAGTAGCCAAATACATAATGCATTCCCCTAGGCCCATAAAGGTCAAGTGTCATGTAGTCGACGTTCACATGACATCACTAGAAGAATAACACCACAACTTAAATAACAAACCATTGAATCTTTCTCAACACAATTCCACTACTAACAACATGACTTCTCCCATGTCCTCAAGAACTAAATGAACTACTCACAAGACATCATATGGATCAAGATCAGAGATGATATAATGATAAGTAACAATCTGAACATAACAATAATTCAATGGTTCCACTCAATAGCATCAACTACGACAAGTAATCAACATCGGGAAAGTTTCCCCTAAGAACTATGCAAGATTCAACCCAATTATTACAGCGGTATGGAGTGGTGATGATGGTGCTGGTGGAGATGATGATGGATATGATGATGATGATACCAATGAAGTCCAGCTTGATGGTGGTGTTGATGGTGACGATCTCCCCTCTCCGGGAAGGAATTTCCCAGGCAGATTTCTGCCTGCCGGAGAGGTCTTTCTCTCTCTACAGTTTTCAGTCCCGCAGAGGCGGCGAAATATTTTTGTGGTCGCTCCCCCAATCTTAGGGTTTCGTGGGGATAATATACGCCAAAGGGGAGAGCCAGGAGTGAGCCAGGATGGCCACACCACCTGGTGGCGCGGCCAAGGGTGGCTCGCACCAGGGGTGGTGTGGTCCCCCTGTGGCCCAACTCCGCTCCCCCTTCTGGCATCCTTCGTCTTCTGGAAAAATAGGATTTTCCATGTATTTTCCGGGATTTTCTGATCTTCGTGAATTTCGCCTCCAAACAGCGCCTTTTCCATCAGAATCCTGACTTCAGCGGTCCATCCTCCAAAAGTCATCAACCATGCAAAAATAGATGAAATAACATAAGTATATCTCTTAATATGAAATATATAAATGAATAACAATAAATTATGATATAGAATAGTGATGCAAAATGGACGTATCAACTCCCCCCAATCTTAGACTCGCTTGTCCCCAAGCGAAAACTGAGCTCAATAAACATGACCTCAGGTTTATGGATGGAAGAGTCGATAAAAGAATACGGACAAGAAGCATCACATTCATCAATACATAAATAATAATACAAGACAACTCACTATTATATAACTTAACTTGTAATAAGTAAAGGAAACACAATAAAGATACACAAAGTAAATCATAATTGGTAATGGCAAACTTTGCTCTTGGTCAAAGAATAGTTAACAATTTGCAGGAGTTCAATCATAAAGGGGTTTTCAATGATAGCTTTCAAAGTAATACTCACTAAGATAGGAGCAGTGTGCAAAACAAGGAACATAAGAAACATGATTGAATAAATCATCATATGAATGAATGAAACACAACAACTCAAAATACTTGCTGAGATAGAAAGGAATATGTTTACTGACTCAACTAAAAAGTAAAAGATAGGCCCTTCGCAGAGGGAAGCAGGGATTTCAAGTTTCATAAAGATCTTCCAAAAATTATGGTACTTATTAGCTTTTAGCTCTCATTGCCCCTATCATAAGTATCTTTAGGTGATTAAGGTTAAAGTGAACAACTATGGAGTATATGCTTGACAAAGTATAAGTTGGCAATCTCATGTCCCTTGAATACGAGGGCCGCTCCTCATGCTACTCAAGTTTAGTTACTAGTAAGTTCTTGTCATAGTAAGTACATGTGTATCATAGAGAACCGCCAACGGGGTACCCCTTGCACATGATACATGAGCTATCCCATAAGCAAAATGACAAGGCAAGCAGACAATGAGCATCTCAGCAATCTTCTTATTTACCATGTGAAAATGGTGCTTTTTTATCTCTTTCATCTTTTCTCATCTTTTTTTCTTTTTCTCAATCTCTATCTCCTTTTTTATAAGAAGAATGCTTCATAGATTGCTCACTATGGTGATGCTGCAAGTTAAAACCATGATTAGGCATGGCTTAGGCTAGCGGCCCAGGCGTTTCTCTAACACACATACATAACTCGATGGACTTACAAGCTCCCCTTTCATTTCAAAGTGACGACATCCATAAACAAAAGAGCATGATATCAACTACGTACAATGTACAAGTGCAATGTTGAAAGCGTTCCTCATGACAGCATGGTTCTGCTAATCCCAATGTATAAGTGTAAGCATATAGAACATAGATGACACAATGGTTCAAGTTTATTAGGGGCAAGAAAAGTAAAGTGTGCCATCAAGTTTGTGAGAGCTTTAATCACTATTTTTCACATAACAAGTTTAATTTGGAAGGTAGATAAAAACATGAATTTACTTGGAATAGCAATAGTGCTAATAGGTAGGTATGGTGGACACAAATGGCATAGGTTTTGGTTTAAGGATTGGATGCACGAGAAGCATTCCCTCTTAGTACAGGTTTTAGGCTATCAAGGCTGGGTAGCAAGCATAAGAGTTGAAGGAAACAAACAAACTTACAAGTGATAAAAACAAACATGCAATCTTCCTTGGAAGCACAAAAGATCTTAACTAGAGAATACTAAGCTTATAAGCCAATCAAGGAAGAAAGATGATGAAATTATATTCTTTAAGAGTACTTTTATCTTTTTCATTCAATTCTCATAATAGTGTTGCTACTGACCGAGCTAGGTTTGCCAAAACCAACTGAATTTACTTAATGATCCCAAAGTGATACCCATACTAACAACAAGATCAATCATATAATAGTAATTGAAAACTAAAATAAGGTATGCAAAATACTAAATGATATAACTTCTCATTAATATTCCATAACCACAACTCACACTAAGGGATACATAGATAACTAACGAGAGAGGGGGACACTTCCATAATGCAAACTATCCTACATGATAACTTCTCTATTCATGATATGACTCTACTTAAAAATGTAAAAAGATAAAAGATAGTGACATGATACCGCGACACTCCCCCAAGCTTGGAATAAACCAAGGGGATGCCAAAACCTGATGACGAATTACTCCTTCGTTGGTGGTGGTGTTCTCTCGATCGGTGTGTGAAAATCTTCCAGGATCTTGCGAAGACTTTTATTCTCTTCTTGTACTATCTTCACCTTTCTCCTTAGGACTCGGTACTTATCACAAAACTCATCAGTGGACTGTAGAGCTTCCACTGCTGCAGGGCAGGAACCGAGGTTTAGAATTGGAGGTATCAGCCCTTGTCCTTTCATGCCTGCCGACATGCCCTTCACTTCCTCCTTGATGCTGTGATCCATATCTTCGTGCCTAGCTGTGATCCTTTCTTCTACCACCCATCGTACGAAGGTCCTCTACTCTAGGTCGCGATGGAGCTCACGCCGGCGTCGCAGCTCATAGTCCTCCAAAAACGAACCCTGAAATAACATCTGAACAGAACAGATCGAAACGAAAACACGACGAGAACACGATATACGAACCTCGGGGGATCCGGGGGATTATATATTACGAAGTTTTACAATAAAAGGAAGGTACTGGTAGAAAACGGGTCGGAGACGGGCTCCGGGGTGGCCACACCCCTGGTGGCATGACCAGGTGGGCCCGCGCCACGGGGTGGTGTGAGCCACCCGGGCTCCGTTTCCGTCCCTTTTTCGACTCATTGCTTTCCATGTTAGATAAAAACTACACAAATACAAATTGATAGATTTTTCACGGACCTTTCCTTACCAGAACTATTACCTATTCGAAAACGGACTCTGCAGGTCTCTGAACTTGGCATTATTAAATTCTTCCGGAGTCACCATTTCAATAGCATCAATATCTTCATCTTTATACACATATTGTTTGAGTCATTTAACCATTCACCATGTTAACACCATTTTCTCCTATAACCTAGAAATTTCTTTCACACAAAATTTCACACAATTCTCATTAGCAACATTTGTGCAAGCGAGGTAATAAAACTTTTAAGTTCAATTTCAACTAAAATCCATTGAAACATAAACTACTGTAGCAAATCCTTCCGAAAGCCCAAAAAGGAATTCAATATAAGAAGCAAATGCAAGAGTAGCAAAAATCTGTCAAACAGACCAGCAGGTAAAGATCAATTTTTTAGAAAATCTTCTATTGCTCAAATCAAAAAGTGAAAACCTTACAAAAGTTAAATAATAACCTGGGGCATGCACACAAAAAATTACAGATCAGTACGATGTTCTGGGATTTTTCACGGTTTTTTATAGTGAAGCACAAAAAATCTGTTTCGGGACAGCAACTTCCCCAAATCTTTCTTCTATCCATTAGAGGTTGATCTTGAAACAAAAACCAAACAAAAAGGATAAGGAGAGGTTATTGCCGAAAAAATAAATTCCAACACTCAAATAAACAAAACAAACTAAAAGCAAAAGAAATATATTGGGTTGTCTCCCAAAAAGCTTTTTCTTTATAGCCATTAAGATGGGCATGATAATTTCAATGATGCTCACATAAGAATATGAATTGAAGTAAAAGAGAGCATCAAGAAGCAAAAATATACATGTTTAAGTCTAACCCACTTCCTATGCAAGGGAATTTTGTAAGAAAATACAATGTTGAAACCAGAGGCTACTAGCATAGGAAAGCAAAATAGGTGCAACATAAAGACTTTCAATATAAAGCAAGGAAACTTAATATTATTGAGATGCATTAGAACCATCTTCCCTCTCTCATAATAACTTTCAGTATCATGCATAAATTTAACGATATAACTATCACATGAACCATTATAGAAATCATCACTTATTCTAACAGAAAACATAGGGACACTAGATCTCCTAACACTACTTTGTAAAATAATATTAGAAGTATCCTTACAGAGGATAGTGTGTCCATCTTCTACATATTTAGTGACAAAGTCTTTCACATTTGCTATTACAGGTTCATCATCCACTTGTTCATCAGGTTCAATAGTGTTATTTGTACTTTCATTTACCATACTAGCTATCATAGAATGTTCCTTTACTTTAACCGGGAAAGGTATTTTCTCAATGTAGGGTTCAGGTAAAACATGATTAGCAGTATAAACTTCAGTATTTCATGTAGGAACACTATTAACAATATCTTTATATGGCTCATGATACTTATTCCATTTCTTTTTAGGAATTTCAATATAGGAAGCAAAAACCATAAAATAAGTTGCAATAGCTTGAGAGTCTAGACCATAAGCATTACTAATATTACGAAAGTCATCAGTTACCATAAAAGATTTAATGCATTCATAATCGTAATTTATACCTGACTTTCTTCCTTTATCATTCTCCCATGCTTTAGCATTGTCTTGAATACGGTCTAGAAGATCCCATTTAGCTCCTTCTTCCATGCGTGTAAATGATCCAGTGCAAGAAGCATCCAATAAATCCTTATGATGAAGAGAAAGCCTTGCATAAAATTTATTGATAATAATATTGTCGGGGAGCTCATGAATGGGACATTTGAGCATTTGTAACTTCAATCTCCCCCAAGCTTGAGCTGTACTCTCTCCATCAAGAGGCCAAAAGTTGTATATTTGATTCTGATCTTTATGAATCTCACTAGGAGGATAAAATTTTGAATAAAAGAGAGGTACTACTTCCTCCCATTCAAGAGCTTGACCATTCTTCAGCAGCTTATACCACTCCTTAGCTCTTCCTTTCAGTTATAATGAGAATAACTTCTTCTTGACTTGATCTGTTGTAATACCTACACACTTGAACAACCCGCATAATTCGTGTATAAAGAGCAAATGATCACCGGGATGGATAGTTCCATCTCCAAAATAGTAGTTATCCATAACACGATCAATAATTCTTGTGAGTATCTTAAAAGTATCATTTTCAGCAGGTGTAGCTTCATCTACTACCTTAGCAATGGTAGTAACATTATGAAATAAGAAACTAAGTGAATTATCCATATTTAGAATAAAGTAACTAATAGAAATAAACAATAGTCATAGTAGAAGTTTCCTTTACCAGTTCCACTCTCCAATAGCGCTCCACTCCCCAGCAAAGGCGCCAGAAAATAGTCTTGATGACCCACAAGTATATGGGGTGTATCGCAGTATTTTCGATAAGTAAGAGTGTCGAACCCAACGGGGAGCAAAAGGTATTGATGAGTGGCTTGGAGCAGGAATTCTCTGTAAATACTTAGCAAACATATTTTTAGGGGTTTTTGATAATGCAGATAAATAAAGTGTGAGTAAATAAAATACAATAATAATACATGCAGTAAGTGGCCCAATCCTTTCTTTAGAAAAGTACAAGCCGGTTGTATTACTTAAGATGACCAAACGTTCTCGAGGACACATGGGGATATAGTCAAGTGCTTTCACTTCATATAGTTGATTAATCTTGTTTAGTTTGATAAGTGTTGTGTGGGTGAACCTGTGCTAATGTACTGACCTTCCTAGGACTATACATACTTGTGATTATACTCCTTGCAAGCATCCGCAAGTACAAGAAAGTAATTAAGATAAAAACCTAACCACAACTTTAAACTCTGAGATCCTACATCCCTTGTGCAAAGGTTTCGTAACGGGGGTTCAGGTTTTTGTCACTCCGGCAACCCCTACGATTAGTAGCCAAATACATAATGCATTCCCCTAGGCCCATAAAGGTCAAGTGTCATGTAGTCGACGTTCACATGACATCACTAGAAGAATAACACCACAACTTAAATAACAAACCATTGAATCTTTCTCAACACAATTCCACTACTAACAACATGACTTCTCCCATGTCCTCAAGAATTAAACGAACTACTCACAAGACATCATATGGATCAAGATCAGAGATGATATAATGTTAAGTAACAATCTGAACATAACAATAATTCAATGGTTCCACTCAATAGCATCAACTACGACAAGTAATCAACATCGGGAAAGTTTCCCCTAAGAACTATGCAAGATTCAACCCAATTGTTACAGCGGTATGGAGTGGTGATGATGGTGCTGGTGGAGATGATGATGGAGATGATGAAGTCCAGCTTGATGGTGGTGTTGATGGCGACGATCTCCCCTCTCCGGGAAGGAATTTTCCCGGCAGTTTTCTGCTTGCCGGAGAGCTCTTTCTCTCTCTGCAATTTTTTGCCCCGCACAGGCAGCGGAATCTTTCTATGGTCGCTCCTCCAGTCTTAGGGTTTCGTGGGGATAATATACGCCAAAGAGGAGAGCCAGCAGTGGGCCAGGGTGGCCACACCACCTGGTGGCGCGGCCAAGGGTGGCCCGTGTTGGGGGTGGTGTGGGCCCCCTATGGCCCAACTCCACTCCCCCTTCTGGCATCCTTCGTCTTCTGGAAAAATAGTATTTTCTGGGATTTTCTGATCTTTGTGAATTTCGCCTCCAAACAGCTCCTTTTCCATCAAAATCCTGACTTCAGCGGTCCATCCTCCAAAAGTCACCAACCATGCAAAAACAGATGAAATAACATAAGTATCATCTCTTAATATGAAATATATCAATGAATAACAGTAAATTATGATATAGAATAGTGATGCAAAATGGACGTATCAGTACATAACGTACTCAGCATACCCCTTATGCAAAACCTATAATATCTACATGTGGCTTCAAGGAAGGTTGTATGGTTCTTTTGCATAAAGCCAATTTTATTTGCAATATGGTAATAGTTTTGATAAAATCGGTTTTAGATGAAAACATGTTTACCATCAATGTGATATTTCTCATGAGTGTGATTGTCCACGACAAATTACATAGTTTATAGATTCCAGGATAAGGATAGGGGCAAAGAGGGAAGTAGTAAGACATGTTCTCGTTTGTCAAGAAGAATTCATGTGTCGTCCATGACCGTGGACACGGCTATTGGAATAGTTTAAACTCTATAGAGGTTGTACACTTTTCCAACATGACATAATCCCATCTTGTTGCCCACCAGCCGTCGCTGGTTTGATACACACCAATTGGTGTACCGACAGAGGAACTGTGACGAGGTCTTTTAGCTAGATCCCCCAAAGATGTGATGTGCCCACTAGGTATGGTGCACGAAACTGAGAGTATGTCCCCAGATTGGTCCCCATCTGTGCCGAAGGCTCCCCCACAAGCAGACACCTCATCAGCGGTACAACAACATCGACATCTAAGGCTGACTAACCTACTTAACCAAGCCAATGCCCATTATAGTATCTGGTTGTATGATTGTCACAATCTTCAAATCCAAGACTTATTAGGCCCTCATGCGTCACGAATGACGAATTTCCCCCTCTAACTAGTGAAGGGGGCAGCCAATCGCTCCTTCCTTTTATCCAGCTGTCGCCCGTGCCAGTGTTTAGATGGTAAGTTTCACCCAGAGTAGAATAGAGTATATGAAGCAACACCGGCTAGCTCAGCGAGCTCATCAAGTTTCAAAAGTGGTGTATGTGACCCGAGGGTCATCAAATTCCTCCGAAGAGAAAAGATTAGGGATCCTAAATATTATAAGCATGTCTAAGAAATTCTACTCTAATAGGATTACTATATAGTGTCTACTCAGGGTATTGTATGGCGACATATAGGTCAAGAGTTATGTGTGTAATAAAATAGCACATATATTTGTAAAACAATAAAATAGAATGCACTTAATAAAACATGGGATAAGATATGGTAAGGGGCATGCCTTTGTTCTCGTGAAAGTTTTCTTCCTCGTAATCTTGATTCTAATCGAACCCATCACTCCCTACTCGTCATAACGATAAAATACACATCAATACAAATTTCGAATAACCACAAATAAGATCCAAATAGGTGTGCAAGGTTTAGACAGTTCGGTATATTGGTCGGTCTATCGTTCTCGGCTAATAGTGGTATTTTACTAAAATAATATGTTTCTTTGAAATATTCACGCCGTAAATATAAAATATGTCATGCACAAACAGACTTCATGCTAGAAGCTAGCCATATAATAAGCATACACGTGAGTATAAATCATGCCAAAACACTACTATAATCAAACCCATGCAATACTAAGCAATCTACGCATAGTACTTTTATACATGCGATAATAAGCAACACCTAGAATTCAACTGCATGAACCCAAATAAGGTCATTGACAATAGTATGGCATGGATGCAAAAAACTAGCATGGTTATGCTGATAAAAAAGGAGTACATGCAGATAAATAACATGCAAGAAAATAAATCCTATGACTATTCTATAAATATGACGAGCAACCAGTACCAAGTAAGGTTACAAATAAGATGGTATATTGCACGTATGGACAGTAACAAACTAATTAAAATGTTTAGAAAAAGATGTAAATAAGACATTGATTAATTCTACAAAATAACACATGGATTCTAATGGAATTGCTAGAGCTGAACTAGACAACCGTGAATACAACTATAAGTAGCAGTAGCACACTACACAAAAATATCTACACACATGCATGACCATATCTTCAAAGCGTGCACACAATTCAGCTATCATTTTAAGAAATAGATTTATGAAAATCAAAGATATTCGCATCTAACTACACAGGTGAGTTCCTAGAGGCATTTGGCATGTTTTCTATGTTGAGATCAAGATCAATAGCCGTGTGCATGGTAGGCTAATATGGCAATGATACTGGATGGTATTCGGTTCACCGAAGACGCGGTCAACTAGAAAACAGTGGCAAGAAATCATGTCTAGGAGGTAGGCATATGTGTGTGTATGGTGTGGGTTCAGGGATTTGCGACGGAGCTCACCGAGTGCGACACAATCATCGGGTGAAGTAGATGAACTGAGTTGTGGAAGCAGTGGATTATGTCCTTGACGATCAACGCTGCAGCTGCAACTCCTGGTGTCCTGGATGGTCCCTTCTCCTCCTCGTGCTGCTTTAGGCATGGTCGTTCGATCCCTCGTCACTGGAGCTATCGAAAATGTGGCCGACAGCCAGCGGCGACTAACGGAGATCTCCAAGATGAAACTAGGATAGGAGCCCAAGGCTTGTGTGGTGGTGTAGAATGGCAAGAGTAGTCCACACTACTAGGAAAAACGTTATAAGTGGCGTACCAAAACCACTTTCTGTGGCGCATCTAGTAGTCGCCACTAAATTGTTGACACAATTATATTTCTGTGGCGCATATGCATATGCGCCACAGAATTCTCGAGATTCTGTGGCGCATATAGCTATATGCGCCACAGAATTCTATGGTACATTCTGTGGTGCATATAGCCATATGCTCCACAGAATCCTTTTTTCAGAATTTTGAAATTTTCAGAATCTGGTACAAATACATGTATATAACAGGAAATACACAAAAATTAACAGAAATTCACAGAAAAGCTGCACATAGCAGGAGAAATGTTCCAATTCACATATAATACATCAACAAGCACGAATGTTCACAAGTGTTCATCAATCACATCACTTAGAACCGAATAAGTGTATATTTCACAAGTGTTCATCTCACTCACATAACTTACAACTGCGCGATGTTGTCACCGCCTATACCTTAGGACAGAATATAGTACACCGTAACCGCGATGCCGGTGAGGAGGAGCGGCACTAAGATCTTTGTCCGGTTCTTCTTCCACACGTGTCTCCTCCACTTGGCCACCGCCTCCTCTCTAGTCGCGTATCCCTTGTAGCTGTTGCCGCTGAACTTGTCCACTTGTTGGTGGCAGTCCACCCACTCCTCGTAGACACCTGGAACCCGAACTTGTACACAACGTATGTCGGCATCTCTATTGACAAGGCATATTAGTACATCATGCAAATATATATGTTGACAAATATTAGAGTAAGGCATTCATAAACTTAAAACAATGTGTCGATGACAATGAAAGAAACACGACAACATGTCCGTCACAATAACAACGACGGTTTCAAGCTAGGCAAGTTATGTTTTTCGACACACACACTACATGTCCACCGATACACACGCTCTCTCGGTCAAGTAGCCTTCTCCTCACAGGGCGCCGGGAACGGCTTGTGCATGTCTTTCGTCGTCCACGTCCTGAAGTCACCCTGCGCCTTGAGGCAGGATTTGATCTCCCTCTCGGTGAACGACCTGGGCTGGTGTAAGAGCCCACCACGTGTGTTGACCTGTTCCATGATGATATGTGACAGCTTCGCCTGCGTATCATGGAAGTCTTCCCTGAGATTGGGGTCACTGATCCCATGCAACTTTTGGGCCCATCCTTGGAGAGAAGATGGCAGCGTTAGCATCTCGCAATCCCGGACAAACCCTTTGAGGTGATGGCAAACATAGAAGGCCTCCTTCACACTATCAGACGGCTGCTTGACACAGGGGAACTCAAACACGTGCTTGAACTTTTGTCGGCCATCGTCCCTGTAAGCCTCCCCCTTATAGTTGAAGGGGCCTCCCTGATTGGCATAGCCCTCGATAGCATCATCCAGAACGCTCCTTACTCTAGCGTAGTTCTTCCTCGTCGCACTCCCCGAGTCGAAGTAGGTGGCAAGCGAATACCTCGTGGAGAGGACGATGAGCGTGCAGTACTTGTCTCTGCGCAACACACAATGTGGAACGGGATGTTGGAAAAGAGCAATGGAAAGAAATACTTATGTGTTACAACGGCGGTAGGAGGATGTGTACACTTACTCGGGAAAGAAAGGCACAAGGATGTTGTCCTTCCTCTTGTTGTCCATCAATAGCTTCTGAAGGTAGGACTTTGCCCGGGCCCAGGTCCTTGTTCCTTCTTCCAGCTGGCTATCCCGCATGTAGTAGGGATCCGCTATCGCGACGAATGGGGTGTCCTCTCTCTTGACCTTCATCGCCAAATTGAGCGCGAATAGGCGGACCAAGTTATAGTCCAGCCGTCTCGAGTGGAACAGCTTGAAGATGTCCTCGTAGGCGATGAAGAACACATCCGCGGGGGCATCGGTGATGAAGCCCATGTCCTCCGGCACCTCGACGGTGAACATCGGGTAACTCGGGTCCTTGTCCTTGAGAAGGAGGCCCTCTAGTGTCAAGACACCTTCATGCAAACTCATCATAGCTCCCGAAGCCAGGCAGCGTAGTTCCGGAGGCAGTATGGGTTGACCAGCTTCGTGCACTCTGGTCAAGCCATCCTCGCAGGGTGGTACAACGTCGTCCCGGTAACGGATCGGAGCGGGCTGGCTCGCAGCCTTGTCCTTGTTCCTGTTCGGCCTCTTCCTCACCCTCTTGCTCTTTGCATCAGCAGCCTCCACTAGTGATGCTAACCCGTCATCGGCCGTCCTGCGGAGTGTGTCAGGGCTGAAAATGATTCCGGCCGATGGAGGTTGTGTCTCGGCGGCCGGAGGCGTCTCCTGAGAAAACCCACGAAAGACCAGGCGCTTCGTGGGATGGCTAGCTTGATCACAGAATGATGGTTCTTCAACGAGAGGAGGCATGAACGGTCCTTTGCTGGCGCCGGTGTTGACGAAGGCATTGACGTCGACCAGTGCATCATCATCATCATCCACCTCGATGTTGGCATTGAAGGCCACCATGTCCATGTCATCCTGGGATGGTGGCGATGGCTGTTGCGGTGCCACGGCCTTGCCTTTAGGCGGGGGTGATGGCGGTCGAGGAGAAACCACGCCCTTGGCTGCTTGTGGCCTGGTGTAGACGCTCCCAAGAGTCTCTGGTGACGGCTTGTGGTGGCGGCCAGACGACCGAGGTGGCACCAGTGGAGCGAGACCCAATACGAATCTGGGTCTTTGGCCAAATCATGAGATAGCCATGGCAACCTTCCAGGGTGAGGTGCTCGTCAGCTCCCGGAGGTTGCATGGGAGGGTCCATGTCTTCGCACCCCCCCAACACCCGACCCAACTCAACGCGCATCACGACATCGTCCATGGGCTTGTAGTGCATCATGCGGTTCGCCGGTTGTATTAGCTTTCCCGTGGCAACATCCTTCAACTCGCCGCTGAGCACCTTGTGCAGGAGCACACACGGAGTGTCCTGAGGCATACAGATATGCATCATGAGATAGCAGCCAATCAAAGGCATTAAGTAGAGCACGCTGACTAACTACTTATTTTACCTTGGTGAGGGCGCCGATCTCGGCTAATGTCGAGACACGGGCGGCCGGTGGCTGATCCTTCTTCTTCTCCGTCTCGGGTGCATTAGGAAGCACCGTCGCCACCGGCTACTGCGCCTTGGTAGTCTCGGCAGGAGGGGGAAGCTCTAGCGCATCCAACTCCATCGGCTGCGCCGCAGGGATGGAGGGCGGCGGGGTAACCATGCCTGGCGACACTTGGTGGCTCGAGGTGCTGCCACCGGTGCTAGGCACTTGTATCGGCCCCACCTGACCATTCGCATTCCATTTTGCTATCCCCTCCATCAGCCGAGGGGGTAGCATCTCGAGGATCTTCTGCTGCACTATCGCGTTCACCTCGTCCTGGTCCACCTTACTGGCCTCCAGATGCGCGATCTTCCGCTTTATCTCTTCCTTCTCGGCTTGATCCTGAGCCGCCGACTGGGTCTGCCTCTCCTTTCTCTTCCTGGCTTCCTCGCTATAGTACTCGCGGAACTTTGTGCTCGTACCAAAGCCAGAGATACGGCCAAATGATGTGGGCAGCTCGGACTATGGCCTCCCCTTGAAGGCGTTGGTCGCCCTGTTGAAAATCGTGTCCCACGGCTCCGTTGAGCCCTGGGACGACGAGTCCGGCACCTCGCGTGTAGCCTTGATTTCAGCGTCCTGCAGATAAGGAAAGGTGAACTCATTTAGGAACTTGCCTTCATTATTCAAAATGAAAGCAAATGGACCGTGGGTAAATTCCTTACCAACTTACTCTCAAACTTCCTCACATCGTCATCATCGGTGACGAATTCTTTGGAATCCTTGTCCAGATAGTAGCGGGCCAGGACAAAGTTCCGGGTCTGCTCGTCCGTGATTTTTAAAAACGGGTTTTCTTTCCCGAGACGCTCAACCTCGGCGTCCTCCCTTGCCCATATGGCCTTCTTTCCCCTGTAACCGCCGCTTCCACATCGGTGGTTACCTATGTTCTGTCCCTGCATTTCCCGACCCCACTCCGTCCATGCCTTCGCTTCGTCAGTCTCCATCTTCGCCTTGAATATCTTGAACTCGTCTTCGTCGATCATGGGCTCACCCTTCTTGATCTTCTCCCAGCTTTCCTTTTTCACGATCTTGTTCTTCACCCTGGTTCTCCAGCTTCTCAAGGAATTAGCCATCTTCGTGATGGCTAACCTGTTCACCTTATTGGATTTTTCTAGTTTGTCGGTGTACGGTGCTGGGAACTTGTACCGTTAGTGAAGCTTCTTAAGGCAGTTTGCCACCAACCGCTCATTCGCTTCACTTCTCAGGTGCTTCGTGTTGACCGACATGCTTTCCCGGATGATGCACCCGAGTTGCATCCCATACCCGGCGGCAACATCCGGAGGCTCCAACGGAAGGCCACTTTCTGAGACCAGAGTGATCTCGTCGGTGGTGTCGGCGAGCTTTTGCGGCTTTCGATCCTTCCTCGGCTTCTTATTCTTCTTAACGGACGGGTTGCTGCTACCGCCATCCGTGCGGTCCCCGCCATCGGTCGTGCGGCCTCCGCCATCGGTCGTGCGGCCTACACCATCGGAGGTGGTCGCATCCTCCTCCTCTGCTCCATCTATCTGGTAGTCCTCGTCCCCCTCTTGCTCATCGTCCCTATCGTGGCCCGCAGTAGCTGCCACGTCCTCATGCTGAGACTCCGCCGCCTCGTGCTGCACCGCCGCCTCCTAGAAAGTGAGGTTCGCCGCTCTGGCTTGGTCTTCGACGCTCATGGTGGCCTTAGAAGTGCCGACCCCATCGGCGGCCGACATGTTTGCACACTTCTAAACAAATTAAAATAAGGAATTTAGTATTAATTATTGTTGACAATATTTAAAATGAGCTTTTCTTTTTTTGTCCCGAAGTGTCAATTCACTTCCAATTCGGTCGAGAAATGGGGCTCATATGTCAAAAAATTACTAAGTGTCGACCGAAAAATTCGGCATGACCTTCGCTAATTTTTTGACATATGAGCCCCATTTCTCGACCGAAATGGATCGAAATCAACATTTCAGGAGAAATGGGCAGCTCGGGTGATTTCCTTGCAAACATTTCACATAAAAAAAATGCACAAATTGTGCTCCACAGCCACATATGGTGCTCCAACACCATATAATCCAACAGGGTACAGAGATTTCTATCATCATATATATACACACTGTAATTTTTTTGGTTTTCATTGTTTTAGGGTTTATTACAGAGAGGATGGTATGGTACGTAATAAAATAGAATTGTAGACATACATGATACACACTGCTATTACCCACTGGTCATTCTTTATTACTGCTAGCGTAGCATTTTTTAATGGCTAACACATGCATGAAAAAGGTGGATTATTGTTTGGCTTATTCACTGCAAGGAAATTCACTACAAGGAACCCTCACTGCAAGGAAATTCACTGCAAGGAACACATGGATTATTCACTACAAGGAAATTCACTGCAAAGTTAACCACAAATTTTTTTCCTTTTTGGTGCAGCTAAGTAGTACTACTACACCTGATTGGCCATAGCATATATGGTGGTACTAGATGATGATATACTATGATGTCAAGAACCAAAGACAAGGACTCAAGAATTCAACCAAATGGGATCAGCCAAGAACTAATGGAATCTTGGTTTTGGTAGGGTGCCAGCGAAGCAACAACTTGGGAAATTAAAATTCAGACCCTTCCTGCTAGAGATTTTCTTTACGTTCACAAGACCCACAAAAACAAAGCCCAGGTGTAATGCTAGTTCAACTACTCTCTGCGTTTACAGGTTCATGTGATGCAAAATCACAATCACAAGAGAATACTTCTGAGAACTAACCTAGTGTCATCAGTTTCATGTCACATAAATACTTCTATCACATAAATTGTGTTTGCCTGTAATATTGGTGAAGAAATTCTCTGTATAAAGCTAGATCACAGTAAGTTTGAGAAGAAAAGGAGATTTAATAATACCTTGGCACAATATGAATTCTCATGCAAAAAATAGCTATCGAACTGGGATAGTTCCATATCCAAATTTTCATCATCTATGAACGCAATTAGAGGGGGTCACCTGCGGGGTGGTGGTGGCGGTGGTCCTAGACGCCAGAGCGGGCCTTCGCCTCCTGGTGTTCTGCGGGGTGGTGGTGGCGGTGGTCCTGGACGCCGGAGCAGGCCTCCTCCTCCTGGTGCTCTGCTGGGTGGTGGTGGCGGTGGTCCTGGACGCTGGAGCGGGCCTCCTCCTCCTAGTGCTCTGCGGGGTGGTGGTGGCGATGGTCCTAGACGCGGAAGCGGGCCTCCTCCTCCTGGTGCTCTGCGGGGTGGTGGTGGCGGTGGTCCTGGACACCGGAGCGGGCCTCCCCCTCCTGGTGCTCTGCGGGGTGGTGGTGGCGGTGGTCCTGGACGCTGGAGCGTGCCTCCTCCTCCTGGTGCTCTGCGAGGCCACGGCGAGGCCACGGTGAGGCAAGGCGGGTGCGGCGTGGCAAGGCGAGCGTGGCGGGGCGGGCGAGAGCGGGGGAAAAGGGGCGGGCGCGGAGGTGAGAGCGGAGGCGTGCTAGGGTTCTGTGGGATTGAATCGATTTGGGGAAAAAGGGGCAGTGAGATTGAAAACACTAAGTCAAAGAATTCTGTGGCGCATCTGTACAGATATGCGCCACAGAATTGTTGGAGATGGTACAAAAGGCGCGTTGCGCTGTTGTTTGATAGAAACACTTCTTTACCACATTGGTTTAGCGCTTACTCCTTTGTTCTGAACCTGGGGTGGCCAGGTTCGATTGCTGGCTGCCACATCTTTTTTTTGAATTTTTAAAAAATATTTTCAGGATGGTATTAATATATTAAAAGCAAGAACTAATATATTTGCCTATTAAAAACAAGAATTAATATATTTGCCTCAATATTATATTATATATATGCTTGTGTCACACCCACATCAATATCCGCATACATTAGTTTGTCAAAGTAATACATATATGCAGACGCGCGAGCACACATGTGCATTAATTAGTACAAAAAAAATGCGTCAAAAACCGCTAAGTCAGCTCCGAGGTAGCTTGTGTCTTTTCACAACAACTTTCTTGCCCTTCTTCTTCGCGGTAGAATAGTTTAGGCCGGCCACCTTGAGATTTCTTCTCGTGTATGGGCAACCTTTAGCCGGTAGGGTACTCTTCCTTCTTACTTTAGCATAAGTAGTTGGCTTGTCGAAGTACTCGTCGAATTCCTCTTCGATCTTGGGATCGCCGTTCTTGTCGATGTCTTGCTTGTTGGCGGGTCCTTCCATTCCGATGATGCTCCTCTTTCCCCTCCTCACGACAACATGGCTTGGCTTTGCCGGGCCGGTAATGAAGAAGCATTGGTCAACTTGGCTAGCGAGCACCCATGGCTCATTTTTCGTGGAGGCGTTCTTCGATTTGGCATCGGGTATAACCATGGTTGTGAAAAACCGGCCATCTTTTTCGACGCTCTTGGCCCATCTGACACGAAACATCGGCACCGTCACTCTGCAGTAGTCGAGTTCCCATATCTCCTCAATCCTTCCGTAGAATCTTTCCTTGACATCAGTCTCGTCATCAGCGTATGATAGCATAGTTACTCCTGAGTTTTGGTATTCGCTATTCTTGTCCTTCTCCTCGGTGTAGAATCTGTAGCCGTTGATGTCGTATGTCTGATAGGTCCTAACGTTGCACCCGGGGCCCTGTGAGAGTGAGAATATGAGTTTCTGATCTTCAGTATAAGGCGTCAGCATGGGACTTTCCAGTAGCCTTTTCTTGAACCACCCCGTGAAGCTGGCGTTGTGTTCTCTGGTTACGTCTCCCTTCTTCCTCGGCTTGCCCATGTTGGCGAGCTTTTGCTCGATTAAGGTTTTGTGCTCATCCACCCAGGGACCGACCAACTATATGTGTTGTAGCGCGACTCGGTTTGCCCTATCAAAGTCGGCGTGTTCGAGTTCGATGCCGACGTGGAGTGCACGATAGCCCTCGCGGTGACCAAATCCAGCGAGCCTCCCGAGGTGCTTCCTGGTGGGCAGACCGACATCCTGGTTCTCGGAGCTTAGGTAGTTCTGGCAGAAGGAGATGCACTCGTAGGTCAGAAAGCCCTTGGCTATGCTTCCATCTGGACGGGACCTGTTGCGAATGAATCCTTTGATGACACCGTTTAGCCTTTCGAACGGCATCATGTTGTGCAGGAACGCCGACCCGAGATGGATGATGTCATCCACGACATGGACAAGCAGATGCACCATGATGTCAAAGAACGCGGGAGGGAAGTAAATCTCGAGGTCGCATAGTATCTCGACGATCTCTTCCTATAGCTTGCCGAGCTACTTCACGCTGATAGACTTCCTAGATATGACATCGAAGAAGTTGCAGAGGCCAAATAGCGTCTCACGGACGTGCTCGTCCATTATCCCTCGGATCGCAACGGGGAGTATCTGCGTCATCAGCACGTGACAGTCGTGAGACTTCATCCCACTGAACCTCTTCTTCGCTACGTCCAAATATCTGCTTATCTTCCCAGAGTAGCCGTGCGGAACCTTGACTCCTAGGAGGCAACGGAAAAACCTCTCGAGCTCCTCCTCGCTTAGAGTGAAGAATGCAGCTTTAAGCACCACCTCATTCTTCTTAGCCCTTTTGTCATGACCCTGGGTCCCTTCCGTCTGTTCATCGTCATCATCGGCATCATCACTATCGGGGTACTGAAGTTCCTTCTTAATGCCAAGCAATTTTAGATCGCTTCTTGCTTTCGGCCCATCCTTGGTCCTATCCGGCATGTTCATCAGAGTGCCGAGCAGGATCTCGGTAACATTCTTCGTGATGTGCATCATATCGAGGCTATGGGGCGTGTGGAGGACCTTCCAGTAAGGAAGGTCCCAGAAAACAGACCTCGCCTTCCATACTCCATGCAGCGGTGATGGATGTTCCCTCGGCCGCTTCTTTCCTAGCGCAGGGCACTCTTCCCAATTGTCTAGAAGCTCCTTGATTTCTTCGCCTCTGAACGGTCGACGTGGGGCATTATCGATCTCATCTTTGCCATTGAACAGGTCTCCGCGTTTTCTCCATGGGTGATCCTTGTGTAGCCACATTCGAGTCCTTTGGAACACGGTTTTCGAAGACCCAGGATCCCTCGGCAGCTGCAAATGCGGGGTCTTATCCATGCACCTAACACATGCACAGAATCCGTGGTTAACCTGACATGCTACATATCTGTAACCAGGATTGTCCTGCATCGTCATGAGCAACACAGCTCTCAGTTCGAAATAATCTCCAGTGTAGGCATCCCAAGTACATGCCGGCGTCTCCCACAACGTCGCTAACTCCTCTTTCAAGAGCCCGAGATACAGATGCATGTCGACACCCGGTTGTTTTGGCCCCTGGATAAGGATACTCATGTGTACGTACTGCTGCTTCGTGCACAACAAGGGGGGGAGGTTGTACGGCCATACAAACACGGGCCAGGTGATGTGCGTGCTACTCTGGTTGCCAAAGGGATTGAGTCCGCCGGTGCTCATGCCTAGCCTAACGTTCCTTGGATCGAGCTCGAACTCATCTTGGAATTCGATGTCCAGCGCATTCCACTGGCTAGCGTCCGCGGGGTGTGTCAGGATCTTGCCCTTCTCCGTATCATCTTCCGGCTTCTCCCTCTTCGCGTTCCATTGCATCAGCTCTGCTTCCTTAGGGTCTACGAAATACCGCTACAGACGGGAAGTGATAGTAAAGTACCACACCACTTTTCGAGGAACTTTCTTGTTCCCTCTCTTGTACCGTCCCTGGCCGCACACCGGGCATGTGGTTCTATCCTTGTACTCATTCCGGTAAAGTGCACAGTCGTTGATGCGTGTGTGGTACTTCACGTACGGTAGGTCTAGTGGGCAAACTACTTTCCTCGCCTCCTCGATACTTGTTGGCAATGTGTTGTCCTTGGGAAGACGAGCGTGCCAGAATTTCATGTGAGCGTTAAAGATAGTGTCGGTCCATTTGTGCTCCACGTTCATCTCCAGAGCCTTCAGCGTTACACTCAAGCGTGTATCCTCGGGCCGGCACCCATGATACAATGGAGTCCTCCCGTCTACCTCCATCTATGTCAGCTTGGCTTTCTCTCTAGCTGTAGCTCTCGTGTTGGCTGTCTGCTTGAGGAGTATTTCTTGAAGATGAGGGTCCCGCAAGGCCGAAGTTAGCGGCGTGTCCGTGCTCCCGTCTTCTCCGCTGCCACCACCACCATCTGCTCCGACATCGTCTCCTTCATGATGATCGTGTCTGTCGGGATCTCCTTCTTCATGATGATCATGTTCGTCAGCATCTCCTTCGTTATGATGACCATGTCCAGGAGACCCTTCGTCTTATCCCCCGCCCCCGGCCTCTTCTTCATCATGGCCACCGCCATCTACCGGCGGCTCCTCATTCACTAAGAAGCCAGACATGAAACCGCGCGTGAACAGGTGAGACTCCAGTTGTCTGGAATCAGGGTTGATCCACTTCCGGTGTTTGCACGTTCGGCACGGACATCTTATATTGGTCATGTTGTTCCGAACCATGTCGGCTACCGCGTCAGCCTTGTATCTAACCACTCAGCTTTCGCTCATATGGATGACCATGGTCGCCTGCGCGTGAACATAGACCAAATTAAAGAGAGTATGTTAGAACCATGCACACACACGACGCGCACACATACATGCATGCATGATCACCGGGAAATTTTGGCATGACCTATCCTAAAAATAGGACGTATGGTAGTGCAGAAATTTGCTGAAATGGACGTGAATCAACATTTCGGCAAACCTTCATGCACCCGGCGCCGGCAACATGCATTTAAGCACAACACAACCTCCCTCCACAAGCAACATGTATTCAAGCACAACACAAAGCGAAGGAACATCATCTCTCGCCATCGCACACCGCCTGCGGGACCATCTTCACCTACAAAACATCCATACACACCGCGCCGAGGCTCGCCAGCCACACAAAACATGCATCACACAAGTACCCATGCACACACGCCTCAAAAATCTACAAACCCCATATGCATAGTGTATCAAGAGGGGGTGTGGGATGTGTGGAGGAGGAAAGTATGAGTGGTTTACTACCTTTACAAGTAGGAGTAGCTTCCCCTCACAAGTACATGAACCAAAGTAGGTCTAGATATCAACAATGGAGGTGAGTATGAGCAAAATGGTGTGGGAGGGAGGAGGGGGATGAGCTAGCTAGTTGGAGGTGGTGGGAACAAGGGAAAGGGGGGCTGCCACCTTTTGTAGATCTGTTTTGCACATTCTGTGGCGCATATGGAAAATGCTCCACAGAATGTCAAAATTCTATGGCGCATATAGCTACATGCGCCACAGAAAGTGAGAATTCTGTGGCGCATATGCTATATGCGCCACAGAATTTTGACATTTTGTGGCGCATATGCGCCACAGAATTCTGGCCTGCCTATGTGCTGGGGTCAGGCCCACATGGGCCCACAGGAATTCTGTGGCGCATGTGGCTATATGCGCCACAGAATTCTCACTTTCTGTGGCGCATATATCCATATGCGCCACAGAATTGCAGGAATTCTGTGGCGCATTTGCTACATGCGCCACAGAATTAATTTTAGTGGAGCATTTTTTGTATATGCGCCACAGAATTAAAATCTACCTATAATCGTTTTCTTAGTAGTGACGGATTCTGTGCATGTGTCAGGTGCATGGATAAGACCCCGCATCTGCAGCTGCTGAGGGATCCTGGGTCTTCAAAAACCGTGTTCCAAAGGACTCGAATGTGGCTTCACAAGGATCACCCGTGGAGAAAACGCGGAGACCTGTTCAATGGCAAAGACGAGCTCGATGATGCCCCACATCAACCGTTGAGCGGCGAAGAAATCAAGGAGCTTCTGGACAATTGGAAGAGTGCCCTGTGCCAGGAAAGAAGCGGCCGAGGGAACAACCATCACTGCTGCATGGAGTATGGAAGGCGAGGTCCGTTTTCTGGGACCTTCCTTACTAGAAGGTCCTCCACACGCCCCATAGCCTCGATATGATGCACATTACGAAGAACGTTACCGAGAGCCTGCTCGGCACTCTGATGAACATGCCGGATAGGACCAAGGATGGGCCGAAAGCAAGAAGCGGCCTAAAATTGCTTGGCATTAAGAAGGAACTTCAGTACCCCGATAGTGACGATGCCGACGATGACGATGAACAGACGGAAGGGACCCAGGGTCGCCGCAAAAGGGCTAAGAAGAATGAGGTGGTGCTTAAAGCTGCATCCTTCACTCTAAGCGAGGAGGAGCTCGAGAGATTTTTCCGCTGCCTCCTAGGAGTCAAGGTTCCGCATGGCTACTCTGGGAAGATAAGCAGATATCTGGACGTAGCGAAGAAGAGGTTCAGTGGGATGAAGTCTCATGACTGTCACGTGCTGATGACGCAGATACTCCCCGTTGCGATCCGAGGGATAATGGATGAGCACGTCCGTGAGACGCTATTTGGCCTCTGCAACTTCTTCGATGTCATATCTAGGAAGTCTATCAGCGTGAAGTAGCTCGGCAAGCTACTGGAAGAGATCGTCGAGATACTATGCGAGCTCGAGATTTACTTCCCTCCCGCGTTCTTCGACATCATGGTGCATCTGCTTGTCCATGTTGTGGATGACATCATCCATCTCGGGCCGGCGTTCCTGCACAACATGATGCCGTTCGAAAGGCTAAATGGTGTCATCAAAGGATTCGTTCGCAATAGGTCCCGTCCAGATAGAAGCATAGCCAAGGGCTTTCTGACCTACGAGTGCATCTCCTTCTGCCAGAACTACCTAAGAACCGAGAACCAGGATGTCGGTCTGCCCACCAAGAAACACCTCGGGAGGCTCGCTGGATGTGGTCACCGCGAGGGCTACCGCGCACTCCACGTCGGCATCAAACTCGAACACGCCGACTTTGATAGGGCAAACCGAGTCGCGCTACAACACATACAGTTGGTCGGTCCCTAGGTGGATGAGCACAAAACCTTAATCGAGCAAAAGCTCGCCAACATGGGCAAGCCGAGGAAGAAGGGAGACGTAACCAGAGAGCACAACGCCAGCTTCATGGGGTGGTTCAAGAAAAGGCTACTGGAAAGTCCCACGCCGACGCCTTATACTGAAGATCAGAAACTCATATTCTCACTCTCACAGGGCCCCGGGTGCAACGTTAGGACCTATCAAACGTACGACATCAACGGCTATAGATTCTACACCGAGGAGAAGGACAAGAATAGCGAATACCAAAACTCAGGAGTAACTATGCTATCATACGCTGATGACGAGACTGATGTCAAGGAAAGATTCTACGGAAGGATCGAGGAGATATGGGAACTCGACTACTGCAGAGTGATGGTGCCGATGTTTCGTGTCAGATGGGCCAAGAGTGTCGAAAAAGATGGCCGGTTTTTCACCACCATGGTTATACCTGATGCCAAATCGAAGAACGCCTCCACGAAAAATGAGCCATGGGTGCTCGCTAGCCAAGTTGACCAATGCTTCTTCATTACCGACCCGGCAAAGCCAAGCCGTGTTGTCATGAGGAGGGGCAAGAGGAGCATCATCGGAATGGAAGGACCCGCCAACAAGCAAGACATCGACAAGAACGACGATCCCAAGATCGCAGAGGAATTCGACAAGTACTTCAACAAGCCAACTACTTATGCTAAAGTAAGAAGGAACACTACCCTACCGGCTAAAGGTTACCCGTACACGAGAAGAAATCTCAAGGTGGCCGGCCTAAAGTATTCTACCGCAAAGAAGAAGGGCAAGAAAGTTGTTGTGAAAAGACACTAGCTACCTCGGAGATGACTTAGCGGTTTTTGACGCCTTTTTTTGTACTAATTAATGCACATGTGTGCTCGCGCGCCTGCATATATGTATTACTTTGACAAACTAATGGATGCGGATATTGATGTGGGTGTGACACAAGCATATATATAATATAATATCGAGGCAAATATATTAATTATTGTTTTTAATAGGCAAATATATTAGTTCTTGCTTTTAATATATTATTACCATCCTGAAAATATTTTTTAAAAAGTCAAAAAAAAGATGTGGCAGCCAGCAATCGAACCTGGCCACCCCAGGTTCAGAACAAAGGAGCAAGCGCTAAACCAGTGTGGTAAGCAAGTGTTTCTGTCAAACAACAGCGCAACGCGCCTTTTGTACCATCTCCAACAATTCTGTGGTGCATATCTGTATAGATGCGCCACAGAATTCTTTGAGTTAGTGTTTTCAATCTCACTGCCCCCTTTTCCCCAAATCGAGTCAATCCCATAGAACCCTAGCATGCCTCCGCTCTCGCCGCCGTGCCCGCCCCTTTTCCCCCCGCTCTCGCCCGCCCCGCCGCGCCTGCCCCGCTGCGCCGCACCCGCCTTGCCTCGCCGTGGCCTCGCAGAGCACCAGGAGGAGGAGGCCCGCTCCAGCGTCCAGGACCACCGCCACCACCACCCCGCAGAGCACCAGGAGGAGGAGACCCGCTCCAGCGTCCAGGACCACCGCCACCACCACCCCGCAGAGCACCAGGAGGAGGAGGCCCGCTCCAGCATCCAGGACCACCGCCACCACCACCCCACAGAGCACCAGGAGGAGGAGGCCCGCTCTAGCGTCCAGGACCACCTCCACCCCACAGAAAACCAGGAGGAGGAGGCCCGCTCCGGCGTCCAGGACCACCGCCACCACCACCCCGCAGAGCACCAGGAGGAGGAGGCCCGCTCCAGCATCCAGGACCACCGCCACCACCACCCCACAGAACACCAGGAGGAGGAGGCCCGCTCCGGCATCCAGGACCACCGCCACCACCACCCCGCAGGTGACCCCCTCTGATTGCGTGCATAGATGATGAAAATGTGAATATGGAACTATCCCAGTTCGATAGCTATTTTTTGCATGAGAATTAATATTGTGCCAAGGTATATTAAATCTCCTTTTCTTCTCAAACTTACTGTGATCTAGATTTATACAGAGAATTTCTTCACCAATATTACAGGCAAACACAATTTATGTGACAAAAGTATTTATGTGACATGAAACTGATGACACTAGGTTAGTCCTCAGAAGTATTTTCTTGTGATTGTGATTTTGTATCACATGAACCTGTAAACGCAGAGAGTAGTTGAACTAGCATTACACCTAGGCTTTGTTTTTGTGGGTCTTGTGAACCTAAAGAAAATCTCTAGCAGGCAGGGTCTGAATTTTAATTTCCCAAGTTGTTGCTTCGCTGGCACTCTACCAAAACCAAGATTCCATTAGTTCTTGGCTGATCCTATTTGGGTGAATTCTTGAGTCCTTGTCTTTGGTTCTTGACATCATAGTATATCATCATCTAGTACCACCATATATGCTCTGGCCAATCAGGTGTAGTAGTACTACTTAGCTGCACCAAAAAGGAAAAAAAATCTATGGTTAACTTTGTAGTGAATTTACTTGCAGTGAATAATCCATGTGTTCCTTGCAGTGAATTTCCTTGCAGTGAGGGTTCCTTGAAGTGAATTTCCTTGCAGTGAATAAGCCAAACAATAATCCACCTTTTTCATCCATGTGTCAGCCATTAAAAAATGCTAGGCTAGCAGTAATAAAGAATGAACAGTGGGTAATAACAGTGTGTATCATGTATGTCTACAATTCCATTTTATTACGTACCATACCATCCTCTCTGTAATAAACCCCGAAAAAATGAAAACCAAAAAAATTACAGTGTTTATATATACGATGACAAAAATCTCTGTACCCTATTGGATTATATGGTGTTGGAGCACCATATGTGGCTGTGGAGCACAGTTTGTGCATTTTTATATGTGAAATGTTTGCAGGGAAATCACCCGAGCTGCCCATTTCTCTTGAAATGTTGATTTTGATCCATTTCGGTCGAGAAATGGGGCTCATATGTCAAAAAATTAGCGAAGGTCATGCCGAATTTTTCGGTCGACACTTAGTAATTTTTTGACATATGAGCCCCATTTCTCGACCGAATTGGAAGTGAATTGACACTTCGGGACAAAAAAAGAAAAGCTCATTTTAAATATTGTCAACAATAATTAATACTAAATTCCTTATTTTAATTTGTTTAGAAGTGTGCAAACATGTCGGCCGCCGATTGGGCCGGCACTTCTAAGGCCGCCATGAGCGTCGAAGACCAAGCCAGAGCGGCGAACCTCACTTTCTGGGAGGCGGCAGCGCAGCACGAGGCGGCGGAGTCTCAGCATGAGGACGTAGCAGCTACTGCGGGCCATGATGGGGATGATGAGCAAGAGGGGAACAAGGACTACCGGATAGATGAAGCCGAGGAGGAGGATGCGACCACCTCCGATGGTGGAGGCCGCACGACCGATGGTGGAGGCCGCACGACCGATGGCGGGGACCGCACGGATGGCGGTAGTAGCAACCCGTCCGTTAAGAAGAATAAGAAGCCGAGGAAGGATCGGAAGCCGCAAAAGCTCACCGACACCACCGACGAGATCACTCTGGTCTCGGAAAGTGGCCTTCCGTTGGAGCCTCCGTATGTTGCCGTCGGGTACGGCATGCAACTCGGGTGCATCATCCGGGAAAGCATGTTGATCAACACGAAGCACCTGAGAAGTGAAGCGAATGAGCGGTTGGTGGCAAACTGCCTTCAGAAGCTTCACCAACAGTACAAGTTCCCAGCACCGTACACCGACAAACTGGAAAAATCCAATAAGGTGAACAGGTTAGCCATCACGAGGATGGCCAATTCCTTGAGCAGCTGGAGAACCCGGGTGAAGAACAAGATCGCGAAAAAGGAAAGCTGGTAGAAGATCTAGAAGGGTGAGCCCATGATCCACGAAGACGAGTTCAAGATATTCAAGGCAGAGATGGAGACTGACGAAGCGAAGGCATGGACGGAGTGGGGTCGGGAAATGCAGGAATAGAACATAGGTAACCACCGATGTGGAAGCGGCGCTTACAGGGGAAAGAAGGCCATATAGGCAAGGGAGGACGCCGAGGTTGAGCGTCTCGGGAAAGAAAACCCGTTTTTAAAAATCACGGACGAGCAGACCCGGAACTTTGTCTAGGCCCGCTACTATCTGGACAAGGATTCCAAGGAATTCGTCACCGATGATGACGATGTGAGGAAGTTTGAGAGTAAGCTGGTAAGGAATTTACCCGCGGTCCATTTGCTTTCATTTTGAATAATGAAGGCAAGTTCCTAAATGGGTTCACCTTTCATTATCTGCAGGACGCTGAAATCAAGGCTACACGCGAGGCGCCGGACTCGTCGTCCCAGGGCTCGACGGAGCCGTGGGACACGATTTTCAACAGGGCGACCAACACCTTCAAGGGGAGGCCACAGTCCGAACCGCCCATGTCATTTGACCGTATCTCTAGCTTTGGTACGAGCACAAAGTTCCGCGAGTACTATAGCGAGGAAGCCAAGAAGAGAAAGGAGAGGCAGACCCAGCCGGCGGCTCAGGATCAAGCCGAGAAGGAAGAGCTGAAGCGGAAGATGGCGCTTCTAGAGGCCAGTAAGGTGGACTAGGACGAGGTGAACGCGATAGTGCAGCAGAAGATCCTCGAGATGCTACCCCCTCGGCTGATGGAGAGGATAGCAAAATGGAATGCGGATGGTCAGGTGGGGCCGATACAAGTGCCCAGCGCCGGCGGTAGCACCTCGAGCCACCAAGTGTCGCCAGACATGGTTACCCCGCCGCCCTCCATCCCCGCGGCGCAGCCGATGGAGTTGGATGCACCGGAGCTGCCCCTCCTGCCAAGACTACCAAGGCGCAGCAGCCGGCGGCGGCGGTGCTTCCTAATGCACCCGAGACGAAGAAGAAGAAGGATCAGCCACCAGCCGCCCGTGTCTCGACATTAGCCGAGCTCGGCGCCCTCACCAAGGTAAAATAAGTAGTTAGTCAGCATGCTCTACTTAATGCCTTTGATTGGCTGCCATCTCATGATGCATATCTGTATGCCTCAGGACACTCCGTGCGTGCTCCTGCACAAGGTGCCCGACGGCGAGTTGAAGGATGTTGCCACGGGCAAGCTAATACAACCGGCGAACCGCACGATGCACTGCAAGCCCGTGGACGATGTTGTGATGAGCGTCGAGTTGGGTCGGGTGTTGGGGGGGTGCAAAGACATGGACCCTCCCATGCAACCTCCGGGAGCCGACGAGCACCTGACCCTGGAAGGTTGCCATGGCTATCCCATGATTTGGCCAAAGACCCAGATTCGTATTGGGTCTCGCTCCACCGGTGCCACCTCGGTCGTCCGGCCATCAAGGACGAAGCCTCCTGCTGCACCGGTTGTCGTCGCCGCCACCACAAGCCATCACCAGAGACTCTTGGGAGCGTCTGCACCGGTGCCACAAGCAGCCAAGGGCGTGGTTGCTCCTCGACCGCCATCGCCCCCGCCTAAAGGCAAGGCCGTGGCACCGCAACAGCCATAGCCACCACCCTAGGATGACATGGACATGGCGGCCTTTGATGCCAACATCGAGGTGGATGATGATGATGATGATGCACCGCTCGACGTCAATGCCTTCGTCAACACCAGTGCCAGCAAAGGACCGTTCATGCCTCCTCTCGTTGAAGAACCATCATTCCGCGATCAAGATAGCCATCCCAAGAAGCGCCTGGTCTTCCGTCGGTTTTCTCAAGAGATGCCTCCGGCTGCCGAGACACAACCTCCATCGGCCGGAATCATTTTCAGCCCTGACACACTCCGTAGGACGGCCGATGACGGGTTAGCATCGCCAGTGGAGGCTGCTGATGCGAAGAGGAAGAGGGTGAGGAAGAGGTCGAACAGGAACAAGGACAAGGCTGCGAGCCATCCCGCTCTGATCCGTTACCGGGACGACGTTGTACCACCTCGCGAGTATGGCTTGACCAGAGTGCACGAAGCTGGTCAGCCCATACTGCCTCTGGAACTGCGCCGCCTGGCTTCGGGAGCTATGATGAGTTTGCATGAAGGTGTCATGACACTGGAGGGCCTCCTTCTCAAGGACAAGGACCCGAGTTACCCGGTGTTCACCGCCAAGGTGCCGGAGGACGTGGGCTTCATCACCGATGCCCCCGCGGATGTGTTCTTCATAGCTTACGAGGACATGTTCAAGCTGTTCCACTCGAGACGGCTAGACTATAACTTGGTCCGCCTATTTGCTCTCAATCTAGCGATGAAGGTCAAGAGAGAGGACACCCCGTTCGTCGCGATAGCGGATCCCTACTACATGTGGGATAGCCAGCTGGAAGAAGGAACAAGGACCCGGGCCCGGGCAAAGTCCTACCTTCAGAAGCTATTGATGGACAACAAGAGGAAGGACAACATCCTTGTGCCTTTCTTTCTCGAGTAAGTGTACACATCCTCCTACCACCGTCATAACAAATAAGTATTTCTTTCCATTGCTATTTTACAACATCCCGTTCCACATTGTGTGTTGCACAGAGACAAGTACTGCATGCTCATCGTCCTCTCCACGAGGTATTCGCTTGCCACCTACTTTGACTCGGGGAGTGCGAGGAGGAAGAACTACGCCAGAGTAAGGAGCATTCTGGATGATGCTATCGAGGGCTATGCCAATCAGGGAGGCCCCTTCAACTATAAGGGGGAGGCTTACAGGGACGATGGCCGACACAAGTTCAAGCACGTGTTTGAGTTCCCCTATGTCAAGCAGCCGTCTGATAGTGTGAAGGAGGCCTTCTACGTTTGCCATCACCTCAAAGGGTTTGTCCGGGATTGCGAGATGCTAACGCTACCATCTTCTCTCCAAGGATGGGCCCAAAAGTTGCATGGGATCAGTGACCCTGATCTCAGGGAAGACTTCCATGATACGCAGGTGAAGCTGCCACATATCATCATGGAACAGGTCAACACACGTGGTGGGCTCTTACACCAGCCCAGGTTGTTCACCAAGAGGGAGATCGAAGCCCGCCTCAAGGCGCAGGGTGACTTCAGGACGTGGACGACGAAAGACATGTACAAGCCGTTCCTGGCGCCCTGCGAGTAGAAGGCTAATTGACCGAGAGAGCATGTGTATTGGTGGACATGTAGTGTGTGTGTCGAAAAACTTAACTTGCCTAGCTTAAAACCGTCGTTGTTATTATGTCGGACATGTTGTCGTGTTTCTTTCATTGTCATCGGCGCATTGTTTTAAGTTTATGAATGCCTTGCTCTAATATTTGTCAACATATATATTTGCATGATGTACTAATATGCCTTGTCAATAGAGATGCCGACATACGTTGTGTACAAGGGTTGGGTTCCAGGTGTCTACGAGGAGTGGGTGGACTGCCACCAACAAGTGGACAAGTTCAGCGGCAACACCTACAAGGGATACGCGACTAGAGAGGAGGCGGTGGCCAAGTGGAGGAGACACGTGTGGAAGAAGAACCGGACGAAGATCTTGGTGCCGCTCATCCTCACCGGCATCGCGGTTACGGTGTACTACATTCTGTCCTAAGGTATAGGCGGTGACAACATCGCGCAGCTGTAAGTTATGTGAGTGAGATGAACACTTGTGAAATATACTTGTACACTTATTTGGTTCTAAGTGATGTGATTGATGAACAGTTGTGAACATTCGTGATTGTTGATGTATTTGTACTGCTATGTGCAGCTTTTCTATGAATTTCTGTTAATTTTTGTGTATTTCCTGTAATATACCTGTTATATACCTGTATTTGTACCAGATTCTGAAAATTTCAAAATTCTGAAAAAAGGATTCTGTGGAGCATATGGCTATATGCGCCACAGAATGTACCATAGAATTCTGTGCCGCATATAGCTATATGCGCCACCGAATTTGGAGAATTCTGTGGCGCATATGCATATGCGCCATAGAAATATAATTTTAGTGGCGACAATTTAGTGGCGACTACTAGATGCGCCAGAGAAAGTGGTTTTGGTGCGCCACTGATAACGTTTTTCCTAGTAGTGCGTGGTTCACCTAACACGCTACATATCCGTAACTAGGATAGTCCTGCACCGTCGTGAGCAACACAGTTCTCAGGTCGAAATAATCTCCAGTGTAGGCATCCCACGTACGTGCCGGCGTCTCCCACGGCGTCGCTAACTCCTCTTTCAGGAGCCCATGATACAGATGCATGTCGACACCCGGTTGTTTTGGCCCCTGGATAAGGATACTCATGTGTACGTACCGCTGCTTCGTGCACAACCAGGGGGGAGGTTGTACGGCCATACAAACACGGGCCAGGTGCTGTGCGTGCTACTCTAGTTGCCAAAGGGATTGAGTCCGTCGGTGCTCATGCCCAGCCTAACGTTCCTTGGATCGAGCCCGAACTCATCTTGGAATTCGATGTCCAGCGCATTCCACTGGCTAGCGTCCGCGGGGTGTGTTAGGATCTTGCCCTTCTCCGGATCATCTTCCGGCTTCTCCCTCTTCGTGTGCCATTGCATCAGCTCTGCTTCCTTAGGGTCTACGAAATACCGCTGCAGACAGGAAGTGATAGGAAAGTACCACACCACTTTTCAAGGAACTTTCTTGTTCCCTCTCTTGTACCGTCCCTGGCCGCACACCGGGCATGTGGTTCTATCCCTGTACTCGTTCCGGTAAAGTGCCAGTCGTTGATGCATGCGTGGTACTTATGTACGGTAGGTCTAGTGGGCAAACTACTTTCCTCGCCTCCTCGATACTTGTTGGCAATGTGTTGTCCTTGGGAAGACGAGCGTGCCAGAATTTCATGTGAGCGTTAAAGCTAGTGTGGGTCCATTTGTGCTCCGCCTTCATCTCCAGAGCCTTCAGCGTTACACTCAAGCGTGTATCCTCGGGTCGGCACCCAGGATACAATGGAGTCCTCCCGTCTACCTCCATCTGTGTCAGCTTCGCTTTCTCTCTAGCTGTAGCTCTCGTGTTGGCCGTCTGCTTGAGGAGTATTTCTTGAAGATGAGGGTCCCGCAAGGCCGAAGTTAGCGACGTGTCCGTGCTCCCGTCTTCTCCGCCGCCACCACCACCATCTACTCCGGCATCGTCTCCTTCATGATGATCGTGTCTACCGGCATCTCCTTCTTCATGATGATCATGTTCGTCGGCATCTCCTTCGTCATGATGACCATGTCCAGGAGACCCTTCGTCTTCTCCCCCGCCCCGGGCCTCTTCTTCATCATGGCCACCGCCATCTACCGGCGGCTCCTCATTCACTAAGAAGCCAGGCATGAAACCGCGCGTAAACAGGTGAGACTCTAGTTGTCCAGAATCAGGGTTGATCCACTTCTGGTGTTTGCACGTTCGGAACAGACATCTTATCTTGGTCATGTTGTTCTGAACCATGTCGGCTACCGCGTCAGCCTTGTATCTAACCACCCAGCGTTCGCTCATATGGATGACCATGGTCGCCTGCGCGCGAACATAGACCAAATTAAAGAGTATGTTAGGACCATGCACACACACGACGCGCACACATACATGCATGCATGATCGCCGGGAAATTTCAGCATGACCTATCCTAAAAATAGGACGTATGGCTAGTGCAGAAATTTGCCGAAATGGACGTGAATCAACATTTCGGCAAACCTCCATGCACCCGGCGCCGGCAACATGCATTCAATCACAACACAACCTCCCTCCACAAGCAACATGTATTCAAGCACAACACAAAGCGAAGGAACATCATCTCTCGCCATCGCACACCGCCCGTGGGACCATCTTCACCTACAAAACATCCATACACACCGCGCCGAGGCCCGCCGGCCACACAAAACATGCATCACACAAGTACCCACGCACACACGCCTCACAAATCTACAAACCCCATATGCATAGTGTATCAAAAGGGGGTGTGGGATGTGTGGAGGAGGAAAGTATGAGTGGTTTACTACCTTTACAAGTAGGAGTAGCTTCCCCTCACAAGTACATGAACCAAAGTAGGTCTAGATATCAACAATGGAGGTGAGTATGAGCAAAATGGTGTGGGAGGGAGGAGGGGGACGAGCTAGCTAGTTGGAGGTGGTGGGAACAAGGGAAAGGGGGGCTGCCACCTTTTGTAGATCTGTTTCGCACATTCTGTGGCGCATATGGAAAATGCTCCACAGAATGTCAAAATTCTATGGCGCATATAGCTACATGCGCCACAGAAAGTGAGAATTCTGTGGCGCATATGCTATACGCGCCACAGAATTTTAACATTCTGTGGCGCATATGCTATATGCGCCACAGAATGTTGACATTCTGTGGCGCATATATCCGATATATGCGCCTCTGTGGCGCATGTGGCTATATGCGCCACCGAATTCTCACTTTCTGTGGCGCATATATCCATATGCGCCACAGAATTGCAGGAATTCTGTGGCGCATTTGCTACATGTGCCACATAATTAATTTTAGTGGAGTATTTTTTGTATATGCGCCACAAAATTAAAATCTACCTATAATTGTTTTCCTAGTAGTGTACCCACCTTGCAAGGAATCTTGTCCCCGAGATTCGGCCTAAGAGAAAATATTTTGAAACTCCATGGGAAGGGAATCCTCTCGTTCCCATGTCGCTTCCTCTTCGCTATGATTGCTCCATTGAATGTCGAGAATTTTAATTGGGTACTCCTCATAAGTCAAGTCATCTTGAACTTCTATGGCATCCAAAGAAGTTTTCTGAGCCTCTTCCTATGGTTTATCAAAACATTTCTTCAATTGAGACATGTGGAACACGTTATGTACCTTGGACAATTTCTCGGGTAATGCAAACTCATAAGTGACTTCCCCATGCCTGACGATGATTGTAAAGGGTCCAATATATCAGGGTGCCAACTTCCCATTTAGTCCAAAATGGCGCATCCCGCGAAGTCGGGATATCTTCAGGTACACATCATCACCCTTCTTAAATGCTAAATCATGGTGACGTTTATCGGCATAGATTTTTTGTCTAGATTGGGCGACCCACAACCTTTCCCGGACCATGTTTACTTGCTTATCTGCCTCCTCAAGAGTCTCTGGTCCAAAAACTTGATTTTCTTCCACTTCATGCCAATTTTGTGGGGTGTGGCACTTTCGTCCACATAAGCTTGCCTGAAAGCTATTGTTGTAAGAGAACTTAGTGTACGGAAGATTCTTATCCCAAGTGTGCTTGCAAGTCAAACAACATGCCTGGAGCATGTCTTCCAATATTTGGTTCACTCGCTTAGTCTGTCCGTTAGTCTGTGAATGGTAAGTAGTACTGAAATTCAATTGTGTGCATAAGACTTCATGTACCTTCTTCCAAAACCTTAAGGTAAATTGAGTACCTCGACCGGACACAATATTTTTCGGAACTCCATGCAACCAAACAATTCTAGCCATGTACAATTCAGCCAATTTGTCACCCTTATATGGAGTCTTCATTGGAATTATAACACCCCACTTTCAGTAACCCTAATTTGTTGTTCAGAATGCAAAAATCAGGGAACAAAAACTTTTTCATGTTTAGTCATATAGTGTTTGTTTGCTTGTTTGTTTGTTCTCATGCATCTGAATGGGTAGTAGATGATATACTCCTCTACCTTCCCCTAACTTTACAAAAAACTATTTAACCAAAGCTCCCTTGGCTTATTTTCCATATTTTCAAATGTTTTGGCATTTCAAAAACTTGAGCCAAGATGCCCTTGCAACAATAATTATTTTCCAAGCTTCTATTTACAAAATTAAGGAGATCTATATGATATAATCTCCTTATGTTTTTAAGACAGAACCTCCAACTACACTTACCTCTAGGTTTTCCAAAACCTTTTATAAAACCTTTGAATTCTACTCTTTGTAGAAATACCAAGGACTCCCAACTAATTCAAAACTCCAACCTTCCAAAATACCCATCCTTACCTCAAGCTAGACTTGATGGTAACCTTAGTAGTAGTTTGATTTGCTAGTATGATGAATTTCCTTGATCTAGTATTTGACTTGTTTACTTAGGGAGTAGTATGAGCTACTCTAGGATCTCATCCTCTAGGATCCAACTTGATTAAGAATACAAACCCTAAGAAAATTTCCCAAGTTTAATCTGATCTCTAGTCACCAGAGTGACCATCTAATCTCTTAACAAGATCAATTTAGGGTTAATCCTTTCTAATACCTTCTAAGTCAATAAAGAACAACTATAAGAATGGATACTCTCTACTCATTCTATGGTTCAACAACATCCACCTGACGATGAGTTTGGAACTTTGCATACTCTCAAAACCATCCCCTCTTGTATCCTAATCAAAAAACCTCAAATCTGCCCAAATATGGCTAAGTCTAGAAATAATATCAATATTACATATTTGAGCCTCCACCTTTCTCAAGCGTTGTAACCTTTTGTAAATGCACTTGAACCATCTTGTAAACCATTATAAGGACTTCCAAATACCACTCTTGTCCTTGGCTAGGTCATCTTTGACCCACTTGTTCCTGATGGTTTTGCAGGCAAGAAAAGAATCTTTCTCTACCAATCTTATCGACATGCCTACTTTGGCAGAAGCTCCCATCTCTGTGTTATCTTTTTTTGACCAACTCTTTGCATGATTGTGCTCTACTCATGAAGGTCTATCCATCCATACTTCCATTTCTTCCATTGGAGCCTTGTGCTTCCTAAACCCACATGGTTTTTTAGGCTAAATAATAATCTGCTTTGACACCCTTATTTTTAGCAAAGTTTGGCATCAATTCTTGGAGCACTCAATCATGATCAAGCCCAATCCACTGAACCGTGGCGATCTACATCACTTGGACTATCTATCCATATAGCCCATGACCCAAGGCGAGACATTGAGCTCCTTTATCTAACAAGGTTTTGATGGTATAAAAATAACTTAGCCCAAGACCCCTTATCCTACCCTATCTCTTATTCTCTTCCAAAATCAAGTTTGATTTTCAAAACCCAAGGTTGAAAAATGATAGATACACTATGTGGACTTCATCTACCTTGGAATAAAAATTTAACAAAGGCTTTTCCACAATTATTTTGGCCTAAAGCTATTTATTTCTTTTCTTTTACAAAATTTCAAAACCCCTTCTATTGAAGAAAGTTTGTTTTTGTCTAAAACACTTTTCCAAATTTAGGCACATTTGAGGCCTATATATTATACCCTATATTCCCACCTCAAAAAATAAATATTTTTGAAAAGTTTTCTTTTTCTTTGTGACTATCTTAAATGCCAGAAATGCAAATATATGTTTCAAATACTTTTCTCCTTCAATAAATCTTGGGAAAATTCTCCCATGTGTGATATTTGAAGCCATCCGACACCCAAAACCCACCTTGTCCAATTGAAAATTATAAAATGATCTCTTAAAAAGAGGTTTAGCACTATTGAAAATCTTGATAAAAACTAGAGCTAAAATGACGAGAAAAATCCCAAATAAATCCAGTAGTGATATCTTGACCCTACCCCTCCACTAGTGCCCTTGTTTCACCTTGCATAGTTCAAAAGTTGGAAGTGGGGACATGATCTTCACTCTAGTCATTTGAACACATAACAAAAAAATCATCAAACCTCCTCTAACCTTCACCAAACCTTGTCAAATAATCACCCCAGCACCTTACCTCTACCTATGGTCGACCATAGTAGTTGTCCACTATTTCCTTTGTCCCCTAGTGTTTGGAAGGAGGAAGGAGAGAAGAGATGCCCTCCTTCATATCCTTGCCAAATAAATATCATAGCTGCAGCTACCACCCCTCCCTTGTCCCCCTCTGGTCATTCCTCAGGACCCACATGCTAACTAGCACCTCCCTCTTCAACCAACCAGAGGCTCTGGCCCTCCCCACCCTATTCCCAGAGACCATGTCCACCATGGACCCAACTCTCTTGGTTTTAAGCTCGTCAGCTATTACAGCTTACCCTCGCTCTCATTCTTCTCCTCCCCCCTCGTGACCACCCGAGCTCTAGAGCTTGCTTCCTAGATCTCCCTTGCCATGTAGAAGTTCTCTTCTCTGCCTCCCTAGAAAGGTTGAGCTTTCTGTTGATCCAGACTACCCCCTCACCCTTTCTCTGCCTCTATGTGATGTCGTCACTCAGATGTACCACCTCTAACCTTCTCTTGTCGCAGGGGCACCAGAGGCTACCGCCCCAAGCTCATGGTCGAGCAGAGCTCCTCCTACAAGCCTGAAGCTCCCGAGCTTCAGCCTCGCTGCATGCACCACCCGGGAGCCACCCAGGACCCCAGCATCCCCTCGGTGACCTCCCCTTCGACATTTAGCCACCCATGGGCATGCCTTGATGAGCACCCAAGCCAGATCCACCGTGGAGATGCTCACTACCCTAGACCCCCACCAAATCTCGCCTTGTCGCCCACCGATCAGGTCGCCGTGGTGTTCCGCTCTGCCCTATTGATACGTCCAAAACATGTCTACTTTCTCGAACACTTTTGCTATTGTTTCTTCTCTAATTTGTGTGATTTGAATACAACTAATGCAGACTAGCGCTGTTTTCAGAAGAATTGCTTTGGTGTCTTGTTTTTGTGAAGGAAATCAACTTTCAGGAAAAATCCCAGAAAATATCGCAAAACTCCTATTTTACCAGAAGACTCATGGAGCCAGAAGAAGAGACGGAGAGGGGCCACGAGGGGCCCACACCACCTGGTGGCGCGGGCCAGGCCAGGCCGCGCCAGGGGGTGGTGTGGCTGACTTGGTCTCCGCCTCGACCTCTCCTTTCGCCTACATAACCCTTTGACCTGAAAACAAAAGGGGGTTTGACGTTTTTCCATATAGAGTTCTGCTGCGCCGCCACCACCAGAAACCGCGATTTGGAACCAGAAACTCTGTTTTGGCACCCTGCCGGGACAGGGAATTGGAGGATATCATCACCATCATCATCACCAATGCTTCTCCATCAACCATCCATGATCCCCCCATCCATGAGTGAGTAATCCCCCGCACTAGGCTATGTGGATGGTAGGGATTGGATGACATCGTTCATGTAATTGCATCAGATTATTAGGGCATGGTGCCTAGTATCTATTGTTAGTGCTTTTTGACATTGTTGCAACTTGTTATGCTTAATGCTTGTCACTAGGGCCCGAGTGCCATGATTTCAGATCTGAACATGTTATTGGTTCATGATGATATTATTGTTTATGACCTTACCTGCAAGTTGTATACACATATTATTGTCCGGAACCCGAGGCCCTAAAGTGATAGAAATCAAGATAACCGGAGGGGATGGCTATGATGTGAGGATCACGTGTGTTCATGGAGTGTTAATGCTTTGCTTTGGTGCTCTATTAAAAGGAACACCTTAATTGCTAGTAGATTCCCTTGAGGCCCCGTTGCAACGGGCTGGCAGGACAAAAGATGTTGTGCAGGTTCTCATTACGAGCATGTATGACTATATATGGAACACATGACTATGATTATTTAGTACTAGGATACTTTATCTTATTTATCTGTAAATGCCCTATGTCTTGATTATTATATGAATTGTCTTGTCCATGCAACGCCCGTCCATCCATCCCTATGCCTACCGCACTTTAATCCTACTGTTTACTGCAATTGTTACTACTGTCTTTATTTTGCTACTGCTATTACTTTGCTATTGCTACTAAAAAACTGTTGCTACTGATAAACTACTACAAGCAAGATTGATTCCAGGTGCAGGTGAATTGACAACTCAGTTGTTAAGGCTTATAAATATTCTTTGGCTCCCCTTGTGTCAAATCAATAAATTGGGTTTTACTTCCCTCGAAGACTGTTGCGATCCCCTATACTTGTGGTTCATCAAGACTATTTTCTGGCACTATTGTCGGGGACCATAGCTTTATTTATAAAGTTCACTTGGAATTATTATTGTTTGCTGCTGTCCATTCATCATGGGTAAAACTCGTGATGGAAAAGTTATTACCATCCACTACAAGGAGAGGTACAGTTCTGAACACCTCAGTTGCTCTTGATTCACCATCTGTGATGAGTAAGCTCCTTACACCACCACCACATACACATGTTACACATACTGCTACTTCTGCTAAATCTGAAATTGCTTCTGGTACTTATGATGCTACTTCTACTGTGCTTCATGAGAGTTGTTCATTAGGTCCTTTCCTAGATACTACAATTGCTAGAACTATAGTTGGAAACACTGAAACTCCTAATGAAGATACTTCTACACCTGTTAGTTCACTTGAGTCTAGAGAGAGCTATGATCTTGATGATGGTTATATTGAAATGATTGATGAATTTATTGAAGAATGTCAAAACACTCATGGTGCAAGTGCTATTAAGAGTCTTCTTGAGAGACGTACTGTTATACCTAAATTATCTCCCATAAACATTAAAGATAAGGATTATGATGTCTCTCTTGATTTATCTTACATAACCATTGTTGAGAAAGAACCTTTTTGTGGGACTGAAAATGAAAGTGATGTAGCACATATGACTGAGCTTTCTACCATGAGTGGCTTATTTTCTGATGATATTAAGATGCGCACCTACTTTGTTGCTAAAATTTTCCCTTTTTCACTGAAAGGAGAAGCTAAAGCTTGGTTTAATAATTTAACTCCTGGATCTATTGATAGCCCTGATTGCTTGATTGATATTGCTCTACATGCCATTTTGTAGGAAATTTTTGATTTTAAACAGGGAGAAGAGGAGAAATTGCCTAAATCACGGGCAATGTTTTGTGCTTTAATTCACGCACAGCCTCGATGTCCAATACCTAAAAATGAGCTTCATGATATATATTATAATGGACTAACTGATGAATCTAGGACATACCTGGATAGTTTTGTTGATTGTGTTTTCAAGAAGAGAACTCCCAAAGAAGCTGAGGGATTAATGGGTAAAATAAGCAAGAATTATGATGAATGGACTTCACCTGAGTCAACTACACCTGAGCCAACTATGACTGAGCCAACACCAACACCAAAGAAGAGGGGAGTGATTAAACTAAATGATGAACTGATGAAGGAAGCTAAGAGATGTCTTAAGGAGAAGGGTATTAAATCTAAAGATGTGAAGAATTTACCTCCTATAGAAGAATTATGTAAGCCAATCTCCCACTCATCCACTATTGAGGTACACTATCTTAGACATTTTGATGAAGGTGATATTCCTTATTCTAAACCTCCTAATCAATGCTTAGAAGAATTTGACATCTATGTTGTTAAGCAAGATAATTTTAATAAGAGAGTGCAGAATCATTTAATGGAAAACTCTAGAGCTATTAATGAGTTGAAAGATATTGTGGAAAGAACCTCCAATGATGTTAAAATGCTTGTTAAACATTTCCAAATGGTTCAAACTCAAATTGGTCAGCTTACTAAAGTACAAAAATATTTGCTAGTTAATGCTTCTAAAAGACATGCTTATGAAATTAGAACTAGGAGTGGTGCTTTCACTCAGGATCCTTTATATCATGAGGGACATCCTAAAACAATTGAGCAGGATTCTCAACAAATTGAAAATAGTGGTACTTCTTCTAAGAGAAAGAAAAAGAAACATAAAACAGTTGTAGAATCTTCTGAACCTGCTAAAGATCCTAATAGTATATCTGTCTCTGATGCTGAAACTGAAAGTGGTAATGATAAAAATGATGCTCCTGATAAAGAAGAAATTGAAGAAGAACCTGAAAGGAACACTAAAATACTAAGTACACTAAGGAATATTTCATTGCTAACAAACATGGTAGTGAAAGAGAGCCTTGGGTCCAAAAACCAATGCCTTTTCCTGATAAGGAACACAAGTCGAAGGAAGAAGAACACTATAACAAGTTTTGTGAGTGGATGAAACCTTTATTTTTGCAAATTCCTTTGACTGATGCTATTAAATTGCCTTCTTATTCAAAGTATATGAAGGATATTGTCTCTAATAAAAGGAAGATTCCTAATGAGGAAATTTCTACTTACTTGCTAATTATTCCTTTAATCGTAAGGTTCCAAAGAAACTTGGAGACCCAGGGATTCCAACTAATCCTTGTTCTATTAAAAATAATTATGTTAGAACTGCTTTGTCTGATTTGGGAGCGGGATTTAGTGTTATGCCTTTTCTCTCTACAAGAGACTTCAATTGGAAAAATTGATACCAACTGATATATCTTTGCAAATGGCTGATAAATCTACTACTATTGTTGTTGGTATATGTGAGGATGTTCCTGTTCAAGTGGCTCATAATTATTTGATATTAACTGACTTTGTTGTGCTTGAAATGCCTAAAGATGATAATATGTCTATTATTCTTGGGAGAACTTTTCTTAATACTGTAGGAGCTGTCATTAATTGTAATCAAGGAAAGGTAACTTTTAATGTTAATGACAAGGAGCATACTGTCTATTTCCCCAAGAAGATTGATAAGACTTATTGATACATTGCAAATGTATCTATAATTTTTGATGTTCCATGCTTGGTTTTATCTACTTTCTTGTGTTTTGTCCACACTTTGGAGTACTTTTCATATGATTTCTTGGACTAACCTATTAACAAGAGCCACAGTGCCAGCTGCCTATTTTCTACTGTTTTTGGTTCCAGGAAAGTCAGAAAATGAATATTCTCAGAATTAGACGGGACAAAAGCCAAAGTGCCTATTTTTCCGGAAGACATCTGATGCCAGAATACGAGACAGAGAAGAGCTGGGGGCCGGCCACACCACCTGGCCGTGCGGCCAGGCCTGACCCGCGCAAGGGGGTGGTCTGGCCGACCCCAGCACCCCCTCGGCCTCTCCTTCCGCCTATATATTGCCCTCGGGAACAAAACCCTAAGTACCCGATCAAAAATCCACGAAAGAGTCTGTAGCCGTCGTCATCTCCATCCCTAGATGGAGGGATCTGAAGCTCTTCCCGACACCCTGCTAGAGAGGGGAATTCACCCTGGAGTCCTTCTTCATCATCATGCAAGCCTCCGGTGTGATGCGTGAGTAGTTCATCTATGGACTACGGGACCATGTAGTAGCTAGATGACTGGTTCTCCTCCTTTGTGTTTTCATGTCTAGATCTTGTGAGCTCTGTTCATGATCAAGATCATCTATTTGTAATTCTGCATGCTGTGTTTGTAGGGATCCGATGGATATTGATATGCTATTTCAGATTGATTATTGATTCTATCATGTCTTTGTTATTTGTGATCTTGCATGCTTTCCGTTGTTATTAGCTATCTTGGCCAAGTAGATGCTAGCAACTCCAAGAGTTAGTATTTATGCTCGATAGTGGGTTCATGCCTCTGGTAATCTGGGGAAGTGACAGAAATCTCTAAGGTACTAGATGTGCTATTTCTACTAAGGAGAAAACAACAATCCTTTGTTATAGAACAATCGTATTGTTTACATTACACGCAATTCGTAAAGCAATAATCTGTTGCTTGCAACTTAATACTAGAGGGGGTTCAGATGATAACCTGAAGGTGGATTATTAGTCATAGATGCAGTTGGATGGCGGTCTATGTATAATGTTGTAATTCCCAATCAAGTTCCAAAGGAGTCAAGATGATTAGTATATGCATGTGTTGCTTTCTCGATGTTTGTCAATTGCCCCGCTGTAATTTGTTCACCAAACATGTTATCTAACTTAAGGAGAGCCACCTCTAGTGAACTATGGATCCCGGTCCTTTCTTTTACATACAATCTATAAACTATTTACTGCTTTGTGTTTACTTTCTGCAAACTATTACTTCCTTCCATTCGATACGTTTAATCATATCTTTTCAGCAAAACCGGTGAGATTGACAACCTCATCGCAAGTTGGGGGCAGAGTTCTTTGGTTGTGTTGTGTAGGTCTCCACGTTGCTACTAGCACTGGTAGTGCGCCCTGCCAAGGCTCAGCTAGCAACACCTTTGGGGTGTTTCCTTGCTCCTACTGGTTCGATTAAACCTTGGTTTCATAACTGAGGGAAACTTGCTGCTGTGCTCACCTTACCTTCCTCTTGGGGTTCCCCAACGAGCTCGACATCAACACCGAGCCATCAAGCATTTTTCTGGCGCCGTTGCTGGGGAGTCAAGGACATCTTCACAAGGGGAGTCCCTCATAACCAATCTCTTTACTTTGTTATTTTTGTTTTGCTTAGTTTACTTTTGCTTTGTTTGCTTGTTTCTTTATCAAAAACACAAAAAAATTAGTTTTACTAGTTTGCTTTCTTATCCAAAAACACAAAAAAATGACTACTCTTGAAAACACTAAGTTGTGTGACTTCACTAGCACCAACAACAATGATTTTATGAGCACACCTATTGCTCCACCTATGCCTGAAGATACTTTCTTTGAGATAAAACCTGCTTTACTCAATCTTGTTATGAGAGAGCAATTTTCTGGTATTTGTAATGAAGATGCTGCTGCCCATCTAAATAACTTTGTTGAACTTTGTGAGATGCAAAAGCATAGGGATATAGATGGTGATATTATTAAGCTGAAAATGTTTCCTTTCTCTTTGAGAGGAAAAGCTAAAGAATGGTTGAATTCCTTAACTAGGAATAATATTGATTCGTGGACTAAATGCAAGGATGCTTTCATTGGAAAATACTATCCTCCTGCTAAGATTATATCTATGAGAAGTGAAATAATGATGTTTAAACAATCTGATAATGAACATGTTGCTCAAGCTTGGGAAAGAATGAAATCTTTGGTAAATAATTGTCCCACTCATGGACTGACTGCTTGGATGATCATACAAACTTTTTATGCAGGATTAAACTATTCTTCAAGGAACCTATTGGATTCTGCTGTTGGAGGTACCTTTATGACCATTACTTTGGGTGCTGCAACAAAGCTTCTGGATAATATTATGGTTAACTACTCTGAATGGCATACTGAAAGAGCTCCACAAGGTAAGAAGTTAAATTCTGTTGAAAAAACCTCCTCCTAGAGTGATAAGATTGATATTATTATGTCTATGCTTGTTAATGGGAAAGCCCATATTGATCCAAATAATGTTCCTTTAGCCTCTTTGGTTGCTCAAGAAGAGCAAGTTCATGTGAACTTCAGAAGAAATAACAATTTTGGGAATAATGCTTATAGGAATAATTTTGGTAACAACAATTATAAGCCATATCCTCCCAACAATGGTAATTCTTATGGAAATTCCTACAACAATAACAGGAGTGCACCCTCTAAACTTGAAGTTATGCTTAAAGACTTTATTAGTAAACAAACCGCTTTCAATAAAACTATTGAGGAAAAACTCTCTAATGCTGAAAGAAATATAGCATCTTTGGCTGAAGCTCAATCTTCTTTGAATAAAATGGCTGCTAAACCTGAAACTAATGATAATCCCTTTGCAGCTACTGATGCCATACAAGTGAGAATTCATGAAAATGTTAGACTATTAGCTGAATTACATGCTAAGTGGGAAAGAGAAGATGATAGTTCTACTACTTTAGATGATAAATTTGATTTTGATCTTGATGGTTGCAATATCTCTGAAGTTATTAAGTTCCTACAAAAGCTTGCTAAAAGTCCTAATGCTAGTGCTATGAACATGGCCTTTACAAAACACATTACTGATGATCTCATAAATATTAAAGAGGAAAAGATGAAACATAAAGCTTATATTCCTATAAAACAAGAAGATGGTTGGGAACCCATCATTAATATGAAAGTGAATGACTTTGATTTTAAAGCTTTATGTGAACTTGATAGTAGTGTTTCTATTATGCCTAGAAGGATTTATGATATGCTTGATTTGCCACCACTTGAAGATTGTTATTTGAATGTCCCACTTGATAATAAGGCTAAAAAGAAACTCATGGGGAGTATTAATGATGTTCTTATTATGGTTAACAATGCCTATGTCCCCGTTGATTCCTATGTTTTGGATGTTGAATATAATGCTTCTTGTCCTATTACTTTGGGAAGACCTTTTCTTAGAACTGTTGGTGCCATTATTGATATGAAAGAAGGCACGATTAAATATCAACTCCCACTCAAGAAAGGTATAAAACATTTCCCTAAGAAGAGAGAGAAGATTTATTTTGCCTCTCATATGAAAACAAAATTTGCTCTTAATGCTTCTTCATTTGAGAACACTTGATTCTTTCTTGCTTCTTATGCCTTACTTAGAGGCGTTAAAGAAAAATATTTATTGGGAGATAACCCAAAAGTTTTAGATGAGTCTTGGAAGTTATTACTTCAGTAATAACCGCTCCTTATACTTTTTATTTGCTTTTTGTGCCAAGAGTAACCTCTAATAAGAGAGAAGTAATGATTGGGAAAGTTGCTGTCCCGAAACAGATTTCTGTGCTTCACCGTAAACATTCGTGTAAAATCTCTGAACGTCTTTTTGAGGCGTGAATTTTTGTGCTTCTGACCCAGGTTGTTATATAACTTTCGTTAGTTCAACACTTTTTGATTTGATCAACAGAAGGTCTTCTAAAAATTTCATCTTTACCTACTAGTCTGTTTTGACAGATTTCTGCCATTTTCTGCATTTGCTTCTTGTTGATTCCTTTTTGAGTTCTTTTGGGGAATTGAGCTTTTTGAGGGAAGTGCTTAAGTAGCTAGTGTTCTAATGGAAGTTTATTGGTGTTAGAACTGAAACTTAAGACCTATTATCTTGAGTGCACTAATGTTGCTAATAAAGATTGTGTGAAGTTTTGTATGAAGGAAAAATTTCAGGTGTATGGAAGGAATGAGTAATGAGATGAAGGATGGACTAAAGCTCAAGCTTGGGGATGCCACGCGTGTCACCCCAAGAAATATCCAAGAAGTACAAGCGTCAAAGCTTGGGGATGCCCAAGGCATCCCCTTCTTCATCAATAAAAATCCCAGGTTTCTTCCAAATGCTTCATTTTTATTGTTTCATGCACAGTTGTGTTGTTCTTGGAGCGTCTTCTTTTTCATTTTTGTTTTGGTTTTTCATTTGCTTTGTTTGCTTAGTTTTCTGAATAAATTGGTTGGATCCCCTCTTTCATACATTGGTTTTCAAATAGTTTGGTTTGGTTTGGAAAAGAGTAGGAAAGTTCATGCTTAAGTGGTAAAGAGAGCTTGTTTTTGACTGTGGCCTATGCTTTGTCATGCCATGCTTGATATTGTTTTGGCTTTATGCTTAGTATTATTTGTTGTAGCATGAATTTTTATAAACAATTGAGATTGCTTAATGTTCCTTGGATGAATCATGCGTTGTTTTAGCATATTAAAGCATAGTATTGTGGTATTCTCCTTTGATGTTTTATTTGGGTTGACTTGGTGCATGCTCACACCATGTTATGACTATCTCAAGTCACCATAGCCTTTATGATCCTTTAGTTTTCAACTTGTAGTATCACTTTATGCTTTGATCAATGATGTTTTGTCGCTCTGCATGATTATGGCCATTATTGCTCTCTTAGTTTGTCGCTCCCAGTCTTTTGCTAGCCTCCGCAACCAAATATGAGTTCCACTCATGCATCCAACTCCCTAAACCAAGTTATTCCAAAGAGTCCACCATACCTACCTACTATCTTATGCTATTCCAAGTATATTCATGCTTTTGTTTATCTTCCGAATTAAACTTGTTATGAGAAAACTAGTGATTAAAGCTCCCACGAACATGATGGCACATTTTACTTTTCTTGCCCTTAATAAACTTGAACCATTGTGTCGTCTATGTTCTATATTCTTCCACTTATTTGTTGGGAATTAGCAGAACCATGCTGTCATGGGGAACGCTTTCAACATTGCACGGGTACTTGTACCTAGTTGATATCATGCTCTTTTGTATATGGATGTCGTCGGTGTGAAATGAAAGGGGATCTTGTGAGTCCATGGAGTTATGTATATGTGTTAGAGAAATGCCTGGTCCGCTGGTCTAATCCATGCTGACATGGTGGAAACCTACAGCGTAACCATAATGAGCTATTTATGAAGCATTCTTCTTATAAAAAAAGAGTCCTATATTGAGAAAAAAAGAGAAAAAGAAAAAAAGAGATTATGAAAAGAGGAAAGAGAGAAAAAAGCACCATATTCCCATGGTAAATAAGAAGATTGCTGAGATGCTTGTTGTCTGCTTGCCTTGTCATTTTGATATGGGGATTCTTCCGTATCATCAGTTAAGGGGTACCCCGTTGTTGGTTCTCTATGATACACATGTACTTACGATGACAAGAACTTACCGGTAACTAAACTTGAGTAGCATGAGGAGCGTCCCTCATATTCAAGGGACATGAGATTTATAACTTATACTTCTTCAAGCATGTACACCATAGTTTGTTCACTTTAACCTTAATCACTTCAAGATTCTTATGATAGGGGCAATGAGAGCTGAAAGCTATAAGTACCATAATTTTTGGAAGCTCTTTATGAAACTTGAATCCCTACTTCCTTCTATGAAGGCCTTTCTTCTACCATTATATTGAGTCTCCACCTTCTATCTTTATGCACCTACTTTGAGAGCATAGTGGCCATTCTTAGTTCTATGTGCATTGTCCCAAGACTAGTTGATTGATGCATAACTTGATATTGCTTGTTTTAAACTATTTGTATCCAGTCACTCTTATGAACTTTGAAGGTGTCCTATGCATTTATATTTGCTACTCTATGAGGGACAAGCTGAATGCTATTATGCTATGTTTTCTTTATGTGAAACAAACAAACGTCTTGCAAAGCATTGTTATTCATGAATCTTTTGTTTGTGCCTTTTCATGTTGCATCATAGTTTCTTTGTCTTATTGCTAGAACTTTGTCTTTCATATTATGATTGAAGAACTATGATCCCAGCTTTGAATGTTTTACAAATACTTTGATCAACTCTTTGATGGTGCATGTCACCTCAAAAATTATTCTTTCTTTTTATCACTTACCTACTCGAGGACGAGCAGGAGTTAAGCTTGGGGATGTTGATACATTGCAAATGTATCTATAATTTTTGATGTTCCATGCTTGGTTTTATCAAATTTCTTGTGTTTTGTCCACACTTTGGAGTACTTTTCATATGATTTCTTGGACTAACCTATTAACAAGAGCCACAGTGCCAGCTGCCTGTTTTCTGCTGTTTTTGGTTCCAGGAAAGTCAGAAAATGAATATTCTTGGAATTGGACGGGACAAAAGTGAAGGAAATATGCCCTGAGAGGCAATAATAAAGTTGTTATTATGTATTCCTTGTATATGATAGATGTTTATTTTGCATGCTATAATTGTATTGATAGGAAACATCAATACATGTGTTTTTAATAAACAAAAGGGTTCCTAGTTATGCCTCTCTTATAGACTAGCTTGTTGATTAACAAGATGATCAAGGTTTCATGATCATGGACATTGGATGTTGTTAATAACAAGGTCACAACATTTGTGAAATGATGTGATGAACATTCATCCGAAGTATAGCATTACGATCAAGTCATTATGTTTATATTTCTATAACATCATACAAAGTAGTCTTAGTCCTTAGACCATGAGATCATGTTAATTGCTAACACCGGAAGAGTATCTTGATAACATCAAACGTCACACCGTAACAAGATGACCATAAAGGTGGGTTCAGTGCTATGAAGGTGTTATGTTGAGGCTCATGGATCAAGAGTGGAATTTTTCAATCCCGATGATGGATAGATATACTCTGGGCCCTCTCGGTGATATCACATTAAGATAGCTTGCAAGCAAGTGATGTGATCACTAGAATGTTATATCACGGGAACAAGAAAAGAGTGCATGTCGGTAACAAGATCAAACTAGGTATTTGGATACCGATGATCGAATCTCGAACATGTATTATATCATGAGACAAAGGGATTAAATTGCTGACGTTAAAGGTTCTCCCGATCACATAAGTCATCGTTGAATATGCAGGAGTCAGTATGGATCTCCAGGTCCCGCTTCTGATTACTGATCTGAGAGGAGTCTCAATCATGTCTGCATTATTCGCGAACCGTAGGGTGACACACTTAAGGGTTGCCGGACACCATTTAGGAGCACATATGTTCCAGACAAAAGGTTTGCAAAGTGCAGGAAATGTGTCGATAGAAACAGGAATTGTTGCGATAGAAACCGGAATTGTTTCGGGTGAAATTGCAGAAAGTGGTTCTGCATGTGATATTGAAATGTTGCAAGGGGTTTTATGTGAATGTTTTTTAATTAAAGTAATTAACAAAATTCTGAATAAAATAAATAAAAGATTTTTATTAATTGAGAGTTGCATTTAATTTGGTGGAAATTAAATACATGTGAGTGGGATTTTGGGTGGAGGCCATGTTTATGTGAGTGGAGGTTCACCACGTGAATGAAGGAGGGGAGGAGTCCCCCCCCCCTCATGCGCCGGCTATGGGAGGGGAGGGGTCTCCCTCCCTCCTATATAAATCCCCCCTCTCCCCTCTCACAAACCACACCTCCTCGTGAAGGATCTCTCTCCCCCTCTAGATATTTCCCCATGGTCTCGGATTAGCGAGATACATGTTCCCGGTGGCCTTGCGTCTGGAAGGAGTTGCTGCTTCCGCTGATTCACTGGAGCGAGGAGGTGGAGGTTGTCCGATGGCTTGAACGTGTGTGCGAGGACGGATGCGCTCGGACTTCCACACGATCTTGAGATCGGCAAGCGTACGACTACATCAACCACGAGTTCCTACTCATTAACAAAACTCGTTGTCTTCGAGGGTAAGTTCTCCATGGATGTATGTCCACCCGTTGCTCTGTATCTAGTAGATAGATCTTGGCGTATAGTTCTCATCATAGGAAATTTTTTGTTTTCTATGCTGCGGACCCAACAGTGATATCAGAGCCTGATCTATGCGTAGGTGCTTTGCACGGGTAGTACACATATGTTTATATGTGGGCGATGATGATCATGTTATTGCATCTTCTATGTACTTTGGATATTGGTGGCATAGTGGGATGAAGCGGCCCGGACCAACCTTACATGTCATCGTACATGAGACCGGTTCCACGACTGACATGCAACTAGTTTTGCATAAGTGGCTAGCGGGTGTCTGTCTCTCCTACTATAGTCAATATCTGATTTACAACGAGTTGCTAATAACTTGGTTATCCTCGTTGTGGTTCATATTCGTAGGTAAGACCGGTTCTATCTCCGAAAGCCCTAAGCCACGTAAAACTTGCAATTGATAAATTAGAGGCGTCTAGTTTAGATCGTTGCTGGGCTAGTGTCTTGATATGGTATTGTTGTAAGTAGATGTATGATAGATACTCTTACAACTCACTTAACGTGTAAGTTCCATAGACCTTGGCCTTACACACAAATGAATGATAGAGATCATACCACGATGCAAATGATAGAGATCAAATGCATGGACCATATCACCTCACTTCACACATTAGATGTTAGCATCTTATATTGCTAGTTTGGCGCTTTTGGTAGCATTATAAGATGATCCCTCATTTAGATATCAAGATAAAATGTGTTCTTCCTTAAGTATGCACCGTTTTGTGGATCGTGTTTTGAGGCATCACGTGATGATCGGGTGTTCCCGACTCTACGCTTTCATACAACGGGTGTAAGACAGTTTTACACACGCGAATACTAAGGTTCTTACTTGACGAGCCTAGCATGTACAGACATGGCCTCGTAACACGGACCGAAAGGTTAAGCATGAGTCATATAGTTGATATGATGTCCATATAGATGCTCGCCTTTGAAGCTACACCGACTCACGTGATGATCGGACTTGGTGTAGTGGATTTGGTTCATGTAATCACCAAAAGGACACGAGGGATGTCATTTTTGAGTGGGAGTTCATTAGTAATTTGGATTAGTTGAACTCAATCTATCATAAACTTATTCTAAATATATTTTACAAATTCTGTTGTAGATGGCACCACCTGCTTTTAATTTCAATGTGTTCATGGAGAAAAAGAAGCTTGCTGCGAATGGTAGCAACTTCACCAACTAGGCTATGAATTTTAGGATTCTCCTCACCGCTGCACAAAAGCAATATGTGCTAGAGGCGCCGCTAGGCCCCCCACCAGCTCCTGATGCCCCTGACGAGGAAAAGAACATCTATATAACTCGTCAGGAGGACCACAACTTAGTTCAATGCGGCATACTGTATGGGCTAGAGCCAGAACTTCGAAAACGTTTCGAAAATGGCAATGCCTTTGATACCATGGGAGAATTGAAAATGATTTTCGAAACCCATGCTGCCGTAGAGAGTTATAATGCTTCTGAAAAGTTCTTTAGCTGCATGATGGAAGAGAACAGCTCCGTTAGTGAGCACGTACTCAAAATGTCTGGGTACGCCGATAAGCTTGTGTCCTTGGGAATAACGATTCCCATTGACTTAGGCATACATCATGTTCTCCAATCTTTGCCACCTAGCTACAAGAGCTTCGTGATGAACTATAATATGCAGGGCATGAAGAAGTCTCTTCCCGAGCTTCTGTCAATGCTTAAGACTGCAGAAGTGGAGATTAGGAAAGAACATCAAGTGTTGATGATCAATAAGACCACCGGTTTCAAGAAGGACAAGAAAGGCAAGCAGAAGGGAAAGACGGGCGGCAAATATGTTGCCGCGCCTAAAAAGAAACCCTGAGCTGGCCCTAAGTCTGACACCAAGTGCTACTATTGCAAGGGGACTGGCCATTGGAAGCGCAACTGCCCCAAGTATTTGGCGGACAAGAAGGCCGGCAAGGCAAACAAAGGTATATGTGATATACATGTTATTGATGTGTACTTAACTAGTACTCATAGTAGCACCTGGGTATTTGATACGGGATCGGTTGCTAATATATGTAACTCGGTTCAGGGGCTGCGGAACAAGCGACAACTAGCAAGGGATGAGGTCACGATGCGGGTCGGCAATGGATCAAGAGTTGTTGTGATCGCTGTCGGAATGCTGCCTCTCCATATACCGTCGAGATTAGTTATAAACCTGAATAATTGTTATTTGGTGCCTGCACTGAGCATGAACATTGTATCCAGATCGTGTTTGATGCAAAGTGGTTATTCGTTTAAGTCTGAAAACAATGGTTGTTCGATTTATATGAATAATATCTTTTATTGTCATGCACCTGTGTTGAATGGTTTATTTTTGTTGGATCTCGATAGTAGTATTATGCATATTCATAATGTTGATGCTAAAAGGATTAAACTTGATAATGATATATCTGCATATACGTGGCACTGCTGTCTAGGTCATATTGGCGTTAAACGCATGAAGAAACTCCATTCTGATGGACTTTTGGAATCACTTGATTTTGAATCATTTGATACATGTGAGCCATGCCTTATGGGCAAGATGACTAGAATGCCATTTTCCGGTTCAATGGAACGGGCAACAGATTTATTGGAAATCATACATACTGATGTGTGTGGACCAATGAGTGTGTCGGTGCGAGGTGGATATCGTTATTTTGTTACTTTCACGGATGATTTGAGTAGATACGGGTATATCTATTTGATGAAACATAAGTCTGAAACCTTTGAAAAGTTCAAAGAATTTCAGAATGAAGTGGAAAATCATCGTAACAGAAAGATCAAATTTCTGCGGTCCGACCGTGGAGGAGAGTATCTTAGTTACGAGTTTAGCACACATATGAAAGATTGTGGAATAGTTTCACAACTCACGCCTGCCGGAACACCACAACGTAATGCTGTGTCAGAACGTCGTAATCGTACTTTATTGGATATGGTTCGATCTATGATGTCTCTGACTGACTTGCCACTGTCATTTTGGGGTTATGCACTGGAAACCGCTGCATTCACTTTAAATAGGGCACCATCTAAATACGTTGAAAAGACACCGTATGAATTATGGTTTGGAAACAAACCTAAGCTATCATTTCTTAAAGTTTGGGGATGCGATGTTTGTGTGAAGAAACTTCAACCGGATAAACTCGAACCCAAAGCAGAAAAATGCGTCTTCATAGGATACCCTAAGGAAACGATTGGGTATACCTTCTATCACAGATCCGAGAGCAAGGTCTTTGTTGCCAAGAATGGATCCTTTCTTGAGAAGGAGTTTCTCGCGAAAGGTGTGAGTAGTCGGAAGGTAGAACTTGAAGAGGTTATTGAACCTTCTCTTCATGAAATGGCGAGTAGCGCAGCTCTGGAAGTTGTTTCAGAGTTGACTTCACCTAATGAAGAGAGAGCTAATGATAGTGATCATGAAACTCCAAAAGAGGACACTACCGGACCTCGCTGGTCAAGCAGGACACGTGCAGCTCCTGAACTGTACGGCAATCCTGTTATGAATTTCATGAATGATGAAATAGATGACCCTGCGACGTATGAAGAAGCGATGATGAGCCCTGATTCCAATAAATGGCTAGAAGCCATGAAATCCTAGATGGAATCCATGTACGAAAACCAGGTTTGGACCTTGGTGGACTTACCTCACGATCGAAAGGCCGTTGAGAATAAATGGATTTTCAAAAGAAAAACTAATGCTGATGGTAATGTAACCATCTATAAGGCTCGACTTGTCGCAAAGGGGTTTCGACAAATTCAAGGAGTTGACTACGATGAGACATTCTCTCCCAAAGAGATGCTTAAGTCGGTTAGGATTATGTTAGCAATTGCTGCATATTTCGATTATGAAATATGGCAGATGGATGTCAAAACTGCGTTCCTCAATGGTAATATTGAAGAAGAGTTGTATATGATACAACCTAAGGGTTTTGTCGATCCTAAGGATGCTGATAAGGTGTGCAAACTTCAGCGATCCATCTATGGATTGAAGCAAGCATCCCGGAGTTGGAATCTCCGCTTTGATGAGGTGATCAAAGAGTTTGGATTTGTCCAAACTTATGGAGAGGCTTGTATTTACAAGAAAGTGAGTGGGAGCAATGTGGCATTTCTGATATTATATGTGGATGACATATTATTGATTGGAAATGATATAGATCTTTTAAACAGTGTTAAAAGTTATCTAAACAGCAAATTTTCGATGAAGGACCTTGGTGAAGCTTCATATATATTAGGCATTAAAATCTATAGAGATAGATCAAGACGCCTAATTGGGCCATCGCAGAGTACATACCTTGATAAGATATTAAAGAAGTTTAATATGGACGGAAGTAAGAAGGGGTACTTACCTATGTTGCAAGGCAAGACATTGAGTAAGACTCAAAGTCCGGCTACGGTGGAAGAAAGAGAGATAATGGATAAGATCCCCTATGCCTCAGCCATAGGCTCTATAATGTATGCCATGCTATGTACAAGACCGTATGTGGCACATGCTATTAGTTTGACTAGTAGGTACCAATCTGATCCAGGTTCGGAACACTGGATAGCGGTCAAGAATATCCTTAAGTACTTGAGAAGAACTAAGGATATGTTTCTTGTATACGGAGGTGAAGAAGAGCTAGTCGCTAAGTGTTATGTCGATGCTAGCTTTGACACTGATCCGGATGACTCTAAGTCTCAATCCGGATACGTATTTCTCTTGAACGGAGCAGCAGTTAGTTGGAGGAGCTCCAAACAACCTGTGGTGGCTGGATCAACGACGGAGGCAGAATATGTTGCTGCTTCAGAAGCAGCGCAGCAAGCGGTTTGGATGAAGGAGTTCATAACGGAACTAGGTGTGGTTCCTAGTGCGTTGGACCCAACGGTGATCTATTGTGACAATAATGGAGCCATAGCCAACGCCAAGGAACCAAGGTCTCACAAGAATTCCAAGCATATTAAGCGCCGGTTTCACTCCATCCGCGAGCATGTCAAGGATGGAGATATAAAGATTTGTAAAGTGCACACGGACCTGAATGTAGCAGATCCTTTGACTAAAGTACTCCCTAGGGAAAAACGTGATCAACACCAGAACTCCATGGGTGTTAGATTTATCACTATATAAACTAGATTATTGTCTCTAGTACAAGTGGGAGACCGAAGGAAAATATGCCCTGAGAGGCAATAATAAAGTTGTTATTATGTATTCCTTGTATATGATAGATGTTTATTTTGCATGCTATAATTGTATTGATACAAAACATCAATACATGTGTGTTTAATGAACAAAAAGGGTTCCTGGTTATGCTTGTTGATTAACAAGATGATCAAGGTTTCCTGATCATGGACATTGGATGTTGTTAATAACAAGGTCACAACATTTGTGAAATGATGTGATGAACATTCATCCGAAGGATAGCATTACGATCAAGTCAGTATGTTTATATTGCTATAACATCAGACAAAGTAGTCTTAGTCCTTAGACCATGAGATCATGTTAATTGCTAACACCGGAAGAGTATCTTGATAACATCAAACGTCACACCGTAACAGGGTGACCATAAAGGTGGGTTCAGTGCTATGAAGGTGTTATGTTGAGGCTCATGGATCAAGAGTGGAATTTGTCAATCCCGATGACGGATAGTTATACTATGGGCCCTCTTGGTGATATCACATTAAGATAGCTTGCAAGCAAGTGATGTGATCACTAGAATGTTATATCACGGGAACGAGAAAAGAGTGCATGTCGGTAACGAGATCAAACTAGGTATTTGGATACCGATGATCGAATCTCGGACATGTATTATATCATGAGACAAAGGGATTAAATTGCTGACATTAAAGGTTCTCACGATCACAGAAGTCATCGTTGAATATGCAGGAGTCAGTATGGATCTCCAGGTCCCGCTTCTGATTATTGATCTGAGAGGAGTCTCAATCATGTCTGCATTATTCGCGAACCATAGGGTGACACACTTAAGGGTTTCCGGAAACCATTTAGGAGCACATATGTTCCAGACAAAAGGTTTGCAAAGCGCAGGAAATGTTTCGATAGAAACAGGAATTGTTTCGGGTGAAATTGCAGAAAGTGGTTCTGCATGTGATATTGAAATGTTGCAAGGGGTTTTATGTGAATGTTTGTTAATTAAAGTAATTAACAAAATTCTGAATAAAATAAATAAAAGAGTTTTATTAATTGAGAGTTGCATTTAATTTGGTGGAAATTAAATACATGTGAGTGGGATATTGGGTGGAGGCCATGTTTATGTGAGTGGAGGTTCACCACATGAATGAAGGAAGGGAGGAGTCCCCCCCTCATGCGCCGGCTATGGGAGGGGAGGGGTCTCCCTCCCTCCTATATAAAGCCCCCCTCTCCCCTCTCACAAACTACACCTCCTCGTGAAGGATCTCTCTCCCCCTCTAGATATTTTTCCATGGTCTCGGATTAGCGAGATACATGTTCCCGGTGGCCTTGCGTCTGGAAGGAGTTGCTGCTTCCGCTGATTCGCTGGAGTGAGGAGGTGGAGGTTGTCCGGTGGCTTGAACATGTGTGCGAGGACGGATGCGCTGCTGATTTGCGGCGCTCGGACTTCCACACGATCTTGAGATCGGCAAGCATACGACTACATCAACCACGAGTTCCTACTCATTAACAAAACTCGTTGTCTTCGAGGGTAAGTTCTCCATGGATCTATGTCCACCCGTTGCTCTGTATCTAGTAGATAGATCTTGGCGTATAGTTCTCATCGTAGGAAATTTTTTGTTTTCTATGCTGCGGACCCAACGAAAAGACATAGTGCCTATTTTTCCAGAAGACATGTGATGCCAGAATATGAGACAAAGAAGAGCTGGGGTCCGGCCACACCGCCTGGCCACGCGGCCAGGCCTGGCCCGCGCCAGGGGGTGGTCTGGCCGACCCCAGCACCCCCTCGTCCTCTCCTTCCACCTATATTTTTCCCTCGGGACCAAAACCCTAAGTACCCGATCAAAAATCCACGAAAGAGTCTATAGCCGCCGTTATCTCCATCCCTAGATCCGAGGGATCTGAAGCTCTTCCTGGCACCCTGCCGGAGAGGGGAATTCACCCTGGAGGCCTTCTTCATCATCATGCAAGCCTTTGGTGTGATGCGTGAGTAGTTCATCTCTGGATTACAGGTCCATGTAGTAGCTAGATGGCTGGTTCTCCTCCTTTGCGTTTTCATGTCTAGATCTTGTGAGCTCCGTTCATGATCAAGATCATCTATTTTTAATTCTGCATGTTGTGTTTGCGGGGATCCGATGGATATTGAGATGCTATTTCAGATTGATTATTGATTCTATCATGTCTTTTTTATTTGTGATCTTGCCTACTTTCCGTTGTTAGTAGCTATCTTGGCCATGTAGATGCTAGCAACTCCAAGAGTTAGTATTTATGCTCGATAGTGGGTTCATGCCTCTGGTAATCTGGGGAAGTGACAGAAATCTCTAAGGTACTAGATGTGTTGTTGCTACTAGGGAGAAAACAACAATCCTTTGTTCATAAAACAATCGTATTGTTTACATTACACGCAATTCGTAAAGCAATAATCTGTTGCTTGCAACTTAATACTGGAGGGGGTTCGGATGATAACCTGAAGGTGGATTATTAGTCATAGATGCAGTTGGATGATGGTCTATGTATAATGTTGTAATGCCCAATCAAGTTCCAAAGGAGTAATGATGATTAGTATATGCATCAAGGTTCAGGAAAGAAGAAAGCGTAATCGGTGCAGTGGCCTTCCGCTTAGAGCTTATGCATTTAGTGCGGGTTTATGCAGCGCTAAAGCAATATTGATTTAGTCAACGACATGACCCAAAACTAGCGAAAATCAGGAATTTTAGGACAAAGAACAAGTATTTCATACTTCCAGATCAGATAGCATATAGAATTACATATATTATTTGGCACTGAATCAATGACACACAATTAGGAGGAGTCTTGATCACGCGCACTAATCCCCGCGCTCACGCGAAAAGGTCCCGTGCGTCCCGATAATTCCCGCGTGGGCCATAGATTCCCGCAGGGTGACACTTCGGGAGCGATTTTTCAACATTGCAGCGCCGCCTAGTCACGATTATAACAAAAAAAAACACTGATTAATTGCACCTAGCGCTTAATTAGGCAATTAGCCCCTAATCGAGGCGGAGACCGTCCGCTTCACGCGTTAGCGCGCATAGGCGTGCGCTATTTTCCGCTTTCCCGAACCTTGATATGCATGTGTTGCTTTCTCGATGTTTGTCAATTTCCGCGCTGTAATTTGTTCACCCATCATGTTATCTATCTTAAGGAGAGCCACCTCTAGTGAACTATGGATCCCGGTCCTTTCTTTTACATACAATCTATAAACTGTTTACTGCTTTGTGTTTACTTTCTGCAAACTATTACTTCCTTCCATTCGATACGTTTAATCCTTTGTTTTCAGCAAAACCGGTGAGATTGACAAGCTCATCGCAAGTTGGGGGAAAAGTTCTATGGTTGTGTTGTGCAGGTCTCCACGTTGCTACTAGAACCGGTAGTGCGCCCTGTCAAGGCTTAGCTAGCAACACCTTTGGGGTGTTTCCTTGCTCCTACTGGTTCGATTAAACTTTAGTTTCATAACTGAGGGAAACTTGCTGCTGTGCTCATCATACCTTCCTCTTGGGGTTCCCCAACGAGCTCCACATCAACACCGAGCCATCACTTATGGCCTAAATTCAATTGAAAATATTGAGGGCATCAAAGTTGGAGAAATATATTGTCCCATACAATAAGAAAATTATGAAACTATTATGATTGGGACTATTGCTATCAGGGTTGAGGTAACATAATCATTTAGTGAAATGCAAAGTTTTGTTTCATGTAAAATTGTTTTGGTAACGAGACCTGATCAACCTTGTTAACGAAGGGATTTTAATCAACAAAATAATGTTTTCACCAAGATTATCCTTGCTCACTTTTATTTTATCCATTTTAATTTTTTGCTTTCACCTTGTTTACTTTTCTATTGCTAGTTGCTTGCATATTAGAGTGTCTTAGAACTTCTGAAGTTTTAGTTTAGTTTTGTTTTTGCATCATTCCAAAATCATCATTCTACCATAAAATCATTTATCAATACCTACAAATTGCTCAAAAATAAAGCTTGTCGAAAAAATTCCAGAAAATTCATATTAAATTTTTACACCAAAAAAGGGGCAGAGAGCTACCTGGAGTGACCCAGGGGGGCCACCAGGGAGGCACACCACCTGGTGGCGCGGCCACACCAGGGGCGTGCCTGGCCATGGTGTGGGCCACCCCTGGCCCTGCACTTATTCTCCCACCTACCACTCCTTTCTCTCTCCCGAGAAAACACCATTCCATTGCTCAAACCCGTGTTCTTGTTGTTCTTGCTCGAGGTTTTAGATCTCCTTGCTCAGCCTGCCTATGCTGCTGAGAAGCATTTGTTCTCCGGTATGTGACTCCTCCACTTGTCCAAGTAGATTTGTGATTAATGGATTATATCTTGAGTACTTTGATAATGTAGGTGAGAGGTTATGTGAGCTTGCATGCTTGTTCTTTGCTTAGAGAAATTGTTTTGATGCATGTTTAGCCCGCATGCAAGTCCCTATAAGTAGTTCCTTTCATTATGTAATCACTTTGCAATCATTTTTTGTGATGGTTGTCTAAAAATTTCATAAAAGGAGATGAATGAACGCCAACTCAACCAACATGAATTAAGGGTGCCCGAGGTCATGAAAGTCCACTGTGAGGAAGAAGTTTTCCCTTCTATTTATCCATGCCCCGAATTCATGAGGGCTGCAGGGATTTCTCAAGATTTCCATACTCTAATTTCTAATGCAGTATTGGAGCATTTTGTGGGAGATGAACCTTACCAATATGTGAAACTAACTATGTCTGTAGTGCAGGATTTTCTATTTAGTTGGTCCTTGCCTAACCCCATGGTTCATTACAAAATTTACAATGTAGTTGTCGACCTCCCTTTTGATGATTTTTGTGCAGCTATTAAAGAACCATAGTGGGGTTCGCGTGAAAGGATTAGAGAGCGGCCTACACAACTCGTGGACTTGTATGCAGAGATTTGCCAAGGGATAAGCTTCTCAAAGGAGAGTGGTAAAATTTGTAATATTCATCTCCCATCTATTCGATATTTTGCCTACTTTATTGCCAAGCGCGTTCTTGCTAGGAAAACTGCTAGTAAATTATCTTCATATGATCTAGCCTTTATATAGCTGCCTTGAAACGAGATAGGACTTATAACTTGGCTTCTTTGATAGCTTTACGTCTTGCTGCTAACCGCGAGAAAGGTGGAATTTGTGGAGGCCTCATCACCTCTCGTTTATTAGCTTTGCATGGTGTAGCGCCTCATCATTCAGACTTACAGTTTCCCATAGAGAGACTTGATCTTAATTCCATGATACAACATAAATTTGTTTCTTCTTGGGCTAATTTGAGTGATTTATCTTATGAAATAACCTTTCTCAAGAGTGGATGGAGAGGAGGTAAGTCCGAGCGAGTGGTTCTTTTGCATGTGCCTGCTTTGTTTAACCTTGATACCATGGTAGGATGGTCACTCACGGAGGACGAGCTCAACACATATTTGGAGGAGCTCTCCTAGCAAGAGCAAAATGCTGGAAGGGAGGCCGAGGACAACTCGGTCCAGCCCTCCAACAAGGGGGAGTCTTCATACCAGCAACTTGCCTATGATTGGGGATCTTTTTGTTCTTCTTCACAAGGGCCTGATTATGATCATTCTTACGATGACCCGCCAGCTTGGAGTTCCTACCCGAGTTTGGGTTGATCCCCACTTAGGACAAAAGCCTAAGATTGGGGGGAGGTATACCGACATCACACTCATCTACATATCATGTTTTGTCGGTACTTTGTATATCCATGTTTCACTTTCTTTTTAGTTTTTGTTCTTGCTTTATTTCTACTTTCCAAAACACAAAAAGACCAAAAATATTTTAGTTATTTTTCTTTGTTTGCTTCTTTATCTTTTAGCCTTGGGTTGCTTCATCCTTTTTAGCTTTGATTTGATTATTCGAAAAAACCCAAAAACATTTTGCTTTGTTTGCTCTTTCCTTCGGTTCTTGTCTTTAAAAAAAAGGATAACCCAAAAATATTTGTTCTTCTTCTCTGGTTTTGTAAAGTTCGTTGCAGGGCTCAGCGGTCCTCAGTGACTCCTTGGAGTTTGGTTTTATCTTATTATTCAAGTCACACAAGTGAAAGGCAATGATGATTTATGACAACTCGAGGTGTGGTAAGAGGCTGGTATGAACTCTATTTGTTTTCATTTTTGTACATATACTCATCATTATGGGCATGCTTAGTCTACTCATGTAAGGTGTATGTTATTTAATTGATGCTTAGTAGTTCTTGCTCTCTTATGATCAGCTCCAAACCACTAATAATCTGTAACATGTCATATAAATGTTTGCTTGCATTGTTCTATTCATAACTTGGTATGACATTGTGGTATCCTCCTCTGAATGTTTTATTTGAATCGACTTGGCACATGCTCATGCATGCATATGACTAAACAAAAAGTTAGTTAAGCCTCGATGATTTATTTTGCCTCAGAGTTCTTGTGTCACTTTTATGCCATTATTAATTTTGTTTTGTCGCAAGCATGATTATGAAAGGTACTGCTCTCTCGATTGTCGCTCCCTTTCTATTGCTATCCTTTACTTGTGCTGAGTATAAGCTTTACTCGTGCCTCTAACTCCCCAAAACCAAAATTGTCAAAAAGAGTCCACCATATCTACCTCTTAGAATCATTGCTATTCCTTGCATATTTATTATGCTTTGTTTTCTTCCAAATAAAAATGTTTGCTTGTTATATGAAAATTAGTTAGTAAAGCTCTCACGAACTTGATGGCACACTTTATTTTCTTGCACTTAATAAACCTGAACCATTGTGCCCATCTATGTTGCTTATATGCTTACACTTTATAAGTTGAGAATTAGCAGAACCATGTTACCATGGGGAACGCTTTCAACATTGCACTTATTATTCAGTTGATAACATGTTCTTTTGTTTATGGATCCTGGCGGTGTGAAATAAAAGGGGGGCTTGTAAGCTCATGGAGTTTGTATATGTGTTAGAGAAATGCCTGGGCGGCTAGCCTAAGCCATGCTTAATCATGGTGGAAACTTGCAGCATAACCATAGTGAGCATTTTGTGAAGCATCCTTAATAAAAACATATGCAAATAGCAAATAAAAAGATCGCTGAGATGCTCATTGTCTGTTGCCTTGTCATTTTGATATGGGAAAGCTCTTGTGTCATGGGGCAAGGGGTACCCTGTTGGCGGTTCTCTATGATACACATGCACTTACAATGACAAGAACTTGCTTGTGACCAAAGTTGAGTAACATGAGGTTCGGTACTCGTAAGCAAGGGGCATGGGATTTTCAACTTATAACTTGTCAAGCATATCCTCATATTTGAGTCACTTTAACCTTAATCACCTCAAGATGCTTATGATAGGGGAAATGAGATCTCAAAGCTAATGAGTACCATACTTTCAACATTTGGAAGCCTTTCAAACTTTTCAAATCTTTTCTTTCACTTTTATGTTGAGTCACCATTTATTCTTTGAGCACCTTCCCTAGAGCATAGCTGTCATTCTTAGTGTAATGTGCTTGTCCGAAAACATGGTTAATTGTGACATAACTTTGACGTTTGTATCTTTGATATTTTACTTATAGTCTTCACTTAAACTTCAGAGGTGCCTTGGCATTTAAGTTTTGCTCCAAAAAGAAAGGCAAGCGAGATACCACTTTAGCATATCTTCTTATGAGCATTACGATCCTGCATATTCTTATGTGTCATGTTGCTTATTATTATTGGGTTGGAATCTCTTCACAGCTTGCATGACTACTAGGTAAACTTATTTGCATACTCTTTATTATGAATTGCCTAAGTATTTGATCATATACTGAGAATATATACATCTTATGAAGAAAATGTGTTCGTGAAAGTTTCTTTTATCGCACTCAGTTTTCAACTGAATTTCTTGAGGACAAGCAATAAGCTAAGCTTGGGGGGAGTTGATACGTCGAAAACGTATCTACTTTCCCGAAGACTTTTTCTATTGTTTCTTCTATAATTTGTGTGATTTGAATACAACTAATGCGGACTAACACGGTTTTCAACAGAATTGCTTTAGTGTCTCATTTTCGTGCAGGAAATCAACTTTCAGGAAAATTCCCGGAAAATATCGCAAAACTCCTATTTTACTAGAAGACTCAGTGAGCCAGAAGACGAGACGGAGAGGGGCCACGAGGGTCCCACACCACCTGGTGGCGCGGGCCAGGCCAGGCCACGACAGGGGGTGGTGTGGCCGCCTTGGTCTCCGACTCGACCTCTCCTTCGCCTACATAAGCCCTCTGACCTAAAAACAAAAGGGGGTTCGACGTTTTTCCATATACAGTTCCGCATTGCGCCGCCACCACCAGAAACCGCGATTCGGAACCAGAAACTCCGTTATGACACCCTGTCGGGATGAGGAATTGGAGGAGATCATCGCCATCATCACCACCAACGCTTCTCCATCAACCATCCATGATTCCCCCATCCATGAGTGAGTAATCCCCCACAGTAGGCTATGGGGATGGTAGGGATTGGATGAGATAGTTCATGTAATTACATCAGATTGTTAGGGCAATGGTGCCTAGTATCTATTGTTAGTGATTTTTTTGACATTGTTGCAACTTGTTATGCTTAATGCTTGTCACTAGGGCCCGAGTTCCATGATGTCAGATCTGAACATGTTATTGATTCATGATGACATTATTGTTAATGATCTTACCTGCAAGTTGTATACACATATTATTGTCCGGAACCCGAGGCCCCGAAGTGACAGAAATCGGGATAACTGGAGGGGATGGCTATGATGTGAGGATCACGTGTGTTCACAGAGTGTTAATGCTTTGCTCCTCTACTCTATTAAAAGGAACACCTTAATTGCCAGTAGATTCCCTTGGGGCCCCGCTCCAACGGGCTGGCAGGACAAAAGATGTGCAAGTTTTCATTAGGAGCACATATGACTATATGTGGAACACATGCCTATGATTATTTAGTACTAGGATACTTTGTCTTATTTATCTGTAAATGCCCTACGTCTTGATTATTACATGAATTGTCTTGTCCATGCAACGCTCGTCCATCCATCCCTATGCCTACCGCACTTTAATCCTACTGTTTACTGCAATTGTTACTACTGTCTTTGTTTTGCTGCTGCTATTACTTTGCTATTACTACTACAAAACTATTGCTACTGATAAACTACTGCAAGCAAGATTGGTTCCAGGTGCAGCTGAATTGACAACTCAGTTGTTAAGGCTTATAAATATTCTTTGGCTCCCTTGTGCCGAATCAATAAATTGGGTTTTACTTCCCTCGAAGACTGTTGCGATCCCCTTTACTTGTGGGTCATCACCTATAACCCCTTATCACCGGAGAAGCCTCCTAGGTGAGCCCCTGAGCAAACCCTATTGCACTTAGGGTTTCCTCCTCATAGAACCATCACGAGGTTGAAGATGGCGCTGGGCTGTCAATCCATCTTTAATCCGATGAACGATGTTCCCCGTAGCGCTTAGGCCTCCCAGGGTCGCTGACCGCTAGGGCCTGCTAGGCCAGGTTAAAATTGTGGCTCCCGCGCTCACCGACAGTCGAGTGGGCCGGCTGGGCCCTTCGCGACCCAGCTCTATTTGGATCCCATCAATGTTCTTTATTTAACCTTTTACCAAAGGTGCCAGAAAAGAACAATTAGGTTTAAACCCTTTGAAAATAGAAAATAAGTGAAATTTACCATATCTAAATTTCTACTTGGAGCCTTGTGTTCTCTCTAACATGTAGAGCAAGTCCTTAGCCAAAAATAATTCTTATTATTTTCTGGCATTTAATCTACTAAACTGAGTCATTTCCAATCAATAAATCCCCAGGGATTTTCACACCACCAAATGGTGTGAATACAACTTCATCTAGTAGCTAATAAGTATATCTATCTTTTGGCCTTCGTCTCATGCCAAGTGGAACTATGGTGTTCCTATAGCAAAAATGACAAAAAAAACTCAGAGCTTGCTTATAACAATTATCTAGGTCAACTTGTACCAACTTTTGAGTTGATTCCAACTCTCAGTGGTGTGGTACCACAATACCTACCAATACCTAGGAGATCATGATTTATTGAGCCACCCATGAATTTTAATTAATTAACCTCTTCTTATTAGTATGTTCCCACTAGATAAATTATAGTAGAAGTTCTAAAACTCCAAAAATGGTGAATTCAAGTTCTACATTTAAAATACCTACCATGTGTCCTTGGATTCATATCGAATGGACCTGTATAATAAATTCGGTAAAAAAACAAATTGCCAGCATAACTGACTTTGGGATTTTCCCAACGGGATTCTAGTAATTATTTTGGAGTGAAACCAACTCTCAAATAGCCTAAACTCAAAGATCTACAAAATCTCCGAGGACAAATTTATTTGAGCTACAGATATTTTCTGGTGATTTATTCCCCAAAACAAGGATTATCCACGAGAAAACCCATATCCAATTAAAGAAAATTGATAAAATCATGAAACCACTTTTTGTGGCTTTGCTATTTCAATACCTATCCGTTGATATCATTTTTGTACATTGGTATCACACAAAACATGGCCTCTGCTTTAAACCCCTTATTTAGGTGGTATTCGACCAATTAAATCATAAAAGACAACTCATCAAGGAAAAAGTACTTCCAAGTGCTTTGAGATAAAAATATCAAAACCTACTAAATAGATATGAATTTTGCATTGTTTGTGATGTATGGTATTGATGCTTGTATTCCTTGTGTTGATTGTGGCCTTGTTTTCTTTGCATGTGTAATCCGTGACGATGATAGTTGCGATTATAACAAAGTCCAGAGGAGAAGATATTGGTTATTATGGATTTCTAAGAAGTCCAGGGACATATTGCCATATTACTGGTCACAGGAAAGCCACCTACATTCTCATAAGCCTTATCCTACTATATTACTTATGCATGTTTTATCTACTTGTTTATGCAAACTGCATTGTTTTACTATATGATGGTCTATATCTGGTAGTGACCTGGCTCCTCCAAGCCATTACACATATGTACTACTAAGTACAACCCCCTTGATGACACCTACCTGTCCCTAGTATTATAAGTGGTGTATACCACCCTACTCCCTTTGGAGACCCCATTTTAGACAAAGCAAAACTATAGGTTGGTAAACCCCAGAAAAGTTTATAAAATGTTTTATGGGAAAACCTTGGTAAGGTTGTACTGCCAGGAGAAGTTTGAGAAAGGAAAAAGGTTTTATTTTACAAGTGATGTTGAACTGGATAAGGAGGAAAAAGGTTTACAAAAACACACCCACTTATATGTAGTTTGCTAGAACAATTAACCCGTGCAACCACATTACTCCTATATGGGAAGGGGCTTGACTCAAAGTTTATTTACTCTAGTATAAGTTGCCTCGCAACTACTACATGGGATTGTGATCTCTGGAGGCTAGGACTTCTCTGGCAAATGGTCCATGTGAAATTTCAACCGGGAGAAGAAACAAACTGACTACACGCAGCCCTATGAGCCTCTCATTGAAAGTGCACACTTTGTGTAGGGTAAAATGTGCTCCGAATGGTCCTCGGTACCCGAAGTACTGGTGTTGAGGGGAAATGACTCATCGGGTAGGTGCTTATACTAGAGTGGGCATCCTGACGGTCTTGATCAGTTACTCGACCCACGATCCGTGCAGGATCAGGGTAGGGTACCCGGATGGTGTGGGTAAAGTGTACAACCTTTGCAGAGTGTAAATCTATTCGAATAGCCGTGTCCACGGTCATGGACGATTGGGAAGGTTGTTGCATAGCGGTGTAGTTTTGGTTTCTAAAAAGTTTTCGGAAAAGAAAGAGTTTTTGGAAAGGTGGTCCAGATTAACCACGGAGGAAGTGATGTGATATTGGAAGCATCGCGGAGGAAAGAAGGCTCGGTTAGTAATTTACTAAGAGATGAAAGTGGGTGACCCAATCCTAGTAGTTTTCAAACTTTATAGATGTTTTCATAATGTTTTACAATTTTTTTAACAAGGATATAAAGATGCTTTATCTACAAGAGAAACTATTTTATAAAAGAACCTATCATGGATCCCTCCTACTACCATAGCCATATTGAATATCCTTTTATTGTGATTCTCTTAAGGTTGTTTGCGAGTACATTTAAAGTACTCACTAGCATTGTCCCTGGCTATTAACTTGGTCAGATTCGAGAAACTATCTCAGAGATCATGGTACTGTAGGGGTTCCGTGTATGAAAACAATAAATTTTACCCTACGCCCCTGAACCCCTGAAGCTGCCAGGACCTATCTATTAGTAATACAGTAACGGGAGGGGCTTTTTGTGAACTTACCCTTGAAGACCGAAAAGCGTTGTCAACGCTCAGGAGAGCGTGGTTGATGTAGACGAGCCGAAGCCGACCTCAAGGTCGTGATGAAGTCCTTGCGCTCCCTTGGCTCCAATGACTTGAGTGCCTCAAGTGTGACACCTCGCGGGGAGTTACACATGTTCGGTGCCTGACGATGACTCCCGCTTCCCTGATCCAGCAATAGTTGCGTAAGTAGAGCTGCCGGATCCGAATCCCGCAGCACGACGGCACTCTGCGGTGAAGATGTCTCTCGTTCCCGCATTCCAGACTTGGGACCACGGTCACGAGAGAGAGAGGGGAGGGAGAAAAATATCAATTAGTGGTCCTCCCAAAAGTGAGAAGAACTTTATTGATTATTGGTGTATTTTATTTGGCCAAATACCCCCACTATATATAGGGGGAGGGGAGGTACTACCTCCCTCAAAGCCCTGGGGTGGGACTACAGGATAGGAGGGGGACGGGAGGCCGCCGGCCACCCTAGTGGGTCCCCCGCGGGGGGGCTAGGCCCAGCCGGCCACCCCCTCGGCCCCTTCTCCCTCTCTCCTTTCCCTAATGGGCCCTCTCCCCTCCAGGAATTGGCCCATTAAGCCTTTGACCATTTAAATTGATTTTTCTGTTTATTAAATAATTATGAATAAATGATTAAATCAATATTTAACATTCATTCACATATTATTCAACCTCCGTGGCTATGGAACACTTCCACCTCCACTCTAGACATCCTCCGGACTTACTGAAACCCTTCCAGTTTTCTCTCTACTTTTCTTCGGCGATTCTACCGATCCTATAAACACTCTCTAAGAATCATCAATCCCTTAAGCATGATACCCCAGGGTTCAGGAACACTCCATACATGGCCGGGACACTCCCACACCAATGATCAATAGAGGGACCTAGATGGCCATGTGACCCCTGTGCGTTCCACGAAGATCTTTCGTCGTTTGAACCGAGGCAGTCGTGTCTTATTCCCTTTGTCTCTCGATACTTGCATTGCCCGAGATCTGATCAATGACATCACCATGTCGTGTTCAATCTCATTACTGAACAATGCTACTTGACTCGTTCGGACAAGTGATATCCCCGTGATCAAATCACACGTTGTGCAGCTATTGGATATAACTTCCCCGAGTGGGCCCTTTGAGTATCTTCCCGTCACATGGACGGACAAATCCTGCTCTTGACATATATTGCCTCTACGGTTTCCTCCGAGTACCTGAACACACCTTTATAACCACTGTATTACCAAGTGGCTCTTGATGCTATCTAAGCACTCTCGGGAGACAGTGATTGATACAGCCTCACGGTCTAAGGAATATGTAACATCCCAATTTCAGCAACCCTGATTAATTGTCCAGAATGCAAAAAATCAGGGGGAACAAAAACTTTTTCTGGTTCAGTGGTGTAGTTCTTTCTTGTTGTTTGTTGTTCTTGTGCCTATGATAGTGTATCTTATGATACTCGTTACCTCATCCTCAGTTGACAAAAGCTAATTACCAAAACTATCCTGGCTCATTTTACATATTCTCAAACATTCTGACAATTCAAAAACCTGAGCCAAGGTGCTTGTGTAACCAAAACTAGTTTGGTAGCTTCTGTTGACAAAACTATGGAGAGATATATAATACAATCTCCTTATGTTTTCAAGACAGAACACTCAACTAATCTTATCTCTAGTTTCCCCAAAAACCCCTTTTCAAAGCATTTGAATTCTACCCTTGGTAGAGATACCAAGGACTCTCTTCTTACTCAAAACTTATAATCTCCAAAATTCCCCAACCTTACCTCGAGCTAAGCTTGATGGTAACCCTAGTAGTAGTTGGATAGTTTATAAGATGAGTTGCCTTGATCTGCTGTCTGATGAGTTGTTTTGATCTGATGTTTGAATTGTTTGCCTAGGAAGGAGTATGAGCCACTCTAGGAGCTCATCACTAGGATCAAGATGCTTCCAAATAATCAATCCCTCAGCAAGATTACAAACCTAGATATGATCCCTAGCCACTAGGTGATCATCTAAAACCCTTAACCAGATCCATTCTAAAGATTTCCATTCCAGAAGTTTCCAAGTCCATGGAGACCAATATCAAGCATGGATCTCTTCTACTCAATAAACACTTCAATATCATCCACTTTCTAATGCTCTGATACCTTGTAAACCTCCAAGAACACTCCCTCTCCTACTCTAGTCAAAATCCTCAAAACTGTCAAAATTGACAAAGTCTGGAAGCAGTTTCAACATCACCTTTTTGAATACCTCCTTTTCACAAACCATGTGCATTCTAGGAATTGCACTTGAACCATCTTGTTAACCATCCTAAGGACTAACAAGGCCCACAATTGTCTATGGTTAGATCCTCCTCCAACCTACTTGTTCTTGATGGTTTTGCAGACAAGAAAATAACATCTCTTGCAAATCTAGTCATCATGCCTACTTTGGTAGAAGCTCACATCCTCATCCAACCTTTGATGGACCAAATCCCTGCATGGGTGTGATCTACTAATATAGGTCTATCTAGATCTACTTCACTTGTTCCAAGTGGATCTCTGTGCTGCTTAAACCCACTTGGTTTATAAGGCATCATGATTCATTTTGCATGGCAGGCTTAATTTCAACAAACTTTGCCATCACTTCTAGATCACCTCACATGCATTTATTTCAAACTCCTCCTGCCATGATCATATATAAGACCTGGTCTACCCATCCATCTATCCCTTGCACCAAGGTGAGCTCTGAGCTCCAAGATGCAAGCAAGTTTTGGTGGTATAAAAATACCATCACCCTAGATCATCAACTCCTTGTTTTCCATCCTTTTCAAGTTGGAAATTCATTACACAAGGTTGCAACTGCTTTCTATACCTTGTCCATCTCATCTACATTGGTCCTCAAGAATTATCAATCATTACCCATAATTATTATGGCCCCAAAACTTTTTAATTCCTTTAATAGTCAAATCTCCAAAACTCCCTCCATGAAGGAAAGTTTGGTTTTTGCCAAAACACTTCTCTAACTTTTGGCTCAAGTGAGTTCCATATGTCATACTCTATCTTCCCATCTAAAAAATAAATATTTTTGAGAAGCTTTATTATTTCTTTTTTCCCATTTTCTCAAATGGCTGAATTGGAATAATAATTGCTTTAAATACTTTTATGCCCCCATAAATCTTGGGAAAATTTACCTAAGTGTGTATTCACATTTGGGACCCCCTCAAATCAAAGTCTACCCTTGTCCAATGTAAATTTGTCAAATGATCTTCTAGAAATCACTTCTGTCCTTTTTGAGTAAATGGATTTAAGTGGACTAAAACTCCACTAAAAAATCCCAATTAAATCCTAGGAGTCTACGTTTACCTCATCTATCTACTAGTACCATTTCCTCCTCTGGTCCAATCCAAGTTTTTGGAGTTACTTCATAACCATCTATTTTGATCAAATTTGTCAATTAAGCAAACCACTACCCAAAACCACTTCAAAAATTCAGCAAAACTTGCTCAAGGCTTACCCTCAATATCAGGACACACCCCTGGTCGACCAACACTGTAGCACCACCTCAGCCCTTCCCATTTTGCCCTTGTACTATTAGGGACAGAGAGAGACAACCCCCAAATCTTACAAGGATCTACTTTAATTAATCACCACAGCTTCCACCCCCTCCCTCTCTGATCCAGCACGACCAAATACCCATCATACCCCTCCCCACCGACCCTTAGACCAATCCCTGGCTAGCATCCCCTCTCCCCATGTCCAAATGGGTCTTTTACATCATCTACCCCTCCTCCCTAGTATATATGGCCAGAGGCCACCCCCAGCTCGCCTCTGCCCCTCATTTGCTCCCACACCCCTCCACTCACTCTCCCTAGGCTCCACTCCCACTCCCATGCCCTGTGCTGACCAGAGGAAGAAGAAGAGGAGCTCTTGGCCACCTCACTGAATCGAGCAAGGCTCTTCCTCCCCTGCTCCATCTCCTCTGCATGTCTTCTCACGAGTTCCCCTACCTCTCCTCTACCTATCCCTATGCCTATTTTTGCTCAGGACCAACTCCTCCATCATCGGTGTTGAGCTCCGACGAGGTCACCCTCGGCCTCCGACGCGCGAGCTACTTCCCGGCGTCAAACCACCTCGTGCCGCCCCTCTATCTGCTCAGCATCGTCGACCGCGTCGCTCTGCAGCCTCCCCGACCCTCCTCGAGCCCTTAGGTGAGCTCCCCGCCCTGCGCCACCCTCTGCTAGGGTTAGCTCTTGTTGCCGGTGAGCCCGGGTGGATGACGATGTTGCGCCGTCCATCACCACTTAAACCGACGGCCGAGATCTGCCGATACCTCTTCGGCCGCCCCCTCTCGCTGACTGGAGGGCCCCGCCAGTCAGTTTCGAACCGCGCCCTCCCGTGCGTCGCCCCGTGCGCCGTGGGCCAATTCCCTCCCGGCCGGCCCAGTACACCCCAGATCCGGCCCAGTCCCTGTTGCCCCTTCTTCTTTTTCTTTTAGAACTATAGATCCAGTTTTGTACCAGTTGATTTAAATCCAATTAAAAATGTAAATCAAGTCCAAATGCCAAGATTCAAATTTCTGGTTGTTCCCTATTGTTTTCTCAAACGTGAAGAGGCAACCCCAAGTTCAAAATAATTTCCATTAATTGCTGGAATTTATTCTGTTGCCAAGTATACTTTGCACTAAACAATTTCCTCTGTGAGCTAGCCTTACTCATTTGAGTTGAAACAAAGTCCTACTGAGAGGTATTTGATATACCTATCATCTAGGACAGGTACTATACCAAGGTGAACAGTAGGTTACCTTTAGCAAAAATAATAAAATCAGCCTTTATCTGCCTTAGATAAAATCTCTAGGTCAAACCAAATGACGTAATGACCTGATTCCACCTCCCAGTACCTCATAGTATCAACATCTATCAAAACCTAGCAGCTCAGAATTTATTGAGCTCTGGTTGAATTCTTGTGATTTAAATACTTCTGTGATGGGTATTTTTCACTAATTAAATCACTCCAGGAGTTTGACAACTCCAAACAGAGTGAATCCAATTCCTACAGAAAGGTATTTTAAATTACTATCACATGACCTTGGAGTAAATTCAATAGCCTCTGTAAAATTAATCTGGTGAAAAAGAGAAAAACTAGACATAACTGCCTTTGGGAATTTCCTGAGGGCATTCTGGTAATTCCTTTGACTTGATTCCAATCTAGGTGGTTCAGTACATAAAACACTACCCGACCACACAAGGTAATAATTTTTGGAGCTCCAGATAACTTCTGGGGACTTATTTCCTTAAACTAGAGTTTTTACCACCATAAAAACCATAATTAAATCTAGGAAATTGATATTCAAGTGAAACCACTTGTAATGGTTTTGTCTTGCCAAGACCTATCTGAGGATACCATGGTTACCCTTTGGAAGCCTACTGACCACAGAACCCTAATCCAAGTTCATGGTATCTAGCCTTGACAACTACCTTCCAAATGGAAAACACCCCCATGGCAAATTAGTAATTCCACTCTCAATACCCAACTTCTCCGAGACCTCCCAAGTCCAGCAGTACTCCTTTTGTTTGATTGCTGTATGGTATGATGCATGTATGCCTTGTATTGATTGTGTACTTGTCTTCTTGCATGTGTACCCGGTGACGACGATAGTGTGAGTGTTTGACGAGAAGAAGGAAGGGACTGCTTATTATTATTTATTGGGTATTCTTGGTTATCTAAAGAAGTCCAGGGACTTACTTCTGATCACAGGCAAGCCACCATTCCTGAACTCTGATATATGTCCTACTCTTTTTTACCTATTTTGTATCCTCTTTATAAATTGCATTATCTACCTGCATGTATTGTTTACAAATACTGCGATAGTAACTTGGCTCCTCGAAGTTATGACTTTGTGTACTTCGAGGCACCACCCCGATGTACCTACCAATTTATCCCTTTAGAACGAGAGTATGATGGTTAGCATCCTACCTCTTTGGAAACCCCGGTTTTTGAGAAAATAAACTGTTTTGGGATTTACCCCACTACAAAGGTTTTAAACTGCTTTGTAAAACCCTTGGGAAGAGGCAGCGTTCCAAGCGGATGGTTTTAAAGAAAGAAATGGTGATGATGAGCAAGGAGAATGTGATGGGATGTTCTACGCCTTTACCAGAATAATTTTTATCAGTGCAACCACATTACCCCAGGTGCTGGGGCTTAACTTGTAGTTTGTCCGCATTAGCCGAGGCAACTTCTACCATGCTTATAGGGAGAGATCCCTGGAATTCCGGGCATGCGCTCCTAGATCTCGGATCTGAAGCCTGTTGCTTGCTTCGGCAAGAGTGAGCCTGTACTGGCAGGAGGCCGGTGCAACAATTGGGTCTCCCGCGGACGGTATGACTTGGAGTACGGAAGGAAGTGGAGTCACCAGATTTAAGGTATACACCAAGTTGCGGCTTGGGTATGCGCGTGTATGGAAGGCAGGACTATGGCTGGGAGCCACATACTTTTTGCCGGGGAGAACAAACCCAAAAGGAAAAGCATGCCTTTGCTAGGGTCGACAAGCGAAAGTTTAGGTTTGATTATCCGGACCCCCATCTACAGTGGTAGTGGGCCGTGGTTGTATCCCGGCGGATGTATTGATTCTTGTGGGGAAAGTGCGCAAACTCTGCAGAGTATAATCTATTTGAATAGACATGTCCACGGTCAAGGACAGTTGCAAAGGTGTTGGCTAGGAGTACCCTAAACTGTGCTTGTTTGGGAAACAAGGACGAAGAGGACGAAGGTTCCGAGTGAACCCGAGTTCGAAAGCTTTGTTTTGACCCGAGGTGGTCAAAAAGGTTTAAATAGGGTTTTAACTCCAAAAACGGTTTTCAAACCTCTTTTTCAACAAAGATATGGAGATGTCGTTATTTACAAAACAAAGGCATGTTTTCAAAACTCTTTTTCAACAAGGATATGGAGATGCCATAACTATAAGAGGTAGACTAGGCTTTTCAAAAGCAACTCCAGAGAGAGCTATCTCGCCATAGCCCAAATTGCATTTCCTTATTCTACTTATCTTGGTGGTTTGAGAGCACATTCAGAAGTTCTCACGGCTGTGTCCCTAGTTATTTACTTGGCCAAACTTTCAGAGATTCGACTTCGGAAGATGCAGGTGACGTCCAGCGAGCTAGGCTGTCTTCCCAGTCAGTTGCCTATAGGTCGAGGCATGATTGGGCTCTGCGCATGATGACTTTCCGCTGCTAAGGATGTTGTAGCCAGAATGGCATTTATGTAAGTCTTGTAATTTGTTATGTTTGAGATGTTGTAATGATACCTGTCGGTTATGTTCCACGGCTCACTGATCATGGGAACGTGGATGTATGCATAACAGGGATTTCTCGGATGAATAATCCAGGGGAGCCCATAGAATAGTCTACGAGGATCCATTTCTAATCATCGTAACTTGAACTTCGTGACATGATCGGGTCACGATGTTTAGGTTGGGTATTGGTTCATCATCTCCTTCTCGGAATGAGATGACTCCATTTCCAACTGGCATAAATGCCACATGATCAGGAAACATGATCATCTGTTGACCAATGAACTAGTGACTAGAGTTTCAGTGGGAACCCCTGGTTGTTTGTATATCACACGTGTATTAATGTTTCCAATCAATACAATTATAGCATGATATAAAACTTAATCATAAACTATATGAAATATGATAATAGTCCTCATAATTATTTGTCTCTAGGGCATATTTCCAACAGTCTCCCACTTGCACTAGAGTACAAATACACTAGCAACATTTGTTCCTTAATCATTGGCACCATATCCGGTACCCTGAACATGCTTGCTCATGGAAGAGGTTGAGTCTTGGGTCTGTACTTTACAGTCCCAAATCCTTTGCAACTTACTAATGTCACCTTGATTGACATTAATACTTTATCATCACATGATAGCATCTGTGTGTATGCATCATCGCTATGGCAGCAGAACGAGGCCTGATTCCAGGAGCCTACAGTGACTTTAGATCTACCTCGAGGGCTTTCTCATGGGCACTATGCCCTGGGACACATCATTCTACGTTAAAAGCGAACTAGCCCCGCCATAACATTATACATCACTTTAGATGGTACCCTTATCTATTATTATAAATGTATTCATCGAAATACTAGTGCACTCTATGCAACTTTCGATGTTTTGTTCACCTCGCTTCCTACTTGACTTTAATCGGTATTTACAGGAGATTCCAACATATTCCCTTATAACATAACTCTTTATACTTTAAGATATGTCATCCTTTATGGATTTGGAAAATGAGTCTGCAGTTCTCTATTAGACACTACGGACAAATTTAGCTCAACGTTCAGTGATTCAAACTTAATCACTTTTAAACGTTCCTCATTGGATCATATATTATGTTAAGTTACCATCATGGTTTTCTAAGATAGAACCTATGTCTCAACATAGTGGATGACGATCATCCTTTTCTTTCTTTCAACCATTGATGTTCAACTTAACACTATTCCTAATTTGAGTTATTAAGGACCAGTTCCTTAATTAACTTCTATTCTGAAACCCCTTTCAGAATCCCTTAAGGAATACTACATAATATCATAATACACCTATTATCAACTTCTACATCTTATAAATCATTATTTATAAGTATTTGCGCTTTTATTCTTAACATACTTAAGAATTACTCCTATAAGCTCCCACTCAAAAATATGTCAATCACATATTGTTTTAGGAAGACTTGCATAGCTCCCACTCAATTTTATGCAAATTGCATATCCACTCACTATTTTGAATAACTTCAAAATCCTTTGATCAAATATCAAACTTGGAGTTTTACTATGAGATACTAGTACTATTACTAGTTTTAAATCCTCTAGACATTCAACACACTTGAATTAAATTCATTTGAATTTGTCCAATACTTGACAAATTGTGCTTTTGTCATTCACCCCCTTTTCCACTATGGCTTTGCAGTCATTTGGGAAAATTCAAGTAACCCCTTTTACTTGTGAGATTCAGCAACGAATTGCTTTCTAATCTCAAGTGAATTTTGCTTTTAGGATTTCTCATAATTCTAGTTTACCATTATTTCCTTAGTAGTTCGTAGGTATGTCATATTCCAATAATCATGACAAATGATTCACAAATGTCTCCATACAAGATATGGGTTATATTTTGAATCCTACTTCATGTAGTGAAAACACTAGTGGGGAAAACACAATGATCAATATCATTGATTCTTTCCTTCTATGAAGAGAATCATTTAGGAATGTTGTCCATTGCGCTTCTCAACACTTTGATGCAAGGATATGAATCCTCATCGTGTTTTTCACTATTTTCCATTTGTTCCATAATTGAGAAACATCACTAGAAGTGAGATTTCTCAAGAATGCACCAAAATCCACGCAGTACGAATCTTGCTTTCCTTTTGGTTTCAGCTATGGGTTTTGTATTCAAAGTTTCCAATGAATACGCTACAACGACTTATTCGCTATTGTTTTGGTTATATCGAATAACCCCAAAACTTTCATGAATTCAAATGGTTCACTACATTCTAATTGAGTGCTAACTATTTCTAACTAATGGTCTCTACATCTACACTACAACGATTTATTTGGTGCCTTCTATTCACCCACTTTGATATCTAATATCACATTGTGATGCTTCGCATTTTGACGTTTCAAAACGCTTTGCATTCCACAATTTCTTTTATGCCAATCTTATAAAGTTGAATTTCATTACTATTGATCAAATCATAGTAATTAGATTCCCTTTTATATTTATACCCTTTGTTGATGAAACACTTTGATCAAATCAAATAATTTCATATTCATGTTTCCTTTGGTAAACTTCTTTACACATTTAAACAATCATATAATGATAATTACCATTTTCGTTAAAACACAATACATCGAATATGTATTTACTTGTAACATTTCATTAAACACTTTGTATTCAAGTAATACACGGTGTTTCAAGTTATTTTGCCGAACTTAGGCATGATTTATATGTGACAAGAAATCGAATGACTTTCGCATATTATCACATAACTTTGAATTTAAACAATGGTTTTCATTCATTAATGAACATATCATTTAAGTTGGGTATTTTAAGGCATTTCAATATTTTACAAATGTTCATGCATTATCAATTAGTTTCAAACGAACAAGGATAATTCACACATAATCAAACAAGATATGAACACGAATAGAAATCATTCATAAAAGTAGAACAACCGTTTGTTACAAACTCATTTGAATAACCGTCTCACAAAGTGTGAGACACACTAAAGTAGTTCACAATCTTTTGATTACAATAATCATCCTAAAACATAAACTAAGTGATAAATGTTGAGGGAGAGCGTCGTTGGCTATTATCATCATGCTCGCTATCAGCACGCAACGTCACCTCCTCTCCAGCAAGCACCTCTCATGCAGAAGGACCTGTTTTCAGCAAAACAGAACAAGTATCAAATATACTTAACACTGCAATTGTGTTTGCAAGATTATAAAATTTATAAAATTGTATATCAAATATATACCTTTGTCATTGATGACCTGAGCGACATCTGGTTCAACCAACACATTCCTGAGATGTGTGACGAACCGGTGGAACTCCATCGATTCTGCGTCAGCCCTCGTTACACAAGTCCTGACTTGTGCTTGGTAGCTTGGTGGCAGCGACCGCAGCACAACATCGTTTGCAAAAGATCTCGTCATCCAGATATCTAGGAATTATGTAGGCCTCATGTACACATCATGCATGTGCTCCAAGTGGTCGTCGAGTGATGAGTTCTCCTCCATCTTAATGGAGAGGAAGTCTCCCATCAGCTCATGCTCCCATATGCGTGCTTGTTCCACGAAATGTGTCCTAAGCTGTAGCATCACCGAACGAGGGTTAACATCACCCACGAATGGCCATAGCTCATCCACCATTCCGAAACGCATGGTAACTGAAATTAAGGAGGCCATCTCACGACGGAGATAGCGGTCTTTCCGCTGCTCTAGGGTCTCTAGGTTAGTGGGCTGATCCAAATCCATCCCGTCGAGTATGTAGTCGACCACGTCATTCTCGCTAAGGAGAACGTGGAGACGCGCAATCCATATGGAGAAGATCGGTCCATCTAATCTGAGCTTCTCTCCTTCTAACCAATCAATTATCAACAGGAAAGGTGCCATCTACATTTATAATTGCAAAAGGAATTTAGACTAACTTTATAATTAAATGAGTTAATAATAACTCCACTCAGAAACTCCTATCCCCATAAGCGTTCCTAGTGATAACATGACCCCTATCAGCCACATCTCCCCCGATTAACACGGCCATCGATGTTGGTTCAAAGGTGGACGCTAAACGTCGGTCACATCATTCATGCGACTCATGCTCGATCTTTTGACCATCCGTGTTCCGAGGCCACGCTTCTATGGCGTGCTAGGCTCGCCAACTCAACCTTAGTGTATTCGTTGTGCAATATGGCTTACACCCACTGTATGCGAACGTAGATATGTCTGACACCCAGTCACCCTGGGTCGCCTCATACCGAAGATCTTTCTTGGTGGTGCACACTAAGGGGGAACACAATCGTTGGTAATTTTAACAGAGATCATCTTATTAGGCTACTGTCGAGTATCTAATACTAGCACACAATAAGATATACAAACAATAACATTGAATGTAAATGCAATGTGATATGGTCCTTCACGTCGTGATCTCTATCCGTCGTCGCCGGATTCCGGTGCCAGGGTTCCAGCACCGTAGACACCAGGGTACCGGTGTCATTCCGGCGTGGTAGTCCGTCACATCTGTGACTATCTACTACAACGTGCCATAAGGTAATCACTTTACCTTTGCCACAACCATATCACAAAGCAACGCCGCCTGCAAAACAAAGTTAGACGCCTCTACTTTATCTTTGCATGTTTTACGTGGCTGAATGGGCTTTCGCACAAGAACCGTTCTTACCTAGGAACTTTCAGCACAAGGCTGATCAAGTAGTTACTACACCCCTTTCGGGGCCCTCCGTTGCAAATTGTATACCAACTAATGCGAGAGAGATAGACACCCCCTAAGCCACTTTATACGATACAAGTCGTATGTTAAGCGTGGACTAGTCTCGCGAATGAACGCGTAAAGTCGGTTGGGGGCCGCTTCATCATGCATTACTGCAGTATACACAAGTACACGTGGGAGGGTAACAACTAAAAGATCAATGCCCACACGCTACATCTCGTGTGTTCTACCCGTACTATTATTACTACGCATAGATCTAGCTCTGATACCATTGTAGGGGTTCCGCGTATGAAAACAATACATTTTACCCTATGCCCCTGAACCCCTGAAGCTGCCAGGACCTATCTATTAGTAATACAGTAATGGGAGGGGCTTTTCATGAACTTACCCTTGAAGACCGAAAAGCGTTGTTAACGCTCAGGAAAGCGTGGTTGATGTAGACGAGCCGAAGCCGACCTCAAGGTCATGATGAAGTCCTTGCGCTCCCTTGGCTCCAACGACTTGAGTGCCTCAAGTGCGACACCTCGTGGGGAGTTACACACATCCGGTGCCTGACGATGACTCCCACTTCCCCGATCCAGCAGCAGTTGTGGAAGTTGAGCTCCCGGATCCGAATCCCGCAGCGCGACGACGCTCCGTAGTGAAGATGTCTCTCGTTCGCGTAGTCCAGACTTGGGACCACGGTCACGAGAGAGAGAGGGGAGGGAGAAAAATATCAATTAGAGGTCCTCCCAAAAGTGAGAAGACCTTTATGGATTATTGGTGTATTTTATTTAGCCAAATACCCCCACTATATATAGGGGGAGGGGAGGTACTACCTCCCTCAAAGTCCCGGGGTGGGACTAAAGGAGAGGAGGGGAAGGGGAGGCTGCCGGCCACCCTGGTGGGCCCCACGCGGGGGCTAGGCCCAACCGGCCACCCCCTCGGCCCCTTCTCCCTCCCTCCTTTCCCTAATGGGCCCTCTCCCCTCCGGGAATTGGCCCATTAAGCCTTTGACCATTTAAATTGATTTTTCTCTGTATTAAATAATTATGAATAAATGATTAAATCAATATTTAACATTCATTCACATATTATTGAACCTCTGTGGCTATGGAACACTTCCACCTCCACTCTGGACATCCTCCGGACTTACCGAAACCCTTCCGGTTTTCTCTCTACTTTTCTTCGGCGATTCTACCGATCCTATAAACACTCTCTAAGCATCATCAAGCCCTTAAGCGTGATACCCCATGGTTCGGTAACACTCCAGACATGGTCGAGACACTACCACACCAATGATCAATAGAGGGACCTGGATGGCCATGTGACCCTTGTGCGTTCCACGAAGATCTTTCGTCATTTGAACCGAGACCGTCGTGTCTTATTCCCTTTGTCTCTCGATACTTGCATGGCCCGAGATCTGATCAATGACATCACCGTGTCATGTTCAATCTCGTTACCAAACAATGCTACTTGACTCGTTCCGACAAGTGATATCCCCTTGATCAAATCACACGTTGCGCAACTATTGGATATATCTTCCCGGGGTGGGCCCTTTGAGTATCTTCCCGTCACATGGACGGACAAATCCTGCTCTTGACATATATTGCCTCTATGGTTTCCTCCGAGTACCCGAACACACGTTTATAACCACTGTATTACCAAGTGGCGCTTGATGCTATCTAAGAACTCTCGGGAGACAGTGATTGATATATCCTCACGGTCTAAGGAATAGTCTACATGGATCCATTTCCAATCATCGTAACTTGAACTTCGTGACACGATCGGGTCACGATGTTTAGGTTGGGTATTGGTTCATCATCTCATTTTCGGAATGAGATGACTCCATTTCCAACTGGCATAAATGCCACATGATCAGGAAACATGATCATCTGTTGACCAATGAACCAGTGACTAGAGTTTCACTGGGAACCCCTGGTTATTTGTATACCACACGTGTATTAATGTTTCCAATCAATACAGTTATAGCATGATATAAAACTTAATCATAAACTATATGAAATATGATAATAGTCCTCATAACTATTTGTCTCTAGGGAATATTTCCAACAGGTACATCTTCGTACTTCTCGGGTGTATGGAGTATGATGACTCATGTGCCTCTTTCATGATTGAGTCCTTGAGTTATTTTTTGTCTGGCACCAATAAACGTTCCTGAAACCAAATATTTCCATTTTTATCCTCCTTGTAATCATGTGCTTCTCCTAACTTTATCTTCGATTGAATCTCTTCGATTCCCTTGTCGTTCTTCTGAGCCTCTCTTATTTGATCTTCTAAAGTGAGTTTGACTTCTAACACATCCTCATTCTTAGCAAGACTCACATTCAAGTTTAATTTTCTGAATTCCTCATGCAGTTCTGGTTGAGCTTCCTAAATCATATGATTATTGCAGTAAACCTTTCTCCTAAACGCATTAGCTACGACATTGGCTTTACCAGGGTGATAATTTATGCCAATGTTGTAGTCCTTTGCCTAAGATTCAAATTTGGTTGGCTGAAAATATACTTGAGGCTCTTATGATCTATATATATCTCACATCGGTTACCAATAAGGTAGTGTCTCTAGATCTTCAAAGAATATACTATGGCAGCCAATTCCAAATCATGTGTGGGATAGTTCACTTCATGTGGACGTAGTTGTCTTGATGCATATGCTATGACCTTGCCTTTTTTGCATAAAAACACAGTCCAAATCTTGTTTGGAAGCATCACAATAAACTTCAAAATCCTTCTGAATATCTGGTAGAATTAGCACTAGGGCAGAAGTCAGACTCCTCTTGAGTTCTTGGAAACTGGTCTCACATGCTGGTGTCAACTCAAAGTGGTTCTCCGATGACTGCAAGTGCACAGACCAATTGTAGCTAGTTTTGAAGTAAAGATATCGAACCCATAGAGAGCTATTGGTAAAGGTCTTTATGCCCCTCGTTACTCTCTACCAAAGAATACTTATAAGCTTTCTTTGATCTCAAGTAAAGGGTGTTTGAATTGTTTATGGTTGTTTGCACAAAAGTAATTAAAACAAGTCAAATAAAACAAGTAACAAGTTTGTATGAAAGCGTGGTTGAACTCAATAGGGCTAAAACGTTCTCAGGGATGTAGGATACACCACTAGCATAGTGTTATTGTTATATGTAATCAAGATAACATACTCCTTGTGTCATGATATGTGTGGAGAGAGCCCCATAATAATATGTTCACCACAAGGCTCATAGGAAGCCACTTTGTTGAGCCAAGTGTGAGATCACCTCTAAATAACCACTGTGATGTTTGAGAGTAATCACCCATACAAACCACCGCAATCAAAGGTTTCCCCATGGATATCGTAATTAGCTTAGGGAGTCCCTCTTTAATCCCCCTTTGACCGTGTAGGTTATGAGCCAGCGCCAATCTGTCACGGGGAATTCTAGGTATGCTTCCAAGACACGTCCAAAGGATTCCTCCCTCCCTTTAGTCCTGAAGACAAATGATATGCAACCGACTACGCATACCATCTAAAGAGAGAGATCAAACAAATCGTAATTATATCATAGACAAGCAAGTCATACGGACACAAGAATAGATCATCTTTATTACAAGTTCATAATTGTGCTAGGGTTTCTCCATCTCCCCAATAACAAAGGAACTACTCACTCATGGAAACAATCAACAACATCATCATAATCAAGTGAATGGATTGAAGTACATGGGTAGATCTAATGCAAACCACAATTGGATCTGGAATTACAAAAGAGATGTGATAGATGAAAGATGGAGTAATGGTGGTGATGAAGATGCAGCGGTTGATAATAAAGGGGATGATGCGTTGTCCTCCAATGATCCGTGGATCAGCAGGGATTTTACCCCAGCCAAGTTCCTCCTTCAGATCCCTATCGGATGTGGTGTTTCGTGGTTTCTAGTGGTTGTGAATGTCAGATCTCCCTCTCGTCTTTGCCAGAGAGAAGTATTTGACGAGGCGTTCACAATGGTGCCTGGTATGGGCGGACAGTACGGGCGGGTGATGGCTCTAAAATATAGCCATCTACATCCACATTTAAACTAGATATTACTCATATTCTTGATGAAATATCTCTCTAAACCCTGCCACTAATGCTAATATTCAGAGGGGTATGCAATCCTTTCTTTTATATTTTTCCTGCATAGATAATGTCGTTTAAAGGAGGGAATGACTACACTAAAGTCAAAGATATGAGATTTCCAACAACTAGAAGAAACCAGGAGCCGTACAACGGAGGCAGACGCTTTAACGACCAACTATACGACCGGAGCCGAAATTCCGGCCGTATAGCTCCGGTCATATAGTTGGCGCCGCCACCGTTAGGTCAAAGAGAACAACTTTTGTGAAGGGACCCCTATATAAAGAAGCCAAAAAGTCTCTGCCATAGATCTCCAGCCGCCTCCAGATCTCCAAACCCTTCTCCATCTCCATAGCCATATTCCACCACTTGTAATAGTAGATCTCTTATCCGATTGGCGACATTGTAAGACTATTTCTATCAATGTTATGATTTTCATTACAATGTTTGTGATTGTTGATCTCATCTTTATGTGTGAGTAATTCTCCTTGGGCTAAGGGCTTCGGCCTAGCCATGTAGCAATTGTGCATGTTATTTATCATGGATGGGATCGTGTATTAGTTTGTATGACATGATGATTATTGTATCCTCTCTTGCCTCAATCCAAGGACTAGTCGGGGTACCCAAGACCCCGAGGGTTGAGCCAGGTATAGGGAATATGAGTGATGACTAATCTGCAGGTTGGGAACCCTAGTGATAGAAGGGGTAGTATGGCTGTATGTGAGGGATTTGCTTGGGATTAACGGTGAAATCACTATGCATATCATTAGTTCTCTTTCTTCTATGGATAAGACTAGTAGGTTATTGCTATAAGCGGTTGCGGAGGCAATATAAATTATGGATGCACTACCCACATATAATTTATCTTGCTCTAACAAGTACACGCATACTTTATTTCTATCTTCTATTCCGATCATATGTATTGCACAGCTACAGGTGAAACCGAATGCCCTAGGCCCTCTCTCTCCGTCATCGCCAACAACAAAAAGACGCAAGCTATTCGTCCAGTAAAAACACAAAAGGAATTCTGAAACTCCCGAAGGTCCGTTAAAGTAACTTCACTACGCATTCGCTTCCCGAGGATTCGATAACCTAGGTCTACTAGGGAAAAAGAAGATATACTACATCCGTAATCCAGATCGATGGTATCAACCCTTTTTTTGGCGCCGTTGCTGGGGAAGCAATAGTTACCCTGGTGAGGTTATTAGGAATCTTGCTAGTTTTAATTCTTGTTTTTAATTTTGTTAGTTTGCTTTAAGTCTTTATTTGATACACCAAAAAAAATAGTTAGCCTTTCAATTCTTGTTGTAGTTATTATAATTCTTTGCTCAAGAAAACCCAAAAACATAGGAAATATGGCTGAAAAGAAGCTTGGGAAGTTTGCTACCCCCTAACAATGAATATTTGCTTACTCCTATTACTCAGCCAGCAATCGATGCTGATGACTATGAAATTAAGCCCCATTACTTAAGTTTGGTTCAACAGAATCAATTTGGAGGCTCTGCTATCGAAGACACAGGTATGCACTTACATACTTTCACTGAAATATGTGATATGATGCGTATAAAAGACGTTGACCCCGATGCGGTCAAATTGCGTTTATTTCCTTTCTCTCTAAGAGGAAGAGCAAAATAATGGTTGCTATCTTTGCCTAGAAATACTATTACATCATGGGTGGGATGTACTTCTTTATTTATGACTAATTTTTCCCACCCGCGAAGACTATGCAACTCAGATCTAATATTACTGGCTTTAGACAAGAAGAGCGTGAGCCACTAGCGCTTGCATGGGAGAGGATAAAAGAATGCTTAAGAAATTTTCCTAGTCATGGGATGGAAGATTGGTTAATCCTCCATTTATTTTGTAATGCTCTTAATCATGTGTATAAGTCTATGCTTGATACTGCAGCTAGAGGAACATTTATGGGTAAACATATTACCGAAGCAAAGCAGCTGCTAGACAATATGCAAGACAACCATGCCCAATGGCATGTGGAAAGATCAAACATGAAGAAGGTGAATTCTATTTCACCAAAAGAAAACGAAGAACTCAATGCTAAGTTGGATGAGCTCATACTAGCCGTAAAAGGTAAGGAAACCCAGGTAGGATCCACCCCTGAAACAAATATAGAAATAAACTTTGTAGCTTGTAATGATTATAACCTTGCTTGGAAGAAGAGTTACAATCCCAACTTTCAAAAACATTATGCTAGTCCTATAGGTAACTCTAATAATAATATGGGAACTAGTAATGGTAGTCTCCAAGAAACACTTAAGTCTTTCATAGACTCACAAAATGAACAAAATAATATTCTTGTTAAAATAACGGAGAATCATGATGCCATGCTTAGTAAATTATCTAACCAAGTTGTTAGTTTGAGAAATTGTTTGCAGGCCCTCCAAGAAAGAACGAGGATCGTTGAGGCACAGCTAGGTAAGATAACCGAGAGTCAAACTCTCATTCTAGCTAAATTTGCAGGTAAAGCTGAGCCCAATCCTGTTGAACAACTCAAAATGATGAGGATCCAAAGGGAGGAGCCTGAAGAACTTGACTATAGCAATGCCCCTTGTAACATCGCAAAACTTTAATCCAAGTGATCAAGATCCAAATCACCCAATTTAGGGTTAACAAAAACTTTTTCTCCTTTAAACAATTAAGCATGCATATGTGTGTTGCATTAAATAGGAATTGATTTGAATTGCCATGATTGTTTGTTCTAATGGTTGTAAAATGATTCTAAGATGAATTCCACATCACCTAGATCATTCCCAAGCAAAATCCAAAGAAAAAGAATTCAAATAGAATTAATAAATGGAAATGGTCACATTGGCCATTTTAATCAACTAAGTCACTTTGGGTGTTCCTAGCACTCAACTTCAAACAGAAACAATTATGGATCTTTGCACCCCTTGGTAGTACAAGTAATGATGTACCAAGACCCACCTTGTGATCTTGCAAAAACATTTAAACCCTAATTTAAAATGACTTTTGGAAATGAATCTATCTCATATGTCTAGATCCCACTTTTTCAAAAACCACTCAAATGACTTCAACTTGACAAATCCTAGCAACCACAGATGCTGAAGCATGTGACAAACAACTTCACCAAAAATCATCTCAAAATTCAAAACTTGTTTTCTTTCGGTAAATCAGACAACGATCAAAAACACTAGTGTGAGCAGTGTTCTGGCCAAACTTGTCTCCCATATTGCAACCATAGCCTCCCTAGTGCACCCCTACCCTTTTCTAGCCCGGCCAACCACTGTGCCCATGACCAAATGGGCATGGCCATTAATGCTGAGCACCTTGAGAACCCTCATCATCGACAGCGCACCCCTAGAGCCACCAGCCTCGCCCACCTTGCCCAACGCATAGCCCGTGCCCCACTTCCCCCTCCAGGCCAGCCCCAGGTCGAGGATAGAGCGAGGAGAAGCCAGGAACCGCCACACCCGGAACGTGTCTGCCATGCCGATGCTGCCTGCAGTTCACGCACGGTCCCTGCTCAATCAGACTGTGCCTCGCTCCAGCCGCCCGCCTACACGATCACCACTGCCCCAGGAAGCAACCAGACATGCCTGTTCCCCCGACCGTGACCCATAGCCGCCGGCCACCGCGAAACTCGCCGTCAGCAGAGGCAGCATCCGCGCCGCGCCTCTCACTTCTACCGACCACAATCCACTGCACGCGCACCGCCATGAGGACCTCCCGGGAACCGCCCACCGTCCTAGCCCACCGCCCAAGCCTCTAGCTCGCTGTGCCATCGTCACCGACGAGCTCCGCCCATGCTTCTCTGCCGCCTCGCCGAGCCTATATAAGGGAGCCTCACCAGCACCATTTCTTCACACTCCCACACTTCCCTCTCTCCACTGGTCCTTACCCACCTCTCGCCGGAGCCGCTTTAGCAGCCAGCCGCTGGAATTTCACCAGAGATAGCCGCAGCAGTGGAGGAGACACCCCCGTCAATTTCGTCCACCACTAGAGCTGACATGACTTTGCCTGAGCCCGCCATCGTCTCCTCGTCCATTTGCCTGCCTCGCCACACTTGCTGGAGCCCTGGTATGCCCCCACTGCACCCCCACTGAGCCGCTAGGGTTCCACCTCGCCGGTGATAGGTCCGTCGTCGATGATAAGACCCAGCCGTAGGTCTTAGTTCTAATCCTACGGTCCATGTTGCCCCGTACAGCTTCACGTTTAAAGAGACACTGACAGGCGGGACCCCCCTGTCAGCTGTCCTCAGCGCCGTGGACTAAAACCGGGCCGGCCCATTAGTGTTCCCATGCAACCCAGCAGATTCAAATAAATCTTTTTCTTTTTAGAAGTAAACTTAATTTTGTCCCTTAGTTCAAAAATCAATTCAGGGAGTTTTACAAATCCAAATTGAATGATTCCAATTTTTTTCAAAAGATAATTAGAAACTCTATCCAGGCCTGTTGGATTTAAATAAATTAGAGATAGAGATATTTACTACCAAAAATAACAAAACAGAAGCTTTTTCACATTCAAACTTTTTTCTAAAATCAACCATAATAGCTTTTGAGTTGATTCCAACTCTCAAAAATCACATTTAACCATACCTATCTGAATATGTAATAATACTAAGGTTTGCATGCTGTGACTTTGGACTAGTACCAAAATAATGCTATATAGGCATTTCTAGTCACTTTAAATCATTAAATATTAAACTTAAACTTATTAAAATGTGATCCAACATTTAAATCACATTCCCATGCATTAGAATATGTGGTGATGACATGTGTCCATATGATACCATATTTTAATTGGAGAATATTAAATCTTAGTCATTTTCAATGAGTAGAAATTACTTTTCTCAAATAAAATAAATGAAACTAGTTCATTAAATCTTGTGATGGTTGTGATGATACTAGATCATCAAATGTGTGCCTTAATATGCTAAATAGACTAGTTAAGTATTGTTTGGTGATTGTGTATTCCTTCATGTATTTATAGACGGTAGTACCGACCAAGTCTACGTGGAGGAGGAGTTCTACCGCAAAGAAGAAGAGGAGAATTTCAACCACTACACTAACCAAGGCAAGCTATTATTGGCAAGATAATACTTGCAAGCCATCATTAACAATGCAAGCTAACCCTTGCAAGCTATATAACCTAAGCAAATGCATTAGGCTTGCTTTGGTTATACCCTTTTGACTTATACCTACTCCAAGTTTTATTTACAAGCTTTACCTTCTTTTACTTTACCAAAGTTTCTTACTTGTTCATAGATAGCATAAAGAAACATGGGAATTCTTCTTAGCGAGAATTATTGTAGTAGGATAGTGGCTAGGAGGATTTGAAAGGCATTATGGAATTAAGATTTCCCAGGTTTAGCCAAGGCTTAGCTCCGGACCCCACTACTCGTCGTATTTGGTTTGGTATTGCTACAGCACATGATTTCGAAAGTCATGATGATATTACTGAACAACGTCTTTATCGGAACATTTTTGCTTCTCACTTTGGGTAGTTAGCAATAATCCTTCTATGGACGTCCGGAAATTTGTTTCATGTAGCTTGGCAAGGAAATTTTGAAGTATAAAACTTGACCTATCTAGTTAGACCTAGATGTCATTCTAGGACATGAGATTGATATGGGCATCCCACATTAGTGAACACTCTTAACTTAGTAGTTTAGAGCTAAACCAAAACTTGATCACTTTAGATGGGAATACTTGGTGAAAATCACTTGTGAAAACCTTGGAATGATGAGTCATTCTATTGAGATGTTTTGACATGTGTTGAGAAACACAAATGGTTTATGATGATGATGAAAATGTTGAGGCATGAGCCTTAAACCTTTTATAAAAACTGATGGTTGGGTTCGGATGCGATACCATTCCAATTTTACCATACAACCACAATACCTGAATTGGGTAAGGCTTAGCCAGAAGTTTATATGCACTAGTATTAGTTCCCTTGCAGGAGAGGTCGGAGCTGAGGCTACCTCTCAATGTTGTCCACCTATGCAGTGCCTAGGATGGCAGAAGGCCATGGCTGGGAGGCCAAGCTCATAGGAGAGGTGCTTATACTACAGTGCGTAAAGGAAAGGTTATGTTTGATTATCTGCATACTAAGTATGATGATTCAGGGTTATCCCTGACAGATGTATCGAATTTTTTGGTGAAAGTGTACCACCTATGCAGAGTGTCAAACTATTCGAATAGCAGCGTCCATGGGTATGGACAGTTGGAGTGGCCATACTGTTCCGTTGTCAGATGTTTTCCAAATGACTTATGAAATGAATTGTGACATGACTTGACCACAACAAAGTTGTGACTATGACAACTAAGTTCCCACTTAGGTGATTTCAAAATTTATTTGATCTTTCTTTGTTTTTGAAATCATCTTAGGTTTCAAACTTAACTTTACAAATAAACTTAGAAATTAGCATTCCTACTAGAACTACCTTACTTGTTAGTGATAGTTTGCGAGTACTTAAAGAGTACTCATGGCTTTGTCCCTGGCTATTCCTGTGGCCAAACTATGAGGAGGACTACCCTAAAGGAGGAGAGCAGGACGGCTACGACAACTAGGATCATCTCCCATCGTCAGCATTGCCTGTGACACTAAAGATGGAGCCCACCGCTACGCTATTTATTCCGCTACTTGTTTGTACTAAGACTGGATCATGAGATCCTTTAATTGGTGTAAGACCTTATTATGGTTTGTAATGGATGATGTACTGTGATATCCAATCTGTTATGTCTCGAAAAAATGGCAATCCTAGGATTATGATGTATGGCATAACAGGCATCTGGGATTAAAAATCCGGGTGTTGACACCCCTTCACCAAGCTACACCGTTGAAGATCTCGTAAAAAGGATCAATGTCAAGATTCCGGTAAGTGAAGGTAGTGAGGAAGCTATGTATCAACACTTTGTCAATCAAGTAGCAATAAAGGTAAGTGAGCTTGAGGAAGAATACAAGCAAATTGCTGAAAAATTACCTGTTAAACTAGATGACATATTCGAGCCTACTATTAAGATTAAAATTGGAACCAATGAGATAGCTGCACTTTGTGATCTAGGTGCAAGCGTCTCAACAATTCCAAAGAGTGCTTTTAACAAATTAAATCTTGGATCTGTTGAAATTACTGAGTTAAAATTGCATCTAGCAGATTCTACTTACAAACAAGTTGTAGGAATTAAGAAGAACACTTTAGTATACATTAAAGGCTATCCTACTCTCAATGATTTTGTTATTGTTGACATGCCTGAATATGCTACTGCTCCTATTATATTAGGTCGTCCTTTCTTAAGAACTATTAAGACTTTGATTAATTTGCATGAAGGGAACATGAAGCTACAATTGCCTTCGCGGGATCCTTTTGTTATTCATTTTCCTAGGAAGAAGAAAGCCAAGCATGATGAAAAGGAGGCCATCACTTTGAAGGCCAATTACTTTGGAGTGCGTGTTCCACTCATCTGGCCCAAGTGAGTATTGTCAAGGTCAAGCTATTGACCATAAAAAAGCTCTTCATGGGAGGAAACCCATGTGAAATAAAGGTTTGAGTAAAGTTACTTAGTTTTAGTTTAAGTTTATGTTTAATAAAGAGTGCTAGAAAACTCCATCTGAGGAGAATAAGTTCGGTAGTACTTAAAATTCTGCTTCATTCATGCTATTGTTGGTCGACAATATTTATTATTAATTTTCTGTCAAAAACAAGGTATATCACTAAGTTACAGGAAAAGAAATAGGTTTCGAAGAAACAGAATTTTTTTGATGCACACAGAGAGTTTAACGACCAACTATACGGTGTGAATAAAAATTCCGGCCGTATAGTTCTGGTCGTACAGATATCTTTGCCATCAACAAATTTCTTTTCATATGTACTGAGAGTTTAACGACCAACTATACGGCGGGAATAAAAATTCCGACCGTATAGCTCCTGTTGTATAGATATCAGTATCTCCGTATAATTTCTTTTCCAATGTTCTAAGATTTTAACGACTAACTATACGGCGGGAATAAAAATTCCGGCCGTATAGTTCTGTTCGTATAGATATCGATGCCTTTGTATATTTTTTTCGCAGGGAAAGATAGTTCAACAACCAACTATATAGCAAGAACATTTTGTTCCTCCCGTATAGTTGCGTCTGTATAGTTGTGCCGCCAGAAGGAAACCCTAATATTTTGATAAAAGGCCAACTATACGGCCGGAATGCATTGTTCCGACCGTATAGTTCCGCCCGTATAGTTGCGTCCGACTACAAAATCGCACGAGAAGGTACTTCCAACTCCAAAACTTCAATCCTTTTTCTTTCTTCTACCTCCAAACTCTCTCATAACCTCAAGAGATCTTCATCTCTACTCAATTTCGTTCGATTTCCTCGCACACGAGTGATCTACGGTATGTTTCTCCTCCGATCCTCCAATTACTTTTTGCAAATTGATCTTCGATCTATTGTACTTATCAATCTAAGGTGAGACCTACTATGAACTAATTTCCATGATTTTCTTGCCTAGATTACTACTTTGAGGAGAATTCTTTAGTGTGTTATGATGGGGAATATGATGCACTTACTGTTGTTGGATCAAAAAGTTTTATTTTTGCCTTTCTTCAATGTTTTAGATGATCAACACAAGGAGCCAAACTCGTTCTTGTGCCACCGCTAGTGCTTCTCGGGCTGCCGCTCATGAACGCATGGGGATACGGTTCAGGGATGAGGCCCATCGTGATCGCTTCAATAGGATCAAGAACCGCGAAGTGAAGGCCACCAAGTTGGCTTGCCCCATTATATTAAACCAACTCGGTATTTATGATGACTTCAATTTACTTTGCAATAGAGCTGGCCTGCAAAAATTTGTGTACAATGATGTACCTACTTATCGCCCTTAACCATTGAATTTCTAAGTTCGTTGCAAAGCACCGTTAAACAATGGCAAGGAGAGGACACTATTTCTTTCTATCTGATGAACAACAACTACACCTTAACATTAGATGAATGGTGCGCATGTTTTAATTTGCCAAACAATGATATTCATGCCTTACGCGTATCCTTTACTTGCTTAGAACCTACCCCCGAACAATACTATAATGGAATGAGTTTCACTAGTAGAGTGAACAAGGGGAAGAATATTCAACATCCTGCAATTCTCTATTTGTTCTATTTATTGCTAATACCTTGCAGGCACGTATTGAGTTCACAAGACTCAACAAGGAGGACATCCTAGTCCTTGCAAATATTGCTTACATCAACTGAGGCTTGTCACTCAACTCGGGCGCCATCCTTGTGCGCTACTTGGAGCACCAAGCCTCCCAAAGCCAAGGGCCAATCGTAGGTGGAGGCGTCATCACCGTGCTTGCCACTTCCCTAGACCTCAACCTAGGTGAGTTGCAACTCGTACTAGGTGAGACACATGTTGGTTTCTCCACTTTGAGAGCCTGTGGAATGCTTACTAGGAGAGGTGGTGTTTATTACCTGCATATTGCTGGAGCTGGGCATCTCTACCCCGCTCCTATGCCTAATGGTCTTTTCTCTATCGATGAAGGACATCTGCTATATGATTTACAGCTTGAACAATACCAACCCGAGGAAGAGATTCCAAAGAAGGATGAGGACCAAGAGGAGGAGCAAGAAGTTCCTTATCAAGAGGAGCAGCCACAAACCCGGTTCGCCACATACGAAGATTTCGAAGGACTTGGAGGGACTATGGAGAGGATGCATAACCTCTCTTTGAACCTCCGAGAATCAACAAGTAACCTCTCAACTCAATTCGCGAACTGGAGTAACGACTTTTTCCCGCCACCACAATGATTTGAAGGGCTTGCAAAAGCCTAAGCTTGGGGAAGTTTCCTCATGTATGTTTACTTGGCATTTATTTGCTTTTATTTAGAGGTTGTATTTTTTTTGAGTTTATAAGCACTCGTGTTGGTTTCCCCAACACATTATTTTTAGTTCTTTCTATTTGCTTTCGAAATTTTCTAGCTGAGCTTTGCCACCAGTTTTCTATTCTTTAAAGTCCCTCTCTTAAAAACCACAAAAAGATTTCTCCATTTCTCCATTTTTCCTTATTTTCCCTCTTTCTTTTCTTTCCGCCTCGAGGTCTTCATATATTTGCAGGAGAGTGATTGACTTCGAGTTTCCAAGAAACAAATAAAAAAGGAAGAGAGAAGTGGAACCAAACATGAGAGGTATGCCTTATGACTCCCCACTTTTGAAGTTTGAGAAACCCATGCTAGTTAGTTGTAAATGTTGAGATATTATATTGGTGGAGTGAGTCTTTGTAATGTAGTAAGATTTTCGTTTGGGTACGTTTTGTTTCAGCTCTTGTATTTAACCAAGTCTTGCCTAAAAATTGCTAAACAATTGTAATAAGAAAAAGTCTCACAATTGAAGGCTTGGGTGTTGTAGTGCTTAGTCTTAAAGGCTTATTCTTAGAGACACTGAACACCACTAAAAATGTTGATTGACTTAATAGCTCTGTTTGAAAGGATTTGTTCGATTGAATTAATGTTTAGAGGTTTTTGTGACCAAGCCAAAGTTTGACTTGTTAATCATAAGAATGATATAGCTTTACGCGTGTCAAACTTCATGGGATGCCAACAACTCCACTGGTCTACGAACGATCTTCATGGAGGAAACTTCTAGATTTCGGCTATGAGTCTATTAAACACTTGTAGCAACAATGCTATGGTGGGTAAGATTCTTGGCACTCCCGGGTAGCTGTAATCATGATGGAATCACACCTCTGGCTATTATGAAAAATAATTATGCAAAGGGAACAAAACCTTAGTGATGCCATGAGTGTCCATGACAGCCCGATAAACTAATATTTTTTTTTGGCATGCTCTCAATTACTTAAAAACTGAAATTCTTGAACGACAATGAATAGAAAAGTAGTGCTTGAAAAGTCTTGATTCATTGATGTGGGAGAATTGAGATACTCTAGTGTATATGCTTTTCATGACAAGTCTCGCACTCTTAATTTACATGATTATACTTTACTGTTCAAAGGCAAGCCTATGAGTTGATTACTTGACATGGAATAAAGTTTACTCATTTGAATCATCCATGTTTACAATAATTTTATTGAACTATAAGGATGCATGAAACCCATATGATATGCTTGCCATTACTCTATCTATGCTGATGTTTTTCAGATTTATGAAGTCGAGGAAACATGAGACTATTAATCATGAGTAAGATCACCATCTCGTTATTTCAGTTTAAATGTTTAGTTCCTTTTTGATTTTTGTTTTCTTGCTCGGGGACGATCAAGTTTAAGCTTGGGGAGGTTGATGGCTCTGAAATATAGCCATCTACGTCCACATTTAAACTAAATATTACTCATATTATTGATGAAATATCTCTCGAAACCCTGCCACTAATGCTAATATTCAGAGGGATACGCAATCCTTTCTTTTATATTTTTCCTACGCAGATAATGTCATTTAAAAGAGGGAATCACTACATTAAAGTCAAAGATACGAGATTTCCAACAACCAAAAGAAACCAGAAGCCGTACAATGGAGGCATATGCTTTAACGACCAACTATACGACCAGAGCAGAAATTCCGGTCGTATAGCTCCGATCGTATTGTTGGCGCCACCACGGTTAGGTGAAATAGAACAACTTTCGTGAAGGGACCCCTATATAAAGAAGCCTCGGGCGACGAGAAAACAAGCTAGATCTCGCCAAAAAGTCTCTGCCACAGATCACCAGCCGCCTCTAGATCTCCAAACCCTTCTCCATCGCCATAGCCATATTCCACCACTTGTAATAGTAGATCTCTTCTCCGATTAGCGACATTGTAATACTATTGCTATCAATCTTATGATTTTCATTACAATGTTTATGATTGTTGATCTCATCTCCATGTGTGAGTAATTCTCCTTGGGCTAAGGGCTTCGGCCTAGCCATGTAGCAATTGTGCATGTTATTTATCATGGATAGGATCGTGTATTAATTTGTATGACATGATGATTATTGTATTCTCTCTTACCTCAATCCAAGGACTTGTCAGGTACCCAAGACCCCGAGGGTTGAGCTAGGTATAGGGAGTATGAGTGATGACTGATCTGCAGGTTGGGAACCCAAGTGACGGAAGCGGTAGTACGTCTTTATGTGAGGGATTTTCTTGGGATTAATGGTGGCATCACTATGCATATCATTAGTTCTCTTTCTTCTATGGATGGGACTAGTAGGTTATTACTATAAGCGGTTGCGGAGGCAATAGAAATTATGAATGCACTGCCCACGTATAATTTATCATGCTCTAACAAGTACACGCATACTTTATTTCTATCTTTTATTCCCCTCAGATGTTTTGCACAGATACAGGTGAAACCGAATGCCCTAGGCCCTCTCTCTCCATCATCGACAACAACAAAAAGATGCAAGCTATTGGTCCAGTAAAAACACAAAAGGAATTCTAAAACTCCTGAAGATCCATTAAAGTAACTTCACTATGCATTCGCTTCTCGAGGATTCGATAACCTAGGCCTACTAAAAGAAGTTATACTACATCTGTAATCTGGATTGAAGGTATCAGTGAGATCTGCCCGTACCAGTGGTCGTTAACCATAATGATGTTACCTCTTGGATTGGTATTCTTTGTAACATCCCAAAACTTAATCCAAGGTAATCAAGATCAAATCTACCCAATTTAGGGTTAGCAAAAACTTTCCATTTAAAATGATTAAGCATGCATATGTGTATGCATTTAAATAGGAGTTGTTTTGAATTGCCATGTTTGAGTGATCCATTGATTGTAAAATGATTCTAAGGTGAATTAAACATCATCTAGATCATTCCCAAACAAATCCCAAAGAAAAAGAAACCAAAAAGAATAAAATAAGTAAATGGTCATTTGTACCATTTTAACTAACTAGCCTACTTTGGCTATTCCTAGAACTCAAATCTTAACAGAAACAATTATGGTTCTTTGCACCCCTTGCTAGTACAAGTAGTGATGTGCCAAGGCCCACTTTGTTTCATCCCAAAAACATGCAAACACTAAATTTAAATGACATTTGAAAATTGAGTATAATTCATATGTATAGATCACACTTATTCAAAAACCACTCAAATGAACTCCATTTTCAAATCCAAAGCAAACCTAGAAGCTTAAGCATCAGATGAGTCACTCCACCAAAAATCTCCCAAAAATTCAAAAACTTACCTCATGCGGCCATTGTGTCGAACAGGTGGCAGACAGAGATCAAACTGCCTAACTAACACTGCTCCTAGTTAAACCCTTGTCCCCCATTGGACCCTCTCTACTCTCATCTGTCTCCCTGAGTCCAACCAAATCCCCAACCAGCTTCCCCCTTAGCTGTTGCAGCAGTGGCGCGCCGCCCGAATGAGGTCACCACCGGCCAGAAGCGGGCAGCACGCTAGGGACCGCGCCGCGCCAAACCAGCGTGCCCACTAGCTCCGCCCAACTCTACCGCCGCCCACTGTCCACCCCTCGATCAACCCCAGCCCCTGGACCATTCCCCAGCACCGCCTCCCTTTCTCTCTACGAGCCAGCCAGAGCGCGCTAGAGCGCGATCGCCGCCAGCACGCAACAGACCGCCCCTTGACACCAGATCACGCATGCCGCTCTGCCTCGACCCCAGCATCCCGCCAGACACGGCCGTGCACCGCCGCGTGAACCACAGTCGCCCTGCTCGCCGTCGAGCACCGCCTCTGTCCCCCAGAGCGCGTGAAGCCCCCGACCAAATGCCACCGCCCCTACTGTCGCCATTATGCCATATAGCACCGCTAGGGAACCGCCCACCGTCCGCCTACCTTGCCCATGCCGGTAGCCCCCTGTACCGCCCTCGCCGGAGACGCCTGCCCACACCCGTCGGTCCCCTCGTCGCGCCTATATAAGCAGGCCTCCCCAGCATGAATTCCACACACCATTCCACTCCCCTCTCACTCCCAGTCCTTCCCCACCTCTCGCTGGAGCAGCTCGAGCAGCAGGCCGCCGGAATTTCACCGGAGGAAGCCATTGTAGAGGAAGAGATGTTGTCGTCGATTCCGTCCACCGCAGCCCATGCCACAACCTCATCTGAGTCCCCCATCGCCGTCATGTTCGATCGCCCGCCTCGCCGCCCTAGCTAGAGCCCTGGTACTCCCCCAGTAGACCCCCTCTGGCCGTTTAGGGTTCGGTCTCCCCGGCGACGAGTCCGTCATCGACGACGACTGTGAGCCGTTGATCCGCGTTATAATCGTGTGGCCCAGATTGCTAGATACTGTTTCGGGTTTTAAGTCTCGCTGACAAGCGGGACCAACCTGTTAGCCGCCCTCTGCGCCGCTGAGCGTCACTGGGCCGGCCCATTTCTTTTCCCGCGCTGACCCATTAATTCAAATTAGGAATTTTCTATTTACGCTTAAACTCAATTTTGTCCCTTAGTTTAAAAATCAATTCAGGAAGATTTACTTAACCAAATTGAGTGATTCCAATTTTGTTGGAAAGCTTCTGAAAAGGTCTATCCAAGCCCGTTGGATTTAATTCATTTAGAGTTAGAGATCTCTCCTAGTAAAAATAACAAGACAGAAGCATTTGCACATTCAAACATTTTTATAAAATCAACCATAATAGCTTTTGAGTTGATTCCAACTCTCAAAAATCACATTTAACCATACCTATCTGAATATGTAATAATAATAACGTTTACATGCAGTGACTTTGGACTAGTACCAAAATAATGCTATATAGGCATTCCTAGTCACTTTGAATCATTAATTATTAAACTTAAACTTATTAAAATATGATCCAACCTTTAAATTACATTCCCATATGTTAGAATATGTGGTGATGACATGTGTCCGCATGATCCCATATTTTAAATGGAGAATATTAAATCTTAGTTAATTTCAATGAGTAGAAATTATTTTTCTCAAATAAAAAGAATGAAACTAGTTCATTAAATCTTGTGATGCTTGTGATGATACTAGATCATCAAAGGTGTGCCTTACTGCGCTAAGTAGACTAGTTAAGTACTGTTTGGTGATTGTGTATCCCGTATGTATTTATAAACGATAGTACCGACCAAGCTTACGAGGAGGAGGAGTTCTACCAAGAGGAGGAGGAAGAAAACTTCAACCACTGCACTACATAAGGCAAGCCTAGCACTTCAAGTAAACTGAGAAAGCTATTGTTAGCAAGCTAGAATTAAACAAGATAACCTAAGCAAGATGCATTAGGCATGCTTTGGTTATACCATGTTGACTTATACCTACTCCCAGTTTTATTTACAAGCTTTACTTCTTTTATTTTACCAAAGTCCTTTACTTGTTTGAAGGTAGCATAAAGAGTATAAAACTTGACCTATATAGTTAGACTTACATGTAATTCTATGGCATGAGATTGACATTAGCATCCCACTTTAGTGAACACTCTTAACTTAGTAGTTGGAACAAAACTCAAAACTTGATTCACTTTAGATGGGAATACTTGGTGAAAATGAATTGTGAAAACCTTGGAATGATGAGTCATTCTATTGAGATGTTTTGACATGTGTTGAGAAACATAAATGGTTTATGATGATGAAAATGTTGAGGCATGAGCCTTAGCCCTTTTACAAAACTGATGGTTGGGTTCGGATGCGATACCATTCCAATTTTACCGTACAAGCACAATACCTGAATTGGGTAAGTCTTAGCCAGAAGTTTATATGCATTAGTATTAGTTCCCTCGTGGGAGAGGTTTGAGCTGAGGCTACCTCTCAATGTTGTCCACCTATGCAGTGCCCAAGATGACAGATGGTCATGGTTGGGAGGCATACTCATAGGAGAGGTGCTTATACTAGGGTGTGTAAAGGAAAGGTTATGTTTGATTATCTGCATACTAAGTATGATGATTCAGGGTTATCCCTGACAGATGTATCGAATCTTGTGGTGAAAGTGTACCACCTCTACAGAGTGTCAAACTATTCGAATAGCCGCGTCCGCGGTTATGGACAGTTGGAGTGGTCATACTGTTCCATTGTCAGATGTTTTAAAAACAACTTATGAAATGAATTGTGACATGACTTGACCACAACAGAGTTGTGATTATGACGACTAAGTTCCCACTTAAGTGTTTTCAAACTTTATTTTATCTTTCTTTGTTTCTGAACTCAGCTTAGGTTTCAAACTTAACTTTGCAATTAAACTTAGAGTTAGCACTCCTACTAGAACTATACTACTTGTTAGTGGTAGTTTGCGAGTACTTAAAGATTACTCATGGCTTTTGTCCCTGGCTATTCCTATGGCCAGACTATGAAGGAGACTACCAAGATGAAGGACAGTAGGACGACTATGATAACTAGGACTATCTTCCATCGTCAGCATTGCCTATGACTCTGAAGATGGACCCCACCGCTACGCTATTTATTCTGCTACTTGATTGTACTAAGACTGGATCATGAGATCCTTTATTTTGTTGTAAGACCTTATTATGGTTTGTAATGGATGATGTACTATGATATCCAATCTGTTATGTCTCGCAAAAATGGTAATCCTGAGATTACGATGTATGGCATAACAGGCATCTGGGATTAAAAATCTGGGAGTTGACAAGTTGGTATCAGAGCCATCCTGACCATAGGATACCCTAGTTAGAATGGACGTCCGAACATAAACTTAGTTTCAAAAACCAAAGTGAGTATATATGAAAACTATTTCCTCTCTTACCCTTGGGAATTCTTTCTCTCAAAAAAAATCATGTTCCTCCAAATTCTTACATTACTACCTAAAACTTTGACACACTTGATCACTTCACTAACTTTCTCATCCTAAATTCTTATAGATGGAAGCCCAATATAGCAAGTTCTACCAGTTGGGCAATGGAGGCCAACTGATCTTCGAGAGGGACTTAGATGCACTGTCTGAGTTCTTGGAGCGTCCTCATCCGGAATTCCTTGGAGCTCAACTCCTGGGTCCACCAGGAGGAGATTTGCAATGGCTTGTGACTACTGATCTTCGAGGCAAGATACAAGCACTAGTATCTAGGAGGATTCAGTTCTCGGTGAGGGAGAACAACTGGCTAGATGGATTAGCCAGGGCAATGCATGAAGCTCTCGCACGTCTATGTGCCCTCCGTGTCAACCTCATCCAAGGAACCCGCTTTGTTCACTATGCAAGGCGTATTCCATGGGAATGCCGCTTGAGATGCCAAGTCACCCACTACTGAAGTGTCATGTGGAGAACCTCGACTTCCTACTGTACGACTGCCAGAAGGAGTTGGACAATGCAAGGGTTCTAGCCAACCACAACCTTGCCATTGCAGCCCAGAAGGCCTAGACTTTCTCACTGCTAGTCCAGGATCGTCAGTCTCTGCACCGTCAACGCGCCAAGAGGGATCGCACCATCGACCGTCTTCGCAAGAAGGTGGCCAACCTCGAGAAGACCATCAAGGAGCAAGAAGATCAGCTTGTCGTAAAGGAAGAAGAAGAGGAAGGTGAATATATCCAAGGGGATATTGACTCCTACCTCAGCAATGATGATGACTTTCTGGAGGAAGATGCCGTGGACTTCTACACCGACGATGACGACTGCGACTCCATCGATGATGAGTAGATGCACTAGAGCACTGTCGTAGCATGAGGAGTATCGGTCCCATTGTATCGTAGCTTATAGAATGGTTCCTAAAACCATCTGTTTTCCCTTTGATGTTGTGGTGTGTGTGTTTGTATCGTGTGCTTTGTTTGAATGAATGAAAAGAAGTTAGTTGCGAAACCTGAGTCAAACTCAAAGTGTTAGCTTTGAAATCAAAACCATGAACCTTAGAACTTTCCCTCTTACCCCTTTATCTACCTCAATCTTCAGATGACTCGTGGAAACCAAGGAGGGAGTAGCTCATCGCAAGACCCAATGCTGCAGATCCTACAGAATCTCATTGCAGACCGTGAAGCAAGCAGGGCAGAGTGCCAAGATAATCTAGCAACACTACAACTGATCACCTAGATGGCTCTCAACAACCAGAACCATGGAAATAAGGATCATCATGGATCCAAACTCAAGAACTTCTAGAATACAAATCCCCCAATCTTTAGTACCTTAGAGAACCCATTGGATGCTGATGACTGGTTGCAGACAATGGAAAACAACTTAGAAGTAGCTGGAGTAGATGCCAATGTGAAGGTTCTCTTTGCCACCCACTATTTGGCAAGATATGCAAGAGCATGGTGGAACACTATCCGCACAATGAACCATGGTCAAGTGATGACATGGGAAGCCTTCAAAATCAAGTTCAGTCGCACCCACGTGCCACAGGGTCTACTCACCCGAATGAGGGATGAATTCCGAGAGTTGAAGCAAGGAAGAATGACTGTAGTGGAGTACCGTGACAGATTCCTGTCCCTTGCCAGATATGCACCTGATGAGATCAACACAGAGGCCAAGAAGAAGGAGAGATTCTTGAACAGACTGCATGATGAGATGCAGACTATCCTCGTCAATAGCCGCGTCGAGGATCTCGAAGAGCTAGTCGACTCTGCCATTTAGATGGAAGGGAAGCTCAACCAGGCAAACAACAACTGCAAACGCCGTATGATGCAACAATCTAGATCCAACAGTCATCAGAAGTACCGTCCCAACCCCTCAGCAGGATATGCACCTAGGAACAATCGACCCCCAATGTCTCGCCCAAGCTACCCCAACCGTAGCGGAAGAAATGTGAAGTCCGGAGGAAACAACAATCACTCCGGCAACACCAGCAATTTCAATCGTGCCCCTCCCAAGAGCAACAACAACAACAAGAACAACACTACACCCTGAATTGGAAGCAATGCTGTGCCTGTGGCAGCAAAAGACAAGTCTCAGATCACTAGTTTCGAGTGTGGAGTGAAGGGTCACTATTCCAATGAGTTCCCCAAGAAGATTGCCGCCACTGCAAATGTGAATGCCCCAGCTCAACAACAACGTCGTGTTCAACCAGGAAGAAGATTTTCCCTAGGGAACCCTCACAACCGCAACAGCCGTCTCTTCCACATGAACGCCGAAGAAGCCCAAGAAGCGCCAGATGTAGTGCTGGGTATGTTTTATGTCAACTCAGTTTTAGCAAGAGTGTTGTTTGATTCAGGAGCATCACACTCATTTGTCACCGAAGAATTTGCATGCACTGGTAAGATTCACCCAACCAACTTGAAGCATGTCATGATAGTTCAAATCCCTGGTTCAACTACAAAAGCTAGAAAAATTTGCAAAGTTGTGCCTATCAGAATACATGGGATAGATTTTTATGCCAATCTAATACTACTTGGAACCAAAGGTTTGGAAGTAGTACTAGGAATGGATTGGATGTCAAAGCATAAAGGATTGATAGACTGTGCCAAGAAAGCCACCACAATGACCAGTAGCTCTGGAGTCTTAGTAGAGCATATATCTAAAACTTTACCCCGTCAATTCAAGTGCAACAAGAGTCTAGACTTGCCCACCATTGACTAAGTCAGAGTAGTTTGTGAATACCCCGACGTATTCCCAGATGAATTGCCCGGTATGCCCCAGGATAGGGATATTGAGTTCATTATTGAACTAATCCCCGGAACCGGACCCATAGCCCAGAGACCCTATAGTATGAACCCCTCAGAGTTAGTGGAATTGAAGAAGCAGCTAGATGCTATGTTGGCAACTGATACATTGCAAATGTATCTATAATTTTTGATGTTCCATGCTTGGTTTTATCTACTTTCTTGTATTTTGTTCCAACTTTGTAGTACTTTTCATAGACTTTCTTGGACTAACCTATTAACAAGATGTCATAGTGCCAGTTGCCTGTTTTCTGCTATTTTTGGTTCTAGGAAAGTCAGAAAATGAATATTCTTGGAATTGGACGGGACAAAAGCCAAAGTTCCTATTTTCCCGGAAGACTCACGGAGCCAGAAGGAGAGTCGGAGAGGGGCCAGGGCCTGGCCACACCCCTCCTTAGCGCGGGCAACCCTAGGCTGCGCCAGGGCATGGTGTGGGCCCCCTGGCTGGCCACCGACCTTGCCTCCTTCACCTATAAGAGCCTCCCGATACCAAAACCCTAAATAGTAAATCAGAAATCCACGAAAAGTTCCACACTTGGAGGCCCAACAACTGTCTACAAGAATAGAAGTGCATAGACATCAAGCTATTTTCTGGCACCGTTGCCGGGGAGGTAAGGTAAAAGGTATTCACACCAGAGGATTAAAGAAGAAGAACCTCCCACGATAAACGCCTATTTTCTGGCGCCGTTGCCGGGGAGGTAAGGTAGAAGGTACTCACATCCTCCGGTGTGAGTGCTCGAAGTTATTTCCTTTATATTCTGCAATTTTGTCTGTTTGTTTCTTGTTTTCACTAGTTAGGCTTAATGGAAAACAACAAAAAAATTAATGAGCTTTATAGTCTTTATCTTGAGTTAGGACATGAAGTGTTTGAAGAGAAAATTAAAAAACCTATGGAACTTTATTTGCGTGCTAATAGCAATGTTATTAGTATGAATTCTTTGAACACCATTATTGCTAATGCTATGGAAAAGTCTAAGCTTGGGGAAGCTGGTTTTGACGAAAATGATCTTTTTAGTCCCCCAAGCATGGAGGAGAAAGTTTACTTTGATGATACCAAACCTCCAATATATGATGATTACAATGATGAGTATGATATTTTCAGTCCACCTACTATTGCGGAGAAAATTAATGATTACAATATGCCTCCTATTTTTGATGATTATGGTGATAAGAATAATAATGATAGCTATTTTGTTGAATTTGCTCCCACTACAATCAATGAGAATGACTATGTTTATGTGGGGAGTATTAATTCTTTTATGCATGTGGCTCATGATAAGAATGTTTTATGTGATAGTTATATTGTTAATTTTATTCATGATGCTACTGGAAATTATTATGAGAGAGGGAAACATGGTTCTATGTATCTCAACAATATTAAGTTTCCCCTCTTTATGTTGAAAATTTTGAAGTTGCACCTGTTTTGCTTTCCTATGATTGTTGCTTTGTGCTTTCATGACTTGTTTCTTTACAAGATTCCTATGCATAGGAAGTGCTCAGTAGCTAGTGTTCTAATGGAAGTTTATTTGGTGTGAGAACTGAACCTTAAGACTTATTTATCTTGAGTGCACTAATGTTGCTAATAAAGATTGTGTGAAGTTTTGTATGAAGGAAAAATTTCAGGTGTATGGAAGGAATGAGTAATGAGATGAAGGATGGACTAAAGCTCAAGCTTGGGGATGCCATGCGTGTCACCCCAAGAAATATCCAAGAAGTACAAGCGTCAAAGCTTGGGGATGCCCAAGGCATCCCCTTCTTCATCAATAAAAATCCCAGGTTTCTTCCAAACGCTTCATTTTTATTGTTTCATGCACAGTTGTGTTGTTCTTGGAGCGTCTTATTTTTCGTTTTTGTTTTGGTTTTTCGTTTGCTTTGTTTTCTTAGTTTGCTGAATAAATTGGTTGGACCCCCTCTTTCATGCATTGGTTTTCAAATAGTTTGGTTTGGTTTGGAAAAGAGTAGGAAAGTTCATGCTTAAGTGTTAAAGAGAGCTTGTTTTTGACTGTGGCCTATGCTTTGTCATGCCATGATTGATATTGATTTGGCTTTATGCTTAGTATTCTTTGTTGTAGCATGACTTGATATAAACAATTGAGATTGCTTAATGTGCCTTTGAAGAATCATGCGTTGTTTTAGCATATTAAAGCATAGTATTGTGGTATTCTCCTTTGATGCTTTATTTGGGTTGACTTGGCACATGCTCACACCATGTTATGACTATCTCAGGTCACCATAGCCTTTATGATCCTTTAGTTTTCAACTTGTAGTATCACTTTATGCTTTGATCAATGATGTTTTGTCGCTCTGCATGATTATGGCCATTATTGGTCTCTGAGTTTGCCGCTCCCAGTCTTTTGCTAGCCTCCACAACCAAGTATGAGTTCCACTCATGCATCCAACTCCTTAAACCAAGTTATTCCAAAGAGTCCACCATACCTACCTACTAGCTTATGCTATTCCAAGTATATTCATGCTTTTTGTTTACCTTCCAAATTAAATTTGTTATGAGAAAACTAGTGATTAATGCTCTCACGAACTTGATGGCACACTTTACTTTTATTGCCCTTAATAAACTTGAACCATTGTGTCGTCTATGTTGTATATGCTTGCACTTATTTGTTGGGGATTAACAGAACCATGTTGTCATGGGGAACACTTTCAACATTGCACGGGTACTTTGTACCTAGTTGATATCATGCTCTTTTGTCTATGGATGTCGTCGGTGTGAAATGAAAGGGGAGCTTGTAAGTCCATGGAGTTATGTATATGTGTTAGAGAAATGCCTGGGCCGCTGGTCTAATCCATGCTAACATGGTGGAAACCTGCAGCGTAACCATAATGAGCTATCTATGAAGCATTCTTCTTATAAAAAAAGAGAGTCCTATATTGAGAAAAAAGAAAAAAATTGATTATGAAAAGAGGAAAGAGAGAAAAAAACACCATATTCCCATGGTAAATAAGAAGATTGCTGAGATGCTCATTGTCTGCTTGCCTTGTCATTTTGATATGGGGATTCTTCCGTATCATCGGGCAAGGGGTACCCCGTTGGCGGTTCTCTATGATACACATGTACTTACAATGACAAGAACTTACCGGTGACTAAACTTGAGTATCATGAGGAGCGGCCCTCGTATTCAAGGGACATAAGATTTCTAACTTATACTTCGTCAAGCATGTACACCATAGTTTGTTCACTTTAACCTTAATCACTTCAAGATTCTTATGATAGGGGCAATGAGAGCTGAAACCTATAAGTACCATAATTTTTGGAAGCTCTTTATGAGACTTGAATCCCTGCTTCCTTCTATGAAGGCCTTTCTTCCACCATTATATTGAGTCTCCACCTTCTACCTTTATGCACCTACTTTGAGAGCATAGTGGCCATTCTTAGTTCTGTGTGCATTGTACCAAGACTACTTGATTGATGCATAACTTGATATTGCTTATTCTAAACTATTTTTATCTAGTCACGCTTATGAACTTTGAAGGTGTCCTTTGCATTTATGTTTGCTACTCTATGAGGGACAAGCTGAATGCCACTATGCTATGTTTTCTTTATGTGAAACAAACAAACGTTTTGCAAAGCATTGTTATTCATGAATCTTTTGTTTGTGCCTTTTCATGTTGCATCATAGTTTCTTTGTCTTATTGCTAGAACTTTGTCTTTCATGTTATGATTGAAGTACTATGATCCCAGCTTTGAATGTTTTACAAATACTTTGATCAAGTTTATGATGGTGCATGTCACCTCAAAAATTATTCTTTCTTTTTATCACTTACCTACTCAAGGACGAGCAGGAGTTAAGCTTAGGGATGTTGATACATTGCAAATGTATCTATAATTTTTGATGTTCCATGCTTGGTTTTATCTACTTTCTTGTGTTTTGTTCCAACTTTGGAGTACTTTTCATAGACTTTCTTGGACTAACCTATTAACAAGATGCCATAGTGCCAGTTGCCTGTTTTCTGCTGTTTTTGGTTCTAGGAAAGTCAGAAAATGAATATTCTCGGAATTGGACAGGACAAAAGCCAAAGTTCCTATTTTCCCGGAAGACTCATGGAGCCAGAAGGAGAGTCGGAGAGGGGCCAGGGCCTGGCCACACCCCTCCTTGGCGCGGGCAACCCTAGGCCGCGCCAGGGCATGATGTGGGCCCCCTGGATGGCCACCGACCTTGCCTCCTTTGCCTATAAGAGCCTCCCGATACCAAAACCCTAAATAGTCAATCAGAAATCCACGAAAAGTTCCGCACCACCGCCGCCACCGAAGGGGAGATTCGGGGGACAGAAAGTCTCTGTTTCCGGCACCCTGCCCGGATGGGGAAGTGCCCCCGGAGCCATCTCCATCGATCTCCACCACCATCTCCATCACCATTGCTGATTCCCATGATGAGGAGGGAGTAGTTCTCTCTCGAGGCTAAGGGTTCTACCGCTATCTATGTGTTAATCTCTCTCTCCATGCATGATCTTATTGAGATCATGAGCTTATAATCTATAGATCTACCTTGCTACTCAAGTTCTTTAATAGATCTCTGCTCTCCCCATGTGTGTGAAGTTGACAGTGTGCACACCATGGTGGCACTTACGCTAGAGATTACAAATACTTGTTATGAGTTATATTTGGAGTTGGATGTCTTTATGAAATTGTGGTGTTTGTTGTACTCATCTAGTACTCAAGGTGACAGTGTGGGGTTTTCTAGATGGGAAAGGCTTACTTTGAGGTGTGCTACTATAGCCCTACCATCGATTAGAGTGTTCAACCGGAGAGTAGGTAAGAGTAGTATCATGAAGAGAAGATATTTATATGAGAGTGTTCACTAGTGAAAGTATGATCCCTAGGCCTTGTTTCTAAGCATTAAAACACCGTTTGCTATTAGATCTATTACATGTTTGCTTGCTTCCATCTTTATTTCAGTTTTACTTTAGTCTTTTCCATGCCATCAAGCTACTCTCTATCACCGTTACCATTTATAATCATCCATACCACTTGTATTTCACTATATCTTTGCCGAACTAGTGGACCTATACACCTGACAAGTGTATTGGGTGTGTTGGGGACACAAGAGACTTCTTGTATCCTGATTGCAGGATTGCTTGAGAGGGGATACCTTTGACCACTTCCTCCCTGATTTCGATAAACCTTGGGTGATCCACTTAAGGGAAAACTTGTTGCTGTTCTACGAACCTCTGCACTTGGAGGCCCAACAAATTTCTACAAGAATAGAAGTGCGTAGACATCAGCAACATGCTTGATTCAACCAAGCGCATCACCATGGAGATCGCCAGTGTTATTCGTCGACAAGAAAGATGGAGGCAGCCGTTTGTGCACAGATTACAGGAAGCTGAATGACGTCATAATCAAAAACATGTACCCTTTGCCAAAGATCGAGGATCTATTTGATCAGTTTACTGGAACGAATGTATTCTCTAAGATCGATCTTAGGCCTGGTTATCACCAACTTAAGATTCGTGCAACGGATATTCTGAAGACCGCCTTTAATACTCGCTATGGTTTATATGAGTATACAGTTATGTCTTTTGGATTAAACAATGCCCCTGCTTATTTCATGAATCTCATGAATAAGATCTTTATGAATTTTCTAGATAAGTTTGTCGTTGTGTTTATCGACGATATCCTTATCTACTCCAAGTCAGAAGAAGAGCATGAGCAACATCTGAGAATCATCCTTGAAACCCTTCGAGAGCATCGGTTGTATGCCAAGTTCAGCAAATGTGAGTTTTGGCTGAAAGAAGTAGGATTCCTAGGACATATTGTGTCTGTCGGAGGAGTCACTGTTGATCCCGCCAAGATCAAAGATGTCAAAGAATGGGAAGCCCCAAGCACTCAAACCCAAGTCCGTGCATTTCTCGGATTAGCGGGATATTACCGCAAGTTCGTAGAAGGATTTTCGAGCATCACTAGACCCATGACCCAATTGTTGAAGAAGGACAAGAAGTTCGAATGGACCGACAAGTGTGAAGCCAGTTTCCAAGAGCTCAAGAAGAGATTGATTTCAGCCCCAATATTGATTATGCCAGATATCAAGAAGCCGTTTGATGTGTATTGTGATGCATCCAAGATTGGTCTCAGATGTTTATTGATGCAAGAAGGCAAAGTCATTGCTTATCTGTCTCGACAACTGAAGCAGCATGAGCAGAACTATTCGACCCATGGTCTTGAATTAGCAGTCGTAGTTTTGGCATTGAAGACATGGCGTCATTATCTGATGGGTAATCGTTGTGAGATTTACTCAGATCACAAAAGCATGAAGTATATTTTCACTCAGAAGGAGCTGAATATGAGGCAAAAGAGATGGATAGAGTTAATCAAGGATTATGACCTTGACATTCACTATCACCCCGGCAAAGCCAATGTGGTAGCAGATGCTCTTAGCAGATTGCCATGTAGGCTAAACACTATGATCAAAGAGAAGCAGCCAAGTTTGTATGAGGAGTTGGAGTAGTTCAGAACTGAACTAGTTAGCAAAGGATTCTTAGCTAGCATTGAACTTCAACCCACTTTGATTAGCCAAATCAAGGAAGCCCAGAAGGGAAATGAAAGTATCGACGGAATCAAACGTCATATTGGTACAGGAAAGGTACGCGGATTCACCGAAGACGAAGAAGGAGTTCTATGGTACAAAGGTCATATCTGTATGCCTGCAGATTCGGAGCTGAAGCAAGTTATCATGCAAGAAGCTTATGATACTCTTTATTCTATCCACCCCGGAGGAACGAAGATGTATCAAGATTTGAAAGAGCAATTTTTGGTGGCACAAGATGAAGAGAGAAATCTGGAGCTACATCGCCAAGTGTGATATCTATCAAAGAGTCAAAGCAGAACATCAGAGGCCCACAGGACTATTGCAATCTTTGCAGATTCCGTAATGGAAATGGGATTCTATCGGAATGGACTTTATCACCGGATTGCCTACTTCGAGTAGGGGAAATGACTCAATATGGGTCATCGTTGATAGACTGTCCAAAGTAACTCATTTTATACCTGTCAAGACAACTTACTAGAGTTCGAAACTAGCAGAGCTGTATATTGCTAGAATTGTTAGTCTGCATGGAACCCCCCAAGACCATAGTATTAGATCGAGGAACCCAATTCACCTTGAGATTTTGGTAGAAAGTCCAGGAAGGATTAGGAACCAAGTTGAATTTTAGCACCGCTTATCACCCGCAAACTGATGGAAAGACTGAAAGAGTCAACCAAATCTTAGAAGATATGTTGAGAGCTTGTGTGTAAGAATATGGCTCAAAATGGGAAGACTGCCTGCCTTTCGCAGAATTCTCATACAACAACAGTTATCAAGCTAGTTTGCAAATGGCACCATTTGAGTTCCTATACAGAAGAAAGTATCGCACCCCTTTGAATTGGTCGCAAGTAGGAGAGAGTCAGATCTTTGGACCCGACATTCTCCGAGAAGCCGAAGAGAAGGTTCACAAGGTCCGTGAGCACCTCAAGACCGCCCAATCCAGACAGAAGAGTTATGCTGACAAGAGAAGGAGAGACCTAACTTTCAATGTCGGAGATTTTGTGTATCTCAAGGTTTCACCATTGAAGGGAACCCAACGTTTTAGTCTGAAAGGAAAGTTAGCCCCCAGATATATCGGGTCCTTCAAGATTCTGAATCACCAAGGAGAAGTATCTCATCAATTGGAACTACCAGAGGAGATGTCAGCCATCCACAATGTGTTCCATATCTCGTTACTTCGCAAATTCTTAGAAGTGCCGAAGAAGACCGAAGTATTCAAGAATATCGATCACCGAGCTGTTGATATCAACAAGGATCTGACGTATCATGAAGTGCCCATCCATATCTTGGAGGAAGCCTACAGAACCACCAGGACCAGGAGTATCAAGTTCCTCAAGATTCAATGGAGCAACCATATCGAAGAAGAAGCCACTTGGGAGGAAGAAGATTACATTAGGACTGAGTTCCCAGATCTCTTTAGTTCTTAGTTTTCTTTCGTAAATCTCAGGACGAGATTTTGTTTAAGGGGGGAAGGTTTGTAACATCCCAAAACTTAATCCAAGGTAATCAAGATCAAATCAACCCAAATAGGGTTAACAAAAACTTTCCATTTAAAATGATTAAGCATGCATATGTGTATGCATTTAAATAGGAGTTTTTTTGAATTGCCATGTTTCAGTGATCTATTGATTGTAAAATGATTATAAGGTGAATTAAACATCATCTAGATCATTCACAAACAACTCCCAAAGAAAAAGAAATCGAAAAGAATAAAATAAGGAAATGGTCATTTGTGCCATTTTAACTAACTAGCTTACTTTGGCTATTCCTAGAATTCAAATCTTAACAGAAACAATTATGGTTCTTTGCACCCCTTGCTAGTACAAGTAGTGATCTGCCAAGGCCCACTTTGTTTCATCCCCAAAACTTGCAAAAACTAAATTTAAATGACATTTGAAAATTGAATGTAGTTCATATGTATAGATCACACTTATTCAAAAACCACTCAAATGAACTCCATTTTAAAATCCCAAGCAAACCTAGAAGATTAAGCATCAGATGAGTCACTCCACCAAAAATCTCCCAAAAATTCAAAAACTTACCTCATGCGGCCATTGTGTTAAACAGGTGGCAGACAGAGATCAAACTGCCTAACTAACACTGCTCCTAGTTAAACCCTTGTCCTACATTGGACCCTCTCTACTCTCCTCTATCCCCCCTGAGTCCAACCAAGTCCCTGATACGTCCAAAACGTATCTACTTTCCCGAACACTTTTGCTATTATTTCTCCTCTATACTTGTGTGATTTGGACACAACTAATGCGAACTGACGCTGTTTTTAGCAGAATTGCCTTGGTGTCTACTTTTTGTGCAGAAAATCAACTATCAGGAAAAATCCCGGAAAATATGCCAAAAATCCTATTTCACCTGAAGACTCCAGGAGCCAGAATACAAGACGGAGAAGAGCCAGGGGGTGGCGACACCACATGGTGGCGCGGGCCAGGCCAGGTCGTGCCAGGGGGTGGTGTGGGCACCCCAGGCACCCCCTTGGCCTCTCTCTTCACCTATAAGGAGCCTTCTGACCTAAAAACTTCGGGGGGGTTCGACGTTTTTCTAGAAGGAGTTCCGCTCCGCCGCCACCACCAGATTCCACAAAACAGCACCAGAAACTCCGTTCTGGCACCCTGCCGGGATGGGGAATTGGAGGAGATCATCGCCATCATCATCACCATCGCTTCTCCATCGACCATCCATGTTTCCCCCATCTATGAGTGAGTAATCCCCCGCTGTAGGCTATGGGGATGGTAGGGATTGGATGAGATTGTTCATGTAATGGCATCAGATTATTAGGGCATGGTTCCTAGTATCTTTTATTAGTGCTTTATGACTTTGTTGCGTCTTGTTGTGCTTAATGCTTGTCACTAGGGCATGAGTGCCATGATTTCAGATCTGAACATGTTATTGATTCATTATGATAGTATTTTTTGGTCTTATCTACAAGTTGTATACACACGTTGTTGTTTGGAACCAATGGCCCCGAAGTGACAGAAATTAGGATAACCGGAGGGAATGGCTTTGATGTGAGGATCACATGTGTTCACGGAGTGTTAATGCTTTGCTCCGGTGCTCTATTAAAAGGAGCACCTTAATTGCCAGTAGTTCCCTTGAGGCCCCGCTACAAATGGGCTGGCAGGACAAAAGATGTTGTGCAAGTTCTCATTGCGAGCACGTATGACTATATATAGAACACATGCCTAGGATTATCTAGTACTGGGATGCTTTATCTTATTTATCTGCAATTGCCTTATGTTCTGATTGATATGTGAATTGTCTTGTCCATGCAACGCCCGTCCATCCATCGCTATGCCTACCGCATTCGAATCCCACTGTTTATTGCTATTGTCACTACTGTCTTTACTTTTCTACTGTTGTTACTTTGGTATTCCTACAACAAAACTGTCGCTACTGATAAACTGTTGTGAGCAAGATTGTTTCCAGGTGCAGCTGAATTGATAACTCAGTTGTTAAGGCTTATAAATATTCTTTGGCTCCCCTTGTGTCGAATCAATAAATTGGGTTTCACTTCCCTCGAAAATACTGCGATACACCCCCTATACTTGTGGGTCATCAAGACTATTTTCTGGCGCCGTTGCCGGGGAGCATAGCTTTATCTATCAAGCTCACTTGGATTCTCTATTGTTCGCTGCTATCCATCCATCATGGGTAAGTCTCGTGATGGAAAGTTTCCTATTTTACCATCCACTACAATAAGAGGTACGGTTCTGAACACCTCTGCTGCTCTTGATTCACCATCTGTTATAAGTAAGCTCGTTACACCACCACATACACATGCTACACACACTGCTACTACTGCTGAATCTGAAACTTATGATGCTGCTTCTATTGTGCTTGATAAGAGTGGTTCATTAGGTCCTTTCCTAGATGCTACGATTGCTAGAACTATAGCTGGAAATACCGAAACTCCTAATGAAGACACTACCACACCTGTTAGTTCACCTGAGTCTAGTGAAAGTTATGATATTGAAGATGGTTATGTTGAGATGACCAACGAATTTATTAAAGAATGTAAGAACACCCATGATAGGAGCGTTGCTAAGAGTCTCCTTGAGAGGCATACTATTAGACCCAAATTATCTCCTGCTGGTAAGTTTGCTGCTTCTCCCATAAACATCATAGATGAAGATTATGATTTCTCTCTCGATCTATCTTACATAGCTATTGTCGAGAAAGAACCTTTTTGTGGGACTAAGAATGAAAGTGCGGTAGCACATATGAATGAACTTTCTACCATGAGTGGCTTGTTTTCTGATGATATTAAGATGCGTACTTACTTTGTTGCTAAGATTTTCCCTTTTCACTAAAAGGAGAAGCTAAAATTTGGTTTAGTAAATTGCATCCTGGATCTATTGATAGCCCTGAGTGCTTGATTAGTACTTTCCTGCAGAAATATTTTCCTCCTAGTGCTAGACATGCTATTTTGCAGGAACTTTTTGATTTTAAACAGGGCGAAAAGGAGGTATTGCCCGAATCTTGGGCAAGGTTTTGTGCTTTGATTCATGCACAGGCTGGAAGTCCATTACCTAAGAATGAGCTTCTTGATATATTTTATAATGGACTAACCGAAGAATCTAGGACATACCTAGATATCTGTGCGGATTGTGTTTTCAGGAATAGGACTCCTAAGGAAGCTGAGGAATTAATGGCTAAAACAAGCAAGAATTATGAAGATTGGACTCCTCCTGAACAAGCTATACCTGAAGTAATTGTACATGAACCATCTATTCCGGTGCCTATTCCAACATCAAATAAGAGGGGAGTTATTGAATTAAATGATGAAGTGATGAAGGAAACTAAGAAATGTCTTAAGGAGAAGGGAATTAAAGCTGCAGATGTAAAGAATTTACCTCCTATAGAAGAATTATGTAAGCCTATTCCCTACTCATCCACTATTGAGGTACACTCTCTCCAACACTTTGATGAAGGTGATATCCCTTACTCTAAACCTCCTGATCAATGCTTAGAAGAATTCGATATCTTTATTGTTAAGCAAGATAACTTTAATAAAAGGGTGCAAAATCATCTAATGGAAAACACTAGAGCTATTGTTGAGTTTAAAGTGAAGGAAATATGCCGTGAGAGGCAATAATAAAGTTGTTATTATATATCCCTTATATATGATAGATGTTTATTTTACATGCTAGAATTGTATTGATCAGGAAACATCAATACATGTGTGTTTAATAAACAAAAAGGGTTCCTAGTTATGCCTCTCTTATAGACTAGCTTGTTGATTAACAAGATGATCAAGGTTTCCTGATCATGGACATTGGATGTTGTTAATAACAAGGTCACACCATTGGTGGAATGATGTGATGAACATTCATCCGAAGTATAGCATTATGATTAAGTCATTATGTTTATATTGCTATAACATCTTATGAAGTAATCTTTATCCTTAGACCATGAGATCATGTTAATTGCTAACACCGGAAGAGTATCTTGATAACATCAAACGTCACACCGTAACAGGGTGACTATAAAGATGGGTTCAGTACTACGAAGGTGTTATGTTGAGGCTCATGGATCAAGAGTGGAATTTGTCAATCCCGATGACGGATAGATATACTATGGGCCCTCTCGATGATATCACATTAAGATAGCTTGTAAGCAAGTGATGTGATCACTAGAATGTTATATCACGGGAACAAGAAAAGAGTGCACGTCGGTAACGAGATCAAACTAGGTATGGAGATACCGATGATCGAATCTCAGACATGTAATATATCGAGAGACAAAGGGATTTAGTTACAAGCGTTAAAGGTTCTCACGATCACAGAAGTCATCGTAGAATGTGTAGGAGTCAGTACGGATCTCCAGGTCCCGCTACTGATTATTGATCAGACAAGGGTCTCGATCATGTCTGCATTATTCGCGAACCGTAGGGTGTCACACTTAAGAGTTACCATACACCACTTTGGAGCACATATGTTTTAGACGAAAGAATTGCAAAGCGCAGGAATTGTTTCAATAGAAACCGGAAATTGTTTCGGGTGAAATTGCAAAAAGAGGTTCTGCATGTGATATTGAAATATTGCAAGGGGCTATATGTGAATGTATGTTAATTAAATTAATTAACAAAATTCTGAATAAATTTAATAAAAGAGTTTTATTAAATGAGAGAGCATTAAATTTGGAGAAATTTAATGCATTTAAAGTGGAGACTTTAAAAGGGAATGTGAAGAGGCATTTTAATGTGGAGTGGTTACCACCACATGAATGGGGGAGGTGAGGGGTCACCCCCCATGCGCCGGCCATGGAGAGAGGGGGCACCCCCCTCCTCCTATAAAAGGCCACCCATTCCCTCCTTCATCCTCACACCTCCTTGTGAAGGATCTCTCTCCCCCTCTAGAATTATTCCCCCATGGTCTCGGATTCGCGAGATACATGTTCCCGGTGGCATTTCGTCTGGAAGGAGTTGCTGCTTCTGCTGGATTGCTGGAGTGAAGAGGTGGAGGTCGTTCGGTGGCTTGAACGTTTGTGCGAGTATGGATGCGTTGCTGAGTTGTGGCGCTCGGACTTCCTCACGATCTTGAGATCGGCAAGTGTACAACTACATCAACCACGAGTTCCTACTCGTTAACAAAACTCGTTGTCTTCGAGGGTAAGTTCTCGTGGGATGTATATCCACCCGTTCATTTGTACCTAGTAGATAGATCTTGGCGTGTAGTTCACACCGTAGGAAATTTTTTGTTTTCTATGCTGCGGACCCAACAGTGGTATCAGAGCCTGATCTATGCGTAGGTGCTTTGCACGGGTAGTACACATATGTTTATATGTGGGCGATGATGATCATGTTATTGCATCTTCTATGTATTTTGGATATTGGTGGCATAGTGGGATGAAGCGGCCCGGACCAACCTTACATGTCATCGTACATGAGACCGATTCCACGACTAACATGCAACTTGTTTTGCATAAGTGGCTGGCGGGTGTCTGTCTCTCCTACTATAGTCAATATCTGATTTACAACGAGTTGCTAATAACTTAGTTATCCTCGTTGTGGTTCATGTTCGTAGGTGAGAACGGTTCTATCTCCGAAAGCCCTAAGCCACGTAAAACTTGCAATTGATAAATTAGAGGCGTCTAGTTTAGATCGTTGCTGGGCTAGTGTATTGATATGGTATTGTTGTAAGTAGATGTATAATAGATACTCTTACAACACACTCAACATGTAAGTTCCATAGACCTTGGCCTTACACACAAAGGAATGATAGAGATCATACCACGATGCAAGTGATAGAGATCAAATACATGAACCATATCATCTCACCTTACACATTAGATGTTAGCATCTTATACTGCTAGCTTGGCGCTTTTGGTAGCATTATAAGATGATCCCTCATTTAGATATCAAGATAAAAATGTGTTCTTCCTTAAGTATGCACCATTCTGTGGATCATGTTTCGAGACATCACGTGATGATCGGGTGTACTCGAATCTACGCTTTCATAGGAACGGGTGTAAGATAGTTTTACACACGCGAATACTAAGGTTCTTACTTGGCGAGCCTAGCATGTACAGACATGGCCTCGGAACACGGACCGAAAGGTTAAGCATGAGTCATATAGTTGATATGATGCCCATATATATGCTCGCCTTTGAAGCTACATCAACTCACGTGATGATCGGACTTGGTGTAATGGATTTGGTTCATGTAATCACCAAAAGGACATGAGGGATGTCGTTTTTGAGTGGGAGTTCATTAGTAATTTGGATTAGTTGAACTCAGTCTATCATAAACTTAGTCTAAATAAACTTTACAAATTCTGTTGTAGATGGCACCACCTGCTTTTAATTTCAATGTGTTAATGGAGAAAGAGAAACTTGCTGCAAATGGTAGCAACTTCCCCAACTGGGCTATGAATTTGAGGATTCTCCTCACTGCTATACAAAAGCAATATGTGCTAGATGCACCGCTAGGCCCCCCACCAGCTCCTGATGCCCCTGACGAGGAAAAGAATGTCTATGTGACTCGTCAGGAGGACCACAACTTAGTTCATTGTGGCATACTGTATGGGCTAGAGCCAGAACTTCGAAAGCGTTTAAAAAATGGCAATGCCTTTGATACCATGGGAGAATTGAAAATACTTTTCGATACCCATGCTGCCATAGAGAGTTATAATGCTACAGAAAAGTTCTTTAGCTGCATGATGGAGGAAAACAGCTCCGTTAGTGAGCACGCACTCAAAATGTCTGGGTACGCCGATAAGCCTGTGTCCTTGGGAATAACGATTCCCATTGACTTAGGCATACATCATGTTCTCCAATCTCTGTCACCTAGCTACAAGAGCTTCGTGATGAAGTATAATATGCAGGGCATGAAGAAGTCTCTTCTCGAGATTCTATCAATGCTTAAGACTGCAGAAGTGGAGATTAGGAAAGAACATCAAGTGTTGATGATCAATAGGACCACCGGTTTCAAGAAGACAAGAAAGGCAAGCATAAGGGAAAGAAGGGTGGAAATTCTGTTGCCGCGCCTGAAAAAAAACCCCGAGCTGGCCCTAAGTCCGATACCGAGTGTTACTATTGCAAGGGGACTGGCCATTGGAAGCGCAACTGCCCCAAGTATTTGGCGGACAAGAAGTCTGGCAAGGCAAAGAAAGGTATATGTGATATACATGTTATTGATGTGTACTTGACTAGTACTCGTAGTAGCACCTGGGTATTTGATACGGGATCGGTTGCTAATATATGTAACTCGGTTCAGGGGCTACGGAACAAGCGACAACTATCAAGGGATGAGGTCAGGATGCGGGTCGGCAATGGATCCAAAGTTGATGTGATCGTCGTCGGGACGCTACCTCTCCATTTGCCATCGGGATTAGTTATAAACCTAAATAATTGTTATTTAGTGCCTGCACTGAGCATGAACATTGTATCTGGATCGTGTTTGATGCAAAGTGGTCATTCCTTTAAATCTGAAAACAATGGTTGTTTGATTTATAAGAATGATATCTTTTATGGTCATGCACCTATGTTGAATGGTTTATTTCGGATAGATCTCGATAGTAATATTACACACATTCATAATGTTAATGCTAAAAAGATTAAACTTGATGATGATATGTCTACATATATGTGGCACTGCCGTCTAGGTCATATTGGCGTTAAACGCATGAAGAAACTCCATTCTGATGGACCTTTGGAATCACTTGATTTTGAATCATTTGATACATGTGAGCCATGCCTTATGGGCAAGATGACTAGAACGCCGTTTTCCGGTTCAATGGAACGGGCGACAGATCTATTGTAAATCATACATACTGATGTGTGTGGACCAATGAGTGTGTCAGCGCGAGGTGGATATCGTTATTTTTTTACTTTCACAGATGATTTGAGTAGATACGGGTATATCTATTTGATGAAACACAAGTCTGAAACTTTTGAAAAGTTCAAGGAATTTCAGAATGAAGTGGAAAATCATCATAATAGAAAGATCAAATTTCTACGGTCTGACCGTGGAGGAGAGTATCTAAGTTACGAGTTTAGCACACACATGAAAGAGTGTGGAATAGTTTCACAACTCACGCCTGCCAGAACACCACAACGTAATGGTGTGTCGGAACATCGTAATCGTACCTTATTAGATATGGTTCGATCTATGATGTCTCTGACTGACTTGCCACTGTAATTTTGGGGTTATGCACTGGAGACAGCTGCATTCACATTGAATCGGGCACCATCTAAATCCGTTGAAATGACACCGTATGAATTATGGTTTGGAAACAAACCTAAGCTGTCATTTCTTAAAGTTTGGGGATGTGATGATTATGTGAAGAAACTTCAACTGGATAAACTCGAACCCAAAGCGGAAAAATGCGTCTTCATAGGATACCCTAAGGAAACAATTGGGTATACCTTCTATCACGGATCCGAGGGCAAGGTTTTTGTTGCCAAGAATGGATCCTTTCTTGAGAAGGAGTTTCTCGCGAAAGGTGTGTGACATGGGTATACCCTATAGGTACTCGAGCTTGGTATATACGGTCCAAATACGTACAGGCCCACAGTGTCGCCAAGGCCCGGATGAAAGGACTCGAGTAACCTAGGGACTCTCGATTGCTTGAAGGACAAGAAGAAGCTAAAGATAGAAAGTTGTAACCGACTCGACCTGCTACCCGAGACCTAGCCTATCTATATAAAGGCTAGGAGGGGCGGCGAGAAGGACACACGTAACCCTAGTTTCCACCACCCTCGCCAGATTACATCTGCGCACCATTGTAACCTTCGGTTCCTTTGATAATTCCACGAGCAGACAAGCAGGAGTAGGAACCTCTACGAGGCCTGAACCTGGGTAAATCTTTGTCCCCTGTGTGCTTGTTTGCTAGACAATAGATGTCTCCAGTGCTCCCTCCTTCTCCAAAACCCAAGTCCATAACAATGGGCATTGATGAGTTAAACCCTCGTCAATTGGCGCCGTCTGTGGGAATTGGGAGTGCTGATGTTGCGGCTTCTTCGGCCCCATCAACCGTGATCTACAACTCTGCAACAGGGGAGATTCGCCAGCTCTTCGGTGCCTTCGACTTCACCGTCCACACGTCGGCTACTCTCCCGGCCTTCGAGTCCGTGGGCGACGGAATCAGCCTGGCGATTAGGGGGCTTTCGCTTCCAAGTTGGTCAGATGGGCACGCTTCGCTTGCCTGATCAGCCGACAGCACCGGCGATTGCCCCGACATCATGGTTCCTTCCATCGATCGGCACCCACAGCGAGCTCAACGCTCCGGTGGCAGCCGAGAACACGGTCAGCGACAGCAGTCGCGACTCTGATCTAAGCAATCTGGCCACTGAAGATGGAACCTACGGTTCCGGATCTGAAAGTTGTGGAAGCAACAGCTTCCCTAATCACTTCATGTGCGCCGTCATCAACGCGGGCGACACCTCCGCCAATCGCAGCAACGGTGGCAACACCGACAACGGCATTGATCAACCTAATCGCGGCAACGGTGGTAACACCGGCAACGACACCGATCCACCCAACACCGGCAACAGTGGTAACGGTGGCAACGGTAGCAACGGAGGGGCAGTCGAACCTCCTAGTATGATCAACGAGCAAACCGGCGAACGCGTCATGATCAGGCTCAACGAGCAAGAGTGGGATCGCTGCCGTGAAGCCCTACGAGGTGCACCTCTACCCTTCGGGTCCCTGCAAGAACTGCTGATGGGCTACCACTGGCTCCTAAAAGAGGAATTGAAGCGCCAAAAACAAGCAATCGTGCAACTTGAGGCGCGTAAAAAGGCAGCAGATGAATCAAGCCTTCGCCGTGCTGGGCTCTCCTCCTACGGAGGATCCTCCTCAAGAGGCAACGAGTACCTCGCCAAGAAGAGGCAGTCACAGATGGCTCACCTCACCGAACAAGAGCGCATAGAGGGCACGAAAGTCCTCGACTTCGGCTCTATGATAGTCGACACGAGAGGCAACGTGGTTCCCAGGACACCGCAAGCCGCGGTGACAGCAGCCACCATGTACCTCCTCAATAGCAGCCACCAGTTGGAGATCCCTGAACGGCCATGCACCGATCTATGATCATGGGCCTGGGGCTAATCGAGGCCGCCCTCAACAAGGAACCGGTACTAGACCCAAAAAAGGGAAAAGCGCTACTCCTCGCCCTCGTCCGGTGATGACAGTCACGACCTGTCTCGACGCTGCCGCTCACGGCGACATGACCGCGACTACGATGCACGCGACGAACTCACGCAGCGCAAAATCGACAAGTCAAGGGCACGACGTGCTCGGTCGACTGACTCGGAAGAGGAAGATGGCGAGATCTGCGGCGCCAGATGCTTCAGCAGATCCATCAGGCAAAAGTGAATGCCTAAAGGGTTTAAACTCCCATCGGAGAACCCGAAATTTGACGGTCTGCAGGACCCCAAGATTTGGCTGGAGGATCACATTTCCTCCATCAGGCTACATGGAGGCAGTCGAAGTACTGCCATGCAATGCTTGCAGCTATAGCTGCAGGGCGCCGCCCGGGCATGGCTCAATAACCTCCCACGCGGATACATTCGCAGTTGGGATGAGCTGGTCTACAGCTTCCTGCGCAATTTTAAGGGCACGTACAAATGCCCTGCCTCAATCGAAGAACTGAGATGCTGCCAGCAAAGATCTGGCGAATCGCTGCGCTCTTACATCCAAAGGTGGTCCATCATCAATAACTCCGCGGAGAACATCTCGGAAGACCGCGCGATTGATGCATTCAACGATGGTGTCCGCCGCATGGAACTCAGGGAGGAGCTAGGACGCTCAAAGCCCCAGACCATCGACCACCTGATGGAGATTGCGAATCGGTGGGCCGATGGAGAAGATTCGGTGAAGAATCACGTTCACTCGGATGAATAGGCAGAACTCGAACGAAGACGCGACCGCCAGCAAGCGTCGCATGCGCTTCTACGACGATCGCGACGACGTCAACATGGTCGCAGCCGGCTACACCGATAGACGCGACGATAACCGCAATAGCAGATACCGCAGCGGCGGATACCGTGACTCCGAGAAAACCACGCAAGTGTGGCAACGCTGCACTCGCGATGAGGCACCCGCGACCTCCATCGAGGACAAACTATCCGGGCCATGCACGGTACACTTCTACATCGACAAGCATGATGGCAAAAGAAAGTCCAGCCACCTCCTCAAGGACTACAGCGAGTTCCTCAAGCTACACGAGGGATTGGTTCGGATGAACCGCAATGCAGTCGAAAGAGGCTACGAAGCCTCTCTAGGCGCAGTGGCACATGGCGCACCACCACCACCACCTGGGCCACCCCCGAACGGAGCTGGACCGGACCAGCACCACGGAGTCGAACCGTACCCACGGGCCATGGGTACCATGATGATCCAAAAAGGGCGCCCCTCTAATAGGGTGCAGAAGGCCATCACTCGCCAAGTCAACTTGGCCATACACTCGCCACCACCCACCACTGAGTACCTCAGTGGCAGTGAGTCGTGCATTACCTTCGACAAACACGACCACTCGCCTCAAGTACCTCGCCCAGGTCATTGCCCCCTCGTACTCGAGGCGCAAATTGGAGGCTTCGACATGAGTCGCATCTTCATGGATGGCGGAAGCGGCATCAACCTCATATTCGCGAGTACCTTGCGAGCAATGAGGATCCCTCTAACCTTCTTGGAGGCATCGGACACAATGTTCCACAGCATCGTCCCGGGGAAAGGCGTATACCCCCTGGGCAAAATCAACCTCGATATCATCTTTGGCACGCCGAAGAACTTCCGCCGCGAGCGCATCGACTTTGAGGTCGTCGACTGGCCCTCACAATACCATTGCATCCTCGGGGGTGTCGCATTCGCTAGGTTCATGGCAGTACCCCACTACGCCTACCTGCAGATGAAAATGCCAGGTCCCAATGGCGTCATAACAATCAACGGGAACTTTGAGCGATCTGACGCTTGCGACAGGGAATTCAACAGAATCTCCCAGTCCTTCGGTATGCAGGAGGAACTCGCAAGACTGAAGGAGACGACAAACAACAGTCTGCCTCCCTTGAGTAGGCCAAGCTCACCCGATCTCTCCTTCGACTCATCCGTGCACACAAAGAAGGTGCAGGTCCATCCGTCGGATCCTGCCAAGACGGCCCTCATCGCCAACAACTTGAGTCCCGCATAGGAACTCGTGCTCGTCGAATTCCTCCGCGAGCACTGGGAAATTTTTGCCTGGTGTCCTGCGGACATGCCAGGAGTTCCCAGGGAATTCGCCGAGCACGCACTCAACGTCAACCCCGACGCAAGGCCAGTCAAGCAAACAATCAGGCGACTGTCTGAGCCACGAGCGCAGGCAATTGGAATGGAGATCAACAGACTCCTCGAGGCCAAATTCATACGCGAGATCAAGGAAAGCACTTGGCTCGCCAATACGGTGCTGGTACCAAAAAAGGACACGGATATCCTACGGATGTGCGTGCACTTCACTTCTTTAAACAAGCACTGCCCAAAAGATCACTTCCCGCTGCCACGGATCGATCAGATCATCGACTCCACCGCTGGATGTGAGCGCCTCTGCTTCCTCGACGCCTACTCAGGCTATAACCAAATTCGAATGAAGGAGGAAGATCAGGAGAAAACAGCATTTACAACGCCCTTTGGTGTGTTCTGCTACAACACAATGCCCTTCGGGCTAAAATACACGGGAGCCACCTACCAGCGATGCATCCAGGCTTCCTCAAGGAACAACTAGGTCGCAACATCCAAGTCTATGTCGATGACATAGTAATCAAGACCAAGGAGGAAGCCTCTCTAATCGATGATTTGCACGAAACCTTCGCCAACCTCGATCGCTACCGGATCAATCTCAATCCGGACAAATGCGCCTTCGGCGTACCATCTGGGCAGCTACTCGGATACCTCATTTCTGCGAGGGGGATCGAGGCGAACCCGAAGAAGATAAAAGCCATACTGGCCATGGAGAAGCCGAAGAACATAAGAGGCGTCCAGCAACTGGCCGGACGAATCGCGGCCCTCAGTCGATTTATCAGTCGGATGGGTGAAAAAGCACTGCCCTTCTACCAGCTCCTCCGCAAGACCAAAAATTTGAGTGGACCAATGAAGCACAAGAAGCATTCGAAGATCTCAAGCGCTTGCTATCCACATCTCTAGTACTGGTGACTCCACGAGAAAGGGAACCACTGTTGCTGTACATCTCCGCCACCAACCAGGTGGTTAGCACAGTGCTCGTCGTCGTGCGAGCTGAGGAAAACAAAGTCCATAGCTTACAACGCCCGGTATACTACCTCAGCGAGGTCCTCACGCCAACAAAACAGTGGTACCCGCACTACCAGAAGCTGGCATACGACGTCTTTATGACCGCCCGGCGACTGTGCCACTACTTCCAGGAGCACCCAATCGTGGTAGTCAAACGACGCCCCGTTGGGGCATATCCTCAATAACCCCGACGCCACGGGGCAAGTCGCACTTTGGGGGATAGAGCTGTCTCCACGCGACATCACATACGAAAAACGCATGGCCATCAAGTCGCAAGTTCTCCCTGACTTTCTCGTGCACTGGATGGAGAACCAACTCCCGGACAAGCCAGATATGTCCTACCTCTAGACAATGCACTTCGATGGGTCCAAACGGAAGGACGGAGCAGGCGCAGGTGTCATATTGACATCACCTCAAGGGGACAAGCTGAAATATATCATGTGAATGCAGTTCATAGCCTCAAACAACGAGGCTGAAGATGAGGCCCTGTTACATGGGATGAGGATGGCAAAAGCCTGTGGTGCCAAAAGGCTCATCATATATGGTGACTCCAAGTTAGTCGTCAACCAAACAATGCACGAGTGTGACGCACTGAACGACAACATGATCGCGTACCACGACCTCTACGATACACTCGAGGGAGACTTCGATGGTTGCAAGTTGCGACACATAGGTCGCGAAAGAAACGAGGAGGCGGACACACTCGCCAACATAGGCTCTACCAGTGCCCCCATACCACCTAGGGTATTTCTCGAGCGCATATGCGAACGCTCCATCAAGCTAAAGGCCGCAGAGAAGAAAACAAGCGCAGCCACGGACTCGGGGGCTACGCCACCCAATGAGCCAATGTCACTCGATGACTTGGAGCTGGACACAGGACTTGAGGGACCAATGAGCATCATGTTGATCGAACAATCTTGGACGCAGCCGTACATTACGTACCTCCTCAGCAAGAGACTACCGGACGATCCGACAGATGCACAGCACATCGCGTGGCGCTCCAAGGCATTCGCCGTTCTCAACGGCAAACTGTATAAACGCAGCATCACAGGAGTGCTACAACGATGCGTCTCCATGGCTGACGGAAGATCAATACTCCTCGACATCCATGAAGGGACCTGCGGGCACCACGCAGGCAGTCGTGCCCTCGTCGCCAAAGCTCTACGAGCTGGATTTTACTGTCCCACGGCCATGCGCGACGCCAAGGACATAGTCCAAAAATGCAATGCTTGCCAGCGATTCGCGGACAAGCCACACGTACCAGGCGCAGAGCTATGTCCTATTCCATTGGCCTGGCCCTATGCACAATGGGGGCTTGATATGGTTGGCAAGCTACCAAGATCCTCGCGTGAAGGCTACATCTACCTCTTAGTAGCAGTCAACAAATTCACCAAGTGGATCGAGGCCATGCCAATGACCAACCAATCAGGGCACAGCACAGTCAAGTTCTTCGAGTCCATCGTCTATCGCTTCGGCGTGCCACATAACATTATTACCGACAACGGGACGAACTTCACATCCAAGGAGTTTCAAGAATTCTGCGATAACCTAGGGATCAACATCAGCTATGCCTTAGTGGCGCATCCACAGACCAACGGTCAGGTGGAAAAAGCAAACGGGCTCGTCTGCAGCGGCATCAAGAAGCGACTCCTGCGACCACTCGAACAAGCGGCGGGTTGCTGGCCAGATGAGCTGCAATCCGTACTCTGGAGTCTACGTACAACTCCAAACAGCGCCATGGGCTACACGGCATTCTTTATGGTGCACGGAGCAGAAGCGGTACTACCTGCCGAGGTACGGTACAAAGCGTCGCGCGTGGTCGCTTACAGCGAACAAGAGTCATCCCTTGCACTCGAGGATTCCGTCGACCTCCTTGACAAAGCAAGGGAAATCGCCGCGAAAATATCAACAATCTACCAGCAGAACTTGCACAACTACCATAGTAGAAGGCTTCGCCCTAGATCCTTCGTCGAAGGTGACTTGGTCCTGCGACTGAAATAACAGGGGCATCTCAAGCTCGAGTCCCCCTGGGAAGGACCGTACGTGATTATAGAAGTAATCCCAGGTGGCGCCTATCGCCCTCAAGATTTAGAGACAGGAGTCGCATACTTCAACCCTTGGAACGTCGCACAACTGCGACGCTTCTACCCTTAGTCGTTTTTCTTTACTTTTACATCGCAAATAAGGCTACTCAGCCAAGGCTACTTAGCCGCACATTGTACTTCATACTATTCCTCGAATAAATAAAAGCTAAGTGCCCCGAAACTCTGTGCTCTCTTTTACTTTGTCAATTTTCATACTCGGGGGCTACGCCACCCTATATACATATGTTCTTCGAAAAAAACGCGACATCATGAGTAGCTGGCACATCAATCGAACCCCTTAACACAAACTCAACCCAGCTGCAACACACCTGACAGGTTGACAAGGGAACGAGATAAAAAGATGGCTAGTCTAACGAAAAGGACTCGCATAAGTGCAACGCACCCCACGCTTATAAAGCTATTTGTACACATTCAACAATAAATTATCTATAAATATATATGAACTTTACAACACAAGTACACTTATGTGCAGGATACATATTTGCCTACCCTTGCAACAAAAGAACATTAGTTTGTTCCTCGAAGAAGTCGACGATCTCCTCGGCTGGGCGGTCCACCGCCTGATAGTGCGGCACCATATTCCAGGAAGATCCTGCTGGTGGTGCCGGTGGCGCAGAGGCAATGGCGGCGACATCCACGTCAGGCTTGTGCAAACGCACTATTGAGAGGGCAGCCTTGGCACCAGCCACCAACTACTGCCTCACGCACTCGCGAACCACGGACGTATCTTGAAATTTGGTCAGGAGAGCCAGCAGGCTTAACGAAGTATCATCCAGCGGGAACATCGCCCGATAGATGTTCTTCAAACACGACTATGACTTCTTTAGAAAGAGCAGCACTCACGAGGCGCGATCCTGCAGGGTTGCCAATGCAGTCGCACGATCATGATCTACCCAGAAGTATCCACTCTCCTGAGGTTGCTCCTAGGTGAGATCATGAAATCGGATGGCAATCCTATCCCTCTCCTTCTGCGGATGGTGTGCACTAACAACTACACAAAGCAGCATCAATAGCATGAGTACAACGTACCATTGCGACTAACTACAAAGGAAAAGATGAGGTTGAGCAAACTAACACTTAAACTGGTCGCCCAGCTGCGTCACCTCACCAAGCAGATATTGCTCGCGGGCGGCGGCTTTTTCAGCCTTCGACTTCCACACGTCCGTGCTACCGCGGATCACGGGTAACTCACGCTCCAGTTGCTTAACGCGATCACAAAGTCGCGAAAGCAAGGACAGCTCCTCTACCCTGGAGCGTGGTGGTGCCACTGTATCCTCAAGAGATGGCGAGTCCTGGGTTCCCCCCACAGGACCACTTGAGGTACCCTACCAAAAAGTCAAGCCAGAGGCAAATAAGGCGACCAACTTAACACAAAGCAACAGATGCATTCAAGATCAGCATAAAGTATCCACAAACACACTCGCCAGCAGGCATATTCTCCAATCAAAAGGACAATTCATCAACTATTACAAAATCTAACTACGGAGCAGCTGGCTTCTTCGACTTCGACGGCTTCGGGGGCTTCATCAAGTCCGTGGAAGTATCAGACGCCACAGACTTTCCGCCAGCTCCTGAGGCCGAAGCCTTCGCGACCTTCTTAGCACGCTGGAGCTCCTCCGAATACTTGGCAACGGTATTTATCAAAGAATGGCCATATTTTGCACAGGCAGTCGCAAAGGGAGCGAATACTACCTGCTGACCATCTGCGCCAACAGGCATCGTCTTCGACACCACAGAGGGATCTATCTCGACTCCATGGGCTTGCACCATGGCAAGTGACATGGTGGTGTCAGCCGCGCGGAGGGAGTTCTTGTATGTGGCAGGCACACCCCCGGCGAGTGACTCCACCAGCTCGTCCACATTGTCGACCAGCTCCGCCTTTGGCATCAGCTCCTCCCGGAGGCGACTAAAAGTAACATTGGCCTTGGACAACGTATTTTGGACAGCGGCGCTACGGTCCTCGACTGCAGACACCGCACCCGCTAGAGCGTCATCGCGGCAAAGGGCCTGCGGGTCAAAGCTCAAATCGCCAGCATCTGCACAGAAAACCCACACATGGATGAAATCTCTAGCGCCACCGGCAAAACTACAGATGCAGAGAGGGACAACAATAAAATATCTACCGGCAAAGGTACCTGAGAGGGCCTTGGCGACTGAGAACAGTTGCTCTTCGAACAACTTTTCCCTAGCCAAAAAGGAGGCACGTAGATCCTCTTCGCGCTTCTGTGCATCATTACGAGCCGCGATTGCCTCGTCGCGCCCCTTCACAGCTGCGGCTAACGTCTTTTCCAAGGTGGCGACGTTGCGGAGTAAAGCATTATGCTCAGCTACATGGCAACCAAAAGTTGACTATCAGTCGACTATACCAAAGAGAGGAGACGAAAAAAATAAGTGTCAAACGCTCACTGTCGATGACACGGTGACGCGACTCCAGCAATGCATGTTGGCGACCCATTTCCATCACTTGCTCCGCCACTTGCGCGGCTTCCTTTATAAGGGGCTATCGCACAAAACAAGGGATCAGAAAGGGCAACAGAAAACATCGACTGCCACACTAAAAAGAAAGGAAGATATACTCACATGGTCCTCTAGCGACTCCGAAGAGGTTTGCTGAACCATCATCCGAGCAACCATTCGATGCCCCCCTACATGAGGAGAGCTCGAAGAATTGTGCCCGGAGTGGGCCGCTACCGGAGGAGAAGGAGCACGCTCGACCTCTACCTTGTCCCTTGAAGTCGCGACTCCCGATTCTTTCAAAAACTCGACGTCGCCAGAAGATGACGACGCCTCTTGACTACAAGACCAAGTCCACATTGAGAAAAGGGCAAACTCCAAGGCAAAACCAACAAGAAGAAAACAAAAAAGAATGAATGACCTAGCAAACTTACCAGTTAAAGTTGTCAAGATCAAACGTGGCCGCCGCCGATTCCGACGAAGACTCCTTGGGCAATCGCATCTTCTTGCGAGAAGACGGTGCCACAGCCCTCACAGGAACGGCTGGAATTGGCGACTCCGCACCAACATCCGTGCCTCCTGGAGTCGAAGGAGTCGACGCGTTGGAGTCCTTGTTACGCGAATGCTTGCGAGTATCCGAGCTCTCGGACTCGGGGGCTTCCCCTTCCACATCAGAAGGAACAGTCGACTCAGACTCGTCCTCTTCCAAAGCTTCACGAGGAATAATCCCCTCAGGGAGAGGAGGCATACAAGGCGACACCGCCCAATCCTGCATACAAACAGAACCAGTTAAGCAAACAGAAAAGCAATCGCAAAAATAAGCTACTACGTAGCACAACTATACCTCGGGAGGAGGATTCGAAGCATCAAAAGGAGGAACAACTGGTTCGCTTGGAAGTACATCCTTGACAGTGCACTTCGTAACTAGTCGAATCCTCTTATCCACCTCACTCGCGGACATGCCATCGGTAGACACGCGAGTGGCATCATCAGCGCCACTCCATTGAAACATGGGATGGACTCTAGCTTGGAGAGTCTGGACGCGACGGTGCAGCCAAGTCCTGATAAGAGCGCAGCCTCCCTCTTCTGCGCCTATGCGATTTTCGAGGTCGCAGACGCGCTGATACAGCACGTCCGTCTCCGCGAGTTCGCCAGGCATAACTACGTTCTTCCAAGAATGCATCTTCTTGCAGGGAGTCGCCGGATCGAAGGGCGCGAGTCCAAAGTGCTCATCTTTGGCCTTCTGATCGCGTACATAGAACCATTTGTCCCTCCATCCCTGGACGGACTTGGTACGCTTGATGTCGAAGTAGGTGGCAGATGGGTCGACATGGATGCTGCAACCACCTACGTCATAAACTAAAGAGCCAGATGCGGACTGACGCTTCAACTTAAACAAGCACTTGAAAACACCAAAGTGTGGCTTGATTCTGAGTTAGCACTCGCAAAGGGTAATGAAGCAGGTGATGTGGAGAATCGAATTTGGGGACAGCTGATGAAGCTGGAGCCCGTAGAAGCAAAGAAGACCCCTAAGAAAGGGGTGGAGAGGCAAGGAGAGACCTCGAATGACGAATGCGAGAAACATCACTCGAAAACCAGCAGGAGGAGTAGGAATGGTCTCACCGCTGGGGACGCGCGCATCGGCGACTACCGCAGAGATAACTCCATCCTGGCGAAGAAGACGGAGATCCGACGCCTTGATGATGGAGGGGCGCCATGCACCATTGGTCACGCGAGTGCCCGCGACCTTCTTCTTCCCGCTGGCGGCGGCGCTGGTGCCCGCAGCAGCGGAGCCACCCTTCTTCTTTGTCGCGGCGACGGTGGCCGTGGAATCAGCGGCAACACCTCCTTTCTTTTTCCCCATTGCGCGGCAGCGATGAGAACACAGAAAGTAGCTTGGAAATGAGCGAAGTTGGTCCAGTGCCGTGGAGGAGATGAGCGCAGGGAAAAGTAGAAAAACAGCAGCAATGGCGATGGTAGCAAGGAAGAAAGAGCGCAGATGGAAAATTACTGCCGCAGCACCGCTACTAAACCCCTGGGAGATGCAATCCAACGGCTGACAAAAACCCTATTGGACGCGTGGCACGCATTGTGCTGGACACGCGGAGAAGAGGAAGCGTGAACCGTCCCCCCACTTCTACCATTACGCGTGGAAATTGAGGAGGCGCAGTTAAAAATAAGATTACGCACACCCAGTCAAATCAAAGTCAGAAAGTAGGACCCACCGCTCGTCACGTCCCGTCAAGCTCGCTCACGCGAGCAAATGAGGTCATACAAGCATCAGCACTGACGTCACCAAGGCTACGCAGTGGAAAACTTTGACTATTTTTAGTGCTTGCTGGAGTCTTCGACTCCACCAAGCACTCGGGGGCTACTCCCATAGGGAGTGCTGGCCGTGCACCCTACGACTTTTTTCTTTCTTCTTGCAGGAACGGGGACAGTCACAAAAGCAAACCCAACCACTTGAAACACAATTCGATTATGGACATGGGTTACTCCCACAGGAAGCGCCGAAAACAAATTTGACTGAAACAAGCAGGCAAAAGACGACAGCAGTCGTGAAAGTATTTAGTCCCTGCCTGAGTCATCGACTGGAACAAGTAAGCAAAAAGACGACAGCAATCGCAAAAGTTCTTTAGTCCCTGCCTGAGTCTTTGACTCAACCAGGCACTCGGGGGCTACTCCCATAGGGAGCGTTGGTCGCGCACCCTATGATTATTTGCACAAAAAACTATGTGTTGATAAACATCCGCACTCACAATCTTTGGCGACACCGCCTCACAAATTTTCCGTACAAAGAGACTACGTCTCCTGGGACGCCCGAATCGTCTCCGCGATGATAAAATTCAGATGCCGCGCCTACGGCGTGAAGGTAAGACCTGAATAAGGCCTCGCAACGCATTTAACTGCACACTACCAAAAATGTATCCGTGCCTGTAGGCACGATGAGCATGCCTTGACGGACGCGTCGAGTGCTCACACCCATATAACTGGAATTCGACTCCTGTAAGACCCCGCGGCCTAAGTCGAATTACGCCAGCACTTTTCCGGATTCGAGTCCGGGGACTCGAATTTGAGTAGATTGCGTTGTTTCACCCTAAAGTGGTTAACTGATACCGATACTTCGGTTATATCAGGCACGTATATTAACAATCCCTATGACACAAATAAAAGCAATCGAAATGTACTCATTTAGGCACTTGAAGGCTTCAAAAGTCCTTAGTCGAATCTGCGATTCCACTGGACACTCGGGGGCTACTGACATGGGTATACCCTACAGGTACTCGAGCTTGGTATATACGGTCCAAATATGTACAGGCCCACGGTGTCGCCAAGGCCCGGATGAAAGGACTCGAGTAACCTGGGAACTCTCAATTGCTTGAAGGACAAGAAGAAGCTAAAGATAGAAAGTTTGAAGGGGAAAACCCTAACTTGTAACCGACTCGACCTGCTACCCGAGACCTAGCCTATCTATATAAAGGCTAGGAGGGGGCGGCGAGAAGGACACACGCAACCCTAGTTTCCACCACCCTCGCCAGATTACATCTGTGCACCATTGTTACCTTCGGTTCCTTCGATAATTCCACGAGCAGACAAGCAGGAATAGGGACCTCTACGAGGCCTGAACCTGGGTAAATCTTTGTCCCCTGTGTGCTTGTTTGCTAGCCGATAGATGTCTCCAGCGCTCCCTCCTTCTCGAAAACCCAAGTCCATAACAATGGGCATTGATGAGTTAAACCCTCATCACAACAGGATAAACTCGAACCCAAAGCGGAAAAATGCGTCTTAAGCGCCGGTTTCACTCCATCCGCGAGCATGTGACAACAATGGAGCCATAGCCAACACAAAGGAACCAAGGTCTCACAATAATTCCAAGCATATTAAGCGCCGGTTTCACTCCATCCGCGAGCATGTCAAGGATGGATATATAAAGATTTGTAAAGTACACACGGACCTAAATGTAGCAGATCCGTTGACTAAAGTTCTCCCTAGGGCAAAACATGATGAACACCAGAACTCCATGGGTGTTAGATTTATCACTATGTGAACTATATTATTGTCTCTAGTGCAAGTGGGAGACTGAAGGAAATATGCCCTGAGAGGCAATAATAAAGTTGTTATTATATATCCCTTATATATGATAGATGTTTATTTTACATGCTAGAATTGTATTGATCAGGAAACATCAATACATGTGTGTTTAATAAACAAAAAGGGTTCCTAGTTATGCCTCTCTTATAGACTAGCTTGTTGATTAACAAGATGATCAAGGTTTCCTGATCATGGACATTGGATGTTGTTAATAACAAGGTCACACCATTGGTGGAATGATGTGATGAACATTCATCCGAAGTATAGCATTACGATCAAGTCATTATGTTTATATTGCTATAACATCATACGAAGTAATCTTTATCCTTAGACCATGAGATCATGTTAATTGCTAACACCGGAAGAGTATCTTGATAGCATCAAACGTCACACCGTAACAGGGTGACTATGCAGATGGGTTCAGTACTACGAAGGTGTTATGTTGAGGCTCATGGATCAAGAGTGGAATTTGTTAATCCCGATGATGGATATATATACTCTGGGCCCTCTCGGTGATATCACATTAAGATAGCTTGATCAGAGAAGGGTCTCGATCATGTCTGCATTATTCGCGAACCGTAGGGTGGCACACTTAAGAGTTACTGGACACCATTTTGGAGCACATATGTTTCAGACGAAAGAATTGCAAAGCGGAGGAATTGTTTCAATAGAAACCGGAAATTGTTTCGGGTGAAATTGCAGAAAGAGGTTCTGCATGTGATATTGAAATATTGCAAGGGGCTATATGTGAATGTTTGTTAATTAAAGTAATTAACAAAATTCTGAATAAATTTAATAAAAGAGTTTTATTAAATGAGAGAGCATTAAATTTGGAGAAATTTAATGCATTTAAAGTGGAGACTTTAAAAGGGAATGTGAAGAGGCATTTTAATGTGGAGGGGTTACCACCACATGAATGGGGGAGGTGAGGGGTCACCCCCCCATGTGCCGGCCATGGAGAGAGGGGGCACCCCCCTCCTCCTATAAAAGGCCACCCATTCCCTCCTTCATCCTCACACCTCCTTGTGAAGGATCTCTCTCCCCCTCTAGAATTATTCCCCCATGGTCTCGGATTAGCGAGATACATGTACCCGGTGGCATTTCGTCTAGAAGGAGTTGCTGCTTCCGCTAGATCGCTGGAGCGAGGAGGTGGAGGTTGTCCGGTGGCTTGAACGTGTGTGCGAGTACGGATGCGCTGATGAGTTGCAGCGCTCGGACTTCCTCACGATCTTGAGATCGGCAAGTGTACGACTACATAAACCACGAGTTTCTACTCGTTAACAAAACTCGTTGTCTTCGAGGATAAGTTCTCGTGGGATGTATATCCACCCGTTGCTTTGTACCTAGTAGATAGATCTTGGCGTGTAGTTCACACCGTAGGAAATTTTTTGTTTTCTATGCTGCGGACCCAACAGAAAGATATTGTGGAAAGAACTTCTAATGATGTTAAAGTGATTATTAAACACTTTCAAATGGTTCAAACTCAAATAGATCAACTTGTTAAAGTGCAAAATGACTTGCTAGTTAATGCTGCTAAAGAAAAACATGCTTATGAAATTAGAACTAGAAGTGGTGCTGCTACCCAGGATCCTCTATATCCTGAGGGGCATCCAAAAGAATTGAGCAGGATTCTCAACAAGCTGAAAATAGTGGTTCTAATCGTAAGAAAAGGAAAAAGAAACATAAAACTATTGTAGAACCCTCTGAACCTGCTATAGATCCTAATAGTATATCTATCTCTGATGCTGAAACTGAAAGTGGTAATGAAGAACATGAAGCTCCTAATGATGAAAAAGTTGAAGAAGAACCTGAAAAGAATACTAAATACACCAAAGAAGATTTTATTGCTAAGAAACATGGTAGTGAAAGAGAACCTTGGATCCAAAAACCTATGCCTTTCCCTGATAAGAAACACAAGTCAAAGGAGGATGAACACTATAATAAGTTTTGTGAGTGGATGAAACCTTTATTCTTGCAAATTCCTTTGACTGATGCTATTAAATTGCCTCCTTACTCAAAGTATATGAAGGACATTGTCTCGAATAAAAGGAAGATCCCTAATGAAGAAATTTCCACTTTGCTTGCTAATTATTCCTTCAATGGTAAGGTTCCTAAGAAACTTGGAGACCCAGGGATTCCAACTATCCCTTGCTCTATTAAGAATAGTTATGTTAGAACTGCTTTGTGTGATTGGGAGCTGGAGTTAGTGTTATGCCTTTCTCTCTCTATAAGAGGCTTCAACTTGAAAAATTGATACCAACTAATATATCTTTGCAAATGGCTGATAAATCTACCACTATTCCTGTGGGTATATGTGAGGATGTACCTGTTCAGGTGGCTCACAATTGCTTGATATTAACTAACTTTGTTGTGATTGAAATGCCTGAAGATGATAATATGTCTATTATTCTTGGGAGACATTTTCTGAATACTGCAGGAGCTGTTTTTAATTGTAATCAAGGAAAGGTGACTTTCAATGTTAATGACAAGGAACATATTGTCTATTTCCCCAAGAAGATTGAAATAACTTATGGTTTGAATTTAATTGAACATGTTGAGCACATTCAAGTTGGAGAAATATATTGTCCCATACCAAGAGAAAATTTTGAAACTATTATGATTGGGACCATTGCTATCAAGGTTGAGGTAACATAATCATTAGTGGAATACAAAGTTTTGTCTCATATGCAATTGTTTTGGTAGCAAGACTTGATCAACCTTGTTAACAAAAGGATTCCATTGAACAAAACAATGTTTTCATTATGATTATCTCCGTTTATTTCTATCCTTTGCACTTTAGTTTTTCCTTTCGTTTAGCTTTCTTTTTGTTGTTAGTTGCTTGCATGTTAGAGTGTCTTAGAACTTCTGTAGTTCTATCCTTGTTTTGTCTTTGCATCATTTCAAAAAAAAATCTGTCTGTCAGAAAATCATTCTTCTATTTCTAAAAAATGCCCAAAAATAAAGTGTCTCGAAAAATTCTAGAAAATTCATATTAAATTTTTACGTGAAAAAGGGGCAGAGGAGTACCTGGGAGGTACCAGGGGGGCCCACCAGGCAGGCACACCACATGGTGGCACAACTAGCCCTGGGTGGCGCCATGCCCTGGCCCCCCACTAACTCTCTCACCTGCCACTTTCTTCTCTCTCCCGAGTAAGCTCCAGTTCATTGCTCAAAATCGCATTCTTGTTGTGCTTGTTCTCGATTTTTTCAATCTCCTTGCTTAGCTCATATTTCTTGCTGAAATTTGGAGCATTTGTTCCTTGGTATGTGACTCCTCCCCTTGTCCAAGTAGATTTGTGTTTAGTGGATTATATCTTGAGTATTTTGCTGTTGTAGGTGACTGGTTATGAGAGCTTGTAAGCTTGCTTGATGCTTAGAGATATAGTTTTGATGCATGTTTAGGCCTCTTGCAAGTCCCTATGAGTAGAATCCTTCATTATATTTACTTTGCAATCACCTGTTTAATAGGTGTTTAAATTTCAGAATACCAAGCATGAACAACCATACTTTTGGAGAGATATTTGGGAGTGATGCACATAGGAGGTCGAGGCCCTCAAGAACAGCCTCTCAAGCTAGGCCATCATACAACGAAGATCTCATTGCAACTTGTATTGGTAGTGAAAGGGATGATGGGGATGCTCACCCATCCTCTTTTCCTTGTTTTACTTTCTTACAAGATGCAGGTATTCTTGATGATTTCTTGCTACTGATTGAGAGGGTTGGTTTGACCTCATATATGCAAGATGAGAGTGCGCAATACGCTACGCTCACCAAAACTTTTGTTGAGAGCTTCACGTTTACTAACACATCCTATCAGTCGACTGTCTGTTTTAAAATCTATAATCTGCCCTTCACCATGCCTTTGGAGAGATTTTGCAGTATTGTAGGTGTATGCATGACAGGGACCATGAAGAAAATTCAAGGGCGACCCACTGATTTGTTGGAGCTTTACCGAGGGGTGACCAATGATGATGACCACGTGGCGCAGCACGGGAAGATAAGAAATATCCAACTCCCTGCTCTTAGATACTTTGCATATTATCTTGCTACTAGTGTACTTGGTAGGGAGAACACAAGTAATATCTCCAACTATCATTTAGCATTCCTTGCTACTGCACTTAATAATGATACTCGGTACAATCTTGGCTCGCTTATTGCTCGCCGCCTAGCTGCTAGGGGGCCTATCTATGGGGGCATCATTGCCTCGCGTATAGTCGGTGCATTAGGTCTTTTAGTGGAGCTCAATGATACTATGCTGGCACCACAGAGGCTTGACCTTGTTGCTATGAAAACTCATCACTTTGTCACTGCTACTTCTGATTTGAATAGTCTAGTATATAGGATGCTTTTCACTGATGGGAATGAAAGGGAGATCCTTTTGCCACAGCCTTCTTTGTTTAGTGTTCACAGGAGACCGTGGTCGCGCTCCAAGGAGGAGGTGGACGAGCAGCTTTGCTTGCTGGGTTTCCACGAGCAGCACCAGGAGGATGTGCCCTCCTATGATTACTCCGCACATTATGGAGGGACGTACTCGAGCTTGCACTAGGACGAGGGTACTTCCTCATCATACCACGGTGACACTTCATCCTGGCCAGCTTGGGATTGATACCGACTTAGGCCAAAATCCTAAGCTTGGGGGGAGGTACGCCGACACCGCACTCATCTCCATATCATGTTGCGTCGGTACTTTGTATATTCATGTTTTCGTTCTCTCTTTAGTTTTCGTTCTTTCTTTGCTTTTGCTTTCTAAAACACAAAAAGACCAAAAATATTTCTGTTGTTTCTCTTTGGTTTGCTTCTTTTTCTTTTTGCCTTGGTTTGTTTTTCCCTTTTGCTTTGTTTGAACTATTTGAAAAACCCAAAAAGATTTTGCTTTGCTTGTTTTCCTCTTTGGTTCTTGTTTTAAAAAATCGAAAACACCAAAAATATTTGTCGTTCTTCTTTGGTTTTTGTGAGTTTGCTACAGGGTTCAACAGTCCTCAGTGGATATTGGTTTCACATTATTATTCAAGCCACACAAGTGAAGACCAATAATGAGGATTAATGACAACTTGAGGCATGGTAAGAGGCTGGTAACGAACTCTATTTGTTTTCATTTTTGTACATATACTCATCACTGTGGGCATCCTTAGTCTGTTCATGTAGGGTGTATGTTATCTTTGGATGCTTATTAGTTCTTGCTTTCGTATGATTAGCTCCAGCTCGCTAATAGTTTGTAGCATGTCCTATGAATGTTTGCTTGCATTATTCTATTCATAATTGGTATGACACCGTGGTATCCTCCTCTGAATGTTTCATTTGAATTGACTTGGCACATGCTCACGCATGCACATGACTGTGATAATCAGTTAAGCCTTGATGAATTATTTTGCCTTGAGGATCTTGAATCACTTTCATGCCATGATTAGTCCTATTTTGTTGCAAGCATGATTATGACAGTTATTGCTCTCTCGTTGGTTGCTCCCTTACTATTGCTAGCCTTCACTTACACTAAGTATGTTTTACTCAAGTTTCCAACTCCCTAAACCAAATATTTCCAAAGTGTCCACCATACCTACCCATTAGCATCATTTGCTACTTCCGTGCATATTCATTATGCCTTGTTTTCTTCCGAATAAAATGTTTGCTTGTTATGAGAAAATTAGTTAGTAAATCTCTCACGAACTTGATGGCACACTTTATTTTCTTGAACTTAATAAACCTGAACCATTGCGTCCTTCTTTGTTGCATATATGCTTGCGCTTTATAAGTTGAAGTTAGCAGAACCATGTTTCATGGGGAACGTTTTCAACATTTCATTGGTACTTAGTACCTAGTTGGTATCATGTTCTTTTGCTTATGGATCCCGGCGGTGTGAAATAAAAGTGGAACTTGTAAGATCATGGATTTTGTATGTATGTTAGAGAAACGCCTGGGCCGCTAGCCTAAGCCATGCCTAATCATGGTGGAAACTTGCAGCATAACCATAATGAGCATTCTATGAAGCATCCTCAATAAAAATCTATGCACATAGTAAATAAAAAGATCACCGAGATGCTCATTGTCTGCTTGCCTTGTTATTTTGATTATGGGATAGCTCCCGTGTCATGTGCAAGGGGTACCCCGTTGGCGGTTCTCTATGATACGTATATACTTACAATGACAAGAGCTTACCTGTGACTGAAGTTGAGTAGCATGAGGATCGGTCTTCGTAAGTAAGGGGCATGAGACTTCGATTTATAACTTGTCAAGCATATCCTCTTAGTTGTGTCACTTTAACCTTAACCATTTAAAGATGCTTATGATAGGGGAAATGAGAGCTCAAAGCTAACGAGTACCATACTTTCAGCATTTGGAAGCCTTTCAAAATTATTCAAAACTTTTCCCTTTACTTGTTGAGTCTCCATTTATTCTTTGAGCACCTTCTTGAGAGCATAGTTGTCATTCTTTGTGCTTGTCTCATTACTTGATTATTTGTGTTATGACTTTGATGCTTGTATCCTTGATATCTTTACTTCTAGTCATCACTTGAACTTCAGAGGTGCCTTGACATTCATAATCAAAGGCAAGCGAGATACCACTCTATCATACCTTTTTATGAGCATTGTAATGTTGCTTACGTTTATACTTCAAGCTACTTATTATTTTTGAGTTGGAATATCTTCATAGCTTGCAATTACTATTAAGTAGAATCAGTTGCATACTCTTTATTATGAACTGTCTAAGTAACTGATCGCATTGCTGATAATATTTACATCTTATGAAGCAAATGTGTTCGTGAAAGTTCTTTTATCGCACTCAGTTTTCAACTGAATTGCTTGAGGACAATCAATAAGCTAAGCTTGGGGGGGGGGTTGATACGTCCAAAACGTATCTACTTTCCTGAACACTTTTGCTATTGTTTCTCCTCTATACTTGTGTGATTTGGATACAACTAATGCGGACTGACGCTGTTTTCGGCAGAATTGCCTTGGTGTCTACTTTTGTTGCAGAAAATCCACTATCAGGAAAAATCCCGGAAAATATGCCAAAAATCCTATTTCACCCGAAGACTCTAGGAGCCAGAATATGAGACGGAGAAGAGCCAGGGGTGGCCACACCACCTGGTGGCGCGGGCCAGGGCAGGCTACGCCAGGGGGTGGTGTGGGCCCCCCACGCACCCCCTCGGCCTCTCTCTTCGCCTATAAGGAGCCTTCTGACCTAAAAACTTCGGGGGGTTCAAAAGAGAAGTATCTCATCAATTGGAACTACTAGAGGAGATGTCAGCCATCCACAATGTGTTCCATATCTCGTTACTTCGCAAATTCTTAGAAGTGCCGAAGAAGACCAAAGTATTCAAGAATATCGATCACCGAGCTGTTGATATCAACAAGGATCTGACGTAAGATTCAATGGAGCAACCATACCGAAGAAGAAGCCACTTGGGAGGAAGAAGATTACATTAGGACTGAGTTCCCAGATCTCCTTAGTTCCTAGTTTTCTTTCGTAAATCTCAGGACGAGATTTTGTTTAAGGGGGGAAGTTTTGTAACATCCCAAAACTTAATCCAAGGTAATCAAGATCAAATCAACCCAAATAGGGTTAACAAAAACTTTCCATTTAAAATGATTAAGCATGCATATGTGTATGCATTTAAATAGGAGTTTTTTTGAATTGCCATGTTTCAGTGATCTATTGATTGTAAAATGATTATAAGGTGAATTAAACATCATCTAGATCATTCCCAAACAAATCCCAAAGAAAAAGAAATCGAAAAGAATAAAATAAGGAAATGGTCATTTGTGCCATTTTAACTAACTAGCTTACTTTGGCTATTCCTAGAATTCAAATCTTAACAGAAACAATTATGGTTCTTTGCACCCCTTGCTAGTACAAGTAGTGATCTGCCAAGGCCCACTTTGTTTCATCCCCAAAACTTGCAAACACTAAATTTAAATGACATTTGAAAATTGAATGTAGTTCATATGTATAGATCACACTTATTCAAAAACCACTCAAATGAACTCCATTTTAAAATCCCAAGCAAACCTAGAAGCTTAAGCATCAGATGAGTCACTCCACCAAAAATCTCCCAAAAATTCAAAAACTTACCTCATGCGGCCATTGTGTTGAACAAGTGGCAGACAGAGATCAAACTGCCTAACTAACACTACTCCTAGTTAAACCCTTGTCCCCCATTGGACCCTCTCTACTCTCCTCTGTCCCCCCTGAGTCCAATCAAGTCCCTGATACGTCCAAAAAGTATCTACTTTCCCGAACACTTTTGCTATTATTTCTCCTCTATACTTGTGTGATTTGGACACAACTAATGCGGACTGACGCTGTTTTTAGCAGAATTGCCTTGGTGTCTACTTTTTGTGCAGAAAATCAACTATCAGGAAAAATCCCGGAAAATATGCCAAAAATCATATTTCACCTGAAGACTCCAGGAGCCAGAATACAAGACGGAGAAGAGCCAGAGGGTGGCGACACCACATGGTGGCGCGGGCCAGGCCAGATCGTGCCAGGGGGTGGTGTGGGCACCCCAGGCACCCCCTCGGCCTCTCTCTTCACCTATAAGGAGCCTTCTGACCTAAAAACTTCAGGGGGTTCGACGTTTTTCTAGAAGGAGTTCCGCTCCGCCGCCACCACCAGATTCTATGAAACAGCACCAGAAACTCCGTTCTGGCACCCTACCGGGACGGGGAATTGGAGGAGATCATCGCCATCATCATCACCATCGCTTCTCCATCGACCATCCATGTTTCCCCCATCTATGAGTGAGTAATCCCCCGCTGTAGGCTATGGGGATGGTAGGGATTGGATGAGATTGTTCATGTAATGGCATCAGATTGTTAGGGCATGGTTCCTAGTATCTTTTATTAGTGCTTTATGACTTTGTTGCGACTTGTTGTGCTTAATGCTTGTCACTAGGGCATGAGTGCCATGATTTCAGATCTGAACATGTTATTGAATCATTATGATAGTATTTTTTTGGTCTTATCTACAAGTTGTATACACACGTTGTTATTCGGAACCAATGGCCCCGAAGTGACAGAAATTAGGATAACCGGAGGGAATGGCTTTGATGTGAGGATCACATGTGTTCACGGAGTGTTAATGCTTTGCTCCGGTGCTCTATTAAAAGGAGCACCTTAATTGCCAGTAGTTCCCTTGAGGCCCCGCTGCAAATGGGCTGGCAGGACAAAAGATGTTGTGCAAGTTCTCATTGCGAGCATGTATGACTATATATGGAACACATGCCTAGGATTATCTAGTACTGGGATGCTTTATCTTATTTATCTGCAATTGCCTTATGTTCTGATTGCTATGTGAATTGTCTTGTCCATGAAACGCCCGTCCATCCATCGCTATGCCTACTACACTCGAATCCCACTTTTTACTGCTATTGTCACTACTATCTTTACTTTACTACTGCTATTACTTTGCTATTCCTACTACAAAACTGTCGCTACTGATAAACTGCTGTGAGCAAGATTGTTTCCAGGTGCAGCTGAATTGACAACTCAGTTGTTAAGGCTTATAAATATTATTTGGCTCCCCTTGTGTCGAATCAATAAATTGGGTTTCACTTCCCTCGAAAATACTGCGATACACCCCCTATACTTGTGGGTCATCAGTCCCCAACCAGCTTTCCCCTTAGCCGTTGCAATAGTGGCGCGCCACCCGAATGAGGTCACCGTCGGCCAGAAGCGGGAAGCACGCCAAGGACCGCGCCGTGACAAACCAGTGTGTCCACTAGTTCCGCCGAACCCTACCGCCGCCCACATTCCACCCCTCGATCAACCCCAGCCCCTGGACCACTCCCCAGCACCACCGCCCTTTCTCTCTGCGAGCCAGCCAGAGCGCGCCAGAGCACGATCGCCGCCAGCACACAGCAGACCGCCCCTTGACTCCATATCATACACGCCGCTCCACCTCGAGCCCAGCACCCTGCTAGACACGGTGTCCTCCAGAGCGCGTGAAGCCCCCAACCAAATGCCACCGCCCCTAGCGTCGCCATTATGCCATAGAGCACCGCCAGGGAACCACCCACCGTCTTCCTACCTCGCCCACGCCGGTAGCCCCATGTACCGCCCTCGCCGGAGACACCTGCCCACACCCGTTGGTCCCCTCGTCGCGAATATATAAGCAGGCCTCCCCAGCACGAATTCCACACACCATTCCACTCCCCTCTCACTCCCAGTCTTTCCCCACCTCTCGCCGGAGCAGCTCGAGCAGCAGGCCACCGGAATTTCACCGGAGGAAGCCGCTGTAGAGGAGGAGACGCTGCCGTCGATTCTGTCCACCGCAGCCCCTGCCGCGACCTTGCCTGAGTCCGTTGTTGCCATCCAGTTCGATCGCCCGCCTCGCCGCCCTAGCTGGAGCCCTGGTACGCCCCCAGTAGACCCCTCCGGCCGTTTAGGGTTCGGTCTCGCCGGCGACGAGTCCGTCATCGACGATGACTGTGAGCCGTTGATCCACGTTATAATCGTGTGGCCCAGATCGCTAGATACCGTTTCGGGTTTTAAGTCTCGCTGAAAAGAGGGACCAACCTGTTAGCCGCCCTCTGCGCCGCTGAGCGTCACTGGGTCGGCCCATTTCTTTTTTCGCGCTGTCCCATTAATTCAAATTAGGATTTTTCTATTTAGGCTTAAACTCAATTTTTTCCCTTAGATTAAATATCAATTCAGGAATATTTACTGAACCAAATTGAGTGATTCCAATTTTGTTGGAAAGCTTCTGAAAAGATCTATCCAAGACCGTTGGATTTAATTCATTTAGAGTTAGAGATCTCTCCTAGTAAAAATAACAAGACAGAAGCATTTGCACATTCAAACATTTTTATATATGCAACCATAATAGCTTTTGAGTTGATTCCAACTCTCAAAAATCACATTTAACCATACCTATTTGAATATGTAATAATATTAAGGTTTACATGCAGTGACTTTGGACTAGTACCAAAATAATGCTACATAGGCATTTATAGTCACTTTAAATCATTAATTATTAAACTTAAACTTATTAAAATATGAACCAACCTTTAAATCACATTCCCATATGTTAGAATATGTGGTTATGACATGTGTCCACATGATCCCATATTTTAAATGGAGAATATTAAATCTTAGTTAATTTCAATGAGTAGAAATTACTTTTCTCAAATAAAAAGAATGAAACTAGTTCATTAAATCTTGTGATGCTTGTGATGATACTAGATCATCAAAGGTGTGCCTTAGTGTGCTAAGTAGACTAGTTAAGTATTGTTTGGTGATTTTGTATCCCGTATGTATTTATAGATGATAGTACCGACCAAGCTTACGAGGAGGAGGAGTTCTACAAGAGGAGGAGGAAGAAAACTTCAACCACTGCACTACATAAGGCAAGCCTAGCACTTCAAGTAAATTGAGCAAGCTATTGTTAGAAAGCTAGAATTAAACAAGATAACCTAAGCAAGATGCATTAGGCATGCTTTGGTTATACCATGTTGACTTATACCTACTCCCAGTTTTATTTACAAGCTTTACTTCTTTTATTTTACCAAAGTCCTTTACTTGTTTGAAGGTAGCATCAAGAGTATAAAACTTGACCTATATAGTTAGACTTAGATGTCATTCTATGGCATGATATTTACATTAACATCCCACTTTAGTGAACACTCTTAACTTAGTAGTTGGAACAAAACTCAAAACTTGATTCACTTTAGATGGGAATACTTGGTGAAAATGAATTGTGAAAACCTTGGAATGATGAGTCATTCTATTGAGATGTTTTGACATGTGCTGAGAAACATAAATGGTTTATGATGATGAAAATGTTGGGGCATGAGCCTTAGCCCTTTTACAAAACTGATGGTTGGGTTCGGATGCAATACCATTCCAATTTTACTGTACAACCACAATACCTGAATTGGGTAAGGCTTAGCTGGAAGTTTATATGCATTAGTATTAGTTCCCTCACGAGAGAGGTTTGATCTGAGGCTACCTCTCAATTTTGCCCACCTATGAAGTGCCCAAGATGACAGATGGTCATGGTTGGGAGGCCATACTCATAGGAGAGGTGCTTATACTAGGGTGTGTAAAGGAAATGTTATGTTTGATTATCTGCATACTAAGTATGATGATTCAGGGTTATCCCTGACAGATGTATCGAATCTTGTGGTGAAAGTGTACCACCTCTGTAGAGTGTCAAACTATTCGAATAGCCGCGTCCGCGGTTATGGACAGTTGGAGTGGTCATACTGTTCCGTTGTCAGATGTTTTAAAAACAACTTATGAAATGAATTGTGACATGAATTGACCACAACAGAGTTTTGACTATGACGACTAAGTTCCCACTTAAGTGTTTTCAAACTTTATTTTATCTTTCTTTGTTTCTGAACTCAGCTTAGGTTCCAAACTTAAGTTTGCAAATAAACTTGGAGTTAGCAGTCCTACTAGAACTATACTACTTGTTAGTGGTAGTTTGCGAGTACTTAAAGAGTACTCATGGCTTTTGTCCCTGGCTATTCCTATGGCCAGACTATGAAGGAGACTACCAAGATGAAGGACAGCAGGACGGCTATGATAACTAGGACTATCTTCCATCATCAGCATTGCCTGTGACTCTGAAGATGGACCCGACCGCTACGCTATTTATTCCGCTACTTGATTGTACTAAGATTGGATCATGATATCCTCTATTTTGTTGTAAGACCTTATTATGGTTTGTAATGGATGATGTACTGTGATATCCAATCTTTTATGTCTCGCAAAAATGGTAATCCTGGGATTGCGATGTATGGCATGACTGGCATTTAGGATCAAAAATTCGGGTGTTGACATTCTTCCAGGTGCGAAGGAAATTTCATAAAATGACTTTTATCACTTAGAAATATCATATAATTATACTATATGATAGCTCTAATTGATATGTTCATATATGACTCCATGATTTGGGATCCTGTTGAAACAAGAACAAAATACCCACTCTATTTATGCAAAAACAAAAGGTAAATATGCTTCAATTTTGGACACATCAACTCCCCCAAGCTAGGCTCTTGCTCGTCCCCGAGCAAGATGGTGGATTACGGACAATATCATCATGTTCATGAGACACGAGCTATTACAATAATTGAGGTAGAAATTGAAGAAAGAATACAATGTTGGATGTAGAGATATGTTGGGGGTATTACCATACCCTTACACATCACATAACCTAGAGGCTTCCACACCTTTTTTAGTATCAATGAAATTATAAGAAGCTACTAGTGATTAAACATATCATATAATCACGGGGTTTAAAGATATGTAGCACTAAGTTTAGTAGTGAAGATTCATGATCATTTTCTTTTTCTCTCTTTTTTATATGTTTGATTGTTTTGATAGCTGCTTTCTTCTTCTCTTTTGATACTTGTATGTCTATATTTTTACTTGCTCCCTTTTCTATTTTTCTTTTCAGCAAGATATTTGATCATGCTCACTACTTCAATGGCTTTAGAAAACTCTTAATTATAATATGCTACCAGAATTCTTCTTCTCATAACTTAATCAATACTTCTATTGATGTGGAAGTCCCTAAAATTATGACAGCTATACAAGTATCATAACACTCAACCTTGTTCAATCATCTAATATAATAATCATGAATCAAACACAACTTCAATTATCATAAAGTCTCATAACTCTACGGATATAATTCTTCTCTTGAACAAAGGGAACTCGAAGTTGATGCAACTAATGCAAATTTATAAATTTAAACCTAACCATGCATACAAAAAAGTAAATATGCAAAACCTATAAGATAGATTACACGGTTCTCATAGATCCCCCCAAGCTTGGAGTCAAGCCGGGTGGATCAAATAATCCCTCGTGATTACTTACTCCTTTTTGAGAGTAAAGAAGTCAACATCTTCCTCTTCATCATCTGCCTTGAGTTGCGGGCTTGAGAAATACACGTGAATCGAGTAGACATCTCTATGATGCCGACACGTAATTCTTTGATTGCCTTTTTAAAAGTTCTCCTATCATTGGCCATCTCCATAAGATCTTGGTCAGGAGTTGTACTCTACAGTCGATGTCATTGACGTTATTTTCAAGATATTTTCCCATCATCTAGTAAGAGTCAAATCCCTCCCCAATGGTCTCAACACAAGCCTTCAAAATCTTTTCAAGGTTCTTAATATTTTCTCGAATCTCATCTCGGTCTCCCCTTTTCTTGGAAGTGGTTTCCGAAGGTGATTTAAGAGAAGATCCATGAAGGTTATACCTGCAGGGGTTGAGTGGAGATTCTCCTTTATTCCTTCCTTGTTCCACGTGCCCGAGCATCTCCAATTTCTGCAGGAACATATCTTCCCAATTGGGGAGTGGAACCACTCGTGCGAACTCGCGGTTGGAGGAGCATGAAGTATCTCCTTCAGATCCCTCCTTCTTGGATTGTCCTTCAGCGACGTGCTCCTTCTTGGCCCATATTTTCTTAATACGAAAAGGCTGTATGGACCTTGAGTAATCAAGTGAGCTCTAAGGTTTCATTGTAAAGGACAGAAAGAAGTTCTAGATCTAAAATAAGATGGAAGGGAATGAGAAGGAAGCAAAAGTGCAAATTAAAAAGAAAAATCGGTAGGTTAAGAGGGCTAGAGTTGGTCGCGAGCTTTGGTACGGGAGGGTGATACATTGCAAATGTATCTATAATTTTTGATGTTCCATGCTTGGTTTTATCTACTTTCTTGTGTTTTGTTCCAACTTTGGAGTACTTTTCATATGATTTCTTGGACTAACCTATTAACAAGATGCCACAGTGCCAGTTGCCTGTTTTCTGCTATTTTTGGTTCCAGGAAAGTCAGAAAATGAATATTCTTGGAATTGGATGGGACAAAAGCCAAAGTCGATATTTTACCGGAAGACTCACGGAGCCAGAAGACGAGACGGAGAGGGGCCAGGGGCTAGCCACACCACCTGGTGGCGCGGGCCAGGCCAGGCCGCGCCAGGGGATGGTGTGGGCCTCTCTGGCACCCCCTCGGTCCCCCCTCTCACCTATAAGAGCCTCTCGATGCATAAACCCTAAATAATCAAGCCTCCAGCCATGAAAAGTTCCGCAGCACCGCCGCCACCGAAGGGGAGATTCGGGGGACAGAAAGTCTCTGTTCCGGCACCCTGTCGAGATGGGGAAGTGCCCCTGGAGGCATCTCCATCGATCTCCACCACCATCTCCATCACCATTGCTGATTGCCATGATGAGGAGGGAGTAGTTCTCTCTCGAGGCTAAGGGTTCTACCGGTAGCTATGTGTTCATCTCTCTCTCTATGCATGATCTTATTGAGATCATGAGCTTGTAATCTATAGATCTACCTTGCTACTCAAGTGCTTTAATAGATCTCTGCTCTCCCATGTGTGTGAAAGTGACAGCGTGCACACCATGGTGGCACTTAGGCTAGAGATTACAAATACTTGTTATGAGATATATTTGGAGTTGGATGTATTTCTGAAATTGTGGTGTTTGTTGGAACCATCTAGTACTCAAGGTGACAGTGTGGGGTTATCTAAATGGGAAAGATGAACTTTGAGGTGTGCTGTTATAGCCCTACCATCGATTAGAGTGTCGAACCGGAGGGTAGTTAAGAGTAGTATCATAAAGAGAAGATATTTATATGAGAGTGTTCACTAGTGAAAGTATGATCCCTAGGCCTTGTTTCTAAGCATTGATACACCGTTTGCTATTAGATCTGTTACATGTTTGCTTGCTTCCTCCTTTATTTCAGTTTGCCTTTAGTCTTTTCTCATGTCAACCACACGCCAGCAAGCTATTCTCTAGCACCGTTACCACTTATAATTATCTATACCACTTGTATTTCACTATCTCTTCGCCGAACTAGTGCACCTATACACATGACAAGTGTATTGGGTGTGTTGGGGACACAAGAGACTTCTTGTATCTTGATTGCAGGGTTGCTTGAGAGGGGATACGTTTGACCACTTCCTCCCTGAGTTCGATAAACCTTGGGTGATCCACTTAAGGGAAAACTTGCTGCTGTTCTACAAACCTCTGCACTTGGAGGCCCAACAACTGTCTACAAGAATAGAAGTGCGTAGACATCAAGCTATTTTCTGTCGCCATTGCCGGGGAGGTAAGGTAAAAGGTACTCACACCCTCCGATGTGAGTGCTCGAAGTTACTTCCTTTGGATTCTGCAATTTTGTCTTTTTGTTTCTTGTTTTCACTAGTTAGGCTTAATGGAAAACAACAACAAAACTAGCGAGCTTTATAGTATTTATTTTGAGTTAGGACATGAAGTGTTTGAAGAGAAAATTAAAAAACCTATGGAACTTTATTTGCATGCTAATAGCAAAGTTGTTAGTATGAATTCTTTGGACACCATTATTGCTAATGCTATGGAAAAGTCTAAGCTTGGGGAAGCTAGTTTTTATGAAAATGTTCTTTTTGTCCCCCAAGCATGGAGGAGAAAGTTTACTTTGATGATACTATGCCTCCAATATATGATGATTACAATGATGAATATGATATTTTCAGTCCACCTACTATTGAGGAGAAAATTAACTATGAATACAATATGCCTCCTATATTTGATGATTATGGTGATGAGAATAATAATGATAGCTATTTTGTTGAATTTGCTCCCACTACAATTAATGAGAATGACTATGCTTATGTGGAGAGTAATAATTATTATATGCATGTGGATCATGATAAGAATGTTTTATGTGATAGTTATATTGTTAATTTTATTCATGATGCTACTGAAAGTTATTATGAGAGAGGGAAACATGGTTTTATGCATCTCAATAATATTAAGTTTCCCCTCTTTATGTTGAAAGTCTTGAAGTTGCACTTGTTTTGCTTTTCTATGCTTGTTGCTTTGTGCTTTCATGACTTGTTTATTTACAAGATTCCTTTGCATAGGAAGTGGGTTAGACTTAGATGTGCTTTGAATTTCCTTCTTGATGCTTTCTTTTACTTCAATTCATATTTCTTATATGAGCATCTTCTCAAACTAGCATGCCTAACTTAAAGGCGTTAAAGAAAAGTACTTATTGGGAGATAAACCAAAAGTTTTATATGAGTCTTGGAAGTTATTACATCTGTAATAACCGCTCCTTATCCTTTTTATTTGCTTTTTGTGCCAAGAGTAACCTCTAATGAGAGGGAAGTAATGCTTGGGAAAGTTGCTGTCCCGAAACAGATTTTTGTGCTTCACCGTAAAAATTCGTGTAAAATCTCTGTACGTCCTTTTGAGGCGTGAATTTTTGTGCTTCTGCCCCAGATTGTTATATAACTTTAGTTAGTTCAACACTTTTCGATTTGAGCAACAGAAGGTCTTCGAAAAAAATTCATCTTTACCTGCTGGTCTGTTTTGACAAATTTCTGCCATTATTTGCATTTGCTTCTTGTTGGTTCCTTTTTGAGTTCTTTTGGGGAATTGAGCTTTTTGAGGAAAGTGCTACAGTAGCTTGTGTTTTAATGGAAGTTTTATTGGTGTTGGAACTGAACGTAAAGACTTATTATCTTGAGTGCACCAATGTTGCTAATAAAGATTGTGTGAAGTTTTGTATGAAGGAAAAATTTCAGCTGTATGGAAGGAATAAGTAATGAGATGAAGGATGGACTAAAGCTCAAGCTTGGGGATGCCACGCGTGTCACCCCAAGAAATATCCAAGAAGTACAAGCGTCAAAGCTTGGGGATGCCCAAGGCTTCCCCTTCTTCATCAATAAAAATTCCAGGTTTCTTCCAAACACTTCATTTTTATTGTTTCATGCACAGTTGTGTTGTTCTTGGAGCGTCTTCTTTTTCGTTTTCGTTTTGGTTTTTTGTTTGTTTTGTTTTCTTAGTTTTCTTGAATAAATTGGTTGGACCCCCTCTTTCATACATTGGTTTTCAAATAGTTTGGTTTGGATTGGAAAAGAGTAGGAAAGTTCATGTTTAAGTGGTAAAAGGAGCTTGTTTTATGACCGTGGTCCATGCTTTGTTATGCCATGCTTTCTATTGTTTTGGATTTATGCTTAGTATTCTTTGTTGTAGCATGACTTGTTATAAACAATTGAGATTGCTTAATGTGCCTTGGATGAATCATGCATTGTTTTAGCATATTAAAGCATAGTATTGTGGTATTCTCCTTTGATGCTTTATTTGGGTTGACTTGGCACATGCTCACACCATGTTATGACTATCCCAAGTCACTAGCCTTTATGATCCTTTAGTTTTCAATTTGTAGTATCACTTTATGCTTTGATCAATGATGTTTTGTCGCTCTGCATGATTATGGCCATTATTGCTCTCTAAGTTGGTCGCTCCCAGTCTTTTGCTAGCCTCCACAACCAAGTATGAGTTCCACTCATGCATCCAACTCCCTAAACCACATTATTCCAAAGAGTCCACCATACCTACCTACTAGCTTATGCTATTCCATGTATATTCATGCTTTTGTTTACCTTCTGAATTAAACTAGTTATGAGAAAACTAGTGATTAAAGCTCTTACAAACTTGATGGCACACTTTACTTTTCTTGCCCTTAATAAACTTGAACCATTGTGTCGTCTATGTTGTATATGCTTGCACTTATTTGTTGGGGATTAGCAGAACCATGCTGTCATGGGGAACGCTTTCAACATTACACTTGTACTTTGTACCTAGTTGATATCATGCTCTTTTGTCTATGGATGTCGTCGGTGTGAAATGAAAGGGGAGCTTGTAAGTCCATGGAGTTATGTATATGTGTTAGAGAAACGCCTGGGCCGCTGGTCTAATCCATGCTGACATGGTGGAAACCTGCAGCGTAACCATCATGAGCTGTCTATGAAGCAATCTTCTTATAAAAAAAGAGTCCTATATTGAGAAAAAAAGAGAAAAGAGAAAAAAAATAGATTATGAAAAGAGGAAAGAGAGAAAAAAGCACCATATTCCCATGGTAAATAAGAAGATTGCTGAGATGCTTGTTGTGTGCTTGCCTTGCATTTTGATATGGGGATTCTTCCGTATCATCGGGCAAGGGGTACCCCGTTGGCGGTTCTCTATGGTACACATGTACTTACGATGACAAGAACTTACCGGTAACTAAACTTGAGTAGCATGAGGAGCGGCCCTCGTATTCAAGGGACATGAGATTTCTAACTTATACTTCGTCAAGCATGTACACCATAGTTTGTTCACTTTAACCTTAATCACTTCAAGATGCTTATGATAGGGGCAATGAGAGCTGAAAGCTATTAAGTACCATAATTTTTGGAAGCTCTTTATGAAACTTGAATCTCTACTTCCTTCTATGAAGGCCTTTCTTCCACTTTTATATTGAGTCTCCACCTTCTATCTTTATGCACCTACTTTGAGAGCATAGTGGCCATTCTTAGTTCTATGTGCATTGTCCCAAGACTTGTTGATTGATGCATAACTTGATATTGCTTGTTTTAAACTATTTGTATCTAGTCACTCTTATGAACTTTGAAGGTGTCATATGCATTTATGTTTGCTACTCTATGAGGGACAAGCTGAATGCCACTATGCTATGTTTTCTTTATGTGAAACAAACAAACGTCTTGCAAAGCATTGTTATTCATGAATCCTTTGTTTATGCCTTTTCATGTTGCAACTTAGTTGCTTTGTCTTATTGTTAGAACTTTGTCTTTCATGTTATGATTGAAGTACTATGATCCCAGCTTCGAATGTTTTACAAATACTTTGATCAAGTCTTTGATGGTGCATGTCACCTCAAAAATTATTCTTTCTTTTTATCACTTACCTACTCGAGGACGAGCAGGAGTTAAGCTTGGGGGTGTTGATACATTGCAAATGTATCTATAATTTTTGATGTTCCATGCTTGGTTTTATCTACTTTCTTGTGTTTTGTTCCAACTTTGGAGTACTTTTCATATGATTTCTTGGACTAACCTATTAACAAGATGCCACAGTGCCAGTTGCTTGTTTTCTGCTGTTTTTGGTTCCAGGAAAGTCAGAAAATGAATATTCTCGGAATTGGACGGGACAAAAGCCAAAGTCCATATATTACCGGAAGACTCACGGAACCAGAAGACGAGACGGAGAGGGGCCAGGGGCTGGCCACACCACCTGGTGGCGCGGGCCAGGCCACGCCACGCCACGCCAGGCCAGGCCGCGCCAGGCCAGGCCAGGCCAGGCCGCCTCGGTCTACCCTCTCTCCTATAAGAGCTTCCCGATGCATCAACCCTAAATAATCAAGCCTCCAACCACGAAAAGTTCCGCAGCACCGCCGCCACCGAAGGGGAGATTCGGGGGACAGAAAGTCTCTGTTCCGGCACCCTGCCGGGACGGGGAAGTGCCCCCGGAGCCATCTCCATCGATCTCCACCACCATCTCCATCACCATTGCTGATTCCCATGATGAGGAGGGAGTAGTTCTCTCTCGAGGCTAAGGGTTCTACCGTTAGCTATGTGTTCATCTCTCTCTCTCTATGCATGATCTTATTGAGATCATGAGCTTGTAATCTATAGATATACCTTGCTACTCAAGTGCTTTAATAGATCTCTGCTCTCCCCATGTGTGCAAAAGTGACAGCGTGCACACCATGGTGGCACTTAGGCTAGAGATTACAAATACTTGTTATGAGTTATATTTGGAGTTGGATGTCTTTATGAAATTGTGGTGTTTGTTGGAACCATCTAGTACTCAAGGTGAAAGTGTGGGGTTATTTAAATGGGAAAGATGAACTTTGAGGTGTCCTGTTATAGCCCTACCATCGATGAGAGTGTCCAACCGGAGGGTAGTTAAGAGTAGTATCATAAAGAGAAGATATTTATATGAGAGTGTTCACTAGTGAAAGTATGATCCCTAGGCCTTGTTTCTAAGCATTGATACACCGTTTGCTATTAGATCTATTACATGTTTGCTTGCTTCCTTCTTTATTTCAGTTTGCCTTTAGTGTTTTCCCACGTCAACCACACGCTAGCAAGCTATTTTCTGGCTCCGTTACCACTTATAATTATCTATACCACTTGTATTTCACTATCTCTTCGCCGAACTAGTGCACCTATACACCTGACAAGTGTATTGGGGACACAAGAGACTTCTTGTATCTTGATTGCATGGTTTCTTGAGAGGGGATACCTTTGACCACTTCCTCCCTGAGTTCGATAAACCTTGGCTGATCCACTTAAGGGAAAACTTGCTGATGTTCTACAAACCTCTGCACTTGGAGGCCCAACAATTGTCTACAAGAATAGAAGTGCGTAGACATCAGCGGGTTCCGCCTTGTACGGACTCCTTACCGCCTCCCTTTCCTTGTTGTTCAATACAAGAATTAATGTGGAGGAAACAATTCTGGTAATGACCATCGATACAGGCGCGTCAGCCCGTACTGTCCGGTCGTAACGAATCGAAGAGATTCAGCTTTGGTATTCGGAATGGTTAACAACCAGCGGTACGGGCGTGTCAGCCTGTATGGTCCACCCGTACTAGGTCAAAAAACCATTCAGAATGACTAGAAAAACTAGACGAGTTCAAGGAAAAAGGTAGAATCAACCAAAAAGTTTCCAAAGTAGCAGAACTAAGTAATTGACACTTCGTTACCTAGCTTTCTCTTGTTGTATTCTTCAACCGGGATCAAAGAGATCAATTCCATAGTGTTAACTTCACCAACTCTATAATGCTTTAATCGCTCCCCATTAACAATCTAGGATGAAGAAGAGGGCGTAATATTTTTCAGCCTTACCTCTCCTGATGGATATGCTTCTTCAACATCGTATGGTCCTTCCCACCTGGATTTCAATTTTCCTGCAAAAATCTTAAGCCTAGAGTGGTAAAGCAAAACTTTATCTCCGGTTTTAAATCCTTTGCCCTCTAACTTTCTGTTATGCCACTTTTTAACATTTTCTATAAATATTCTAGTGTTTTCATAAGCTTCATTCCCGAGTTCATCTAAAGCATGAATGTCCAAGAGTCGCTTTCCCCCTACAATTTTAAAGTCGAAATTCATAGTTTTGATTGCCCACCAGGCCTTATGCTCGAGTTCTAATGGAAGGTGGAAATTTTTACCGTAAACCATTTTGTATGGTGTCATTCCCATGGGGTTCTTGAATGATGTGTGATACGCCCACAATGCATCATTAAGCTTCAAAGCCTAGTCTTTTCTTGACCTGTTCACCGTTTTTTGGAGTATGACCTTAATTTCTCTATTAGATAATTCCACTTGTCCACTGGTTTGAGGATGGTAAGGCGAGGCTACCGGTGGTCTACTCCATATTTTTGAAGTATCTTGTCAAAATTTCCCTTCATAAAATGAGTTCCACTATTAGTAATGAAAAACCTGGGTACTCCAAACCTGGGAAAGATGATGTCCTTGACCATCTTAATGGAAGTGGTTGCATCTGCATGAGCTGTGGGTATATCTTCAACCCATTTAGTAACATAATCAAGAACAACAAGAATATGAATATAACCATTAGAGGGAACAAATGGTCCCATAAAGTCCATTCCCCATACATCAAATGGCTCTATTACCTATATTACTCATATGTTGACAAGCATCACAATTTTTAACATACTCGTGACAGTCTTTAACTAGTGTAGGCCAGTAGAAACCTGATTGTAAGAATTTGGATGCAGTGCGATTACCAGTGTGATGCCCATCGTAGGGACTATCGTGATAAGCTTTAACGATATCTTTTGCCTCGTGCTCGGGTACGCATTTTCGGATTATCCCATCTATGCCATGCCTATACAGGTAACGTTCATCCCAAAAGTAATTTTTTAAATCATTGAAGAATTTCTTTCTTTGATTGTAATCCATTCCTTTCGGTAAAAACTTGTCTACTAGGAAATTAGCATAATCTGGAAACCAAGGATCACGAGGTTCTATAACTGTAAGATATTCACCAGGCATAGATTTATTAATGGGAATAGGATCCTCCATGATTCCTTCCATCCATGACAAATGGTCAGCCATAGGGTTGTCCTTTTCCCTCCTATCTACTATTTGCAAATCATATTATTGTAGTAACAAAACCCATTTAATTAGATGGGGTTTAGCATCCTTCTTAGCTAGAAGATGTCTTAAAGCTTGATGGTTAGTACGAACTATTACTTTTGAATTGATGATATAATGTCTAAACTTATCGCAAGCAAAAACGACACCTAGAAATATTTCTGAGTTGTCTCATAGTTCCTTTGATCATCATTAAAGAATCGACTAGCATATTGAATAACATTGAGATTAGGACCATCTCTTTGTCCTAAAACAGCCCCAATAGCATAATCACTAGCATCACACATGATTTCAAATGGTTCATCCCATTTGGGTGGTTGAATAACAGGTGCAGAAATTAGTGCCTTTTTTAACTGTTCAAAAGAATCATGACAATCTCTATCAAAAGTAAAGAGAGTATCTTTATCTAAGAGACGAGTTAAAGGGGTGGCTATTTTAGTAAAATCTTTAATAAAGCATCTATAGAAACCGGCATGTCCAAGGAAACTTTCACCCCTTTTATATCTTGCGAAATGGGAACTGTTTCTAAGGTGGCTAAATTCGAACTATCAATCTTAATATTCTTTTTTGAAACCTTATGCCCAAAAACTATGCATCCCCTTACCATGAAGCGGCAGCGCTCCCAATTTAGTCCCATCTTGGTTTGTTTACACCACTGCAAAACTCTATTAAGATTATAGAGACATTGTTCGAAAGTAGTTCCATAGACAACAAAATTATCCATTAGAACTTCCATGGAACTTCCGACAAAACTATCAAAAATCTTTAGAACACACTCTTGAAAAGTAGCAGCTGCATTACACAATCCAAAAGGCATTAATCAATAAGCATAGGTTCCATAGGGACATGTGAAAGTAGTTTTTTCTTGATCTTTGGACTGGATAGCTATTTGAGAATAGCCATAATATCCGTCAAGAAAACAAAAGTAAGAGTTAGTGGACATCCTTTCCATAATATCATTAATGAGGGGAAGTTGCTTGTGCATTTTTATGGTTTCTTTATTTAACTTCCTAAAGTCAATACACATTCTATATCCTGTTATTGTTCTAGCTGGGATTAATTCATCCTTATCATTATTATTTATTATTATGCATCCTTCCCTAGGTATGAATGAGTAGATAATACCTATGTACAACATACGAATTACTTCCTTTCTTACTACCTCTTTCAATTTAGGATTTAACCTTTTTCTAATTATCAACAAATGGTTTAGCATCTTCAACCATAGATATCTTGTGAGTTACTATGGTAGGATCTATAACTTTTATGTCATTAAGAGTGTATCCAAAGGTTTCTCGTTGTTTGACAAGTACTTCTAACAATTTTGTGATTTCATATATGGAGAGAGATTATCATCCAAAATTACTGGGCATTTACCTTCCTTATCTAAGAATTCATACCCGAGTCCTAGAGAGAGAGGTTTTTAAACAATAGGCGGCGGATCCTCGTCCCCTTTTCTTTCAAGTTCTTCATATTCATCTCTGAGACCTGGCTCGGCCTCCGGTGCGGTGTTGAGGATTTCATCCAAATCTTCTTTTGCAGAGTCATTGGCAAGGGAATCATCACTTGTCAAACTTCTCACCAATTCAGATTGTGGTGTGCAAAAGTAGATTGCTGCCAATTCTTCAATAGTCTTCTCCTCCTTAATCTCAATTTTCTTCTCATAAGGTAGTCTCATGAATTGACTATAGTTTCTACAGTTTCTTCACCAAGCTGCAAAGATAAAGCCTTCTTTTTGTTGTCAATAACAATGTTCATAGAGTTGTAAAAACGATTACCAAAAATCACTAGGCAAGTGAGTTTCAAAGGTATTTCTATAATGTGAAAATCAACTGGATACACAAAAGCCCCAATAGAAATGCAAACATTGTGGAGTATCCCGCAAGTATGATGCAAAGTACGATTAGAAAACATGAAAGTAGCTTCCGATATCTCAAGGTAAGATTCATCAAGGTGATCACGCAACTCTGCATAAATAGTGTAAGGCATGATGTTTATTGAAGAACTTAGGTCATAGAATCCTACATAAGTAATCCCTCCTAAACAAAAAAGAATTTTCTGCTGACTTCTATTCTTATCATCAAGATTGCTTCCTATCATTTCAGAGGATTCTTTACTCACCATTATCACTTCTTCCTTAAACAATTCAGGTTCTAAAAGTTCTTTTACTATTACAATATTTTCTTTAATTTCTCCCAAGTTCCTAGTTAACTTTCCTATTCTTTTATTCCCTTCACCCCTGCTATCCATTACTTTAGTTAGAATAGTTTTCTCCTTGGCTAACATTTTCTATTACATTTTTTAATATTTATTATTGTGGCAAGTTTTAGATGGCTTCTCTTCCATAGGTGGTGTATGGCATTCCCAATCTTTTGGAATCTACAGGTAGTCGGTGTAATATCTAATAGTTTGAATAATCATGTGATGGTCAAGATTAAAGTTCCCAAACAATTTTTCTACCTTCCCTAAAGCTAGAAACGTTTTTAAACAATTATACTCTATGGGGTTCTCCTTGTTAAACTCTGCCTCACAATAGGCTTTATCTATCCTATTCACCGTATCTAGCAAGTTCCATGCCCTATCAACACTGAATTCAGCGAACAATCCATTGGTAAGGGAATCGAGTTCATTTCTATTATTATCATTCAAACCCGCGTAGGAGGTGTGTATCAGTATCCAAGGTGGGAAATTATTATGGGGACAACGATCAAGCAACCCCCAAAATGTTGTATACCCTTCATGCAAGCTTTCTTCAGGCTTTCCTTTAAAATTTGTAATCATGCGCCTTGCGCCAAGATTTTTGTCCTGGGAAAGAAATCAACTAAGAATAGAGAGGCTAGCCTCTCCCAGGAGTTAGTAATTTTTGCAGAACTTTGGATGTACCAAGAACATGCCTCATCAATGAGAGTATGAGCAAAGAGAGAAAAATAAACCTCGTCGTTAGTTTGTAAATTAAGGTGGAAAGTCCCACAAATATCTTCAAAGAACCCTACATGCTCATATGGATCTTCTGTGCCATCTCCTGCAAATTTCTTTGCATGCAATAGATCCAAAAGCATGGGGTTAATATCATACCCTCTTGGGTTATTGGATTTTAAATAAGCGTCAATGGGCGGACCGGAATTCCTTACAGCCTCAAGTTGTATTATATGTTGGTACTCGCCCATAATGTATCACCTGAAACTAATAAACAACTTTAGTAAAAAAATAAGTAAAATAAGTAACTAAGAAAAGCGCTTAGGTCTTCGGCAACGACACCAGAAAATAGCTTGATGACTACAAGTTGTTGGGTTCGCAACATAGAAAAAAATTCCTACGATGTGAACATCTAAGCACCAAGATCAGTCTACCTAGATAAATCAACGGCTGGATATACATTCATAGAGAACATACCCTTGAAGATCGACAAAGCATTGTTAACAAAACTGATTTCGTGGTTGATGTAGTCGTACACTTGCCAATCTCAAGATAGTGCTGAAGTCCAGCAGGTCCACCACCAGCAAGTCCAGCACCGCAAAGCAGCAGTGCATCCGTGATCACACACACGCCTGGTACCCCGACAACCTCCATCCCTCGCTCCATTAAAGAAGCAGATGCAGCAACTTCTTTCCAGATAAAGCCACCGGGAACATGTATCTCGCTAATCCGAGACCATGGGGAATAATTTCTAGAGGGGGAGAGATCCTTCACGAGGAGGTGTGTGTGAGATGGAGTGAGAGGGGTGCCTTTTATAGGAGGAGTTGGTAATCCAAGGGCCATGGCATGGCAGCGAAGGTGGGTGCCCCCGCCTCTTCCTCATTCATGTGGGTGGAGCACCAACTCACATAAAAGACCTCCACTCAAAATTCCACTCACACATGCATTAATTTTCCACCAAAATAAATGTATCTCTCATTTAATAAAACTATTTTATTTATTTTATTCAGAATTTTGTTAATTAAATTAATTAACAAACATTCACATAAAACCCCCTGCAACATTTCGATATCACATGCAGAACTAGTTTCTGCAATTTCACCCGAAACAATTCCGGTTTCCATCGAAATGATTCCAACGTTTTCTTAAATATTTATCTAAAACAAATTTGCTCCAAACGTTGTCGGTATCCCTTAAGTGTGTCACCCTATGGTTCACGAATAATGCAGACATGATCAAGACCTTTCTCCGATCAATAATCAATAGCGGGACCTAGAGATTCGTACTGACTCCCACACATTCAACGATGACTCTAGTGATCGTGTGAACCTTTAACGTCGTAACTAAATCCCTTTTCCTCACAATATATTACATGTCCGAGATTCGATCATCGGTATCTCCATACCTAGTTTGATCTCGTAGCCCGCATGCACACTTTTCTCGTTCCCGTGATATAACATTCTAGTGATCACATCACTTGCTTGCAAGCTATCTCAATGTGATATCACCGAGAGGGCCCATAGTATATCTATTTATCATCTGGATGGACAAATCCCACTCTTGATCCATGAGCCTGAACATAACACCTTCGGAGTATCTGAACCCACCTTTATAGTCACCCTGTTACGGTGTGACGTTTGATGTTATCAAGTTACTCTTGTAGTGTTAGCGATTAACATGATATAATGGTCTAAGGACTAATATTACTCTCAATGATGTTATAGCAATTTAAACATAATGAATTTGATCGTAATGCTATACTTCGGATGAATGTTCATCACATCATTCACCAATGTTTTTATCTCGTTATTAACAACATCCAATGTCCATGATCAAGAAACCTTGATCATCTTGATAATCAACGAGCTAGTTTATAAGAGAGGCATAACTAGAAACCCTTTATTTGTTTATTAAACACACATGTATTAATGTTTCCAATTAATACAATTATAGCATGCAAAATAAACATTTATCATAAACAAGGAATAAGATAATAACCACTTTATTATTGCCTCTCGAGCATATTCCCTTCATAAGTGCATAGACCAAATGAAGCTAGTTTCGAACTAAAGATATCGAACCCACAGAGAGCTATTGGTAAAGGTCTTTATGCCCCTCGTTAATCTCTACCAAAGAATACTTATAAATTGTCTTTGATCTCAAGTAAAGGGTGTTTGAATTGTTTATGGTTATTTGCAGAAAAGTAATTAAAACAAGTAAAGGAAAACAAGTAACAAGTTTGTATGAAAGTGTGGTTTTACTCAATAGGGCTAAAATGTTCTCGGGGATGTAGGATACACCACTAGCATAGTGTTACTGTTATATGTAATCAAGATAACATACTCCTTGTGTCATGATATGTGTGGAGAGAGCCCCATAATAAGATGTTCACGACAAGGCTCATAGGAAGCCACTTTGTTGATCCAAGTGTGAGGTCACCTCTAAATAACCACTACGATCTATGAGAGCAATCATACATACAAACCACCACAATTAAGGTTTCCCCATGGATATCGTAATTAGCTAAGGTAGTCCCTCTTTAATCCCCCTTTGACTGTGTAGGTTACGAGCCGGTAGAAATCTATCTTGGGCATTCCGAGTACGCTTCCAAGACATGTCCAAAGGATTTCTCCCTCCCTTTAGTCTTGAAGGCAAATGATATGCGGCCTACTACGCATACCATCTAAAGAGAGAGATGAAACAGAAATCATAATTATATTATAGACAAGCAAGTCATATGAACACAAGAATTCATCTTTATTACAAGTTCATAATTGTGCTAGGGTTTCTCCATCTCCCCAAGAACAAATGAACTACTCACTCATGGAAGCAATCAAGAACATCATCATAATCAAATGAATGGATTAAAGTACGGGGGTAGATCTAATGCAAACCACAATTAGATCTAGAAATACAAAAAGATCTAATAGATGAAAGATGGAGTAATGGTGGTGATGAAGATATAGCGGTTGATGATGAAGGGGATGATGCGTTGTCCTCCAATGATCCGTGGATCAACAGGGATTTTACCCCAGCCAAGTTCCTCCTTCAGATCCCTATCTAATGTGGTGTTTCATGGTTTCTGGTGGTTGTGAATGTCGGATCTCCCTCACCGTGATGACGCCTGGTATAGGCAGACGGTACGGGTTGGCTCTGCCCATAACGGTGGTCGTTACCACTGATGCTTCCTCTTCGATTGGTATTCTTCCAGATGCGAGGCGATTTCATAAAATGACTTTTATCACATAGAAATATCATATAATTACACAATACGACAGCTCTAATTGATATGTTCGTATATGACTCCATGATTTGGGATCCTGTTGGAACAAGAAAAAAATAGCACGCATAGGCGCGGTGAAATACAAAAATCCCTAATCTATTTATGCAAAAGAAAAATTAAATATGCTTCAATTTTGGACGCATCATTCTCCTTCTTTATCAACTATGTCATCGGTCTCATGATTCTTGGGATATCCTCTATGAAGCAACAGTAATATCCAGCAAGTCCGAGGAAGCTGCGTATTGATACATTTTAAATGTATCTATAATTTTTTATGTTCCATGCTTGGTTTTATCTACTTTCTTGTGTTTTGTCCATACTTTGGAGTACTTTTCATATGAGTTCTTGGACTAACCAATTAACAAGAGCCACAGTGCCAGCTGCCTGTTTTCTGCTGTTTTTGGTTCCAGGAAAGTCAGAAAATGAATATTCTCGGAATTGGACGGGACAAAAGCCAAAGTGCCTATTTTTCCGGAAGACATCTGAAGCCAGAATACGAGACAGAGAAGAGCTGGGGGCCGGTGACACCGACTGGTTGCACGGCCAGGCCTGGCCCACGCCAGGGGGTGGTCTGGCCGACCCCAACATCCCCTCGGCCTCTCCTTCCGCCTATATATTGCCCTCGGGACCAAAACCCTAAGTACCCGATAAACAATCCACGAAAGAGTCTGTAGCCACCGTCATCTCCATCCCTAGATCGGGAGGGATCTGAAGCTCTTCTCGGCACCCTGCCAGAGAGGGGAATTCACCCTAGAGGCCTTCTTCATCATCATGCAAGCCTCCGGTGTGATGCGTGAGTAGTTCATCTCTGGACTACGGGTCCATGTAGTAGCTAGATGGCTGGTTCTCCTCCTTTGTGCTTTCATGTCTAGATCTTGTGAGCTCCGTTCATGATCAAGATCATCTATTTGTAATTTTGCATGTTGTGTTTGCGAGGATCCGATGGATATTGAGATGCTATTTCAGATTGATTATTGATTCTATCATGTCTTTGTTATTTGTGATCTTGCATGCTTTCCTTTGTTAGTAGCTATTTTTGCCAAGTAGATGCTAGCAACTCCAAGAGTTAGTATTTATGCTCGATAGTGGGTTCATGACTCTGGTAATTTGGGGAAGTGACAGAAATCTCTAAGTTACTAGATGTGATGTTGCTACTAGGGAGAAAACAACAATCCTTTGTTCATAGAACTCGTATTTTTTACATTACATGCAATTTGTAAAGCAATAATCTGTTGCTTGCAACTTAATACTGGAGGGGGTTCGGATGATAACCTGAAGGTGGATTATTAGTCATAGATGCAATTGGATGGCGGTCTATGTATAATGTTGTAATGCCCAATCAAGTTCCAAACGAGTCAAGATGATTAGTATATGCTTGTATGCTTTCTCGATGTTTGTCAATTGCCCCGCTGTAATTTGTTCACCCAACATGTTATCTTTCTTAAGGAGAGCCACCTCTAGTGAACTATGGACCCCGGTCCTTTCTTTTACATACAATCTACAAACTGTTTACTGCTTTGTGTTTACTTTCTGCAAACTATTACTTCCTTCCATTCGATACGTTTAATCCTTTGTTTTCAGCAAAACCGGTGAGATTGAAAACCTCATTGCAAGTTGGGGGCAAAGTTCTGTGGTTGTGTTGTGCAGGTCTCCATGTTGTTGCTGGCACTGGTAGTGCGCCCTGCCAACGTTCAGCTAGCTACACCTTTGGGATATTTCTTTGCTCCTACTGGTTCGATTAAACCTTGGTTTCGTACTGAGGGAAAACTTGCTAGTGTGCTCATCATACCTTCCTCTTAGGGTTCCCCAACGAGCTCGATATATTTTGGGTCATCAAGCTATTTTTCTGGCACCGTTGTCGGGGAGTCAAGGACATCTTCACAAGGGGAGTCCCTCATAACCAATCTCTTTACTTTGTTATTTTTGTTTTGCTTAGTTTACTTTTGTTCTACTTGCTTGTTTCTTTATCAAAAACACAAAAAATCATCCTTACAAGTTTGATTTCTCTATCAAAAACACAAAAAAATGACTACTCTTGAAAACACTAAATTGTGTGACTTCACTAGCACCAACAACAATGATTTTATGAGCACACCTATTGCTCCACCTATGTCTGAAGCTACTTTCTTTGTGATAAAACCTGCTTTACTCAATCTTGTTATGAGAGAACAATTTTCTGGTATTAGTAATGAAGATGCTGCTGCCCATCTAAATAACTTTGTTGAACTTTGTGAGATGCAAAAGCATAGGGATATAGATGGTGATATTATTAAGCTGAAATTGTTTCCTTTCTCTTTGAGAGGAAAAGCTAAAGAATGGTTGAATTCCTTAACTAGGAATAATATTAATTCTTGGACTAAATGCAAAGATGCTTTCATTAGAAAATACTATCCTCCTGCTAAGATTATATCTATGAGAAGTGAAATAATGAAGTTTAAACAATCTGATAATGAACATGTTGCTCAAGCTTGGGAAAGAATGAAATCTTTGGTAAAGAATTGTCCCACTCATGGACTGACTGCTTGGATGATCATCCAAACTTTTTATGCAGGATTGAACTATTCTTCAAGGAACATATTGGATTCTGCTGCTGGAGGTACCTTTATGACCATTACTTTGGGTGCTGCAACAAAGCTTCTGGATAATATGATGGTTAACTATTCTGAATGGCATACTGAAAGAGCTCCACAAGGTAAGAAGGTAAATTATGTTGAGGAAACTTCCTCCTTGAGTGATAAGATTGATGTTATTATGTCTATGCTTGTTAATGGGAAAGCCCATATTGATCCAAATAATGTTCCTTTGGCCTCTTTGGTTGCTCAAGAAGAGCAAGTTGATGTGAACTTTATAAGAAATAACAATTTTGGCAACAATGCTTATGGTAATAACAATTATAGGCCTTACCCTCCTAGTAATACTTATGGTAATAATGGCAAACCTGGGTTACCTAGTGAAGGAAGAATTTTAGAAGTTGAAAGAGCCACTAATAATTTCATGCAAATGCAATATGAGCAAAATCAACTATTCACAAGACTATGGAGGAACAATCTACCATTTTGAAGAACATTAGCCATCAACTTGAGAGTCTAAATAGGGAAATTCATAGTTTACAATTGAAACTTTCTAATGCTGAAAGGAATATATCATCTTTGTCTGAAGTTCAAGCTTCATTGATTAATAAAATGACCGCTAAACTTGAAACTAATGATAATCCCTTTGCAGCCACTAATGCCATACAAGTGAGAATTGATGAAAATGTTAGACTATTAGCTGAATTACATGCTAAGTGCGAAAGAGAAGATGAAATTGCCAGAAACATTAGTGTTTCTACTATCACTACCACTAGTGTTGAGGCTAGTAATAGTTCTACTACTTTAGATGATAAATTTGATTTTGATCTTGATGGTTGCAATATCTTTGAAGTTATTAAGTTCCTACAAAAGCTTGCTAAAAGTTCTAATGCTAGTGCTATGAACATGGCCTTTAGAAAACACATTACTTATGTTGTCATAAAGATTAAAGAAGAAAAGATGAAACATAAAGCTTCTATTCCTATGAAACAAGAAGATGGTTGGGAACCCATCATTAATATGAAAGTGAATGACTTTGATTCCAAAGCTTTATGTGATCTTGATAGTAGTGTTTCTATTATGCCTAGAAGGATTTATGATATGCTTGATTTGCCACCACTTGAAGATCGTTATTTGAATGTCCCACTTGATGATAATGCTAAAAAGAAACTCATGGGGAGTATTAATGATGTTCTTATTATGGTCAACAATGCCTATGTCCCCATTGATTTCTATGTTTTGGATGTTGAATGCAATGCTTCTTGTCCTATTACTTTAGGAAGACCTTTTCTTAGAACTGTTGGTGCCATTATTGATATGAAAGAAGGCATCATTAAATATCAACTCCCATTCAAGAAAGGTATAGAACACTTCCGTAAGAAGAGAGAGAAGATTTCTTCTTCCTCTCCTATGAAAAAAAAATTTGGTCTTAATGCTTCTTCATTTGAGAACACTTGATTCTTCTTTTTGCTTCTTATGCCTAACTTAAAGGCGTTAAAGAAAAGTACTTAATGGGAAGATAACCTATGAGTCTTGGAAGTTATTACTTCAGTAATAACCGCTCCTTATCCTTTTTATTTGCTTTTTGTGCCAAGAGTAACCTCTAATGAGAGAGAAGTAATGATTGGGAAAGTTGTTGTCCCAAAACAGATTTCTGTGCTTCACCGTACAAATTCGTGTAAAATCTCTGTACGTCCTATTGAGGTGTGAATTTTTGTGCTTCTTCCCCAGGTTGTTATCTAAGTTTCATTAGTTCAACACTTTTTTATTTGAGCAACATAAGGTCTTCGAAAAAATTCGTCTTTACCAGCTGGTCTGTTTGGACAGATTTCTGCCATTTTCTGCATTTGCTTCTTGTTGGTTCCTTTTTTAGTTCTTCTGGGGAATTAAGCTTTTTTAGGGAAGTACTTCAGTATCTAGTGTTCTAATGGAAGTTTATTTGGTTTTAGAACTGAATCTTAAGACCTATTATCTTGAGTGCACTAATGTTGCTAATAAAGATTGTGTGAAGTTTTGTATGAAGGAAAAATTTCACGTGTATGGAAGGAATGAGTAATGAGATGAAAGATGGACTAAATCCCAAGCTTGGGGATGCCACGCGTGTCACCCCAAGAAATATCCAAGAAGTGCAAGCGTCAAATCATGGGGATGCCCAAGGCATCCCCCTCTTCATCAATAAAAATCCCAGGTTTCTTCCAAATGCTTCATTTTTATTGTTTCATGCACAGTTGTGTTGTTCTTGGAGCGTCTTCTTTTTCGTTTTCATTTTGGTTTTTCGTTTGCTTGGTTTTCTTAGTTTTCTGAATAAATTGGTTGGACCCCCTCTTTCATACATTGGTTTTCAAATAGTTTGGTTTGGTTTGGAAGAGAGTAGGAAAGTTCATGCTTAAGTGGTAAAGAGAGCTTGTTTTTGACTGTGGCCTATGCTTTGTCATGCCATTTTTGATATTGTTTTGGCTTTATGCTTAGTATTCTTTGTTATAGCATGACTTTTTATAAACAATTGAGATTGCTTAATGAGCCTTGGATGAATCATGCATTGTTTTAGCATATTAAAGCATAGTATAGTGGTATTCTCCTTTGATGATTTATTTGGGTTGACTTGGCACATGCTCACACCATGTTATGACTATCTCAAGTCACCATATCCTTTATGATCCTTTAGTTTTCAACTTGTAGTATCACTTTATGCTTTGATCAATGATGTTTTGTTGCTCTGCATGATTATGGCCATTATTGCTCTCTTAGTTTGTCGCTCCCAGTCTTTTGCTAGCCTCCACAACCAAGTATGAGTTCCACTCATGCATCCAACTCCCTAAACCAAGTTATTCCAAAGAGTCCACCATACCTACCTATTAGCATATTCTATTCCAAGTATATTCATGCTTTTTTATCTTCCAAATTAAACTTGTTATGTGAAAACTAGTGATTAAAGATCTCACGAACTTGATGGCACACTTTACTTTTTGCATTTAATAAACTTGAACCATTGGGTCCTTCTTTGTTGCGTATATGCTTGCGCTTTATAAGTTGAAGTTAGCAGAACCATGTATCATGTGGAACGCTTTCAACATTGCACTTGTACTTTATACCCCGTTGATATCATGTTCTTTTGCTTATGGATCCCGGTGGTGTGAAATAAAAGTGGAACTTGTAAGATCATGGAGTTTGTATGTATGTTAGAGAAACGCCTGGGCCGCTAGCTTAAGCCATGCTTAATCATGGTGGAAACTTGCAGCATCACCATAATGAGCACTCTATGAAGCATCCTCAATAAAAACCTATGAAAATAGCAAATAAAAACATTGCTGAGATGCCCATTGTCTGCTTGCCTTGTCATTTTGATTATGGGATAGCTCCTGTATCATGTGAAAGGGGTACCCCGTTGGCGGTTCTTTATGATACATATGTACTTACAATGACAAGAGCTTACTCATGACTGAAGTTGAGTAGCATGAGGTTCGGTCTTCGTAAGTAAGGGGCATGAGATTTCGGTTTATAACTTGTCAAGCATATCCTCTTAGTTGTGTCACTTTAACCTTAATCACCTTCAAGATGCTTATGATAGGGGCAATGAGAGATAAAAGCTATAAGTACCCTAATTTTTGGAAGCTCTTTATGAAACTTGAATCTCTGCTTCCTTCTATGAAGGCCTTTCTTCCACTTATATATTGAGTATCCACCTTCTACCTTTATGCACCTACTTTGAGAGCATAGTGGCCATTATTAGTTTTATGTGCATTGTCCCAAGACTATTTGATTGATGCATAACTTGATATTGCTTGTTTTAAACTATTTGTATCTAGTCACTCTTGTGAACTTTGAAGGTGTCCTATGCATTTATATTTGCTACTCTATGAGGGACAAGCTGAATACTATTATGCTATGTTTTCTTTATGTGAAACAAACAAACGGCTTGCAAAGCATTGTTATTCATGAATCTTTTATTTGTGCCTTTTCATGTTGCATCATAGTTTCTTTGTCTTACTGATAGAACCTTGTCTTTCATGATATGATTAAAGTACTTTGATCCCAACTTTAAATGTTTTACAAATACTTTGATCAAGTCTTTGATGGTGCATGTCACCTCAAAAATTATTCTTTCTTTTTATCACTTACCTACTCGAGGACGCGCAGGAGTTAAGCTTGGGGATGTTGATACATTGTAAATGTATCTATAATTTTTGATTTTCCATGCTTGGTTTTATCTACTTTCTTGTGTTTTGTCCACACTTTGGAGTACTTTTCATATGATTTCTTGGACTAACCTATTAACAAGAGCCACAGTGCTAGCTGCCTGTTTTCTGCTGTTTTTGGTTCTAAGAAAGTTAGAAAATGAATATTCTCGGAATTGGACGGGACAAAAGCCAAAGTGCCTATTTTTCCAAAAGACATCTGAAGCCAGAATACGAGACAGAGAAGAGCTGGTGGCCGGCCACACCACCTGGCCCCGCGGCCAGGCCTGGCCCGCGCCAGGGGTGGTCTGGCCGACCCCAACACCCCCTCGGCCTCTCCTTCCGCCTAAATATTTCCCTCGGGACCAAAACGCTAAGTACCCGATCAAAAATCCACGAAAGAGTCTATATCCGCCGTCATCTCAATCCCTAGAACGGGAGGGATCTGAAGCTCTTCACGGCACCCTGCCGGAGAGGGGAATTCACCCTGGAGGCCTTCTTCATCATCATGCAAGCCTCCGGTGTGATGTGTGAGTAGTTCATCTCTAGACTACGGGTCCATGTAGTAGCTAGATGGCTGGTTCTCCTCCTTTGTGCTTTCATGTCTAGATCTTGTGAGCTCTGTTCATGATCAAGATCATCTATTTGTAATTCTGCATGTTGTGTTTGCGAGGATCCGATGGATATTGAGATGCTATTTCAGATTGATTATTGATTCTATCATGTCTTTGTTATTTGTGATCTTGCATGCTTTCCGTTGTTAGTAGCTATCTTGGCCAAGTAGGTGCTAGCAACTCCAAGAGTTAGTATTTATGCTCGATAGTGAGTTCATGCCTCTGGTAATCTGGGGAAGTGACAGAAATCTCTAAGGAACTAGATGTTCTATTGCTACTAGGGAGAAAACAACAATCCTTTGTTCATAGAACAATCGTATTGTTTACATTACACACAATTCGTAAAGCAATAATCTGTTGCTTGCAACTTAATACTGTAGGGGGTTCGGATGATAACCTGAAGGTGGATTATTAGTCATAGATGCAGTTAGATGGCGGTCTATGTATAATGTTGTAATGCCCAATCAAGTTCCAAAGGAGTCAAGATGATTAGTATATGCTTGTATGCTTTCTCGATGTTTGTCAATTGCCCCGCTGTAATTTGTTCACCCAACATGTTATCTTTCTTCAGGAGGGCCACCTCTAGTGAACTATGGACCCCGGTCCTTTCTTTTACATACAATGTACAAACTATTTACTGCTTTGTGTTTACTTTCTGCAAACTATTACTTCCTTCCATTCGATACGTTTAATCCTTTGTTTTTAGCAAAACCGGTGAGATTGATAACCTCATCGCAAGTTGGTGGCAAAGTTCTATGGTTGTGTTGTGCAGGTCTCCACGTTGCTGCTGGCACCTGTAGTGCGCCCTGCCAACGTTCAGCTAGCTACACCTTTGAGGTGTTTCCTTTCTCCTACTGGTTCGATTAAACCTTGGTTTTGTACTGAGGGAAAACTTGTTGTTGTGCTCATCATACCTTCCTCTTGGGGTTCCCCAACGACCTCGATATATTTTGGGGCCATCACCTATCTCTTACACATTCTACGATTGCTTCCAGCTAAGTACTGCTTCCACTTTAGCTAGATCAAGTGCTACTCCTTCGGCTGAAATTACATGACTAATAAAATCTACTTGATTAAACCAAAACTCGCACTTGGTAAATTTTGCATATATTTGATGTTCTCTAAGCCTTTCTAGAACAATCCATAGGTGTTTATCATGCTCTTCTTCATTACATGAGTAAATCAACACATCATCAATGAACACCACAATGAATTTATCCAAGTAGTCCATGAGATTCATGAAATAAGTTGGTGCATTAGTGACTCCAAATGACATCACTAGAAACTCATATAAACGATAATGAGTAAAAAATGTTGTCTTGGGTATGTCTTCTGGTCGAATTTTCAACTGATGGTATCCTGACCTAAGGTCTATCTTTGAGAACACAGAAGCTACTTTCAATTTATCAAACAAATCACTAATCCTTGGCAAAGGGTATTTGTTTCTGATGGTTACTTCATTAAGAGCACAATAGTCCACACACATACCCATGGAACCATCCTTCTTATTCAAACAACACTGGTGCTCCCCAAGGAGAGGTCCTCGGTCTAATGTGACCCTTCTCTCAAAGTTTCTGGATTTGCTTCTTCATCTCAGCTAACTCATTTTCTAGCATTCTATATGGTATCTTTGCAATAAGGGTAGTGCCTAGCACTAACTCAATGGAAAATCTATCTCGCAATCTAGTGGAAGTCCTGGTAACTCCTCTAGAAAAACATTTGGGTGTTCCTTAACCACCCTAACATCTGACACAACCATCTCCTTCAAGTTGTTCAATAAGTTGTCCACTCCGGCTTCTCATGCTAACCCGGGCTTGCAATTCACCATGGTTCCTTCAATATTGGTAAATGATACATCTCTAAGGGCACAATCTATCATAGCTTTGTGTTTTCCTAACCAGTTCATGCTGAGAATGACTAGAGTCTAACACTATGAGGTTTTCTAAAAACTCCATTCCCTCGATCATTATGTTCACTTTAGGGCATTTTAAACCCGACATAAGAATTCCCCCGGGTGATTGTATTGCCATTGACTAACCCATACTCTCAGTTTTCAAATGGTGTTTTCAGCAAATTGCTTGGAAATAAACGAATGGGAAGGTCCAGAATCGAAAAGTACTGAACCATAACATGAGTTGATTGGGAACATATCAAGAACAACATCTGAGGCTTCATTAGCTTGTTCAGCCGTGACTGTTGGGTTCGCAGCAAAGAAAATAAAAAAATTCCTATGATGGGAACTAATATATGCCCAGATCTATCTACTAGATACAAGCAACGGGTGGATATACATCCATAGAGAACTTACCCTCGAAGACCGACAAAGTGTAACGAGATAGAACTCGTGGATGATGTAGTCGAATAATTGCCAATCTCAAGATCATGTGGAAGTCCTAGCACCACAAATCAGCAGCGCATCCGTCCTCGCACACACGTTCAGGCCACCGAGCAACCTCCACCTCCTTGCTCCAGCGATGTAGCGGAAGCAGCAACTCCTTCCAGAAGAAATACCACCAGGAACATGTATCTCACTAATCCGAGACCATGGGGGAATAATTCTACAGGGGAGGAGAGATCCTTCACGAGGAGGTGTCCTTTGAAAGGGAGGAGAGGGGGGCATTTTATAGGAGAGGGGGCTGCCCCCTTACCATGGCCGGATCCCATGGGGGGTGCCCCCACCTCTTCCTCATTCATGTGGTGGAAGCTCCACTCACATCAATTTTGCCTCCACTCAAAATCCCACTCACATGCATTAAATTTCCACCAAATTTAATGCAATTCTCATTTAATAAACCTCTTTTATTTATTTTATTCAGAATTTGTTAATTACTTTAATTAACAAACATTCACATAAAACCCCCTGCAACATTTCAATATCACATGCAAAACCAATTTCAGCAATTTCACCCGAAACAATTTCGGTGTCCATTGAAATAATTCCGGCGCTTTGCAATTCTTTCGTCTAGAACATATTTGATCCAAATGGTGTTGGTAACCCTTAAGTGTGTCACCCTACGGTTCGGAAATAATGCATACGTGATTGATACCCCTCTCAGATCAATAATCATAAGCGGTACCTGGAGATCCATACTGACTCCCACACATTCAATGATGACTTCTTTGATCGAGAGAACCTTTAACGATAGTAACTAAATCTCTTTGTCTTGTGATATATTACATGTCCGAGATTCGATCATCAGTATATCAATACCTAGTTTTATCTCGTTACCAACATGCACTCTTTTCTCATTCCCGTGATATTACATTCTAGTGATCACATCACTTGCTTGCAAGCTATCTTAATGTGATATCACCGAGAGGGACTAGAGTATATCTATATGGCATTAGGATTGAAAAATTACACTCTTGATCCATGAGCCTCAACATAACACCTTCGGAGTACCTAAACCCATCTTTATAGTCACCCTGTTACGGTGTGACGATTGATGTTATCAAAGTACTCTTCCGGTGTTAGCGATTAACATGATCTCAGGGTCTAAGGACTAAGATTACTTCATATGGTGTTATCGCAATATAAACATAATGACTTCGATCGTAATGCTATACTTCGCATGAATGTTCATCACATCATTCACCAATGTTATGACCTCGTTATTAACAACATCCAATGTCCATGATCAGGAAACCTTGATCATCTTGTTAATCAACGAGCTAGTTTATAAGAGATGCATAACTAGGAACTCTTTATTTGTTTATTAAACACACATGCATTAAGGTTTCCTTTTAATACAATTATAGCATGCAAAATAAAATATATCATATACATGGAATACATATAATAACAACTTTATTATTGACTCTTAGGGCATATTCCCTTCAGTGATGTGGTTAACTTGACCACGACATGCCGGTCCTAAGGCATGAGGTGCGCCTCCTGGTGTTTACTATGCTCTTAGTTACTTTAAATCGTACTTTTTCATTGCCATTCTCGCACATTATAGTGTTGACTATTTAAAAACACCGTTTTGGGTGCGAATGTGGCCTCGCTGACAACGTGGTTCCGGGGTTGTGTTGTTGCCATTTGCAAAGCTTCCATGGGACAAACTTTCTAATAAATAGTTGCTGCTACAAGTACTGCAATAACCCTATTGTTGATCGCAGGAACCCAAACATCAACTTGGCGTCGTTGCCGGGGAGCATAGTGTTTGGTTATTACCTACCCACATGACATAGGTTACCTCCATTTGTTGCTATTTTACTACTTTTACATATTTGAAAAGAACAAAAAAATATAAAACCAAAAATCCATAAAAAATTATAAAACATAAATTATGTAACACCCCATTTTCACCCACTTGGTTTAGTTGTCCAGAATGCAAAAAATTAGGAGTAACAAAAACTTTTTCTTGTAGTTGGTGTGATATTTGTTTGCTTGCTTTTACTTGTGTTCCTAGTTAGGTAGTAACCAAGATTACTTTGTCACCTCCTCATCAATTGCAAAATCTATTTAACAAAAGATAATGTCTTGGCTTATTTTACATATTCTCAAATGTTCTGGCATTTCAAATAGGAGCCAAGATACTCTTGTGACCTCAAATATTTTAGTATCATCTATTGACAAAATGATGGACATCTATATGATATCATATCCCTATGTTTTCAAGACTGAACTTCCAAATAACCTTATCTCTAGTCTTTCCAAAATCTTTTGATAAAATAATTGACTTACACTCTTGGTAGAAGTACCAATGGACTCTTACTTTCTTCAAAACTTCAACCCTTCAAAATGCCCCTATATATCTCAAGCTAGGCTTAATGATAGCCACAGTAATAGTTTTGATCTGCTTGTTAAGATGAATTGCCTTGATCTATTGTTTGACTTGCTTAAGACATAGTATGAGCTACCATAGGAGCTCATCCTTGGCAACCAACCAATCCAACAATACAACTTATAATCCTCTGAGAAGAAATCACCAACACATAGTGGGAAGATCACCTCTCTCCCTGTTATCAGGATCACCCCTTGTTAATCTACTTCGAAACCCCTAACTCTTGCTTTCTTAAGACGTAGTATGAGCTACCATAGGAGCTTATCCTTGGCAACCAACCAATCCAGCAGTACAACCTCTAATCCTTTGATAAGAAATCACCAACACATAGTAGGAAGATCACCTCTCTTCCTATTATCAGGATCACCCCTTGTTAATCTACTTCGAAACCCCTAACTCTTGATCGATGACATGTGCCTCTTTTACACTCATTCTTGGGATGTGCCCTACCATCCCCATACTCTATCTTGATCAATGAAAACCTTCACCAACTCCCCCAAGCTTGTCTTGACCCTTAGTCACTCAAGTGACCATATGTTTTTCCTTATTGGACTCTGTTTTGAGTCATTTCCCTTTTGTAGTTTCCAAAGTGGAAAAGACCAACTCAAGCCATAGATCCTCTCTAATTAACCCACTCTTCAAACTCATCCACTTGATGATGAGTTTGGAACCTTGCCTCCTCTCAAAATCTTTAACTCTTGTTCTCTAGTCAAATACCCCAAATCTTTCAAAATATGACAAAGTCTGAAACTGTTATCAACATCACATCTTTGAGACTGTTCCTATGTCAACCCTTGTGCATTTCTAGAAATGCACTTGAACCATCTTGTAAACCATCTTATGCACTACAATACCACACTCTTTCCCTTGACTAGATCATCTTGGAACCCACTTGTTCTTAATGGCTTTGCAGGCATCAAAATATTTTGTTTCTGCCAATTTTACCAAAGTGCCTACTTTGGAAGAAGCTCCCATCTCCATGACATCTTATTTTGGCCAAATATTGGCATGATTGTGGCCTACTCAAGTTGGTATATCAACCCATACTTCCCTTGTTTCCATTGGAGCCATGTGCTTCCTAAACCCACATGGTTTTGGAGGCTAAATAATAGTATCTCTTGACAAGCTTATTTTCAACAAAGTTTGGTAGAAACTATAGAAGCACTAAGGCATGGTCAAGATGTTTCTTATGCACCTTCTGATAGTACATCATGCCCTCTTCCACCTCTACAAAACCCTGCCCCTGTTGGCTAAGCAGATCATAAGTTATGGCATGATCTTGTGGGTATCATGTTAAATAAACCCTAAATCACTTACCACTCCTCAACCTTCTGATTTTTGATGAAAATTCAACCAAACCACCCCATCACTCCCCCACCCCTTCCTAGGTTGATCACCACCTCCCCATAGGCCCGCATGGCCCTGACCAGGCTCTAAGAGAAAGAGGGAGGGAAGTAATGGAGGGGTGATCCTCACATCTTCTCCCCCACTAACCTCTCTTGTTTTTCTGCAACCCTGGACTCCTCTCTGCCCTCCCCAGCACCACAGACTTCCCCATGACCACCCCCTACTTCTCCCACTACCTAGCACCCCCTATGGCCAGGTGCCAACTTAGCTCGTCCTCCACTCCAAACCCTCATCCACAGCTCGTCCAGGTGCAAAATGACCTTGCCCCTGGTCGGAGTTAAGACCAAGCCCCGCCAATGCACCTGCCACCTCTCTCTCTTCCCCTATCTTGCCCTTCGCAGAAGGGAGGAAAGAACCAGTCATTGTCTCGAGCACCTGATTTGCGCCACAGAGCTCGTCGCTCCTCCTTTGTCTCGTAGCCCCTAGAAGTGCGCCATTACCCCGAGCGGTCGCTAGCGACCACACCAACGCCCCCTCGCCCAATCAGCACTACCGCGCCCTCTCCCTCTCTCCCCTGTGCACCCTGTCCATGGTACGACAGAGCGACATAGATAAAACCCCTAGTACCCCTCTCGCACCCTGACCCCTCTATTCGACACCACCCACACAACAACCTCCTCCCCGGAAGCGAGGCCTATCGCTCTCCCTTGTTGGGAATTTGAGAAATCTCTCTACCATACCACCGAAGGGAATGGTGAGGTTGACGATGATTCCTCCACCCCTCCCTTCCTCCTAGCGCATGCATGCAAGCCATGCTCGTGCATATATAACACTGCCCTCTGTTCATTGCTAGAACCTCTGTGGACACCATCGATGCGACACCTCTGAGGCTGTCGTCTGTGCCTTCAAGCTAGTGCCACCATCTGGAATCATTGGTTGTCATATCATACCTCGTTGGACTCACCGGCAAGCACTGCTTCCTCTCTGACCCTCCGCAGCTGTCCTTGAGCCCTAGATGAACCTCTGCGCCTGTTCTCTCACTACAGTAGGGTTACCCTAGCCGCAGAAGGAAGACGAAGTTGTAGGGCCGTAGATCTGGCTTCTAATCGGATGGTCTGCGTCGCTCCGCACCGCTTCGCCCCTCTAGATTGCTGACCCCTAGGCCCCACTCCTTTAAAACACGCATGAACACGCGCTCACTAACGCACAAGTTGGGCTGGCCCAGCGCATATTGCCTTGAGCGTATCTCAGAATCTGGTCCGCAAATCCTTTTTCCCCTTTTCTTTTAATGAAATTTCCCAGATCTATTCATTTTATGTTTGTTTTAAATCCAAACAAAAATTGTCAAATGCCTCCAACTGCCTAGATCAATTTTTCTTAGGTTCCCGCATGCTTTCCCTAACATGCAAAGCAAAACGTGGCCTAAGATGTTGCGTTGGTTTTTCTTAGAAAAATTAATCCCCAGAGATATTATTTTCACCTAATAATTATCTCAGGGAGTTTGGTAAATCACTTTTGGATGAAACCACTTTTTACTAGGAGGTATTTAATATACCTTGCAGGTCACCTTAACCTCAACCCAAAAAGCCTCATGGTTTGTTTGTAGAAAAAATGACAAACACAATTCAAATCTGCCTTAACGAAATTACCTTTGTCAAAATATAAATTATTTTGACCTATTCCAACTCCTAGTACACATGAATCTCGAGATCTACCAAATTCTAGGACCTCATGATTTATTGAGCCTATAGTAATTTCTAGTGAATTATACTATTCTTAATAGGGTTATTTGCTTAGATTAATCACTCCAAGAGTTCTAAAACCTTAAAAATAGTTAATCTAATTTCTACAGAAAGGTATTTGTAATACCTACCATGTGTCTTTGGTTTCATATCAAATTAGCCTATAGAATTAATCTGGTTAAAAAGACAAAAGTCTTGCAGAACTGAATTTGGATTTTTCCCAAGGGTATTCTGTTAATTATTTTAAAGTGAATCCAACTCCCAGTGAACCAGTACACAAAGGCACTCCTTACGCTAAGAGGAAGTAATTTTTGGACCCACGGATATTTTCTGATAATTTATTCACCAAAACAAAGATTAATTCCACTAAACAAATCATAACTAAAATAAGGAAAATGGATAAAATAATGAAACCACGTTTGGTGTCTTTGTGAATAAAATACATATCTGTTGATATCATTTTTGTACATTGGTATCATACTAACCCAAGCCTTGGTCCAAAATCCCTTAGTTAAGTAGTAATTGACGTTGAAATCCTAAAAGAAGTTCTACTAAGGTAATTCAAGTATTTCCAATTGCTATGATCTCAAAATACCAAAACCTACTGAAGTGTAGTGCTATTTTGTATACTTCTTGTTGTATTGTAAATGTTTTTTTTGCCTTGTGTTAACTGTGGTATCCTGTTTGTTTGCATGTATGCTCCTTCACGACGATAGTTGCGATTGTATTGAAGTCGAGAAGAAGGGATCATTCTATTATTTTTTGGAATTCTAAGAAGAAGTCAAGGGACATATTGCTAACCACAGGAAAGCCCGCGTCCTGAACTCCGATACTTGTCCTACTCCTTTTATATACCTATTTATTATCTCCTTTATAAATTGCATTATCACCTACATATTTTGTTTTACTACTAATGTGTTAGTAACTTGGCTCCTCCAAGTTATGAATGAGTGTCCAAAAGGACACTTACCATCATTGACACCTACTATCCTCCCTTAGATCATGAGTATGATGGTTAGCATCTACCTCATTAAAAACCTCGGATTTTGGGAAACAAAATTGTTTTGGGGATTACCCTACTATAAAAAGGTTTGGAAATGTTTTGTAAAACCCTTGTAAAGGGCATGATTTCCAAGTGGACATTTTAAAATAAGAATGGGTGATGTTGAGAAGTGAGAAAGATGGACTTGAGAAGAAGAAGGGATGTTCTACTACTTTACCGGAACAACTTACCCGTGCATCCATATTACCCATGTGAGATGGGGCTTAACTCGTAGTTTGTTCTCTTTAGCGTGGACTTGAGAAGAGAAATCCCCCGAATTCTGGGTCATCCTGTGTGAAAGGTCTATGGATCTGGGGTTGGCAGATGTCTCTGACAAGGGTCGGTGTAACAATGGGTCTCTCGCGGACGGTATGACTTAGGAGTTAAGAAGGACGTGAATCACTCTATTATGGTATATCTCAAACCCGGTGACGATGGGTAACCTCAGCAATGCCCATCATTATGGACTTAGGTTTTTGTGGAAAAGAGAATGCTAGGGATTTCATCGGCTGATCAGACAAACAAGTGAGTCGAAGTCATCTGATTGCTTATGGACAAATCGATTACAGATCACTCAAGGCTTTTTTCTGCCTCTCTCTATTGGCTCCTCACATCCTATATATAATAGGTTGGGTCCTGAGGTCGTATACGGATAGTTTATAATCTTACAATTACAACACTAATACAATGTCAGTTTCTACTCTTTCCTTATCCAAAAAGATATGCCTTCCGTCGGATGCTTTCTGGGGCTTCCTTGATTCCTCTTGGGCTTTGTGGGTTGTGATCATTTATGGTACGAGGGTAACTAATCATAAGGATCCATATAATCATACCTATGTCAGTAGCCCCTGAGACTCCATCTGAATCATAGATTCAGGTTGAGTCTCGAAGACATTTTTTATCACAAGCCAAAGTTTTTCTTTTTTGTTTAAATTATTGTAGAGATTTGGTACAACAGGCCTGATGCATCCGACGGATCATGAATCAGTTAATTGCTCCAGGGCAAAAAACACTAAGAACCTACATCAAATTCAAGTCCCCAGGCTTGAACTCCGAGTTTACTGGTGTAATTCAGTTCGGGCCGTTGAGGTCTTATCGAATACTGAATTCCAGTTCTATTATTTTGGGTACCCAATGCGTTCGTCAGGATTTTTCATCATATCATTGATACGGATAATTTACTGGCAGAGCGCATTCATGTACGATTATCAGGCCACATAGGATAAATCTTGAGGTCTTACCTTCATGTCATGGACACGGCATTCAGACATATTATCGCGTCGGGCACAGTGCGAGATTTTTTGAAATTTTATCGACTACCTTGTTTGGCTGTTAGAGTTGCTGAAGTTATCAGCTTCTTATTTTCTTGGGTGATGTTCATAAACGCTCCTAATGGGAGAAAACGTTTGGGGATACAATGATGTAACACTCATAAGGTCATACCTTTCGACTCCGTTGGAGATTTTATTTTATAGGGTGTGCTTTCAACACACGAGGATAATATTTCTTTGGTTCATGTTGTGACTTCACATGTAGAGCGAAGTTTTTCTATCGGGTGCTCGATAGCTCTCCCGATGGGACTAGCCCCCAAGGCTATAGTCGAATATTTTTATTTGATTATAGGCTCAAGTCCCCAGTCATTCGACGAAATTTTAAACATGGGACTTCCTTTTCTAGAGTCATCATGATGTCCAGTGCTTCTGATGGGAGTAGCGCCCAAGACTATGTTCGGTTGCATCAGAACATAGGCTCGTAGTTGTGACTCTTTTTGTCGGTTTAACTTAATATTGTGGCAACTTATGCAAGCATCAATATATTTTATTGATGGAGCCCCCGAGTATAGGAATAAGAAAACTAAAGCTGAGTTTAGAAGAACTTATCTTTTATTGTAAAGCTTAAGGCGAAGATACATGTTTTGGCATAATTGTCTGGCCATTTGCCTAATGTAAATTGAAGGAAATAAAATTCTAAGCATAGAAATGTCGCAGTTGTGCAGCGTTCCATGAATTGGAGTACTTGACTCCAGTTTTCTTGTCCTGGAGCCGATATTCCCCACCAGGGATTACTTCTGTGATGATATAATGCCCGTCCCATGGTGATTCTAGCTTATGGTGACTATCTTGCTTAAGGCGAAGGACCAGGTCCCCTACGACGAAAGACGTGGGATGCAATCGGCGGTTGTGGTAGATGCATAGCTTCTGCAGATAGATGGTTGCTCTTTGTAAAGCAATGTCACGAGCTTCGTCGAGTGCGTCAACATCATCTTCAAGTGCTTCTTGGGATGCTTCTTCATCATATTCGGCGACTCAAGGAGATTCATGGGTTACTTTAACTGGAAGGACAGCTTTCGCGGAGGATGTTTCTTGTGTTGAATTGTTTGGGGCAGTGCGCATGCTCCATAGGATGGAGGGTAACTCATCGACCCAAGCTCCTTTTGCTCTATCGAGTGGTGCCAACAGTCTTTTCTTAATACCATTGGTGACGAGACCGTTGGCCTTTTCTACTTGTCCATTGGTTTGTGGGTGAGCAACTAAAGCGTAGCTTAGTTTTATACCAATTCCTTGCAGTACTCCTTGAACTCATTGGAGGTTAAGTTAGTTCCATTGTCGGTGATAATGTTGTTTGGTACCCCGAATCGGAACACTATTGACTTGATAAAATTCACGGCCGACGTTCCATCTTGGCTAGTGATGGGATTGCTTCAATCAATTTTGTAAATTTTTCGACTCCTACTAGCAGAAAGACGTGCCCTCCTGGCGAAGATTTGTGAAGTTTTCCCACCATATCAAGCCCCCATTAAGCGAACTGCTAGGAAAGAGGTACGGGGTTATGTTCTACAGTAGGTCCATTGGGTTTTGTTGCGAAACGTTGACATGCTTCTGATGTTCGTACGATATCTTTTGCATCTTGTACTAATGTGAGACAATAGAATCCTGCCCAAAAGGCTTTGTCTGCAATTTCTCGGCTACTGGCGTGATGGCCACACACTCCTTCATCTATATCCTTAAGGATGAGCTTCCCTTCCTCGGGTGTAACAAATCGTTGTAGCATGCCTGAGATGCTTCTTTTGTACAATTCTCCCTTAATGATCCTAAAAGCTTTGGATCGACGTGTGATTTTCCATGCTTCTACCACATCTTCGGGGAGTTCTCCTCTAATCATGTATGCTACATATGGTTGCATCCACACGGGCTCTATTATCATCACTTTGTCGAATTCTAGCTCTTTATCAAGGACTTCTTCTATGCTTTCAGGTGTTGGCACAGCTCTTGAGTCTTTTTGTGATTTGACCTTCTTTCATGTTTTTGGCTCCATGACTTCAGAGACCCTTTTGGCTTTGATGGATCGCTCTGTTATTTATTCCCAAAAAACTCTAGGTGGTACTGGTAAGCATAGGGATCCGATATTTTCCAAACTGTCGGCTTCTTCGTTGCTTGGCCAACCTATGTGTGATACTTCACACCCATCAAATTGAGCTTCGATGATGTTGTACAGGTCACGATAAGCAATCATGTTGTCACTGACAGCGTCACACTTGTTCATTGCTTGTTGTGCCACAAGGTTTGAGTCACCAAATATGTTTGCACCGCAAGCATTAGCCATATGCAAGCCATGCAACAGGGCTTCATATTCGACTTTGTTGCTTGACGCATTTGCAAAACTCATCTGAAGTACGTAGCGTAGTTTGTCGCCTTGAGGTGACACCAGTATGACCCTAGCTCCTGCTCCTTCTGTCCTTTTGGACCCATCAAAATACATTGTCCATGCGCTGGAGAGGTCTGGCGGACCCGCACATTGTAGTTCTGTCCACTCAGTAATAAAGTAAGGAAAAACTTGGGATTTAATTGTTTTACGTTTCTCGTATATGATATCTCGAGGGGATAGCTCAATGCCCCATAAAGAGATGCGTCCTGGGGCTTCTGGATTATTGATAATATTGGAAAGAGGTGCCTCATTGACTGCTATGATCGGGCGTTCTAGAAAATAGTGGCGTAGTTTGCGTGATATCATGAAAACTATGTAAGCTAGCTTCTGGTAGTGCAAATACCTTTGTTTGGACGGGGAGAGGACCTCACTTAGGAAATAAACTAGTCTTTGGACACCAAGAGTTTTTCCTTCTTCGGGTCGCTCGACGACCAAAGTTGTACTTACTACCTGATTAGTGGTAGCAATGTAGAGTAGCAGGGGTTCTTTTTCTCTTGGAGATATGATGACACGGGCTATCAAAAGTGTTTTCTTTAGGTCTTCAAAGGCGCGTTGAGCTCCGTCCATCCACTCAAATTTATCTGATTTCTTCATGAGGGCGTAAAACGGTAGCGCTTTTTCGCCTAAGCAGACGATAAAACGACTGAGTGCCACGGCTCATCCGACCAATTGTTGCACGCCACGAATATTTGTTTGGCTTTTTCATCATGAGGATTTCCTGTATTTTCTCGGGATTGCCCTCTATTCCTCTTGCCGATACGAGGTATCCGAGGAGTTACCCCGCAGGGACTCCAAAGGAGCACTTCGTCGGGTTGAGCTTGATGCAGTATTTGTCGAGGTTATCAAATGTCTCTCGGAGATCATTGATAAGGGTCGACCCTTGTTTTTTTTAACTATGAAGTCATCGATATAAACCTGTACATTTTTTCCAATTTGGCTTCCTAGGTAATTTTGCATCATCTGCTGATATGTTGCACCCACATTTTTTAGTCTGAAGGGCATTGTTGTGTAGCAGAATACACCATAAGTTGTGATAAATTTTGTTTTATCCTGGTCTTACTCCTTCATCTGAATCTGGTGATATCATAAATATGCATATAGAAAGGAAAGTCATTCACACCCCGCAGTTGCATCAATTATTTGATTGATTCATGGTAGTGGAAAGTGATCCTTTGGACAATCTTTGTTCAGCGTGGTAAAGTTGATGCACATGCGTAGCGCCTTTGTGTTTTTCTTCGGGACGCATACTGGATTGGCAACCCACTCTGCTTTTAAGTTCTTTGATAAATTTGGCGTCTATTAGGCGATGAATTTATTTTCCAACGGCCTTGCGTTTTGGTTCTGCGAAACGACGAAGTGACTGTTTTACTGGCTTGGCATCAGGGTTAAAGTTAAGTGCATGCTCAACGAGTTCCCTGGGATTCCTGGCATGTCGGCTGGCAACCATGCAAAAGTATCCCAGCACTGATAGAGGAACTCGATGAGCGTGCTTTCCTATGCGGGACTGTGATTGGAAGCCACAAAAGTTGTATTTTTTGGATCCGTAGAGTGCACCTAGACTTCTCGTGTATCCTTTGTCGTGTGGAAAGCTTGTTCAGGATTAACTTGTGATGTTGTCAGAGGTTCTGCGTCTGTTAAGATTTTGAGCTGCTTAAATTTCACTTCCATCTCGAAGGATTCAGATATTTTTTTGAATTCCCGATCGCAGTTGTCAGATCAGGTGAAGCTGCCTCTTACGGTTATGATTCCTCCTGGCGCTAGCATTTTCATTACTAGATATGCATAGTGTGGCACATCCATGAAACGTGCGAAGGCTAGGCGTCCCAGGATTGCACGGTACTGCGATGGCTAGTCCATGACTTCGAATTTGAGCTTTTCACGCCTGAAATTATCTTTGGATCTGAAGACAACGTCAAGATAAATTTTACCTAAAGGAATTTCAGCTTTACCTGGGACTATGTCATGGAAGGATGTGTTTGTTGGAACCAAGTTTGTCAAGGAAAATTTCATTACCCGCAGGGTTTTGGTGTATATTAGGTTGATACTACTTCCTGCATCCATGAAGACCTTGCTCATATCGAATCCACCGATTTGTGCCTCTACTATTAGAGCTGAGTGACCTAGTCACAGGACCTGAAGTTGGTGATCGGCTCTACTGAATGTAATTTCTTGTTCGGTCCAATGGAGATACTCAGGTGTAGGCGGTGGTATTGTTACTGCCGTGTTGACTTGTCATGTGATCAATTTCTGGATCTTGTTTGACGGGCGCACTTTTTGGATCATTGACATTGGGCCTTTGGACCTTGGATACTCATCCTCTTGATTTCTGTTTGTTACGGTTTGTGGTTGCCCTTCTATCGGCTGTACCGGTGGCGGTGGTGGCGGTGCGCCAATTGCCAGGGTACCGGGTGCTGCAGTGTATCCTTGATTTGCTGCTTTTGTGTTACACACCTCCTGCATTTTTAAGAAAGTACAACAGTCCTTCATGAGGTGGTTCGATCGCCTCCTTCCCGCAGAGTCGAAGTAGCAGTGCATGTTGCAGGGTCCTTCTAACATTTGTAGTGGAGACATTGGGGGCTCCCAAACCCTCTGTTGGTACCGCTATGCTGATTGGGTTCCTCCATTGTCATCTCTGTGAACACGATATCCATCATTATGATTGTTGTTTCTATGGTTATCTTCTCCTAAAAATCCGGTCGCAACATAGCTTGGTCCACAATGTCCGTCGTTGTTGCGTCTTCTTCTATCAGTATTGCATCTATCCTAGTCTTCTTTGGGTGAGCGACCTCGCTTATTATTTACTGCGTCTTCGCCATCTGCCTAGCGATTAGCCATGTCCATTAATTGCGAGATTGTTTTTTGGCTTGACTTGCCCCAGCTCTTCTATAAATTCACTTCATCCAAGACCGTCGTTAAAGGCGTCAATCGCCCTTTCATCGGATATGGCTTCAGCCGAGTTTTTGATGATGTTCCACCGCTGGATGAAGGATCGGGTTGGCTCACCAGGCTTCTGTTTGCATGCCCACAGTTCCTCCAAGGATGCGGGTCACTTAAATGTGGATGTAAAATTTCGGATAAACTTATCTTCAAGGTTGTTCCAGCTGCTGATGGATTCTTTAGGGAGTTGCTTTAACCATGACCGTGCGGCGCCGCTCAAATGTAGCTGCAAGCTTTGCATTGCAGTAGGCTTGGATCCACCCTATAGTTTTATGGTTTCTAGATAATCTGACAGCCAAGCTTCGGGTTCCTGGAGACCATCATATTTTTGGCGATCGTGAGGAAGTTTGAAATCTTTGGATACTGGCGTTTTGCGAACCCGTTGGGTAAATCAACTGGCTCCACATAATTCATACCCATCCTCACTTTCCCTGTTGTAGTATCTTTGTTGCTGCGTTCTTCCCTAGACCTATCAATCTTATGTCGTGTAATGTCGTTTCTTGCATTAGCTCGTGGCTCGGTGTTCGAAAATTGCACCCGGTGTGGCGATTGTGATCATCGGATGTTCTCCCCACGTGTCAAGGGCTTCTACTACGATGATCCCACCATACCGAGGTTCATGAGAGCGGATCAATGGAGGGTCGCACGAGGATCATCGACTACGGGTTGAGTTGTGATTAGATAGTTCTAGGCTGCAACTATTGCGGTCTGCACTATTTTTTCTGTTATGTGTCCCTCTTGGTCTACCAACATAAACGATAGGTAGAGGTTTCGGGCCATCTTGTTTCTTTCTTCTTCTGGAATATTCTATAATCATGAATTTCCTCTCCTTGGTGGCACGCCTCCAGTTACGGTTCCTGATCCTCGGGTAGAGCTTAGTTGCGCCAGTGTGAGGCTAGATTCACCGGCTAGCCTTTTTCTTTCGTCGAGTTGTCTCTACATCCTGAGCAAATCCCTCTTCTTGTGGTGGAGTTCTTACCGGTATGCCATGAGGTCGTCGCATGTTGCTTTTGCTGTCACTAGGACTACTCCCAAAACTGCATCTCTTGCTCTTTTCTATGTTTTCCCGGATAACTGGAGAGTTAGCCGTTCACCATCGTGTGTTCCTTCTCTTGTGTGTCATGGTTGTTGGGTGAGTCTCCTTCGTTTCCACGGTTTCCTGCATTATCATCCGATAAAATGTCATTGGGATCAAGGATAGGGTTACCATTGGAGTCGCATGGTGTTGATGCTTCCCCGAGGATTACGCACACTTGGTGGTGCGTGATATATGAGATGCTAGTGTCATCCTATGATCCGTGGGAAACACTGTTTGAAAGACTAGTGAAGTCCCGCGATTTCTGTTCTAGGTAAATCTCAGCCATCCTGATTCCGAAGTCTATACTTTCGTCGCTTTCCTCGGGTTCAATGTTTGCTAGACTCGAGCCTTGTGGGGGCATTAACTGGATATCTGACCCAAAGGAGAGACCATCGCATAGATCATCCAGATCCCCTAGATCTACGATGTTTCTGGAATTTTCCTTGTCGTTTGACAGCTGAGGCGTGGTTTTTTTAGATGGGACGACAGAAGGTGCAGGTATCGCTGTGGGCGTTGTGGTTGCGACCGATGGTCCTGATAAAATCGGGGCCGATAGGGCATATTCTTCGGGTTCCTCCACGTGAAAGTGGAAACTTAAGACGATGAGATCGGATACGCCATTGAAGTCAACGGGAACCTAGACAGGGGTGGGCGGGAGTGGGGTCACTGCTGTTGGATTGTTGCTTGATGGAGAGGGGGCCACCGAATCCATGACTCTAGCGTCCAGATTTCCCACAAACGGCGCCAATTGACAAGGGGTAACCTCGGCAATGCCCATGGTTATGGACTTAGGGTTTCGTGGAAAAGAGAACGCTATGGATTTCATCGGCAGATCAGACAAACAAGGGAGTCGGAGTCGTCTAATTGCTTATGTACAAATCGATTATAGATCACTCAAGGCTTTTCTCAGCCTATCTCGGTTGGCTCCTCCCAGCCTGTATATAATAGGCAGGGTCCTGAGGCCGTATATGGATAGGTTAGAATATTACAATTACAACACTAATACAATGTCAGTTTCTACTCTTTCCTTATCCAGCAAGCTATGCCTTCTGTCGAATGCTTCCTGGGACTTCCTTGATTCCTCTTAGGCTTTATGGGCTGTGAGCCTTTATGTTACCAGGGTAACTAATCATAAGGATCCGTGTAATCATACCTCTGTCACCTAGGTTTGTGATACAGGCCTGTACAGAAGGTAGGATTATGTCGAAGGATGCCACATACTTATTTCCGAGGAGAACAAACCTAGAGAGAAAGGGTGCCTATACTAGGGACGACAAATGAAAGGTTATGTTTGATTATGAACCCCCGTGTGCCATGTGTAACGGGCCATAGTTGAATCCCGACGTATGTATTGAGTCTTGTGAGGAAAGTGCACCAACTCTGTAGAGTATAATCTTTTTGAATAGCCGTGTCCATGGTCAAGGACGGTCAAAAAGGTGATTGCTATGAGGACCAAAGTGGTTATTTTGGAAAGGATGGAAGAAACTGAGGAGTTCACATGGAGACTTGAGTTTAAGGTTTTGTTTTGACCATGGATGGTCGAAGATGCTTAAAAGGGGTTTTTCCACCAAAATAAAAATGTCTTCAAAAAGATTTACAACAAGGATATAGAGATATGCATATTTTAAAATGGAGGCATGTTTTCAAAACTCGGTTTCAACAAAGATATAGAGATGCCAAATCTACAAGAGAAACTAGGCTTTCAAAAACAAACATAGCTAGAGCTATCTCGCTAGTGCTAAAATGCATTATCTTGTTTAACTTATCTTGGTGGCTTACGAGTATATTCAAAGTACTCACTGGCATTGTCCCTGGTATTTACTTGGCCAGACTTTCAGAAGCATGAAGAATGAAGGATTTTGTGACATCTATGCGAGCTAGGTCGTCTTCCCAGTTAGATGCCTATAGGGTTAAGGGGTGACTTGTGCTCTGTAATTACTGAACTATCGCTGATGATGTATGTACAACCCTAAGGGGCACCAATGTAAGTCTTGTTCCTATTAATTTATGGATGTTGTAATGGTAGTTGTTGGTTATGATCACGGCTCACTGATCATGGGAATGTGAAATATATGCATAACAGGGATTCTCGAACGGTCGGTCTGGGAGGCCCCACAAACATGGTATCGAGGAGAAGAAAGTTGGAACTTTTGGATATTATATTACGAGGGAAAGTTATTTAAAAAATGGGTGAATTGGTTGAAAGGATATTCGTCCAAATTATGTACCTCTTACAATTTTACTTGTGAAGACTGTGGATCCAAGGATCATTTTAATTATCAATGTAAGTATACCGTTGATATCAGATTAGCACTTTAAAATGGGAATTACGAATTCTATGCTAATATGGAGGTTTATGAGAGAGTACTTGTTACTAGTTGTTGTGAGTTGCTAGCTCGCTTGAATGATATAAAAAGAGAAGTTGAAGTACTCGATAAGATCTATGGAATAGTATACCTTATATACTCTTATTGTAGTGATAACTTTTGTGATAATGCATTAGTGATTGCTCATAAGAGGATAGCCATGGAAGATACTAACCTTTTGTAGGACTCATGGAAGAAATAAGAAGAGGATGCACACCGCAGCGAAGATACTATGGCCACTAGTATGGATTTTTTTAACTCGTATGATCTGCTGGATGGTTGTGCAAAATCCTTTTGTAATTCATATCATGAGACTTGTGATAATTGTATGGCAGTTGGGCACTTTAGTTTTTAATGTTCCATTACTATTGAAGATCCCTAGTGTCTCACACTAGATATGATGTCATAGAATATTTGGTTTATGAAGGTGTCCATGATCTACTCTCAAAAGATTCAATCATGAGAAAGAGTAGTGATAGTTTGCTTCATATGAAACTTACCAGCTTGTTACCAATGTTACAATCTTATTGGCAAGAACGTCTTAGTGGTAATCCACTTGTGGTAGAGAGTAAGACACCATTCAAATCCGTAGTGCCTGAAGATAACCATTTGCAGGAACCATAAGATAAAGAGGAGGAACAACAACAAGGTGAGGTTGACAAATATTGGCTCACTACAAATACTTTGTTTGATAATGATGCCTCTCTCTAGTAATGATTCTTGTACTACTAAAACTAACTATAATTTATCTATGGAGGTCTTGTGTCTAGACACTCATGAGGAGAGCATTACTAATGATGAACTAGAGATAGAACCTTGCTATGAATCTTTCGATGCTAATATGCATGGACCTGCTCTACTCCATATCGCAAAGGAAGAATACTATCAAGTGTTGCCCTACAATGGTAACCAAGATAAAAGTTTAATAATTATATGTCAACCTCTAATCCTTTTGTTGCAGCTACATAAGAAGGCATGGTCACCACACTTGGTGCATCCACGCTCGCTTGGAAGTGAGAACTTATTCATGTATATGATGCCGATGCACCGCAAGAGGGTACGACTTTGGTCGTACTCTACTATGAGATGTTCCAACCCTTTGTTGGAGGTAAGTACCATGACACCTCGAATTGATATCCCCTGGGATCTAGGTGGATGATTTAATGGAGCATCTAAGCTAGGCTTTATGGCTTTAAAGAAAGCGCTTCCCAGGAGGCAACTAGGAAGTTTTTTATGTGTCTTTCTTAATTTTACGTTTTGAGTCTAGTTGCATTCATGTTGCATTGGCATTTGTATATATTTCCATGATTTCCTATTAGAGTTGGCTTGGGACTATTTTCGAAAGGTAGAATTGTTTGTTGCTCTAATCATGTGTTGCTTATGTTGGTTAAATCTTCTTAACAAAAATATATGTATGTTTTGTTTGGATGCTGGACTAACGTTTCAAATCAATAATATTTTTTTGGAGAAAGTAACTTGTTTCGGAGCTTATAGTAAGTTTAACGAGCAGCAGTACAAGCAGACCCGTCTGTACCGCGTTCTCGTACCACTCATGTGACGCGTCAGAAGTAGCAGATTTATTTCCAGAAAACCTACTGCATGCTTAACGAGTAACGGTACGGTGGGACGTACCAGTACCGCCCGCCCGTACCGACCTCGCTACGAGATGCAAAAGCTATGAAGACTTTCTAGAGGATTTAACGACCACCCATACGGACGCATCCGCCCATACCACCCGGTCATACCAACTTCGATGGGATTGATATAAAAAATAGAGAAATGAAAATAAGGAGAATACGAGGTGCAGTACGGGCACATGCCAGTACCAAGGAGCAGCACCACGCAACAAGGGTAGGGATAGGTAGAAAAAGGTTAGAACCCCCAATCATTTTATTTTAACAACCTCCATTCAGTAGGTTACCTTCTGCATGTTCCATTATACTTCATTTTCTTTTACCTACCTTTGAAACTCCCTAGCCTATAATTCTCTATAGTGTTTCATGCTTCTTTTATTTCCCTTTTAACGGTTGGGTGAACAAACTCCATTCATACAGCGAATTGTTTGCTTTTATTTCATTTGTTATTTTCACAGCGAGTTGAACCTTGTGTGATGACGTGCATGGTTTGTGCCAACTATGAAAATACTTGCATAAGCCACTTGGTTGTTTCAATTCAATGCTTCAACAAGGAAGTATTTGTTGAACCAGAGGTCCATGTGCATCAAAAGTGAGGTTATTCGTACCTCAACGGTAAAATGTGTCACCCTTGCTTTATTCAATCTTGGGGACATAACCACTTCTCACGCCCTCTTTTTATAACTGTATTTTCTCTTTTCTTGTGGTAATCTATACAAGTTCGGTTCTTGTAAAAGCTCTAGCATGGGAAGTTACTTCTACATGTGTAGAGTTTTGTGCAATGCTCTTGTTCGATAACATTTGTGTGCCATCATGTATCCCGCTGCTTTCGAATGCTTTCTTAGGTAATACATGTTTCATATTTATATAAGGGATGCACTTGCTTTTGTTAGGATTCATAAGAGTTGAGTTAGAGCTTTGATGCACTATGTTAAAATCTTTATCCAACTTGAGAAGAATATTGTGATCCTCTATAATACATTGCCTTGATTTCTACACTTGACATGATTAAAAGAATATTTATGAAGCCTCTCAATAATTTCTCGAGTGATGTTTAATTGTATTAAGAGTCTATCCTTATAGATACTCAACCCCATAGATTTATTGATAGACTTGATAGTACTCTTGAAATGAGTTCTTTGATTCAAAAGAAGTCTAGTGGTAACTGTGATACATGCCAAAGCTAAACTTTGTGGGTCAAAATGCCATACCATTGAAAGCTTATTTACATATTTTTTATCCACACCATTGTATGCCAACAAATCCACTGGCCTACGAATGATCAATGGTACAACCCCTAATTTCGGCTATGATTTGACGACATGGGTAGCACCTGTTACCGTAATTGGCAGAAGTAGTGTTACTCTTGAAGGATGTGCAAACTGTTGCTTAAAAGATCACTCAATGATCCTTGTTGAAAACTATCTTTGAAATAAATAAAGATTCACGGAAAACAATCTTTGGCATGGTCTCATTACTACTACATGAATTTTCTTGAAAGACAACAAAGGGAATAGTAGTGTTTGATAGTATTGATCTATTTATGTGGGTGTTCTAATGAGACACTCTAATGCTATTCTTCTTATGACATGATCCCTCACTTTTAATTCCTAAGCTTTTACTTTACAAAAGTGAGGATACAAAATATAAAAGGAGCATTAGGAGGATCACAAGTTTTCTTTCAAGCTATATTTACTTTTGACATCGAGCATTGAAGTTGTAATTTATCTTTTATGGATTGACATAACCAAGTTCTTGTTGCCTTGTATGAATATGCTCTATCTTACTTTGAGATTGCAGGTAAAATAAGGGTACAAGGCATCAATCTTTTATGGTAAGCTAGATGATAGCATTAATTTTTATAAACTCTCTTGCTCGAGAACAAGCAATGTTTAGCTTGGCGATGTTGATGAGTGCAAATATGATGCATATTTAAGCATACAATTTTTTCATATTGTCACTCATCACATGCAATATCTAGCCACAACTATGCCTATTATGCATGATTACTAGTTCTCATTCATTTTCATAAGGACTTTGCACAACTACTAGTTTTAGTAGTATTTTATTACTTTTTCCTTGTCTTCTACTTATGTGTAGGTGCTATGGACAATCATGGATAAAAGGAGCCAAAAAGATTCAATATGGAAAAGTTACAGGATCTAGACTTAGCCATATGAGATATCGAAAAGTCATATTTTCCATCATATCATATTGATTCTCAAATACCATGGTGTTGTAACCCTCGTCCATACGAATCCAACGAGCCAAATAACACCTCAATCAGAGTCTATATGACTAAATAACGACCAAAACACTTCAGAGAATAGAGCGTTTAACGACCTACAGTACGGGTAGAGGAAGCCCATACCGTAGGGTCGTACCATCCTCTGTTGGCTTTGTTTCATCAAATATAACACTATTTGTGAAGTCCCAAAGGGTGAATTAAGAGAGACTCACTAAGCTTATTACGATACCCATGGGGAAACCCTTAATTGTGGGTCTGGAGGAGTGATTGTTCACAGGAATTGCAATGGAAATTTAGAGATGACCTCAATACCCGATTCAAGAAGCGACTGCTCACGAGTCTTTCGGTGAACATCTTATTATTGAGATCTTTCCACACATATCATGACGAAAGACATAGATTATCCTAATCATACATAATTCTATCATGCTAGTGGTGAATCCTACACTCCTCGAGAACCCCTCAATCACATCACACAACACTTCATAAACATTCTCTTGCTTTAGTTTACTTTTTTTATTTACTCTGCTCTTATTTACTTTAAATCTCACTTGTTCATTGCCATTCTAGCACCTTATACTGTAGACTATTTCCAAACACCGTTTTGGGTGCAAACGTGGCTTTATTGACAACGTGGTTGCGGGGTTGCGTTGTTGCCATTTGCAAATATTCCATGGGACGAACTTTCTAATAAATAGTTGCGGCTACAAGTACTGCAATAATCTTGTTGTTGATTGCAGGAAGCCATACACAACCCCCTCTTCGTTACTCTCGCATCATTTTTATTTTTCTTCCTCCTTACCGCGGCTTAGCTTCGGCGGTGTGCTATCCTTTAGGTAGCTAGGCTCGACTACCGAAATGACGGCATAGTCGTATCTTATGCGTTCTGGGTGGCAGTGTGGTTGCTTTTAGGTGGTGAGGCGCTGCAAGCAAGATCTCGCTGACGTATAATGCACCGATAGGTTAGGTATAAGTTTTAGGAGAACACGCCATCCCGAGGTAAAGCTTGTCAACATTTACTATGTAGATATGATAGATAATCGGATTTGATAGTTTGGTAGATTAGGTATACCAACGTCTAGGTGGTAATGATGCGCTGAGCGTGTTAGGTTCCCTATGTACATCTGGTGACTCTGCATCCGCCCTCGTGTCGATGCCTATCCGTCTGGACAGTGATGTTTCCTCGTCTGTTAACGGCTGTCATTATGGCAATGTGCGGCAACAATGTCTGCATGTTTACATGCACGGTGAGCGCTCTCGCAACCCTATCGCTGTTTTTATCTCTTTCCTTTTTAGATTTTATTTCATTTTCTCAACATTCTCTTTTTTTGTTTGCTTTTTATTTGCTTCATGTTTTCCTTTTTATTTTATTGTTTACGTTCTATTTTATTATTTCACTTTTTTCTTCTCGATTTTTTCTTTTGGGCGTTGGCGTCCTTGCCTCTGGTTTCTTTTTTATATATTTTCTTATGCTCTTTTCTTCCTTCGCCTTTTTCCTTTTTAGACTTCTTAGTGTTATCTGGTTTTTTTAACTTGAAGTTTTCTCCCATTCGTTTGCCTTGCTATTCTTTTATGATTTTTCTGCTTCTTACGCGTTTGTACGCATTAGGAGTAAAACACATATGAAATGAAATGAACACTCTCACGGTCATCGATGGCAATGAAACGTGATCGAACGCCACTCTCGCAAACATAAGTGACGAGAAAATATAAATGATGAGCAAACATGATCGAACACGATAGCTGCCTGATGGCGCGATTCGTCACCATTTATAGACGAGCAAAATCAAGTGACGAGCAAAATCTCGCAAACATAAGTGACGAGCAAACATGATCGAACTTGATACTGCCTAGTGGCGCGAGTGACAGCCAAGTTCGTCACCATTTACAGAACTCCCTAATGTCGCGGTTGATTTATACAAAGCGTCCAAGACGAATGATGATTGTACGTTGCTAAGGAGGTTCTTTCTGCGACTTCTCGCTATAGCCAATGGCAGAACGCCACATGTTGCATCCACGTCATGCGATGGATGTTCAGGTTGTCAACATTGTATTTTTTTTCTTGCATAGTTTCTGGTATTTGCAGAACAAAATGTTAATCTAGCTTATGAATATGTACTGTGACTTATGAAATCAAGCCATGTGTATGTTTTTATGTACATTTACCATACCATATAATGAATGAAAATAGTCTGTGTACTACATTACACTATGTATGCTTTTTCTTTTTTACGTCCGTACGATATTTCTGACTTGTCGTTGAGACTTTCTGTCGCAGTTCGGTTTTAAAGGAAAGCCACATGTGTGTGTTTTATGTATGTTTACTACAAGAACATCTGCTGGGTTCTTATGTTTGTTTGGTGTTTCTGTCTTGACATTTAGATCTGACGTTTTCCAATTTTGTGATACAGACGCTCCTGTAGTACGAGTAGAACCACTTAAGTGCGTAGAATTTTGGGATATAAAAATTTATCTCTATCCAAACACGAATCGTCTACCTCTGAATGCACGACTGACAGCCTAAAAATTATCCTTTGTTGTCACGCTTCTGGTGGCTTCGATGCCGTCTCAGATAAAAAACAGTATAAAGAATCTTCCATGGTAAATAATAGCGCACATACGGCAACACTATGATGCACAGATTTGGCATCGACTCAACCATACACTACGTGCTTTTGAAGACTCTCATAGGATTCAGTGGCGAGAGCGGTTTTTGAGACGAGACTCACGCTTTAAGAGCAACACGCTATTACTTAGCGTTCTGAGACCAGATCTTTCCTCTTGCACGTAGATGTAGCGCAACCATATCATAAAGTGTTCTACATACCGACTGCTCCCCGGGGGCGCAGAGTGAATTCTAGTTCTCATAATACCAGAACAAAATAACAATTTTTAAAATAAATCTTGAAGACTAGGTTTGATGTCAACAAGAAACACAACAACACTTTATTTGTTTCTAATGAACATCATCCCATATTCTATTTCTAGTTACTTAGGCCATTGTAGTTCATGAATTGTGTTGTCCTGTATGACACTTCACACTAACCAATTCAGTATTCAGTACTCAAGAACTACATTGTTTAACAGGCAAAGAATACACCCACAACATGTATATCATCTATATACCTAAGATGGATATTTTTAGTCTTTTTTTTCTACCAAATATTTTTTAGATTCTCTTTCAGCATTTCCTTTCATTTTTAGAAGAATCTATAAACATCAACAGTGTTGCCATACACATGACATATAGTACAAAATGTGTTTGTCAAACACTATTACCCTTGGACTTGCACTTTAATGTGTATCACCATCATCAAATGTTTGGCATTCTTGCAAAATCCATTATTTAATAATCTTTTAGTGTAGTAAACATTTTACCTACATCTTTTGTTCATTCTATCATTACAACTTCCATGAGCAAGCTACTATAGCTTATAAGAACGAATTGTGAGTATAATGTTAGTTCTCAAAACCTTTTGGGATATCAGGACACCTAGCGTCTCCAACCTTCGCAAATTCTCATACAATATTAGAACATGTATCTTAATAAATTTATATTCCACTATATTGCAAGCAAGCATTATTTCAGATATAACAATATCTTCCACACATGATGATTTCTGAAACAATATATTTCAGCTCCTAAATAACCTTGATACTAAAACAACTTTTGAGTATCAAGAATCATGGAGGAAAGCATGATATTTAGATACTAATGTTGGAACTATTACGCTTGATTTAATACTACTTATTAAACTTCATGGAGTAAGTGGAGTTTCCTGAAACTTTGCAATATGACTTTTAAACTTTCAATTGACACTCAAAACAATACGATACCAATTCGTAAAGTTAATATCCAGAATTCTATAGTTTTATTATCTCAATTAAAACTAAGTACAAGGTAGTAAATGAATGCTAGTGACTATAACAAACTATGCAAATTCACTTTGATTTAATTTATTATAAATTTAGTTCAACTTTAATCATATTACTACATGAACTCCCACTCAAAAATAACATCCCTCGAGTTGTTTTGATGATTGCATGAACCAAATTCACTACACCAAGACCTATCAGCACGTGAATTGGTGCAGCTGCAAAGGAGAGCATCGATATGGTCATCGTCATACCAACTATATGACTCATGTTTTACCTTTCGCCAAGTAGAACCTTAGTATTCGCGTGTGTAACTCTATCTTACACCCGTTGTTTGCGAACGTAGATTCTATCACACCCGATCATCACATGATGCTTCGAAATAATGAACTTCCTTAATGGTGCATACTAAAGGAACAACATATTTTTATCTTGGTATTTAGTGAGAGGGGTCATCTTATAATGCTACCTCCAAGAACTAAGCAAGACATAAGCATAAATAAGATCCATAAAAGATAAACATCACATGCATAAATAATGTGATATGATTTATTGCACTTGATCTCTATATTATGCTCCATGATATGATCACCATCATTCCACCGGCATGCCTTCAAGGTCCATGATGCCACCATCTTGGTTGTTCTCCACTAATTATCATTTTCGGCATGCAAGCCATAAAAGAATAAAAACAACCATATGGCTTAATCCGGTTGTCATAACTTACAAATAATACCATCGCATACATATAATTCGTAATATATGACCATATCACATCACGTGCCCTGCAAAAAATGGTTAGACGCCTCTAATTTATTTTTCATATTTTGCATGCCTTTGGTCTTACGAAGATAGAACCTTTCAAACATACGAACTTCAAACCACAATCACATCTTAACTATAGTAGGAGAGATTGACACCTGCTAGACACTTATGCAATACGAGTTGCATGTCAAGCATGAAACATGTCTCATGTGCGAGGACATGTAAAGTTAGTCTGGGCCGCTTCATCCTACTATGCCACTAAGATCGAATATACACAAAAGGTTGCAATAACATGATCACCAATGCCCATAACCACATGTGTTCTACTCGTATAGAACATGTACGCATAGATACGGCTCTAATACCATTGAAGGGTTCACAGCATAGAAAACAAAAAACCTACGATATGAACACCTAATTACACCAATATCTAGTCTTGTTGATGCTAGTAACAAGTAAGGGGGTAACCAGAATAACTTACCCTCGAAAACTAAAAGCCTTTTACAAAAACTAATTTCGTTATTGATGTAGTCGATCTCAAGATCGAATTGAGTTGAAAAGCGTCGCAAAGTAGCAGCACATCCGTGCTTGGACACACGTCCAGCACCCGACAACCTCCACGCCCACACTCTAGCAGAGAATCATAAGTAGTAGATCTTTCTATTGGGCTACGTAGATATAAAATAAAAAATCCCTACGTGGTACACCCAAGATCTTACCCAAGGTAGAAGGCCATGAGGATTACCACTAGACACGCAGTTGTGGATTACTAATAAAGCGCATCAATTGATGCAGTGTAGTCCTCACGATTCGATCCACTCGACGATCATCAGTGCTAAACGTACAACACCTCTGCCAGTATCCACACGTACGAGGAGGAGTGCCTATGGTGGACTGCTAGGTCTTGTACGGTGGCTAGACTGAAATGGAGCTAGGGTTTCCAATACATGGAATGACCTAACCATGCCCTTTGGGAATCCACGCCCCAGTATATATAGGGAGTGAAAGTGGGCTCCACTCACTTGTGGTCCATTCACCAAAGCCTATATTAATCACTGCGGGTCCAACTTACTGACTCAATCCGTGTCCGACTAGGGTCCAACCCAAACAGGTTTTCGGTTCGGGTCCAACCCAAACTTGCTCCCGCTCTTAAGTGCGTGACCTGACTGGCTCATGGTGATTTGGTCACGATTTGAGTCTTACTCATAATTGATTAGTTGGTAGCATCTCCTAGCAAAACGTGTTGACTCCCAAGTACCAAAGTACATACCTTCCAATGCAACTTGTGCTCGAGTCCCTTTTGCCTCATGATACACCTTCTCAAGCTATAGGCGAATAGTCGTAATCCTTCAAATATCTCAACTCTCTTCTCTATCTGAGATAAGTGATTCATCCGACTAACTCTTAGTCGGATGCCTAGGTTAACACTTAACCGAGTCATGCATGGCCATCTTTCTGAATGATATCATCCAAGAGGGCCCGCAGATATTTCTCTAGTCGGAGGGGCAAAATCTCATCTTGGTTATCCACATCACGCAGCTTGATTCTTAGTTGACCCGAACTTTGCCTTTATAACTGCCCTTTGACGGAATTACATTAGCAGAACCTAAATCGCTGATCCACAACTCAAATTGTGCAATAACCTCAGGTCTAAAGATTACATTTATTGAGACGTACAAATGAAGACTTGTTCATTGTATCTCAATATGGGTCAGTCCGACTCGCTAAAATCTTTAGACGAATCCGTGTAAGTCGGAATAGCATCACCATGCCCATGACAAGTGGAATTAAGTCATCAGCCAACTTTCACATTAGTCTAAGTTGTGTGTCCAGCACAACCTCAACGACTAAGGACATCTAATATGGACACCATGAATATATAGTTCCACAACTAAATCACATATTCAATGATATATATCAGTAGTTCATACAAGAACAATATAACAACTTTATGAATACATCTGGAATAACATCATACAAGATTGCCTCTAGGGCATATTCCTAACATGTTCTCGAGAGAAACCACCAGAACATGTACTTCGCTAATCTAAAGCCATGGGGAAATGCTAAGGAGGGAGATAACCTTCAGCGGAGGTGGTGACAGAGGAGAGGGGTTATCCACCTCCTTTTATAGGATGAGAGGGCACAACCCAAAGGGGTCAACGACATCCAAATAGGTTCCCCCACTTCTCCCTCCCTAATGGTGAGTGGAGCTTGCACTAAGCCCATTGCCATTAACACAAACTCCACTCACCTTGCATTAATTTTCCACCAAAATTAATGCAAGCTCTCATTAAATAAAAGCAGTTTTTACTTATTTTATTCATAATTTGTTATTTACTTTACTTACAAACATTTTCATAAAACCCCTTCCATTATTCCGATATCACAATAGAAACCAATTTCAACAATTTGACCCAAAGTAATTCTTGAGATCATCGAAACAATTCTAGCTCTAACAAAACCTTTCTCTAGTATGTTTTATCTGCCCATTAGTGTCGGTAGACCTTAAGTGAGTCACCCTACGGTTCACGAATAATGCAGACATGATAGAGACACTTCTCTTGTCAATAATCATAAGTATAATCTAGAGATCTCTACCGACTCCTACACATTTAATGATAAATCTTGTGATCATGTGAACCATTAGCGTTGTACCCAATTCCTTTTGTCTCACAATATGTTACTTGTTTGAGATCTAATCATAAGTTTCAAGCATAGCCTAAATCAATCTCGTTGCCTACAAGTACTCTTTACTCATTCTGTGATACAACATCCTTGTGACCTTGTCACATGCTTGCAAGCGGTGTTGATGTGATATCACCAAGAGGGCCTAGAGTATATCTATCCATCATTAGGATGGACAAATCCCACTATTGATCTATGAGCCTCTACATAACACTTTTAGAATACCTGATCCCACCTTTATAGTCACCCTGTTACGGTGTGACATTTGATGTTATCAAAGTACGCTTCTGGTGTTAGTGATTGACATGATCTCATGGTCTAAGGATTAGGGCTACTTCATGTGTGTTTGATGTAGCAATGTAAACTTAATGACTAGATCGTATTTCTATATCTACTTTGGGTGTATGTCCATCATAACATTCTTCTAATAATATGATCCTGTTATTAACAACACCCAATGTTCATGACTAGGAAACCTTGATCATATGTTAATCAACGAGCTAGTTAAATGAGAGGCATAGCTAGGAATTATGGTTTGTTTACCAAACACACATGTATTAACGTTTCCAAATAATCCAATTCTAGAATGAGAAATAAACATTTATCATAAACATGGAATGGGATAATAACCATTTCATTGTTGCCTCTCGGGCATATTTCCTTCTGTTCCACCCATGTGCATGCATTCCTACAGACATACAGCTTACGCTACGGTTATCTGTCAACATACGAAAGGAACAAGATCCAACTGACTTCTCTGATGGGGGTCGTTGCATAGAAAACATAAAATTCCTACGTTTGCAACTGCCAAGATCGAATCTAGGCGACACTTGTAATGGTTTTAGAAGGACTCACCCTTGAAAACCATAAGTGGGATAACGTTTCTGCAAAAAAACATGGCTGGTGTAGAGTGTACATGACCGTCCTCAAGGATGCGATGACTATATACGCCACAAAGGGGCAGCGCCTCCGTAATCGGTAACACATATGGTGTGCCGATGACTTCCATCCCTCGCTCCAGCCTGGCAGCCGAAGTAGGGGATCCTCGGGAACTCCACCAACACTATGACATGGTGGTGATGGTGGTGGATAAGATCTTGAACAGGGATTCTCCTAAGCACCGTGCTCATGGCAACGGACAAGGCTAGAAAGGGGAGGAAGATGCCAACTAAAGGGCATATGAGAGGAATGGAATGGTGTGTGTGTGAGAGGAGGTGCTCCACCCCACCTTTTATAGGGGAGGGGCAGCCCCTCCCATGGGCGGTGGACAAAGAGGTGCTCCCACCTCTTCCCTCATTCATGTGGGTGGACTCTCCACTCACAAAAATTGATCTCCACTTTATCATATTCAATCTCCACCCAAAATCAAGAGTCATGCCATTAAAAACACCTTTTTAATTCACTTGATTTAATGCCACTAATTTAATGAACACTTCATTTAATGATTACTTCATTTAATGATTACTTAATTTAATAAACACATTAACAATTCAATCCCCGGTAATATTCCGATACACCAAAACTATTCCGGTAGATTTATTGGAATAATTCCCGCGTTGTCCAGTATTTTCTCTGATGTTCCCTATCCTCTCAAATGCGTCGACTACCCTTAAGTGTGTCTCCCTACGGGCTCGTGAATTATGAGGAAATGATAGAGACTTTCTCTGATCAATAATCATTAGCGGGACCTGGAGATCCATAATGACTCCCACTAATTCAAACGATGAACTAGTGATTGCGTGAACCTTTTTTGCAGTAACCAATTCCTTTTGTCTCACGATATTTTATTATCCGAGATCCGATCATTTGGTATCATCTATACCTAGTTCAATCTCGTTACTGACAAGTACTATTTTCTCGTTCCCATGATATAACATTCTTAGTGATCTTGTCACTTGCTTGTAAGCTATGTTAATGTGATATCACCGAGAGGGTCCTGAGTATATCTCTCCATCATCAGGATGGACAAATCCCACTCTTGGTCCACGAGGCTCAATTAATACTTTCTAGGTACTCAATGACATCTCTATAAACACCTTGTTATGGTGTGACATTTCATGGAATCAAAATACTCTTCCAGAGTTAGTGATTGACGTGATCTCATGGTCTAAGGATTAGAGTTACTTCAAATGACGTTATAGCAATGTAAACATAATGGCATGATTGTGTTACTATACTTTGTGAGATTGTTCATCACATCATTCGACCAATGTTTTGACCTTTTTATTAACAAAATCCAATGTCATGATCAGGAAACCTTGATCGTCTGTTAATCAACAAGCTAGTGTAATGAGAGGCATTGCTAGGAACATTTTCTTTGTTTATTAAACATACATGAGTTAACGTTTCCGTCTAACACAATTATAGCATGAGAAATAAATATTTATCATAAACATGAAATATAATAATAATAACCACTTTATTATTGCCTATCGGGAATATTCCCTTTAGTCTCCCACTTGTACTAGAGTTAGTAATCTAGTTGAAAACTTGTGCATATAAACACTTATGGCGGGTGTTGTACGTACGCATTTATTGTGGTAAACATAATCTCCAGATCTGACACTTTTAGGTCTATGTGTATTTGCATTTCTTTGTGTCTCTACGCATCACTCATTCTCAAATGAGATGGCATTGTATAAATTTGGTCCTTTGGTGATACCTTAGTTTCTTGGGTTTTAAAACAGGTTGATTCTATTAGCGTACACTAGATTTTCATAGTATTATCCCACTTGGAACTACACCTAGTTTGATTAACAAACTTCTTGACTCAAATGCCTTCCTATGCTACTACTATAGCAGTCTTATACTTAGTCTTTCATTATTATAGTATCCGTCATAATACTTAACCTTTTGGAACTCATCCAAATTTATCACAGAACTTTCTTCCATCAAATTGTGCCACCTTAACCCATAGCCTAAATTGAGATAAACTTACTTTGTACCTTGTGACAAAACTAGTACCAATGTAACATCTTACAATGAACTATTTGTTTAGTGCCAATGTAACACTTTACAATGAATTATTTGTCACTTCTACATACAAAATATATTCTTAGTTCTTCCAAAGAGCATAAGAATATCCTTACTATCGTCCAATGCTCAACTTATGGTCACCCTGGTATATGCTCATAACATTTAGAGCGACATATCTGGATATGTACATATCATGATATGATTGATTAAGATATTCGATTTTACTCACCAAGTGTCAAAATACTTGAATCTCGTTTTTTTCAAAATGGGGGTAGAGCCCCGGCCTCTGCATCCTAGGATGCACATAACATTTATTAATGAAAACCAATATTCAAAGTATTACAAATCATGGAGCAGATAGGGTTGATACATAAACCAACCATCTGAAAAAATCTAAAAGTCTCACAAGAGAGCAAAGATAACAGCTAGACATCAGTAAATCTCCTAGAGTGACGCCATGAAGCCTGGCTAAAGAAATCCGAAGTAACCGCCACAAGATGGGTGCACCCCAAAACCATGGGTGGATGTTGATGTTCTAGGATCAAAAGATCCCAGAGCTGAATCCAATACGCTGCAATATGAATAACCTACAAAAAGGAGGTAACTTGGGTCTTGTTAAAAATAAAATTATTTTGACATTTCCAAATGGACCAACAAATGGCCGAAATGCCAATTCGAATTCTACACTTATTCACTTTATCTATTCCATTTCACCAATTACCAAACATATTAGTGATATTGGTTGGAGGAGGGAGATTATAAGTGCAATAAACCATACGCCAAATAATTTTTGCAAAAGGATAGCAGAGGAATAAATGTTCAATTGTTTCGTCTTCGTCACAAAAGCAACATTTTTTAGACCCATTCTAGTTTCTCTTAGATAAGTTATATTTTGTTAATAACACTTTGTTATTAAGAAACCACATGAATATTTTAACTTTTAGAGGTATTTTTATGTTCCACAGGTACTTTGTAGGGAAATGAGGATGCTCATTCATAAGATCTTCATACATTGACTTAACTGAGAAAACCCCGTTCTCAGCTAAATTCCATGAAAACCTATCCCGTTTATTTGTCAAGCTTATCTCCATTAACCTCTCACATAGGTGCAGCCTGCATCCCATTTATTGCTATTTAAACTTCGTCTAAAGCCAATATTTAAAGTATTGTGAGACAAGACATCGTGAACAAGGATATGCTTTCTATAAACAATATTATATTGGGATGGATATTGTTGGGCGAGAGACATCTCTCCTAGCCAATTATCGTCCCATAATCTAACATCTTTCCCATTCCCGATTTTGAAAGTACCGCGAGCAAAGAACTCATTTTTTACTCCCATTAGTCCCTTCCAAAAAGGTGAATCAGTTGGTTTGGCTTCGACATGTGCTAGAGTTTTATTAGCCAGATATTTGTTGTGAAGCAACTCTTGCCAAACCCCTTCTTCTGTCAATAACTTATACAACCATTTACTTAGTAAACTTTTGTTTTTAAGATCTAGCACTTCAATTCCCAAACCCCCCTGATCTTTGGGTCAACAAATAATGCTCCAACGAGTAAGCTTATATTTTTTCTTATGTTCATCACTTTGCCAAAAGAATCGCGAATGATAGAAGTCTAGTATGTTCCTTACACCCTTTGGTATTTCAAGAAAGGACATCATAAACATAGGAATACTTGATAGAACCGAATCGATTAAGACAAGTCTATCCTCGTAAGATAAAAGTTTTCCTTGCTAACAACCCAACTTTCCTTCAAACGTGTTCTCTACCGGGTTCCACTCAGAATTACGAAGTCTCCTATGATGTATAGGTACCCCGAGGTATCTAAATGGAAGAGACCCCAATTCGCGCCCACAAATCTCCCTATAAGTTTGTTCTTGTTCAGTGATACATTGCAAATGTATCTATAATTTTTGATGTTCCATGCTTGGTTTTATCCACTTTCTTGTGTTTTGTCCACACTTTGGAGTACTTTTCATATGATTTCTTGGACTAACCTACTAACAAGAGCCATAGTGCCAGCTGCCTGTTTTCTGCTGTTTTTGGTTCCAGGAAAGTCAGAAAATGAATATTCTCGGAATTGGATGGGACAAAAGCCAAAGTGCCTACTTTTCCGGAAGTCATCAGATGCCAGAATATGAGACAGAGAAGGGTTGGGGGCCGGCCACACCACCTGGCCGCGCGGCCAGGTCTGGCCGACCCCAGCACCCCCACGGCCTCTCCTTCCGCCTATATATTACCCTCGGGATGAAAACCCTGAGTACCCGATGAAAAATCCACGAAAGAGTTTGTAGCCGCCGTCATCTCCATCCCTAGATCAGGAGGGATCTGAAGCTCTTCCCGGCACCCTGCTAGAGAGGGGAATTCACCCTGGAGGCCTTCTTCATCACCATGCAAGCCTCCGGTGTGACGCGTGAGTAGTTCATCCTTGGACTATGGATCCATGTAGTAGCTAGATGGCTAGTTCGCCTCCTTTGTTCTTTCATGTTTAGATCTTGTGAGCTCCATTCATGATCAAGATCATTTATTTGTAATTCTGCATGTTGTATTTGCAGGTTTCCGATGGATATTGAGATGCTATTCAGATTGATTATTGATTTTATCATGTCTTTGTTATTTGTGATCTTGCATGCTTTCCTTTGTTAGTAGCTATCTTGGCCAAGTAGATGCTAGCAACTCCAAGAGTTAGTATTTATGCTCGATAGTGGGTTCATGCCTCTAGTAATCTAGGGAAGTGATAGAAATCTCTAAGGTACTAGATGTGCTGTTGCTAGTAGGGAGAAAACAAAAATCCTTTGTTCATAGAACAATCGTATTGTTTATTTTACACGCAATTCGTAAAGCAATAATCTGTTGCTTGCAACTTAATACAGGATGGGGTTCGGATGATAACCTGAAGGTGGATTATTAGTGATAGATGCAGTTGGATGGCGGTCTATGTATAATGTTGTAATGCCCAATCAAGTCTCAAAGGAGTCAAGATGATTAGTATATGCATGTATTGCTTTCTCAATGTTTGTCAATTGACCCGCTGTAATTTGTTCACCCAGCATGTTATCTATCTTAAGGAGAGCCACCTTTAGTGAACTATGGATCCCGGTCCTTTCTTTTACATAAAATCTACAAACTGTTTACTGCTTTGTGTTTACTTTCTGCAAACTATTACTTCCTTCCATTCGATACGTTTAATCCTTTGTTTTCAGCAAAACACGGTGAGATTGACAACCTCATCGCAAGTTGGGGACAAAGTTCTGTGGTTGTGTTGTGCAGGTCTCCACGTTACTACTAGCACCGATAGTGTTCCCTGCCAAGGCTCAGCTAGTAACACCTTTGGGGTGTTTCCTTGCTCCTACTGGTTCGATTAAACCTTGGTTTCATAACTGAGGGAAACTTGCTGCTGTGCTCATCATACCTTCCTCTTGGGGTTCCCAACGAGCTCTACATCAACACTGAGCCATCATTCAGTAGCGTTGCCAAAACAAAATATTTCATTCTTATGGAAATTAAATTTGAGGCCTGATAATTATTCAAACATACAGAGAATGAGTTTCATGTTAACCGCTTTCTGAAAAATCATGTTCCATGAAAAAGATTGTATCATCTGCATATTGCAAAATAGACACGCCCCCTCAACCAGATGGGGTATTAGTCCAGCTACCTGACCATTTTGTTTCGCTCTAGCAATAAGGACAGCGAGCATATCCGCAATAACATTAAATAACATAGGTGACAGGGGGGTCACCTTGACAAAGTCCTTTTCTAGTTTGGAAGTAATGACCAATGTCATCTTAGACACGGATGGCTACACTTCCAACTCGTACAAAGGTATCGACTTGAATATCGTTTATCAAGATATTCATGTGATTTTACTCACCAAGTGTCAAAACACTTGAATCTTGACTCAAACTTTTCCATGTGGCAAGAACCTTTCTCGTTGTTGCCATATTGAACTCATTCAATATTTCATCTATGTACATTTGGCATAACCATATTAGCGTCTCAATCTATCCAAATAGACTTTGATGCCAAATATCCTGGTTGTGCCCAAATCTTTCATTTAAATCTAATTTTAATGAAATCTTTAACTTCTATCAATAAAAGATACTCCCTCTGATTCATATTAATTGTTGCTAAGTTGGATGTATCTAACACTAAAATATGTCTAGATCCATCTGATTTAGCAACAATTAATATGGATCAGAGGGAGTACATCATTTCCAATCAACAATATGTCTTATACACAACGTATTAGAAACATGTACCAATACTCCCACTTAATTTCTTGCAAATGCCAGCATCTTCATCATCTCTGATGAAATTAATCCTTTTCACATTTCTATCACGGTTAAGATTCGAACTCCGCTATGCTTACTTTAACTATTGAAGTTTGCATGGCCTTTTAGCATCCTTTGATTTAACAAAACCCTTAGGACCATGTCACGTACATGTCCTAGGCAACCATTCTATTAGAAGAACATCGTTATGTTTGTTCAACTAGCATATATAATAATTGACATATATAGTGGTTGCTACACTAATTTGTCCAAACAAAATATCGCAACAAAAGATCGAATATTATCGTATTCAACTCCTTGAACATTGTCGTAAACTCTTTACCGACATGTCGACTCTTTCATAGATGTGAGACATCCATGTATGTTTCTTTATAGATCCAAATACAACTGATAGGCTTTATGCCTTTTAGAGGGTCTTCCATTCAGTAATTAACTTGGTTTCTCATGTATAGAACTATGACGGATTTCATGGCTTCAAGACATTTGATGGAGTTAGGGCCTATCAACACCTGGATTTTTAATCCCAGATGCCTGTTATGCCATACATCACAATCCCAGGATTACCATTTTTGTGAGACATAATAGATTTGATATCACAGTACATCATCCATTACAAACCATAAATAAGGTCTTACACAAATAAAGGATCTCATGATCTAGTCTTAGTACAATCAAGTAGCGGAATAAATAGCATAGCGGTGGGGTCCATCTTCAGAGTCACAGGCAATGCTGACGATGGGAGATAGTCCTAGTTATCATAGCCATCCTGCTGTCCTTCATCTTGGTATTCTCCTTCATAGTCTGGACATAAGAATAGCCAGGGACAAAAGCCATGAGTACTCTTTAAGTACTCGCAAACTATCACTAACAAGTAAGATAGTTCTAGTAGGAATGCTAACTCTAAGTTTAATTGTGAAGTTAAGTTTGAAACCTAAGTTGAGTTCAGACACAAAGAAAGAGAAAATAAGGTTTGAAAATCACCTAAGTGGGAACTTAGTTGTCATAGTCACAACTCTGTTGTGGTCAAGTCATGTCACAATTCATTTCATAAGTTATTTTGAAAACATCTGACAACGGAACAGTATGGCCACTCCAACTGTCCATAACCGCGGACGCGGCTATTCGAATAGTTTGACACTCTGCAGAGGTGGTACACTTTCACCATAAGATTCAATACATCTATCAGGGATAACCCTGAATCATCACACTTAGTATGCAGATAATCAAACATAACCTTTCCTTTACACACCCTAGTATAAGCACCTCTCCTATGAGTATGGCCTCCCAACCATGACCATCTGTCATCTTGGGAACTGCATAGGTGGACAACATTGAGAGGTAGCCTCAGCTCAAACCTCTCCTGCGAGGGAACTAATACTAATGCATATAAACTTCCGACTAAGCCTTACCCCATTCAGGTATTGTGGTTGTACGGTAAATTTGGAATGGTATCACATACGAATCCAACCATGAGTTTTGTAAAAGGGTTAAGGCTCATGCCTCAACATTTTCATCATCATAAACCATTTGTGTTTCTCAACACATGTCAAAACATCTCAATAGAATGACTCATCATTCCAAGGTTTTCATAATTCATTTTCACCAAGGGTTCCCATCTAGAGTGAATCAAGTTTTGGTTTAGCTCCAAACTACTAAGTTAAGAGTGTTCACTAATGTGGGATGCTAATCTCAATCTCATGCCATAGAATGACATTTAAGCCTAACTAGATAGGTCAAATTTTATACTCTTTATGCTACCTTTAAACAAGTAAATGACTTTGGTAAAGTAAAGAAAGTAAAGCTTGCAAATAAAAATTGGAGTAGGTATAAGTCCTAAATGGTATAACCAAAGCATGCCTAATGCCTTTGCTTAGGTTAGCTAGCTTGCAAGGGTTAGCTTGCATTATTAATGATGGCTTGCTAGGTGTAATACTTGCAAGTGCTAGGCTTTCCAATAATAGCTTGCCTTGGGTAATGAAGTGGTTGAAGTTTTCTTCCTCCTCCTCTTGGTAGAACTCCTCCTCCTCGAAAGCTTGGTCGGTACTATCGTCTATAAATACATACGGAATACACAATCACCAAAAAATACTTAACTAGTCTACTTAGCACACTAAGGCACACATTTTATGATCTATTATCATCACAAGCATCACATGGATTAAAGAACTAGCTTCATTCTTTTTATTTGAGAAAAGTAATTTCTACTCATTGAAATTAACTATGATTTAATATTCTCCATTTAAAATATGGGATCATGTGGACACATGTAATCACCACATATTCTAACATATGGGAATGTGATTTAAGGGTTGGATCACATTTTAATAAGTTTAAGTTCAATAATTAATGATTTAAAGTGACTAGAAATGCCTATATAGCATTGTTTTGGTACTAGTCCAAAGTCACTACATGAAAACCTTAATATTATTACATATTCAGATAGGTAAGGTTAAATGTGATTTTTGAGAGTTGGAATCAACTCAAAAGCTATTATGGTTGATTTTATAAAAATGTTTGACTATGCAAAATATTTTGTTTTGTTATTTTTACTAGGAGAGATCTCTAACTCTAAATGATTTAAATCCAATGGGCTTGGATAGATATCTTCATTAGCTTTCCAACAAAATTGGAATCACTCAATTTGGATTTGTAAAAACCTCTGAATTTATTTTTAAACTAAGGGACGGAATTAAGTTTACTTCTAAAAAGAAAAATCTATATTTGAATTACTGGGTCAGCGCGGAAAACTAAATGGGCCGGCCCGTGTACACTCTGCGGCGCTGAGGGCTACTGACAGGGGGGTCCCGCCTGTTAGTGACTCATAAACCACGAAGCGGTACGGGGCGCTGAGGACCACACGATTAGAACACAGATCAACGGCTCACGGTCGTCGTCGATGACGGACACGTCACCGGCGAGACTGAACCCTAGCACGGTCGGTGGGGGTCTACTGGGGACGTACCAAGGCTCCAGCTAGTGCAGCGAGGCAGGCAAACGAACAGGGGCTGAGGTGGACGAAATCGACTACAACTTCTCCTCCTCTGTAGCGGCTACCTCCGGCGGAATTCCGGTGATGTGCTGCTTGAGCGGCTCTGGCGAGAGAGGGGAAATGGTCAGTGGAGAGAGGGGAGTGAGATGGTGTGGCGATTGAGTCTGGGGGTGGCCTCCTTATATAGGCTCGACGGTGAGGCAGTGAGGTATGGGCGAGGCTTGTCGGTGACAGCGATACAGGGGGCTACCGGCGTGGGCGAGGTAGGCGGACGGTGGGTGGTCTGCTGGTGGTCCTCTACGACGTAAAGGCGACGCTAGGGGTGGTGGCAATTGGTTGGGAGCTTCTAGCGCTCTGGGTGACAAAGGCGGTGCTCGATGGTGATCATGGCGACAGTGGGTTGCGCGATGGTGCACGGTCGTGTCTGGCGGGTTGAGGGGTTCAATGCGGAGCGGCGCACGCGATTCGGTGTCGAGGCGCGGTTTGGGGCGTGCTGGCGGCGAGGGCGCTCTAGCGTGCGCTACGCATGGCGCAGAGAGAAAGGGTGGCGCTGCTCTGGGGTGGTCCAGGGGCTAGCAGTGATCGAGAGGTGGACAGGGGAGTGTGGTAGGGTTGGGCGGAGCTAGTGGGCACGCTGGTTTGGTGCGGCGCGGTCTGGTGAGCGTTTCCCGCATTTGGCCGGCGACGACCATATTTGGGCGGCGCGCAACTGCTGCTCCAGGCTAAGGGGTAGGCTGGTGAGGGTTTGGTTAGAGCTGGGGGAGATAGGGAAGAGCGGAGAGGGTAGAATGGGGGACAAGAGATCAATTGGCAACGGTATTAGTTAGGCCAGAAAAATCTCGCCTGCCACCTGTTCGACACAATGGCCGCATGAAGAAAATATTTGAATTTTGGGAAGATTTTTGGTGGAGTGATTCATCTTATGCTTAAGCATCTAGGTTTGCTTGGGATTTTGAAATGGAGTTCATTTGAGTGGTTTTTGAAAAAGTGGTATCTAGACATATGAACTAGATTCAATTTTCAAATGTCATTTAAATTTAGAGTTCGAATGTTTTTGGGAGATCACAAGGTGGGCCTTGGTACATCACTACTTGTACTAGCAAGGGGAGCAAAGATCCACATTTTTCTCTGTTTAAATTTGAGTGCTAGGAATAGCCAAAGTAGTCTAGGTGATTAAAATGGCAAAAGTGACCATTTCTTTATTTAATTATTTTTTTATTTATTTTTCTTTGTGATTTGCTTGGGGATGATCTAGATGGTGTGTAATTCACCTTAGAGTCATTTTACAATAAATAGATCACTCAATTATGGCAATTCAAAACAACTCCTATTTAAATGCACACACATATGAATGCTTAAGGATTTTAAATAGAAAAAGTTTTTGTTAACCCTAAATTGGGTCGATTTGAACTTGATCACTTGGATTAAAGTTTTGGGATGTTACAAACCTTCCCCCCATAAAAAAAATCTCGTCCCGATATTTAAGAAAGAAAACTAGGAACTAAAGAGATTTGGGAACTCAGTCCTAATGTAATCTTCTCGCTCACAAGTGGCTTCCTCTTCGGTATGGTTGCTCCAATGGATCTTGAGAAATTTGATACTCCTGGTCCTGGTGGTTCTGTAGGCTTCTTACAAGATACAGATGGGCACTTCACGATACGTCAGATCCTTGTTGATATCAACTGCTCGGTGATCGATGTTCTTGAAAACTTTGGTCTTCTCCAGCACTTCTAGGCATTTGCGAAGTAACGAGATATGGAACACATTGTGGATGGCTGACATCTCCTCTGGCAGTTCCAGTTGATACGAATCTTAAAGGGTCCAATATATCTGGGGGCTAACTTTCCTTTCAGACTAAAACGTTGGGTTCCCTTTAATGGCGAAACCTTGAGATATACAAAATCTCCGACATTGAAATTCAGGTCTCTCCTCCCCTTGTCAGCATAACTCTTCTGTCTGGATTGGGCGGTCTTGAGGTGCTCACGGACTTTGTGAACCTTCTCTTCAGCTTCGTGGAGAATGTCGGGGCCAAAAATCTGACTCTCTCCTACTTGTGACCAATTCAAAGGGGTACGACACTTTCTTCCATATAGGAACTCAAATGGTGCCATTTGCAAACTGGCTTGATAACTGTTGTTATATGAGAATTCTGCAAAAGGCAGACAATCTTCCCATTTTGATCCATATTCTAACACACAAGCTCTCAACATATCCTCTAAGATTTGGTTGACTCTTTCAGTCTGTCCATCGGTTTGCGGGTGATAAGCGGTGCTGAAATTCAACTTGGTTCCTAATCCTTCCTGGACTTTCTTCCAAAATCTCAAGGTAAATTGGGTTCCTCGATCCTATAATATGGTCTTGGGGGTTCCATGCAGACTAACAATTCTAGCAATTTACAGCTCTACTAGCTTTGAAGTCTGGTAGGTTGTCTTGACAGGTATAAAATGAGCTACCTTGGACAGTCTATCAACGATGACCCAGATTGAGTCATTTCCCCTAGTAGAAGTAGGTAAACAGGTAATAAAGTCCATTCCGATGGAATACCATTTCCACTCCGGAATCTGCAATGGTTGCAATAGTCCTGCGGGCCTCTGATGTTCCGCTTTGACTCTGTAACATCCCAAAACATTAATCCAAGGTTATTAAGATCCAAATCATCAAATTTAGAGTTAACAAAAACTTTTCCAATTAAAATTATTAAAGCATTCATATGTGTGTGCATTTAAATTAGGAGTGATTTGAATTTCCATGATGAAGTGATCCATTGCTTGTAAAATGATTCTTAGGTGAAATAAACACCATCTAGATCATTCCCAAACAAATCCCAAATAAAAAGAAATCAAAATGAATGAAATAAAAAAAGGGCATTTGTGCCATTTTAACTACCATGCCTACTTTGGCTACTCCTAGAACTCAAAACCTAACAGAAACAAATATGGATCTTTGCACCCCTTGCTAGTACATGTAATGATATACCAAGGCCCACTTTGTGATCTACCAAAAACTTTCAAACACTAATTTTAAATGGCAATTGAAAATTGAATGTAGTTCATATGAGAAGATCCCACTTATTCAAAAACCACTCAAATGAGCTCCATTTTCAAATCCCAAGCAACCACAGATGCTTAAGCATGTGCCTAGCAACTCCACCAAAAATCATCCAAAAATTCAAAACTTGAGTTCTTTCGGCCATTTCCACAAACACCTTGCAGACAGAATCAAACTTAGCCTAACTTATACTGTTTTGATCAAATCTTGTCGAGCAATTAGAGCCGCATTGATCACCCTTGTCCCTCCTAAGTCCAACCAAGTGATCACCGGCCTATCCCTAAGCCGCAGCAGAAGTGGAGCGCCGCCCCTTTTTGGTCACCACCGGCCAGAAGAGGGGAATGTGCCACAGACCGCGCAGCGCCGTTCCAGCACCACCACTAGCTCCGCCTAACCCTACCGCACCTCTCTGCCCCTTCCCCAAGCACAGCCAGGCCCTGGGCCACACCCTAGCGCCATCTCCCATTCTCTCTGAGAGCTCGCTAGAGAACGCCAGAGCGCGATCGTCGCTAGCAAGCAGCAGACCGCCACTTGACATAAAATCCCGCACGCTGCTCCGCTCCGCCTCGACCCCAGCACCCCGCCAGACATGGTCGTGTGCCGCTACGCGACCCACAGTCGCCATCCGCCCTGTTGAGCACCGCCTCTGTCTCCCAGACTTCGGGATGCTCCCGACCAAACGCCACCGCCCCTAGCCACGCATTAACGCTATAGAGCATCGCCAGGAGGCAGGCCACCGTCCGCCTACGCCACCCATGCCTCTAGCCGCCTGTATCCGCGTCACTGACGAGCTCGCCGTAGTACTGCTCGGTCCCCTCGTCGCCCTATAAAAGGAGCCCTCCCTAGCACAAACTCATCACACCACTCCACTCCCCTCTCCTCACTGATCCTTCCCCACCTCTCGCCTAAGCTGCTCGAGCCATAGTTCGCCAGAATTGCGCCAGAGGAGCCCGCTGTAGAGGAGGAGAAGGTGACGTTGATTTCGTCCACCCTAGGAGCTGCCGCGACCTCGCCTGAGCTCGCCGTCATCCACCAGTTTGTTTGCCCGCCTCGCCGTAGTAGCTGGAGCCCTGGTACGTCCCCAGTAGACCCACGCTGGCCATTTAGGGTTCAGTCTCGCCGGTGACGAGTCCGTCATAGACGACGACTGTGGACCGTTGATCTCTATTCTAATCGTAGCGCCCAGATCGTTCCATACCGTTTCGGGTTTTAAGTCTCGCTGACAAGCGGGACCAGCCTGTCAGCCGCCCTCTGCGCCGCGGAGCGCCACTAGGCTGGCCCATTTTCTTTCCCGCGCTAGCCCGTGAATTCAAATTTAGGTTTTTCTATTTTAGATTGAATTCACTTTTGTCCCTTAGTTCAACAATCTAGGAAGATTCACTGAACCAAATTGAGTGATTCAAATTTTGTTAGAAATCTACTGAAAAGATCTCCAAGCCTATTGGATTTAATTCATTTAGAGTTAGAGATCTCTCCTAGTAAAAATAACAAGACAAAAGCATTTTCACATTCAAACATTTTTATTAAATCAACCATGATAGCTTTTGAGTTGATTCCAACTCTCAAAAATCACATTTAACCATAACTATCTGAATATGTAATAATATTAAGGTTTACATGCAATGACTTTGGACTAGTACCAAAATAATGCTATATAGGCTTTTGTAGTCACTTTAAATCATTAAATTCTAAACTTAAACTTATTAAAATGTGATCCAACCCTTAAATCACATTCCCACATGTTAGAATATGTGGTGAGGACATGTGTCCACATGATTCCATATTGTAAGTGGTGAATATTAAATAAAAAGAATGAAACTAGTTAATAAAACCTTGTGGTGCTTATGATGATAATAGATCATCCAATGTGTGCCTTAGAGTGCTAAGTATACTAGTTAAGCATTTTTTGGTGATTGTGTACTCCGTATGTATTTATAGACGATAGTACCGACCAAGCTTTCGAGGAAGAGGAGTTCTGCCAAGAAGAGGAGGAAGAAAACTTCAACCACTTCACCAACCAAGGCAAGCTAACACTTGCAAGTATAATGCTTAGCAAGCTAGAATTAAGCTAGATAATCTGAGCAAGATGCACTAGGCATGCTTTGGTTATACCCCTTTGACTATTACCTACCCCAAGTCTTATTTCCAAGCTTTACTTTCTTTACTTTACCAAAGTCCCTTACTTGTTTGAAGGTAGCATAAAAAGTATAAAACTTGACTTATCTAGATAACCTCAGATGTCATTCTATGGCATGAGATTGATCTTAGCATCCCACATTAGTGAACACTCTTAACTTAGTAGCTTAGAGCTAGATCAAAACTTGAGTCACTTTAGATGGGAACCCTTGGTGAAAATGAATTATGAAAACCTTGGAATGATGAGTCATTCTATTGAGATGTTTTGACATGTGTTGAGAAACACAAATGGTTTATGATGATGAAAATGTTGAGGCATGAGCCTTAACCCTTTTACAAAACTCATGGTTGGATTCGTATGCGATACCATTCCAAATTTACCGTACAACCACAATACCTGAATGGGGTAAGGCTTAGTCGGAAGTTTATATGCATTAGTATTAGTTCCCTCGTGGGAGAGGTTTGAGCTGAGGCTACCTCTCAATGTTGTCCACCTATGCAGTTCCCAAGATGACAGATGGTCATGGTTGGGAGGCCATACTCATAGGAGAGGTGCTTATACTAGGGTGTGTAAAGGAAAGGTTATGTTTGATTATCTGCATACTAAGTATGATGATTCAGGGTTATCCCTGACAGATGTATTGAATCTTAGGGTGAAAGTGTACCACCTCTGCAGAGTGTCAAACTATTCAAATAGCCGCGTCCGCGGTTATGGACAGTTGGAGTGGCCATACTGTTTCGTTGTCAGATGTTTTCAAAATAACTTATGAAATGAATGATGAATCTTGACCTGACCACAACAGGGTTGTGAATATGACACTAGTTTCCCAACTTAAGTGATTCTAGAACTTTATTTTATCTTTCTTTGTTTCTGAACTCAGCTTAGGTTTCAGACTTAACTTTACCAATAAACTTAGAGTTAGCACTTTACACTAGAACTATGTTACTTGTTAGTGGTAGTTTGTGAGTACTTAAAGAGTACTCATGGCTATTGTCCCTGGCTATTCCTATGGCCAGACTATGAAGGAGACCACCAAGATGACGGTCAGCAGGACGGCTATGATAACTAGGACTGTCTTCCTTCGTCAGCATTGCTTGTGCCCCTGAAGATGGACCCCACCGCTACGCTTATTATTTATTCCGCTACTTGTTGTATTAAGACTGGATCATGATATCCTTATTTGTGTAAGACCTTATTTATGGTTTGTAATGGATGATGTACTGTGATATCAATATGTTATGTCTCACAAAAATGGTAATCCTGGGATTGCGATGTATGACATAACATGCATCTGGGATTAAAAATCCGGGTGTTGACAGACTCGTTGACAGATATCACACTTTGCGATGTAGCTTCCGATTTCGCTCTTCATCTTGTGCCACCAAAATTGCTCTTTCAAATCCTGATACATATTTGTTCCTCCGGGGTGGATAGAATAAAGAGTATCATGAGCTTCTTGCATGATAAGTTGCTTCAACTCCACATCTGCCGGCACACAGATACGGCCTTTGTACCATAGCACTCCTTCTTCTTCTTCGGTGAATCCAGGTACCTTTCCTGTACCAATACAACGTTTGAGTCCGTCGATACTTTCATTTCCCTTCTGGGCTTCCTTGATTTGGCTAATCAAAGTGGGTTGAAGTTCAATGCTATCTAAGAATCCTTTGCTAACTAGCTTAGTTCTAAACTGCTCCAACTCCTCATACAAACTTGGTTGCTTCTCCTTAATCATGGTGTTTAGCCTACATGGCAATATGCTAAGAGCATCCGCTACCACATTGGCTTTGCCGGTGTGATAGTGAATGTCAAGGTCATAATCCTTGATTAACTCTATCCATCTCCTTTGCCTCATATTCAGCTCCTTCTGAGTGAAAATATACTTCAAGCTTTTTTGATCTGAGTAAATCTCACAGCGATTACCCATAAGATAATGACGCCATGTCTTCAATGCCAAAACTACGGCTGCTAACTCAAGATCATGGGTCAGATAGTTCTGCTCATGGTGCTTCAGTTGTCTTGGCAGATAAGTGATGTCTTTGCCTTCTTGCACCAATACACAACCGAGACCAATCTTGGATGCATCACAATACACATCAAACGGCTTCTTGATATCTAGCATGATAAATATTGGGGCTCAGATCAATCGCTTCTTCGACTCTTGGAAACTGGCTTCACATTTGTCGGTCCATTCAAACTTCTTGTCCTTCTTCAACAATTGGGTCATGGGTCTGGCGATGCTCGAGAATCCTTCTACGAACTTGCGGTAATATCCCGCTAATCCGAGAAATGCACGGACTTGGGTTTGAGTGGTTGGGGCTTCCCATTCTTCGACATCTTTGATCTTAGCGGGATCAACATCGACTCCTCCGGAAGACACAATATGTCCTAGGAATCCTACTTCTTTCAGCCAAAACTCACATTTGCTGAACTTGGCATACAACCGATGCTCTCTCAGGGTTTCAAGGATGATTCTAAGATGTTGCTCATGCTCTTCTTCTGACTTGGAGTAGATAAGAATATCGTCGATAAACACAACGACAAACTTATCCAGAAAATTCATAAAGATCTTATTCATGAGATTCATGAAATAAGCAGGGGCATTGGTTAATCCAAAAGACATGACCGTATACTCGTATAAACCATAGCGAGTCGTAAAGGCGGTCTTCAGAATATCCGTTGCACGAATCTTAAGTTGGTGATAACCAGTCCTAAGATCGATCTTAGAGAACACATTTGCTCCAGTCAACTGATCAAATAGATCCTCTATCTTTGGTAATGGGTACTTGTTCTTGATTGTGACATCATTCATCTTCCTGTAATCTGTGCACAAACGGTTGCCTCCATCTTTCTTGTAGACGAATAACACTGGCGATCTCTATGGTGATGTGCTTGGTTGAATCAAGCCTGCTGCCAACATAGCATCCAACTGCTTCTTCAATTCCACTAACTCTGAGGGGTTCATACTATAGGGTCTCTGGGCTATGGGTCCGGTTCTGGGGATTAGTTCAATAATGAACTCAATATCCCTATCCGAGGGCATACCGGGCAATTCATCTGGGAATACGTCTGGGTATGCACAGACTACTTTGACTTGGTCTATGGTGGGCAGGGCTAGACTCTTATTACACTTGAATTGACGGGGCAAGGTTTCAGATATATGCTCTACTGATACTCCAGAGCTACTGGTCATGGTGATGGCTTTCTTGGCACATTCTATCAATCCTTTATGCTTTGACATCCAATCCATTTGTAGTACTACTTCCAAAACTTTGGTTCCAAGTACTATTAGATTGGCATAAAAATCTGTCCCATGTATTCTGATAGGCACAACTTTGCAAATTTTTCTAGCTTTTGTAGTTGAACAAGGGATTTGAACTATCATGACATGCTTCAAGTTGGTTGGGTGAATCTTACTAGTGCATGCAAATTCTTTGGTGACAAATGAGTGTGATGCTCCAGAATCAAACAACACTCTTGCTAAAACTGAGTTGACATAAAACATACCCAGCACTACATCTGGCGCTTCTTGGGCTTCTTCGGCGTTCATGTGGAAGAGACGGCCGTTGCGGTTGTGAGGGTTCCCTGGGGCGAATCTTCTTCCTGGTTGAACACGACGCTGCTGTTGAGCTGGGGCATTCACATTGGCAGTGGCGGCAATCTTCTTGGGGCACTCATTGGAATAGTGACCCTTCACTCCACACTCAAAACAAGTGGTTTGAGACTTGTCTTTCGCTGCCACGGGCACAACATTGCTTCCAGTTCTGGGTGCACTGTTGTTGTTGTTACTCTCGGGAGGTGCACGATTGAAATTGCTGGTGTTGCCAGGGTGATCATTGTTTCCTCCGAACTTCACATTTCCTCCGCTACGGTTGGGGTAGCTTGGCCGAGACATTGGGGGTCGATTGTTCCTCGGTGCATATCTCGCAAAAGGGTTGGGACGGTACTTCTGGTGACTATTGGATCCAGCTTGGTGCATCATTCGACGTTTGCGGTTATCGTTGCTTGATTAATCTTCCCTTCCATCTGAATGGCAGAGTCGAGTAGCTCTTCGAGATCCTGGAAACAGATGTTGACGAGGATAGTCTGGATCTCATAATGCAGTCCGTTCAGGAATCTCTCCTTCTTCTTGGCCTCCATGTTGATCTCATCAGGTGCATACCTGGCTAAGGACAAGAATCCGTCACGGTACTCTACTACAGTCATTCTGCCTTGCTTCAACTCTCTGAATTCATCCCTCATCCTGGTGACTAGACCCTGCGGCACGTGGGTGTGGCTGAACTTGATTTTGAAGGCTTCCCATGTCATCACTTGACCATGGTTCATTGTGCGGATGCTGTTCCACCATGCTCTTGCATCTCCTGCCAAATAGTTGGTGGCAAAAAGAACTTTGTTGTTGGCATCCACTCCGGCTACTTCTAAGTTGTTCTCCATTGTTTGCAACCAGTCATCAGCATCCAGTGGGTTCTCTGAAGTACTAAAGATTGGGGGATTGGTATTCTGGAAGTTTTTGAGTTTGGATCCATGATGATCCTGATTTCCCTGGTTCTGATTGTTGTGAGCCATCTGGGCGATTTGCTGCAGTGTTGCTAGATTAGCTTAGCGCTCTGCCCTGCTTGCTTCACGGTCTGCAATGAGAGTCTGCAGAATCTGCAGCATTGGGTCTTGCGATGATCTGCTCCCTCCTTGGTTTCCACGAGTCATCTAAAGATTGAGGTAGATTAAGGGGTAAGAGGGAAAGTTCTAACGTTCATGGTTTTGATTTCAAAGCTAAAACTTTGAGTTTGACTCAGGTTTTGCAACTAACTTCTTTTCATTCATTCAAGCAAACCACACGATACAAACACACACACCATAACATTAAAGGAAAACAGATGGTTTTAAGAACCATTCTGTAAGCTACAATACAATGGGACTGATACTCATCACTCTACGATAGTGCTCTAGTGCATCTACTCATCATCGATGAAGTCAGAGTCGTCATCGTCAGTGTAGAAGTCCACGGCATCTTCCTCTAGAAAGTCATCATCATTGCTGAGGTAGGAGTTAATATCCCCTTGGATATCTTCACCTTCCTCTTCTTCTTCCTTTGCTGCAAGCTGAGCTTCTTGCTCCTTGATGGTCTTCTCAAGGTCGGCCACCTTCTTGTGAAGACGGTCGATGGTGCGATCCTTCTTTGCACGCTGACGGCAAAGAGACTGACGATCCTGGACTAGCAGTGAGAAAGTCTGGGCCTTCTGGGCGGCAATGGCAGGTTGTTGTTGGGGACCTCTCTAGCATTTTCCAACTCCTTCTGTCTATCGTACAGTAGGAAGTCGAGGTTCTCCACTTGACGCTTCAAAATTGGGCGACTTGGCATCTCTAGCGGCATTCCCATGGAATCACGCCTTGCATAGTGAACAAAGCGGGTTCCTTGGATTAGGTTGACACTCATGGCACACAGACGTGCGAGAGCTTCATGCATTGCCCTGGCTAATCCATCTAGCCAGTTGTTCTCTCTCACGGAGAACTAAATCCTCCCAGATACTGGTGCTTCTATCTTGCCTCGAAGATCAGCAGTTACTATCCATTGCAAATCTCCTCCTGGTGGACCCGGGAGTTGAGCTCCAAGAAATTTCGGATAAGGATGCTCCAAGAACTCAGACAGTGCATCCAAATCCCTCTCGAAGATCAGTTGGCCTCCATTGCCCAACTAGTAGAACTTACTGTATTGAGCTTCCATCTATAAGAATTTAGGATGAGAAAGTTAGTGAAGTGATCAAGTGTGTCAAAGTTTTATGTATTAATGTAAGAATTTGGAGGAACATGAATTTTGAGAGAAAGAATTCCCAAGGGTAAGAGAGGAAATAGTTTTCATAAATACTCACTTTGGTTTTGAAACTAAGTTTTTTGTTCGGACGTCCATTCTAACTAGGGTCTCCTATGGTCAGAATGGCTCTGATACCAACTTGTCAACACCCGGATTTTTAATCCCAGATGCCTGTTATGCCATACATCGCAATCCCAGGATTACCATTTTTGCGAGACATACCAGATTGGATATCACAGTACATCATCCATTACAAACCATAAATAAGGTCTTACACAAATAAAGGATCTCATGATCCAGTCTTAGTACAATCAAGTAGCATAATAAATAGCATAGCGGTGGGGCCCATCTTCAGAGTCATAGGCAATGCTGACGATAGGAGATAGTCCTAGTTATCATAGCCATCCTGATGTCCTTCATCTTGGTAATCTCCTTCATAGTCTGGCCATAGGAATAGCTAGGGACAAAAGCCATGAGTACTCTTTAAGTACTCGCAAACTATCACTAACAAGTAAGATAGTTCTAGTAGGAATGCTAACTCTAAGTTTAATTGTGAAGTTAAGTTTGAAACCTAAGCTGAGTTCAGAAACAAAGAAAGAGAAAATAAGGTTTGAAAATCACCTAAGTGGGAACTTAGTTGTCATAGTCACAACTCTGTTGTGGTCAAGTCATGTCACAATTCATTTCATAAGTTATTTTGAAAACATCTGACAATGGAACAATATGGCCACTCCAATTGTCCATAACCACGGACGTGGCTATTCGAATAGTTTGACACTCTGCAGAGGTGGTACACTTTCACCACAAGATTTGATACATCTGTCAGGGATAACCCTGAATCATCATACTTAGTATGCAGATAATCAAACATAACCTTTCCTTTACACACCCTAGTATAAGCACCTCTCCTATGAGCATGGCCTCCCAACCATGACCATCTGTCATCTTGGGCACTGCATAGGTGGACAACATTGAGAGGTAACCTCAGCTCAAACCTCTCCCACGAGGGAACTAATACTAATGCATATAAACTTCCGGCTAAGCCTTACCCAATTCAGGTATTGTGGTTGTACAGTAAAACTGGAATGGTATCGCATCCGAACCCAACCATCAGTTTTATAAAAGGGCTAAGGCTCATGCCTCAACATTTTCATCATCATAAACCATTTGTGTTTCTCAACACATTTCAAAACATCTCAATAGAATGACTCATCATTCCGAGGTTTTCACAAATCATTTTCACTAAGTATTCCCATCTAGAGTGAATCAAGTTTTGGTTTAGCTCCAAACTACTAAGTTAAGAGTGTTCACTAATGTGGGATGCTAATCTCAATCTCATGCCATAGAATGACATCTAATCCTAACTAGATAGTTCAAGTTTTATACTCTTTATGCTACCTTTAAACAAGTAAAGGACTTTGGTAAAGTAAAGAAACTAAAGCTTGCAAATAAAACTTGGAGTAGGTATAAGTCCAAAATGGTATAACCAAAGCATGCCTAATGCCTTTGCTTAGGTTAGCTAGCCTGCAAGGGTTAGCTTACATTATTAATGATAGCTTGCTAGGTGTAATACTTGCAAGTGCTAGGCTTGCCAATAATAGCTTTCCTTGGGTAGTGCCGTGGTTGAAGTTTTCTTCCTCCTCCTCGAAAGCTTGGTCGGTACTATCGTTTATAAATACATACGGAATACACAATCACCAAACAATACTTAACTAGTCTACTTAGCACACTAAGGCACACATTTCATGATCTATTATCATCACAGGCATCACAAGGTTTAAAGAACTAGCTTCATTCTTTTTATTTGAGAAAAGTAATTTCTACTCATTGAAATTAACTAAGATTTAATATTCTCCATTTAAAATATGGGATCATGTGGACACATGTCATCACCACATATTCTAACATATGGGAATGTGATTTAAGGGTTGGGTCACATTTTAATAAGTTTAAGTTTAATAATTAATGATTTAAAGTGACTAGAAATGCCTATATAGCATTATCTTGGTACTAATACAAAGTCACGGCATGCAAACCTTAATATTATTACATATTCAGATAGGTATGGTTAAATGTGATTTTTGAGAGTTGGAATCAACTCAAAAGCTATTATGGTTGATTTTATAAAATGTTTGAATGTGCAAAAGCTTCTGTTTTGTTATTTTTACTAGGAGAGATCTCTAACTCTAAATGATTTAAATCCAACGGGCTTGGATAGATATCTTCATTAGCTTTCCAACAAAATTGGAATCACTCAATTTAGATTTGTAAGACTCTCTGAATTGATTTTTAAACTAAGGGACGGAATTAAGTTTACTTCTAAAAAGAAAAATCTATATTTGAATTACTGGGTCAGCGCGGGATACTAAATGGGTCGGCCCGTGTACACTCCACGGCGCTGAGGGCTGCTGACAGGAGGGTCCCGCCTATCAGTGACTCATAAAACGCGAAGCGGTACGGGGCACTGAGGACCACACGATTAGAACACAGATCAACGGCTCACGGTCGTCGTCGATGACGGACACGTCGCCGGCAAGAATGAACCCTAGCGCGGTCGGTGGGGGTGTACTAGGGACGTACCAGGACTCTAGCTAGTGCGGTGAGGTGGGCAAACAAACTGGTGCACGACGGCGGGCTCAGGCGAGGTCACGGCAGGGGCTGAGGTGGAAAAAAACGACTATAACTTCTCCTCCTCTACAGCAGCTACCTCTGGCAGAATTCTGGTGATGTGCTACTCGAGCGGCTCTGGCGAGAGAGGGGAAACGGTCAGTGGAGAGAGGGGAGTGAGATGGTGTGGTGATTGAGGCTGGGGGTGGCCTCCTTATATAGGCTCGACGGTGAGACAGTGAGGTATGGGCGTGGCTCCTCGGTGACGGTGATACAGGGGGCTGCCGGCGTGTGATACATTGCAAATGTGTCTATAATTTTTGATGTTCCATACTTGGTTTTATCCACTTTCTTGTGTTTTGTCCACACGTTGGAGTACTTTTCATATGATTTCTTCGACTAACCTATTAACAAGAGCCATAGTGCCAGCTGCCTGTTTTCTGCTGTTTTTGGTTCTAGGAAAGTCAGAAAATGAATATTCTCGGAATTGGACGGGACAAAATCCAAAGTGCCTATTTTTCCGGAAGTCATCAGATGCCAGAATACGAGACGGAGAGGAGCCAGGGGGCCACCACACCACCTGGACGGGCGGGCCAGGCCTGGCTGCGCCAGGGGGTGGTGTGGTCAGTCCAGGCACCCCCTCGGCCTCTCCTTCTGCCTATAAGATACCCTCGGGACGAAAACCCTAAGGGACTGATAAAAAATCCACGAAAGAGTCTGTAGCCGCTGTCATCTCCATCCCTAGATCAGGAGGTATCTGAAGCTCTTTCCGGCACCCTGCCGGAGACGGGAATTCACCCTGGAGGCCTTCTTCATCACCATGCAAGCCTTTGGTGTGATGCGTGAGTACTTTATCCTTGGACTACGGGTCCATGTAGTAGCTAGATGGCTGGTTCTCCTCCTTTGTGCTTTCATGCCTAGATCTTGTAAGCTCCGTTCATGATAAAGATCATCTATTTGTAATTCTGCATGTTGTGTTTGCGGGGATCCGATGGATATTGAGATGCTATTTCAGATTGATTATTGATTCTATCATGTATTTGTTATTTGTGATCTTGCATGCTTTCGGTTGTTAGTAGCTATCTTGGCCAAGTAGATGCTAGCAACTCCAAGAGTTAGTATTTATGCTCGATAGTGGGTTCATGCCTCTGGTAATCTGGGGAAGTGACAGAAATCTCTAAGGTACTAGATGTGCTGTTGCTACTAGGGAGAAAACAACAATCCTTTGTTCATAGAACAATCATATTGTTTACATTACACGCAATTCATAAAGCAGTAATCTGTTGCTTGCAACTTAATACTGGAGGGGGTTCGGAAGATAACCTGAAGGTGGATTATTAGTCATAGATGCAGTTGGATGGCGGTCTATGTATAATGTTGTAATTCCCAATCAAGTTCCAAAGGAGTCAAGATGATTAGTATATGCATGTATTGCTTTCTCGATGTTTGTCAATTGCCCTTCTGTAATTTGTTCACCCAACATGTTATCTATCTAAGGAGATCCACCTCTAGTGAACTATGGATCCTGGTCCTTTTTCTTTACATACAATCTATAAACTGTTTACTGCTTTGTGTTTACTTTCTACAAACTATTACTTCCTTCCATTCGATACGTTCAATCCTTTGTTTTCCGCAAAACACGGTGAGATTGACAACCTCATCGCAAGTTGGGGACAGAGTTCTGTGGTTGTGTTGTGCAGGTCTCCACGTTACTACTAGCACCGGTAGTGCGCCCTGCCAAGGCTCAGCTAGCAACACCTTTGGGGTGTTTCCTTGCTCCTACTAGTTCGATTAAACCTTGGTTTCATAACTGAGGGAAACTTGCTGCTGTGCTCATCATACCTTCCTCTTGGGGTTCCCAACGAGCTCTACATCAACACCGCACCAGCACTTTTCTGGTGCCGTACACTGAGCCATCAAGCATTTTTCAGGCGCCGTTGCCGGGAAGTCAAGGACATCTTCACAAGGGGACTCCCTCATAACCAATCTCTTTACTTTGTTATTTTTGTTTTGCTTAGTTTCTTTTTGCTTTGTTTGCTTGTTTTGTTATCAAAAACACAAAAAAATAGTTTTACTAGTTTACTTTCTTATTTGAAAACACAAAAAAATTAAGTCTCCTTTAGTTGTCACCTCTTCCTTAGCTCACCATGTTGATCGCTAAATTCACCCTGAAAGACCTTTCAATTGGTAGTGGTTCTATAATTGGGAAAGATAATATGAAGAATTCTTTAATCATGTTAGCAAACATGAAGATACGGAGGATAGATCCCTTGCAGAACTTGCTCCAAACTATGAGATTGCTGCAGCTTATTTAATTCATATGTTAGAAGCTAGGTTTGTTAACCTCAACCCCTTAATGCAAGTAATGTTTCTTAAGCTTAAATAAATTGAGGACTCTGAAAAGAGGGATTTTATTCTAGAAACTTTGTTTAAGGAGTTTTATGATGTTGCCAAGGAAACTAGGAAAGTCTTTGAATGTTTCAATATGCTAGGATCATGTGTAGATGTTGTTCGTACACGAGAAAAGATGAACAAAACTGAACCTAATGGGGAGGAACCTAAGATACCAATACCCTTTAAACTAGTAGCAATACATGATGCCATAGAAAAGAATCTTGATTGGATTGTTTCTGCAAACCCTTTTGATGAGAATAGTGAACCTAAGAGCATTGAGAGAGGATCCTCTAGAACTTATTTGGATGATATACCTTGCCTTGTTGAAAATATTTCTGGTATTGATCTTAATGCTTCTTCATTCGAGAACACTTGATTCTTTCTTGCTTCTTATGCCTAACTTAAAGGCGTTAAAGAAAACTACTTATTGGGAGATAACCCAAAAGTTTTAGATGAGTCATGGAAGTTATTACCTCTGTAATAACTGCTCCTTATCCTTTTTATTTGCCTTTTGTGCCAAGAGTAACCTCTAATGAGAGAGAAGTATTGATTGGGAAAGTTGCTGTCCCGAAACAGATTTCTGTGCTTCACCGTAAAAATTCGTGTAAAATCTCTGAACGTCTTTTTGAGGCGTGAATTTTTGTAATTCTGCCCCAGGTTGTTATCTAACTTTCGTTAGTTCAACACTTTTTGATTTGAGCAACATAAGGTCTTCGAAAAAATTCGTCTTTACCTGCTGGTCTGTTTTGACAGATTTCTTCCATTTTCTGCATTTGCTTCTTGTTGGTTCCTTTTTGAGTTCTTTTGGGGAATTGAGCTTTTTGAGGGAAGTTCTCAGTAGCTAGTGCTCTAATGGAAGTTTATTTGGTGTTAGAACTGAACCTTAAGACTTATTTATCTTGAGTGCACTAATGTTGCTAATAAAGATTGTGTGAAGTTTTGTATGAAGGAAAAATTTCAGGTGTATGGAAGGAATGAGTAATGAGATGAAGGATGGACTAAAGCTCAAGTTTGGGGATGCCACATGTGTCATCCAAGAAATATCCAAGAAGTACAAGCGTCAAAGCTTGGGTATGCCTAAGGCATCCCCTTCTTCATCAATAAAAAATTCCAGGTTTCTTCCAAACGCTTCATTTTTATTGTTTCATGCACAGTTGTGTTGTTCTTGGAGCGTCTTATTTTTCGTTTTTGTTTTGGTTTTTCGTTTTCTTTAGTTTGCTTAGTTTGCTGAATAAATTGGTTGTCCCTCTTTCTTACATTGGTTTTCAAATAGTTTGGTTTGGTTTAGAAAAGAGTAGGAAAGTTCATACTTATGTGGTAAAAAGAGCTTGTTTTTACTGTTGCCTATGCTTTGTCATGCCATGCTTGATATTGTTTTGGCTTTATGCTTAGTATTCTTTGCTGTAGCATGACTTGTTATAAACAATTGAGATTTCTTAATGTGCCTTGGATGAATCATGCGTTGTTTTAGCATATTAAAGCATAGTATAGTGGTATTCTCCTTTGATGCTTTATTTGGGTTGACTTGGCACATGCTCACACCATGTTATGACTGTCCAAAGTCACCATAGCTTTTATGATCCTTTAGTTTTCAACTTGTAGTATCACTTTATGCTTTTATGAATGATGTTTTGTCGCTCTACATGATTATGGCCATTATTTCTCTCTTAGTTTGTCGCTCCCAGTCTTTTGCTAGCCTCCACAACCAAGTATGATTTCCACTCATGCATCCAACTCCCCAAACCAAGTTATTCCAAAGAGTCCACCATACCTACCTACTAGCTTATGCTATTCCAAGTATATTCATGCTTTTGTTTACCTTCCAAATTAAACTTGTTATGAGAAAACTAGTGATTAAAGCTCTCACGAACTTGATGGCACACTTTTACTTTTTTTTGCATCTAATAAACCTGAACCATTGGGTCCTTCTTTGTTGTGTATATGCTTGTGCTTTATAAGATGAAATTAGCATAACCATGTATCATGGGGAACACTTTCAACATTGCACTTGTACTTTGTACCCCGTTGATATCATGTTATTTTGCTTACGGATCCCGGCGGTGTGAAATAAAAGTGGAACTTGTAAGACCTTGGAGTTTGTATGTGTGTTAGAGAAACGCCTGGGCCACTAGCCTAAGCCATGCCTAATCATGGTGGAAACTTGCAGCATCACCATAATGAGCACTCTATGAAACATCCTCAATAAAAACCTATGCAAATAGCAAATAAAAACATCGCTGAGATGCTCATTGTCTGCTTGCCTTGTCATTTTGACTATGGGAAAGCTCTCGTATCATGTGCAAGGGGTACCCCGTTGGCGGTTCTTTATGATACACATGTACTTACAATGACAAGATCTTACTCTTGACTAAAGTTGAGTAGCATGAGGATCAGTCTTCGTAAGTAAGGGGCATGAGATTTCGGTTTATAACTTGTCAAGCATATCCTCTTAGTTGTGTCACTTTAACCTTAATCACCTTCAAGATGCTTATGATAGGGGCAATGAGAGCTGAAAGCTATAAGTACCATAATTTTTGGAAGCTCTTTATGAGACTTGAATCCCTACTTCCTTCTACGAAGGCCTTTCTTACACCATTATATTGAGTCTCCACCTTCTACCTTTATGCACCTACTTTGAGAGCATAGTGGCCATTCTTAGTTCTATGTGCATTGTCCCAAGACTAGTTGATTGATGCATAACTTGATATTGCTTGTTTTAAACTATTTGTATCTAGTCACTCTCATGAACTTTGAAGGTGTCCTATGCATTTATATTTGCTACTCTATGAGGGACAAGATGAATACTATTATGCTATGTTTTCTTTATGTGAAACAAACAAATGTCTTGCAAAGCATTATTATTCATGAATCTTTTTGTTTGTGCCTTTTCATGTTGCATCATAGTTTCTTTGTATTATTGCTAGAACTTTGTCTTTCATGTTATGATTGAAGTACTATGATCCCAGCTTTGAATGTTTTACAAATACTTTGATCAAGTCTTTGATGGTGCATGTCACCTCAAAAATTATTCTTTCTTTTTATCACTTACCTACTCGAGGACGAGCAGGAGTTAAGCTTGGGGATGTTGGTACATTGCAAATGTATCTATAATTTTTGATGTTCCATGCTTGGTTTTATCCACTTTATTGTGTTTTGTCCACAGTTTGGAGTACTTTTCATATGATTTCTTGGACTAAACTATTAACAAGAACCATAGTGCCAGCTGCCTGTTTTCTGCTGTTTTTGGTTCCAGGAAAGTCAGAAAATGAATATTATCGAAATTGGACGGGACAAAAGCCAAAGTGCCTATTTTTACAGAAGTCATCAGATGCCAGAATACTTAACGGATAGGAGCCAGGGGGCCACCACACCACCTGGCTGCGTGGGCCAGGCCTGGCCGTGCCAGGGGGTGGTGCGGCCAGCCCAGGCACCCCCTCGGCCTCTCCTTCCGCCTATAAGATGCCCTCGGGACAAAAACCCCTAAGGGCCCAATAAAAAATCCATGAAAGAGTCTGTAGCCGCCGTCATCTCCATCCCTAGATCGGGAGGGATCTGAAGCTCTTCCCGGCACCCTGCCGGAGAGGGGAATTCACCATGGAGTCCTTCTTCATCACCATGTAAGCCTCCGGTGTGATGCGTGAGTAGTTCATCCTTGGACTACGGGTCCATGTAGTAGCTAGATGTCTGGTTCTCCTCCTTTGTGCTTTCATGTCTAGATCTTGTGAGCTCCGTTCATGATCAAGATCATCTATTTGTAATTCTACATGTTGTGTTTGCGGGGATCCGATGGATATTGAGATGCTATTTCAGATTTATTATTGATTCTATCATGTCTTTGTTATTTGTGATCTTGCATGCTTTCCGTTGTTAGTAGCTATCTTGGCCAAGTAGATGCTACCAACTCCAAGAGTTAGTATTTATGCTTGATAGTGGGTTCATGCCTCTGGTAATCTAGGGAAGTGACAGAAATCTCTAAGGTAATAGATGTGCTATTGCTACTAGGGAGAAAACAACAATCCTTTGTTCATAGAACAATCATATTGTTTACATTACACGCAATTCGTAAAGCAATAATCTGTTGCTTGCAACTTAATACTGGAGGGGGTTCGGATGATAACCTGAAGGTGGATTATTAGTCATAGATACAGTTGGATGGCGGTCTATGTATAACGTTGTAATGCCCAATCAAGTTCCAAAGGAGTCAAGATGATTAGTATATGCATGTATTGCTTTCTCGATGTTTGTCAATTGCCCCGCTGTAATTTGTTCACCCAGCATGTTATCTATCTAAGGAGAGCCACCTCTAGTGAACTATGGATCCCGGTCCTTTTTCTTTACATACAATCTATAAACTGTTTACTGCTTTGTGTTTACTTTCTACAAACTATTACTTCCTTCCATTCGATACGTTTAATCCTTTATTTTCCGCAAAACATGGTGAGATGGACAACCTCATCGCAAGTTGGGGACAGAGTTCTGTGGTTGTGTTGTGTAGGTCTCCACGTTGCTACTAGCACCAGTAGTGCGCCCTGCCAAGGCTCAGCTAGCAACACCTTTGGGGTGTTTCCTTTCTCCTACTGGTTCGATTAAACCTTGGTATCATAACTGAGGTAAACTTGTTGCTGTGCTCATCATACCTTCCTCTTGGGGTTCCCAATAAGCTCTACATCAACACCGCACCAGCACTTTTCTGGCGTTGTACACTGAGCCATCAGCGTGGGTGAGGTAGGCGGATGGTGGGCGGTCTGCTGGCGGTCCTCTACGGTGTAAAGGCGACGCTAGGGGTGGTGGCAATTGGTCAGGAGCTTCTAGCACTCTGGGTGATAGAGGCGGTGCTCGATGGTGATCATGGCGATAGTGGGTCGCGCGGCGGTGCACGGTCGTTTCTGGCGGGTTGAGGGGTTCAATGCGGAGCGGCGCACGCGATTCGGCGTCGAGGTGCGGTCTGGGGCATGCTGGCGGCGAGGGCGCTCTAGCGTGCGCTACGCATGGCGCAGAGAGAAAGGGCGGCGCTGCTCTGGGGTGGTCCAGGGGATGGCAGTGATCGAGGGGTGGACAGGGGAGTGCGGTAGGGTTGGGTGGAACTAGTGGGCACGCTGGTCTGGCGGGTCGAGGGGTGGTCTGGTGAGCGTTGCCCGCATTTGGCCGGCGACGACCATATTTGGGCGGCGCGCAACTGCTGCTCCAAGCTAAGGGGTTGGCTGGTGAGGGTTTGGTTAGAGCTGGGGGAGATAGGGAAGAGTAGAGAGTGTAGAATGGGGGACAAGAGATCAATTGTCAACAATATTAGTTAGGCCAGAAAAATCTTGCCTGTCACTTGTTCGACACAATGGCCGCATGAAGAAAATATTTGAATTTTGCGAAGATTTTTGGTGGAGTGATTCATCTTATGCTTAAGCATCTAGGTTTGCTTGGGACTTTGAAATGGAGTTCATTTGAGTGGTTTTTCAAAAAGTGGTATCTAGACATATGAACTAGATTCAATTTTCAAATGTCATTTAAATTTAGAGTTTGAATGTTTTTGGGAGATCACAAAGTGGGCCTTGGTACATCACTACTTGTACTAGCAAGGGGTGCAAAGATCCACATTTTTCTCTGTTTAAATTTGAGTGCTACGAGTAGCCAAAGTAGGCTAGGTGATTAAAATGGCAAAAGTGACCATTTCTTTATTTAATTCCTTTTGATTTACTTTTCTTTGGTATTTGCTTGGGGATGATCTAGATGATGTGTAATTCACCTTAGAGTCATTTTACAATCAATAGATCACTCAATGATGGCAATTCAAAACAACTCCTATTTAAATGCACACACATATGAATGCTTAAGGATTTTAAATAGAAAAAGTTTTTGTTAACCCTAAATTGGGTAGATTTGAACTTGATCACTTGGATTAAAGTTTTGGGATGTTACAGGGCCCATCATCGCTTCTTTGCGTGTAGTCGGGTCATCATTGTCAAACAATATTGATTTAATCTCAAATCTTATTATTTGATTATTTACCTGACCTACGCGGTTCAATAGGAACTTAGATCTCCATGACCACAACCTTTGAGGCACGGGAGCCATGAGCATTATGGCTGCCTCCAGGACACTTTCTGGCGCTGCACAGCTCAACACATATAGCTAAGGTTCAATAAACTTATCAAAATTTTATTGTCCTCCCACTTAACTTTTCGTGAAAAATTCCTTGTCAAGAAAATTGACGTTCTAAGTGACAAACACTTTTGTCTTCGGTGTTATGGAGGAACACCCAATGGTTAGTTGGGATAACCTACAAAGATGTGCTCATATGATTTTGGTTGTAAACATTTTACTTATGCCTAGCATACCAAAATTTAAGAAAAGACAATTTGGGTTTTATCCCAATCCACAACTCATATGGTGTCATTTCAACGGATCACGATGGTGCTCTTTTCAGTGTAAAAGCGATATACACTAAAGCTCAATCTTCAAAATATAATGGTAATTTTATAAATAACACCATTGATCCTACCATGTCAAACAAGGTTTGATTACATTTCTCTAATACTCCATACTTCTATGATTTATCGGGAAACATAAATCCATGGAATGATTCCTTGAATCTTAGGGGTTTTTGCTAAACTTGTAACTCAGATATTTCATTTTATAATCCAATCATTAATTCTTTATTTTCTCGTTACAATGATTTTCCACTTCATCTTGAAATCATTTGAACATTTTCAAATGTTTCATACTTCTCCCTAATTAAATAAATATACATACATTCACTCAAATCTTTGGTTAAATTATATGAATTTTGAATGATCCACCACATATGACTACACATAATGGACTATATACATCAATATGCACAATGTCCAATAAGTTAGTCGTTCATTCCCCTTTGGCGTATGAATGAAATTTAAATCATTTCTAGGAAATTCTCACAAGCGTCAATTGATTCAAAAATAAAAAATAATACAAAATTCCAACAACATGAAGTTTTTTCATGTTTTCTTTATGATATGATTTAAACTGCAATGTTACTCATAAGTGATCTTCTAATCATTTTTCTTAAGACACATTAGCATTAGTGTTTATGGTCGTGATTTATCCAACTAGATTTGTAAGTGTTCATCCATCTTTAATGGAATACGGTGATTATTTGAACAACCATCGTTCTCATAATACTGGAACAAAATAACAATTATTAAAAACAAATCTTGAAGGTAAGCTTTGATGTAAACGAGAAACACAATAACACTTTATTTGTTTTCGATGAACATCATCACATATTCTCTAGTTACTTAGGTCACTGCAGTTCATAAATTGTGTTGTTCTATGTGACATTTCACACCAACCAATTTAGTATACAATACCGGTATGCAATACCCAAGAACCACATTGTTTAACAAGCAAAGAATACACCCCATAACGTGTATATCATTTATAAACCTAAGATGGACATTTCTAGTTTTTTCCTTTTTACCAAATATTTTATAGATTCTCTTTCAACATTTCCTTTTCTTTTCAAAAGAATCTATAAACATCAATAGTGTTGCCATACATATAACACATAGTTCAAAGTGTGTTAGTAAAATACTAATGTCCTTGGACTTGCACTTTTGATGTAGAACACCATCATCAAATGTTTGGCGTTATTTCAAATTTCATTCCTTTTAGTAATCCTTTTAATGTAGTAAACATTTTACCTACATCTTATATCCATCCTTATCATGACAACTTTCATGATCAAGCTACTATAGCTCATAAGGACGAATCGTGAATATAATGTTAGTTCTCAAAACCTTTTGGGTGATCAGGATGCCTAGCGTCTCCAACCTTTGAAAATTCTCATACAATACGAGAATATGTATTTTATTAAATTATACTATATCATATTGCAACCACGACATTGTTTAAGATATCACAGTATCTTCTACATGATGGTTTCTGAAACAATTTTTAGCTCCTAGATAATGTTGATATTAAAACAATTTTTCAATATCAGGAATCAGGGAGGCAAGCATGATACTTAGATACTAATGCTGGAATTTGTTACTTTTCATTCAATACTACTTATTGAATTTCACAAAGTAAGTGAGGTTTTGCTAAAAGTTTGAAATAGTACTTAAAACTTTAGATTGACACTCATAAAACAATATGATACCAATTCATAAAGTAAAATTCTAGAATTCTATAGTTCTATTATATCAATTCTACCTAAACACAAGGTAGTAAACGAATGCCAGTGACTACAACGAATTATGCAAATTCACTTCGATTTAGTTTATGATAAATTGAGTTCAGATTAATCCAAATTACCAAATGAATCCCATTCAAAACTACATTCCTCGAGTCGTTTTGGTGATTACACGAACCAAATTCACTACACCCCGTCCGATCATCACGTGAGGTGGTGCAACTCCAATGGAGAACATCATATAGACATCATATCATTCATATGACTCGTTCTTTACCTTTCGGTTCATGTTCTGAGGCCATGTTTGTACATGCTAGGCTTGCCAAGTAACAACCTTAGTAGTCGCGTGTGTAAAACTGTCTTACACCCGTTGTATGCGAACGTAGATCTATCACACCCGATCATCACGTGGTACTTCGAAATGATGAATTTTCTTAATGGTGCATACTAAGGAAGAACATATTATTATCTTGATATTTAGTGGGAGGGATCATCTTATAATTCTACCACCAAGTTCTAAGCTAGACATAAGCATAAATAAGATAAAAAAAACATCATGTGTATAAGTTATATGATATGGTTCTTGCACTTCATCACTAGCTTGTGCATCATAGTATGATCTCTATCATTCAATTTATGTAATGCCAAGGTCTATGGCGCTCCCACTTACTTTGTTATACTTCTCGAGAGTATCCTACCATACTAAAATTATAACATTTACCATATCATGACACATCCCAGCAAAAATAAAACTCGATGCTTCTAATTTATCTTTTGCATATTTTACGTGGCTTTGGGCTTTCCAAGATAGAATCGATCGTACCTAAGAACATAGAACCACAATGATGATAATCAAATTATTAGCAACCCATTGTAAATCAGATATCAATTATAGCGGGAGAACAGACACCCGCTAGCCACTTATGCAGAACTAGTTGCATGTCAAGCGTGGAATAGGTCTCGTGTGCGAGGACATGTAAAGTTAGTCTAGGCCGCTTCATCCCACTATGCCGCTAATATCCAAAATACATGAAGGATGTAATAATATGATCATCACCGCCCACAAATTCATATGTGTTGTAAACGTAAAAAGCATCTACGCATAAACATAGCTCTGATACCATTGATGTGGTTCGTTGCATAGAAAATAAAAAATTCCTACGGTTGCAACTACCAATATAAAATCTAGGCGATACTTGTAATGGTTTCAGAAGGACTCACACTTGAAGACCATAAGCGGGATAACATTTCCGCAAATGAACATGGTTGGTGTTGAGTGTACACGACCGTCATCAAGGACACAGTGACTATATGCGCTACAAAGAGGTAGTGCCTCCGTAATCGGTCACACATACGGTGTGCCGACGACTTTCGTCCCTCGCTCCAGCTTGGCAGCGGAAGTCTGGGATCCTCGGTAACTCCACCAACACTATGGCATGGTGCTGATGGTGGTGGGGAATATCTTTAACGGGTCTTCGCCTAAGCACCATGCTCGTGACAATGGACAAGGCTAGAAAGGGGAGGAACATGTCAACCAAAGGGCATATGAGACGAATGGAATGGTGTGTGTGTGAGAGGAGGTGATCCACCGCACCTTTTATAGTGGGGGTAGTCCCTCCCATGGCCGGTAGCCAAAGAGGTGCCCCCGCCTCTTCCCTCATTCATGTGGTTGGACTCTCCACTCACAAAAAATAATCTCCACTTTCTCATATTCAATCTCCACTCAAAATCAAGAGTCATGCCATTAAAAAGACCTTTTTAATTCACTTGATTTAATGCCACTCATTTAATGAACACTTTATTTAATGAGTACTTCATTTAATGAATACTTCATTGAGTGAACACATTAACAATTCAATTTCCGATAATATTCCGATACACTGAAACTATTCTGGCTGATTTATCAGAATAATTCCTGTGCTATCCAGTATTTTCTCCGATGTTCCCTATCCACTCAAATGCATTGACTACCCTCCCTATGGGCACATGAATTATATGGACATGATCGAAACTTTCTCCGGTAAATAATCATTAGCAGGACCTAGAGATCCATAATGACTCCCACTAATTCAAATGATGAACTAGTGATCGCGTGAACCTTTTTAGCAGTAACCAATTTCTTCTGTCTCGTGATATTTTACTTGTGTGAGATCCGATCATTTGGTATCATCTATACCTAGTTCGATCTCGTTACTGACAATTACTCTTTTCTCGTTCCCATGATATAACATTCTTAGTGATCTTATCAGTTGTTTGCAGGATATGTTAATGTGATATCACCAAGAGGGCCCTAAGTATATCTCTCCATCATCAGGATGGAAAAATCCCACTCTTTATCCATGAGCCTCAACTAATACTTTCTAGGTACTCAATGATATCTTTATAATCACCATGTTATGGTGTGATTGATGGAATCAAAGTACTCTTCCAAAGTTAGTGATTGACGTTCTCATGGTCTAAAAATTAGAGTTACTTTGAATGATGTTATAGCAATGTAAACATAATGGCATAATCGTGTTACTATACTTTGGGAGAATTTGCATCACATCATTCTACCAATGTTGTGACTTGGTTATTAACAACATCCAATGTCATGATTGGGAAACCTTGATCATCTATTAATCAACAAGATAGTGTAATGAGAGGAATTACTAGAAACATTTTATTTGTTTATTAAACATACATGTATTAACATTTTTGGCTAACACAATTATAGCAGGAGAAATAAAAAATTATCATAAACATGGAATATGATATAATAATCACTTTATTACTGCCTCTCGGGCATATTCCCTTCATTCTCCATCCCATTCAAGATCTTATGGTTAACGCAAAATATATGGCACTAGAATGACTGATGACATTGGTTATTAATTCCTAGATTATCATTTCCATGCAACTGAAACCTCCACCAATCCACATATCATACCATTGTTCCATTGCTAGCCATAATAGATTATCACAAGTAGGGCCAATAATCAATTAGTCATATTATTAATAAAATAGTATTTTCCCCCATCTTTTTTTGAAATTTAGGTGATAATAATAGATTGCAAATACTTGATAGAAAATAATCAAAGGATATGAGAAAGTGCAAACTTGCATGTTTAATCGCAAGATTATACATCCAAGGTCTTCTACTTGATATAAACTCCAAAACCCTGAAATAGCATCATTGGTCAGGTAAGGACTAATGTTTAAAGAAGCAACATGTCGTTATGCATAAAATATGTTATGCACCAACAATAATTCTCAGCCCACGAACCAAGTTTCAATGAACCAATGGTAATTGGGTTGGGTTCTACTATAGGCTTTGTTATTCCTTTGAGTTGTTCATTACCTTATCTAGGCTTAACAAATGTCTATTAAAGTAAATACTTAAAAATTATATAATGCTAATAGTTGAATTATGTTTCTCCCAAAGAACTTTGTTATTCTTGTTAAGACTTGAAAAGGTAGCTTAAATGTATTTATAATGTTTTTTTAAGAATAACTTTTGAAGAAAATGTTATTCAATGAATAAGAAGTATTTTTGTTTAGTATTATCTCCTTTAAGATTTGTCCATATTGAGTTTATAAGATATAAATTAGTATCATTATGATTAGGATATCTGAATTCCATTTAGAATTTGAGAATTCTTAACAACATGTTTTTCTTATTTTATAATATTTAGAATTTAAATAAAAATAGTTTTATTAACATTTGAGTTTTTCTTTCTTTTTTAAGTAAAATAAATGCTCCATTATTATAAACATAGTAATCTGTTTTATTGAGTGTGAAGGATATTTTTATAAATCTCTTTTAAAAGATCATTGGTAAAATTGCATTGAATACTTATAGTAAAATAATAGAAACGATGTTTAATAACTAAATATAATGTTATAGAAATAAAAAGGTATAATAGTAATCCTTAGTTCACTCACTTTTGCCCAGACGCTAAACTTTTCCTCACTTTTGCCCAACCTCTTGTCTGAAACTCTCACAGCGTTTGTCCGTCAGCCTTACCATTATGGGCTGAAGAGTGGGCCTGCGTTGGGTCGGGTCCCATAGTGGAAACCTCTCTCCATTTACCCAAATTAGCATGGGACCCACATCTTATCCACGTGAGCGTTGGATCCACAACTTACCAAGGTTAGCGTTGCAAGATGGGAGCCTGAGCCAGCCCCGAGCCCATGTATGTGTTGTTGCATCCTCTTTCTTTTCCCGTACCCCATTCTTCTACTTCTCCGGTGATGTCAGCCCTTCTCCGGTCGGCGAGTGATGTCTAGCTTCACTTTGGCATCTTGTTCATATCAAATTGTTCTGATTTCTCTCTGTTTTCTTGTTATTCCCTCGGAATTTGGGATTTAGGGTTCATGTTGCCATTTTCAGATCCTGAAGAAATGCGGGCATTTCGAGTGGATTGATGTGTACATTGATAGGCTGATTGGAGGAATCAATTGGCACAACTCGAGAGCTCGGGGGGCTTGTTGTGAAGAATGCGGCTGATAGAGGAGCCGTTCCGATGATTCCCAATTCTAGTTTGGATGCCTAGTAAAAATGAACTTCAAGCCTTTGATATGAGGTGAAAGTTGAACTTTAATGTTGTTGTACATTTAAATTCAAGGGATCCCTAAGTTCAAATTGTTTATCGAGTTAGTGTCTCGGTTGCAATCAAGTGAATCTATGAGGTGAAATTCAAACTTTAAGATCTAGGGAGATGTGAGTATAAGAAAAAAATAAAATGACACAACTCTTGAACACTTTCAAATTAAAAACATTATACAACTCTTGATATAAAAGAGAGTTCATCATTTTTAGAGGGTGAAAAGTAATGCATTCACTAAAATCTTTATGTCTCATGCATATACAAAAATTATATAACTCTTGAACAATTTCAAATAACACTTGAGACATGATAATATTGTCCTAAGAAAATATTGAGTGTTTTCATTTTCAGAGAGTGAAAAGTAATGCATAAACTAAAGGTATCACTAAACTAAAATCTTTCTGTCTCATGCATATACCAAAATTATACAACTCTTAAACACTTTAAAATTACGGTTTGGAGATGATAATGTTGTCCTAAGAAAATCTTGAGAGTTTTTCATTTTTAGAGAGTGAAAACTAATGCATAAACTAAAGGGATCACTAAACTAAAATCTTCATGTCTCATGCATATACCAAAATTATACAACTCTTCGAACACTTTATAATTACACTTTGTACATGATAATGTTGACCTAAGAAAATATTGAGAGTTTTCCATTTTTAGAGAGTGAAAAGTTATGCATAAACTAAAGCGATCACTAAACTAATATATTTACGTCTCGTGCATATACCAAAATTTTACAACTCTAGAACACTTTCAAATTAGACATTGGACATGATAATGTTGTCCTAAGAACGCTCGTGGATCTTCCCACCATGGACTTGCCATGTTTGGCGACTCGCCCACCGTGAATTCGCCATGCTACCGGCTACACGCCACATGACTTCGCCACAGCGCGACCCCCGTCCGCCGCGCGATGATACATTACAAATGTATCTATAATTTTTGATGTTCCATGCTTGTTTTTATCCACTTTATTGTGTTTTGTTCCAACTTTGGAGTACTTTTCATATGATTTCTTGGACTAACCTATTAACAAGAGCCACAGTGCTAGCTGCCTGTTTTCTGCAGTTTTTGGTTCCAGGAAAGTCAGAAAATGAATATTCTCGGAATTGGACGGGACAAAATCCAAAGTGCCTATTTTTCCGGAAGGTATCAAGTGCCAGAATACGAGACAGAGAAGGGCCAGGGGCTGGCCACACCACCTGGCCGTGCGGCCAGGCTAGGCCCGCACTAGGGGGTGGTGTGGTGGCTCCCGGCACCCCCTCGGCCTCTCGTTCTGCCTATATATTGCCCTCAGGACGAAAACCCTAAGTGCCCGATCAAAAATCCACGAAAGAGTCTGTAGCCGCCGTCATATCCATCCCTAGATCGGGAGGGATCTGAAGCTCATCCCGGCACCCTGCCGGAGAGGGTAATTCACCCTGGAGGCCTTCTTCATCACCATGCAAACCTCCGGTGTGATGCATGAGTAGTTCATCCTTGGACTACGGATCCATGTAGTAGCTATATGGATGGTTCTCCTCCTTTATGCTTTCATGTTTAGATCTTGTGAGCTCCGTTCATGATCAAGATCATCTATTTGTAATCATACATGTTGTGTTTGCGGGGATCCAATGGATATTGAGATGCTATTTCAGATTGATTATTGATTCTATCATGTCTTTGTTATTTGTGATCTTGCATGCTTTCCGTTGTTAGTAGCTATCTTGGCCAAGTAGATGCTAGCAACTCCAAGAGTTAGTATTTATGCTCGATAGTGGGTTCATGCCTCTGGTAATCTGGGGAAGTGACAGAAATCTCTAAGGTACTAGATGTGCTATTGTTACTAGGGAGAAAACAACAATCCTTTGTTCATAGAACAATCGTATTGTTTACTTTACACGGAGTTCGTAAAGCAATAATCTGTTGCTTGCAACTTAATACTGGAGGGGGTTTGGATGATAACCTAAAGGTGGATTATTAGTGATAGATGCAGTTGGATGGCGGTCTATGTATTATGTTGTAATGCCCAATTAAGTCTCAAAGGAGTCAAGATGATTAGTATATGCATGTATTGCTTTCTAGGTGTTTGTCAATTGCCCCGTTGTAATTTGTTCACCCAGCATGTTATCTATCTTAAGGAGAGCCACCTCTAGTGAACTATGGATCCCGGTCCTTGTCTTTTACATACAATCTACAATCTTTTACTGCTTTGTGTTTACTTTCTGCAAACTTTTACTTCTTTCCATTCGATACGTTTAATCCTTTGTTTTCCGCAAAACACGGTGAGATTGACAACCTCATCGCAAGTTGTGGACAAAGTTCTGTGGTTGTGTTGTGTAGGTCTCCACGTTGCTACTAGCACCGGTAGTGCGCCCTGCCAAAGCTCAGCTAGTAACACCTTTGGGGTTTTTCCTTGCTCCTACTGGTTCAATTAAACCTTGGTTTCATAACCGAGGGAAAACTTGCGGCTGTGCTCATCATACCTTCCTCTTGGGGTTCCCAACAAGCTCTACGTCGAACGACGAGCACATCAAGATTTTCTGGCGCCGTTGCCAGGGAGTCAAGGACATCTTCACAAGGGGAGTCCCTCATAACCAATCTCTTTACTTTGTTGTTTTTGTTTTGCTTTGTTTTCTTTTTGCTTTGTTTGCTTGTTTTGTTATTCAAAAACACAAAAAAATTAGTTTTACAAGTTTGCTTTCTTATTTGAAAACCCAAAAAAATGACTACTCTTGAAAACACTAAGTTGTGTGACTTCACTAGCACCAACAACAATGATTTTATGAGCACACCTATTGCTCCACCTGTGGCTGAAAATACTTTCTTTGAGATAAAACGTGCTTTACTCAATCTTGATATGAGAGAGCAATTTTCTGTTATTGGTAATGAAGATGTTGCTTCCCATCTAAATAACTTTGTTGAACTTTGTGAGATGCAAAAGCATAGGGATATATATATGGTGATATTATTAAGCTGAAATTGTTTCCTTTCTCTCTGAGAGGAAAAGCTAAAGAGTGGTTGAATTCCTTAACTAGGAATAGTATTGATTCTTGGACTAAGTGCAAAGGTGCTTTTATTGGAAAATTCTATCCTCCTGCTAAGATTATATCTATGAGAAGTGAAATAATGAAGTTTAAACAACTTGATAATGAGCATGTTGCTCAAGCTTGGGAAAGAATGAAATCTTTGGTAAAGAATTGTCCCACACATGGACTGACTGCTTGGATGATCATCCAAACTTTTTATGCAGGATTGAACTATTCTTCAAGGAACCTATTGGAATCTGCTGCTGGAGGTACCTTTATGACCATCACTTTGGGTGCTGCAACAAAACTTCTGGACAATATGATGGTTAATTATTCTGAATGGCATACTGAGAGAGCTCCACAAGGTAAGAAGGTAAATTCTCTTGAGGAAACCTCCTCCTTGAGTGATAAGATTGATATAATTATGTCTATGCTTGTTAATGGGAAAGCCCGTATTGATCCAAATAATGTTCCTCTAGCTTCTTTGGTTGCTCAAGAAGAGCAAGTTGATGTGAACTTCATAAGAAATAAAAACTTTGGCAACAACGCTTATGGTTATAATGCTTATAGGAACAATTTTGGTAACAACAATTATAAGCCATATCCTCCCAATAATGGTAATTCTTATGGAAATTCTTACAACAATAATAAGAGCGCTCCCTCTGAACTTGAAGTTATGCTTAAAAAGTTTATTAGTAAACAAACTGCTTTCAATAAAACTATTGAGGAAAAACTCTCTAATGCTAAAAGAAATATAGCATCTTTGGCTGAAGCTCAATCTACTTTGAATAAAATGCCTGCTAAACCTGAAACTAATGAGAATCCCTTTGCAGCTACCAATGCCATACATGTAAGAATTTATGAAAATGTTAGACTATTAGCTCAATTACATGCTAAGTGGGAAAGAGAAGATGAAATTGCTAGAAACATTAGTGTTTCTACTATCACCACCACTAGTGTTGAAGCTAGTAATAGTTCTACTACTTTAGATGATAAAGTTGATTTTGATCTTGATGGTTGCAATATCTCTGAAGTTATTAAGTTCCTACAAAAGCTTGCTAAAAGTCCTAATGCTAGTGCTATGAACATGACTTTTACAAAACACATTACTGATGCTCTCATAAAGATTAAAGAAGAAAAGATGAAACATAAAGCTTCTATTCCTATAAAACAAGAGGATGGTTGGGAACCCATCATTAATATGAAAGTGAATGACTTTGATTTCAAAGCTTTGTGTGATCTTGATAGTAGTGTTTCTATTATGCCTAGAAGGATTTATGATATGCTTGATTTGCCTCCTCTTTAGGATTGTTATTTAAATGTCCCAGTTGATGCTAATGCTAAAAAGAAACTCATGGGGAGTCTTAATGATGTTCTTATTATGGTTAACGATTCCTATGTCCCCGTTGATTTCTATGTTTTGGATGTTGAATACAATGCTTCTTGTCCTATTACTTTGGGAAGACCTTTTCTTAGAACTGTTGGTGCCATCATTGATATGAAAGAAGGCACCATTAAATATCAACTCCCACTCAAGAAAGGTATAGAACACTTCCCTAAAAAAAGAGAAAAGATTTCTTTTGCTTCTCCTATGAAAACAAAATTTGGTCTTAATGCTTCTTCATTTGAGAACACTTGATTCTTTCTTTGCTTCTTATGCCTAACTTAAAGGCGTTAAAGAAAAGTACTTATTGGGAGATAACCCAAAAGTTTTAGATGAGTATTGGAAGTTATTACTTCAGTAATAACCGCTCCTTATCCTTTTTATTTGTTTTTTGTGCCAAGAGTAACCTCTAATGAGGGTGAAGTAATGATTGGAAAAGTTGCTGTCCCGAAACAGATTTTTCTGCTTCACCATAAAAATTCTTGAGAGAGCTCTGTATATCGGATTGAGATGTAATTTGTTGTGCTTCTGCCCCAGGTTGTTATTTAACTTTCGTTAGTTCAGCACTTTTTGATTTGAGCAACATAAGGTCTTCGAAAAAATTTGTCTTTACCTGCTGGTCTGTTTTGACAGATTTCTGTCATTTTCTGCATTTGCTTCTTGTGGGTTCCTTTTTGAGTTCTTTTGGGGAATTGAGATTTTTGAGGGAAGTGCTACAGTAGCTAGTGTTCTAATGGAAGTTTATTTGGTGTTAAAACTGAACCTTAAGACTTATTTATCTTAAGTGCACTAATCTTGCTAATGAGATTGTGTGAAGTTTTGTATGAAGGAAAAATTTCAGGTGTATGGAAGGAATGAGTAATGAGATGAAGGATGGACTAAAGAAATATCTAAGAAGTACAAGCGTCCACTACTAGGAAACAGCCTATAGATAGCCAAGATGTTCAGTGGCGCATATGCGAAAGCATGCGCCACAGGAAAACATCAGTGGCGCATCAGAAAGCATGCGCCACAGAAGATTGGAAGTTCTGTTGCGCATTCTCCAGAGTATGCGCCACAGAAGATTGGTGGGACCCGCCAGCCGGGGTGGGTTGATCCAAGTTCTGTGGCGCATTCTGAGATATGCGCCACAGAAGTTGCCTCTTCTGTGGTGCATATTTCCTCATGCGCCACAGAACATGGTGGGGGGCCCCACCACGGAATCTAATTCACCCAAGTTCCATGGCGCATGTTCTGATATGCGCCACAGATGTGTTTCACTTCTGTGGCGCATATCCCAACATGCGCCATAGAACTTGGAGGTGGGCCCCACACAGGGAATCTAATTCACCCACTTCTGTGGCGCATATGGACTTATGCGCCACAGAAGTTTCAGCATCTGTGGCGCATTTCCGCCATATGCGCCACAGATGAGGGCGTCCAGATCCATGTTAAAAAGGTGACAAGAGCTAGCTTTCTTATCTATCTATCCACCACCACCCATTTCACATCTCTACCTCCTCCCAACTCGTCTTCCCCCTCCCTCACACCCCATCTTGCCCATAGTTTCTCCATTTTCTTGTAACTAAACCTACTTTAATCCATAGATTGGTAAGTGGAAGCTTCGCTCCAACTTCTAGATCTAAAAGTTCCTTACTTTTCTCTCTCACATCTCTATTTGCTTACTAATTTCCTCTCCACCAACTTGCATTGTAGATCTATTTGTTCACACTCTCTCATCGCGCGGTCTCGTCTCGCTATTATTGTGTCTACTATAGGTGAGTACTTGGCCATCATGAACATGTAGGTGAAGCTTGTCGCGAGGGTGGTGTGTGTGTGCGATCCATGGCGAGACGATGCTTGTGTGGTGCATGAATGTTTGCAATGGGAGGAAGTTTTTTGTTGGTTGCTTGTTGTTGTCGGGTCCGGCCAGTGTGGTTGCATGGATGTTTGTCGAAATGTTGATTCATTTCCATTTCGGCAAATTTTTGCACTACCCATATGTTCTAATTTTCGGAAAGGTCATGCCGAATTTTTTCCGGCTAGCATTCATGCATGTGTGTGTTCATATGGTGTGGTTCTCACCTATACTCTCTGTTTTGACTGCTCAGGCAACCATGGTCCTCACGATGAGCGAAGGTCGAATTGCTAGGTACAAGAAAGGCGCGAAGGAGGACATGATTATGAACAACAAGACCATGATAAGATGTCCATGTCGAACATGCAAACTGCAGCGCTAGATCGACCCTGAATCTGGACAATTGGAGGGTCACCTGCTCAGGCGCGGTTTCATGCGCGACCTCAATGAGGCGCCGACAGGACATGGTGGTGGTCACGAAGACGTGGGCGGGCGAGAAGACAAAGAGTCTACCGGCAATGATCATCATGACGAAGGAGATGCCAGCGGGCATGATCATCATGATGAAGGAGATGCCGACAGGCATGATCAGCATGGAGAAGGAGATGGCGACGGGCATGCTCATGATCATGAAGAAGGAGAATACGCGAACACATAGACGCTGCTAACTTCGGTCTTGCAGGACCCTCATGTTCAAGAACTGCTCCTCAAGGAGATAAGCAACGACAAAGCTGCAGCCAGAGAGAAAGCCAAGCTGGCCCAAATGGAGGTAGACGGGATGACTCCATTGTATCCTGGGTGTTGCCCCGAGGATACACGTTTGAGTGTAACGCTCAAGGCTCTAGAGATGAAGGCCAAACACAAATGGACCGACGTGAGCTTCAACGCGAACATGGAATACTGGCACGGCCGACTTCCTAAGGGGAACACATTGCCAACAAGTATCGAGGAGGCCAAGAAAATCGTGTGCCCTCTCGACCTAACACACATTAAATACCACGCATGCATCAATGATTGTGCACTTTATCGGAACGAGTACGCGGATAGAACCACATGTCCGGTGTGTGGCCAAGGACGGTACAAGAGAGGGAACAAGAAAGTTCCTCGAAAAGTGGTATGGTACTTTCCTATCACCCCTCGTCTGCAGCGATATTTCATAGATCCTAAGGAAGCAAAGCTCATGCAATGGCACGCAGAAAGAGAGAAACCCGAAGATGATCCAGAGAAGGGCAAGATCCTGACACACCCTTCAGACACTAGCCAGTGGAATGCATTAGACATCGAGTTTGAAGTGTTCGGGGGCGATGCAAGGAACATCAGGCTGGGTATGAGCACCAATGGACTCAATCCTTTTGGAAACAAGAGTAGCGCGCATAGCACCTGGCCCGGGTTTGTATGGCCATACAACCTCCCCTCGTGGCTATGCACGAAGCAAAGGTATGTACATATGAGCATTCTTATTCAGGGGCCGAAACAACCAGGTATCGATATGCATCTGTATCTCGGGCTATTGAGAGAGGAGTTAGCCAGCTTGTGGGAGACGCTGACCCGTACGTGGGATGCCTACACTAAAGAATATTTCCATCTGAGAGCCGCGTTGCTCATGACCGTGCAGGACTATCCTGGTTACGCATATGTATCAGCCCAGGTGAACCATGGACACAATGCATGCGTCAAGTGCATGGATGAGACACCGCATCTCCAGCTACCAAGGGATCCCGGGTCTTCGAAAACCGTGTTCCAAGGTACTCGAAAGGGGCTCTGCATGGATCACTCGTGGAGAAAACGTGGTGACCTGTTCAATGGTAAGGACGAGCTCGAAAGAGCCCCGCGTCCGAGGAGCGGCGAAGAAATCGAGGAGCTTTTGAATAATTGGGTAGATTGCCCTGCGCTTGGAAAAAACGACCGAGGACAAAGCCGCTGCTGGGTGTATGGAAAGCAAGGTCTGTTTTCTGGGACCTGCCGTATTGGAAGGTCCTTCACACTGCCCATAGCCTCGATGTAATGCACATCACGAAGAACGTTACCGAGAGTCTTCTTGGCACTCTACTGAACATGCCGGAGAGGACCAAGGATGGGCCGAAAGCAAGAAACGACCTTAAATTGCTTGGCATAAAGAAAGATCTTCAGTACCCTGATAGTGATGATGATGATCATCATCACATCATCATCATCATCAGGAAGGGACTCAAGGTCGCCGCAAAAGAGTTAAGAAGAATGAGGTGGTGCTTCGCGCTGCCTGCTTCACTCTGAGTCTGGAGGAGCTCGAGCAGTTTTTCAGGTGCCTCTTAGGAGTGAAAGTTCCTCATGGTTACTCGGGGAAGATAAGTAGATATCTGGACATGGCAAAGAAGAGGTTCAGCGGTATGAAGTCTCACGACTGTCACGTGCTGATGACGCAGATACTCCCCATTGCGATCCGTGGGATAATGGACGAGCATGTTCGTGAGACGTTGTTTGGCCTCTGTAACTTTTTCGATGTCATATCTAGGAAGTCGATCAGTGTGAAGCAGCTTGACAGGCTACAGGAAGAGATTGTGATGATACTATGCGAGCTTGAGATTTACTTCCTGCCCGCATTCTTCGACATCATGGTGCATCTGCTTGTACATGTTGTGGACGACATCATCCATCTCGGGCCGACATTCCTACACAACATGATGCCGTTTGAAAGGCTAAACCGTGTCATCAAAGGATTCGTTCGCAACAGGTCTCGTCTAGATGGAAGCATAGCCAAGGGCTTTCTGATCTACGAGTGCATCTCCTTCTGCCAGAATTATCTAACCACCGAGAATGAGGATGTTGGAATACCCACAAAGAAGCACCTCGGCAGGCTCGGTGGATATGGTCACCGCGAGGGCTTCTGCTCACTACATGTCGGCATTGATGGTCGACGCACTGATTTTGAAAGGGCACACCGAGTCGCGCTACAACAAATTGAAGTGGTCGACCCTTGGGTCAAAGAGCACAGAAGCTTAATCGAGCAGGAGTACGTCGACCAGGGCCGACCGAGGAAGAAGGGAGACGTAACCAGAGAGCACAACTCCAGCTTCACGGGTTGGTTCAAGAAAAGGCAACTAGACAATCCCCCACAGACGCCTTCTACAGAAGATCAAAAACTCATATTCTCCTTGTCGCAGGGCCCAGGGCACAATCTAAGGACCTATCAGTGATACGACATAAACGGTTACAGATTCTACACCGAGGAAAAGGACAAGAATAGTGAATATCAAAACTCAGGAGTAACTATGTTATCCTTTGCTGATGACGAGACTACTGTGATGGAAATATTCTACGGAAGGATCGAGGAGATATGGGAGCTCGACTACTGTGGAGAGATCGTACCGATGTTCCGTGTTAGATGGGCCAAGAACGTGGAAAAAGAAGGCCGCCATTTCACCACAATGGTTATACCAGATGCCAAATCAACAAAGAACGCCTCCGCAAAAAATGAGCCTTGGGTACTCGCTAGCCAAGTTGATCAATGTTTTTTTATTACCGACCCGTCAAATCCCAACCGTGTTGTAGTTAGGAGGGGCAAGAGGAGCATCATCGGAATGGAAGGAGCCTCCAACGAGCAAAACTTCGAGAAAAACGGTGACCCAAAGATCGAAGAGGAATTCGACAAGTACTTCGACATGCCTACTACTACTAAAGTAAGAAGGAAGACCACACTGCCTACTAAAGGTTGTCCATTCACAAGAAGAATCTCAAAGTGCACGGGCTAAAGTATTCAACCACGGCGAAAAAGGGCAAGAAGATTGTGAAGAGACACTAGCAATTATATGACCTTTTGGTGTATTAATTCGTGTGGGTATAATGTGATATTAGTGTGACTTTTTTCTGTATTAATTCACATTTGCGCTCGCAAATATATATTAGTTAGAGAGTAAAACATACACGTGATATTTGTGTGGGTATACAAATTCACATTTGTGTGTGACAAGCACATATATATATGATTCGAGAGGTTTTTTTGATAAGTATGCATGTGTATATGTTCTTGCTTTTTTGAATAAATAGGCATATGTGTGTATACGTTCTTTCTTTTTTGAATAAATAAATATTTTTTTAAAAGGAAAAGAAGTCTGAGACAGCTAGGATTCGAACCTGGCTGCCCTAGGTTGAAAGCTAGTGAGTAAGACCACTAGGACATGTAGATGATCTTGTCAAACTACGATGCCGCTTCGTTTTGGACTATGCCCAAAAGTTTTGTGGCGCATATCATAGTAATGCGCCACAGAAGTTGTAAGTTCAGTGGCGCATTTTAGAGGAATGCGCCACAGAACTTTCACACTTAGACAAATAAATGGTTCGGCCTCCCCTGCTACCTTCTCCATTTCTTTCCCTCATCTCGCCCGCGCGCAAACCCTAGCTAATCGCCCTCGCCGTCGAAGCCGCCATGGAGGAGAGCCCGTGGAGGAGGAGAGCCGTCGTGGAGGAGGAGGCCCGCCCCGCCACCGCCGCTCCTAGAGCCTGGGACCTAGGAGGAGGAGGCCCGCCACCGCCGCTCCGGAGCCCGTGGAAGAGGGGGCCCGCCCCGCCTTGCCTACGACCTAGGAGGACCGCCGCAGGAGCACCGCCGCCACCCTCGTCGACGACCACCTCCCCATCCGCAGGTACACTTCCCGCTCTCTTCTTTTCCCCTTCACCCCATGGATGAGGCCTCCGTTTGTAGATTCATCGTCTAGTTCATGATTTAGAGTACAAGGACCCAACCTAGAGGTGTCTCGCAATCAAGTTAACTTCAGGCTGCCGGTCCCTTTCACCTTGACATTATAAGCAACACAATTCTAAAAGATGATAACACTAAAATTCTCTTATATACAGTGTACTAGTAAAGCACTTGACCATTGTAACACCCTCAGAATCGGACCTATGCAAGTTTGAGCAAAATTCGCCAAACCCGCATAGAAACGATTCAAAGGTGCCCACCAGGCACTTTCGTGCGAGTGGAAAGCAAAGTAATAACATTACACAACAGTCCTCGATGGGACCCACAGAACAGATATATATACAACAGCGACTCAAAGAGTCAAGAAGACAGATATAATATACAAGATCCAAATCACCTTGAAAACGGTAGAGCGTCCGACTACGGACAAGAAGCAAATGGGGCTAAGAGCCCTGAAGAATAACCAATGGCGTCCATAACCCTGCCCAGGCCAAGCCGGAAGGGTAACCCTGCTAACGACGTCGATCTCAAAACCTGCTTAAACGAAAGGGGTGCCGACAAAGGGCAAAAGAAAAGAGGAGCGTCAGTACTGAGGCCAGTACACGGCGAGGCTAGAATTCGGCGGTCCTCGCCTACAAAGGTATGGTGGACTGAAGCGGCAGCGGCAGCATGCACTAAACAACCTATAGAGACTCGATACAACTGACGGTTATCAGAGAGGGATGAGAATGACCTATCCGGATCCAACCTGAAGCTAACACCAAACAAACCCATCCTGGTGTTTCCCCCTCGAGACCAAACGAGGAAGTCAACCGAGGAACTCACACAGTTGGCAGTTTTATTTATTCAGTTATCGTTGCAGCAATTACTAGTCAGGTTTAGATAATCATCCTGATAAAGTAAGCAGTGGGCACTTTAGTTATCCATTCCGTTGTGGTTGCAACACTTACTAATCAGATACAATTAGCATGAGATAACCCCAAAAACCCAGCAGTTGTTGTTACTTTTATTCAGCCATTCCGTTGTAGTTGCAATACTTACTAGTCAGGTACAATGGTCGCAAGCGACAATACAAGCAAGCAATTGTGGGCAGTATTATTTAGCCATTCCATTATAGTGAAGCTGATTACTAGTCATTATAAGTCAAATTTAGAGCAATAAACTTTAGTTATGCTTGTCTATGGTCGAGATACTGTGCTCCAAGTCGTCCATAACCGCGGACACGGCTTTCAGAAAGTTTTACCCGGCCGGGGTGCACCAATAGCAACACACACTCGATCAACCTCGGAAAAACCAAAACAAAACCCAACGAGGCTTTCACGACAAAGCAATCACAGGATTCAGAAATATTTCCGGGGGCCACCCCTTGTAGTACACCCGCAACGAAGTAAGCTAGCTCCGAGACGGACCCAAGGTTTGTGGGGCCGACGGTAAACGACAGCAGATCCCCAAACGGGGACTGTCGATACCACGTAAACGGGTCACAATTCCTAAACAGTACAGTGTGCTCCTCGCACAATCGTAAATAAAGCAGTAGCATGGCATAAGTACAGGATCGTAAATAAACCTCAAACTAGTTTGTGGCCCCAAGAAATAAGACTGAATCAAGCTCTGGCTAAGGGGGGTCCCATATACCTCCCGGATGTGGATAGCGCGATAAATCAAGGAACAGGTATCAAGTACTCGGGGTCCTACGGGACACAAGTGGGCGTTCGGAAACCAAATATTATCTATCACCCACCGATGCCTCTGCTTACTTCAATTTTAGTTGTTAAACAGGAATTAAAGTGAACGACAAGTAAAACTATGATCACCTCCAACATCAACATGCGACAATACATCAACAACTGTGGCACTTGGCGACACACAACAGCACTTGAGCAAGCGACTACGACGCGCAAGTCCAACTATCTACCAAACAATAGGTAATAGGATGTGTCCGAGGCAATATAGGGCTGCAGGGGATATCACTGGTACGGAAAACTAGAGCATCGCAACACAGATAGCAATAGATCAACAGGAGGGAAGTAAATACTATAAAAGTAAGATAGGTAGAAAGGGGGAGATGCTCGCCTGAAAACATTGTCGAAGGTTCAACCGAAGATCGGGGCGAAGCTCACATCAACTCATCGGCCTTATCCGCGAAGAAGCAAATCACTAACAGAAACACCGGATGCACTATTTATTACAACGGCAGAAGATCGGCATGATGCATGAATGATGCATGGCATGGCAAGGTGCGATGCAATTAGGTCATATTAAGCGGAACCGGGGTCCCGACAATTACTTAGATGGTTCGAGTTATTTAGCTACCCCGCAATTTACATGTTGTTATAACAAGGCAAGATAAGATACCGGTTCGCTACACAAGTTTAAATGAGGCCAATATGAGACTAGATTTGCCCGCATGTGGGCCCCATGTTTAATTATTAGGTGAATCGGCATAAGGCCCCCAAACCACATGATATGCATGCGAGATGAATGATTTGATGTGCAACAATTGTATTATATTAAGAAATTAGGGTTTCGGGAAGAGATTCACACATTGAGGGGTCTCGACGGACTTGGGGTTCCGGGGTTCGGGGTTCGGGGTCGGTCTCGGGGTCCAGGGTTCGACGGTTCGGGCTCGGCGGGATCGTCCTCGAATTTCGGGGTAGATCTTGTCGCATCCGGGGTCTTCGGGTCATGTTGTCGGTCTTGTCGTCTCACGCGGAGTCCTTGGCGTTCCGGAAGGAAGTACTTGTTCTGGCGTCGGGGCCTCGGATTCGCCTTGGTTGCTGTCGTTCTTGTTGTCGTGCAGATCTTGTCGGGTCCCACGGGATCGATCTTGCCGCTACGAAGGTCTTGTCGGGTCCGCGCCATCGCGTCGGTCTCGGCATCCGGGGTGAAGTACTTGGCGTCCGGGGTGCCGCGCTTGTGATACCGGTGGCGCTCTTGGCATCCTTCTGGTTCGGGTTTGGCGTTCGAGGGAGGTACTTGTCGTTCTCGTGGCGTTCTTGGCGGTGTCTCGTTGGGGTCCATGTCGAAGTACTTGTCGGTGGTCCATCGAGCGTCACCATGCTCATCCTTTCGATACCCTGTCAACGCGGAGATCTTGTAGTAGCTTGGCACCTCACGAGTACACGGCTTACAAACAGTCCTTAACGAGGCCGGTCTTGAACACCAGGGGTCGGAGGAGGCGGGGCCTGCAGGGGCCGCGGTGGCAGCGGGCGACACCTGCGGAGGAAAGGGGTGCGGTGGTTCCAGAGGCGGGCGCTGCGCGCCATGGGCGGGCGGCGGAGCTCCTGCCAGAAGGGCGCAACGCAAGGCACAGGGAGCAGAGCCGCGCGTCCAGAGAGAGACAGACCGGCGAGGAGCTTGGCAGGAGGAGGAGGCGCCGGGGCGAGCGGAGGCGGGGACGCGGCCCGCGGCGGCGGTGGAGGCCGGGAAGGCAGCAGCCGGCGGGGTCGGCACCGGGGAAGGCCGGAGGCGGAGCTTGGCGGGAGGGGGCGCCGTGCCGCGGATGCAGACGAAGCGGCGGCGGACGGAGACGAGCGCGGCCGGGCTCGGGGCGAAGGTCGCGCGCAGGCACCGGAGGAAGCGGGGCGCGGCCGGCGGTCTCGGGCTCGGGGCGGAGCGCGAGCGGAGGCGGGCGGAGGACGATGGGGAGGAGCGGGTGGCGGCGACGGGTGGCTCCGGCGGGCGCGAGCAGAGGAAGGCCAGAGGCGGCGCGGCGAGTCTGGCGGAGGTGCGGGGCCGGCGAGGACGAGCGTCGCAGAGGGGAGGGAGGCGATGCAGAGGCGGTTGGCGGCGGGCGGGCCCGAGCGGCGCGCTGGATGGAGGGGGAAGCAGACGGGGAGGGAAGGAGGAGGGCGGCTACCGGAGGGAGAAGGGGCGGGCGCGGTGCAGGCGATGAGGGAGGAGGGAGAGGACGCGTGCGGGGGAGGCGGTTCCAGGGGAGGCGGGGTCGCGTGGGCGTGGTGGGACCAGGTGGGGCCAGGGCGCGGGGCCTGGCGCGGTTAGAGAGAGGGAGTGGCCGCGGCTGGCAGGGTGGGGCAGGGGCGGGCCCGGCTGCTGTGTGTGCGTGCGTGGTTGGCTGAGAGGGAGAGAAAGGTGGGTGAGGGGTAGGATGAGGTGGCTGCACCTGAGTGGCTAGGGGGAAAGGGTGGGGTGAGGTGGCGTCTCGCTATTGGGTGGGGTGATGTGGCTGGGGTGTGTGGGTAGGTTAGTTGGGTAGCTATAGGATTTAGGGTGGGATTGGTTGGACCGATTTAAAATCCTGGGGGTGGTCGTTCGGGTCAATCGGCCCGACTGCCCCCACTAAAAATAATATAAATTTTATTTGTTTTAATAACACCGTTTGCAAACCGATAGTAGACAAACAAAAATAATCCGGAGGCCCGGGGTTTGCTTGTTGAACGAAGACGAGGCGTTTGGAAAACAAAAATAGGTTTTCGAAATTAGTTTTTGACAAACAATACATGATGATGACGATGCAATGCACAAATTTAACGCGATTTTCTAGTAGTGGTTTTGCGGGATGCCACAATTCGACACCACTAACAATGGATCTCGCCCTCGAGATCCGCCTCATGGTACCGGGAAGGAAGGTCGGCGATCTGCATCTTCTCGCTTCGTGTAGATCTTCGCGACACCACTAACAAGAGGTCGTTGTCCGTGATCGTCGAGAGAACACTCCGGGGACAAAAAGGTCGAAGGTAGAGGTATCAACAAATAAAGCCACCCCTAACTTCGATGGAAAGAGGGAACCGATGCATTCTCATCCACTTCAATGTACAGAAGCGAATAGAAGGGGTAGTCGGCATGGGGGCCAATCCATCACGCACCCAAACTATTACTCCGCACAATCAGTGGTAAAGCATGCAACCATTCTCGGAATCAGACTGAAGATCTCGACAAGCGAGGTTCGGAAACTAAGGAGTGATGCAAACTCTGCATCGGATCTGGCGTAGAGGATGTCGTCGCGTCAGAAAACACCGGAAGGCACAAACAAGGAACAAAGAATGGTAACACCGTAGACGGATTTCTCAGGCAGCTTGAACACCGGTTGGTAGCACACCGTTACCAAAGGAGGAAGCGAAACCCTAAAGATACGACGGAAACCCAACCACGAGAATTCCTGGACTCGAAGAAAGAGACGAGAGCGGATTCAAAACACGTAGAGGTAAGAGGAGAATAGCAGCGGGGTAAGGAGTAAAATCAGACCTAATCAGAACTATCCAACCGTTTTTGCAAAAATAGTTTTGACACTCTACTTCGGCCGTTAGCTAGGTTATCCTACAGGCTGGACTTGTGGGGTATCGCAACTGCTGAGCTCTGATACCACTCTGTAACACCCTCAGAATCGGACCTATGCAAGTTTGAGCAAAATTCGCCAAACCCGCATAGAAACGATTCAAAGGTGCCCACCAGGCACTTTCGTGCGAGTGGAAAGCAAAGTAATAACATTACACAACAGTCCTCGATGGGACCCACAGAACAGATATATATACAACAGCGACTCAAAGAGTCAAGAAGACAGATATAATATACAAGATCCAAATCACCTTGAAAACGGTAGAGCGTCCGACTACGGACAAGAAGCAAATGGGGCTAAGAGCCCTGAAGAATAACCAATGGCGTCCATAACCCTGCCCAGGCCAAGCCGGAAGGGTAACCCTGCTAACGACGTCGATCTCAAAACCTGCTTAAACGAAAGGGGTGCCGACAAAGGGCAAAAGAAAAGAGGAGCGTCAGTACTGAGGCCAGTACACGGCGAGGCTAGAATTCGGCGGTCCTCGCCTACAAAGGTATGGTGGACTGAAGCGGCAGCGGCAGCATGCACTAAACAACCTATAGAGACTCGATACAACTGACGGTTATCAGAGAGGGATGAGAATGACCTATCCGGATCCAACCTGAAGCTAACACCAAACAAACCCATCCTGGTGTTTCCCCCTCGAGACCAAACGAGGAAGTCAACCGAGGAACTCACACAGTTGGCAGTTTTATTTATTCAGTTATCGTTGCAGCAATTACTAGTCAGGTTTAGATAATCATCCTGATAAAGTAAGCAGTGGGCACTTTAGTTATCCATTCCGTTGTGGTTGCAACACTTACTAATCAGATACAATTAGCATGAGATAACCCCAAAAACCCAGCAGTTGTTGTTACTTTTATTCAGCCATTCCGTTGTAGTTGCAATACTTACTAGTCAGGTACAATGGTCGCAAGCGACAATACAAGCAAGCAATTGTGGGCAGTATTATTTAGCCATTCCATTATAGTGAAGCTGATTACTAGTCATTATAAGTCAAATTTAGAGCAATAAACTTTAGTTATGCTTGTCTATGGTCGAGATACTGTGCTCCAAGTCGTCCATAACCGCGGACACGGCTTTCAGAAAGTTTTACCCGGCCGGGGTGCACCAATAGCAACACACACTCGATCAACCTCGGAAAAACCAAAACAAAACCCAACGAGGCTTTCACGACAAAGCAATCACAGGATTCAGAAATATTTCAGGGGGCCACCCCTTGTAGTACACCCGCAACGAAGTAAGCTAGCTCCGAGACGGACCCAAGGTTTGTGGGGCCGACGGTAAACGACAGCAGATCCCCAAACGGGGACTGTCGATACCACGTAAACGGGTCACAATTCCTAAACAGTACAGTGTGCTCCTCGCACAATCGTAAATAAAGCAGTAGCATGGCATAAGTACAGGATCGTAAATAAACCTCAAACTAGTTTGTGGCCCCAAGAAATAAGACTGAATCAAGCTCTGGCTAAGGGGGGTCCCATATACCTCCCGGATGTGGATAGCGCGATAAATCAAGGAACAGGTATCAAGTACTCGGGGTCCTACGGGACACAAGTGGGCGTTCGGAAACCAAATATTATCTATCACCCACCGATGCCTCTGCTTACTTCAATTTTAGTTGTTAAACAGGAATTAAAGTGAACGACAAGTAAAACTATGATCACCTCCAACATCAACATGCGACAATACATCAACAACTGTGGCACTTGGCGACACACAACAGCACTTGAGCAAGCGACTACGACGCGCAAGTCCAACTATCTACCAAACAATAGGTAATAGGATGTGTCCGAGGCAATATAGGGCTGCAGGGGATATCACTGGTACGGAAAACTAGAGCATCGCAACACAGATAGCAATAGATCAACAGGAGGGAAGTAAATACTATAAAAGTAAGATAGGTAGAAAGGGGGAGATGCTCGCCTGAAAACATTGTCGAAGGTTCAACCGAAGATCGGGGCGAAGCTCACATCAACTCATCGGCCTTATCCGCGAAGAAGCAAATCACTAACAGAAACACCGGATGCACTATTTATTACAACGGCAGAAGATCGGCATGATGCATGAATGATGCATGGCATGGCAAGGTGCGATGCAATTAGGTCATATTAAGCGGAACCGGGGTCCCGACAATTACTTAGATGGTTCGAGTTATTTAGCTACCCCGCAATTTACATGTTGTTATAACAAGGCAAGATAAGATACCGGTTCGCTACACAAGTTTAAATGAGGCCAATATGAGACTAGATTTGCCCGCATGTGGGCCCCATGTTTAATTATTAGGTGAATCGGCATAAGGCCCCCAAACCACATGATATGCATGCGAGATGAATGATTTGATGTGCAACAATTGTATTATATTAAGAAATTAGGGTTTCGGGAAGAGATTCACACATTGAGGGGTCTCGACGGACTTGGGGTTCCGGGGTTCGGGGTTCGGGGTCGGTCTCGGGGTCCAGGGTTCGACGGTTCGGGCTCGGCGGGATCGTCCTCGAATTTCGGGGTAGATCTTGTCGCATCCGGGGTCTTCGGGTCATGTTGTCGGTCTTGTCGTCTCACGCGGAGTCCTTGGCGTTCCGGAAGGAAGTACTTGTTCTGGCGTCGGGGCCTCGGATTCGCCTTGGTTGCTGTCGTTCTTGTTGTCGTGCAGATCTTGTCGGGTCCCACGGGATCGATCTTGCCGCTACGAAGGTCTTGTCGGGTCCGCGCCATCGCGTCGGTCTCGGCATCCGGGGTGAAGTACTTGGCGTCCGGGGTGCCGCGCTTGTGATACCGGTGGCGCTCTTGGCATCCTTCCGGTTCGGGTTTGGCGTTCGAGGGAGGTACTTGTCGTTCTCGTGGCGTTCTTGGCGGTGTCTCGTTGGGGTCCATGTCGAAGTACTTGTCGGTGGTCCATCGAGCGTCACCATGCTCATCCTTTCGATACCCTGTCAACGCGGAGATCTTGTAGTAGCTTGGCACCTCACGAGTACACGGCTTACAAACAGTCCTTAACGAGGCCGGTCTTGAACACCAGGGGTCGGAGGAGGCGGGGCCTGCAGGGGCCGCGGTGGCAGCGGGCGACACCTGCGGAGGAAAGGGGTGCGGTGGTTCCAGAGGCGGGCGCTGCGCGCCATGGGCGGGCGGCGGAGCTCCTGCCAGAAGGGCGCAACGCAAGGCACAGGGAGCAGAGCCGCGCGTCCAGAGAGAGACAGACCGGCGAGGAGCTTGGCAGGAGGAGGAGGCGCCGGGGCGAGCGGAGGCGGGGACGCGGCCCGCGGCGGCGGTGGAGGCCGGGAAGGCAGCAGCCGGCGGGGTCGGCACCGGGGAAGGCCGGAGGCGGAGCTTGGCGGGAGGGGGCGCCGTGCCGCGGATGCAGACGAAGCGGCGGCGGACGGAGACGAGCGCGGCCGGGCTCGGGGCGAAGGTCGCGCGCAGGCACCGGAGGAAGCGGGGCGCGGCCGGCGGTCTCGGGCTCGGGGCGGAGCGCGAGCGGAGGCGGGCGGAGGACGATGGGGAGGAGCGGGTGGCGGCGACGGGTGGCTCCGGCGGGCGCGAGCAGAGGAAGGCCAGAGGCGGCGCGGCGAGTCTGGCGGAGGTGCGGGGCCGGCGAGGACGAGCGTCGCAGAGGGGAGGGAGGCGATGCAGAGGCGGTTGGCGGCGGGCGGGCCCGAGCGGCGCGCTGGATGGAGGGGGAAGCAGACGGGGAGGGAAGGAGGAGGGCGGCTGCCGGAGGGAGAAGGGGCGGGCGCGGTGCAGGCGATGAGGGAGGAGGGAGAGGACGCGTGCGGGGGAGGCGGTTCCAGGGGAGGCGGGGTCGCGTGGGCGTGGTGGGACCAGGTGGGGCCAGGGCGCGGGGCCTGGCGCGGTTAGAGAGAGGGAGTGGCCGCGGCTGGCAGGGTGGGGCAGGGGCGGGCCCGGCTGCTGTGTGTGCGTGCGTGGTTGGCTGAGAGGGAGAGAAAGGTGGGTGAGGGGTAGGATGAGGTGGCTGCACCTGAGTGGCTAGGGGGAAAGGGTGGGGTGAGGTGGCGTCTCGCTATTGGGTGGGGTGATGTGGCTGGGGTGTGTGGGTAGGTTAGTTGGGTAGCTATAGGATTTAGGGTGGGATTGGTTGGACCGATTTAAAATCCTGGGGGTGGTCGTTCGGGTCAATCGGCCCGACTGCCCCCACTAAAAATAATATAAATTTTATTTGTTTTAATAACACCGTTTGCAAACCGATAGTAGACAAACAAAAATAATCCGGAGGCCCGGGGTTTGCTTGTTGAACGAAGACGAGGCGTTTGGAAAACAAAAATAGGTTTTCGAAATTAGTTTTTGACAAACAATACATGATGATGACGATGCAATGCACAAATTTAACGCGATTTTCTAGTAGTGGTTTTGCGGGATGCCACAACCATCGACTTGATCAGATTCACAACTCCTAATTTACAGTACACACTTTGCATATTCAACAGAGGCTATGCCTTTCTGCTAGCACTTATGCTATTATTATTATTATCAACTACCAGTAGCTTATATATATACACCCATAATCATATCATTTTAGTACGCATAACCATGCATAACGCTGAATAAGTAGTGATATTAAACACTTTCTTCAGACTACCGTAGCTACATCGTGACCCAACAGTGATTATTCTAAGAATAAATACCTGAAGAAATGGTGATATTGTAGTTTCTGATAATTAAGGAATTGGAGGCTGGTCGTTGCTACTATGGACCTCTAATGGATTCCTGGTGTATTTCATCCATAGAGGCCCCAATTTGCATCGACTAACAAATGTATGGTACTGAATATCTAGTATTACTATCTAGGTACATATCCACTTTTTTCTTTTTCATATTCATGTGTATGTGTGTGTCCTAGCTAGTTCTTCACTTCTCTGCTCAGTGGCAAGTGGGAGTTGCCCATGCATGTACAAATTATCCTAATTTGTGTATACTTATATCTTATACTGCACAAAATATTTAATTATGCATTATTCTCTCTTGAGATGCATTGCTTATGAAATCTATTGATGAGGTACTTAAGTAGTACTAAATGTTTTTTCCTTGTGCAACATGGACACTTAAACTGCTTCTGTGTCACTGTTAATTGCCTTTAAATTCATCAGCCGTTTCGAGTGGTGGAGTGTGCATGTACGTTTTAGACATACATGCATGAGGAGAGTGGAGTTGGGCAAGTTGACATATGCATGTATATGTATATATGTACATTTGCACAACATCGACGGCTGAGACGAGTGTTTGGAAATGGGCCTATGAACTGCTATGCTATATACTGTACTTCACTATCTAGTGAGCATATGTCTATCTAGTGCCATGCCATGCCACAACACTCCTCTGGACATGGTGTGTTTGGGTTTATATGACTTGTGGTTTGGTTTCTCCACCACCAAGTAAAACAAAAGGGCCACCGTATGCATTCCAGGTTCTTTTCCTTGTGGAGACCAGCTTGTCTTGCTTGCAAGCTTGCTGGCTAAATAGCCAGCAAATTTCTGATGAATCGAGTGAGGTAGTTACAATACTGGGGAGAGACAGATCGACGACAGAGTGAGCATAGTGAACCTAATGCATTCCTAGAGATAGCTGTTAGGTGTACTCTCTGTTTTTTATTTACAGCATATGATGCAAGATAAGGTTTGCGGAATTTATGGTCTGAAAATGCATGCTGATCTGGCTATCTAGTCTTGTATATTTCTATTACTTAGAATTTGATCTCTAGCTTGCTAATTAGAGTACAAGGTTAATAGTTAATGCCACCAATGTTTAGATGCAGCTGGTTCCTATCTTTTCACCAGGCTGAACCAAAAGATTCTACATTTTGGAGCAGACATATCCAGAAAAATATTTCGTGCCTAGAGAAAGTTGGGCTTGATATCTTTTTTATTTAACCTCTGCCTACTTCAATGCTCATGTATCAGAGTGGGGAACGTGGAGGCATTGCATAGTGCTGGGTTAGCATGACTGTGTGTGCCTATTATATATCTATTATGCCAGAATTAGAGCTCGTTATATATATCTGTTATACATGTTGTATGGGGATGATGGTACCTGCTGTTGAAATGTACTGTGGATGATGGATGATAGATGATGGATACTAGGGTCAATGCATGGGGGGATGGGGTCTTTTGTCTTGCAGGGATATATTTCTTCATTTGAGTTGCCCATTTCTCCCAAAGTGTCGATTCACTTTCGTTTCGGTTGAGAAATGGGCACTCCTAGGTCAAAAATTAGCAAAGGTCATGCCGAATTTTTCGGCCGAGGTTTGTGCTAACTTTTTGCCTCTTTTAAATAGAGTAGTGCAAACATGTCGAGCAACAAGGAGTCTGGCCCTTCTAAGCACATGATCAGCGTCGAAGAACAAGCTAGACAGGCCAACCAGTCATTCTGGCAGGGGTCCCAACAGGAGGAGGAGGAGGCGATGAGGATGACACCACCACCGGAGGAGGAGGCGACCGTCGCCAGAGCTGCTGGGGCCAATGAGGGCGGAGATCCTGATTATGAGGGGGACGAAGACGACTATGATGGAACTAGTGAAGGAGGCGGCGAAGAGGATGACACCACCGATGGCGGCACCCGCACCGATGGCGGCGAGCGCACGGATGGCGGTAGCGGCAACCCGGCCGCTTCTCAGAAGAAGAAGGAACAGAAGGAGCGAAAGGTGCCAGTGCTCGCCACCGTCTGCGATGAGTTCACTGAGGTCACAGAAAGTGGCCAACCCATTGCGCCAGTGGCGATTCCTAAAGGGTACGGCCTGCAACTCGGGTGCATCGTCCGAGAAAGCATGTCGATCAACACGAAGTACATCAGACATGCTGACCATGCAGCTTTGGTCGATAACCTCCTTAAGAAGCTTCACAAGCGATACAGATTCCTAGAGCAGTTTAGAAACCTCGAGAGAAGGAACATGGTGAACAAACTATCCCTCACGAAGATGAGCAACGCCTTGAGCAGCTGTAAAACCCGGGTGAAGAATAGCATTGACAAAGGTGAAAGCTGGGAGGTTATTAGTAAGAAAAATCCGATGCTCGACGAAGAGGAGTTTAGGATATTCAAGGCGGATATAGCTACCGCTGACGCTATAAAATGGACTCAATGGGGAAGGAGTATGCGGGAACAGAACATAGGTAACCACCGCCTTGGAAGCGGCGGTTACAGGGGAAACAGGCCATTTGGGACAAGGAGGACGCCGAGCTTGAACTCCTTGGTAAAGACAACCCTTGGCTTAAAATCACGGACTTGCAGCTTAGGCAATTTGTTCGGGCCCGCTACTACCTGGACAAGGAAACAAGGGAGTTCATCACCAACGATCCGGAGGTGAAGGCATTCGAGAAGAAGCTGGTAAGGAATTTATCGCCGATCTCAAGTCTATTGCATTCTAATTAAGATAATGAAGTCAAGAATCTAAATGGGTTCACCTTTCCTTGTCTCTGTAGGAGGATGAACTGAACGCTACTGCCACAGAGTCGTCCCAGGATTCGACGGAGCCGTGGGACACAGTTTTCAACAGGGCGACCAATGCTTACAAGAAGAGGGACAAGGGGTTGTCGCCGTCCTCAGCTGGCCGTGTGTCCGGCTTCGGTACGAGCATGAAGTTCAAGGAGTACTACAAAGAGGACGCCAAGAAAAGAAGGGAGAGGAAGAACCAGGATAAAGCCGCTGTTGTAGAGCTGAAGATGAAGGCACAGACACTGGAGGAGAAGGCGGTGGACGAGAACACGGTGGACAAGTTAGTGGAAGAGAAGCTCCGCTCGATGATCCCCCCTGAGTTTTTCGAGGGGCTTACTGCTTGGAGTGCGGGATGTCGACAGGGGCCGATACATCTGCCCAGCTTAAGCGGCAGCAACTCGGGCATCAATGTTACCGTGTCGCCGTACCTGGTGACCCCGCCCGCCATCAACGTCGGGACGCAGCCGCTCATTTTGGTCACACCGGTGGCCCTCCCGCCAAAGATACCAATAAGGCGCAGCCGACGGCGGTGGTGCTTCGTGAGGCACCTGAGCGGGAGATTGCAGATGATGATAGGCCGGCCACCAGCATCGGCCGTGTCTCTACATTAGCCGAGATCCACGCCATCACCAAGGTAACTAATTAGTTAGTGCACGTCATCTCCTTTATGCCTTTGATGCATGACTGTTGCCATCTCATGACGCCCAACAACATGTTTTTGCCTCAGGACACTTCTTGCGTACTCCTGCTTAAAGATGTCGGCGGTGAGTTGAAGGATGTTGCCAAGGGCACTCTTATACAACCGGCAAGCCGCACGATGCACAACAATCCAATGGATGATGACAGTCAGGTTGGCTCGGGTGTTGCCAGGGTGCAATGACATGGACCCCCCTCCCCTTTCAACCTCAGGGAGCCAACAAACACAACACCCTTGGGGAATGCTACAACTGGCCCTTGACATGGCCGAAGACCCAGATTCGTCTTGCGGGAGGGGAGCACCAGCGCCACCTGTCGACCGATCATCGCCCGTCCACCACCTCGGAAGCCAGTAGCCGCCGTTGTCGCCACCACCAGCCGTCACCATCAACTCTTGGCAGCGTGTGCACCGCCACATGGCAAAGACGTTGTGCCACAACCGCTGTCGCCCCCGCTACCACCACCACATGATGGCACCCATGAAGATGATGATGAATTGGTCAACATTGACGACTTCATCAACACCGGCGCCGCAAAAGGATTGTATATGCCTTCTGTGGATGAAGAACCCTTCGCAGCTCGCGATGACCATCAAGCTGGTTGGCTCAATACATGCACGCAGCGCCTGGTCTTCCATGGTCTTTCTCAAGATACGCCTCCGGCCGCCGATCCACCACAAGAGAAACCGGGATTGGTTTTCAGCCCCAACACATTCCGAAAGGCGGCTGATGAGCAGATGGCAGTGGCTGACACTGTTGTGAAGAAGAAGCACTACAGGAAGAGAGGTAATAATAATAATAAGGGTGCAAGCCAGCCTCTTCCGAAGAGGATCCGGGGTCAGGACACTGTCTTCGTACCATCCACACAATTTGGCTTGCCCCGAGTGCATGTAGCTGGTGATCCGATATTGACTCTGGATATGATCCACACTGTGGTTGGAGCCATGTTAACTTTGCACGAGGGTGTCAAGACACTAGAGTCCCTCCTTAAAGACGAAGATCCAAATTACCCTGTTTTCACGGCCAAGGTGCCATTGGACGTAGGCTTCGTCGATGAACCCCCCGCGGATATATTCTTCATAGCGTTCGAGGACATATTCAAGCTGTTTCTCACGAAACGGCTGGACTATAACTTGGTCCGCCTATACGTGCTCAATCTGGCGATCACGATCAAGAGAGAAAGTACCCCGGAAATCGCGATAGTGGATCCCTACTACATGCGGGATAGCCAGTTGGTCGAAGGATCAGAGACACGGACCAAGGCGACGGGGTACCTCGAGAAGTTCATGGTGGACAACAAGAGGAAGGGCACACTTCTTTTGCCTTTCTTTCCCGAGTAAGTACACACACTCTCTCATCGCCACCGTAACTTATGCATTTCTTATAGATTTCTTCCTTTGCTCTTTTTCCAATATTCCATTCCAATTGTGTTGCGCAGAGACAAATACTGCACACTCGTCGTCCTTGCCCCGAGGTATTCGCTAGCCACGTATTTCGACTCGGGGAGTTTGACGAAGAAGAAAGACTACACCAGAATAAGGGGTGTTCTCAATGAGGTTCTCGAGGGCTACACCAAGAAGGGATGCACCTTCGTAGATAAGGGGGAATGTATCAAGGATGGAAAACACGTGTTCAAGAACGTGCTCGACTTCCCCTGCGTCAAGCAGTCAACTACTGGTGCCAAGGAGGCCTTCTACGTCCTCCATCACCTTAAAGGCTATGTTCAGGATTGTCAGAACCTAACGTTGCCATCTAGTCTCCGAGGATGGGCCGAAACTTTGGCAAAAATCGACGATGCTGATCTTAGAGAAGACTTCGATCGCATTTAGATGAAGTTGTCGCAAATCATCATTGAAGATTGTCAACACAAGGGGCGGTCCCCTACAACAAGCCAGAGGGTTGAGTAAGAGGGAGATCGAAGAACGCCTCCGGAAGCAGGGTGACACAAGGACATGGATGACGAAAGAGGGCTATGTACCGTTCCCGCAGCCGAGCGAGAATAGGAAGTCTTCATCATGATCGATGTGTGCCGCTAGCATGATCCAGTGTGTGTATATTCTTGATGGACACATGCTGTATTAGTATGTGTGTCATAAACTTTACTATCTCGTGGTCGAAATGGTCATTGTTGTTAGACTTAAACTACCTTGTGGTCGTGTTATCGTTGAACTTATTGCTTCTATGATGATCTAACTTTTAGGTTTATGGATCATTTGTTTTATATTCTATGAACATATATATATATATGGATGTGAACCCTTTATTCATTCTTTTCGTTGTATTTTTACTAATATGCCTCGTCGTCTATAGAGATGGCGACGAGGTGGTATGTGTTGTACATGGGTAGGGTTCCAGGAGTCTACGAGGAGTGGGAGAATTGCCACAAACAAGTGAACAAGTTCAGCGACAACATCTACAAAGGATACGCGACTAGAGAGGAGGCGATAGCCAAGTGGAGGAACCACTTGTAGAAGAAGAACCAGATGAAGATATTGGTCAGGCTAATTCTCTTGCTCACCATTATCATAGATGTATTCTATTTGATCCTAGTGTAGGCGGCGGTGGCCACTTCATATTTGTAATGTGAGCTGATATGAACTTTGTATTCGGCGCTTGTGTAAAAATTTGGCACTTGACACTATATATGTATCTCGATCGGGCTCTAAGTGTTTGTATTATATATACGTCGGTTTTCATGCATCTACTACTTGTGCAATGTATTTTATACTCATCTGGATAAATACTGTATAAATCCTGTATAAATACCTGATTATACACCAGGAAAGTATTTTACTTTCAATACGTGTTACGCAATCAGTGGCGCATATAATTATATAGTCAGTGGTGTTGGGTCCGCAGCATAGAAAACGAAAATTTTCCTACGATAAGAACTATACGCCAAGATCTATCTACTAGATACAGAGCAACGGGTGGACATACATCCATGGAGAACTTACCCTCGAAGACAACGAGCTTTATTAACGAGTAGGAACTCGTGGTTGATGTAGTCGTACACTTTCCGATCTCAAGATCATGAGAAAGTTCGAGCGCCGCAACTCAGCAGCGCATCCGCACTCACACACACGTTCAAGCCACCGGACAACCTCCACCTCCTCGCTCCAGCGATCCAACGGAAGCAGAAACTCCTTCCAGACGAAATGCCACCGGGAACATGTATCTCGCTAATCCGAGACCATGGAGGAATAATTCTAGAGGGGGAGAGAGATCCTTCACAAGGAGGTGTGTGGATGAAGGAGGGAATGGGTGGCATTTTATAGGAGGAGGGGGGGTGCCCCCTCTCTCCATGGCCGGCGCATGGGGGGTGACCCCTCACCTCCCCCATTCATGTGGTGGTAACCCCTCCACATTAAAATGCCTCTTCACATTCCCTTTTAAAGTCTCCACTTTAAATGCATTAAATTTCTCCAAATTTAATGCTCTCTCATTTAATAAAACTCTTTTTATTAAATTTATTCAGAATTTTGTTAATTACTTTAATTAACAAACATTCACATATAGCCCCTTGTAATATTTCAATATCACATGCAGAAACACCTTCTCCAATTTCACCCGAAACAATTTCCGGTTTCTATTGAAACAATTCCTGCGCTTTGCAATTCTTTCGTCTGAAACATATGTGCTCCAAAATGGTGTCCGGTAACTCTTAAGTGTGCCACCCTATGGTTCGCGAATAATGCAGACATGATCGAGACCCTTCTCCGATCAATAATCAGCAGCGGGACCTAGAGATCCGTACTGACTCCTACACATTCAACAATGACTCCTGTGATCGTGAGAACCTTTAACGCTTGTAACTAAATACCTTTGTCTCTCGATATATTACATGTCTGATATTCGATCATCGGTATCTCCATACCTAGTTTGATCTCGTTACCGACATGCACTCTTTTCTCGTTCCCGTGATATAACATTCTAGTGATCACATCACTTGCTTGCAAGCTATCCTAATGTGATATCACCGAGAGGGCCCAGAGTATATCTATCCGTCATCTGGATTGACAAATTCCACTCTTGATCCATGAGCCTCAACATAACACCTTCGTAGTACTGAACCCATCTTTATAGTCACCCTGTTATGGTGTGACGTTTGATGTTATCAAGATACTCTTCCGGTGTTAGCAATTAACATGATCTCATGGTCTAAGGATAAAGATTACTTCGTATGATGTTATAGAAATATAAACATAATGACTTGATCGTAATGCTATACTTTGGATGAATGTTCATCACATCATTTCACAAATGCTGTGACCTTGTTATTTACAACATCCAATGTCCATGATCAGGAAACCTTGATCATCTTGTTAATCAACAAGCTAGTCTATAAGAGAGGCATAACTAGGAACCCTTTTTGTTTATTAAACACACATGTATTGATGTTTCCTATCAATACAATTATAGCATGCAAAATAAACATCTATCATATACAAGGAATACATAATAACAACTTTATTATTCCCTCTCACGGCATATTTCCTTCAAGTGGCGCATGGCTTTTCTGTGGCGCGTATGCATAAATGCGCCACAGAAGTCATTCCTGTGGCGCATATGAAGAAATGCGCCACAGAAGTCTGGGACTTCTGTGGCGCATATCTATATGCGCCACAGGAAGCAGATATCAGTGGCAAGGTAATAGTGGCGACTAGGATATGCGCCACAGAAGATGTAATTACATGCGCCATAGAAGAGTTGTTTCCTAGTAGTGGTCAAAGCTTGGGGATTCCCAAGGCATCCCCTTCTTCATTAATAAAAATTCCAGGTTTCTTCCAAACGCTTCATTTTTATTGTTTCATGCACAGTTGTGTTTTTCTTGGAGCGTCTTCTTTTTTGTTTACGTTTTGGTTTTTAGTTTGCTTGGTTTGCTTAGTTTTATGAATAAATTGGTTGGACCCCCTCTTTCATACTTTGGTTTGCAAATAGATTGGTTTTGTTTGGAAAAGAGTAGGAAAGTTCATACTTATGTGGTAAAAAGAGCTCGTTTCTGACTGTGGCCTATGCTTTGTCATGCCATGCTTGATATTGTTTTGGCTTTATGCTTAGTATTCTTTGCTGTAGCATGACTTGTTATAAACAATTGAGATTGCTTAATGTGCCTTGGATGAATCATGCGTTGTTTTAGCATATTAAAGCATATTCTCCTTTGATGCTTTATTTGGGTTGACTTGGCACATGCTCACACCATGTTATGACTATCCAAAGTCACCATAGCCTTTATGATCCTTTAGTTTTCAACTTGTAGTATCACTTTATGCTTTGATCAATGATGTTTTGTCGCTCTGCATGATTATGGCCATTATTGCTCTCTTAGTTTGTCGCTCCCAGTCTTTTGCTAGCCTCCACAACAAAGTATGAGTTCCACTCATGCATCCAATTCCCTAAACCAAGTTATTCCAAAGAGTCCACCATACCTACCTACTAGCTTATGCTATTCCAATTATATTCATGCTTTTGTTTACCTTCCACTTGTTATGAGAAAACTAGTGATTAAAGCTCTCACGAACTTGATGGCACACTTTACTTTTTTGCCTCTATTAAACTTGAACCATTGGGTCCTTCTTTGTTGCGTATATGCTTACGCTTTATAAGTTGAAATTAGCAGAACCATGTACCATGGGGAACGCTTTCAACATTGCACTTGTACTTTGTACCCCGTTGATATCATGTTCTTTTGCTTACGGATCCCGGTGGTGTGAATAAAAGTAGAACTTGTAAGATCATGGAGTTTGTATGTGTGTTAGAGAAACCCCTGGGCTGCTAGCCTAAGCCATGCCTAATCATGGTGGAAACTTGCAGCATCACCATAATGAGCACTCTATGAAGCATCCTCAATAAAAACCTATGCAAATAGCAAATAAAAAGATCGCTGAGATGCTCATTGTCTGCTTGCCTTGTCATTTTGATTATGGGAAAGCTCCCATATCATGTGCAAGGGGTAACCCGTTGGCGGTTCTTACTGATACACATATACTTACAATGACAAGAGCTTACTCGTGACTGAAGTTGAGTAGCATGAGGATCGGTCTTCGTAAGTAAGGGGCATGAGATTTTGGTTTATAACATGTCAAGCATATCCTCTTAGTTGTGTCACTTTAACCTTAATCACTTTCAAGATGCTTATGACAGGGGCAATGAGAGCTGAAAACTACAAGTACCATAATTTTTGGAAGCTCTTTATGAGACTTGAATCCCTACTTCCTTTTACAGAAGGCCTTTCTTCCACTATTATATTGAGTCTCCACCTTCTATCTTTATGCACCTACTTTAAGAGCATAGTGGCCATTCTTAGTTCTATGTGCATTGTCCCAAGACTAGTTGATTGATGCATAACTTGTTATTGCTTGTTTTAAACTATTGTATCTAGTCACTCTTATGAAATTTGAAGGTGTCCTATGCATTTATATTTGCTACTCTATTGAGGGACAAGCTGAATACTATTATGCTATGTTTTCTTTATGTGAAACAAACAAACGTCTTGCAAAGCATGTTATTCATGAATCTTTTGTTTGTGCCTTTTCATGTTGCATCATAGTTTCTTTGCTTATTGCTAGAACTTTGTCTTTCATGTTATGATTGAAGTACTATGATCCTAGCTTTGAATGTTTTGCAAATACTTTGATCAAGTCTTTGATGGTGCATGTCACCTCAAAAATTATTCTTGCTTTTTATCACTTACCTACTCGAGGACGAGCAGGAGTTAAGCTTGGGGATGTTGATACATTGCAAATGTATCTATAATTTTTTATGTTCCATGCTTGGTTTTATCCACTTTCTTGTGTTTTGTTCCAACTTTGGAGTACTTTTCATATGATTTCTTGGACTAACCTATTAACAAGCGCCACAGTGCTAGCTGCCTATTTTCTGCTGTTTTTGGTTCCACGAAAGTCAGAAAATGAATATTCTCGGAATTGGACGGGACAAAAGCCAAAGTGCCTATTTTTTCGGAAGGGATCAAGTACCAGAATACGAGACGGAGAAGGGCTAGGGGCCAGCCACACCACCTGGCCGCGCGGCCAGGCTAGGCCCGCGCCAGGGGGTGGTGTGGTGGCTCCCGGCACACCCACGGCCTCTCCTTCCGCCTATATATTGCCCTCGGGACGAAAACCCTAAGTGCCCGATCAAAAATCCACGAAAGAGTCTGTAGCCGCCATCATCTCCATCCCTAGATCGGGAGGGATCTGAAGCTCTTCCCAGCACCCTGCCGGAGAGGGGAATTCACCCTGGAGGGCTTCTTTATCACCATGCAAGCCTCCGGTGTGATGCATGAGTAGTTCATCCTTGGACTACCGATCCATGTAGTAGCTAGATGGCAGGTTCTCCTCCTTTGTGCTTTCATGTTTAGATCTTGTGAGCTCCGTTCATGATCAAGATCATCTATTTGTAATCATACATGTTGTGTTTGCGGGGATCCGATGGATATTGAGATGGTATTTCAGATTGATTATTGATTCTATCATGTCTTTGTTATTTGTGATCTTGCATGCTTTCCGTTGTTAGTAGCTATCTTGGCCAAGTAGATGCTAGCAACTCCAAGAGTTAGCATTTATGCTTGATAGTGGGTTCATGCCTCTGATAATCTGGGGAAGTGACATAAATCTCTAAGGTACTAGATGTGTTGTTGCTACTAGGGAGAAAACAACAATCCTTTGTTCATAGAACAATCGTATTGTTTACTTTACACGCAGTTCGTAAAGAAATAATCTGTTGCTTGCAACTTAATACTGGAGGGGGTTCTGATGATAACCTGAAGGTGGATTATTAGTCATAGATGCAGTTGGATGGCGGTCTATGTATTATGTTGTAATGCCCAATCAAGTCTCAAAGGAGTCAAGATGATTAGTATATGCATTTATTGCTTTCTCGGTGTTTATCAATTGCCCCGCTGTAATTTGTTCACCCAGCATGTTATCTATTTTAAGAAGAGCCACCTCTAGTGAACTATGGATCCCGGTCCTTGTCTTTTACATACAATCTACAATCTTTTACTTCTTTGTGTTTACTTTCCGCAAACTTTTACTTCTTTCCATTCGATATGTTTAATCCTTTGTTTTCCGCAAAACACGGTGAGATTGACAACCTCATCGCAAGTTGGGGACAAAGTTCTGTGGTTGTGTTGTGTAGGTCTCCACGTTGCTACTAGCACCGGTAGTGCACCCTGCCAAAGCTCAGCTAGTAACACCTTTGGGGTGTTTCCTTGCTCCTACTGGTTCGATTAAACCTTGGTTTCATAACCGAGGGAAAACTTGCTGCTATGCTCATCATACCTTCCTCTTGGGGTTCCCAACGAGCTCTACATCGAACGACGAGCACATCACGCGACCATATGTCTGTCGCGTTGACTCCGCCAAAGTGCGACCTTCGTCCGCCGCGTCGACCCTGTGTCCGCCGCGTCGACTTCGCCATAGCGCGACCCCATCCGCCGTGCAACCATAGGTCCGTCGCGTCGACTCCGCCAAAGTGCGACCTCCGTCCGCCGCATCGACCCTGTGTCCGCCACGTCGACTTCGCCATAGCGCGACCCCATCCGCCGTGCGACCATATGTCCGCCGCGTCGACTCTGCCAAAGTGCGACCTCTGTCCGCCGCGTCGACTTCGCCACAGCGCGACCCCCGTCCGCCGCGCGACCATATGTCTGCCGCGTTGACTCCGCCAAAGTGCGACCTCCATCCGCCGCGTCCACCCCGTGTCCGCATGTCGACTTCACCATAGCGCGACCTTCATCCGCCGCGTCGACCCCGTGTCTGCCGCGTCGACTTCGCCAAAGCAAGACCATAAGTCCGTCGCGTCGAGTTCGCCAAAGCGCGACCATACTTCCGCCGCGTCAAATCTTTCCGGCTACGTCAAATGTGTACGCCGCGCCTACTAAGGGACCTTCATCGTCCGATTCGCTAGAGAGGGGCATGCCACGCTGCATGTACTCACCACTGGGCGTCTCTTCCCCCCGGGAAAAATCAGTTCGCCTTTGTCAACCTTTGAAAGAGCGACTCGCAATGGCCAAGTAGTACGGACGAGGACTCGCAAACCGAGCCTCGGATCGTCCATGAAAAACGCTAACCGAAAGCCATCATTGGAGTCGCCTTGCTCGACTGGCCTTCCGGGCCAAGACAAATGGCAGTGCTACACAAACAGCACCATGTCCTCCTCAACCTTAGACAGTGCGACTCGCACGGCCAAGTACTGCGGATGAGGACTCGCAAACCGAGCCTCAGATCGTCCAGGAAGAACTCCAAGCCGAGAGCCATCTTTGGAGTCGCCAAACGACTGGCCCCCGGGCCAAGACGAGAGACTCGCTAACAAAAACAGCGCAATCAACGGCATCGCGAACTCGGAATCATCGCGGACTCGCCACACTCGGGGACTCTCCCCTCGCGGACTTGCAATAATCACGGACTCGCAACACTCGGGGACTCTCCCATCACGGACCCGCCCTCGCGTACTAGCCGCACTCGAGGACTCGGTGCGCTCTAGACAACGGCACTCGTCGGTCGCTCGACCTCGCCACTCGTCATGCTCGGGGACTCGGCGCGCTCCAGACAGCGGCACTCGCCGGTCGCCCAACCTCGCCACTCGCCGCACTCCAGACAGTGCCGAGCGCTACTCGCCATGCTCGAGAACAACCTCTACTATGCATCTCTAAAGAGCCTCAAGTCGCCTCTACAAGCCAACTCGAGCCTCGGGGACTACTCCTAGGCATACTGCGTGTGTGTGTGGTTCCACGACCGTGGCTCGCCACGCTCGGCGACTCGCCATCGCGGACTCGCCTTCGCGTACTCAACACGCTCGGGGACTAGCCACTGTGGATTCGCCCTCGCGTACTCAACACGCTCGGGGACTCGCCACCGCGGATTCGCCCTCGCATACTCAACACGCTCGGGGACTCGTCACCGCGGACGCGCCCTCGTGTACTCAACAGGCTCGGGGACTCACCATCACGGGCTCGCCATCGCCAACTCGCTGTAGCGGAATTGCCTGCACCGACTCAAAGACTTCATCATCAACGATTTGGTGGCATCCACGCGTCCGCTATTCGTCAGCCCCTACTTATACAACAACAAGATAACAAGGTGCCGGTCAAATTTCTCCAAGGGGCGACTCCGCCCAACACTGACTCGCCTAGCGCGTCGACTCGCCCAGGCGAATGGACTACTTCATGAGCTATTTCTTGGTTTCAGGAGCTTGCCAACGACTCGCCATCGACTCCACCCTGGAATTGCCCACGCCGATTCGACGGCTTGAAGTCATCGCCGAGTCCCTGACGCGCTCGGAGACTACTGATGGGGGAATACCAATCTTGGTATACCCACGAAGCGGAGTCGCCAGCTGGAGCGAGCCGACTGAAGCTAAGCCAGAGCGGATCGACTCGCCGAATACGGCGACTAGCACGTACTGGATCCAGACACCATGCCGATTGGAGGCCCAAGACGGCGACTCCAATAAAAGGCTCATTAGCACTTGTAAACCCTAACTGGCTGCATATATAAAGCCACCAGGGGAACCCCTAAAAATCATCTCTCATTAGATCTAATCTCCCCCTTCGCCTCCGGTGACTCCATTGTAAACCAATCTATGAACATATACTGGATTGATAGCAGGACGTAGCGATCTTCCACCGAGGGGACGTGAACCTGGGTACATCGTGTGCCAATCTTGCTCCCGGATTCTCCTACGTCGTCTTACCATTTCCTCTACGTAAGCTACCCTGTAGCATCTGCCGTGGCCAATACCACGCCACTAATGCATAAACTAAAGGGATCACTAAACTAAAATCTTTATGTCCCATGCATATACCAAAATTATACAGCTCTTGAATACTTTCAAATTACACTTTGGACATGATAATGTTGTCCTCAGAAAAACTTGAGAGTTTTCCATTTTCATAGAGTGAAAAGTAATGCATAAACTAAAGGGATCACTAAACTAAAATCTTTATGTCTCATGCACATACCAAAATTATACAACTCTTGAACACTTTCAAAATATACTTTGGACATGATAATTTTGTCCTAAAAAAATCTTGAGATTTTAACATCTTTAGAGCGTGAAAAGAAATGCATAAACTAAAAGGATCTCTAAACTAAAATCTTTATTTCTCGTGCATATACCAAAATTATACAAATCTTAAAATTTTTCAAATTACACGTTGGACATGATAATGTTGTCCTAAGAAAATCTTGAACAATCGTGCATATACAAAAATTATACACCTTTCAACACGTTCCATTAATTTGATTAGGAGGTAAAATATGGATGACACAAATAGAGAGGGGTTATCCTTCCCGTTAGATCACATAGGATCAACGATTGGTGGGTACGATCCGCATGACAACTATCTCTTCCAATCATGGCGTATCAGCCAAAGTGAGAACATGTTTGGGATTTTGTGAGAATTTGTGACTAAGAGAGAGAGAGGAAACTTGAGTAGTATCAAAAAACCAAGGGCAAAACAGACTAAGGGATTCAAATAAAAAATAGAAACAATTTAAAAATGGAAAATGCATGTTTTATACAATGAAATACATCTTGTCCTACATCAAATTATTTCTAATTAAAATATACATGAGTGTGCCAATTATGGACTTATTCAGACAAACTATGTTTTTGGGAAGGATGTTTTAGGAAAGGGTTTGAGTAGAAAGTCGTGCACATTCATAGCTAGTAGGTGATTTGAGAAGTGGTGGTTTAGGGTAAAACTTGATTTATCTATGTTTCTTATGGTTTCCAAGGTGGAAGGTCACAGAAGAAGACTCCATTGGTAGGTGCCACTATTTTTGATCTTTTTTTATTTACTTGTATATAAAATGACTCAATTAGCAACTAAAACCCATTTGTTGACTTTGTGTTGACCAGCCATTGGAGGATAAAACTGAGTATATTTCATGTGTCAGTGTTAGTACTCGAGGGTAAAAGTGAGTAGAACTAACGTTCCATTGTTACTCTCGATGGGATAAATGAGTATACCTATCACGCCATGGTTAGATTCGAGGGAAACAACATGATGTACCATATGCGTCTCGCAGTGCACGGTGCAGTAACGAACATGTGTCGTGGTGCACGGTGTAGTAGCGTACGCGGTTAGTACGTGGTGCACGGTGATGCAACGAATCGTCCCTTCTCTTCACCTTTATTATAGAGCCCCTCTCCCTCTCCATCTTCGCCTACTCACTCTCACTCACTCACGCAACCGTCTCCACTGTCTCATCACCTTGCGCAAACCCCGAAGAAGGAGAAGAAGGATGCGGTGGCCATCGTCGCCTCTAAGGCCACCGATGAGGAGGCCCATGTCTCCTTCCAAACCCCCATCGAGGCATCAAAGGCAGCCTCTGTTCCCATCCAGGACCCGTCCCCGCTTTCGACGTAGCCGCCGATGAGGAGGCCCCGCCGATCGCGGGCAGATCCTGCTCGATTGAGACTAGTACGAGAGGAGGACTACATCTTTCTAGAGAACCCCTACGACACCAGCATCGTCGACCCATGGTCGGAGGTAACTAGGGTTTGGTCCCCTTCCCTTATTCTTCTCTCATTCCCATCGTTGGATGCTAGATCTTGTGTTATTAGGGTTCGGTTGTTCGCATTTCAATCGTTGGATGCTAGATCGATCTTCTTATAGTAGCTAATCGTCTTGTGTTTGATCTTGTGTTTCGATGAATCTGCCTATTCGTATTTCAATCCCATTTTATTTATGCTTCGAGTTGTAATTAAGAAATTCCGTAGTTAATACTAGCGCTCTGTAGTTGGAATCAGTATTTGATTTTGTTTTAGATTTGGGGATTGGGAAAATTAACCCACTCGGTTAATTTATGCAAATAATCATAGGATCTCCATTGGTTAATTTATGCAAATAATCAATCTCGATAATCAAGGGAACTTAATCGTGTACTTATCATCATGCACGCTACTATTTGTTCCAACAAGTCTATAGCAGCAACGTCTATAGAGACTACGAGTCTAGGCACACCAAGACTCATCAGATGCTGAGAAGGCTACAGTCTGGCTAATATGATGCCTACTTCGCTGGCGACGTCTACAGGTTCCCCTTCTGCAAAAGGAGACTCGGCACCACCGAATTCAATTACCTCGTGATACATGTCGAGGACTTGAGCTCATGCAACCCCAGTGTCGGCAATACTGTGAATGTTCACGCTTTCTTTGCTAAGCAGAAGGCGATCGACATTCACCTCCGCAACCTCCAACAGGTGGCCATCACAGAGGGTCGCATGCCTCTGATAAAGCCAAGATGTCCAAGATCAAGGGACAGGGCAATAAGAAATGGAGGAAGCGCTAGAGGGAGGAGGCCGAGGCCGAGGCCAGGAGGCGCTGAACGTGTGTGATGCTGCTGCTACTACTGTAAAATAGCTTCTTTTGTTTTTATATGTTGTGTGTTGGCTTCTGAGCGGCGAATGTATCGAAACTCAATTAATTACCCTACATCTATCGCTACTATATCCTATATTAGCTGTTGTGAGAAGCTTATCTAAATTTGTTTTGTTTTCTAAATATATATGTGCTGCAGGTGTGATTTTCTACCAGATTAGACAAAAACGAGTGCCAAAAAGAACGAATGATTAAAGAGAGAAACTACTCTAGATTTGCTACCAATTTGGGCAAAAAAGAAATATAACTCTTAGCGAGAGAGAGGAAAAATACGCTATGAAAACTATCAATTAACGATAATTTTTTTGCCAATTTGGACGAGAGAGATAGAACCCACTTGCACGCACTACCAAACACGGTACCGACCTACCGGCCCCACACGGCGTGGCCCCACATGTCAGCATAACGCGGTTCCAACCTATCGGCCCCACACGACCCCACAGAGAGCGGCCTCACATATCAGCATAACAGTCAACCTGACGACAGTTGCCGTTCGAGCTCTATGTGAGAGTTTCAAAGGAGCGCATGGGAAAAAGTGAGAAAAAGTTTAGTGACTAGGAAAAACTAAGTTCAGCTAAGGAAACAAAGGCACAAAAATAAAAATCTCTATGTTTAATTAAGAAAAAATTATTTATACATTAATTTTATTAAAATGAAATTTTTTACTTAAAAAAATATACACTTCTATTTTAAAGTATAGGAAACGTGACCATGCGTTGCACCGGGATAAAAAATCTGTGACCTACCTGCATGTAGACTGTTCTTGCTGTAAAAAAAGCTGGAAGACTTATTTCGTAGAGGACTCAGGAGCACGTAGACTGTTCTTGCAGTAAATCAATTTCTAGTGTTCTTGCCGTAATTCAGATTGTCGTGCATGTCGATTTGGAGAGGAGGACGAGGCGAGAGGTCATTAATTAGTGGTCGTTACCGGAGCAGCGGGTAGTGGCGGTGCCAGGGGTTAGCATGGTGCGAGCAGATGCTCTCGTGCGACAGATATCGTGGATGCCTGTCACGTCATGCCTGCAGCAGGCGATTCTTCTCGTTTTTCTTGCGGCTCTTGTACACCTCACATGCCACGAAGAAGCTCTCCTCGACCAGACCACCTAGCTACCCCGACCTCATACCCATCTGCCATCTCTATATCCTCGCACGCATCTTCGTCCAGATGGTTTAACGTTTTTGAACCATTATTTCACTTACAGTTGGCAGGAGTGGTAATATATGGTCTTGTGGAGGGTAAATTGGTCCAAAAAATAATTAGACGAACAAGAAACCTTATGTATTTTATTATTAGGTATAGATAAGAATATATTAATGAAATAATATTATAGATTTGATTTTTATTTTTGATAATTGTTTTATATTTTATTAGGAGATTTAAAAGTTTTAAATTTTAGTTGACTTTATTTATTACACATAGCTGATATTATATTTTTCCTACATAGGTCTTATTTTTGTGATCATTTTGATATATTATATGTATTTTTATGATTTCTTATGAATTTCCTATGCTCTTTATTTCAAATTATTTAATAATTTATAATTGAGAAAAATATTTTCTTAATTCAAATGGGTACCTAGGCTGCTCGAGTTGGTCCAATCCGACCTGGTCCATCGGGTCAGCCCACTAAGGCCTAGTTGGGTCTGGGCTAGTGCTAGCCCAACCTGCTCACTCTCACACACACACTCTCTCTCTCTTAGTAGATAGAGACTCGATCATTTCCTCTCTCTTGCATGCTCGATCGCTCCTACCCTCTCGCGTCGTGCGCTGCTTGATTCCGGCCGATCTCGGCCGCTCTGGACGCTGCAGCCATGTTTAATCGATGTGCCTTTCCTTGATCCTCCTTATGGTACATTTCGATTCAGGATTCCACCCCTCCTCTGGCTAGGACCTCCCTCAACGCTGCTAGGGTTTCGGGTTGGTTGCTCTTGTGCTCGCCGAAGTTCTCGTGGTGTTTCGAGGCGGTGATCCGATGAAGTGCGGGTGTGGTGGTGGTTATTATCCACCCCCACGCCTCTTCGACATGGTGGTTGTAATGCCCGGAAAATAATCCAAAATAAAATTGCTTGCTATTTTTCTTTTTGTGCATCATCATGATATCATGCATATTTTTGCTCTAAAATATTTTCTCTAAACACATATTTTGTTTTCTAAATATCCTCCTTCTTTATTTAAAATTATAAAACCGATCTTTATGAATATTTTGTTTGTCTAACAACTATTTACAAAAGTCTTTTAAAAAATGAAATAAATAAATAAAATGTTTTAGGGGGAGGCAGCCGCCAGCAGCCACCTACCACCCCAAAACCAAACCCTAGACCATCTTCCGCAGCCGCACTAACCTACCCATGGTGCCGCCACACAACACATTACAAACACGCGCGCGCAGCCGCACCACTCACACTAACGTACACGCATGCACTCATGCACCCAACACGGCTGCACATATAGAGACCAACGCGACAAATTCGATGCATGCACCCGCGCGCAACACACCACGCACGCTCCGCCGACACAGGATCCCATCCCACCTACGGCATACCCGACCATCTCCCCATCGAGCGCCTCTCTCTGCCTCGATCCCGCAGCACCGCCCGACACCCGCTCCTCGCCTCCCTCGCACGCAAGCTCGCTGAGCCCCGCCGCCTCACTCTTCCATGCTGCCGGTCACCCTCGTTGCCAGTGCTCTCCGTCACCACCGCCTCTCTATCGCGCGCCTCCTCTACGCTCAGGGTGCCACCGCCACCTCGGTTCGGCCTTGCCACCAACCACCACCGCCCGTACTCACCTCCCGTCGGCAAGCCCCAGACCGCCGGTAGGCCGCTGTCCTCCTCCAAGGCCAGAGCACTTGCTCCTCCTCGACTCCAGATGCGTTGTCGTTCGCCCACGTGACCCTCTACCAGGACGTCCTTGCCACGCCGCACCTCTGCTTTAGCCGACGCGCTCCCTTCTCGTCTCCAGCTTGTCGTGCGTTTCCAGCGCCTCTCGGAGCTCCTCCTCTCCAAGATCTGCCACGCCTTAGCTCATCCCCGACATCTCCATTCCGACGGTGCATGTCCAAGGACTTCCTGCTGCGCCGCTGCCTTCAGCCAGACGTGCACGCGTGGCCTGCCCTTGGGATCCTCTTGTTAATCCTCTAGGTTTTGTTTCCGCTTGTTGTTACGGTGGAGATGTGGTAGCTGTCGCAGGGCTGTTGCTTTTCCCGGCTAATCTTCCAGTACGTGGTTCCCCAGCTCTTCGGAGTTAAATCATGCTCCTGCTAGTGTTCCCTATAGTGATCAACCTCCTGTGTAAAACACATCGCGTCCTCTGCCTGTCTCCTGTGCCTGGCGCCCATGTTGGCATGTCACGGCTTCTTGTAGTTGGTGGTGTGTTGCCACCCCTTGTTCCTGAGTATCACAAGATCTTCGTCTCATCTGCCACCGATGAAGTGCGGTTGCAGAAGAACCAAGCCCGACACTTATAGATGAACATGAGGGGTCGTGAACTGGTACCTGAAGACCACCGATGCAATTTATACTTCATGGAACCCGAGTACGTCGACATGGAACCAAAGGCGATGACGCCGAACTCGAAGATCTTCGACATGGAACCTCAAGACCTCCTTCATGGATTCCAAAGACCCTGATCCCGGAATCCAATCTTGTTGAACCCCAAGATCCTCGGTTCAGAACCCCAATGTGTGATCCTATCGAATACCCCTATTATATAAGATGCTATATATCTTGATGCATACTAAAATATTCATGCTTGCATACATATTTTGTCATTTGGGGATATTATGCCGATCCACCTAATAATTAATTATGGAGTGTCTATGCGGGATATCTTTAACATATTTTGGACTCCATTTAAATTTGTGTATCAAATCGATTCCATGATTTGCCTTGTTAATTCAACATTTAATTTGCAGGGTAGATAAATAACTTGAACCATATATTTACTTGTCGGAACTCTGATTCCCTTAATAATGCTAAGTTGCATTGCATCTTGCCATGTCATGCATCATATCATGAGCATGCCAGATCTTTTGTCATGTGTTTAAATATTGCATTGTTGTTCTTTATAGTGGTTTGCTTCTTCACGAATAAGACGATGATTCGATGTGAGATACGACAAGCCTCCGGGCGAGCATTCTCCCCCTTATTGTCGAGCTTTAGTACCGTCCCTATATTTATTTGTGAAGGGAATATGTCCTGAGAGGCAATAATAAAGTTGTTATTATGTATATTCCAAGTATATGATAGATGTTTATTTTGCATGCTATAATTGTATTAATACGGAAACATTAATACATGTGTGTTTAATAAACAAATAGATAGTTCCTAGTTATGCCTCTCCTTGAAGTAGCTCGTTGAACAAGATGATCAAAGTTTCCTGATCATGGACATTGCATGCCGTTAATAACGAGGTCACAATATTTGTGAAATGATGTGATGAACATTCATCTGAAGTATAGCATTACGATCAAAGTCATTGTGTTTATATTGCTATAACATCATACGAAGTAATCCTAGTCCTTAGACCATGAGATCATGTTAATCACTAACACCGGAAGAGTATCTTGATAACATCAAACGTCACACCGTAAAAGGGTGACTATAAAGGTGGATTTAGTGCTACGGAGGTGTTATGTAGAGGCTCATGGATGAAGAGTGGGATTTGTCCATCCCGATGACGGGTAGATATACTCTGGGCCCTCTCGGTGATATCACATTAAGAATAGCTTGCAATCAAGTGATATGATCACTAGAATGTTATATCATGGGAACAAGAAAATAGTGCATGTCGGTAACAAGATCAAACTAGGTATTTGGATACTGATGATCGAATTTTGGACATGTAGTATATCGGGAGACAAAGGGATTTAGTTACTAGCATTAAAGGTTCTCACGATCATAGAAGTCATCGTTGAATGTGTAGGAGTCATAATGGATCTCCAGGTCCCTCTTCTAATTATTGATCTGAGAGGGGTCTCGATCATGTCTACATTATTCTCAAACCGTAGGATGACACACTTAAGGGTTGACAGACACAATTTGGAGCAAATATGTTTCAGACGAAAGAATTGCAAAACGCTGGAATTATTTCAATGGACATCGGAACTGTTTCGGGTGAAATTGCTGAAGTTGGTTCTTCATGTGATATTGAAATATTGCAGGGGGTTTTATGTGAATGTTTGTTAATTAAAGTAATTAACAAAATTCTGAATAAAATAAATAAAAGAGTTTTATTAAAAGAGAGTTGCATTAAATTTGGTGGAAATTTAATGCATGTGAGTGGAACTTTGAGTGGAGGCAAAATTGATGTGAGTGGAGCTTCCACCACATGAATGAGGAAGAGGTGGGGGCACTCCCCCATGGGCGCCGGCCATCGCAGAGGAGAAGCCCCCATCTCCTATAAAAGTCCCACCTCTCCTCCCTCACAAAGCACACCTCCTCATGAAGGATCTCTCTCCCCCTCTAGATATATTCCCCCATGGTCTTGGATTAGCGAGATACATGTTCCCGGTGGAATTTCGTCTGGAAGGAGTTGCTGCTTCCGTTGATTCGCTGGAGCAAGGAGGTGTAGGTTGTTCGGTGGCCTGAACATGTGTGCGAGGATGGATGCGCTGCTGATTTGCAGCGCTAGGACTTCCACACGATCTTGAGATTGATAAGCGTTCGACTACATCATCCACGAGTTCCATCTCGTTAACAAAGCTTTGTTGTCTTCGAGGGTAAGTTCTCTATGGATGTATATCCACCCGTTGCTTGTATCTAGTAGATAGATCTTGTCGTATATTTCCCATCATAGGAAAAAAAATTCTATGCTGCGAACCCAACAATTTGCTCCACTATATTGACTTGGTTATCCTATTGCCCTGTTTGATTAGCTAGATTGTCTTTGCGAGTTGTAGCCATGATTAGTATTGCTCTCATACAGGTGGAACTTGATACCTGGATAATGTTGGTGACAATATAATTAATCTGGCGTTGTTGGTTATGGATTCACCTAATGATAAGTCCTCGGCAGGGACCACCTCTGGGAACTGTTTGAGTCGACCTAGGACCCATTCGTTCTATGATGCCAGTTCTAATTTGATCGCGCTAACCAAACATGGGGGTCTCTAGGATCCCCCCGATGTCTGGGTTCCTACGATCAACAACAGGGTAATTGCAGTACTTGTAGTAGAAATGATTTATAAAAAAGTTTGTCCCATGGAAGATTTGCAAATGGCAACAACACAACCCGTAGCCATGTTGTCAGTGAGGCCACGTTCGCACCCAAAACGGTGTTTGGAAATAGTCTATACTATAAGTTCCTAGAATGGCAATGAACAAGTGAGATTTAAAGTAACTAGTAACAAAGTAAATAACAAAAGTAAACTAAAGCTAGAGAGGGTTTTATGAAGTGTTGTGTAATGTGATTGAGGGATTGTCAAGGAGTATAGGATTCACCACTATCATGGGAGAATTATGTATGATTAGGGTAATCTATGTATTTCTTCATGACATGTGTGGAGATGTCTCAATAATCAGATGTTCACTACAAGAATCGCGGGTAGTCGCTTTCTTGAGTTAGGTAATGAGGTCATCTCTAAATAACCACTGTGATGCCTGAGAGCAGTCACTCATGCAGACCACCACAATTAAGGGTTTCCCCATGGATATCGTAATAATCTTAGTGAGTCTCTCTTATTTCCCCTTTGACCGTGTAGGTTATAAGACAATGTTTACTGTCACCGCTTTGCACTGGACATACTCCCATACACGTCCAAAGGGCATCTCCCTCTCTTTAGTCCCGAAGTAAAATGATATGTAGTCAACTTCACATGCCATCTGAAGAGAGAGAGATCTAACACAATATCATAAATCAATAGATCAAGGACCAAAGTTATAGATCATCTCTATTTCAATGCACAATAATACTAGGGTTTCACCATCTCTCCCCAAGAACAAGGCAAATACTCATACATGAAGGGGATCAACATCACGGCAATAGTATGGATGAAGTATGAAGGTACAATTGAATAAAAGTGCAAATCCACAATAGATATTGGATTACAACAAAGTAAACAAAGGGGGGCAATGTTGAAGATGATATTGATGAAGATGACTATGAAGATTGATGCGTAGACCTTCAACATGAAAGTCTCCGCTCTCCCTTGAGTGGTGTGGTGGTGGATATCTTGTGTGCGGTGGATATGGAGGTGGTGGAGCGGTAGGTCTCCGCCCCTGAGGCATGGATGGATGGTGATGCTGGCGGCTAGGGTTCCCCCCTTAAAATAGGCGTTCTGGAGGTCGGTTTCATGAACCGATAGAGCTCAGGGCCGAATATGTCCATTGGGACTTCACAAATGTTGTTCCGTTTGATGAAACAAAGTTGACGGAGGGTGGTACGACCATACGGTATGGGCAAGCTCCGCCCGTACCAGTGGTCGTTAAGCCCTCTGTCTCTGTAGTGTTTTGGCCACCATTTTTTCATACGGACTCCGATTGAGGTGTTCTTTGACTCGTTGGATTCGTATGGATGAGGGCTACAATACCATGGTATTGGATATGTAATATGAGATGATGGGAAAATATGACTTTTTCACATCTCATATAGCTAAATCTAACGCCTATAACTTATCCATATTGAATATTCTTGACTCCTTTTCTCCAAGATTGTCCATAGCACCTACACATAAGCCAAAGACAAGGAAAAAGTAATAAAATACTACTAAAACTACTAGTTGTGCAAAGTCCTTATGAAAATGAATGAGAACTAGTAATCATGCATAATGAGCATAGTTGTAGCTAGATATAACATGTCATGAGTGACAAATATAAATAATTGTATGCTTAAATATGCATCATATTTGCGCTCATAACCCCCCAACTACCAATGATATTCATTTATCCATAGGGTCACTAATTGGTTTTCCATTTGGTGCATACGCATAATATGTCCTCGGACATGGCGATGATATGATTTTTTTGTGGATAACAGATGCATTGCATACATAAACATGGTATGGCAAAGGGGATATACTTATGGCCTCTATCTTCCTTAGCCATGGTCACAAATGTTGTACCTCCCTTGAGAATCGTCGTACCTCCTGGTTGGGTCAATATAGTAGGTGATACCTCCGGATACACGCGTAGTTATGGGACAGTTCTTGTTGTAAGGTTCAGAATGCACGCGTAATATGTTGTCTGAAGGGTTGAGCATACGTTTGGGTACAGTAGTGCACTCCTGCAGGGTAGATCTTTTCGAGACGCCATGTGTCCATGGTTATGGATGCCTCAGGAGTACAGTGTCATGATCATAGACAACAACACTAATATATTACCTCTAATAATATGACTAGTAATTAGCCTGATCAACTAAACAATTGGATAATTAAAATTGCAACGTGTGTGTTCTACTGATACGTTGCAAAAGTATCCATAATTTTTTATGTTCCATGCTTGGTTTTATCTACTTTCTTATGTTTTGTCCATACTTTGGAGTACTTTTCACATGATTTCTTGGACTAACCTATTAACAAGAGCCACAGTGCCATCTGCCTGTTTTCTGCTGTTTTTGGTTCCAGGAAAGTCAGAAAATGAATATTCTCGAAATTGGACGGGACAAAAGCCAAAGTCAGTTTTTCACCGAGGGACACCTGGAGCCAGAATACGAGACGGATAGGGGCTGGGGCCCGGCCACACCACCTGGCCCGTGCCAGGGGGTGGTCTGGCCGCCCCAGGCACCCCCTCGGCCTCTCCTTCCGCCTATAAGTTGCCACTGATACGGAAACCCTAAGTACCCGATCAAAAATCCACGAAAGAGTTTGTAGCCACCATCATCTCCATCCCTAGATCGGGAGGGATCTGAAGCTCTTCCCGGGACCGTGCCGGAGAGGGGAATTCACCCTGGAGGCCTTCTTCATCATCATGCAAGCCTCCGGTGTGATGCGTGAGTAGTTCATCTCTAGACTACGGGTCCATGTAGTAGCTAGATGGCTGGTTCTCCTCCTTTGTGCTATCATGTTTAGATCTTGTGAGCTCCATTCATGATCAAGATCATCTATTTGTAATTCTGCATGTTGTGTTTGTGGGGATCTGATGGATATTGAGATGCTATTTCAGATTGATTATTGATTCTATCATGTATTTGTTATTTGTGATCTTGCATGCTTTCCGTTGTTAGTAGCTATCTTGGCCAAGTAGATGCTACCAACTCCAAGAGTTAGTATTTATGCTCGCTAGTGTGTTGATGCCTCTGGTAATCTGGGGAAGTGACAGAAATCTCTAAGGTACTAGATGTGCTGTTGCTACTAGGGAGAAAACAACAATCCTTTGTTTATAGAACAATCATATTGTTTACTTTACACGCAATTCGTAATGAAATTATCCGTTTCTTGCAACCTAATACTGGAGGGGGTTCGGATGATAACCTGAACGTGGATTATTAGTCATAGATGCAGTTGGATAGCGGTCTATGTATAATGTTGTAATGCCCAATCGAATCTCAAAGGAGTCAAGATGATTAGGATATGCTTGTATGCTTTCTCGATGTTTGTCAATTGCCCCGCTGTAATTTGTCACCCAGCATGTTATCAATCTTAAGGAGAGCCACCTCTCATGAACTATGGACCCCAGTCCTTTCTTTTACTTTCAATCTACAATCAACTGTTTACTGTTTTGTGTTTACTTTCTGCAAACTATAACTTTCTTCCACTCGATACGTTTAATCCTTTGTTTTCAGCAAAACTGGTGAGATTGACAACCTCATCGCACGTTGGGGACATAATTTTGTGGTTGTGTTGTGCAGGTCTCCACGTTGCTACTGGCACCGGTAGTGTGCCCTGCCAACGTTCAGCTAGCAACACCTTTGGGGTGTTTCCTTGCTCCTACTGGTTCGATTAAACCTTGGTTTCATACTAAGGGAAAACTTGCTGCTGTGCTCATCATACCTTCCTCTTGGGGTTCCCCAACGAGCTCGATATATTTTGGGCCATCAAGTTATTTTTCTGGCGCCGTTGTCGGGGAGTCAAGGACATCTTCACAAGGGGAGTCACTCATAACCAATCTCTTTACTTTGTTATTTTTGTTTTGCTTAGTTTACTTTTGCTTTGTTTGCTTGTTTCTTTATCAAAAACACGAAAAAATAGTTTTACAATTTTTCTTTCTTTATTAAGAAAACAAAAAATGACTACCCTTGAAAACACTAAGTTGTGTGACTTCACTAGCACCAACAACAATGATTTTATGAGCACACCTATTGCTCCACCTATTCCTGAAGCTACTTTCTTTGAGATAAAACCCTCTTTACTCAATCTTGTTATGAGAGAACAATTTTCTGGTATTGGTAATGAAGATGCTGCTGCTCATTTAAATAACTTTGTTGTACTTTGTGAGATGCAAAAGCATAGGGATATAGACGGAAATATTATTAAGCTGAAATTGTTTCCTTTCTCTTTGAGAGGAAAAGCTAAAGAATGGTTAAATTCCCTAACTAGAAATAGTATTGATCCTTGGACTAAATGCAAAGATCCTTTCATTGGAAAATACTATCCTCCTGCTAAGATTATATCTATGAGAAGTGAAATAATGAAGTTTAAACAATGTGATAATGAACATGTTGCTCAAGTTTGGGAAAGAATGAAATCTTTGATAAAGAATTGTCCCACTCATGGACTGACTGCTTGGATGATCATCCAAACTTTTTATGCAGGATTTAACTATTCTTCAAGGAACCTATTGGATTCAGCTGTTGGAGGTACCTTTATGACCATTAATTTGGATGCTGCAACAAAGCTTCTGGATAATATGATGGTTAATTACTCTGAATGGCATACTGAGAGAGCTCCACAAGGTATGAAGGTAAATTCTGTTGAGGAAACCTCACTACTAGGAAAATGCATGTCTGTGGCGCACCTATTTTCCCCTTCTATGGCGCACTCTTCTGTGCTACGGCTAAAAAGTGCCCGTAGCGCACTGCCAGGTGCGCTACAGGTATCTCGAGTTAGTGGTAGCACACTGCCTTGTGCGCCACTACTGTTTTCCTGTGGTGCATGACATAGTGCGTTACTAGTATCTAGTTAGTGGTAGCGCACTGCCTTGTGTGCCACTACTGTTTTTCCTGTGGCGCATGGCATAGTGCGCTACTAGTATTTGACAACGTGCGCCACCAACGTAGTGCGCCACTAACCAAGTATATGTGCGCCACGGCTGAGCTTTTCAAAAAAAAATACTCAATACAGATGATGTTCAATACAGATTATATACAATGCAGTTGATATACACAGATATACAGTACAGAAATAAATACATAGATATACAATATAGAAATAAATACACAGACAAGATAGAAACAAATACATATAGATAAGTCGCATACATAAATACACAGTATAAGTTACATTATTTTGATCAAGTTACAAAGTAGCTAGTGATGACATGAATACATGTCTCAACCAAGTTAGAGCTCGCGGAAGCTCGCCTAGACATCTAAAGTAGGAACATGCAAGACAGACAACCAAGGACGATAACCATCACCGCGACGGAGGTATAGGTCTTCATCCGGTTCCTCACCTAACTCCCGCTAGATAGCGCGCGTATCTAGCTTCCGCCTCCTCCATAGTGTTGTACCCTTTGTAGTTATTGCCGCTGAAACGGTGCACCTGTCTCCGGCAGTCTTCCCAATCATCGTAGACTCCGGGAACCCGTCCCTTGTACATGACGTACCACATCATCTAAAAGTTGGCAATAATAATTAAATGGTGGGTAAAAATACAAGTAAAAGTCGCATATAAAGATATACTTATCAAATAAGGTAACAAAGTAAGCAAAAAATACCAAGTAGTAGCATGTACATATCGACACACACAAGTACTTGTGGGGATAAAGAACTACAACTAGACCAACACATCAAGACTTCTGGCTCGGCTCAGGGAACAGGAGGACGCCTTGTTTCGTCATGAACGCCCTATAGTCACCCTGCATCTTTAGGCGATCTACTACGTCACGGTTATTCGGGGGATTGCCTCCATAGAAGACCCCTCCTGAAGTCATGACATCACGGCTGATGATTGCCCCAAACTGTTGCTGGATGCGATACATCTCTTGTCTAATATCTGAATCATTGATCCTGGCCTTGACTTCGGCCTACCGTTTGAGATGATCTGGCAGCGTAGAATTCTGTTGCTCTAGTAGGAACGCCCTCATGTGATGGATTGCATAGTAGGCTTCCTTCTGACTGACTGTCGGCTGCTTCACGCAGGGGAATTCCGTCACATGGGTGAAGACGTGCCTGCCAAACTTGAGCTTCTTACGCACGAAGGTGGCGCCTTCCGCTGAGGCATAGCCGGTGAGAGCATCATCTAGAACTTCCTTGATCTTGTCGTAGTTTTTCTTCTTTTCTTGACTCCCTGAGTCGAAATACGTGGCTTGAGAATGTTTCGGCGACAAGCAGATGAGTGTGCAGTGTTGATCTCTGCGCAAAACAATTCAAACGGAATGTGTTGGGAAAAGAATGATGAAAATCTAATAAAGCATGTTATGGCGGCGAGTGAATAATGACTTACTCGGGAAAGAAAGGCACGAGAATGTATTCCTTTGTCTTGTTCGCCACCAAGATGCCTTGGAGGTACGAGGCCACGAATCCCGTTCAATGGCGCTTCCCATGCAGCCATCATGCATGTAGTACGGGTCCACTATAGCGATGCCCGGGGTGTTCTCTCTAATGATCTGAATGGCCAGGCTGAGAGAAAACAGGCGTACCATGGTATAGTGCAGCGGATATAGGTGGAACATATTGAAGATGTCGTCAAACCGCAGGAAGAACAGATCCGCGAGGACATTATCGACGAAGCCCAAGCCTCGTGGGACCTTAACCATGAATACCGGGTGCGAGGGATCTTTCTCCGTAAGAAGGCGTCTCTCTATCGTCAGCACACCGTCATGCACACTCCTCATTTCTGAAGTGGCGAGCCTGAGCAATTTCTTAGTTAGCATGGGCTCACCCGCCACATGCATCCTCCACATAATACCCTTGGGTCTTCGTGGCCTGTCCTGAAACCTGATCGGATTCGCAGTTGATGCCACCGGCTGGCTCGAGCTACAAGATTTTCTTTTCCTGGTCTTCTTACCTTTTGGGAAGTAGGTAGGCACCACAATCTGAGCATCGATCTCCCTATGTAGTGTGTCAGGGCTTAGAACAAAGGGCCGGTTGGATGTATCCGCTGGCTCAGTGAAGGTGCAAGATGGAGGCGTCTCCTGAGAACCAAAGAGACATTTGTTGCAAGTGGCTTTCTCTGCGGGGCCACCAGCTGGTTCTTCGTTTAGGTCGCCGGGGAAAAGATTAGTGTTGATGAAATCGTCGAAGTAATCTTCGTCATCCTTGTTCGGATCCTGCGCCATGGTCATGTCAATATGACGATCCAAACAATCACGTGGAGGTGACGGCGGTAGCGGTGTGGGGGTCTTGCCATGGCTTGGCGCTGGCACGACAGGCAGTGTTGTTGTCTATGGGGTGATGGCCCCGGCCGTCCCCAAACGAATCATGCTCTTTGGCCATAGCAGGAGAAAGCCGAAGCAACTTCTGAGGACAGTCGGCTCTTCTTCATCCGCTCCTGGGGGTTGAATGGGAGGTTACAGGTCGTCGCAGCCCCTTAGCACCTGGATAATTTTAACCCTATGCACGCTATCTGGCATCGGCTTTGAGTGAAACGTGCGGTGCAAGGGTTGAATGATGGTACCCTTGGCAACATCCCTCAACTCGTTGTTCACGAAGCTTAAGAGAGTGCATGGAACATCCGTCTGCGAAAAACATGTATGACATTAAAAAGATGCCATAAGAGTAATAAATGGCAAGGCGGTAAAGTATTTGGTTTACCGTGATGGCGTCGAGCTCGGCTAATGTCGAGGCACCACATACAACGACAGGCGTGCAAGAGATGGAGGGGCTGCTTGATGGCGCAGTGCCGGCCGCCGGTGTATTCTCCCTATCGGTTGCATTAAGCTCCAGTGCCGCGGTGATGGCAGGGGGAGTCACCAATGCTTCCGGCGCCGCCGTGCTAGCGGGCGGAGTCACGAACACATAATTCACCGGGTTCGCCGGCGCCGCATTGTTTGAGTGGCTACTGACCATGCTTGGAATCGGGCATGACCCTTGTCGACCACCCGCACTCCAGTTCGCTATTGACTCCACCAAGGTAGGCAGGATGGAGGTGAGGGTGATTGCTAGGTTGTCTTGGACGATCTGCGGGATCCGTGCCACTTGTTCCTTAAGTTCCTGAACCTCGCGGTTTTCCTCGTCGCTCCTTCCCTCTACACGTGTCCTCGGGGGTGGACCAAAATTATCCACCCAATTCTTAGCCCCGAAGCCGGCCAGATGGCCAACCGACGATGGCTTCTTTGTAACCAGCGTGATTTCCTTGGCCCGGTTCATCGCCCTGTTAAAAGGGTTATCCCACCGGGTGGCCGCCATTGACCTGTGGGATGAGGAACCATGGGATCCCTGACTAGCAATTTCCTGCTCCTGCAGAAGAAGTAACGTGAACCGTTTAGAAATTCGACTTGATCGATTAGAATGTAATCGACTTGATCCGCAGTAATTAAATTACTTACCGCAAGAACCTCGAAGTCCTTCACCTTAGTTTCTGCGGTGAGTTCTTTGGTTTTGGGGTCCACATGGTAACGAGCCCTGATAAAGTTTTGAAGCTGCTTGTTTTCGAATTTCGAAAAGGGGTTAGGTATCCCCTTAGCTCTATACTCGTCATCCTCCTTATCCCATTTGGGCTCCACAGCTTTGTAACCACCAGATCCGAGATGGTGGTGAACTATATTCATCGCCTGCAATTCCTTTCCCCGCTTACTCGAGGCCTTTGCTGCTTCGGATTTGCACTTGGCCTTGAACTCCTGGAATTGATCTTCAGTGATCTGCGGGTCAATCTTCTGGATCTCCTTGAGACTTTTCCCTTCTTTAAATATCTTCTTCATTATCCGGGTTCTCCAGCTGGCCAGGGCGGTGCTCATCCTCATGAGGGCGGATTTATTTACTTCATTCCCAAGATAATCTGTGTTCCGATACTGAAGGGGGAACTTGTATCTTGCGTGTAGCTTCTCGAAGAGGAGTGTACGCAAATGGCCATTATCTTTATGCTGGAGATTCTCGGTGTTGATCGAGATGGCGGTCCGGGTGATAGCCGCCACTTGCCCACCGTACCCTTTGACCACAAGGTCGGGCGCCAAAGGAACCCCTGTTGGGCTCACTTCGGTAATTTCCTCTCTGACAGTGTCGACCGTGTTCGGGCGCCTTTCCTTCTTCTTCTTCGGCGGATTACTACCACTTGTTGTGCCCTCGCCGCCATCAGTGGTTTCATCATCCGCCATTCCTTCGGCCGCTTTTTCTTCCTCTGTGTCTTCCATATCATCGGCGTCTCTCTCGGAAGGGTTGTATTCTTCATCACCCTCTGTCATTCTTTCTAGCCGCTCGACCTCCTCCCAGAATGACAAGGGTCTGTTTTGAGGTCTCACTTCTCCTTCAGCGTTGATACGCTGAGAAGATCCAGCCTCGTCGTTGTCACACATGTTTGCACTAATAAAAGGCAAATAATGGTTAGTAAAGTGCACGGAAAAATCCGGCATGACCTTTGCTCATTTTTGTTAAACTAGGAGTGCCTGATTTCTGCCGAAACGGAAGTTAATCAATATTTTGGCAAAAATCGGGACTCATTTCATACAAGCACCTGCATACGAATACAACTAGGCAGGGTAATATAGATACGAATACAACAAAGCACAGTAACCACTCTAACTGGGATTTAAAGGAGAGCATAACCAAGAATGGTGGAAGGCAGGAACATATATCAGATGTAGAACTTTCAGGTGGTCTTGAAAACAAGCAAATTACAGCAGCAGAGATCAAACTAATAGCCAAAGACATCTCTCTAGTAGAACTACCAGAGATCAAACTAGTAGCCAAAGACATCAGTACAAGAAACAACCATTACATGATATATTGGCTAGTTAATCATTTAGTAAAAGCTTTCTAAATGTAATTCATCATTTTCCTAACAACCAACTTATGAATCAGATCTTTATACAATTACTGACAAGAATGAAAGAAAACAAGAATAGTATCATGTAATCATATTTTACCATAGCAGCTAGACCACCTACAGAAGCCACTTAAGATCATGTGCTAAATAGAAGTAAATATTTCTTATCATCTTCCTAGCTAGTTTAGCCAGGAATCATTACAAGCACTCAGAGTATAAATTTAAATCATATTCCTTTGATAAATCATCTAGACATTCCTGAAGGAATACTGTTCTATTAGCAACATCACAAGCACATGCAAGCTATGCTTGTGTAGCATATACAAATGAGGTAAAACATATTTCTAATTCAGCATATGGGGTTACTACTGTGTACCATCCAGCAGGAGGTTTGATAGTGGCATCCATCCAAGCCAAGGTTAGCCCCTTATCCAAACAATTTAAATAATCAACTTCTCAGGGTACAAGGAATCAATTAAACTGTTGCTGTCACATGGATAGAGTATTCATATTGGTCATCCATCTCTACTTACAAATGATTTGATAGAAAACCTATCAAATCTGAATCAAGCTAGGGTTCATGTCTACTTAATCATATTCATAATCTGATTGGACAGAGTATGGGTTAATGTCTGAATCAAGCTAGGGTTCATGTCTACTTAATCGATCTAGGGTTCATGTCTACTTAATCTGATTGGACAGAGTATTCATACTGTTGCTGCCCCTTATCCATCTCTACTTAATCATATTCATATTGGTCATCCATCAAACGTATACATCATTACACTGTCAGATTTGATAGAAAACAAATCAATTTCCTAGAAAGTATTTCTACGAATCATTTCAGAATATTCCTCGTGTATCACCAACAACACTATCACTGAATCAAGCTAGGGTTCATGTGCTCGAAGCTATTCACTAGGTAAAACATTGTCCAATATCAGGAACCAAAGAGAGGAGGAAACCCTAATTAGGGATGAAATTTTGTGTTCTAGGTCAGGAAACCCTCGGCAGGCAGCCCTATGTTTTTGTCTGCGAATCAAGTAAGAAGATCACGATGCATAGGAACCCTATGTTTTTGTGTTCTAGGTCATAGAGGGGAGATAGGGAGAGAGGGGAGAGGGGGCGCTCACCTCAAAGACGACGACAACGAAGAGCGCGCGGACAATGATGAAGAGCGCGGACGGAGCTCCTCCATGGACGCGCGGCGGCCTCCTCTCCTCCTCCTCGGACGTGGCAGCCTCCTCTCCTCCTCCACAGACGTGGCGGCCTCCTCTCCTCCTCCACGGACGCGGCGGCCTCCTCTCGTCCTCCTCGGCAGGCAGCGGGCGAGCGGAGGCAGCGGCGCGTCGGTAGCAGCTTAGGTTATGAGATAGATGGGAGATGGGAGATGACCGTGCACAGCAGACTTGTCACAACACTTAGCTGTAGCGCACCCTTACCTAGTGCGCTACGGGTAACCATAGTGCACTAGGTAAGGGTGCGCTACAGCTAAGTGTCGTGTCAAGTCAAACAAGAGGCTGCCGCCCCATTTGTTAACACTAGGACTTCCATATCCCACTGGTTCCGCCCTAGCTATGTATGCTCACTAAACCTAGAGCACCCAGGTTCGAACCCTGGTGCCCCCATTTCTTGTTTTTATTTTAAAACTACTTTAAAATGTTAAAAAATATCCCAAAAATTATGTAAACTATATAAAATATCTGTTATATGTTTTATATGACAAAAACGGTTCATATATATCATCAAAAGTGGTACAAAAGTGATTCAAAGTAGAAAGAAATTAAATAATAATGTGTCCATTAAAAATATGCCATCCATATGCATCAATACAATCTTTTCTGAGCATTCGTTTTACAATCTTTTTTGAGCTAGCGATTTACAATCTTTTTTCCCTTCTGTGTCGCGGTTGAATAATTTAGCCCTGGCACTTTTATGTTTCTTCGGTCGAACGGGCTACCTTTTTTGGGTAAGGTTGTCCTTTTTCTTCTTGTGATGTATGTTTCTTCATCGTAGTCGTCGTCATCTTCAATCTTTGGATCACCGTACTGGTCGAAGTCTTGCTCGTTGGTGACTCCATCCATTCCGATGATGTTTCTTTTTCCTCTCCTCACGACAACACGACTAGGCTTTGTCGGGTCGGCAATAAAAAAACATTGGTCCACTTTGCTAGCTAGTACCCACGGTTCATTTTTCGTGGCGACGTGCGCACCGGCGGCCTTGGATTTGGCTACTTCGGGTATTAACATGGTTGTGAAATACCGGTCTTCTCTTTCGACGCTCTTGCCCATCTGACACGGAACATCGGCACCTTTTCTCCATAGTAGTCGAGCTCCCAGATCTCCTCGATCCTTCCGTAAAATCTTTCCTTCATGTTGTCATCGGTGTAGAATTCCGATTATGCCTGAGTTCTGATAGTCACACTTGTTGTCCTTTACCTCCGTGTAGAATGTGTAGCCGTTGAGATCATACGCCTGATAGGTCACCGGGTTGTGCATGGGTCCCTGCGACAAGGTGAATATGATGTTTTCCTCCGCAGAATGTGATTGCAGGGGATTATCTAGGAGCGTCTGCCTAAACCAACACGTGAAATCTAAGTTGTGCTCTTTGATTATTTCTCCCTACGTCCTCTGTATGCCCCGGTAACTATACCTCTTCTCGATTGACCTTTTGTGCCTTTGTACCCAAGGATCGACCAGTTCTAAATGTTGTAGCGCAACTAGGTTTGCTCTATCAAAGTATGTGCATCGACAATCATAGTCTGCATGCAGTATGCGACGACCCTCTCGGTGACCCGATCCATCGAGGTTGCCAAGGTGCCTATTGACGGGAAGACCAACAGGATTCTCGATGCCTAGATAATTCGTGCAGAAAGAGATGCACTCTTCCGCCAGAAAGCCCTTGGCTATTCTTCCATCTGGACGGGACCTGTTGCGAACGTATCCTTTGATGTGTCCGTTCATCCTTTCGAACGGCATCATGCTGCGGAGGAACATCGGCCCGAGTTGGATGATATCCTCCATGATATGGACCAGAAGATGCACCATAATGTCGAAGAATGCGGGCGGGAAGTAGATCTCGAGCTCGCATAGTATCACCACGATCTCCTCTTGTAGCCTCCCGAGATGTTTCACGCCAATTGACTTTCGATAGACGACGTCGAAAAACTTGCAGAGCCCAAACAATGTTTCTCGGACATGCTCGTCCATTATACCTCGTAGTGCAACCGGAAGTATCTGCGCCATTAGCACGGCACAGTTGTGAGACTTCATCCCACTAAACCTCTGCTTAGCCTCATCTAGGTACCTGCTTATCTTGCCCGCGTAGCCGTAAGGAAATTTGACTCCTAGAAGGCACTTGAAAAACTGTTTGATCTCATCCTGGCTTAGTGTGAAGCACGAAGGGGGGCAGTAATATTCGTTCTTCTTGAACTTTTTACCCTTTTGACGACCTTGTGTCGCCTCTGACTGATGATTATCGTCATCTTCCTGATCATCAGGAGTAGGGCGTCCTCCGTGAAGATCCTTCCGGATGCCCATGAATATCAAGTCGTTCCTTGCTTTAGGACCATCTTTCGTCCTATCTGGCATGTTGATTAGGGTGGCGACTAGACTCTCGCACACGTTCTTCGTGATATGCATGATGTCAAGGCTATGAGGCGTGCGGAGAAACTTCCAGTATGGCAACTCCCAGAAAATAGACCTTGTTTTCCATACCTTCATCAACGGCTTGTCTTGCTGCCTCTTTCCCTTCTTTCCTGGTTTAGGACACTCTTTCCAGTTTTTCAGCAATTCATCCACTTCTTCGTTGCTCCTCCGTTCTAGGATTCGTCGGGTCTCGGATTTTCCATTGAACAGATCTCCACATTTTCTCCATGCATCATTCTTTCCAAGCCACCTTCGGTGCCCCATGAACACGGTTTTCGAAGACCCTGGATGTTTCTCTAGTTGGAGATAGGTCGTGTTATCCATGCACCTAACGCATGCGTAGAATCCTTGGATAACCTGCCAAGAGAAATATCCGCAACCTGGATAGTCTTGCACCGTAGTGACCAACGTGGCTCTCATAGTGAAATAATATTATGCGACAGCGTCATACGTATTGGCTCCGGATTCCCATAACATGGCTAGCTCCTCTTTCAATAGCCTGAGATATAGATTGATGTCGGTACCATGTTGTTTTGGCCCTTGAATTAGCATACTCATTTGTATGTACTTCTTTTTCATGCACAACCAGGTACGGAGGTTGTACATCCATACAAACACGGGCCAAGTGTTGTGCGTGCTGCTCTGGCTACCGAACGGATTGAGTCCATCGGTGCTTGCACCTAGCCGGATGTTCCTCGAATCTCCACTGAATTCTGGGAATTCAAGGTCTCATGCTTTCCACTGGCTACCATCTGAAGGGTGCGTCAGCAGCTCATCCTTTTCAGGGTCATCGTCATCTCCTGGCTTCTTTCTTTCCGCATGCCAGCGCATGAGATTTGCTTCCTTAGGGTCTGCGAAATAGCACTACAGACGAGGAGTGATAGGAAAGTACCATACCACTTTTCAAGGAGCTTTCTTCCCTTTCTTGTATCAACTAACGCTGCACACCGGGCATGTGGTTTTCTCCGCGTCCTCGCCCCGATAAATGATGCAATCGTTGATGCAGACGTGATATCTAATGTGCGGTAGATAAAGAGGACACATGATTTTCTTGGCGTCCTCGATACTAGTTGGACACGTGTTCCCCTCTGGGAGACGATCGTGCCAGCATGCCATCGTATCGCCGAAGCTTGCGTCGGTCCATTTATGTTTTGCCTTCATCTCCATAGCCTTGAGCGTTACATTCAACCGGGTATCATCGGGCTTGCATCCTTCATACAATGGAGTAACCGTGTCTTTCTCAAGTTGCGCAAGCTTGGCTTTCTCTCTAGCGGTAGCCCTGGCGTTACTCGTCTGCTTGAGAAGCAGTTCTTGAACATAAGGGTCCCGCACCCAGCCTGACATTGTTCCATCGTTTGCTCCGGCATCTAGATCATCATCATCCTGGTCTGCTTCCGCACCTTCACCATCTCCAGGAGACTCTTCTTCATCTCGCCCGTCCTTGTCGTGATCATGATCATGTTGCCTGCCTTCCTCATTTTCTGCCGCCCCATTTACGGCCTCATCGTCTTTGTCATCACTTATCCACCGAGTGTAGCCATCCATGAAACCATGGCAGAGCAGGTGCGCCTGCAGATTTCCGGAATCTGGGTCGATCAACCAATTGAGTTTGCATCTTCTGCACGGACATCTTATCTCCGTCATGTTATTTCGTATCATGTCAGCCGTCGCGCATTTCAAAAATCTAGCCACAATGCCTTCGCTCATTATGCGGACCATGGTTGCCTGCGCGGTGTACACGGTAGAATTAGAAGTTTATTACAACCATAGAACCAATGCATGCATGCAACAGTCGATGGAAAATTTTGGCATGACCTATCCTAAAATTTGGACCTTTGCAAAATGCCAAAGTCTTGCCAAAATGGAAATAAATTAACATTTTGGCAAAACAATGCCAATATATGAGAGAGCAGGCATGCATGCTCTCCAAACACATGAGAGCATTGATCCTCTCCATAGATATGTGACCATATCATCCATACACATAAACACATCCCTCTTACATAGACAACTTACCGAGACGAGAGACCGCGAGAAGATCTCGAAGGAGAGGTGAGAGACCGAGAGATGGTGGTCGGAAGGAGAGCCTTCCTCTATTATGTATGTAGCATCCAAGGTAAGTTTTACAAGCTACAAATGGTGAAAGAGTGGAGAAATTGAGGTGGTAAGGAGGAGGGGGGCGAGATCCAAAGAGGAAGAAGGAGGGGAAAGTGAAGTGGGAGATGGTGGATCTAGGCAATGTGCAAAAGGTTATCTGCCAAAATGTAGCAGGCAGCATGCACATCCGTGGCGCACGTGGCGTGGTGCTCCACAGGCATATAGAACAGCCGTGGCGCACATACCACCCATGCACCACAGACTTGTTTTCCTAGTTGCACAGCAGTGTGGCCCAATTTTTTCTGTAGCGCATGGTGCCTAAGTGCGCCACAACTGCTGGTCACACTCAAAGCGCACTAGCCGTAGGTGCGCTACGGCTATGTGGTATACGGCCGACAGTGCCTACAGGAATAATTTTGGTAACAACAATTATAAGCCATATCCTCCCAACAATGGTAATGCTTATGGAAATTCCTACAAGAACAATAGGAGCGCTCCCTCTGAACTTGAAGTTATGCTTTAGGACTTTATTAGTAAACAAACTGCTTTCAATAAAACTATTGAGGAAAAACTCTCTAATGCTGAAAGAAATATTGCATCACTAGCTGAATCTCAATCTTCTTTGAATAAAATGGCTGCTAAACCTGAGGCTATTGATAATCCCTTTGTAGCTACTAATGCCATACAAGTAAGAATTTATGAAAATGTTAGACTATTAGCTGAATTGCATGCTAAATGGGAAAGAGAAGATGAAATTGCTAGAAACATTAGTGTTTCTACTATCACTACCACTAGTGTTGAGGCTAGTAATGGCTCTACTACTTTAGATGATAATTATGATTTTAATCTTGATGGTTGCAACATCTTTGAAGTTATTAAGTTCCTACAAAAGCTTGCTAAAATTCCTAATGCTAGTGCTATGAACATGGCCTTTACAAAATACATTACTGATGCTCTCATAAAGATTAAAGGAGAAAAGATGAAACATAAAGCTTCTATTCCTATAAAACAAGAAGATGGTTGGAAACCCATCATCAATATGAAAGTGAATGATTTTTATTTCAAAGCTTTATGTGATCTTGATAGTAGTGTTTCTATTATGCCTAGAAGGATTTATGATATGCTTGATTTGCCACCACTTGAAGATTGTTATTTGAATGTCCCACTTGATGATAATGCTAAAAAGAAACTCATGGGGAGTATTAATGATGTTCTTATTATGGTTAACAATGCCTATGTCCTCGTTGATTTCTATGTTTTGGATGTTGAATGCAATGCTTTTTGTCCTATTACTTTGGGAAGACCTTTTCTTAGAACTGTTGGTGCCATTATTGATATGAAAGAAGGCACCATTAAATATCAACTCCCACTCAAGAAAGGCATAGAAAACTTACCTAAGAAGAGAGAGAAGATTTATTTTGCCTCTCCTATGAAAACAAAATTTGCTTTTAATGCTTCTTCATTCCAGAACACTTGATTCTGTTTCTTGCTTCTTATGCCTAACTTAAAGGCATTAAAGAAAAGTACTTATTGGGAGATAACCCAAAAGTTTTAGATGAGTCTTGAAAGTTATTACTTCAGTAATAAACACTCCTTATCCTTTTTATTTGATTTTTGTGCCAAGAGTAACCTCTAATGAGAGATAAGTAATGATTGGGAAAGTTGTTGTCCCGAAACAGATTTCTGTGCTTCACCGTAAAAATTCGTTTAAAATCTCTGTACATCCTTTTGAGACGTGACTTTTTGTGCTTCTGACCCAGGTTGTTATCTAACTTTGTATAGTTCAACACTTTTTGATTTGAGCAACATAAGGTATTCAAAAAAAAAGTCTTTACCTGCTGGTCTGTTTTGACAGATTTCTGCCATTTTCTGCATTTGCTTCATGTTGGTTCCTTTTTGAGTTCTTTTGGGGAATTGAGATATTTGAGGGAAGTGCTACAGTAGTTTGTGTTTTAATGGAAGTTTTATTGGTGTTAGAACTGAACCTAAAGACTTATTATCTTGAGTGCACTAATATTGCTAATAAAGATTGTGTGAAGTTTTGTATGAAGGAAAATTTTCAGGTGTATGGAAGGAATGAGTAATGAGATGAAGAATGGACTAAATCTCAAGCTTGGGGATTCCATGCGTGTCACCCTAAGAAATATCCAAGAATTACAAGTGTCAAATCTTGGGGATGCCCAAGGCATCCCCCTCTTCATCAATAAAAATCCCAGGTTTCTTCCAAACGCTTTATTTTTGTTGTTTCATGCACAGTTGTGTTGTTCTTGGAGCGTCTTCTATTTTGTTTTCGTTTTAGTTTTTGTTTGCTTAGTTTGCTGAATAAATTGGTTGGACCCCCTCTTTCATACATTGGTTTTCAAATAGTTTGGTTTGGATTTGGAAAAGAGTAGGAAAGTTCATGCTTAAGTGGTAAAGAGAGCTTATTTTAACTATGGCCTATGCTTTGTCATGCCATGCTTGATATTGTTTTGGCTTTATACTTAGTATTCTTTGTTGTAGCATGACATGTTATAAACAATTGAGATTGCTTAATGTGCCTTTGAAGAATCATGCGTTGTTTTAGCATATTAAGGGCATAGTATTGTGGTATTCTCCTTTGATGCTTTATTTGGGTTGACTTGGCGCATGCTCACACTATGTTATGACTATCCCAAGTCACCATAAGCCTTTATGATCCTTTAGTTTTCAACTTGTAGTATTACTTTATGATTTGATCAATGATGTTTTGTCGTTCTACATGATTATGGCTATTATTGCTCTCTTAGTTTGTCGCTCCCAGTCTTTTGCTAGCCTCTGCAACCAAGTATGAGTTCCACTCATGCATCCAACTCCCTAAACCAAGTTATTCCAAAGAGTCCACCATACCTACCTACTAGCATATGCTATTCCAAGTATATTCATTTTTTATCTACCATCTGAATTAGGCACACTTTACTTTTACCGCCCTTAATAAACTTAAACCATTGTGTCGTCTGTGTTGTATATGCTTGCACTTATTTGTTGGGGATTAGCAGAACCATGCTGTGATGGGGAACGCTTTCAACATTTGCACTTGTACTTTGTACCTAGTTGATATCATGCTCTTTTGTCTATGGATGTCGTTGGTGTGAAATGAAATGGGAGTTTGTAAGTCCATGGATGTAGCATCCCAATTGTCTAACAATTGCAATGCTACTAGCCTAGTCTATATAATGGCTACTTCAAATGCCCAAGTTGAGTTGGGGGCATATCTCTTATTAACTCCACCACCTTTCTTTCACCACCTTATAATCAATTGTAACTACCTCGGTGAATTACGCTCCTAGTTACAAGCATGGATGAGCGGAAATGGTTGAAATAGTACGGTGGGGCCCAAATGCCACTCACAGGTAGACCTTTCGGCCGTCCCAACCATTTCCAAACATCGGGACAAGAACGGGCGGCGTAATCGGCAGGCGAAGGGATCAACTACATACACAAATGAGTATGTATGCAAGCCACCATACAACAGTACATCAGAGCCATTCCATCTAAAAAGAAAGGAAATATAGCAACGCCATACGGCAAGATCCAAATATCCTAGATAGATATAATAGTTTAGGATATCTCCTCATACATCAAACATCAGAGTATCAAGCGGAAGCGGAAGACAAAATCCGAGTACGGATAAGAAGCAAATCGGCATAAGATGCCCCATAAATAAGCACATCCCGCCCATAGATCTCACGGATCCCCGTTCCCGGAATCTCTACACCGAATGATTGTTGCCCACATCGTCCGTCTCTTCCACCCAGTATCCATCTTGCGAGTGTACCTGTTTATCTGAACCAATAATTTATCGTGTGAGACCCTAGGGGTACTCAGCAAGTCTTTATGCCGCTAAAGGGGACACAACCTGGGGTGACGCGATTGCAGCAAAAGATAAACCCTAGCAATTCTACAGATACTCGCTAACCATCTGCCTAACCAGAGATAGACGGATGTCCGTGAAGTAATAACAACAGTTATAACGGTAATCTTAACAGATCCATCCTCCTCCTCGCTTACCGACGAGGAAGCGGACGAACAACCCCCCATCCGTTGGCAGTTTTATTATCCATTCCGTGAGTGTTGCACTATTTACTAGTCAGGTACCTAGTCTAGTCAAATTAACAGCGGTACTTTAGTTATGCTTGTCTATGATCGAGAAACTGTGCTCCAAGTCGTCCATAACCGCGGACACGACTTTCAGAAAGTTTTAACCTGCAGGGGTGCACAAATAGCAACACACACTCGATATGCCTCGAAAAAACCAAATCAAAACCCAACGAGGCAGTCACCACAAAGCGATCACAGGATTCAGAAATATTTCAGGGGGCCACCCCATTGAGCTACCCGCAACGAAGTTAGCTGACTCCGAGACGGCCTCAAGGTTTGTGGAGCCGGCTTTAAACGACTGGGAACCCGAAAGTGTGACTGGGCTTGTCGATACAGCGAAAACGGGTCACGGCCCTAAACAGTACAGTGTGCAGTACCTCGCACAATTTAAATTAAAGCAGTAAAGCATGGCATAAGTACAGGATAGTAAATAAAACCTCAAACTAGTTTGTGGCCCTCAAGAAATAAGAATGAATCAAGCTCTGGCTCAGGGGGTTCATAAGCCTCCCGGATGTGGATAGCGCGAATATTCAAGGAACAGGAATCAAGTACTCGGGGTCCTACGGGACACAAGTGAGCCTGAAAAACCAAATAGCGAATATGGCTCACCGATGCCACTTTCATTAGTTATCCCATTACTACTCAGGTTAAGTTGTTTAGGTACCTCGTTATCCATCGGACACTCACATACCCTACACATGCTGTTCTACGACTCGCATGGCTCAAACAACTCCTGTAGTAATGGCTCATGGGATGGAGGAACAAGCTTCGATGGGGTTTAAAAGTAAAGGCTATGCAGTACTTGGGATTCAGTTTAATGCAATCGCGACTCGATGATGCAAGAATAAGATAGAGGCAATAGGTACTATATGTATGCAAGCATGTGGTAGTGCTTGCCTGGCAGCTCAGTTGAAGCAAGGGATGGATCTGGGTAGTGCTCCTGGTTCTCTTGATATATCCCCTGCTCAACGTCTATTCGAAGAAGAACCAAACAAACAAGGGCCAACATAAATAAAGTGCACAAGCATATGAATAAATGCGACAAGCAAACAATCATGCCATGATGAATGATGCACAATTTGCATGGCAATAAAGTAGCATGGCATGGGTGAGGTGTGGAATACAAGAAGAAACCATTTTATTGAATTTTGGCCCATTTTATTCTCAAATTAGTTGCTGTTCACATTATATTTATATGATGCATGCTTCAAATCAAACCATGGAATGCATAAACAGAAAGGTCTCGACGAGCTAATCATTTTAGACATATTATTTGTTAAATTTGGAGTTATAAAACAAAAGTTATTAATTAATTAAGGTAAAAGGCATTTTGTTGTAATTTTAATTAACTTGGAAAATAAAGTGTTCAAAATATATTTTGAAGGCTATATTTGAATTCCTCATATTTTTCTGATTTGAAAACATATATTATTTGCATTATTTGGAATTGTATATGAAAAGATGTTTAAAAACAGAATTAAATTTGAATTTGAATTAAATTTGAAAAGGTTTGAATTTAAACAGATATACAGAAAATATTTTGCTACTCAGACTAACCTAGCCACAGCCAATGACCAGTGGGGCCATGCTGACTGGGTGACACTGGCGCACAGAAACTTCTGTCACCGCGACTGCTGCCAGCCACAGGGAGTGACAGGTGGGGCCAGAGCACTCGCGGGCCCAGTTGTCAGCGGCGGAACAGCGCGGAGGCTGACAGGTGGCCAAATGGGAGCGCGGGTTGAGGAACACATAGTGCAGGTGCCTTTTTGCAAAACGGAACCGACGCTGACTAGTGGGCCTGGCTGGACCGCGGGTTGGGCATCAAAAAGTCGCAGGGGGGTATGCGCAAAAGGCGTTGCCCGTACTGTTGATCTTCCTCTGAACCTACTGACGACAGGTTTGTGCTCGGCAGGGCGGCTCGGTGCAGGGATCGATCCCGCGACCTCGCGTGCGCGCGCGGCGGCGGCGACCGCTGCGGTAGGCTTGGGCTTGTGTCAGGTGGGGGCTATGCGGCGAGATGAGGGTTACGCGATGAACAGAACACAGACGGCGACGAACCTGCCGTGCACAGAGGGCGTTCGCCGTCGGGATCCGCTCGTCTAGGAAGAGAGAAACAGCGGGAGGGTGTCTGGGAGATGTGGCTGCTCACCAGGAGTGTGTTGGCGTAGGTGGATCGGGCAGGGGTGCAGACGATCGATGGGGAGGCAGACGTTCCGGCGATCTAGGGTTCCGTCGGGGCGGCGATGGTCCAGCCCTCCTGGGGCTCCTCCTGCTCGGCTCCGTGTACAGGGCGACGCAGCGGAGCGTCCTTGATCTCCCAGGCCTCTTCTCGGACGCGTTGTACGGTTGGATCGGCTGGACATGGTGGAGGCCGACGGTGGCGTAGCCGGTGGTGGAGAGGAGAGGGGAGGAGAGCCAGGGCGCCTCGGCCAGATCTAGAGTGGCCAAAGGAGAGCCGTGAGGTGGCAGATAGGAACGGGAGAGGAGAGGGGGTGCCGTGGGGAGCAGGTAGAGGGAAAAGGTGGCTCGACCACTTTTCTCCCTCCTTCCTCACTTGCTCGTCGGGGCAGGGCAGGGCAGCTGGCAGGGGGGTGGCTTCCAGGTGGGACCAGAGGGCGAGGCCAAGGAGGCAGGGGAGGCTCGGCTGGTGGGGCACGCAGGCAGAGAGAGAGGGAGAGAGGGGTAGCTTCGGGTAGGTGCTAGGGTTGGAGCTAGGGTAGGAGGGAGAGGGGGTATGGCTCGGGTAGGGTTTGGTCTGGGCGGCAGCTAGGTGGGCCAGGGTGGCCAGGTGGGGCCAGCAAGAAGGGGAGAGGAGAGAGGCCGAGAGAGGGTAGGGTAGCTTAGGGTTTTGCTTAGAAGGGGGGGTGTGAGGGTTAGGGTTAGATGGGGTGGTTTAGAGAGTGGGGTAGAGGAGTATGGTGATGATGGGGTAGGTGATGGTCTAGGGATTAGAGAGAGAGATAGATGGAGTGGTTTGAAGCTAGGGTTTGCCTTGGACAAGATCAAGCCAAGAACAACCAAGATCAAACAAGAAAAAGAGAGGGATGGAATGCTAGGATTTAAGCAAGATCAACATAGAACAAGCCAAAAGAAAAGATAGCGATAGAGATGATCCACTCCACAAACAAATAAGATCCAAATGACAAGCAAAAGGTGGTACTTGCATGGCCCATGCAAAATATTTATTGCCATGTTGATTCTTGTGAAAACAATATTATCACATGGCATTATTATTATGCATTCCCAAAATTGGAATAAAAGCCAAGCAAAAGAATGATAAGGATGCCCCAAGTGGAATAGATGGAGATGATCATGTTTGAGTAAAATTGGGACTTGCTAGTGTGTATGTGCCACTAGGCATTTAATAAGCCCAAAAATATCCTAACATGAAAATAACCCCAACACAACACATATGGAAGCTAGCAAAAGGGTTCCACTCACAAGGCATGCAAAGATGGCCATGTGGCTCTCATATATCATTAATGTGAAAACAACATGATGCTAAGATGAGAGCATGTGGAAATAGAATTGGATCCATCCCACCCCATATGAGCTAGAGGTAAAACCAATAAGTGCCAAGCTCATATTTAGTTGGATGGTGGAATTATAAGGTGGTGAAAGAAAGGTGGTGGAGTTAATAAGAGATATGCCCCCAACTCAACTTGGGCATTTAAACAATATATCAAGACCCAAATACAATATCAAGAGGCGAATACAATTAATAATGCACATGCGAGAAGAACCAAAACAAAAAGGGTTTTATATGATGCTCAAATGCAAGGAGGCATGATGGCATGAGCATGATATAATGATGATGCAACAATTATATATTTGAAGTAGCCATTATATAGACTAGGCTAGTAGCATTGCAATTGTTAGACAATTGGGATGCTACAACTCTCCCCCACTAAACAAGAATCTCGCCCCGAGATTCCTAGGAAAAAGAAAACAACACAAGGAGAGGCGGGTGTTCAGAACGAAGGTGACCCTCACGTTCCCAAGATGATGAAGAACGGAATGGTGCGAACACTGCACCTTGCAAAACTTGCTAGCCTTGTTGCGAGTCTTGCGTTTTGCTTGAGACACAAAGGGTTAGAAGAATTGAAGGATTGTCGTGAGACAAGAAGGATAGGGTGGACATAGCTCCGGTTTTCTCAAGAAACATGATAAAAGAATAGAACCACTTGTGAAAGAAAGGACAAGATGATGTATCATGAATATAGAGAGGCACACCGTTAAGATCAAAGATTTACCGATACAAGAGAGGATGGATCTTTGTGTCGCCGGAAGAAAAGAGCTAGATTGGAGAGGTTTTGAACCACTATGACAATAGCATCGTAACTCCTCTCGGATTCGAGAAATGAAGCACGGAAACAATATTGCCTTCAAACAATAGAGTCCCTTGATATCAACAGCAAGATTTAGTTAGACATCGTCGGATTAGACTCTTCTTGCGCCGGTAAGAACCAAGGATCACGCAATTGAGGTGCGCGGATATAACTTCCAGAGACGGATGTGAAGCCAGATCATGGTGGCATCCTGAGACGCAATGAATATGGAGGATCTGGAGTTTATTGTAGAGATACCTATTGCTTTCTTTAGCCTTGAGGCTAACGCAATAGATTTGCGGCGGATGGCATTAACCATAATTGGCTTTACCACAGCAAAAGAATTGATGAAACAAAGAGAGAGATAGTTTCCTTCCATCTTGTTTGGGGATGACGAGCACCGGTAGAAAGACGAGGACCGAAAGGAGTTTGCGTTTGTTCCCACCAGATAATTGAGGATTTTGCTCCGTGTAGAAAGACAGACCACCAACAAGAGATTATTGATTACTTCCTTCGAGAGAGCACTCCGGAAAAACAAGGACGGAAGTAAAAGTATCAAGGAATAAAGGCCACTTCTAACTTCCGTGGAATGAGTGAAATCACATTAATTCACCAATTCAATGTACAAGAGCGAATAATAAGAGTAGTGGTATGGTAGCTACTCCATCCCGCACTCAAAGCATTACTCCGCACATGAATAAGAAGAATCATGTAACCCAACTACCGAAACAGACTGAAGGTATTGACAAAAACTCATGGAACTTCGCTAGAAAACAAGGATAGATACAAACGATTCACCGGATCCAAGATAGATAAAGATGATGATGTTGTCGTCATGTCGTAAGTAACAATCCACCGGAAAGATATGCAGGAAGATCCGGAGACAACTGCAAGATTCCACAGATAAAGAAAAAGATAACACCAACTTGAACAGAAGGATTACGAAAGATCTGAAAAGTCTTCATGGCCTCCGGTGGATTGAGCATAGACGATGGAGCGAGAGGGTTTCAAGAGATTACTTAATGAGATAGAGGTGAAAAGAACTCCATGTTCTTCTTGAAATGATTGAGAGAGGTTAGCAGTCTTGAGGAAAAGCTTAAGCGAAACGACGATGATAACTTGCCAACAAGGAAAACTCCGGGTTTGATTGAAGATGGAAGATGGAATTAACAATGGACTTGCTGATTCCAGAATTGAAGCGATCTATTTAGCAGAAGGACGTGGTCGAGATAGGTGACTTCAAGAAGCCAGAATTCACACTTTGAGACTTTGCACACAGGCAGTGTTCTCGAAGTTTGAGAGAAAGAGACACAGATGATCTTCCATGTCCTTCCATTGATGTCGAATAGGCAAGCATATTAGCAACATATACCACCATGGATTAACAGGATATTCCCAGAATATCAAGTTCAAGAGGCGGGAGAAACGAACAACTGCTCGAACACTTCCTGAGCTCAACGCTCTTAGAAAGATCAATATTAAGAGCACGGGTTCGTGTTGAAGAAGATGCACTGGAAGAATAGATTATCTGGTCCTTCGGAAGAAAAAGAGATGTCACCTGGTTCACATTGTCGATCGGATCACCGGTTACAAAGATAAAGAGATCTTGGATAAAGAAAATATGATAGATCATACCTTAAGCAAAACTATCAGAGACGAAAAGATGCAATTCCCTCGTCTCAAGAGAATTTTGCAGATATGGAGTTCAAAAAGATGTGCAGCATGATGGATAGATGATAGACCGCCGTAGTGCTTTGGGAAACTCCGGATTGCCAAAGATGCGTGAATATGCATAGATATGATCACGGTGTCCTCAAAATCACAGGAGATAACCTTATCCTCCAGATGGTGACGGTTGCTAGCATTTTTCCATATTCCACTCTGCATAAGATCACCAAATTACTTATCATGAGTGGAATATAGGTATGCCGAGAACCAAATTACAATCATCAGCATCGGATCGACACATGTTATGTAATTAGTCCAAGAGAAAAGGAGACGAAAAGAAACTCTAGGATTAAGCGCCGGTGACAAAAGAATTGAGTTAGCATGGACATGCTGACAAAAGGGAGATAGATAATGTTTCACACACGACTGAAAAGGAGTGTGGAAACACAGATGTATCAAAGAAAAATTTTCCGCATTTTTCGGCATTAAAATACCAATAGATGCGCAAAATCACTTCTCAGGTAGAGATTAGCTACTGATGATTACACAGAATGTGGAGTTGCTAGAAAGAAGGACACCCTTAAGAAGATGGCACCGGTTGACAAGGAGTCCGATAGATCGCGCCGGTTTTCAAAAGCCTGTCAGTATGGAATGTACCAACAGTTGATAACCAAGAGGCATATGAAGATAACATGTTGGATGCAACAGATAGACAAGGAATTACACACACACACACACACTTTCTATGGTACTACGGAAACCCAGAACACGTGAATCCTAGTTTGAACTTTAAGAAGAGGATTGAAAACGTTACACTTCCTTACCAGAAAAGGGTGGTGGGTGGGTAAAAAGAAAAGTGGAAGCAGTCCTACTCTCACGTTTTGTTTTTCCCTAGTATACATAACTACCAAAAATATTTGCTAGACAGACAACGACCATTTGGCTGAGACCCTGAAGGGCGGGATGGCTCTGATACCAATTGTAACTACCTCGATGAATTACGCTCCTAGTTACAAGCCTGGATGAGCGGAAATGGTTGAAATAGTACGGTGGGGCCCAAATGCCACTCACAGGTAGACCTTTCAGCCGTCCCAACCATTTCCAAACATCGGGACAAGAACGGGCGGCGTAATCGGCAGGCGAAGGGATCAACTACATACACAAATGAGTATGTATAAAAGCCACCATACAACAGTACATCAGAGCCATTCCATCTAAAAAGAAAGGAAATATAGCAACGCCATACGGCAAGATCCAAATATCCTAGATAGATATAATAGTTTAGGATATCTCCTCATACATCAAACATCAGAGTATCAAGCGGAAGCGGAAGACAAAATCCGAGTACGGATAAGAAGCAAATCGGCATAAGATGCCCCATAAATAAGCACATCCCGCCCACAGATCTCACGGATCCCTGTTCCCGGAATCTCTACACCGAATGATCGTTGCCCACATCGTCCGTCTCTTCCACCCAGTATCCATCTTGCGAGTGTACCTGTTTATCTGAACCAATAATTTATCGTGTGAGACCCTAGGGGTACTCAGCAAGTCTTTATGCCGCTAAAGGGGACACAACCTGGGGTGACGCGATTGCAGCAAAAGATAAACCCTAGCAATTCTACAGATACTCGCTAACCATCCGCCTAACCAGAGATAGACGGATGTCCGTGAAGTAATAACAACAGTTATAACGGTAATCTTAACAGATCCATCCTCCTCCTCGCTTACCGACGAGGAAGCGGACGAACAACCCCCCATCCGTTGGCAGTTTTATTATCCATTCCATGAGTGTTGCACTATTTACTAGTCAGGTACCTAGTCTAGTCAAATTAACAGCGGTACTTTAGTTATGCTTGTCTATGATCGAGAAACTGTGCTCCAAGTCGTCCATAACCGCGGACACGACTTTCAGAAAGTTTTACCCTGCAGGGGTGCACAAATAGCAACACACACTCGATATGCCTCGGAAAAACCAAATCAAAACCCAACGAGGCAGTCACCACAAAGCGATCACAGGATTCAGAAATATTTCAGGGGGCCACCCCATTGAGCTACCCGCAACGAAGTTAGCTGACTCCGAGACGGCCTCAAGGTTTGTGGAGCCGGCTTTAAATGACTGGGAACCCGAAAGTGTGACTGGGCTTGTCGATACAGCGAAAACGGGTCACGGTCCTAAACAGTACAGTGTGCAGTACCTCGCACAATTTAAATTAAAGCAGTAAAGCATGGCATAAGTACAGGATAGTAAATAAAACCTCAAACTAGTTTGTGGCCCTCAAGAAATAAGAATGAATCAAGCTCTGGCTCAGGGGGTTCATAAGCCTCCCGGATGTGGATAGCGCGAATATTCAAGGAACAGAAATCAAGTACTCGGGGTCCTACGGGACACAACTGAGCCTGAAAAACCAAATAGCGAATATGGCTCACCGATGCCACTTTCATTAGTTATCCCATTTCTACTCAGGTTAAGTTGTTTAGGTACCTCGTTATCCATCGGACACTCACATACCCTACACATGCTGTTCTACGACTCGCATGGCTCAAACAACTTCTGTAGTAATGGCTCATGGGATGGAGGAACAAGCTTCGATGGGGTTTAAAAGTAAATGCTATGCATTACTTGGGATTCATTTTAATGCAATCGCGACTCGATGATGCAAGAATAAGATAGAGGCAATAGGTACTATATGTATGCAAGCATGTGGTAGTGCTTGCCTGGCAGCTCAGTTGAAGCAAGGGATGGATCTGGGTAGTGCTCCTGGTTCTCTTGATATATCCCCTGCTCAACGTCTATTCGAAGAAGAACCAAACAAACAAGGGCCAACATAAATAAAGTGCACAAGCATATGAATAAATGCGACAAGCAAACAATCATGCCATGATGAATGATGCACAATTTGCATGGCAATAAAGTAGCATGGAATGGGTGAGGTGTGGAATACAAGAAGAAACCATTTTATTGAATTTTGGCCCATTTTATTCTCAAATTAGTTGCTGTTCACATTATATTTATATGATGCATGATTCAAATCAAACCATGGAATGCATAAACAGAAAGGTCTCGACGAGCTAATCATTTTAGACATATTATTTGTTAAATTTGGAGTTATAAAACAAAAGTTATTAATTAATTAAGGTAAAAGGGCATTTTGTTGTAATTTTAATTAACTTGGAAAATAAAGTGTTCAAAATATATTTTGAAGGCTATATTTGAATTCCTCATATTTTTCTGATTTGAAAACATATATTATTTGCATTATTTGGAATTATATATGAAAAGATGTTTAAAAACAGAATTAAATTTGAATTTGAATTATATTTGAAAAGGTTTGAATTTAAACAGATATACAGAAAATATTTTGTTACTCAGACTAACCTAGCCACAGCCAATGACCAGTGGGGCCATGCTGACTGGGTGACACTGGCGCACAGAAACTTCTGTCACCGCGACTGCTGCCAGCCACAGGGAGTGACAGGTGGGGCCAGAGCACTCGCGGGCCCAGTTGTCAGCGGCGGAACAACGCGGAGGCTGACAGGTGGCCAAACGGGAGCGCGGGTTGAGGAACACGTACTGCAGGTGCCTTTTTGCAAAATAGAACCGACGCTGACTAGTGGGCCTGGCTGGACCGCGGGTTGGGCATCAAAAAGTCGCAGGGGGGTATGCGCAAAAGGCGTTGCCCGTACTGTTGATCTTCCTCTGAACCTACTGACGACAGGTTTGTGCTCGGCAGGGCGGCTCGGTGCAGGGATCGATCCCGCGACCTCGCGTGCGCGCGCGGCGGTGGCGACCGCTGCGGTAGGCTTGGGCTTGTGTCAGGTGGGGGCTATGCGGCGAGATGAGGGTTACGCGGTTACGCGATGAACAGAACACAGACGGCGATGAACCTGCCGTGCACAGAGGGCGTTCACCGCCGGGATCCGCTCGTCTAGGAAGAGAGAAACAGCGGGAGGGTGTCTGGGAGATGTGGCTGCTCACCAGGAGTGTGTTGGCGTAGGTGGATCGGGCAGGGGTGCAGACGATCGATGGGGAGGCAGACGTTCCGGCGATCTAGGGTTCCGTCGGGGCAGCAATGGTCCAGCGCTCATGGGGCTCCTCCTGCTCGGCTCCGTGTACAGGGCGACGCAGCGGAGCGTCCTTGATCTCCCAGGCCTCTTCTCGGACGCGTTGTACGGTTGGATCGGCTGGACGTGGTGGAGGCCGACGGTGGCGTAGCCGGTGGTGGAGAGGAGAGGGGAGGAGAGCCAGGGCACCTCGGCCAGATCTAGAGTGGCCAAAGGAGAGCCGTGAGGTGGCAGATAGGAACGGGAGAGGAGAGGGGGTGCCGTGGGGCGCAGGTAGAGGGAAAAGGTGGCTCGGCCACTTTTCTCCCTCCTTCCTCACGTGCTCGTCGGGGCAGGGCAGGGCAGCTGGCAGGGGGGTGGCTTCCAGGTGGGACCAGAGGGCGAGGCCAAGGAGGCAGGGGAGGCTCGGCTGGTGGGGCACGCAGGCAGAGAGAGAGGGAGAGAGGGGTAGCTTCGGGTAGGTGCTAGGGTTGGAGCTAGGGTAGGAGGGAGAGGGGGGTATGGCTCGGGTAGGGTTTGGTCTGGGCGGCAGCTAGGTGGGCCAGGGTGGCCAGGTGGGGCCAGCAAGAAGGGGAGAGGAGAGAGGCCGAGAGAGGGTAGGGTAGCTTAGGGTTTTGCTTAGAAGGGGGGGTGTGAGGGTTAGGGTTAGATGGGGTGGTTTAGAGAGTGGGGTAGAGGAGTATGGTGATGATGGGGTAGGTGATGGTCTAGGGATTAGAGAGAGAGATAGATGGAGTGGTTTGAAGCTAGGGTTTGCCTTGGACAAGATCAAGCCAAGAACAACCAAGATCAAACAAGAAAAAGAGAGGGATGGAATGCTAGGATTTAAGCAAGATCAACATAGAACAAGCCAAAAGAAAAGATAGCGATAGAGATGATCCACTCCACAAACAAATAAGATCCAAATGACAAGCAAAAGGTGGTACTTGCATGGCCCATGCAAAATATTTATTGCCATGTTGATTCTTGTGAAAACAATATTATCACATGGCATTATTATTATGCATTCCCAAAATTGGAATAAAAGCCAAGCAAAAGAATGATAAGGATGCCCCAAGTGGAATAGATGGAGATGATCATGTTTGAGTAAAATTGGGACTTGCTAGTGTGTATGTGCCACTAGGCATTTAATAAGCCCAAAAATATCCTAACATGAAAATAACCCCAACACAACACATATGGAAGCTAGCAAAAGGGTTCCACTCACAAGGCATGCAAAGATGGCCATGTGGCTCTCATATATCATTAATGTGAAAACAACATGATGCTAAGATGAGAGCATGTGGAAATAGAATTGGATCCATCCCACCCCATATGAGCTAGAGGTAAAACCAATAAGTGCCAAGCTCATATTTAGTTGGATGGTGGAATTATAAGGTGGTGAAAGAAAGGTGGTGGAGTTAATAAGAGATATGCCCCCAACTCAACTTGGGCATTTAAACAATATATCAAGACCCAAATACAATATCAAGAGGCGAATACAATTAATAATGCACATGCGAGAAGAACCAAAACAAAAAGGGTTTTATATGATGCTCAAATCCAAGGAGGCATGATGGCATGAGCATGATATAATGATGATGCAACAATTATATATTTGAAGTAGCCATTATATATACTAGGCTAGTAGCATTGCAATTGTTAGACAATTGGGATGCTACAATGGAGTTATGTATGTGTGTTAGAGAAACGCCTGGGCCACTGGTCTAATCCATGCTGACATGGTGGAAACCTACATCGTAACCATAATGAGCTGTCTACGAAGCATTCTTCTTATAAAAAAAGAGTCAGATATTGAGAAAAAAGAGAAAAAGAAAAAAGAGATATGAGAAAAGAGGAAAGAGAGAAAAAGCACCATATTCCCATGGTAAATAAGAAGATTGCTGAGATGCTTGTTGTCTGCTTGCCTTGTCATTTTGATATGGGGATTCTTCGTATCATCGGGCAAGGGGTACCCCGTTGGCGGTTCTCTATGATACACATGTACTTACGATGACAAGAACTTACCGGTGACTAAACTTGAGTAGCATGAGGAGCGACCCTCGTATCAAGGGACATGAGATTTCCAACTTATACTTCATTAAGCATATACACCATAGTTTATTCACTTTAACCTTAATCACTTCAATATGCTTATGATAGGGGCAATGAGAGCTGAAAGCTATTAAGTAGCATAATTTTTGGAAGCTTTTTATGAAACTTGAATCCATACTTCCTTCTATGAAGGCCTTTCTTTTACTTTTATGTTGAGTCTCCACCTTCTACCTTTATGCACCTACTTTGAGAGCATAGTGGCCATTCTTAGTTCTATGTGCATTGTCCCAAGACTTATTGATCGATGCATAGCTTTGATATTGCTTGTTTTAAAATATTTGTATCTAGTCACTCTTATGAACTTTGAAGGTGTCCTATGCATTTATGTTTGCTACTCTATGAGGGACAAGCTGAATGCCACTATGCTATGTTTTATGTATGTGAAACAAACAAACGTCTTGCAAAGCATTGTTATTCATGAATCTTTTTTTTGTGCCTTTTCATGTTGCAACATAGTTGCTTTGTCTTATTGCTAGAACTTTGTCTTTCATGATTATGATTGAAGTACTATGATCCCAGCTTTGAATCTTTTACAAATACTTTGATCAAGTTTATGATGGTGCATGTCACCTCAAAAATTATTCTTTCTTTTTATCACTTACCTACTCGAGGACGAGCAGGAGTTAAGCTTGGGGTGATACGTTGCAAACGTATCCATAAGTTTTGATGTTCCATGCTTGGTTTTATCTGCTTTGTTATGTTTTGTCCACACTTTGGAGTACTTTTCACATGATTTCTTGGACTAACCTATTAACAAGAGCCACAGTGCCAGCTGCCTGTTTTCTGCTGATTTTGGTTCCAGGAAAGTCAAAAAATGAATATTCTCGGATTTGGCCGAGACAAAAGCTAAAGTCAGTTTTTCACCGAGGGACACCTGGAGCCAGAATACGAGACGGAGAGGGGCTGCGGCCTGGCCACACCACCTGGCCGCGCGGCCAGGCCTGGCCCGCGCCAGGGGGTGGTCTGGCCGCCCCAGGCACCCCCTCGGCCTCTTCTTCCGCCTATATGTTGCCTCTGTTACGGAAACCCTAAGTACCCGATCAAAATTCCACGAAAGAGTCTGTAGCCACTGTCATCTCCATCCCTAGATCGGGAGGGATCTGAAGCTCTTCCCAGCACCCTGTCAGAGAGGGGAATTCACCCTGGAGGCCTTCTTCATCATCATGCAAGCATCCGGTGTGATGTATGAGTAGTTCATCTCTGGACTACGGGTCCATGTAGTAGCTAGATGGCTGGTTCTCCTCCTTTGTGCTGTCATGTTTAGATCTTGTGAGCTCCGTTCATGATCAAGATCATCTATTTGTAATTCTGCATGTTGTGTTTGCGGGGATCAGGTGGATATTGAGATGCTATTTTAGATTGATTATTGATTCTATCATGTCTTTGTTATTTGTGATCTTGCATGCTTTCCGTTTTTAGTAGCTATCTTGGCCAAGTAGATGCTAGCAACTCCAAGAGTTAGTATTTATGCTCGGTAGTGGGTTCATGCCTCTGGTAATCTGGGGAAGTGAAAGAAATCTCTAAGGTACTAGATGTGCTGTTGCTACTATGGAGAAAACAACAATCCTTTGTTCATAGAACAATCGTATTGTTTACTTTACATGTAATTCGTAATGCAATTATCCGTTGCTTGCAACTTAATACTTGAGGGTGTTCGGATGATAACCTAAAGGTGGATTATTAGTCATAGATGAAGTTGGATGGCGGTCTATGTATAATGTTGTAATGCCCAATCGAATCTCAAAGGAGTCAAGATGATTAGTATATGCTTGTATGCTTTCTCGATGTTTGTCAATTTCCCCGCTGTAATTTGTTCACCCAGCATGTTATCTATCTTAAGGAGAGCCACCTCTAGTGAACTATGGACCCCGGTCCTCTCTTTTACTTTCAATCTACAATCCACTGCTTATTACTTTGTTTTACTTTTTGTGCAAACTATTACTTTCTTCCACTCGATACGTTTAATCCTTTGTTTTCAGCAAAACCGGTGAGATTGACAACCTCATCGCAAGTTGGGGATAGAGTTCTGTCGTTGTGTTGTGCAGATCTCCATGTTGCTGCTGGCACCGGTAGTGCGCCCTGCCAACATTAAGCTAGCAACACATTTGGGGTGTTTCCTTGCTCCTACTGGTTCGATTAAACCTTTGTTTCAAACTGAGGGAAAACTTGCTGCTGTGCTCATCATACCTTCCTCTTGGGGTTCCCCAACGAGCTCGATATATTTTGGGCCATCATCCACATGAGGACTTTATTGACTGGTCTTCAAGAGGGAAATCTTCAGATGGGTTATGCTTGGTGTTATATTCTCGTCACCGTATAGAGTTCTCTCATCTCACTCTAATTGCCAAAGTTGTAGCATGTCTCTATAAGTTAGATAATGCAAGCTTTGTGGTTGCTAATCCCACCATACCCATGTAGGCGAGAGGTCCCAAATTCTAAGACCCGCGATGTACTGGCCTCAGTACTGACCGCCCTCTTTTTGTTTTCTATTGCCCTTTGTTAGCACCCTTTGTCTTGACATGTATGTGTTCAATGATGTTAGCAAGGTTACCCTTCCAGCCTGACCTGGGCAGGTTATGGATGCTGCTTGGTTATTCTTTAGGACTCTTAGTCCTATTTGGTTCTTATCCATACTCGGATACTATTTTGGCTTTGTTCTTCAATTGTTTCTTTGAATTGTATCATTTGTATTATTTACTCGTCGAGTCGTTATTGTATATATACGCTTCTTGTGGGATCTGCTGTAAACTATTGGGATATAACTACTTGTAATAAAATCGCCCCACACGAAAGTGTCTGGTGGGCGTCTTTGAATTGATTCTATGCAGATTTTGGCTGAAAATGCTGAGATATGCATAGACCCAATTCAGGGGGCGTTACAAGTGGTATCAAAGCAAATGTTTGTGATACCCCACTGGTCCAGCCGGTAGGTTAACCTTGCCAACAGCCGTTATCTAGTGTCAAAACTATTTTGCTACAAATGCGTTGGATAGATCTGATTAGCTCTTATTTTACTCCTTACCCCTATTATTTCTCCTTTTATCTTTGCGTGTTTAATTCACCCTCTTACCTTTCTTCAAGTTCAGGATTTCTCGTGGTTGGATTTCTGTCGCACCTTTAGAGTTCTGCTTCCTTCCTTTTGTAATGGTGGTGCTACATCTGGTTTTCGCTCTATCTGATGTTTCATCATATGTTTCCAATATTTTTTGACTTCTGATAAGACGTCATCTTTCTGAATCTTTGCGAATACTGTTTGTCAAGATCTTTAGTCCAAATTCTGAGAGTTTGGTTGCACGATCCTCATATTCATGTACAGAGTAATGCTTTGAGTGCAGGATGAAGTCATGACCGTAACACTACTCTTATCATTCTCTCTTGTATATTGAATTGGTGGATATATGCAATTTTACTCATTCCACGGAAGTTAGAGGAGGCCTTACCATTGAGACCTTTACTTCCGCCTTTATCTCTCCGGACTATTCTCTCGAAGAACATGAGCAACAACCCCTTGGTGGTATCGACTATTTCAAGATGAAGCAAGAATTTTTGCAAGTGGTGTCGCGACCATCAACCTGGTGCAAGAAGATCCGATCATAAAATCTCTCCCCTCGGTGTCTTTTCTTGGATCTCAGGATGAGATCCCTATTAGTGGTGTGAGTTATAATGCTTGGAAAATAATTCAAAATAAAAATTGCTTGCTATTTTTCTTTTTATGCATCATCATGACATCTTGCATATTTTTGCTCTAAAATATTTTTGCTAAACACCTATTCTGTTTTCTAAATATCCCCCTTATTTATTTCAAATTATAAAAACTAGTCTTTCCGAATATTTTGTTTGTCTAAAAACTATTTATAAAAGTCTTTAAAAATGAAATAAATAAATAAAATGTTTTAGGGGGAGACAGCCGCTAGCCAGGACCAAAAGCCCAGCCAGCAGCCACCTACCACCCCATAACCAAACCCTGGACCATCTTCCACGACCGCACTAACCTACCCATGTTGTTGCCACCCAACACACACAGATGCACACAGAGATGCGCGCAGCCGCACCAATCACACCAAGACAGATGCACGCACCCTGTCACATACACACACACCGCACACACCCAACACAGCTGCACACGCAATGACCAGCATGACACACTCGATGCACACACCCGTGTGCAACACACACCACACACACCGCGCTGACACATGATCCCATCCCTACCTACGGCCTACCGACTATCTCCCCATCAAACGCCTCTCTCTACCTCGATCTCGCAGCGTCGCCCGACACCCACCGCTTGCATCCCTCGCTCGTAAGCTCGCTGATCCCCGCCGCCTCTCTCTTCCATGCTAGTGGCCACCTTCACTGCTAGCACTCTCTGTCGCTAATGCCGCTCCGCCGCACGCCTCCTCTCCAGTTAGGGTGCCACCACCACCTCGGGTCGGCCTCGCCACCAACCGCTGCCGCTCGTTCTCACCTCCTGTCGCCAAGTCCCGGTGCCACCGGTAGGCCACTATCCTCATCTAGGCTAGATCCCTTGCTCCTCCTCACCTCCAGATGTGTCGTCGTCCACCCCGCTTGACCCTCTTCTAGGATGTCCTCACAACATCGCACCTCTGCTTCGGCCAGCGCACTCCCCTTCCCGTCTCTAGAACATCGAGCATCGCCAACGCCTCCTCGAGATCCTCCTCTCCAAGCTCCTCCATGCCTCATCTCATCCCCAACATCTCGGTTTTGGCGGTGCATGTCCAAGGACTTCCTATTGTACTGCTGCCTTCGGCCAGACGTGCATGCGTGGCCTGCCCTTTGGTCTCCTCTTGTTAACTCTCTGGGTTTTGTTGCTTCATGTTGTTCTTATGGAGGTGTGGTAGATGTCACAGGGATGTTGCTTTTCCCCGCTGATCTTCCAGTACATGGCGCCCCAACTCGTCGGAGTCCAATCATGTTGCTCCATGTGTTCGCTGCAGTGATCAACCTCCCGTGTAAAACACATCACACACTTTGCCTATCTCTTGTGCCTGGCTCCCATGTTTACTTGTCCCAGCTACTTGTTGTTGGTGGTGTGTTGCGCACCCCGTGTTCGTGAGTATCACAATATCTTTGTCTCCTCTACTATCGATGAAGTGAGGTTGCCAAAGGACCAAGCCCGGCACTTGTAGATGAACACAAGGGATCATGAAGTGGTACCTAAAGACCACTGATGCAATTTCTACTTCATGGAACCTGAGTACGCTGACATGGAACCAAAGGCAATGATGTTGTACTCGAAGATCTTCCACACGAAACCTCAAGAACTCGTTCATGGATTTTGAAGACCCTGATCCTGGAAACCAATCTTGTAGAGCCCCAAGATCCCCGATTCCGAACCCCAATGTGTGACCCATATCTGATACACCTATTCTATAAAATGCTATCTATCTTGATGCGTATTAAAATATTCATTCTTGCATACATATTTTGTCATTTGGGGGTATTATGCCGATCCACCTAATAATTAATTATGGAGTGTTTATGCGGGATAACTTTGACATATTTCAGACTCCACTAAAAATTTGTAGCAAACTCATGCCATGATTTGCGTTGTTAATTCAACATTTAATTTGTGGGGTAGATAAACAACTTGAACCATAATATTTATTCATTGGAATTCCGATTCCGCTTAATAATGCTAAGTTGCATTGCATATTTCCATGTCGTGCATAATATCATGAGCATGCCGAATCTTTTGTCATGTGTTTAAATATTGCACTAGTTGTTCTTTCTAGTGGTTTTCTTCTTCCTGGATAGGACGATGAGTTCATGTGAGATACGACAAGCCTCCAGCTACCCGATATTGTGTCTCAGGCGAGCATTCTCCCTCTTTTACCTATTTTGTATTTATAGTCTCTACTTCCTTCCTTTGTCTATTTCTATCCTTATTGTCCATGCTTTAGTACTGTCAACACCCAGATTTTTAAGTCCAGATGTCAGTTATGCCATACATCGCAATCCGAGGATTACCATTTTTGCGACACATGATAGAATTGGTACCACAGTACATCATCTATTACAAACCATAATAGTCTTGCAAATAGAGGATCACACCATCCAGTCTTAATACAATCAAAGAAGCGGAAAGTAAACGTAGTAGGGGCTCCATCTTCTTGGTCACAAGCAATGCTGACGATGGGAGACGATCCTAGTTATCATAGACCTCCTGTTATCCATCTTCCGGGTAGTCTTCCTCGTAGTCTGGCCATGGGAATAGCCAGGGACAAAGCCATTAGTACTCTTTAAGTACTCACAAACTATCACTAAGACAAGTAAGGTAATACTAGTAGGAATCCTAAGCTCTAGTCTTATTTGCAATAAGCCAATTTTAGTTCATAAGTACTTCATGTTAAGCCTATTTTAGTTCTCTAGATTACTTAAGTGGGAACCTAGTTTTCATGTCCACAACTCCGTTGTGGTCAAGTCAAAGTCATCTTTCAAGTCACAATTCATTTGGAAAACATCTGACAACGGAATAGTATGGCCACTCCAACTGTCCATAACCGCGGACACAGCTATTTGAATAGTTTGACACTCTACAGAGGTGGTACACTTTCACCACAAAATTCGATACATCCGTCAGGGATTACCCCAAATCATCATACTTGGTATGCGGATAATCAATCCTAACCTTTCAGTTACACACCCTAGTATAGGCATCTCCCCTATGAGCTTGGCCTCCGAGCCATGGCCAACTACCATCCCGGGAACTACATAGGTGGACATTCACACTCACGAGGTAGCCTCAGATCAATCCCTTTCCGCGTGGGAACCCATACTGAGACATATAAACTTCCAGTTAAGCCCTACCCAACTCAGGTATTCTGGTTGTACGGTAAAATTGGAATGGTATCGCATCCCAACCCAACCATCAGTTTTTATCAAAGTCAAGCATATGTTTCATTCAGTTTCATCATCAAACCATTGTGTTTCATAACACATGTCAAAATATTTCAATAGAATGAATCATCATTCCAAGGTTTTCATAATCATTTTCACCAAGTGTTCCCATCTAAAGTGATCAAGTTTAGTTTAGCCCTAGCCACTAGTATTGAGTGTATCACTATTGAGGGGTGATAATCAAGTATAAGTATCCAAGGCTAGTTCTATTATCTTGATGGTATCCATCCTATTTTCCACTAATCACAATTTATTAACTAGGTAAGAAACATTAGTAAAGGGAAAAGTAAAGCTTGGAATAAAACTAGGAATTGGTAAAGTTGCATCTCAAAAGTTTGCATAGGTTAACTGCATAAGTCAGCTGGCATAGCTAAGCTTGAATGGATAGCTTGCATAGTGGGCTTGCCTTGAGTAGTGCAGCTGTGGAAGTTATCTTCCTCTTCTTCGAAGTATTCCTCCTCGCCGTACCCCGGGTCGGTACTAGCGTCTATAAATACATTCAATGTACACAATCACCAAAAAATACTTAACTACTTCTATTCAGCACACATGAACTTACAATAGATGATCTAGCATCATCTCAAGCATCACATGAAATATTTACACCTTCTTATTTATCTTATTTTGGAAAAGTAATTTCTACTCATTGAAAGTACTTAAGATTTAATATCCTCTAATTAGAATATGGGATCATGTTGACACATGTCATCACCACATATTCCAATACTTGAGAGTGTGATTTAAAATAGTGGTCACATATTACATGTTTTAATATTGCTATTTAACAATATTAAAGTGACTAGAAATGCCTATATAGCATTCTTTTAATACTAGTCCATGATTAATGGTTGTAAAATTAAATCTTTTTACATATTCATATAGAGCATGGCAAATGTGATTTTTGAGAGTTGGAATCAACTCAAAAGCATTTATGGTTGATTTCATAAAAATGTTTGAAGTTGTGAAAGTCTTTGTCTTGTTATTTTTACTATAGGTGATCTATAATTTCAAATGGTTTGAATCCAATGGGAGTGATTAGATATTTTTAATACCTTTCTAACATAATTTGAATCATGCAATTTGGTTTAGTACATCTCTTTGAATTGAATTTTCAATGCAGCTACAGAACTGGGTTTTGAATTAAGTAGAAAAAATTAAGTTTGAAACACTAGGCTACACGCGGGAAAAGAAATGGGCCGGCCCAACTGCACAGCGCGTGCGCAGCAGGCTACTGACAGGCTGGTCCCACGCGTCAGCGGTTCTATCTCACTGAAACGGTATCAGCTAATATCAGCCCTATGATTAGAACGAGGTCAACGGTCCTAGTTCATCGTCTATGTCATAGAGGGCGCGCGAGATTCTAAACCTAGCAGCACGGTGGGAGTCATCGGGGGCTTACCAGGGCTCCAGCTAGGTCCGGCTATGGGGGCGAATGGGCTGGTAGACGACGGCGAGTCGATTGTCAGTCGTGGCGTCTCCTAGCGTGGCTCCAATCGATGGCGCCCTTCCTTCATTGCAGCGACGGGCTCCGGCCAAATTCCAGCGGGGTGCTGCTCGCCTTGCTCTGGGGAAGGGTCTGGGGTGTTTCTGAGAGAGAGGGGAGTGAGATGGTGTGCCGTTTGAGGCTGGGGAAGGGTCCTATTTATACACCGGCGATGGAGGCAGTGCGACATGGCTCGGGCTGACCGGCGATGCTGCTACAGGTTGCTATAGGAATAGCGGATGGCATAGGTCGACACGGTGGACTGCGGCGATCGTCACGCGCATAGTGGTGCGGCAAGGGGTGGTCTTAAACAGTCGGGAGAGGTCCATGCTCTGTGCGGGTACCGACGTGTTCGTCATCGCGTACGGTGGTCACGTGTAACATCCCAAAACTTTAATCAAGGTTAATCAAGTTCAAATCACCCAATTTAGGGTTAACAAAAACTTTTAGTATTAAAAACAATTATGAATGCATGTGTGTTGCATTAATATAGAATTGTTTGAAAATGCCATGTTTGTTTGTTCTAATGGTTGTAAAATGATTCAAATATGAATGCCACATCATCTAGATCATTCAAAAACAAAATCCAAAGAAAAAGAAATCAAATAAGAATAAAAAGACCAAATGGTCACTTTGGCCATTTTAACCCACTAGGTCACTTTAGGTGTTCCTAGAAGTAAATTTCAAACAGAAACATTCTCAACTCTTTTCACCCCTTGCTAGTACAAGTAAAGATGTACCAAGGCCCACTTTGAAATCTTACTAAAACATTTAACCACTAATTTTAAATGGCATTTGAAAATTTAATTCATGACATATGTATAGATCCCACCTTTTCAAAAACCACTCAAATGAACTCCACTTAACCATCCCAAGCAACCACAGTCTACCAAGCATAAGATCAAAGCACCCACCAAAAATCTTCTAAAAATTCAAATAAAAGTCTCTTGCGGCCATTGTGTCGAACACTTAATGAGCACTGAACTAACTGCCTAACTATTACTTCTTTTAGAGCAGTGATCCAATGTCACTAAGGCCTAAATCCTCTCCCATTGTCTCCCCCAGTGCCAGCCATGCCATCAAGGGGCTACCCCTTAGCCATTTGCAGTAGTGTCGCGCCACCTGAGTGCCATGCTCACCGGTCGAGCATGGGCAGCTGCTAGCCGACCGACCATTTCCCTCTCGCCGTGTCTAGGATGTAGGCTAGACCACACTACCGCCCCTGTCCTTTCCCCAAGCCCAGCCAAGCACTGGACCACCGCATAACGCCCGCGCTCTCCGCCTATGCACCATGCACGGACCGCGCTAGTGCGCCGCCCCCGACAGCCTCGCACAGACCCCACCTTACCCTTAGCTCGCACGCGCGCACCAGCCTTAACACCAGCATGCCCCCAGACATCCCCGCTCACCCCCGTTTGACCCGCGGCCACCACACGCCGCGTCAAACGCCGCCTCTGCCGCGTAGAGCACGAGCCACGCCCGACCAATTGCCACCACCCCTAGCAGCACCATTACGCCTTAGAGGACCTCTAGGAGACCGTGCATCAATCGCCGCATGCAGCCACGCCCCTAGCAGCCTGTAGCCATGTCTCCACCGTCGCCTGGCCACGCCGCTCGGTCTCTCCATCGAGCCTATCAAAGGAGGCCTCCCCTAGCCTCATTCTGCACACCACTCACCTCCCCTCTCGCCACTGACCATCCCACACTTCTCCCTGGAGCCGTTCGAGCCCTCAGCCGCCAGAATTGTGCCGGAGCTCGCCGCAGCAGAGGAGAAAGGGGGCTGTCGATTGCGACCACCCCAGGAGCCGCCGCGACCACGCCTGAGACCGCCATCGTCCACCAGTTCGATCGCCCCCATCGCCATGTTAGCTAGAGCCCTGGTAAGCCCCCAATCGACCCCCCACCGAGCCAGTAGGGTTCATTCTCGCCGGCGACCTGTTCGTCGTCGACGATGAACCACGGCCGTCGATTTCTATTCTAATTGCACGGCTGATATCGCCCCGTACCGCTTCGCGTTAGATGCACCACTGACATGCGGGACCCCCTTGTCTGTTGCCCTCTGCGCTGCGGAGGGTCACTGGGCCGGCCCGTTTAGTTTCCCGTGCTGGCCCTAAAATTCAAATAGAGGTTTTTCTAATTAGACTTAAACTAGATTCTGTCCACTAGTTTAAAAATCATTTCAGAGAGGTCCACTTAACCAAAATGCATGATTCAAATTTTGTTAGAAAGATAATTCAAATATCTATCCAAGCCTGTTGGATTTAAATCAATTGGAGTTATATATCACATATAGTAAAAATAACAAAACAGAGACTTTTCTACATTCAAACATTTTTCAAAAATCAACCGTAATAGCTTTTGAGTTGATTGCAACTCTCAAAAATCACATTTGACAATACCTATCTGAATATGTAATAATATTTAGGTTTTCAATGCAGTGACTTTGGACTAGTACCAAAATAATGGTATATAGGCATTTCTAGTCACTTTAAATCATTTAAATATTAATCTTAAACTTTATAAAATGTGACCCAACCTTTAAATAACATTAGCATGTATTAGAATATGTGGTGATGACATGTGTCTACATGATACCATATTTTAATTGGGGAATATTAAATCTTAATTAATTTCAATGAGTAGAAATTACTTTTCTCAAATAAAATAAATGAAACTGGTTCTTTAAATCTTGTGATAATTGTGATGATACTAGATCATCAAGTGTGTGCCTTAGTGTGCTAAATAGACTAGTTAAGTCTTGTTTGGGGATTGTGTATCCCGTATGTATCTATAGACGATAGTATCGACCAAGTCTACGAGGAGGAGGAGTTCTACCCCAAAGAAGACGAGGAGAATTTCAACCACTGCACCAATCAAGGCAAGCCATCACTACTAAGGAAGTTAGCCCCTTGCAAGCTAACACTTGCAAGCTATTGTTGGCAAGATAGAATTATACAAGATAACCTAAGCAAGATGCATTAGGCATGCTTTGGTTATACCTTTTGATTTATACCAATCCCAAGTTTTACTTCAAGTTTTACCTTTTGCTTTACCAAAGTTTCTTTACTTTTAGTAATGCTTTGTGAGATTTTATAAAGTAGTATAGATAGCATAAAGAGTATAAAACTTGGCCTATACTAGATGTCATTCTATGGCATGAGATTGAGATTAGCATCCCACCTTAGTGAACACTCTTAACTTAGTAGCTAGTGATAAGCATAAAACTTGATCACTTTAGATGGGAATACTTGGTGAAAATGATTATGAAAACCTTGGAATGATGAGTCATTCTATTGAGATGTTTTGACATGTGTTGAGAAACACAAATGGTTTATGATGATGAAAATGTTGAGGCATGAGCCTTAGCCCTTTATAAAAACTGATGGTTGGGTTCGGATGCGATACCATTCCAATTTTACCGTACAACCACAATACCTGAATTGGGTAAGGCTTAGCCAGAAGTTTATATGCATTAGTATGAGTTCCCTCGTGGGAGAGGTTTGAGCTGAGGCTACCTCTTGATGATGTCCATCTATGCAGTGCCCAGGATGGCAGATGGCCATGGCTGGGAGGCCAAGCTCATAGGAGAGGTGCTTATACTAGAGTGTGTAAAGGAAAGGTTATGTTTGATTATCCGCATACTAAGTATGATGATTCAGGGTTATCTCGGATGGATGTATCGAATTTTGTGGTGAAAGTGTACCACCTCTACAGAGTGTCAAACTATTCGAATAGCCGCGTCCGCGGTCATGGACAGTTGGAGTGGCCATACTGTTCCGTCGTCAGATGTTTTAAAAATGAGTTATGAAATGAATTGTGATATGACTTGACCACAATAGGGTTGTGACTATGAAAACTAAGTTCCCACTTAGGTGATTTAGAACTTTATTTTATCTTTCTTTGTTTCTGAACTCAGCTTAGGTTTCAAACTTAACCATGCAAATAACCTTAGAGTTTAGCATTCCTACTAGAACTACCTTACTTGTTAGTGATAGTTTGAGAGTACTTAAAGAGTACTCATGGCTTTGTCCCTGCCTATTCCCATGGCTAGACTATGAGGAGGACTATCCGGAAGAAGGATAGCAGGACATCTATGACAACTAGGATGATCTCCTATCGTCAGCATTGCCTGTGACACTGAAGATGGAACCCACCACTACACTTATTATTCCGCTACTTGTTTGTATTAAGACTGGATCATGAGATCCTTTATTTGTGTAAGACCCTATTTTATGGTTTGTAATGGATGATGTACTGTGATATCCAATCTGTTATGTCTCGCAAAAATGGTAATCCTAGGATTGCGATGTATGGCATAACAGGCATCTGGGATTAAAAATACGGGTATTGACATCACGGGGCGCACGTCAGCGAATGATCATGTCTGCTAGGTTGCTGGTGACGCGGTGAGTGCAGGTACAAGCGGAGAGGGCGAGGCGCGGCGTGGCTGCACGAGGCTGCTGTGGTGCTCTAGCATGCGCTCGGCATGGCAGAGACATAAATGGACGCGGTGATCCTGGCTTCTCCATTGCTCGCCGTTGGTCAAGGGGTGGACAGAGAGGGGCAGTGAGGTCACGACTAACGTCTAGGCATCATGGGCAAGGGCGGCGCGGTCTGTGGCTTCGTGTCCATGGTCGGCCGGCATGGACATGCTTGGGTATGACATGGCACTGGCGCAGGGGGTGAGTGAGGGGTGCCAGCTGCACGGGCTAGTACTCGGGATGGTCGTGGGTTAGTTATTGGGTTGATTGCAGTACAAAAATGAGCACAAGATTGATTGAAACAGTAGATAGTGGTTGAACTTATACTCTGTCTGCTAAGTGCTCGACAAAATGGTCACATGAGCTAAACCTTTGAGTTTTCAAATGATTTTTGGTGAGTGCGCTGGTCACATGCTTAGTAGTCTCTGGTTGCTAGGATTTGTCAAGTGGTGTTGGTTTGAGTGGTTTTTGCAAAAAGTGCTATCGAGTTACCTACGCTTGATTCAATTTTGAATTGCCTCTCAAATCGATATGAAATTAGCTTGTGTTCATTTTCACTTGGTCTAGCAAGGGGTGAAAAGAAGTAGAATTGTTTCTGTTGGGAATCTTTTACTAGAGATGCCCAAAGTAGGCTAGTGGTTAACTTTGGCTAAAATGACCAATTGGTCATTTATACTTATAACTTGATTTTCTTTTGATTTGTTTCTGTTTCAAGATGACCTAGATGATCTTGTTTTCATCTTTAAGCTAATCCTTATCATTGATAGTAATCAAACATGGCATACCAAGTATTCATGCATTAATAATAAACAAACATGAATTCATATGGGTTTAATAATAAAAGTTTTTGTTAACCCTAAACTTGGGTGATTAGAACTTGATAATCTTGTTTAGCATTTTTAGGTGTTATAAACCTTCCCTCCTTAAATAGAATCTCGTCCCGAGATTTAGGAAAAACTAGGAACTAAAGAGATTTGGAAACTCTGTCCTAATATAATCTTCTCGCTCCCAATTAGCTTCTTTTTGGTATGGTTACTCCACTGGATTTTGAGAAACTTGATACTCCTGGTCCTGGTGGTTCTGAATGCTTCTTCCAAAATACGGATGGGTACTTCACGATAGGTTAAATCCTTGTTGATATCTATGGCTCTGTGGTTGATGTTCTTGAAAACTTTGGTCTTCTCCGGCACTTCTAGGCATTTGCGAAGTAACAAGATATGGAACACATTATGCACGGCTGGCATCTCCTCGAGCAGTTCCATTTGATATGATACTTCTCCACGACAATTTAAGATTTTGAAGGGTCCAATATATCTTGGGGCAAGCTTCCCTTTCAGTTGAAATGTTGCATTCCTTTCAAGGGTGATACTTTGAGATACACAAAATCTCCGATATTGAAGGTCAGGTCTCGACGTATTTTGTTAGCATAACTCTTCTATCTGGATTGAGCGGTCTTGAGGTGTTCACAGATCTTGTGAACCTTCTCTTCGGCTTCTCGTAGTATGTCTAGTCCGAAAATCTGACTCTCTCCTACTTGCGACCAATTCAAGGGGGTACGACACTTCCTTCCATACAAAAACTCAAATGGGGCCATTTGCAAGCTGGCTTGATAACTATTGTTGTATGATATTTCCTCGAAAGGCAGACAATCTTCCCATTTAGATCCATATTCTAACACACAGGCTCTCAGCATATCTTCTAAGATCTGGTTTACTCATTCCGTTTGTCCGTCGGTTTGCGGGTGATAAGCTATGCTGAAGTTCAGTTTGGTTCCTAATCCTTCTTGGACTTTCTTCTAGAATCTTGAAATGAACTGGGCGCCTCTATCTGACACAATGGTCTTGGGGGTTCTGTGCAGATCGACTATTCTAGCAATATACAACTCGGCTAGCTTCGAGCTTTGGTATGTGATCTTGACGGGTATGAAATGGGCTACCTTGGACAGTCTATCTACTATGACCCAAATAGAGTCATTTCCCCTACTAGATGTAGGCAGACCGGTGATAAAATCCATTCCAATAGAATCCCATTTCCATTCTGGAATCTGTAATGGTTGCAAAAGTCCCGCGGGTCGCTGATGTTCCCCTTTGACTCTCTGACAGATATCACACTTGGCGATGTAGCTTCCGACTTCTCTCTTCATTTTGTGCCACCAAAATTGCTCCTTCAAATCCTGATACATCTTTGTTCCTCCTAGGTGAATAGAATAAAGGGTATCATGGGCTTCCTGCATAATGACTTGTTTCAACTCTGAATCTGCTGGCACACAGATACGTCCTTTATACCACAGAACTCCTTCTTCATCTTCCGTGAATCCAGGTACCTTCCATGTACCGATATGATGCTTAATTCCATCAATACAGGAATTTCCTTTCTAGGCTTCCTTTATCTGACTGATCAAAGTGGGTTGAAGTTTGATACTAGCTAGAAATCCTTTGCTAACCAGCTCCACTCTAAAAATTTCCATCTCCTCATGCATACTTGGCTGAGCTTCCTTAATCATGGTGTTCAATCTACACGGCAATCTAATAAGAGCATCCGCTACCACCTTGGCCTTGTCGGGTTGGTAGTGAATATCAAGGTCATAATCCTTGATTAACTCTATCCATCTCCTTTGCCTCATATTCAGCTCCTTTTGGGTAAAAATATACTTCAAACTCTTGTGATCCGAATAAATCTCACAGCGGTTACCCATGAGGTAATGACACCATATCTTCAAGGCTAAAACTACGGCTCCCAATTCTAAGTCATGGGTAGGGTAGTTCTGTTCATGTTTTTTCAGTTGTCTGGACATATAGGATATGACTTCGCCCTCTTGCATCAACACACACCCGAGACCAATCTTGGATGCATCACAATATACATCAAATGGCTTCTTGATATCCGCATGATCAAAATTGGGTCTGAAATCAATCTCTTCTTGAGATCCTGAAAACTTGCTTCACATTTATCCGTCCATTCAAACTTCTTATCTTTCTTAGACAGCTGATTCATCGGCCTTGCGATACTTTAAAATCCTGCAACAAACTTGTGGTAATATCCCGCTAATCCAAGAAATGCGCGGACTTCGGTTTGAGTGGTTGGGGCCTTCCATTCTTCAACATCCTTGATCTTGGCAGGATCGATGGCAACTCCTCCTGCCGACAAGATATGGCCTAGGAATCCTACCTCCTTTAACCAGAACTCACATTTTCTAAACTTGGCATACAACTGATGCTCCCTAAGGGTTTCAAGGGTGGTTCTTAGGTGATGTTCATGGTCCTCTTCCCACTTGGAGTAGATCAGAATGTCATCGATAAAAACAACAACAAACTTATCCAAGAAGTCCATAAAAATATTATTCATGAGGTTCATGAACTAAGTGGGGGCATTTGTTAATACAAATGACATGACATTGTACTCATACAATCCACATCTGGTGGTGAAGGAAGTCTTTGGAATATCCGTTGCACGGATCTTCAATTGATGATAACCAGTTCTAAGATAAATCCTAGAAAACACTCTGGCACCAGTCAACTGATCAAACAGGTCTTCTATCTTTGGTAGTGTGTACTTGTTATTGATGGTGATGTCATTCAGCTTCCGATAATCCGTACACAAGCGGTTGGCACCACCTTTCTTATCCACAAACAAAACAGGTGATCTCCATGGCGATACACTTGGTTGGATCGGACCTTTACCCAACATGTCATCAAGTTGCTTCTTGAGCTCCACTTGTTCAGATGGGTTCATACTATAGGGTCTCTGAGCTATGGGTCCAGTTCCAAGAACTAGTTCAATGATAAACTCGATATCCCGATCTGGGGGCATACCGAATAATTCATCTGGGAACACATCAGGGTATTCACAGACTACTTGGACTTGGTCGATGGTGGATTGAGCTAAACTCTTGTTGCATTTGAATTGACAAGGCAGTGTCTCAGATACATGCTCTACTGATACTCCAGTGCTACTGGTCATGGTTATGGCTTTCTTGGCATAGTCGATTAATCCTTGATGTTTCGACATCCAATCCATTCCTAGTACTACTTCCAAACCTGTTGTTCCAAGTACTATTAGATTGGCATAAAAATCAATCCCATGTATCCTGATAGGTACAACCTTGCAAATTTTTCTAGCTTTGGTGGTTGAACCAGGTATTTGAACTATCATAACATGCTTCAAATTTGTGGGTTGAATCTTACTAGTGCATGCAAATTCTTCTATAACAAATGAGTGTGATGCTCTAGAATCAAACAACACTCTTGCAAGAACTGAGTTAACAGAAAACATACGCAGCATGACATCTAGCGCTTCCTGGGCTTCTTCAGCATTCATGTGGAACATACGGTCGGTACGGTTGTGCGGGTTTCCTGGGGCAAACCTCTTTCCAGGCTAGACACGACGCTGTTGCTGGGCAGGTGCAGTAACATTGATGGCTGCAGCAAGCTTCTTGGGGCACTTGTTGGAGTAGTGACCTGTGACTCCACATTCAAAGCAAGTGATCATTGACTTGTCCTTCCCGGCAATAGGCACATCATTGCTTCTAGTCCTTGGGGCAGTATTGCTGTTGTTGTTGTTGTTGCTGTTGTTGTTGTTGTTGTTGTTGTTGTTGGACCTTGGTGGTGCACGATTGAAGTTATTGGGGTTTCCGGTGTTGTTGTTGTTGTGGTGGCCTCCGGGCCTCGGGTTTCCCCTTCCATGGTTGGGATAGTTCGAACGGTACATAGGGAGTCTGTGATTCCTGGGTACGTATCCTACAGACGGGTTAGGGCGGTACTTCGGAGTATGGTGGGGTCCTGGTTGGTGCATCATACGGCGTTTAGGTTCTCACTGGCTTGGTTGATCTTTCCTTCCATCTGAATGGCGGAATCCACTAAAGCTTCAAGGTCGTCAAAGGGAATGTTGACTAACACAGTCTGCATCTCATCATGTAGACCATTCAGTAATCTCTCCTTCTTCTTGGCTTTAGTGTTAATTTCATCAGGGGCATATCTAGCCAGAGACAGGAATCTGTCAAGGTACTCTACCACGATCATCCTTCCTTGTTTCAAATCCCAGAATTCATCCCTCATTCTCTTGATCAAACCTGGGGGCACGTGAGTCCTGCTGAACTTGAGCTTGAACTCCTCCCAAAGCATCATATGTCCTCCATTCATGGTACGGGTGCTATTCCACCACAATCTGGCATAACCAAACAGATAGTGGGTGGCAAACAGTACCTTCTCATTGGCATCAACTCATGCGACTTCTAAATTGTTTTCCATGGTTTGTAGCCAATCATCAATATCTAAGGGCTCTTCTGACTTGCTAAACATAGGCGGATTGGTGTTTTGGAAGTTCTTGAGTTTGGATCCATGATGATCTTGGTTTCCGTGGCCTTGGTTATTTTGAGCCATCTAGGATATCTATTGCAGAGTGGCTAAGTTGGCTACACGTTCAGCTCTACCGGCTTCACGGTCTGAAACTAACATTTGTAGAATCTGCAACATTAGTTCCTGAGATGAGCTGCTCCCACCGGGGTTTCCATGAGTCATCTGAAGATTAATATAGATAATGAGACAAGAGGGAAGTTTCTATGGTTTTAGGGGTATGTTTCAAAAAGCTTTTAAACTTTGAGGAGTACCAAGGTTTGACAACTAACAACTCCATTTCATTCATTCATTCATAGCACACAATACAAACACAGACCACAAAGACTAAATAGATGGTTTTAAGAACCATTCTGGCAAGCTACGATACAATGGGACCGGATACAACTCACACCTACGATAGTGCTCGGGTGCGACTACTAGTCATCAGAACTGCCAGGCTCCTCGTCATCAATGAAGTCGGCATCATCCTCGTTAGTGTGGAATTCTGTGGCGACATCCTCCAGGTAGTCATCATCATCACAAAGGTAAGAGTAGGGATCCCCACGGATGTCTTCACCTTCGTCTTCCTCCCTTTCTTCAAGATGGATCTTCTGATCATGGATGATCTCCTCAAGAGTGTCCACCTTCTGGCGAAGACAAGCGATGATGCGATCCTTTTTTTCATGCTGGCGACGAAGTGAATTGCACTCCCTAGCAAGCATGGCGAGGGTATGGTCCTTCTCGACTGCAATAGCGTGCTTCTGGTTGGCGTATGCTCGAGCGTTGTCCAGCTCCTTCTGAGTCTCATGCAGCATGAAATCTAGATGATCCAGATGGTGCTTCAGTTCCGGATGTGATGGCAGGGTCAAGGGCTGTCCCATCGAGTCAAGTCTGGCATAGTGGGTGACAAGGGTTTAACTTATCAATGACCATTGTTATGAACTTAGGTTCAAGGAATTGGGGTGCGCTGGAAGTCTCGATCGGCTAGCAAACAAGCACACAGGGACGCAAGGTTTACCCAGGTTCAGGCCTCATAGAGGACCCTACTCCTGCTTGTCTGCTCTTGATTGATGATGATCCGAAGGATTACAATGTCGCCAATTGCGGTACATGAGCAGATTGGATCTGGCGTATGTGTATGCTATGAGTGTTGTCTAGATCTATTGTGGCGTATGGGAGATCGTAGATCTGTCTATTGGGGAGTCACGATTGCCTTCTCGTTGGAACCTCCTAGCCTTTATATATGGGGAGACTAGGTCTCAGGTACCAATACGAGTTGGTTACAAGTTGCATTCAAACTCTAGTTATTGAGATTTCCTTGTCTTGTGTGTTTGGGAGTCCGTGTCCATATGGGCTTCACATCAGTCGAACCGTCATGGGCGTCATGGACCTAGGCAAGTCGTCGAGTGGGCCTTTGGTCGAGCCGCACCAGGTACGCTGTAGTTGAGTGCCTATTGGGTATACCCCTGTCAGTAGCCCCCGAGTGTCCATGCGAATCGTAGATTTGGATGGAGACTTAGAAGTCTTGATCTTTGCATTAGGATGTCGGAGTCAACAATTGTGTCGAGTGCGAAGCACTCACCCGGAAGTTCATCGGGTCAGTCGAACTTATAGTAGTTCATAGGGATGATGGTAAATGTGCCTGGTGCGCTCGACGGATCGGGACCAGTTAATTGCTCCAGGGAAAAAACAACGCTACCTACTCAAACTCGAGTCCCTAGACTTGAATTCAGAAATTGCTGGCGTAGTTTGACTCAGGCCGTGGAGGTCTTATAGAGTCAAATCCCAGTGTGTAAATGTGAGCACTCGACGCGTCCGTCAAGGCTTATTCATCGTACCTGTAGGTACAGATTATTTCTGGTAGAGCGCAACAGATGCGTTGCTAGGCCTTATTCAGGTCTTATCTTCACGTTGTAAGCACGACATCCGAATTTTGTCATCACGGAGATGATTCCGGTAACCCAGGAGACGTAGTCTCTTTGCAGGGAAATATGAGGCGGACTCGCCGAAGCTTTCGAGTGTGGATGTTATCGACACATAGTACGATGTACAAGAATAAATAATCATAGGGTACGCGACCAGCGCTTCCTATGGGAGTAGCCCTCGAGTGCCTATTCGAGTCGCAAACTCGAGTGGCGACTAAAAACATTTTGCGACTGCTGTCGTCTTTTGTTGCTTGTTTTAGTCAACTGTGCTTTCAGCGCTCCCTATGGGAGTAACCCGTATTCCATAATCGAATCGTAGATTCGAGTGAAGGGTTTTCATGATGCTTGGATATCTTCACAAATTTCTTTGGGTGCGTAGCCAGCATTCCCTATGGGAGTATCCCCGAGTTCTTAGTCGAATCGTGGATTCGAGTGAGGATTCAGAGCGTATCACTCGAGAATCTTGTATATGCGCGACCAGCGCTCCAGTTTGGAGTAGCCCCTGAGTGTCTGGCAGAGTCATAGACTCGGGCTGAGACTCGAGTTTTGTATCTTGCAGTCGTAGTTGAAAATCATGCGAGGAGAAACCACTAACCCGGAAGTGCATCGAGTCAGCGTCTCCCACATAAGGAGCTTGAATCGATGATGTAGTTGGAGTCGACAAAGTCACTTCTGTTGGGTGCGTCGCTAGCACCGCGTCTTTGTAGCATCTAGCGATGCAACCATTCGGGGAGGAACTCGACTTGGGTCTTGAGTGTATGGCGTAGCCAGTTGTTTTTTCGACTCCTGTTGGAGGACCCGATAGAGTATCTCGTTGCAGTCGATATCCTTGGAAGCTGTAGAAAACATTAAGAATCATGAAGTACTTGTATCTTGTAAAGAATATTTGCCTGTTGGCTTGTAAAGTAAAATTATGGTGCCAATCGAGTCGACACTTTCGCATTGTATGCTAGGCCTTTTCGTTAGCCTGATTACCCTTAGTCTCAGTACCTTGCTGAGGCACTCAGAGTTCAAGTATTCGACGATCAGGCAGAATCAGCTACTCGGGCTGTCGCGTATGAGGTGCTCGAGTGCGTGTAATTGATGGCACATTAGGTTACTCGAAGAGGACGCAACCCCCGAGTGTTTCAAGTGCGATTAAAATAAGAAAGAAATCATCTCTAAGTAGAGAACTTAGCTTTATGGGTAGTTGTCGTGGACAGAATCGATGCGGTCGTAGACGTAATCGACACGACAGCGGGTCGCATGGTGGAGTCGAAGATTGTAGCGGGTCGCCACACTCGATGGTGGCAATGGGTTGCCACAATCAAAAGAGGCAGCGTGTCGCCGGGGTCGAAGACCGAAGCGGGTCGCTGGAGCCGAAGACCGCAGTGGGTCGCTGATGCCGAGGGAGCCCCCGAGTCGCTAGAGCCAAAGATTGCAGCGGGTCGCCGCAGCCGAAGGCGGCAATGAAGCTCTCGGTGGAGTCGAAGACCATGGCGGGTGGCCGGAAACGAACATCATAGCGGGTTACGTGGCCAGAGAAGAAAGATCCCTCGAGTTGCTGGAGCCAAAGACCGCAACAAGTCGCCGTAATCGAATATCATAGTTGGTCACAAAGGCCGAGGGATCCCCCGAGTCGCCGGAGCCGAAGACCGCATCGGGTCTCGTGGCAGAGTCGGTGGAGCCCTCGAGTGACGGGTCGCGCGGCGAACGGAGTGGACGCAGCGGACGTGTAGTCGAGGTCAATGTAGTCGTGTTACAATCGGAGTTACATGGCAGATAGGGTTGATGCGGTGGAGTCGGAGTTGTCGCGGCGAAGACGAGTCCGTGATGGCGACAAAATTGTTCTGCAGGGACGACGAAGCCGGTTGTGGCAGAGATGAGCCAATCTGCGGTGGCGAGGCCAACCATGGGGGAGTCGAAATAATATGTCGCGACGTAAATCCAGCTGTTGTAGAGTCAAAAAAATCCATGGCGAAGCTTCCCGTGATGAACGAAATGACCGTCGCAAAGAGGCCAGTGCTTGCGTTTTGTTGGAGGTGATTCGAAGCAAGCAGATGTTTTTGGGCCCTACAACTGATCGCCTCCAGCTAGCTCACTTGGCATGTTTTTAAACGAAAGCAAGATCGCCTCCTGCAATAATAATCCTTGCTGTACATGAATACTACTCCTTAGACGTACATGAATAATACTCTTTGGCTGTTCCTGGGCGTTTAAAAGCAATCGAATTTATCTGGTGTATATACGTAGATGTAAAACCATATCACTTTTTCCTTCTTGGGACTTAGTTCCCTTGAAACTTGAATTCCATCCGAGCACGTCCTTGCCCGGCCTACTTTCTAGCTAGAAATAAGATGACTTGGAGGCAGCCAAATCCTGTTCCGACTCTAATCATTAAACTTTTCGTTCTGCTTGATGTTGATCTTCCGTTGTTTCTACTTAGCAACCCAAGTCAGTTTTGTTTCTGATCGTACATGCAGCAGCATAGATATCAGGAGTTGTTAATTGCTTTTCACCAGGGAGCAGCTGAGTAGCACGTTGTAGTACTCCATGAGGCCTGATCCTAAGTGCAACCAACTTTTCTTCTCGGGACTGATGGAATCGGCCTGATTCTTTTAGCCTCACGGTTGCCTTTGCCGATTTATATGAAAACTGTTTTCTGCTTTGAAGCCGGTGAATTATGGGTGATCCTATCACCCTTGATGACGAGGGATCCCATCCGGAAGACGATTTTAGGCGCTGCTTTTTTCCATGGATGAGTCGTAGACCGCAGGTGCTGGGGCCGTTGAGATCGCAACATCAGCGCCCCCAGTTCCCATAGACGGCGCCAATTGACGAGGGTTTAACTCATAAATGCCCATTGTTATGGACTTAGGTTCGACGAATTGGGGTGCGCTGGAAGTCTTGATCGGCTAGCAAACAAGCACACAGGGATGCGAGGTTTACCTAGGTTCAGGCCTCGTAGAGGACCCTACTCCTGCTTGTCTGCTCTTGATTGATGATGATCCGAAGGATTACAATGTCGCCGATGGCGGTAGATGCGCAGATTGGATCTGGCGTATGTGTATGCTATGGGTGTTGTCTAGATTTATTGTGGCGTATGGGAGATCGTAGATCTGTCTATTGGGGAGTCGCGATTGCCTTCTTGTTGGACCCTCCTAGCCTTTATATATGGGGAGGCTAGGTCTCAATTACCAATACGAGTTGGTTACAAGTTGTATTCAAACCCTAGTTATTGAGATTTCCTTATCTTGTGCGTTTGGGAGTCCGTGTCCATATGGGCTTCATATCAGTCGAACCGTCATGGGCGTCATGGACCTAGGCAAGTCCTTGAGTGGGCCTTTGGTCGAGCCGCACCAGGTACGCTGTAGTTGAGTGCTTATTGGGTAAACCCATGTCAGTGGGCGAAACGGGTGCCAGCGATCTGGTTGATGTTCTGTGCACACAAACGAGCAAGTGCCTCCTGCATAGCTCTAGCGAGCCCATCTAACCAGTTGTTCTCCCTCGAGCTAAACTGGATCTTCTCCGAAAGAGGTGGCTCCATTTTGCCTCTCACATCAGCAACAACCAGCCACTGTAGTTCCCCTCCGGATTGGTCATTGAGTTGTGCTCCGAAGAACTCCGGGTGCGGGAGTCCAAGATACTCAGCGAGCTATCCCAGATCCTTCTGAAAGATGAGCCCCCCTCCATTGCCCAACTGGTAGAACTTGCTATATTTGACCTCCATCTATAAGCAATAAAGATGAGTAAGTTAGTGAGGTGATCTAGTGTGTCAAATTTTATGTAGAATTGCAAGAATTTTGAGAAACAAGTGAACTTTTTTAGAAAGAAGCTCAAGGATAAGAGGGAGAATAAGTTTTTGTAAATACTCACTTCATTTGTTTTGGAAAGTCAGTTTTTCAGGCGTCCATTCTAACTAGGGTATCCTATGGTCAGGATGGCTCTGATACCAACTTGTCAACACCCGGATTTTTAAGTCCAGATGCTTGTTATGCCATACATCGGAATCCCAAGATTACCATTTTTGCAAGACATAACAGAATTGGTACCATAGTACATCATCCATTAAAACCCATAATAGGCTTACAAATAGAGGATCTCATAATCCAGTCTTAATATAATCAAAGCAGTGGAAAGTAAACATAGTAGGGGCTCCATATTCTTGGTCACGGGCAATGATGACGATGGGAGACGATCCTAGTTATCATAGACCTCCTGTTGTCCATCTTCCGGGTAGTCTTCCTTGTAGTTTGTCCATGGGAATAGCCAGTGACAAAGCCATGAGTACTCTTTAAGTACTCGCAAACTATCACTAACACAAGTAAGGTAATACTAGTAGAAATCCTGACCTCTAGTCTTATTTGCAATAAGCCAATTTTAGTTCATAAGTTCTTCATGTTAAGCCTATTTTAGTTCTCTAGATTACTTAAGTGGGAACCTAGTTTTCATGTCCACAACTCCGTTGCGGTCAAATCAAAGTCATCTTTCAAGTCACAAGTCATTTGGAAAACATCTGATAACAGAACAGTATGGCCACTCCAACTGTACATAACCGCGGACACGGCTATTCGAATAGTTTGACACTCTACAGAGGTGGTAAACTTTCACCACAAAATTTGATACATCCGCCAAGGATAACCCTGAATCATCATACATGGTATGCGGATAATCAATGCTAACCTTTCAATTACACAACCTAGTATAGGCACCTCCCCTATGAGTTTGGCCTCCCAGCCATGGCCAACTGCCATCCCGAGAACTAGATAGGTGGATGATGTCTACGCACTTCTATTCTTGTAGACAGTTGTTGGGCCTCCAAGTGCAGAGGTTTGTAGAACAGCAGCAAGTTTCCCTTAAGTGGATCACCCAAGGTTTATCGAACTCAGGGAGGAAGTGGTCAAAGGTATCCCTCTCAAGCAACCCTGAAATCAAGATACAAGAAGTCTCTTGTGTCCCCAACACACCCAATACACTTGTCAGGTGTATAGGTGCACTAGTTCGGCGAAGAGATAGTGAAATACAAGTGGTATGGATAATTATAAGTGGTAACGGTGCTAGAAAAGAGCTTTGATGGCGTGTGGTTGACGTGGGAAGAGACTAAAGGCAATCTGAAATAAAGATGAAAGCAAGCAAACATGTAACAGATCTAATTGCAAACGGTGTTTCAATGCTTAGAAACAAGGCCTAGGGATCATACTTTCACTAGTGAACGCTCTCATATTAATATCTTCTCTTCATGATACTACTCTGAACTACTCTCCGGTTGGACACTCTAATCCATGGTAGGGCTATAACAGCACACCTCAAAGTTCGCTTTCCCCATCTAGATAACCCCACACTATCACCTTGAGTGCTAGATGGTTCCAACAAACACCACAATTTCATAGAGACATCCAACTCCAAATATAACTCATAACAAGTATTTGTAATCTCTAGCCTAAGTGCCACCATGGTGTGCACGTTGTCAATTTTACACACATGGGGAGAGCAGAGATCTATTAAAGCACTTGAGTAGCAAAGTAGATCTACTTGATTACAAAGCTCAAGATCACAATATGATCATGCATAGAGAGAGAGATGAACACATAGCTACCAGTAGAACCCTTATCCTCGAGGAAGAACTACTCCCTCCTCATCATGGGAATCAATAACGGCGATGGAGATGGTGGTGGAGATTGATGGAGATGGCTCCGAGGGCACTTCCCCGTCCCGGCAGGGTGCCGGAACAGAGATTTTATGTCCCCCGAATCTCCCCTTCGGTGGCGGCGGTGCAGCGGAACTTGTCGTGGCTGGAGGCTCTATTTTTTTGGGTTTCTATATTGGAGGCTTCTTATATGCGAAAGGGGAGGCCGAGGGGGTTCCCTAGGCGGCCACACCACCCCCTGGTGCGGGCCAGGCCTGGTCGCATGGCTAGGTGGTGTGGGCGGCCCCTGGCCCCTCTCCGTCTCGTATTCTGGCTCCGTGTCCCCCTCGGTGAAATATTGACTTTGGCTTTTGTCCCGTCCAATTCCGATAATATTCATTTTCTGACTTCCTGGAACCAAAAACAGCAGAAAACAGGCAACTGGCACTGTGGCATCTTGTTAATAGGTTAGTCCAAGAACGTGTATAAAAATACTCCAAAGTGTGGACAAAACATAAGAAAGTAGATATGAACCAAGCATGGAACATCAAAAATTATAGATACGTTTGCAACGTATCAACATCCCCAAGCTTAACTCCTGCTCGTCCTCGAGTAGGTAAGTGATAAAAAGAAAGAATAATTTTTGAGGTGACATGCACCATCATAAACTTGATCAAAGTATTTGTAGAACATTGATAGCTAGGATCATAGTACTTTAACATAGCATGAAAGATATAGTTCTAACAATAAGACATAGCAACTATGTTGTAACATGAAAAGGTACAAACAAAAGATTCATAAATAACATGCTTTGAAAGACGTTGTTTCACATTTAGAAAACATAATGAGAATGGTATTCAGCTTGTCCCTCATAGTGTAGCAAAACATAAATGCATAGGACACCTTCAAAGTTCATAAGGGTGACTAGATACAAATAGTTTAAGAACAAGCAATATGAAAGTTATGCATCAATCAACAAGTCTTGGAACAATGCACATTAAACTAAGAATGGCCACTAAGCTCTCTCAATAGGTGCATAAAGATAGAAGATGGAGACTCAACATAAAAGTAAAAGAAAGTCCTTCATAGAAGGAAGCAGGGATTCAAGTTTCATAAAGAGCTTCCAAAAATTATGGTACTTATTAGCTTTCAGCTCTCATTACCCCTATCATAAGCATCTTGAAGTGATTAAGGTTAAAGTGAACAAACTATGGAGTATATGCTTGACAAAGTATAAGTTGGAAATCTCATGTCCCTTGAATACGAGGGTCGCTCCTCATGCTACTCAAGTTTAGTTACCGGTAAGTTCTTGTCATAGTAAGTACATGTGTGTCATAGAGAACCGCCAACAGGGTACCCCTTGCCCGATGATATGGAAGAATCCCCATATCAAAATGACAAGGCAAGCAGACAATGAGCATCTCAGCAATCTTCTTATTTACCATGGGAAATGGTGCTTTTTCTCTCTTTCCTCTTTTCTCATCTTTTTTTTTTGTTTTTCTCTTTTTCTCAATCTCTATCTCTTTTTTTATAAGAAGAATTCTTCATAGATTGCTCATTATGGTTAAGATGCAGGTTTCCACCATGATTAGGCATGGATTAGACCGGCGGCCCGGGCGTCTTTATAACACACATACATAACTCCATGGACTTACAAGCTCCCCTTTCATTTCACACTAACGACATCCATAGACAAAAGAGCATGATATCAACTAGGTAAAATGTACAAGTGTAATGTTGAAAGAGTTCCCCATGACAGCATGGTTCTACTAATCCACAACATATAAGTGCAAGCATATGCAACATAGACGACACAATGGTTCAAGTTTATTAGGGGCAAGAAAAGTAAAGTGTGCCATCAAGTTCGTGAGAGCTTTAATCACTAGTTTTCTCATAACAAGTTTAATTAGGAAGGTAGATAAAAACATGAATATACTTGGAATAGCAAATGCTAGTAGGTAGGCATGGTGGAATCTTTGGAATAACTTGGTTTTATTTGGAGTTAGATGCATGAGTGGAACTCACACTTGGTTATGGAGGCTAGCAAAAGACTGGGAGCGACCAACTAAGAGAGCAATAATGGCCATAATCATGCAAAGTGACAAAACATCATTAATTAAAGTATAAATTGATATTACAAGTCGAAAACTAAAGTATCATAAAGGCTATGGTGACTTGGGATAGTCTTAACATGGTGTGAGCATGTGCCAAGTCAACCCAAATAAAACATCAAAAGAGAATACCACAATATTATGCTTTAATATGCTAAAACAACGCATGATTCTTTCAAGACACATTAAGCAATCTCAATTGTTTGTAACATATCATGCTACAGAAAAAATCACTAAGCATAAAGCAAAAACAATATCAAGCATGACATGACAAAGCATAGGCCACAGTCAAAAACAAACTCCTTTTACCACTTAAGCATGAACTTTTCCTACTCTTTTCCAATCCAAACCAACCTATTTGAAAACTAATGTATGAAAGAGGGGGGTCCAACCAATTTATTCAAGCAAACTAAGAAAATGAAGCAAACGAAAACTAAAAAAAATGAAGACGCTCCAAGAACAACACAACAGTGCATGAAACAATAAAAACAAAGTGTCTAGAAAGACCTGAGATTTTTACTGATGAAGAAGGGGATGCCTTGGGCATCCCCAAGCTTTGATGCTTGTACCTCTTGAATATTTTTTGGGGTGACACGGGGTGGCATCCCCAAGCTTGAGATTTTGTCCATTCTTCATCTCATTACATCATTCTTTTCCTACACCTGAAACTTTTCCTTCATACAAAACTTCACACAATCTTCATTAGCAACATTAGTATACTCAAGATAATAAGTATTTTGGTTCAGTTTCAAAACAAGTAAAACTTCCATTAAAACAAAATCTACAGTCGCACTTCATTTAAAAAGTTCAAATGAGCAAAGAGAACTCAAAGAGAAAGAGATTAAGAGGCAAATGCAAATAATGACAGAAATCTGTCAAAACAGACCAGCAGGTAAAAACCAATTTTTTCGAAGACCTTCTGATGCTCAAATCGAAAAGTATTGAACTAACGAAAGTTGGATAACAACCTGGGGCAGAAGCACAAAAATTTACAGCTCAATCCGACGTACAGAGATTTTTCACGAATTTTTACAGTGAAGCACAAAAATCTGTTTCGGGACAACAACTTTCCCAAATCTTACTTCTCTCTCATTAGAGGTTATTCTTGGCATAAAAACCACAGAAAAAGAATAAGAAGAGGTTATTACAGAGGCAATAACTTCCAAGTCTCAACTAAAACTTTTGGGTTATCTCCCAATAAGTACTTTTCTTTAACGCCTTTAAGTTAGGCTTGATAGTTTGAGAAGATGCTCACATAATAAATATGAATTTAAGTAAAAGAGAGCATCAAGAAGCAAATTCAAAACACATTTAAGTATAACCCACTTCCTATGCATAGGAATCTTGTAAATAAACAAGTCATGAAAGCACAAAGCAACAAGCATAGTAAAGCAAATCAAGTGCAACTTCAAAAAATTTAACATAAAGAGGGGAAACTTAATATTGTTGAGACACATAAAACCATGTTTCCCTCTCTCATAATAACTTTCAGTAGCATCATGAATAAAATTAACAATATAACTATCACATAAAACATTCTTATCATGAGCCACATGCATATAATAATTATTACTCTCCACATAAGCATAGTCATTCTTATAAAAATTAAGCATAGTCATTCTTATTAATGGACTAAAAATATCATGCTCATCAAAACCATCTTCCCCAAGCTTAGACTTTTCTATAGAATTAGCAATAATGGTGTTCAAAGAATTCATACTAATAACATTGCTATTAGCATGCAAATAAAGTTCCATAGGTTTTTTAATTTTCTCTTCAAACACTTCATGTCCTAACTCAAGATAAATACTATAAAGCTCTCTAATTTTGTTGTTGTTTTCCATTAAGCCTAACTAGTGAAAATAAAAACAAGAAACAAAAAGATATAATTGCAGGATCTAAAGGAAATAACTTCGAGCACTCACACCGGAGGATGTGAGTACCTTTTACCTTACCACCCCGGCAACGACGCCAGAACATAGCTTGATGTCTACGCACTTCTATTCTTGTAGACAGTTGTTGGGCCTCCAAGTGCAGAGGTTTGTAGAACAGCAGCAAGTTTCCCTTAAGTGGATCACCCAAGGTTTATCGAACTCAGGGAGTAAGTGGTCAAAGGTATCACTCTCAAGCATCCTTGCAATCAAGATACAAGAAGTCTCATGTGTCCCCAACACACCCAATACACTTGTCAGGTGTATAGGTGCACTAGTTCGGTGAAGACATAGTGAAATACAAGTGGTATGGATAATTATAAGTGGTAACGGTGCCAGAAAAGAGCTTTGATGGTGTTTGGTTGACGTGGGAAGAGACTAAAGGCAATCTGAAATAAAGATGGAAGCAAGCAAACATGTAACAGATCTAATTGCAAACAGTGTTTCAATGCTTAGAAACAAGGCCTAGGGATCATACTTTCACTAGTGAACACTCTCATATTAATATCTTCTCTTCATGGTACTACTCTGAACTACTCTCCGGTTGGACACTCTAATCCATGGTAGGGCTATAACAGCACACCTCAAAGTTTGCTTTCCCCATCTAGATAACCCCACACTGTCACCTTGAGCGCTAGATGGTTCAAACAAACACCACAATTTCATAGAGACATCCAACTCCAAATATAACTCATAACAAGTATTTGTAATCTCTAGCCTAAGTGCCACCATAGTGTGCACATTGTCACTTTCACACACATGGGGAGAGCAGAGATCTATTAAAGCACTTGAGTAGCAAAGTAGATCTACTTGATTACAAAGCTCATGATCACAATATGATCATGCATAGAGAGAGAGATGAACACATAGCTACCGGTAGAGCCCTTAGCCTCAAGGAAGAACTACTCCCTCATCATCATGGGAATCAGCAACGGCGATGGAGATGGTGGTGGAGATCGATGGAGATGGCTCCGGGGGCACTTCCCCGTCCTGGCAGGGTGCCAAAACAGAGACTTCCTATCCCCTGAAACTCCCCTTCGGTGGCGGCGGCACTATGGAACTTTTCGTGGCTGGAGGCTCGATTTTTTAGGGTTTCTGTATCGGAGGCTTCTTATAGGCAAAAGGGGAGGCCGAGGGGGTGCCCTAGGCGGCCACACCACCCCCTGGTGCGGGCCAGGCCTGGTCGCATGGCTAGGTGGTGTGGGCGGCCCCTGGCCCCTCTCCGTCTCGTATTCTGGCTCCGTGTCCCCCTCGGTGAAATATTGACTTTGGCTTTTGTCCCGTCCAATTCCGAGAATATTCATTTTCTGACTTTCCTAGAACCAAAAACAGCAGAAAACAGGCAACTGGCACTGTGACATCTTGTTAATAGGTTAGTCCAAGAAAGTGTATAAAAATACTCCAAAGTGTGGACAAAACATAAGAAAGTAGATATGAACCAAGCATGGAACATCAAAAATTATAGATACGTTTGCAACGTATCAGTGGACATTCACACTCACGAGGTAGCCTCAGCTCAACCCCTTTCCGCGAGGGAACCCATACTAAGAAATATAAACTTCTAGTTAAGCCCTACCCAATTCAGGTATTGTGTTTGTATGGTAAAATTGGAATGGTATCGCATCCGAACCCAACCATGAGTTTTTAACAAAGTCAAGCATATGTTTCATTCAGTTTCATCATCAAACCATTGTGTTTCATAACACATGTCAAAACATTTCAATAGAATGACTCATCATTCCAAGGTTTTCATAATCATTTTCACCAAGTGTTCCCTTCTAAAGTGATCAAGTTTAGTTTAGCACTAGCCACTAGTATTGAGTGTATCATTATTGAGGGGTGATAATCAAGTATAAGTATCCAGGGATAGTTCTATTATCTTTATGGTATCCATCCTATTTTCCACTAATCACAATTTATTAACTAGGTAAGAAATTTTAGTAAAGGGAAAAGTAAAGCTTGGAATAAAACTAGGAATTGGTAAAGTTGCATCTCAAAACTTTGCATAGGTTATCTGCACAAGTCAGCTGGCATAGATAAGCTTGCATGGATAGCTTGCATAGTGGGCTTGCCTTGAGTAGTGCAGTTGTTGAAGTTCTCTTCCTCTTCTTCTAAGTATTCCTCCTTGTCGTACCCCGGGTCGGTACTAGCGTCTATAAATACATTCAATGTACACAATCACCAAACAATACTTAACTACTTCTATTTATCACACCTGAACTTACAATATATGATCTAGCATCATCTCAAGCATCACATGACATATTTACACCTTCTTATTTATCTTATTTTGGAAAAGTAATTTATACTCATTAAAAGTACTTAAGATTTAATATCCTCTAATTAGAATATGGGATCATCTTGACACATGTCATTACCACATATTTCAATACTTGAGAGAGTGATTTAAAATGGTGGTCACATATTACAAGTTTTAATATTGCTATTTAACAATATTAAAGTGACTAGAAATGCCTATATAACATTCTTTTAACACTAGTCCATGATCAATGGTTGTAAAACTAAATATTTTTACATATTCATATAGAGCATGGCAAATGTGATTTTTGAGAGTTGGAATCAACTCAAAAGCATTTATGGTTGATTTTATAAAAATGTTTGAAGTTGTGGAAGTCTTTGTCTTGTTATTTTTACTATAGGTGATCTATAATTTCAAATGGTTTGAATCCAATGGGAGTGATTAGATATTTTTAATAACTTTCTAACATAATTGGAATCATGCTATTTGGTTCACTACATCTCTTTGAATTGAATTTTGAATACAGCTACAAAACTGGGTTTTGAATTAAATAGAAAAATCTAAGTTTGAAACACTGGGCTACGCGCGGGAAAATAAATGGGTTGGCCCAACTGCACAGCGCGTGCATAGAGGGCTACTGACAGGCTGGTCCCATGCGTCAGCGGCTCTATCTCACCAAAACGGTATCAACTAATATCAGCCCTACGATTAGAACGAGATCAACGGTCCTAGTTCATCGTCTACGTCGTAAAGGGCGCGCGAGATTCTAAACCTAGCGGCATGGTAGGGGTCGTCAGAGGCTTACCAGGGCTCCAGCTAGGTCCGGTGATGGGGCGAACGGGATGGTAGACAACAGCGAGTCGATTGGCGGTTGTGGCATCTCCTGTGGTGGCTCCAATCGACGGCGCCCTTCCTTCACTGTAGCGACGGGCTCCGGCCAAATTTCGGCGGGGTGGTGCTTGCCTTGCTCTAGGGAAGGGTCTGGGGTGTTTCTGAGAGAGAGGGGAGTGAGATGGTGTGTCGTTTGAGGCTGGGGAAGGGGCCTATTTATACACCGGCGATGGAGGCAGTGCGGCATGGCTCAGGCTCACCGGCAATGCTACTCAGGTCGCTATAGGCATGGCGAATGGCATAGGTTGACGCGGTGAACTGGGGCGATTGTCACGCATGTAGTGGCGCGGCAAGGGGTGGTCTTAAACGGTCATGAGAGGTCCATGCTCTGTGCGGGTACCGACGTGTTCGTCATCGCGTACGGTGGTCACGGGGCGCGCGGCGGCGAATGTCATGTCTGGGAAGTTGTTGGTGACGCGGCGAGCGCGGGTACAAGCAGAGAGGGCGAGGCGCGGCGTGGCTACACGAGGTGGTTGCGGTGCTCTGGCGTGCGCTCGGCATGGCAGAGACATAAATGGGTGCGGCGATCCTGGCTTCTCCACTGCTCTCCGTTGGTCAAGTGGTGGACAGAGAGGGGCGGTGAGGTCACGGCTAACGTCTAGGCATCATGGGTGAGGGCACCCGCATCACCAATGGCTCCTGGCGCGCGTCCGTCATCAAGCCTTCTAAGTTGCACCTTCATCGTCAAGATGGAGCTCTTCCGCTCATGGAATATGACTCGCGAGTGCCTGGCGATGAGGTAATCCCTTATCCTCCTCCAGGTTTCTGGGTGATGTTCCTTGCGTTCATCATTCGAGGTCTCTCTCTTCCCATGCATCCTTTCTTCAGGGGTCTTCTTTGTTTCTATGGGCTCCATCTGCACCAGCTGTCCCCAAACTCCATTCTCCACATCTCTTGCTTCATCACACTTTGCGAATGCTGGCTCGGAATCGAGCCGCACTTTGGTCTCTTCAAGAAGCTTTTTAAGCTGACGCGTCAGTAGGGGTCGGGTTTGGTAGTCTACGATGTAGGAGGCTGTGGGATCCATGTCGACTCCTCTGTCACCTACTTTGACATCAATCTCACCGTGTTCGTCTAAGGGTGGAGAGACAAGTGGTTCTACATCCGCGACCAGAAGGCCGACGGAGAGCAGTACAGACTTGCGCCCTTCAAATCCGTGGCATCTTGTAAGAGGAGGCGTTCTTGGAAGGACGTTGTGATGCCTAGCGAGTCCGAGGAAACGGAGGTGCTTTATAAGGGCGTCTGTGACCTTGAAGGCCGCATAGGCAAAGAAGAGGGTGGCACTGCTCTCATTCGCACGTGGTTGCGCCGCCGCGTCCAGCCTCTGCAGGCAAGAGTCCACCTGATGTACTGCTGGTCTGGGGCGAGCGATGTCACTCGCATATCTGCGGAAGGCATTTCTGTGGGTGAGGTAGACAGGAGGTTGTGATTGGTGACCAAGTACACTACTAAGGAGGTTCTCCCAGGCGAACCAGTCGTGCCTCTTTTCGACGCCTCTAACCCTCCTCCTGAGGTAGAACTATACTGTGAACTAGTTTTCTTTGTCAATTTCCATCAAGTACCTTATATATAATGATGTATCTTCTGAATGCAGGACTGGAAAGTGTCTTCCAATTTTCTCCCTCGACCTGAAGGGTTTATCCCTCGCGAAGCGGAGGAAGAGGAGGAGTCGGAATCGACCGTCCCAATTGAAGAAGAAGAGGGAGCTCCCGAGTCCAGCAACCACGATACTCACAAGCGTTCCCGCAGCAAGGATTTTGACGCCTCTTCGCCGACGATGCCGGAAGGTCCTTCTACTGCTGCAGACGAGCCAATCCCCGCCGTACCTGTGCGCGCCATGGCTCCTCCTGCTCGGAAGAAGTTGTGACTGCCGAAGGAGTCGTCGGATGACTCCTTTGACCTCGACAACTTTAACTAGTAAGCTTTTAATGCTCACGAGTTTGTTTTGCTCTCTATGAGGTTGCTTTTTCTGAAGTTGCGTTGGGCATGTTTTGTAGTCAAGCAGCGTCGGCGTCTTCTGACAACGTCCAATTTGTGAAAGAGTCCGGAGTCGCAGACTCTAAGGCCAAGGAGGTGGCCGAACGGTCTCCTTCTCCTCTAGTGGTGGCCCACTCCAGCGCCAATTCTTCGAGTACCCCACATGCTGGGGAGCACCAGATGGTTGCCTGGACGACTGCGTGATAGTCATAGTCGGAGTCCCTGGAGGAACATGTGAGTGTCCCGTTTATTGTTTGGCAGTCGAAATTTTACGTTGGGTTGCTTGTGAATCTTTGTTTCCCTTGATGTAGCTCATTGTGAAGGAAGTTGCTCGCCTTGCGGAGCAAGTCCTTGTCATGGGTCGGCAGCATGCTCTGCTGGACAATCGCCACCGCCCCGTGGAAGGTTAGTGTTGGCTTTGTCTTTGTCTTCGTGAAATTTTTCAACTCGATTGGTGATGCGCCCCGTGCTTTGTAGTTGAACACAATGAGCTTCTTTGTCATGCTGCGTCCCCCGAGAAGGGGCTTGCCGTGGTGGTGAAGAATCGCGACAAAGCAGTCGTAGCCCTGGAGGAGTCGTGAAAGCGCGAAGAGGATTTGTGCTCTTTGATGACCCACAAGTATAGGGGGTGTATCGCAGTATTTTCGAGGGAAGTGAAACCCAATTTATTGATTCGACACAAGGGGAGTCAAAGAATATTTATAAGCCTTAACAACTAAGTTTTCAATTCAGCTGCACCTGGAAACAATCTTGCTCACAGTAGTTTATCAGTAGCAACAGTTTTGTAGCAGCAATAGTAAAGTAATAGCAGTAGTAAAAGTAAAGACAATAGTAGCAATTGCAGTAAACTGTAGGATTAAAGCGCGGTAGGCACATGGATGGATGGACGGGCGTTACATGGACAAGACAATTCATAAAGCAATCAGAACATAGGGCATTTGCAGATAAATAAGATAAAACATCCAAGTACTAGATAATCCTAGGCATGTGTTCCATATATAGTCATACGTGCTCGCAATGAGAACTTGCACAACATCTTTTGTCCTGTCAGCCCGTTTGTAGCGGGGCCTCAAGGGAACTACTGGCAATTAAGGTGCTCCTTTTAATAGAGCACTCGATCAAAGCATTAACACTCTGTGAACACATGTGATCCTCACATCAAAGCCATTCCCTCCGGTTATCCCAATTTCTGTCACTTCGGGGCCTTTGGTTCCGGACAACAACGTGTTTATACAACTTGCAGGTAAGACCAAAAACAATACTATCATAATGAATCAATAACATGTTCAGATCTGAAATCATGGCACTCGGGCCCTAGTGACAAGCATTAAGCATAACAAGTTGCAACAAAGTCAAAAAGCACTAATAGTAGATACTAGGCACCAAGCCCTAACAATCTGATGCCATTACATGAACAATCTCATCCAATCCCTACCATCCCCATAGCCTACAATGGGGGATTACTCACTCATAGATGGGGGAAACATGGATGGTCGATGGAGAAGCGATGGTGATGATGATGGCGATGATCTCCTCCAATTCCCCGTCCTGGCATGGTGCCAGAATAGAGTTTCTAGTTCCAAATCGCAGAATCTGGTGGTGGCGGCACAGCGGAACTCTTTCTAGAAAAACGTCGAACCCCCTGGGTTTTTCGGTCAGGAGGCAACTTATAGGCGAAGAGGGAGGCCGAGGGGGTGCCTGGGGCGGCCAGACCACCCCCTGGCGCGGCCAGGCCTAGCCCGTGCATCCCAGTGGTGTGGCCAGGCCCCAGCCCCTCTCCGTCTCGTATTCTAGCTCCTTGAGTCTTCTGGTGAAATAGGATTTTGGGCATATTTTCCAGGATTTTTCCTGATAGTTGATTTTCTGCACAAAAACTAGACACCAAGGTAATTCTGCTGAAAACAGCGTCAGTCCGTGTTAGTTGTATCCAAATCACACAAGTTTAGAGGAAAAACAATAGCAAAAGTGTTTAGGAAAGTAGATACGTTTTGGACATATCAACTCCCCCATGCTTAGCTTATTGCTTGTCCTCAAGCAATTCAGTTGAAAACTGAGTGAGATAAAAGAAACTTTCACGAACACATTTGCTTCATAAGATGTATATATTCTCAGCATATGATCAACTACTCAGGCAATTCAAAATAAAGAGTATGCAACTAAGTTTACTTAATAGTCATTGCAAGCTATGAAGAGATTCCAACTCAAAAATAATAAGTAGCATGAAAATGAAACATAAGCAACATTGTAATGTTCGTAAAAAGGTATGATAGAGTGGTATCTCTCTTGCCTTTGATTGTAGAGCAAACATAAATGCCAAGGCACCTCTGAAGTTCAAGTGAAGACTAGAAGTAAAGATATCAAAGATACAAGCATCAAAGTCATAACACAAATAATCAAGTTTTGAAACAAGCATATTACACTAAGAATGACAATTATGCTCTCAAGAAAGTGCTCATAGACTGTGTGGAGACTCAACAAGAAAATGAAAAGGTTTTGAAAAGTTTGAAAGGCTTCCAAATGCTGAAAGTATGGTACTCATTAGCTTTGAGATATCATTGCCCCTATCATAAGCATCTTTTAAATGGTTAAGGTCAAAGTGAGGTCCAATCTGAGTTATATGCTTGATAGACTATAAACTGGAAATCTCATGTCCCTTGAGTACGAGGGCCGCTCCTCATGGTACTCAACTTTAGTTACCGGTAAGTTCTTGTCATAGTAAATACGTGTGTATCACAGAGAACCGCCAACGGGGTACCCCTTGCCCGATGATACGGAAGAATCCCCATATCAAAATGACAAGGCAAGCAGACAACGAGTATCTCAGCAATCTCCTTATTTACCATGGGAAAATGGTGTTTTTTCTCTCTTTCCTCTTTTTTCATATCTCTTTTTTTCTTTTTCTCAATAGCTATCTCTCTTTTTTTATAATAAGAATGCTTCATAGATACTCATTATGGTTACGCTGCAGGTTTCCACCATGATTAGGCATGTATTAGATGGGCGGCCCAAGCGTTTCTCTAACACACATACATAACTCCATGGACTTACAAGCTCCCCTTTTATTTCACACCGATGACATCCGCAAACAAAAGAGCATGATATCAACTGGGTATATATTTATAGGTGTTGAAAGCGTTCCCCGTGACAGCACAGTTCTGCTAATCCCTAGCCTATAATTTGCAAGCATATAACTTTCATGGACAGTCACAATGGTTCAGGTTTATTTAGTGCAAGAAATAAAGTGTGCCATCAAGTTCGTGAGAGCTTTACTAACTAACTTTCTCATTTTATTCGGAAGAAAACAAGGCATATTGAATATGCACGGAAATAGCAAATGATGCTAATAGGTAGGTATGGTGGACACTTTTGGCAATATTGGTTTAATGGAGTTGGAAACACGAGTAGAGATCATACTCAGTGCAAGTGAGGGCTAGCAATAGTAAGGGAGCGACAAACGAGAGAGCAATAACTGTCATAATCATGCTTGCAACAAAACATGACTAATCATGGCGTGAAAGTGATTCAAGACCCCTCAGGCAAAATAATTCATCGAGGCTTAACTGATTATTGTTTCAGTCATATGCATGCATGAGCATGTGCCAAGTCAATTCAAGTGAAACATCCAGAGGTAGATACCACAGTGTCATACCAAGTTATGAATAGAGCAATGCAAGCAAACATTCATACGACATGCTACAAACTATTAGCAAGCTGGAGCTAATCATAAGAAAGCAAGAACTACTAAGCATCCATAATAACATACACCCTACATGAACAGACTAAGCATGCCCACAATGATGAGTATATGTACAAAAATGAAAAAAATAGAGTTCGTTACCAGCCTCTCACCACACCTCAAGTTGTCATTAATCCTCATTATTGCCCTTCACTTGTGTGGCTTGAATAATAACATGAAACCAAATTCCACTGAGAACTGCTGAACCCTGCAACAAACTCACAAAACCAAAGAAGAACAACAAATATTTTTGGTGTTTTCGATTTTTAAAAACAAGAACCAAAAAGGAAGAACAAGCAAAGCAAAATCTTTTTGGGTTTTTCGAATAGTTCAACAAAGCAAAAATCAAACCAAGGCAAAAAAAAGAAGAAGAAGCAAACAAAGAGAAACAACAGAAATATGTTTGGTCTTTTTATGTTTTAGGAAGCAAAAACAAAGAGAGAACAAAAACTAAAAAGAGACCAAAACATGTATATACAAAGTACCGACGAAACATGATAAGGAGATGAGTGTGATGTCGGTGTACCTCCCCACAAGCTTAGGCTTTTGTCCTAAGTGGGTATCAACCCCAACGCGGGTAAGGGTTCAAAGCAGGCGGGTCATTGTAAGAATGATCTTGGTTAGGCCCTTGGGAAGAGGAAGAAGCTCCCCAATCATAGGTAGGCTGCTGATATGAAGACTCCCCCTCATTCGAAGGCTGGACCGAATCATCTGTAACCTCCCTTCCAGTATCTTGCTCCTGTTGGGAGAGCTCTCCCAGGTACGTATCAAGCTCCTCCTCAGTGAGTGACCATCCTACCCTGGTATCAAGGTTAAACAAAACAGGTGCGGGCAAGAGAACAAATCGCCCAGACTTACTTCTTCTCCAACCAGCCTTGAGAAAGGTTATTTCATAAGACAAATCACTCAAATTAGCCCAAGAAGAAACAAATTTATGTTGTATCATGGAATTAAGGTCAAGCCTTTCTATGGGAAATTGTAAATGATGAGGCACTAAACCATGCAAAGCTAATAAACGAGAGGCAATGAGGCCTCCACAAATTCCACCTTTCTCACGGTTAGCAGCAAGACGGAAAGCTATCAAGGCACCCAAATTATAAGTCCTATCTCGTTTAAGAGCAACTGAGATGAATGCTAGATCATGCGAGGATAACTTATTGGCAGTTTTCCTAGCAAGAACACACTTGGCAATAAAGTAAGCAAAGTAGCGAATAGACGGGAGATGAATGTTACGGATTTTCCCGCTCTCCTTCGAGAAGCTGCTCCCTTGGCAAATCTCCGCATACAAGTCCATGAGTGGTGCATGTCGCTCTTTAATCCTTCCATACGATCCCCACTGTGATACCTTAATAGCTGCACAAAAGTCATCAAGAGAAAGGTCGACAGCTATATTGTAAATTTTGTAGTGAACCATGGGGTTAGGAAAAGAGTAACTAAATCGAAAGTCCTGCACTACAAACATAGTTAGTTTCACAAATTGACAAGATTCATCCTCCACAAAGTGCTCCAATCCTGCATTAGCAACCAAAGTATGGAAGTCCTGGGAAATTCCTGTAGCCCTCATGAATTCGAGGTATGGATAGATGGAAGGAAAAACTTCCTCCTCTCGGTGAACTTTCATAACCTCAGGCACCCTTAGTTCATGTTGGTTGAGTTGATGTTCATTCATCTTCTATTCTGAAATTTAAACATCCATTACACAAGTGATTGCAAAGTGAATATATAATGAAAGGCACTACTCATAGGGACTTGTAAGAGGCCTAAACATGCATCAAAACAATATCTCTAAGCATTGAACAAGCTTACAAGATCTCATAACCTGTCACCTACAGCAGCAAAATACTCAAGATACAAGCCACTAAACACAAATCTACTTGGACAAGCAGAGGAGTCACATACCAGAGAACAAATGCTCCAAATTTTAGCAGCAAAGTTGGGCTGAGCAAGGAGATCGAAAAATCATGGGCAAAAACAGCAAGAATGCAATTTCGAGCAATGAACTGGTGTTTTCTCGGGAGAGAGAGAATAGTGGGAAGTGAGAGAGTGAGTGGAGGGCCAGGGGTGGCCCACACCATGGCCAGGCGCGCCCCTGGGCTGGTCGCGCCACCAGGTGGTGTGCCTGCCTGGTGGGCCCCCCTGGTACCTGCCAGACACTTCTCTGCCCCTTTTTTCACGTAAAAATTTAATATGAATTTTCTGGAATTTTTCGAGACACTTTATTTTTGAGCAATTTTCAGGTATAGATGAATGATTTCCTGAAAGAAAAAAGGTTTCTAGAATGATGCAATGACAAAACAAAACTAAAACTTTAGAAGTTCTAAGACACTCTAATATGCAAGCAACTAACAATAGAAAAGCAACCTAAACGAAAGCAAAAAACTAAAATGGATAGAATAGAAGTAAGCAGAGATAATCATAGTGAAAACATTGTTTTGTTCATTAAAATCCTTTTGTTAACAAGGTTGATCAGGTCTTGTTACCAAAACAATTTTGTATGAAACAAAACTTTGTATTCCACTAATGATTATGTTACCTCAACCTTGATAGCAATGGTCCCAATCATAATAGTTTCATATTTTTCTCGTGGTATGGGACAATATATTTCTCCAACTTAGATGCCCTCAATGTGTTCAATTGAATTTAAGCCATAAGTCCTATCAATCTTCTTGGGGAAATAGACAGTATGCTCCTTGTCATTAACATTAAAAGTCACCTTTCCTTGATTACAATTAATAACAGCTCTTGCAGTATTAAGCAAAGGTCTCCCAAGAATAATAGACGTATTATCATCTTCAGGCATTTCAAGCACAACAAAATCAGTTAATATCAAGCAATTATGAGCCACTTGAACAGGTACATCCTCACATATACCCACAGGAATAGTAGTAGATTTATCAGCCATTTGCAAAGATATATCAGTTGGTATTAGTTTTTCAAGTTGAAGTCTCTTATAGAGAGAAAAAGGCATAACACTAACTCCTGCTCCCAAATCACACAAAGCAGTTCTAACATAACTATTTTTAATAGAGCAAGGAATGGTTGGAATCCCTCGGTCTCCAAGTTTCTTTGGAACCTTACCATTAAAGGAATAATTAGGAAGCAAAGTAGAAATTTCTTCATTAGGGATCTTACTTTTATTTGAGACAATATCCTTTATATACTTTGAATGGGGAGTCAATTTAATAGCATCAGTCAAAGGAATTTGCAAGAATAAAGGTTTCGTCCACTCACAAAAATTATTATAGTGTTCATCTTCCTTTGACTTGTGTTTTTTATCAGGGAAAGGCATAGGTTTTTGGACCCAAGGATCTCTTTCACTACCATGTTTCTTAGCAACAAGATCTTCTTTAGTGTATTTAGTATTCTTAGTGTGCCTTTCGGATTCTTCTTCAACCTTCTCTTTATCAAGAACATCATTTTCCTCATTACCACTTTCAGTTTTAGCATCAGAGACAGATATACTATTAGGATCTTTAGTAGGTTCAGAAGGTTCTATAATAGTTTTATGTTTCTTCTTTCTTTTCTTAGAAGTAGTACCACTATTTTCAACTCGTTGAGAATCCTGCTCAATTCTTTTAGGATGCCCCTCAGGATATAAAGGATCCTGGGTAGCAACACCACTTCTAGTTCTAATTTCATAAGCATGTTTTTCTTTAGCAGCATTAACTAGTAAGTCTTTTTGTACTTTAATAAGATGATCAATTTGAGTTTGAACCATTTGAAAATGTTTAACAAGCATTTTAACATCATTAGAGGTTCTTTCTACAATATCTTTTAACTCAACAATAGCTCTAGAGTTTTCCATTAAATGATTTTGCACCCTTTTATTGAAATTATCTTGCTTAATAATAAAAACATCAAATTCCTCAAAGCATTGATCAGGAGGTTTAGAGTAAGGGATATCACCTTCATCAAAATGTTGGAGAGAGTGTACCTCAATAGTGGATGAGTTGGGAATTGGCTTACATAATTCTTCTATAGGAGGTAAGTTCTTGACATCAGCAGCTTTAATTCCCTTCTCCTTAAGACATTTCTTAGCTTCCTTCATCACTTCATCATTTAGTTCAATAACTCCCCTCTTCTTTGATGTCGGAATAGGCACAGGAATAGTTGGTTATGTATAGTTGTCTTAGGTATAGCTGGTTCAGGAGGAGTCTAGTCTTCATAATTCTTGCTTATTTTAGCCATTAATTCCTCAGCTTCCTTGGGGGTCCAATTCCTAAAAACACAATTAGCACAACTATCCAGGTATGTCCTAGATTTTTCAGTTAGTCCATTATAAAATATATCAAGAAGCTCATTCTTAGGTAATGGATATCCAGCCTGTGCATGAATAAAATCACAAAACCTTGCCCATGATTCAGGCAATATCTCTTTTTCTCCCTGTTTAAAATCAAAAAGTTCCTGCAAAATAGCTGTCTAGCACTAGGAGGGAAATATTTCTGCAGGAAGGTACTAATCAAGCAATCAGGGCTATCAATAGATCCAGGAGGTAAATTATTAAACCAAGTTTCAGCTTCTCCTTTCAGTGAAAAAAAGGAAAATTTTAGCAACAAAGTAGGTGCGCATCTTAATATCATCAGAAAATAAGCCACTCATGGTAGAAAGCTCAGTCATATGTGCTACCACACTTTCATTCTTAGTCCCACAAAAAGGTTCTTTCTCAACAATAGCTATGTAATATAGATCAAGAGAGAAATCATAATCCTTATCTTTAATGTTTATGGGAGATGCAGCAAACTTAGCATTAGGAGACAATTTGGGTTTTATAGTACGCCTCTCAAGGAGACTCTTAACAGCAATCCTATCATGGGTGTTTTGACATTCTTTAATAAATTCATCGGTCATCTTAGTATAACCGTCTTCAATATCATATGTCTCTCTAGACTCAGGTGAACTAACATGTGTAGTAGCGTCTTCATTAGGAGTTTCAGTATTTCTAGCTATAGTTCTAGCAATCGTAGCATCTAGGAAAGGACCTAATGAACCACTCTTATCAAGCACAGTAGAAGCAGCATCATAAGTATCAGAAGTTTCAGATTCAGCAGTAGTAGCAGTGTGTGTAGCATGTGTATGTGGTGGTGTAAGGAACTTACTCATAACAGATGGTGAATCAAGAGCAACATAGGTGTTCAGAACCGTACCTCTTCTTGTAGTGGATGGCAAAATAGGATCTTGCCATCACGAGACTTACCCATGATGGATGGATGGCAGCAAACAATAGTGATTCCAAGTGGACTTGATAAATAAAGATATGCTCCCCGGCAACGGTGCCAGAAAATAATCTTGATGACCCACAAGTATAGGGGGTGTATCGCTGTATTTTCGAGGGAAGTGAAACCCAATTTATTGATTCGACACAAGGGGAGCCAAAGAATATTTATAAGCCTTAACAACTGAGTTGTCAATTCAGCTGCACCTGGAAACAATCTTCCTCACAGCAGTTTATCAGTAGCAACAGTTTTGTAGTAGCAATAGTAAAGTAATAGCAGTAGTAAAAGTAAAGACAATAGTAACAATTGCAGTAAATAGTAGGATTAAAGCGCGATAGGCATAGGGATAGATGGACGGGCGTTGCATGGACAGGACAATTCATGAAGCAATCGGAACATAGGGCATTTGCATATAAATAAGATAAAACATCCAAGTACTAGATAATCCTAGGCATGGGTTCCATATATAGTCATACATGCTCGCAATGAGAACTTGCACAACATCTTTTGTCCTGCCAGCCCGTTTGCAGCGGGGCCTCAAGGGAACTAGTGGCAATTAAGGTGCTCCTTTTAATAGAGCACTGGAGCAAAGCATTAACACTCCGTGAACACATGTGATCCTCACATCAAAGCCATTCCCTTCCAGTTATCCTGATTTCTGTCGCTTCGGGGCCATAGGTTCCGGACAACAACGTGTGTATACAACTTGTAGATAAGACCAAAAACAATAGTATCATAATGAATCAATAACATGTTCAGATCTAAAATAATGGCATTCAGGCCCTAGTGACAAGCATTAAGCATAACAAGTTGCAACAAAATCAAAAAGCACTAATAGTAGATACTAGGCACCATGCCCTAACAATCTGATACCATTACATGAACAATCTCATCCAATCCCTACCATCCCCATAGCCTACAGCGGGGGATTACTCACTCATAGATGGGGGAAACATGGATGGTCGATGGAGAAGCGATGGTGATGATGGCGATGATCTCCTCCAATTCCCCATCCCGGCAAGGTGCCAGAACGGAGTTTATGGTTCCGAATCACGGAATCTGGTGATGGCGGCGCAGCGGAACTCTTTCTAGAAAAGCGTCGAACCTCCCGAGGTTTTAGGCCAGGAGGCAACTTATAGGCGAAGAGGGAGGCCGAGGGGGTGCCTGGGGCGGCCAGACCACCCCCTGGCACGGCCAAGCCTAGCCCGCGCGGCCCGGTGGTGTGGCCAGGCCCCAGCCCCTCTCCGTCTCGTATTATGGCTCTTTGAGTCTTCTGGTGAAATAGGATTTTTGGCATATTTTCCGGGATTTTTCCTGATAGTTGATTTTCTGCACAAAAACCAGACACCAAGATAATTCTGCTAAAAACAGCGTCAGTCCGTGTTAGTTGTATCCAAATCACACAAGTTTAGAGGAAAAACAATAGCAAAAGTGTTCGAGAAAGTAGATACGTTTTGGACGTATTACTCTTCCACTGCTGAAAGGGAGAAGTTGTTCGAAGAACAACTTTTCTCGACTGCCAAGGCTCTCTGAGGTAATTTTCAGTTTGATTTGTGTTGCTCCTGATTTGATGTCATGTTGCTGTGCTAACACCTTGCGTATGGAGATGCCGCCGGCCTGAGCTTTGACGCCCAGTCTATGCATCGCACGGATGCGTTGGTTGGCACCATTGCTATAGTCGAGGACCGCAGTGTTTCCTTCCAGGAGACGCCAGGGAAGGCCAAGGATGTGCTCAGTCGCATTCGTGAGGATTTAACTCCCAAGGCCGGGTTGATCGACAACCTTGATGACCTGGTGGAATCTCTCGCTGGAGGTATTCCTGCGGAATTCAAGAACTCTCAGCGGTCCGTCGGTGCCACCATGGCACTCGCGATGGAGTAAGCCCATGGCGTGGAGATGGATCCCACCGCGATCTTCGAGGCGATGCCTGTCGACGCCGGGGGCCAGCAGGTAGTGTTTGCTCCCTTCGCTGGTAGCTGCGCTAAGTATGGGCCTCAGCTTATTGAAACAGTCGCCAAATACTCCGAGGAGCGAAGGCGGTGAATACCGCGGCATCTGGGGCTACCACTGGAAAGTCCATGGCGTAGGAGACTGCCACGGATGCGATGAAGCCCCCGAAGTCAAAGTCGAAGTCGAAGAAGCAAAATGCTCCCTAGTCTTCATGTGTAATAGCTGTAGCTTAGCCTTTTGACTAAACCGTGCTTTTGTGGGGGGTGTTCCCTTGACATTTTATCAAATTTGACTACAATTCTTTGTTTATTGATGTCTGATGAGTCTCATTTGCCTCTTGCTTGATTATACATAGGGTCCTTCGAGTGGTCCTCATGATTCTCCTCACATCGATGAAACCTCGGCGTAGCCGCGTTCCAAGGTGGAGGAATTGACGTTGCTTTCGGGACTGCGCAATCGCATTAAGGAATTGGAGCGTGAATTGCCCATCATCCGCGGTAGTGCAGATGTGTGGAAATCGAAGGCAGAGAAGGCCACCGCCCGTGAGAAGTATCTCTTGGAGGAAATGGCGCAGTTGAATGAGCAGTTCAAATGTTAGCCTTTTGCCTTCTCAACTTTTCTTTTAGTCAGTCGCGGCGATGCCTTGTCTTCACACTTTGCTGCTTGCTTGGTGTAGTTGTTAGCGCTCGTCATCCGCGGGATGAAAAGGACCGGGTGGCCATTCAAATGAACAACCTGACCCAGGAGCAACTGCAGGTGAGTGGGTATTTTTGGGTGGACCATGACCGTGCAATTGTGTTGACGACCCTACAAGATCGTTCTTCTTGAATACTTCAATTCTTGAAGAAGGCCCAGTCATGCCTCAGGCACATTTATCAGACAATGTTTCCTTTAGATGTTGTCCCTTCAAGCCTGTTGGCCCTTTTCACGAATTTCCAAGATATTAGAGCGGTACGCGAGTGTGTGCGGCAGTAGCTGGTTGCTGGTGCCAAGGCTGCTTTGTCCATGGTGCGACTGCATCGGCCAGATATGGACATGGCATCTTTTGCTGCTGGACCGCCGCCGCCACCAGAAGGGATGTCTTGGAACATGGTGCCAAACTATCAGGCGGTTGATTGGCCGGCGGAGGACATCATCGACTTCTTTGAAGAGCAGACGAACGTTCATCTTCTGCAGCAGTAGCATAATTTGTATCCTGCACATAGATGTATGAGTGTTGTAAAGTTCATATGATTGTGTTGGGCGTATTTAATAACCATTGATATATAAAGATCTTGCTAGCTTGTAGTTTTGTCGACTGTATTGTACTCTTGCAGTTCCTTTTCGTTAGCCTGACTTGTGTTTATCTCAGCACCTTGCCAACCTGTCAGGTGCGTTGCAACTGGGTTGGTGTTTATCAAGGGTTCGATTTGTGTTGTGTCAGCTACTCAAGATACTGCGATTTCTTCATAGAACGAAGGTGTAAAGCTTGGCGCAGCCCCCGAGTGATAAAATTGCAAGAAAATAAGGAAAACACAGAGTTTTGGGGCACTTAGCTTTATTTATTCGCAGAATAGTACAAATTACAATGTGTGGCTAAGTGGTCTGGCTAAATAGCCTTATTTGTAATGTAAAAACGACTAGGGGTAGAAACGACGCAGCTGCATGACGTTCCAGGGGTTGGAGTATGCAACTCCGCTCTCGAAATCTTTAAGGCGATAGGCGCCACCTAGGATTACTTCTGTAATCACGTAAGGTCCTTCCCAAGGGGGCTCGAGCTTGAGATGCCCGTGCTGCTTCAGTCGCAGGACCAGGTCTCCTTCGACGAAGGATCTAGGGCATAGCCTTCTACTGTGGTAGTTGCGGAGGCTCTGTTGGTAGATCGTTGATCTCTCCGCTACAATCTCGCCTGCATCATCAAGGAGGTCGACGGAGTCTTCAAGTGTGAGATATGACTCCTTCTTGCTGTATCCAACCACCCGTGGGGCTTTGTAGCATACTTCTGTGGGTAGTACCGCTTCAGCACCGTGCACCATGAAGAACGGAGTGTATCCAGTGGTGCTGTTTAGAGTCGTGCGTAGGCTCCAAAGTATGAATTGCAGCTCGTCTGGCCAGCACCCAATGGCTTGCTCGAGTGGTCGAAGGAGTCGCTTCTTGAAATTCACCGTAGACGAGGCCATTGGCCTTTTTTACTTAACCATTGGTCTGCGGATGAGCCACTGAGGTGTAGCTTATGTTGATTCCCAGGTTTTCGCAAAATTCCTAGAACTCCTTAGAGGTGAAGTTCGTCCCATTGTCCGTGATGATGCTGTGTGGCACTCCAAAGCGGGAGACAATGGACTCGAAGAATTTGACAGTGCTGGCTCCTAATTGATTCGTCACCGGCATGGCCTCGATCCACTTGGTGAATTTGTCGATTGCGACCAAGAGGTAGACATAACCTCCTCGCGGACTTTGAGAGCTTGCCGACCATGTCGAGTCCCCATTGTGCGAAGGGCCAAACCAAATGGTATTGGCCTGAGTTCTGCGTCAGGTGTGTGTGGTTTGTCCGCGAATCGCTGGCAAGCGTTGCAGCGCTGGACGATGTCCTTGGCATCGCACATGGCCATGGGCCAGTGGAATCTAGCTCGTAGATCTTTGGCGACGAGAGCGCGACTACCAGCATGGTGCCCGCAAGTGCCTTCATGGATGTCGAGGAGGACGGCCCTTCCGTCCCTGTTGGAGACACACCGTTGAAGTACTCCTGTGATGCTGCGCTTGTACAGTTCACCATTGATGAGGGCGAATGCCTTGGATCGTCGCGCGATGTGTCGCGCATCAGTCGGTTCATCTGGCAGCCTCTTGCTGAGTAGATATGTGATGTATGGTTGTGTCCAAGATGGCTCGATCATCATGACAACCATTGGTCCTTCGAGTCCTATATCGAGCTCCATGTCGTTCAGTGCCATTGGCTCGTTGGGTGGCATAGCCCCCGACTCCGTTGACGTGCCTGCTTTCTTCTCTAGAGTTTTGGGCTTGATGGAGCGCTCGCAGATGCGCTCGAGGAATACTTCAGGTGGTATAGGGGCGCAGGTGGAGCCAATGTTGGCGATTGTATCTGCCTCTTCGTTTCTTTCGTGGCCCACGTGTTGCAGCTCACAGCCATCGAAGTCTCCCTCGAGTGTGTCGTAGAGGTCACGATAGGCAATCATGTTGTCGCTCAGTGTGTCACACTCGTGCATTGTTTGGTTCACCACCATCTTGGAGTCGCCATAGATGATGAGCCTCTTGGCGCCGCAGGCTTTCGCCATCCGCATCTGATGACCCACAAGTATAGGGGGTTTATCGCAGTATTTTCGAGAGAAGTGAAACCCAATTTATTGATTCGATCCAAGGGGATCCAAAGAATATTTATAAGCCTTAACAACTGAGTTGTCAATTCAGCTGCACCTGGAAAACAATCTTGCTCACAGCAGTTTATCAGTAGCAACAGTTTTGTAGTAGGAATAGCAAAGTAACAGCAGTAGTAAAGCAAAGACAGTAGTAACAAAAGCAGTAACAGTGGGATTCAAGTGTGGTAGGCATAGGGATGGATGGACAGGCGTTGCATGGACAAGATAATTCACATAGCAATCAGAACATAGGGCAATTGCAGATAAGTAAGATAAAGCATTCAAGTACTAGATAATCCTAGGCATGTGTTCCATATATAGTCATACTCGCTTGCAATGAGAACTTGCACAACATCTTTTGTCCTGCCAGCCCGTTTGCAGCAGGGCCTCTAGGTAACTACTGGCAATTAAGGTGCTCCTTTTAATAGAGCACCGGAGCAAAGCATTAACACTCTGTGAACACATGTGATCCTCACATCAAAGCCATTCCCTTCTGGTTATCCCGATTTCTATCACTTCGGGGCCATAGGTTCCAGACAACAACGTGTGTATACAACTTGTAGATAGGACCAAAAACAATACTATCATAATGAATCAATAACATGTTCAGATCTGAAATCATGGCACTCGGGCCCTAGTGACAAGCATTAAGCACAACAAGTTGCAACAAAGTCATAAAGCACTAATAAAAGATACTAGGCACCATGCCCTAACAATATGATGCCATTACATGAACGATCTCATCCAATCCCTACCATCCCCATAGCCTACAGCGTGGGATTACTCACTCATAGATGGGGGAAACATGGATGGTCGATGGAGATCGATGGAGATGGCTCCGGGGGCACTTCCCCATCCCGGCAGGGTGCCGGAACAGAGACTTTCTGTCCCCCGAATCTCCCCTTCGGCGGTGGCGGTGCTGCGGAACTTTTTCTGGAAAAACGTCCAACCCCCCGGAGTTTTTAGGTCAGAAGGCTTCTTATAGGCGAAGAGGGAGACCGAGGGGGTGCCTGGGGCCACCACACCATGCCCTGGCGCGGCCAGGCCCAGCCCGCGCCTAGGGGGTGTGGCCAGCCCCTGGCCCTCCTCCGTCTCGTATTTTGGCTCCTAGAGTCTTTTGGAAAAATAGGCACTTTGGCTTTTGTCTCGTCCAATTCCGAGAATATTCATTTTCTGACTTTCCTGGAACCAAAAACAGCAGAAAACAGGCAGCTGGCACTGTGGCTCTTGTTAATAGGTTAGTCCAAGAAATCATATGAAAAGTACTCCAAAGTGTGGACAAAACACAAGAAAGTGGATAAAACTAAGCATGGAGCATCAAAAATTATAGATACATTTGCAATGTATCAACATCCCCAAGCTTAACTCCTGCTCGTCCTCGAGTAGGTAAGTGATAAAAATAAAGAATAATTTTTGAGGTGACATGCACCATCAAAGACTTGATCAAAATATTTGTAAAACATTCAAATCTGGGATCATAGTACTTCAATCATAACATGAAATACAAAGTTCTAGCAATAAGACAAAGAGACTATGATGCAACATGAAAAGGCACAAACAAAAGATTCATGAATAAAAATGCGTTGCAAGACATTTGTTTGTTTCACATAATGAAAACATAGCATAGTGGCATTTAGCTTGTCCCTCATAGAGTAGCAACCATAAATGCATAGGACACCTTCAAAGTTTACAAGAGTGACTAGATACAAATAGTTTAAAACAAGCAATATCAAGGTATGCATCAATCAACAAGTCTTGGGACAATGCACATAGAACTAAGAATGGCCACTATGCTCTCAAGAAAGTGCTCATAGAATGTGTGGAGACTCAACAAGGAAATAAAAAGGTTTTGAATAATTTTGAAAAGCTTCCAAATGCTGAAAGTATGGTACACGTTAGCTTTGAGCTCTCATTTGCACCTATCATAAGCATCTTTAATGTGGTTAAGGTGAAAGTGACAAAACTAAGAGGATATGCTTGACAAGTTATAAATCGAAGTCTCATGCCCCTTACTTACAAAGACCGATCCTCATGCTACTCAACTTCAGTCACAAGTAAACTCTTGTCATTGTAAGTATATACGTATCATAGATAACCGCCAACGGGGTACCCCTTGCACATGACACGGGAGCTATCCCATAATCAAAATAACAAGGCAAGCAGACAATGAGCATCTCGGCGATCTTTTTATTTACTATGTGCATAGATTTTTATTGAGGATGCTTCATAGAATGCTCATTATGGTTATGCTGCAAGTTTCCACTATGATTAGGCATGGCTTAGGCTAGTGGCCCAGGCGTTTATCTAACATACATACAAACTCCATGATCTTACAAGTTCCACTTTTATTTCACACCGCTGGGATTCATAAGCAAAAGAACATGATATCAACGAGGTACTAAGTACCAGTGCAATGTTGAAAGCGTTCCCCATGATACATGGTTCTGCTAATTTCAACTTATAAAGCGCAAGCGTATACGCAAGAAAGAAGGACGCAATGGTTCAGGTTTATTAAATGCAGGAAATAAAGTGTGGCATCAAGTTCGTGAGAGCTTTACTAACTAACTTTCTCATAACAAGCAAACATTTTTATTCGGAAGAAAACAAGGCATATTGAATATGCACGGAAGTAGCAAATGATGCTAATAGGTAGGTATAGTGGACACATTGGCAATATTTGGTTTGAGGGAGTTGGAAACATGAGTAAAACACTCAGTGTAAGTGAAGGCTAGCAATAGTAAGGGAGCGACAAACGAGAGAGCAATAATGGTCATAATCATGCAGAGCGACAAAACATCATTTATCAAAGCATAAGGTGATACTACAAGTTGAAAACTAAAGGATCATAAAGGCTTATGGTGACTTGGGATAGTCGTAACATGGTGTGAGCATGTGCCAAGTCAACCCAAATAAAGCATCAAAGGAGAATACCACAATACTATGCTTTAATATGCTAAAACAACGCATGATTCTTCCAAAGAACATTAAGCAATATCAATTGTTTATAACAAGTGATGCTACAGCAAAGAATACTAAGCATAAAGCCAAACAATATCAAGCATGGCATGACAAAGCATAGGCCACAGTCAAAAACAAGCTCTCTTTACCACTTAAGCTTCCTACTCTTTTCCAATCCAAACTATTTAAAAACCAATGTATGAAATAGGAGGTCCAACCAATTTATTTAGCAAACTAAGCAAACCACGCAAACTAAAAACCAAAACAAAAACAAAAAAGAAGACGCTCCAAGAACAACATAACTATGCGTGAAACAATAAAAATGAAGCGTTGGAAGAAACCTGGGATTTTTATTGATGAAGAGGGGGATGCCTTGGGCATCCCCAAGCTTTGACGCTTGTACTTCTAGGATATTTCTTGGGGTGACACGCGTGGCATCACCAAGCTTGAGCTTTAGTCCATCCTTCATCTCATTACTCATTCCTTCCATACACCTGGAATTTTTCCTTCATACAAAACTTCACACAATCTTTATTGGCAACATTAGTGCACTCAAGATAATAGGTCTTAAGGTTCAGTTCCAACAACAATAAAACTTCCATTAAAACAGTAGCTACTGTAGTACTTCCCAACTTGTCAACACCCGGATTTTTTTAATCCCAGATGCCCGTTATGCCATACCTCGCAATCCCAGGATTACCATTTTTGCGAGACATAACGGATTGGATATCACAGTACATCATCCATTACAAACCATACATAAGGTCTTACACAAATAAGGATCTCATGATCCAGTCTTAATACAAAAAGCAGCAGAAATAAAAGATAGCATAGCGGTGGGGTCCATCTTCAGGGGCACAGGCAATGCTGACGAAGGCAGATAGTCCTAGTTATCATAGCCGTCCTGCTGACCATCATCTTGATAATCTCCTTCATAGTCTGGCCATGATAATAGCCAGGGACAAAAGCCATGAGTACTCTTTAAGTACTCGCAAACTACTATTAATAGGTACTATAGTTCTAAGTCAAAGTGCTAAATCTAAGTTTAACTATCAAGTTAAGTTTGAAACCTAAGCTGAGTTCAGAAGCAAAGAAAGATAAAGTAATGTTCTAGAATCACTTAAGTTGGGAAGATATTATCATCAACACAACCCTGTTGTGGTCAAGTCAAAGATTTATCATTACTTCAAAGTATTTAGAAAACATCTGACAACGAAACAGTATGGCCATTCCAACTATCCATAACCGCGGACGCGGCTATTCGAATAGTTTGACACTCTGTAGAGGTGGTACACTTTCACCACAAGATTCGATACATCTGTCAGGGATAACCCTGAATCATCATACTTAGTATGCAGATAATCAAACATAACCTTACCTTTACACACCCTAGTATAAGCACCTCTCCTATGAGCATGGCCTCCCAACCATGACCATCAGTCATCTTGGGCACTGCATAGGTGGACAACATTGAGAGGTAGCCTCGGCTCAAACCTCTACCGTGAGGGAACTAGTACTAATGCATATAAATTTGTAGCTAAGCCTTACCCAATTCAGGTAGTGTGGTTGTACGGTAAATTTGGAATGGTATCGCATCCGAATCCAACCATCAGTTTTATAAAAGGGTTAAGGCTCATGCCTCAATATTTTCATCATCCTCAATCATTTGTGTTTCTCAACACATGTCAAAACATCTCAGTAGAATGACTCATCATTCCAAGGTTTTCATAATTCATTTTCACCAAGTGTTCCCATCTAAAGTGACTCAAGTTTTTGATCTACTCTAAAATACTAAGTTAAGAGTGTTCACTAAAGTGGAAGGATGGGATCAATCTCATGCCATAGAATGACATCTAAAGGTTTCTAAGTAGGTCAAGTTTTATACTTTTTATGCTACCTTCAACACAAGTAAAGATCTTTGTGTACTAAGGGGAGTAAAACTTGTCAATAATACTTGAGGTACTAATAGTCAAAAGGGTGTGATCAAAGCATGCTTAAGGCATCTTTGCTAAACCATCTAGTTTGATTCCTAGTTTGCTAAGTACTACACTTGCAAGTACTAACTTGCAAGGGTTAATCTGGGATAGTGCTAGCTTGCTAAGGGTAGCTTGTACTGTTAATGGTGGCTTGCCTTGGTTGGTGCAGTGCTTGAAGTTTTCTTCTTCTTCTTCTTCTTGGTAGAACTCCTCCTCCTCGAAAGCTTAGTCGGTACTAGCGTCTATAAATACATAGGGAGTGCACAATCACCAAACAATACTTAACTAGGCTAAGTAGCATTCTAAAACACACATTTGATGATCTATTATCATCACAAACATCAAAAGTTTTAATTCAATAGTTTCATCCTTTTTATTTTAGAAAAGTAATTTCTACTCATTGAAATATTAACTAAAATTTAATATTCACCACCAAAATATGGGATCATGTGGACACATGTCCTCACCACATATTCTAACATGTGGGAATGAGATTTAAAGGTTGGATCAATATTACTTAGTTTAAGTTTATTATTTAAGGATTTAAAGTGACTAGAAATGCCTATATAGCATTATTTTGGTACTAGTCCAAAGTCACTGCATGTAAACCTGAATATTATTACATATTTATATAGATATGATGAAATGTGATTTTTGAGAGTTGGAATCAACTCAAAAGCTAACTTGGTTGATTTTATAAAAATGTTGCAAGTTGCAAAAGCTTCTGTCTTCTTATTTTTATTAGGAGAGATCTATAACTCTAATTGTATTAAATCCAACGGGCTTGGATAGATCATCTTAATAACTTTCAGGAAAAATTTGTTTCATGCTATTTGGATTTGTCAAACTCACAGAATTGAATTTTCAAATAGTGGACAGAAACTAGATTTAACTAAAAAGAAAAATCCAGATTTGAATGCGTGGCCTAGCGCGGGAAAAGAAATGGGCAGGCCCAGTGGCGCTCCATGGCGCGGAGCTCAACTGACAGGGGGGTCCCGCTTGTCAGCGGCACTTAAAACGCGAAACGGTACGCATGCTGTGGGTCGTAGGATTAGAAGCGATATCAATGGCTGAGGGTCATCATCGACGACGAACAGGTCGCCGGCGAGCTCGAACCCTAGCGGCTCGGTGGGGGTCTGTTGGGGGCGTACCAGGGCTCCAGCAGGGTCGGCGAGGCGGGCAAACGACGTGGAAGACGACGGCGAGGTGAGGTGCGGTTGCGGCGGAGCTTGGGGTGGTCGCAATCAACGGCGCCCTTCTCCTCCTGCTGCGGCTGCTCCGGCTCCAATTCCAGCGAGGCAGAGCTCGCCTTGCTCCGTCTAGATGTGGGTGAGGTTTAGAGAGGTGAGGGGAGTAGAATGGTGTGGAGAGAAGAGGCTGGGGAGGGCTCCTTTTATAGGCCCGACAGTGAGACTGAGCGGGATGGGCAGGCGACGGTGGCGACATGGCTACGGCAGGGTAGAGGCATGGCTGCGGGTGGCGATCGATGTGTGGTTCCCTGGAAGTGCTCTATAACTTGAATGCGAGCGTAGGGGTGGTGGCACGCGGTCTGGGCGAGGTGGCGCTCTGAGAGGCAGAGGCGGCGGTGTCCATGGTGAGCGATGGCTGTGAGGCGTTGGGCGGCTAGCGGGGGTGTCTGGGGTGTTCTCCAGGTCGAGGCGGAGCGGCGGGCGCGGGCTGCTGCCAAGGGGCGGTCTGTGCGAGCGGGGACAGAACACGCTCTGGGGGCGGCGTCGGCATGCTCGACCGGCTCCGGGCGCGGCGGTTCCTGGCCACTCTGCCCTTTATCTCTGGCCTGGGCTGGTTGGGCGGTGGAGGTGGACCACAGGCAACTTGCTAGACATGGTGAGAGAGGCTGGAGAGGGCGGCTGCTGTGAGTGCACGGTCGGCCGGCGAGAGAGGGCTCGGTATGGCAGTGCAGTGCAGCTAGGGGTTAGGGAAGAGGCTGGGGTTGGTCTGGTCAGGCTTGAGGGGGACAAAGATGATCAAAGCACATTGCAATTGCTAGACAAAATCAACCCAAAACAGTATTAGTTAGGCCAATATGACCTTGCCAGCAAGGTGTTTGATGAAATGGCCGCAAGAGAAAAGTTTTGAATTTTGGTTTCAAAATTTTTGAGTGATCTCCACTAGTGCTAGTAGTCTCTGGTTGCAAGGGTTTTGAAAGTGGAGCTCAAATAGATGGGTTTTGAAATAGGGGTGATCTATGCATATGCATTAGATTCAATTTTCAAATGCCAATTAAAATAAGTAAAAGAATGTTTTTAGCAGATCAAAAGGTGGGCCTTGGTACCTCATTATGTGTACTAGCAAGGGGTGCAAAGATCAAGAATTATTTGTGTTAAGTTTTGAGTACTAGGAATAGCCAAAGTAGGCATGAGAGTTAAATTTGCCAAAATGACCATTCCTCCTTTTTAATTCTTTTTTTATTTGATTTTCTATAGGAAAAGTTTGGGAATAATGTAGATGATGTTTAAATCACCTAAGAAACATTTTACAAGCATTGGATCATTCAATCATGGCAATTCAAACAACTCCTTTTATTCCTATGAATGCACACATATATGAATGCTTTCATTTTAAATTTGAAAAAGTTTTTGTTAACCCTATTTTGGATGATTTTATCTTGATAACCTTTGATTGAAGTTTTGGGATGTTACAAACCTTCCCTCCATAAACAAAATCTTGTCCCGAGATTTACAAAGAAAACTAGGAACTAAAGAGATCTGGGAACTCTGTTCTAATGTAATCTTCGTGCTCCCAAGTAGCTTCCTCCGCGGTATGGTTGCTCCACTGAATCTTGAGAAACTTGATACTCCTGGTCCTGGTGGTTCTGTAGGCTTCTTCTAAGATACGGATGGGTACTTCCCGATAGGTCAGGTCATTGTTGATTTCCACAACTCTGTGATCGATGTTCTTGAAAACTTCAGTCTTCTCAGGCACTTCCAACCATTTGCGAAGTAACGAGATATGGAACACACTGTGGATGGCTGACATCTCTTCAGGCAGTTCCAGTTGATACGATACTTCTCCTCGGCGGTTCAGAATCTTGAAAGGTTCGATATATCTGGGGGCTAACTTTCCCTTCAGACTAAAGCGTTGGGTTCCCTTCAATGGTGAAACCTTGAGATATACAAAATCTCCGACATTGAAAGTCAGGTCTCTCCTTCTCTTGTTGGCATAGCTCTTTTGTCTGGATTGGGCGGTCTTGAGGTTCTCACGGACTTTGTGAACTTCCTCTTCTGCTTCTCGGAGAATGTCGGGTCCAAAGATCTGACTCTCTCCTACTTGCGACCAATTCAAAGGGGTATGGCACTTTCTTCCATATAGTAATTCAAATGGTGCCATCTGCAAACTAGCTTGATAACTGTTGTTATATGAGAATTCTGCGAAAGGTAGGCAGTCTTCCCATTTTGATCCATATTCCAACACACAAGCTCTAAGCATATCCTCCAAGATCTGGTTGACTCTCTCAGTTTGTCCATCTGTTTGCGGGTGATACGCGGTGCTGAAGTTCAACTTGGTTCCCAATCCTTCCTGAACTTTCTGCCAAAATCTCGAGGTAAACTGGGTTCCTCGATCTGATACTATGGTCTTGGGGGTTCCATGCAGACTAACAATCCTAGCAATGTACAGCTCTGCTAGTTTTGCACTCTAGTAGGTTGTCTTGACAGGTATGAAGTGGGCTACCTTGGATAGTCTATCAACTATGACCCATATTGAGTCATTCCCCTACTAGAAGTAGGTAAACCGGTGATAAAGTCCATTCCAACGGAATCCCATTTCCATTCCGGAATCTGCAATGGTTTCAATAGTCCTGTAGGTCTCTGATGCTCTTCTTTGACTCTTTGACAAATGTCACATTTGGCGATGTAGCTTCCGATCTATCTCTTCATCTTGTGCCACCAAAATTTCTCTTTCAAATCCTGATACATCTTTGTTCCTCCGGGGTGGATAGAATAAAGAGTATCATGAGCTTCCTTCATGATAATTTCCTGCAAGGCATTAGTCTCTTCCATTTGTGGAAAGCATCTATTAAAATATTCAAGAATATAACCATTTTCATCCTTGTAATTATCAAAGCAAAATTTAAGTATACCATAAACCTCATATTTGTAAGGTGAATCATCAATATTTTCAAGCAAACTAGCAAGTTTAAAAGAACCCTTCCAAGCAATAAATTCTTCAATTTGTTCTGCATCACAAAAGTCATAAATTCCTTTAGCATAGGAAGATATGGTATCATTATCATTATACTCACATTGAAAAGGGAGGTGTTTATACCTCTTTTTGCAACAAGATTCATCACAACAATAAGTAACATTATAAGTAGACCACATGTTTCTAGCAATGGTATACAATCTATCAATTTGTTCCCATAAGTGTTTCCCTTTTTGTGACAAGCGGTGTTCCTTATAATAATATTTTTGATCTTCCGTGAACCCACCTTGCCAATAAGCTTCAATTTCAAAGAAACCAACCATTGACAACAAGCATGACAAAGCAAGACAATAACAGACCAACGAAAATAACAACTAGAGTAGGAACTAATTTTTTTGTATTTTTGATAAAGAAACAGGCAAACAAGGAGAAAATAAACTTAGCTTGAACAATAGTGAATCCAAGTGGACTTGATAAATAAAGCTATGCTCCCCGGCAACGGCGCCAGAAAATAGTCTTGATGATCCACAAGTATAGGGGGTGTATCACAGTATTTTCGAGGGCAGTGAAACCCAATTTATTGATTCGACACAAGGGGAGCCAAAGAATATTTATAAGCCTTAACAACTGAGTTGTCAATTCAGCTGCACCTGGAAAACATTCTTGCTCACAGCAGTTTATCAGTAGCAACAGTTTTGTAGTAGGAATAGCAAAGTAACAGTAGTACTAAAGCAAAGACAGTAGTAACAAAAGCAGTAACAGTGGGATTCGAGTGCGGTAGGCATAGGGATGGATGGACGGGCGTTGCATGGACAAGACAATTCACATAGCAATCAGAACATAGGGCAATTGCAGATAAATAAGATAAAGCATCCAAGTACTAGATAATCCTAGGCATGGGTTCCATATATAGTCATACATGCTCGCAATGAGAACACTCCGTGAATAGAGCACCGGAGCAAAGCATTAACACTCCGTGAACACATGTGATCCTCACATCAAAGCCATTCCCTTCTAGTTATCCTGATTTCTGTCGCTTTGGGGCCATAGGTTCCGGACAACAATGTGTGTATACAACTTGCAGATAAGACTAAAAACAATACTATCATAATGAATCAATAACATGTTCAGATCTGAAATCATGGCACTCGGGCCCTAGTGACAAGCATTAAGCATAACAAGTCGCAACAAAGTCATAAAGCACTAATAAAAGATACTAGGCACCATGCCCTAACAATCTAATGCCATTACATGAACGATCTCATCCAATCGCTACCATCCCCATAGCCTACAGCGGGGGATTACTCACTCATAGATGGGGGAAACATGGATGGTCGATGGAGATGATGGTGGAGATCGATGGAGATGGCTCCGGGGGCACTTCCCTGTCCCGGCAGGGTGCCGGAACAGAGACTTTCTATCCCTCGAATCTCCCCTTCGGTGGTAGCGGTGTTGTGGAACTTTTTCTAGAAAAACGTCCACCCTCCCGGAGTTTTTATGTCATAAGGCTTCTTATAGGCGAAGAGGGAGACCGAAGGGGTGCCTGGGGCCACCACACCATGCCCTGGCACAGCCAGGCCCAGCCCACGCCTAGGGGGTGTGGCCAGCCCCTGGCCCTCCTCCGTCTCGTATTCTGGCTCCTGGAGTCTTCTAGAAAAATAGGCACTTTGGCTTTTATCCCGTCCAATTCCAAGAATATTCATTTTTTGACTTTCCTGGAACCAAAAACAGCAGAAAACAGGCAGCTGGCACTGTGGCTCTTGTTAATAGGTTAGTCCAAGAAATCATATGTAAAGTACTCCAATGTGTGGACAAAACAGAAGAAAGTGGATAAAACCAAGCATGGAGCATCAAAAATTATAGATACATTTGCAATGTATCAGCATCCCATGGATTAAGGCCTCATACTCGGCTTTATTATTGGAGGCAGTGAACTGCATTCGCAGAATATATTTCATCTTGTCTCCTTGGGGCGATGTCAGTATGACACCTGCGCCAGCTCCGTCCTTTCGCTTGGATCCGTCGAAGTGCATTGTCCACAGATAGGACATGTCTGGTTTGTCATGGAGCTGGTTCTCCATCCAGTGTATGAGAAAATCTGGGAGAACTTGCGATTTGATCGCATCGCGCTTCTCGTATGTGATGTCTCGTGGAGATAGTTCGATTCCCTAGAGCGCGACTCGTCTGGTGGCATCGGGATTATTGAGTATATGCCCGAGTGGGGCATCGTTTACCACCACGATTGGGTGCTCCTAGAAGTAGTGTGGCGCAATCGCCTGGCTGTAATGAAGACGTCGTAGGCCAGCTTCTGGTAGTGCGGGTACCGCTGCTTTGTTGGCGTGAGCACCTCGCTGAGGTAGTATACTGGGCATTGGACCCCGTGGACCTTATTTTCTTTGGCTTGTTCTACCACGAGCACCGTGCTGACCACCAGGTTGGTGGTGGAGATGTAGAGTAGCAGTGGTTCTTTCTCACGAGGCGTCACCAGTACTGGCGAGGTGGATAGTAGACGCTTGAGGTCTTCGAATGCTTCTTGCGCCTCGTCTGTCCACTCGAACTTGTCAGTTTTGTGGAGGAGTTGGTAGAAGGGCAGTGCCTTTTCGCCCATTCGACTGACGAATGGACTGAGCATCGTGATTCGCCCAGCCAGCTGCTAGACGCCTTTTACGTTCTTCGGCTTCTCCATGGCCAGTATGGCCTTTATTTTCTTCAGGTTTGCTTCGATCCCTCTCGCAGAGATGAGATACCCGAGTAACTGCCCAGATGGCACACTGAAGGCGCATTTGTCCGGATTGAGCTTGATCTGGTAGCGGTCGAGGTTGGTGAAGGTCTCCTGGAGATCGTCGATTAATGAGGCTTCCTCTATAGTTTTAATGCTGATGCCGTCAACATAGACTTGAATATTGCAAGTTGATTCTTGAGGCAAGCCTGCATGCACTGCTGATAGGTGGCTCCTAAGTTTTTTAGCCCGAAGGGCATAGTGTTGTAGCAGAACACACCAAAGGGTGTTGTAAATGTTGTTTTCTCCCGGTCTTCCTCCTTCATTCGAATCTGATTGTAGCCAGAGTAAGCGTCGAGGAAGCAGCAGCGCTCACATCCCGTGGTGGAGTCGATGATTCGGTCGATTCGTGGCAACGGGAAGTGATCCTTTGGGCAGTTCTTATTAAAGGAGGTGAAGTCCACGCACATCCATAGGATATCCGTGTCTTTTTTAAGAACAAGCACTATGTTAGTGAGTCGGGTGCTTTCCTTGATCTCGCGTATGAATTTTGCATCGAGGAGTCTCTTGATCTCCATTCCGACTGCCTTTGCTCTTGGTTCAGATAGTCGCCGAATTGTCTACTTGACTGGCCTTGCATCTGGATTCACGTTGAGTGAGTGCTCGGCGAATTCCCTGGGAACCCCTGGCATGTCCGCTGGACACCAGGCGAAGATTTCCCAGTGCTCACAGAGGAATTCTACGAGCGCGAGTTCCTATGTGGAACTCAAGTTGTTGGCAATGAGGGTCGTGTTGGTCGGGTCCGTTGGGTGGATGTGGACTTTCTTTGTGTGCACCGACGAGTCGAAGGACAGGTCGGGTGAACTTGGCCTGCTTAGGGGAGGCAGACTATTGTTTGTCGACTCCTTCAATCTTGCGAGTTCCTCCTGCATGCCGAAGGACTGGGAGATTCTATTGAATTCCCTGTCGCAGCTGTCGGACCTCTCGAAGCTTCCGTTGATTGTGATGATGTTGTTTGGACCTGGCATTTTCATCTGCAGGTAGGTGTAGTGCGGCACTGTCATGAACCTAGCGAACACGACACGTCCGAGGATGCAGTGGTATTGTGAGGGCTAGTCGACGACCTCAAAGTTGATGCGCTCTTGCCAAAAGTTTTGCGGCGTGCCGAACATGATGTCGAGGTTAATTTTTCCCAGGGGACATATGCCCTTCCCTGGGACGATGTCATGGAACATCGTGTCTGAAACTTCCAAACAAGTCAGGGGGGATCCTCATCGCATGCAAGGTACTCGCGAACATGAGGTTGATGCCGCTTCCGTTGTCCATGAAGACGTGACTCATATCGAAGCCCTCGATCTGCGCCTCGAGTACTAGGGGACAGTGGCCTGGACGGGGAACTTGGCGCGGGTGATCGCGCTTGTCAAAGGTGATGCAGGAGTCGCTTCCACTGAGGTACTCAGTGGTGGAAGGTGGCGAGTTTATCACAAAATTGACTTGGCGAGTGATGGCCTTCTGCACTAGATTTGAGGGACGCCCTTTTTGGATCATCCCCATGTTGCCCACGGCTCGTGGGTATGGCTCGCCTCCGTGATGCTGGACCGGCGCGTCCGCGGGTGGTGGTGGTTGTTGTCTACGCACTTCTATTCTTGTAGACAGTTGTTGGGCCTCGAAGTGCAGAGGTTTGCAGAACAGTAGCAAGTTTCCCTTAAGTGGATCACCCATGGTTTATCGAACTTAGGGAGGAAGTGGTCAAAGGTATCCCCTCTCAAGCAACCCTGCAATCAAGATACAAGAAGTCTCTTGTGTCCCCAACACACCCAATACACTTGTCCGGTGTATAGGTGCACTAGTTCAGCGAAGAGATAGTGAAATACAAGTGGTATAGATAATTATAAGTGGTAACAGTGATAGAAAATACTTTGATGGCGTGGAAGAGACTAAAGGCAAACTGAAATAAAGATGGAAGCAAGAAAATATGTAACAGATCTAGTTTCAAACAGTGTTTCAATGCTTAGAAACAAGGCCTAGGGATCATACTTTCACTAGTGAACACTCTCATATAAATATCTTCTCTTTATGATACTACTCTCCGGTTGGACACTCTAATCCATGGTAGGGCTATAACAGCACACCTCAAAGTAAGCCTTTCCCATCTAGATAACCCCACACTGTCACCTTGAGCACTAGATGGTTCCAACAAACATCACAATTTCATAGAGACATCCAACTCCAAATATAACCCATAACAAGTATTTGTAATCTCTAGCCTAAGTGCCACCATGGTGTGCACACTGTCAACTTCACACACATGGGGAGAGCAGAGATCTATTAAAGCACTTGAGTAGCAAGGTAGATCTATAGATTACAAGCTCATGATCTCAATAAGATCATGCATACAGAGAGAGATGAACACATAGCTACCGGTAGAACCCTTAGCCTCGAGGAATATCTAATCCCTCCTCATCATGTGAATCAGCAATGGTGATGGAGATGGTGGTGGAGATTGACGGAGATGGCTCTGGGGGCACTTCCCTGTCCCGGTAGGGTGCCGGAACAGAGACTTTCTGTCCCCCGAATCTCCCCTTCGGTGGCGGCGGCGCTGTGGAACTTTTCGTGGCTGGAGGCTTGATCATTTAGGGTTTATGCATCGGGAGACATCTTATAGGCGAAGAGGTAAGGTCGGTGGGAGGCCAGGGGGCCCACACCACCTGGTGGCGCGACCAGGGCTAGCTTGCGCCACCATATGGTGTGGCCACCCCGTGGCCCATCTTCGTCTCATCTTCTGGCTCTGTGAGTGTTCCCATAAAATATCAACTTTGGCTTTTGTCCGGTCCAATTCCAAGAATATTGATTTTCTGACTTTCCTGGAACGAAAAACAGCAGAAAATAGGCAACTGGCACTATGGCATCTTTTTAATAGGTTAGTCTAGGAAAGTGTATAAAAAGTACTCCAAAGTTGGAACAAAACATAAGAAAGTAGATAAAACCAAGCATGGAACATCAAAAATTATGGATACGTTAGCAACGTATCAGTGGTCCGGGCGGTGGAGGAGGAGCTCCATGTGCCACAGCGCCTGGGGCGCCTCCATAGCCCCTGTTGATCGCGTCGCGATTCATCCGAGCCAGGCCCTCGTGGAGTTTGAGGAACTCGCGCAGTCCTTGAGAAGGTGGCTGGATTTCTTCTTGCCGTCGTGCTTGTCGATGTAGAAGTGCATGTTGCATGGTTCGGACAGTTTGTCCTCGATAGATGTTGCGGGTGCCTCTTCACGAGTGCGGCGCTGCCACACCTGCGTGGTTTTTTGCTGTCGTGGTATCCACCGCTACGATATCCGCTGTTGCGGTTGTCGTCGCATTTGTCGGCGTAGCCGGCTGCGGCCATATTGACTTTGTCGCGGTCATCGTAGACGCGCATTCGACGTTTGCCTTGGCGATCGTGTCTGCGCCCGAGGTCGTCGTCATCGTCGGAGTAGGTGTGATTTTTCACCGAATCTTCTCCATCAGCCCACCGATTCGCGATTTCCATCAGGTGGTCGATTGTTTTGGGCTTCGAGCGGCCCAGCTCCTCCCTGAGCTCTATACAGCGAATGCCGTCGTTGAATGCATCGATTGCGTGGTCCTCCGATATGTTTTCTGCGGAGTTCTTGATGATGGACCACCTCTAGATGTACGAGCGCAGCGACTCGCCAGATCTTTGTTGGCAGCTTCTCAGTTCCTCGATTGATGCGGGCCTTTTGTAAGTGACCTTGAAGTTGCGCACGAAACTGTAGACCATCTCTTCCCAACTGCGAATGGATCCTCGTGGGAGGTTGTTGAGCCATGCGCGAGCGACGCCCTGCAGTTGTAGCTGTAGGCATTGCATGGCCGTGCTTCGACTCCCGCCATGCAGCCTGACGGAGGAGATGTGGTCCTCCAGCCAGATTTTCGGGTCCTACAGGCCGTCAAATTTTGGGTTCTCCGACGGGGGTTTGAACCCCTTAGGCATTCGCTTCTACCTGATGGCCCTGCTGAAGCATTTGGCGCCGTAGAGCTCAGTCTCGTCTTCTTCTGAGTCAGTCGAACAAGCGCGCCTTGCCTGCATCTTGTAGACTTTGCGCTGCGTGATGTCATACGCCTGCCGTAGTCGCGGTCATGCCGCCGTGAGCAACGTCGCCGTGACGGATCGTGATTGTCGTCACTGGAGGAGTACGAGTAATAGTACTTGTCCAGAGCCTTGCATTTCTTTGGCTCTGGTGTTGGTTCTTTATCGAGGGCGACCTCGATTAGCCCCAGACTTGCGATCATGGATCAGCGCATGGTAGCTCGCGGATCTCCAATCGGTGGCTAGTTGTTGAGGAGGTACATGGTAGCCGCTGTCACCACAACTTGCGGTGTCTTCGGGAGCACGTTGCCCCGCGTATCCACCGTCATAGAGCCGAAGTCGAGGACTTTCGCGGCTTCTACACGTTCTTGTTCGGTGAGGTGGGCCAGTCGAGATCGCCTTTTGTTGGCCACGTACTCGTTGCCTTTGGAGGAGGATCCTCCGTGGGAGGAGAGTCCGGCTCGTCAAAGACTCGATTCGTCCGCCGCCTTTCTGCGTGCGTCGAGTTGCGCGATCACTTGCTACTGGCGCTTGAACTCCTCCTTCAGTAGCCAATGGTAGCCCATCGCATGTCCTGCGAGGTGTTGGGGGTAGAGGATTGCCCTGTAAAGCTTCTCGACAGCAGGCCCACTCGTTGTTGTTGAGCTTGATCAGCATGCGCTCTCTAGTGTTCTCATTCGCTGTAAGAGACGGTTCTCCTCCCGTCCCATTATTGACGGGCGTGCCTTTGCCATCGTTGGTGGAGTCGCTGTTGGGTGCGCTGCCGTTGGGTATACCGCCGTTGGGTGGTCCGGTGCCAGATCTGGTGCCAGTGTTTTCGCGATTGATGCCGGTGTCGCCCGCATTGATGACGGCGCACATGAAGTGATTGGGGAAGATGTTTCTCCCACAACTTTCATATCCGGAGCCGTAGGCTCCATCTTTTGTGGCTAGGTCACCCAAATTGGATCCGCGACTGTTGTCGTTGTCCGTAGTCCCAGCTATTGCTAAGGTGTTGAGCTCACTGAGGGTGCCGATTGGTGGTGGGAACCACGATGCTGGAGCAATTGTGGGTGCCGTTGGCTGGTCAGGCATGCGAAGCGTGCCCAATTGACCAACCTGGAAGCGGAAGCTCCAAATCGCCAGGCTGATCCCATCGCCCACGGACTCGAAAGCCGGGCGAGTGGCCGGCGTGTGGACGGTGAAGTCAAACGCGCCGAAGAGCTGGCGAATCTCCGCTGTTGCAGAGTTGTAGATCGCGGTTGACAGGGCCGAAGAAGCCGCGACATCAGCACTCCCAATTCCCATAGATAGCGCCAATTGACGAGGGTTCAACTTGTCAATGCCCATTGTTATGGACTTGGGTTTTGGAGAAGGAGGGAGCACTAGAGGCATCAATCGGCTAGCAAACAAGCACACAGGGATGCAATTTTTACCCAGGTTCAGGCCTCGTAGAGGTCCCTACTCCTTCTTGTCTGCTCATGGAATTAACGAAGGAATCGAAGATTACAGGGGTGCACAGATGCAATCTGGCGAGAGTTGTGGAAACTAGGGTTCTGATTCTCCTCCTCGCCACCCCCTCCTAGCCTTTATATAGATAGGCTAGGTCTCAGGTAGCAGGTCGAGTCGGTTATAGATTAGGGTTTGCCCTTTGAACTTTCTATCTTAAGCTTCTTCTTGTCTCGCAAGTAATCGAGAGTCCGTGGGCCACTCGAATTCTTCATTGGGCCTTGGCAACACCGTGGGCTTCTTTCGTATCTAGACCGTATATGCCAAACTCGAGTACCTGTAGGGTATACCCATGTCACCAAGAATTGATGCATTAATAATAAACAAACATGCATTCATATGGGTTTAATAATAAAAGTTTTTGTTAACCCTAAACTTGGGTGATTAGAACTTGATAATCTTGTTTAGCATTTTTGAGGTGTTACAAGTACCGTTTCTTTATTTACCCGCTCCAATATATTGTCTTGGTTATTCTATTGTCCTATTTGATTAGCTAGCTTGTCTTTGCAAGTCGTAGGCATGCTTAGTATCGCTCTCATACAGGTGGAACTTGGTACTTTGATATTGTTGGTGAGAAGATAATTAATCTAACGTTGTTGGTTATGGATTCACTTAATGATAAGGCCTCGGAAGGTACCACCTTTGGGAACTGCTTGAGCCGACCTAGAACTCATTCATTCTATGATACCAGTTCTGAGTTGATCGCGCTAACCTAACACGAGGGCCTCTAGGATCACCCCTCAACTACCAGCGCAATTCGTTTATCTAGAGGGTCACTAATTGGTTTTCCACTTGGTCCATACGCATAATATGTCCTCAGATATGGTGACTATAATATGTCTTCAAACATGGTGATGATATGATATTTTGGTGGATAGCAGTTGCATTGCATACATAAAAGCGGTATGTCGAAGGGGATATACCTATAGGCTCTTTCTTCCTTAGCCGTGGTCGCAAATGTTGTACCTCCCTTGACAATCATTGTACCTCCTGGTTGGGTCAATACAGTAGGTGATAGCTCTAGATACACGTGTAGTTATGGGATAGTTTTTGTTATGAGATTCGGAAGACACGCATAATATGTTGCCTAAAGGATTGAGCATGCTTTTGGGTATAGTAGTGCACCCCTCCAAGGTAAATCTTTTCAAGAAGCCATGTGTCCATGGTTATGGACGCCTCAGGAGTATAGTGTCATGATCATAGACAACGACACTAACATCTTGTCTCTGCTAATAATATGACTAATAATTAGCCTTACCAACCAAACAATTGGATAATTAAAACCGCAACATGTTTGTTTCGCAAGAGGACTTTCTCGACTGGTCTCCAAGAGGGAAATCTTCGGATGGGTTATGCTTGGTGTTATATTCTTGTCACCATATAGAGTTCTCTCATCTTGCTCTAATAGCCAAAGTTATAGCGTATCTCTATAAGTTAGATAGTGCAAGCTTTGCTGCCGCTGAGCCCACCATACCCATGTAGGCGAGAGCCATCGAATTCTAAGAATCGACGTGTATTGGCCTTAATACTGACCGCTCTCTTTATGTTTTCCTTTGCCCTTTGCCAGCATCCTTTGGCTTGGCAAGTATGTGTTCGATAACGTTAGCAAGGTTACCCTACCGGCTTGGCTTGGGTAGGGTTATGGACGTCGTTTGGTTATTCTTCAGGACTCTTAGTCCCATTTATTTCTTATCCGTACTCGGATACTATTCTGGCTTTCTTCTTCAATTATATCATTTGTATTCTTGACTTGTCGAGTTGTTGTTGTGTATATACGTTTCTTGTGGTATCTGTTATAAACTATTGTGATGTAACTACTTATAATAAAATCCACCCACACGAAAGTGTCTGGTGGGCATCTTTGAATCGCTTCTATGCGGATTTTGGCTGAAAATGTTGAGATCTGCATATACCCGATTCAGGGGTGTTACAGTGGTACTGCAGGTGTGGCTCGGTGTAGGTGATGCACCTGCCATGCTTCCTCTTCATCACTTATAAGCGAGGACCATGAGTAGGTTCCTATACTCTCTTTTCTTCTTCTTCTTCCTGTAACTCTTTTTGGCTCACTCGACCTAGAGCAAGATCCCCCTATGAGGATGCTATGTTCTTCGGTCTACGCTCTAGCTTAATCTTCTCATACTCTATAGTCCTAGCATCAAGTGATTACAAATGTTCTATTAGCTTCCTTAGTTGAGTACAATGAAGTTGTGTTCTTGGGTGGCTTCTGGTAGTTTTAGAAATGAGAATTTGATTCTTCCTCATTGATAAGTCTCTTTCTTTAATATCTGGTCTTTGATTAGGTGTGTTTTTTGTTTGCCCTAATAATTGGGAAGTGTACTACTACTACTGGTACTGTCAAATTGACTCTAATTCCGTAGCCCCTGGCGCTTAAACTGGTTATTGGTATACATAGTCGATCTTATTCTCTTTCATGAGGACAAAGAAGATTGGAGTAATCTAGAACTACTACCAGAAAAGATTTGTTTTGATTACCATTAGATATGTAGTTATAAAACAAACACAGTTAGGTAACTTTGTTTCATTTGGGTTCTAAGTGAGCATTTAGTTAATCTAAATCGATTGAAATGAAGCAAATATCAACTTTACATGGATGTGGAGTATCTTGATCAGCCCTAGTGATCAATAGTTCTGTGTTGCCCCAGGTTTAGCGAACCTTGACAGAGCATATTCTGTCAGCTGCTATTACTACTGAATAGTCTTGGCTCAGAAAATGGTCATTGTGGTTATTATGGAGTTCAAAGTTTACTTTTGAATTCACTATTGGAATATTATAACTTGGGCCCTTTTCTTATTCTTTCTTGAGAATTCAAAAGCATGATCTTGTTTTTATATATATGTTATTCATGATGGAATTATATATAAGAGTATGTTTTCTAGCTTATAATAGCTAGGAAAATGACTTATTCTTGTGGTTAGTGGCCTTATTCATAAAAAATCATAATGTAAAGTTCATGGTACTAGTGGCTTCTGCTAATTTGGGTGTATATACTATGGTGCTTCCAATTTATTTGGAGTGTGCACAGTTTCTATCATCTTTAGCATGATCTTCTTCTAAACTCATTGGACACATAGTTTGTCGATGTTCTATGAAGTAATCTAGTGACTTACTTTAAGTAAGTCCTTGATTGATGCCTATGATGCACAGCCGAGGCTTGTCTATGTTAAATCAATAGCTAAAGACGGTTGAAGTGTGTTACCCTTTTAACCAGATGAATTGCCTTGATCTACTGCCAATTAAAGTGAGGATCCTGATTGGTTTCTTCTAGTATCTTTATCACATCCTCCTGAAACTCTTGATGATCTTAGATGATCTCTTCCTCCTCATGATCACTTCTTTGCTATCCCGAAGGTTGAGTTCATCCTATGATTGTATCCATGCTTGATTCCTGCTTGGTATATCTACTGGCTATGGCTAGAATGCTTTCACTGCTAAGGTCCTAATGCTTGTTCTGCTGAGTTTGTGAGAAAAGATGGACAAATGGTCACTCAGTTGTGGCTAGGTGCTTTCCTCTTATCCTTCCCTAGTGCCCATGTTGTGTTGACACACAACAGTGTGTGTGTGCATGGGTTCTGACTTGTGGGCCCTACTGGTTCAACCACACATGGAGATATTTCTCCATGTGGATATGCTTGAGTAATATTGACTCCCTAATATTTTCCTGGTTTTGACCATTTCCTTTTAAACTTACTCTAGGTGAAACTTGCCCCTAGCTTATAATGCTAAGCCTGAAGTCTTAATCTTTATAAGGACATCTTACTATGTTTACCCCTAATTTCTTAAGCTCTATGATGTGTTAGCAATGCATCTCATTGTATTACCGAGAACAAACTAACCCCATAACCCTTTCTTTCTTTTATTTTCTATTTGTTCTTATTGCGGGAATTGAAGAATAAAGACAAATCAAGATGGAAAAGTAGTTAGGACTGGTTCAGGATTAGTTTCAGGGTTTTTCTTTAAATAATTTCCTTTTTTGTAGAGACAATGTATGATGTTTATGTAATAAAAATATTTATTGATTCTTTTAGTGATTGAATCAATTCCTTTATTGTACAGAAACATTTATGTAATATTGTTTAAGTAAATAAAATACCCATTTATCTTGCAGGAGTACCAATTTCATTCATTTATACTTAATGAATTAAAGTTTATTTCCTAAGAAATAAGATTTATCTCATTTTCATTTGAATTCCATAATCCTTACTCCTATTTAAATTTAGATAACAATTGTAACATTAGATTCTTAATTCAAAACCTCAATTTCAAATATTCCAAATTTGAAAGTTGAATTCAAACACTTAAACAAACAATTAAAAAATCCAATTCATTTTACTCAATAATAAGAAGGAATTGTCCGAGATCAAGTCAAAGGTTGCAACACTCTTATTCGATAATCTAAAACCCCACATCATCAAACAGAGAGAAGAACCCTGATCTTTCTGGGTTTAAAGTAAAGCATGAAAATTTAACTCACATTTGAAAAAAAATGAAACAGTGGTAGGAGGAATTAGACATTTTTTTGATACAGTAGAAGCGGGTCGGCGTGAGAATTTCGAAAATTCGTCCCAGGGATCAAACTCCGGTCGCTCACCAACTAGGACCCAACCACTAGGCTATTGCCTCGTTCTCAAAATTTAACTCACATTTGTAGATGCATGCATGCTGATGGATAAAAAATCTATTTCTACCCTTGTCTAATCCTACACGTTGGGATATTACAGGAAGGCTCCTTTTGCGCTCCCTGGAGCCTGGCTCGACAGGGCCACGGCACGGAGGAGGACTAACTCCCATCGGCCCATTTTTTCTTCCTAGAGCCTGGCTGGACTGATGAAGGCAGTACCGTGACTCGTGAGAGGCGAACGCCATCAAAATAAATTGACGGATTGACCGGGCCACGCAGCATGCGACCCGCCAGTTTCTCTTCTCAAGGAGTCGAGGGAAACCATATTGCGCGTGGCGTAACTACGAGTTCCCATGCGATGGAGTGCTAATTACTAACTCTCGGCGTTTCACTTCCCGTCCAGTCATCTGCTTTCTCCGCTTAACCCCGCGCTCACTATAAATCCCGCTCCATAGCCTTTCGAGTGAGTATCCATCCCAAATTCCCAATCACTGGACCCGTTCTGAGGTTAACAGAAAGCCAAATAGCCAAACCATGGGAAGCTCCGTGAGCAAGGTAGCGGGTCTATCGGCAGGTGCCTGCATGGTTGCAGGGGCGGTGACGGTAGTGCAGACGGTTTCGGCAGCGGCCGCGATGGCGGTGGTTCCGCCATTTGCTCTTGGATTGGCGGCAGCGGCGGCAACGGGGGCAGCAGCAGGCTGGTCCTACGAGGAAACACCTGCTTCGGCTACCCCTTGGTCCACTAACTTTGCCGCAGGCAACAACGCCACTCGTGATGCTATCCACGGCGTGTTTGAGGCCATCACCAATGCGCAGGAGGCAGCATCAAGCTACGTGTATGCCTTATCCAGCGCGGCATCCTGGATCGCCGCCAAGGCCTACAACAAGGTCAAACGCGCCGCCGCGAATGTCAAACGTCTCGTAGTCGCGCTGATCGAGCGCCTCTACGGCGTCGGGGCGGCCGCTCTTGGGAAAACCAAGCTAGACAGCGTGGACGGGCCCATCGGCGCTGGCGACGCGTCCTCTCTCGTCGAATCCACGGTGGACGGCATCAGTGGCTGTTGCGGCACTTCGTCTGCCATCGTCCTCGTCAGGTCGTCCGGTCCACTGGTGGTGCTAGAGTCTGCGGCGGCGAGGCTTGCGCGTTCAAGCGCCGCTGAAATGATGTCCCTACTGGATAGAATCCCGTCCGTGGAGAAGGTGGGCCAGGTTCCGGTGGTGGCCAAGGTTGCCATCGGCGTCATCGCGGTCGCGGCGGGGTTGTGCCTTGCCGTTTGCTCGCCTACCATGCTTGCTACTGCTTCTCTCGCTGCCGCTGCATCTATCTAGGAAAGGTGCCGGAGACCTAGCGGTGCCTCGCAGTTCGATCTCGACCGAAGATTTAAAATGATGCAGCTTAATTAACTGAATTCTGAACTCGTAGTACTACTATATTTTTTTCCTTGAGAGGAATTTTATGGCCGCGTAAAACATGATGCTGTAACGAGTATTGTCTTCTGGTGTTTTTATTTCATCATTTTATTTGCTAAATTACTTTCCAGAATGTCCAACAAAGGGAGTATGTTCCAGTAATACTATACTCTGTAGTCAACGAAAATCACTTGTAGCTTCCGAGCTCCAAATAATCTTGCTTTTTAGAAAGTTCAAAAAGATTATCTTTAGGTCTCTAAAAATTCTGAAAACAAATCATGCAAATACATATACTGGCTAGTATGTACAACCAAACATGCATTGACATATCTTTTCATATGTTATCTGCACAAAAAATCTAAATGCTGGAAGTTTTTTATTTTTTGCCTTTTCAGAACAATAATTTTGCAATTTTTGGCTAGCCTAAAATATAATGTACTACCTATGTTTGGGATGCCGAGAGCATTTTTAATAGTGATTGAGATTAGTATAAGGTTTATCACATTATTAGTCTCTCTCATCCAAATGCATGTTCTCCTTTTCTCCTCACTTCTCATGCATGTAAAATTATTGGTGCATGCATAGATTAATGAGAGTGTTATGGAGTGTCTTGATCCTAACAACTTGGTTTTAGGCTGGTCCTAACGGGAGTATCATAAGCTAGTATCATGCATGCTATGTTGGCAAAAATCTGATGTGGTACAACAATTATTAAAGAAAAAGATGGTTAAAATATCATAGATAGATACCGTATCATAGCACGTAAAACTAGAAAATTCTCATGTAAATAAATCTTGTACATAATTTTGTATTGAGATTCTACAAATCATTAAATATACTACTAGTATGATATTACCATATGATATCATGCACTATGAAGATAGTATCATACACTAGTATCATATGCATGATACTCTACCATTATGACCAGCCTTAGGACTAATAATCCTAAACATAGGTAGTACTATCTAGCAAATCTCTGCGGATAAAATATTCCTATATATTTCTTGGTAGTTTCTGAAAATACAAAACACCATTTTTTTTTAAAATATACGAGACCACCAGAGCAGTGACCGAGCTTGCCAACAAAGTTTGGGCAGGCCAACAGTCTGAAAGAAAGTAAAATGGTTTGTTGTTCGCCTAGTGAAAAATAGGTTTAGGGTTTGTGGTTGGGTCTAAAATCGCGCACGTGCTCCACTTATAATCATGACATGTAAAGATTATATACGTATACGTCTTATATACATGTTACACGATAGGTGGGATTAAAGTCTAATTACAATTCTAACACTCCCCTCAATCTAAACCGCTACATACAACGTTAAGATTAGACTTAAATCTATCCAACATCTGTCGTGTGGCTGGCTTAGTAAATACATCAGCCAGTTGGTCATGAGTGGAGATAAACTTGACGTCCAATTCACCGGCAGCTACTTATTGTCGCAAAAAATGGAAATCGATCTCAATGTGCTTAGTTCGAGCACGAAAGGCTGGATTCACCATCAGATAAGTAGCCCCAAGATTATCACACCACAATATGGGGTACGCTGCCGAGTCACACTAAGCTCCTTGAGTAGAGTCTACCCATATAGCTTCAACAACATCATTAGTCAATGCTTTATATTCTGCCTCGTTACTCGATCGCAAGACCATGGGTTGTTTCTTCGAACTCCATGAAATCAGATTGGCACCAACAAAAACTGCAAACCCACTGGTGGATCGTCTATCATCCACACACCCTGCCCAATCGGCGTTGGTAAAGATACTGATGATAGCCTATGGTGACTTGTGAATGCACAAGTCAGTCTCCAGTGTCCTTTTGACATATCACACAATTCATTTAACAGACTCCTAGTGTACATCAGTGGGCTATGAAAGGAACTGGCAAACCTTGTTTACCGCAAACAAAATATCTGGACGGGTGAGTGTCAAGTACTGCAGTCCTCTAACAATACCGTGATACCTGTATGCATAATCTGAACTAAGCTGTGTGCCTGAGTCTCTAGCCAAAGTCTCGGAACGAAGTGGACCGATGGCAGAATTACAATTCTCCATGTTGACTCGATGAAGAAGATCAAGAGCATATTTTCGCCGAGTCAACGTCATCCCCCTGAATTGTATGTTGCCTCCAATCCAAAGTACTCCAGCCGTCGCAGGTACTTGATAGGAAAACTGTCAGAAAGAGAACGAACAAAACGATCCACAACCTATGGAGTAGAGCCAACAATAACTATGTCATCCATGTAGATCAACATGAAAATCTGCACTCCATCATGCGACTAGATGAACAACGATGTATCAGCCTTGGACGAAACAAACCCAAGCTGATGAAGAAGCTGACTCAAGCGAGCATACCACGCTCGTGGCGATTGTTTTAGTCCATAGATAGACCGCTAAAGTTGATGGGTTCGTAGCATGGAAAACAAAAAAATTCTACCGCAAGAACGAACAAAACCCAGATCTAATCTAGATAAAAGCCAAGATCTAATCTATTAGACATGTGCAACGAGATAGATCTGTACTAACCCTCGTAGAACCGAAAGCGTTACGAGATTAGATCTCAGGGTTGATGTAGTCGATCACTTGCCGATCTCAAGATCGTGTGGACGATCCTTCCGGCGCCGCGTTCCGGCAGCGCTTCCGCAGTCGGTCACACGTGCGGAGTCGAAGCAGACCTTCCTCTCCCTGTTCCAGCGAGCAACGGAGGTAGTAGATCTTCTCCACGGAATCCCAGCAGCACGACGGTGTGGTGGTGGTGGTGGAGTAGAGATTTCTGCAGGGCTTCGCCTAAGCCGGAGCAGAGGTAAGGAGGAGGAGAGAGGCGGCGGCTAGGGTTTGTTATGGGAGAGGTCTAGGGGTGGCGCCCCCTCCCCTCTATTTAAAGGAGGGAGGCGCCATGGGAGGGGGGGTCCTAGTAGGACTCCCCTCCCTCCTTGGCCGGCGGATTGGGAGGGGGGAGGAGTCCTCCTCCCCCACGAATCCGTGTCTTGCCCCACAAAGAGTCCTTGATCCTTTCTTGGTTTTCAAGCAAACTCCAAGAAATATTCTAGAACCTTCCAGAACATTCCGATACCTTCTAGAATCTCCATACAAACACTCCGGAACATTTCCTAACTTAGAAAATGATCCCCAATATATGAATCTTATTCTCCGGACAATTCCGGATCTCCTCGTGATGTCCCGGATCCAATCCGAGACTCCGAACAACATTCGGTCTCCAACGCATATTCCATATCTACTTAAAACAACTTCGAACCTAAAGTGTGTCACCCTACGGTTCGTGAATATGCAGACATGATGAAGACACCTCTCCGATCAATAACCATCAGCGGGATCTAGAGATCCATAATGGCTCCCACATACTCAACGATGACTTCGTGATCGATAGAACCATTAACATACGAAACCAATTCCCTTTGTCACGCGATATTCTACTTATCCGAGGTTTGATCGTCGGTATCTCCATACCTAGTTCTACCTTGTTACTGATAAGTACTCTTTACTCGTTCCATGTTATGTCATCCCTTGTGACCTAGTCACATGCTTGCAAGCTATCTAGATGACATTCCACCGAGAGGGCCCAGAGCATATCTATCCGTCATATGGATGGACAAATCCCAATCTTGGTCCATGCGCTTCAACACATACTTTCAGAATACCCAATGACACCTTTATAACCACCCAGTTACGAAGCGGTGTTTGATGTCATCAAAGTACCCATCCGGTGATGGTGATTAACATAACCTCATGGTCGAAGGATTAGGTTACTATGTATTTGAAAGCTTGCAGCAATACGAACTTTAATGACTTGATCTTATGCTACGCTTACTATGGGTGTGTGTCCATCACATCATTCTCCTAATGATATAACCTTGTTATTAATGACATCCAATGTCCATGATCAGGAAACCATGATCATCATTTAATCAACAAGCTAGTTCCACAAGAGGCTTACTAGGGACTCTTTTATGTTTACAAAACACACATGTATCAGTGTTTCCTTATAATACAATAATAGCATGGGATGTAAACATTCATCATAAACACAAAGATATAATAATAATCACTTTTATTATTGCCTCTTGGGCATATCTCCAACAGTCTCCCACTTGCACTAGAGTCAATAATCTACATTACATGGTAATATACCTAACACCCATGGCGTTCTGGTGTTGGTCATGCTTTGCTCCAGGGAGAGGTTTAGTTAACGGATGTGCCACATTCAGATCAGTGTGTACTTTGCAAATCTTTATGTCACCATCTCGGACATACTCGCGAATAGCATGGAAACGTAGCTTGATGTGCTTCAGCTTGCTATGTGACCTTGGCTCCTGTGCATTAGCTATGGCACCTGTGTTGTCACAGTAGATCGCCATCGGGTCCAACACACTGGGAACCACGCCAAGTTCAGTAATGAACTCCTTCATCCATATGGCTTCTTGTGCAGCCTCCGAAGCAGTTATGTATTCCGATTCAGTTGAAGATTTCGCCACAACGCTTTGCTTGGCACTCCTCCAGCTCACTGTAGCACCATTCAAAATAAATATGTATCCAAACTGTGACTTCGAGTCATCTGGATCGGTGTTCCAACTAGCATCAGTGTAACCGTTTACAACAAGCTATTCATCACCTCCATAAGAAAGAACCATATCCTTAGTCATATTCAGGTACTTTAGGATATTCTTGACCGCTGTCCAGTGTTCCATTCCAGGATCACTTTGATATCTGCTAGTCAAACTAACAGCATGTGCTATATCCGGTCTTGTACACAGCATGGCATACATGATAGAACCTATGGCCGAGGCATAGGGAATATTATTCATCTTTTCTCTATCTTCTGCCGTAGCCGGACTTTGAGTCTTACTCAAGGTCTTACCTGACAACATGGGATCGAACCCTTTCTTGCTCTCTTCCATTCTAAACTTCTTTAGAACTTTGTCTAAGTATGTACTTTGTGAAAGCGCTATTAGGCGTCTTGATCTATCTCTATAAATCTTGATGCCTAGAATATATGTCCCTTCACCAAGATCCTTCATTGAAAAACTATTATTCAAATAGGTTTTGACGCTATTAAGAAGTTCTATATCATTCCCAATCAACAATATGTCATCTACATATAGTACTAGGAATGCTACAGAGCTCCCACTCACTTTATTGTAAATACAAGCTTCTCCATAAGTTTGTATAAATCCAAAGTTTTTGATTACTTTATCAAAACGTTGATTCCAACTGTGGGATGCTTGCTTCAATCCATAAATGGAGCGCTGAAGTTTGCATACCTTGTCAGCATCACTAGGATCGACAAAACCCTTGGGTTGTACCATATACAACTCTTCCTCAATGTCAATATTAAGGAACACCGTTTTGACATCCATCTGCCAAATTTCATAATCAAAATATGCAGCGATTGCTAACAAAATCCTCACAGACTTTAGCTTCGCTACTGGTGAGAAAGTCTCATCGTAGTCAACTCCTTGAATTTGTCAGAACCCTTTCGCGACAAGTCGAGCTTTATAGACGGTAACATTACCATCAGCATCTGTTTTTATTTTGAAAATCCATTTGTTCTCGACAGCCTTACGGCCATCCGGTAAGTCCACCAAAGTCCACATTTGGTTTTCGTACATGGATCCCATCTCGGATTTCATGGCTTCTAGCCATTTGTCGGAATCTCGGCTCACCATAGCTTCTTCATACGTCGCAGGGTCATCAGTGTTGTCCACCAACATGACGTTCAAGGCAGAGTCATACTAATCAGGAGTGGTACGAACCCTCGTTGACCTGTGAGGTTCTGCAGTAACTTCGTTCGAAGTTTCATGATCACCATCATTAGCTTCCTCTCCAATTGGTGCAGGCGGCACAAAAATATCTTCCGGTGCTACGCTACTCTCAACTCCGAGAGAAGGTTCAATAACCTCGTCGAGTTCTACTTTCCTTCCAGTCACTTCCTTCGAGAGAAACTCCTTCTCAAGAAAGGATCAATTTTTGGCAATGTAAACTTTGCCTTCGGATCTATGATAGAAGGTATACCCAATTGTTTCTTTAGGGTATCCTATGAAGACGCATTTCTCCGCTTTGGGTTCAAGCTTATCAGGTTGTAACTTCTTTACATACGCTTCGCAACCCCAAACTTTAAGAAACGACAACTTAGGTTTCTTACCAAACCACAATTCGTACGGTGTTGTTTCAACGGATTTAGACGGTGCCCTATTTAAAGTGAATGCGGTTGTCTCTAATGCATAGCCCCAAAACGATAGTGGTAAATCTGTAAGAGACATCATAGACCGAACCATATCTAAGAGAGTTCGATTACGATGTTCGGACACACCATTACGCTGTGGTGTTCCCGGCGGTGTCAACTGCGAAAGTATTCCACATTTCTTTAAATGCATGCCAAACTCATAACTCAGATATTCACCTCCGCGGTCAGAACGCAGAAACTTAATCTTCTTGTTACGATGATTTTCCACTTCACTTTGAAATTCCTTAAACTTCTCGAAAGTTTCGGACTTATGTTTCATAAAGTAGACATACCCATATCTACTTAAGTCATCCGTGAAAGTGAGAACATAATGATATCCACCACGCGATGCTACACTCATTGGACCGCACACATCGGTATGTATTATTTCCAATAAGTCTGTAGCTCGCTCCATTATTCCAGAGAATGGAGTCTTAGTCATTTTCCCATTAGACATGCTTCGCATCTTTCAAGTGATTCAAAATCAAGTGATTCAAGAAGTCCATCAGAATGAAGTTTCTTCATACGCTTCACTCTAATATGACCAAGACGACAGTGCCACATGCATGTAGAATTATCATTCAATTTTATTCGTTTAGCATCTATGTTGTGAACATGTGTATCACTACTATAGAGATTCAATAAGAATAAACCATTCATCTCAGGTGCATTACCATAGAAGATATTACTCATATAAATTGAACAACCTTTATTCTCAGACTTAAAAGAGTAACCGTCTCGCAATAAACAAGATCCAGATATAATGTTCATGCTTAACGCAGGCACCAAATAACAATTATTCAAATTTAAAACTAATCCTGAAGGTAGATGTAGAGGGAGCGTGCCGACGGCGATCACATCAACCTTGGAGCCATTTCCAACGCGCATCATCACCTCGTCTCTTGCCAGTCTTCGTTTATTCCGCAGCTCCTGTTTCGAGTTACAAATATGATAAACAGAACCAGTATCAACTACCCAGGCACTACTACGACTACTAGTAAGATACACATCAATGACATGTATATTGAATATACCTTTCTTCTTGATGTTGCCATTCTTCAGATCTGCCAGGTACTTGGGGCAGTTACGCTTCCAGTGACCAGCACCCTTGCAGTAGAAGTATTCAGTTTCAGGCTTAGGACCAGCCTTGGGCTTCTTAGCAGGTGCGGCAGCTTTCTTGCCGTCCTTCTTGAAGTTGCCCTTTTTCTTAGGCTTGCCCTGTTTCTTGAAATTGGTGGTCTTATTGACCATCAACACTTGGTGCTCCTTCTTGATCTCCACTTCAGCAGTTTTCAGCATGGGCGATAGTTCAGGCAACGTCTTGTTCATGCAGTGCATATTGTAGTTCATCACAAAGTTCTTATAACTCGGTGGCAGTGATTGGAGGACACGGTGAATCCCTAACTCATTAGGAATCGTTATCCCCAACTCTTGGAGCTTGTTCGCGTGCCCAGACATGGTGAGCACGTGCTCGCTAATGAAGCTTCCCTCTTCCATCTTGCAGGTAAAGAACTTTTCGGAGGCCTCATAGCTCTCCACGGCCGCGTGAGTCTCAAAAATGAGCTTGATCTCCTTAATGATCTCGAATGGGTCGTCGTGCTCAAAATGCTTCTGGAGCTCCGTTTCTAAACCGTACAGGATGGCACACTGAACTGTGGAGTAATGATTTTTCCGAGTGGCGTAAACATTCTTTACGTCATTAGTGGCATCATTTGCAGGTGGGTCACCTAGCGGTGCTTCGATCACATAGGTCATCTGACCAGCCCTGAGGATAATCTTCAGACCACGGAGCCAGTCCGTGAAGTTGCTTCCATTGTTCTTAAGCTTTTCTTTCTCTAGGAATGCATTGAAATTGATGGAGAGGTTCGCCATAATCTACAACAAATTTGCAAGTAGTTTAGACTAAGTTTATGATAAATTGAGTTCAATTTTAATTCTTAAATTAACTAGGTGAACTCCCACTCAAAACAACATCCCTCACATTGTCTTAGTGATTACACGAACCAAGTCCACTACACCAAGTCCGATCTTCATGAGAGAAGATGTAGTTTCATCGGCGAACAATCTTCATGTTCATCATATCACTTATATGATTCATGCTCTACCTTTCGGTATTCCGTGTTCCGAGACCATGTCTGTACATGCTAGGCTCATCAAGATTAACCTTAGTTTCCGCATGTGCAAATCTGGCTTGCACCCATTGTATGCACACGTAGAATCTATCACATCCGATCATCACGAGATGCTTCGAGACGACGAGTCTTAGCAACGGTGCCAACTAAGGACGAACACTTTATTACTTGATATTTAGTGAGAGGGATCGTCTTATAATGCTACCATCGCGATCTAAGCAATACAAGATGCATAAAGGATTAACATCACAGGCAATTCATAATTAGTGTGATATGATATGCCCCTTTCTTCTTATGCCTTTGATATCCATCTCCAAAGCACGGACATGATCTCCATCATCACCAGCATTGCGTCAAGGTCAGTGGCGCCGCTTCATGGTTGTCCATCATCACCAGCAACTATTACAACTACTTGGAATAAAGCTATTACAAGATGAATAGACACGCATGTCTTAACAGAATTAAAGATAACCATTAGGCTCCTGCCGGTTGCCATATTACAACAAGGATCATTGCATACATCAAATACAATCACAATCACATGATGGCCATATCACATCACAAAAAACCCTGCAAAAACAAGTTAGACGCCTCTAATTTTCTATGCATGTTTTACGTGGTTTGGGGCTTTCGAATAAGAACGGATCTTACCTACGAAACTAAACCACAACGTTGATACAAGTGCTATCGAGTGCAAAGTGTAGATTGGATCTATACTATGATGGGAGAGACAGACACCCGCAAAGCCACTTGTGCAAAGCAAGTTACACGTCAAGCGTGGAGCAAGTCTCATGTGCGATGACATGTAAGGTTAGCCCGAGCCGCTTCATCCCACCATACCGCAAGATGCAAAGTACACAAATCAAAAGACGACACGAGCACCAACGCCCACAAAACCATTGTGTTCTACTCGTGCAACAGATCTATGCATAGACAAGGCTCTGATACCACTGATGGGTTCGTAGCATGGAAAACAAAAAAATTCTACCGCAAGAACGAACAAAACCCAGATCTAATCTAGATAAAAGCCAAGATCTAATCTATTAGACATGTGCAACGAGATAGATCTGTACTAACCCTCGTAGAACCGAAAGCGTTACGAGATTAGATCTCAGGGTTGATGTAGTCGATCACTTGCCGATCTCAAGATCGTGTGGACGATCCTTCCGGCGCCGCGTTCTGGCAGCGCTTCCACAGTCGGTCACACGTGCGGAGTCGAAGCAGACCTTCCTCTCCCTGTTCCAGCGAGCAACGGAGGTAGTAGATCTTCTCCATAGAATCCCAGCAGCACGACGGTGTGGTGGTGGTGGTGGAGTAGAGATTTCTGCAGGGCTTCGCCTAAGCCGAAGCAGAGGGAAGGAGGAGGAGAGAGGCGGCGGCTAGGGTTTGTTATGGGAGAGGTCTAGGGGGTGGCGCCCCCTCCCCTCTATTTAAAGGAGGGAGGCGCCATGGGAGGGGGAGTCCTAGTAGGACTCCCCTCCCTCCTTGGCCGGCGGATTGGGAGGGGGGAGGAGTCCTCCTCCCCCACGAATCCGTGTCTTGCCCCACAAAGACTCCTTGATCCTTTCTTGGTTTTCAAGCAAACTCCAAGAAATCTTCTAGAACCTTCCAGAACATTCTGATACCTTCTAGAATCTCCATACAAACACTCCGGAACATTTCCTAACTTAGAAAATGATCCCCAATATATGAATCTTATTCTCCGGACAATTCCGGATCTCCTCGTGATGTCCCAGATCCAATCCGAGACTCCTAACAACATTCGGTCTCCAACGCATATTCCATATCTACTTAAAACAACTTCGAACCTTAAGTGTGTCACCCTACGGTTCGTGAATATGCAGACATGATGAAGACACCTCTCCGATCAATAACCATCAGCGGGATCTAGAGATCCATAATGGATCCCACATACTCAACAATGACTTCGTGATCGATAGAACCATTAACATACAAAACCAATTCCCTTTGTCACGCGATATTCTACTTATCCGAGGTTTGATCGTCGGTATCTCCATACCTAGTTCTACCTCGTTACTGATAAGTACTCTTTACTCGTTCCATGTTATGTCATCCCTTGTGACCTAGTCACATGCTTGCAAGCTATCTAGATGACATTCCACCGAGAGGGCCCAGAGCATATCTATCCGTCATATGGATGGACAAATCCCAATCTTGGTCCATGCGCTTCAACACATACTTTCAAAATACCCAATGACACCTTTATAACCACCCAGTTACGAAGCGGTGTTTGATGTCATCAAAGTACCCATCCGGTGATGGTGATTAACATAACCTCATGGTCGAAGGATTAGGTTACTATGTATTTGAAAGCTTGCAGCAATACGAACTTTAATGACTTGATCTTATGCTACGCTTACTATGGGTGTGTGTCCATCACATCATTCTCCTAATGATATAACCTTGTTATTAATGACATCCAATGTCCATGATCAGGAAACCATGATCATCATTTAATCAACAAGCTAGTTCCACAAGAGGCTTACTAGGGACTCTTTTATATTTACAAAACACACATGTATCAGTGTTTCCTTATAATACAATTATAGCATGGGATGTAAACATTCATCATAAACAGAAAGATATAATAATAACCACTTTTATTATTGCCTCTTGGGCATATCTCCAACAAAAGTTTGCAGACATGTGAGGGATACCGGGCATCCTCAAAACCTGGAGGTTGCTGCATATATACATCTTTTGCTAGGAAACCATGAAAAAATGCATTACTGACATCGACCTGCCGAGGACTCCAACCACGTGAAACGACGAGAGACAGTACGAGACGAACCGTGACGGGCTTCACAACTGGATTAAAGGTGTCTCCACAATCAATCCCGTGTTGCTGTGTAAAACCACGAGCTACCAAACGTGCTTTTTGCTTGTCAAAGGATCTATCTAGACGATGCTTGGTTTTGAAGATCCACATGCTATCAATAATATTGACGCTAGGTGGTCGAGGCACCGGAGTCCAGGTGCCAGTCTGCTACAACGCAGCAAACTCATCCGACATGTAAGTATGCCATGCCAGTTCAAGAAGTGCCTCCCTATGTGACGTAGGAGCAGCAAAGAAGGCGCGATGACATGGATTAGACCTGACAGTACCGTCAGTGTACGTCTTCTCTTGGCGAGTCTGGTCACGGTGACACGTAACCATCGCATGATGTGTCTCAGCAAGAGGACCAGCCGAAGGCGTCGTGGCAGCGGGCGATGCGGGCTGGCTGGGAGCCGACACAGGCAGCAGCCCATTGGCTAGCGCGAGAGGAGGCAGGCCAGCGGAGGTTGGTGCCGCCAGCGGCTCGGGCCCAGTGGCCGAGGATGACTCGTGCATGACCGCCCCATGCACGTTGATAGCCTGCTCCTGTGGGTGAGTGGTCGCGGGCGCATGCAGGGAAATAGCATCACCTTGCACAACTGGATTAGTAGACAAATAGGACAAGTCATAATTGCACATAGGTTCACTAGTAACTGGTTCATCAAAAGGAAAATGAATAGTTTGTTCACGAGTGGAAACATCGACCGACACGCCGGGAGGGGCAAAGGGAAACATTGTCTCATCAAAGAAAATGTCACAACAGATGTACACATGTACCGTGGATCTATCCAAGCACTTATACCCCTTATGCATGGGACTATACCCTAGAAAAAACACAAATCTTAGAACGAAACTCCAATTTGTGAGAATTGTATTTGTGAAGACTAGGTCAACAGGCACAACCAAAAATGCGAAAAAAAATCATAGTTAGGATGAACATGCATAAGACGAAAAAGGGGTGTTTCCTTGTTGATGACAGGAGTGGGCATCCGGTTAATGAGATAACATGCCGTAAGAAACGCCTCATCCCAATAACGCAGGAAAAGCTACGAGTTTGCAAGAAGAGCAAGGCTTGTTTCAACCAAGTGATGGTGTTTGCGCTTGGCAATCCCGTTTTGCTAGGAGGTGTGGGGGCACGAGACACGATGAACTATGTCTGTATGCTCAAAATAATGATGAATACGATGGCACTCCCCCACCCCAATCAGACTGAACTTGATAAGGGGTAACCTCAAGGGTGGCCCGATCTTCACAGATATCATGGTCAAATTCGATGGGAAAGCGACGGGAAAGGGAGAAGGTAGCGGAAGCGGGCGCACACCTCGCGAAGAACATGACAAACACACGCAAAACTCACACGATACAAGGCCGATTGCACCCGCCGGTGGCCACCGGTTTGATAGAATCCTCGCAAGGAAAGATCGTTCAACGTGCTCCCTTGATCCCACGCGGAGAGGGAAGAACACCTTGGAGAGGGTCTTGACAACTACGATCACGCACTCGCAAACATAGGCCTTGTACAACAAGGGAGGCACGATGCAAACTCCAATTAGGTGGTGACGATAGTCGATCCCCTTTGGTAGAAGGGGATGAGGCAAAACTAGAGATTACATAGAGGGGGGTTGTCTTTAGTCTATCATCTATTCCTAAGGGATACATGAGGGGTGGGGGCTCTATTTATAGGCATAAAACAAGGGTTGGAACATAATAAAGGGGTACATGGGCTATGGCCTAGATCTAGTGCGCGCAGGCACTATGGTGACTGGTAGTACCGGTCCTCGGGTCCGGTAGTACCGGATGGGAGCGGTAGCAGCTTCAGGAAGAGCGGTAGCTCTGGCTCCAGTGGCAGGTGGTCTCCAGGTCCGGTAGTACCGGTGTTGTGGCCCGGCAGTACCGCTTGGGGGCAGTAGTAATGCAAGCCGGTACCGGGTCATCCAGAGGCGATGGTGCAGGCTTCAGTCGTGGTCGGTAGTACCACTGAAGCCGAGCAGTAGTACGGGGGTGTGGTAGTACCGTTGATGGGAGCGGTGGTGTTTAGGGCAAACATCTAGGGTGGCCCGAACTTTCACGAATCCCACTCAAATCGAGGGTGGAGTGTGGGGGAAGGAGAGGGGGGATGAACTCGACGAACGCACACGTGAAGAACACGATGAACACACACCCACAAAACCACAATACACACCAATATCTCACACCAGCGGTGACCAGTCCGGTGCAATCCCTAGGATCAGCGATAGGCGGAGGACTCTCTCTTGAACCGGCACGGCGAGATGGGAGACTTGGTGAGATCTTGATGACTAGGCAAAGGGACTCCGTTGCCTAGGCCTTGTACAACGCGGAGGCACGATGAAAACTCCAACGAGGTTTGGGATATTTTGTGCTCCTTTGTCAAAGGAGCATGAGGCAAGAACTAGATAGATCCACAAGGGGTTTCCACTAATTCCAAATATCATGTCTAGGGTTTACAGTGGAAGTGGGGGACTATATATAGGCCAGCCACTTAAACAGGGGTACTTTAGGAATAAAAGACAAGTTCTGGACAGACTAAGGGGTACATGGGCCGAAGGCCCAAAGGCCTTAACATGCCTGGCGTCGGTCGGACCGGAGACTCCGGTGTGCAGGCCGGAGACTCTGGTCTAGGCCAGAGAATCCGGTGGAGCCTCCGGACCAACCTCTGGAGGGGCCTTCAGATTGTCCCAGAGCCTGGTGCAAGGGGTCAGATCGAAGGGTGGGCCGGAGTCTCCGGTGTCTTTAGGCTAAAGACTTTGGCAGGCTGGAAACTTCGGTGTGCACAAATCGGAGACTCCGGTCTGAGTAGCTCTAGCGGCTTCTGCTTCACGATCTGCTCCTTGTTCTCCATACTTGGGTGCTTGATGATGTGTTGGGGCTTCGTACCTGATGATGCACAGGGTCGTTGCATGAAGTAGCACACCATCCAAGTATGTATCAAATTGGCATGAGGAGAGGAGCGAGTTCACCTTAGCTTGTAGGAGTTTGGCTCGAGCATGAGTCATGGGACCACTTGGGGGACCTGTTGGTGTAGATGTAGGAGCGTCTGTAGGACGGGCTGCCTTAGCTCCCCCCCTTGGGAAAGAGTCGTCCTCGACTCTTCATGATTGTCATCTTGAACATGTCCATGGTAGGGTGAGAGATCCTTGACATTGAATGTATTGCTTGCATGGTACTTGGATGTCGATATGTCGATGATGTAGGCGTTGTTGTTGATTCGCTTGAGGACCTTGAAGGGACCATCTCCTCTTGGCTTGAGCTTGGAGTCGCGTTCCTTGGGGAAGCAATCTTTGCTTAGGTGTATCCACACAAGATCACCTTCTTCCAATATCATCTCCTTCTTGTCCTTATTTAACCTTGAAGCTTGGCGAAGGACTTGTTCCTCGGTGGTAGCTCTTGTTTCTTCATGAAGCTTCTTCATAGCTTGTGCATGCTTCTCAACATCCATGTTGGTGCGCTCATGGAGAGGTAGAGGTAGGATGTCGAGCGTGGTGAGGGGCTCGAAACCATAGACGATCATGAAAGGACTCACATTGGTTGTTGAGTGCTTGGCACGATTGTAGGCGAACTCGGCATGTGGAATGTATTCCTCCCAATCCTTTAGGTTCTTCTTGATCAACACATGAAGGAGAGTTCCGAGGCTTTGGTTGACAACTTCGGTTTGGCCATCAGTTTGAGGATGCGACGCGGATGAAAAGAGGAGCTTGACATCGAGCTTGGCCATGAGTATCTTCCATAAGTAGCTCATGAATTTGACGTCGCGGTCGGAGATGATTGTTCGTGGCACACCGTGAAGACGGACGATTTCCTTGAAAAACAAGTTGGCAACATGTGAAGCATCGTCGGTCTTATGGCACGGTATGAAGTGTGCCATTTTGGGAAAGCGATCCACGACAACAAAGATAGAATCATGACCATGCTTAGATCTAGGTAATCCTAACATGAAATCCATGCTAATGTCGGACCAAGGTGTATGAGTAATAGGCAATGGCATATAAAGACCATAGGGATTAGCTTGCGACTTAGCTTGAACACATGTCGTGCATTACTGAACGTAGCGCTCCATGTCGCGCTTCATCTTGGGCCAAAAGTAGTGAGTGGAGAGCATGTCCAATGTCATGTCACGGCCAAAGTGACCCATAAGGCCTCCACCATGAGTTCTTGGAGAAGCAAAAGTTGGAGCGATGATTTCGGAATGCAGAGTTTATTTTGTTTAAAGAGAAAACCCTTATGCAAATAGAAATCATCAACTCCTTTGTCAATGGAGCACTTTGTGAAAATTGGTTCAAAGAACGGGTTTGAAGCATATAAAGATTTTATTTACTCAAGACCCAACACGTTGATTGCAAGTCTCGTAAGAAGGCTTGTGTGTTTGCAAGACAAAGCATCCGCAACTACATTATCTTTGCCCTTCTTATACTTGACAATGTACGGAAAAGACTCCATGAACTCAACCCCACTTAGCGTGTCTCTTGCTCAAGTTAGCTTGGCCTTTGAGATATTTCAACAACTCATGGTCGGAATGTATGATAAATTCTTTGGGCCATAGGTAGTGTTGCCAAACTTGAAGGACACGAACTAAGGCAAAAAGCTCTTTGTCATAAATCGGATAATTAAGGCGAGCACCATCAAGTTTCTCGCTATGGTAGGCTATAGGACGTCTGTTTTGCATAAGGACTCCTCCAATGCCAATATCACTAGCATCACACTATCTCAAAAGTTTTAGTGAAATCCGGTAACGCAAGGAGAGGTGCTTCAGTAAGCCTCTTTTTAAGTTCATCAAAAGCTTTTTGTTGTGCTTTGCCCCACACGAAGGTGACATTCTTTTTCGTCAACTCATTTAGAGGACAAGCAATGGTTGAAAAGTCTTTCACAAAGCAATGATAGAAACCGGCCAACCCATGAAAACTTCAGAGTTCACACACATTTGTTGGGATGGGCCAATCTCGTATGTCCTTTACCTTGGAAACATCAACTTCAATTCCCTTCGAAGAAACGACAAATCCAAGAAAAATCAACTTGTCTTTAGCAAAAGTGCACTTGGGATGATTAGCATAAAGCTTTTCATGTCAAAGGATTTGCAAAACTTCCTTGACATGCGTAATATGGTCCTCAAGTGACTTGCTATAAACAAGTATATCATCAAAATAGAGAACAACACTTTTTCCAATGAGAGAATGCAAGATATGATTCATAGGGCACATGAAGGTGGATGGGGCATTAGATAAACCAAAAAGCATAACCAACCATTCATAGAGACCAAGTTTGGTCTTGAAGTGTAACTACCTCGGTGAATTACGCTCTTAGTTACAAGCCTGGATGAGCGGAAATGGTTAAAATAGTACGGTGGGGCCCAAATGCCACTCACAGGTAGACCTTTCGGCCGTCCTAACCATTTCCACACATCGGGACAAGAACGAGCGGCGTAATCGGCAGGCGAAGGGATCAACTACATACACAAATGAGTATGTATGCAAGCCACCATACAACAGTCCTCAGAGCCATTCCATCTAAAAGAAATAGAAATATTGCAACGTCATACGGCAAGATCCAAATATCCTAGATAGATATAATAGTTTAGGATATCTCCTCATACATCAAACATCAGAGTATCAGGCGGAAGCGGAAAACAAGATCCAAGTATGGATAAGAAGCAAATCGGCATAAGATGCCCCATAAATAAACACATCCCGCCCACAGATCTCACGGATCCCCGTTCCCGGAATCTCTACACCGAATGACTGTTGCCAAGATCGTCCGTCTCCTCCACCCAGTATCCATCTTGCGAGCTTACCTGTTCATCTGAATCAAACAATTTATCGTGTGAGACCCTAGGGGTACTCAGCAAGTCTTTATGCCTCTAAAGGGGACACAACCTGGGGCGACGCAATTGCAGCAAAAGATAATACCTAACAATTCTATAGATACTCGCTAACCATCTGCCTAACCAAAGATAGACGGATGTCCGTGAATTAATAGCAACAGTTATAACAGTAATATTAACAGATCCATCCTCCTCCTCGCTTACCAACGAGGAAGCGGACGAACAACCCCCATCTGTTGGCAGTTTTATTATCCATTCCATGAGTGTTGCACTATTTACTAGTCAGGTACTTAGTCAAATTAAAAGCGGTACTTTAGTTATACTTGTCTATGATCGAGAAACTGTGCTCCAAGTCGTCCATAACCGCGGACACGGCTTTCAGAAAGTTTTACCCTGCAGGGGTGCACAAATAGCAACACACACTCGATCAACCTCAGAAAAACCAAATCAAAACCCAACGAGGCAGTCACGACAAAGCGATCACAGGATTCAGAAATATTTTAGGGGGCCACCCCATTAAGCTACCCGCAACGAAGCTGGCCGGCTCCGAGATGGACTCAAGGTTTGTGTGGACGGCTGTAAACGACTGGGAACCCGAAAGTGTGACTGGGCTTGTCGATACAGCGAAAACGTGTCACGGACCTAAATAGTACAGGTGCTCCACGCACAATCTTAAATAAAGCAGTAAAGCATGGCATAAGTACAGGATAGTAATAAAGCCCCAAACTAATTGTGGCCCCAAGAAATAAGAATGAATCAAGCTCTGGCTCAGGGGGGTTCATAAGCCTCCCGGATGTGGATAGCGCGAATATTCAAGGAATAGGAATCAAGTACTCGGGGTCCTACGGGACACAAGTGAGCATGAAAACCAAATAGCAGATATTGCTCACCGATGCCACTTTCATTAGTTATCCCATTACTACTCAGGTTAAGTTGTTTAGGTACCTCGTTATCCATCAGACACTCACATACCCTACACATGCTGTTCTACGACCCGCATGGCTCAAACAACTCCTGTAGTAATGGCTCATGGGATGGAGGAACAAGCTTCAGTGGGGTTTAAAAGTAGAGGCTATGCAGTACTTGGGATTCAGTTTAATGCAATCGCGACTCAATGATGCGAGAAAAATATAGAGGCAAGAGGTACTATATGTATGCAAGCATGTGGTAGTGCTTGCCTGGCAGCTCAGTTGAAGCGAGAGAAGGGTCTGGGTGGTGCTCCTGGGTTTCTTGATATATCCCCTGCTCAGCGTCTATTCGAAGAAGAACCAAACAAACAAGGGCCAACATAAATAAAGTGCACAAGCATATGAATAAAATGCGACAAGCAAACAATCATGCCATGATGAATGATGCACAATTTGCATGGCAATCAAGTAGCATGGCATGGGTGAGGTGTGGAATACAAGAATAAAGCCTTTTATTGAGTTTTAGTCACATTTTAACCTCAAATAAGTTGCTGTATACTTTATATTTATATGATGCATGCTTCAATTCAGAACATGGAATGCATAGACAGAAAGGTCTCGTCGAGCTGATCATTTTAGACATATCATTTGTCAAATTCGGAGTTATAAAACCAAAGTTATTAATTGATTAAGGAAAGGGGCATTTTGTTGTAATTTTAATCAACTTGAAATTTAAAGTGTTCAAAATATATTTTGAAGGGCATATTTGAAACCCTCACATTTTTCTGATTCAGAAACATATATTATTTGCATTATTTGGAATTACAAAACAAAAATTATTAAAAACAGAAATTAACTCATATTAAAACATTTTCAGAAATTGTTTTTATTAAATAGAAAAACGAAACGACTTTTTGTACCCAGGTGAAACTAGCCCGAGCCGCTGACAATGGGCCAGGCGCTGAGCTGGCAGAAAAACGACGCGCGCGGAACTTTTCTCACCGCGGCACTAGCTAGCCAAAGGGACAGGCGAATGGGCCCGAGACTGTAGCGGGTCCATCCAGGCGCGGCCCAACTGTGTGCTGACACGCGGGCAGTCCGGGGGCACGGGTTTAGGCGGGAAAAAAGGTAAGGGGCTAAGCGCAAAACTCACCGCGAGGCTGACGAAACTGAATATTCGCGTCGCAAAACGAGCTAGCTGGTCTGATCTTCGGAAGACGATGGCGAGAAAACCTTCGGGAATTTTGCGACGCTGCAAAAACAAAAGTTGTAGAGCCAACATCAGACTACAACTTTGGTTTTTGGATCTTCGCCAATGGAGGTCCGCAGCGGACGGGGCAAGGGAAGAACAGAGGGGAAAACAAGGGTGCAAACTGTCGGACGAACTTCAGTTTCGGTAGGTAGATCGGGCTGACTTTGGCAGATGAGAGCGAGAGATATAGATCATGGTTTTCGAAGACGTTTGCTCCTGTGCGTTTCTGGGACATACTTGAAGCGATTCCATGTTTAAAGATTCGCCCGAGATGGTCTGTATCCCGTGGAAAAGATGGAGAACGGAGAGGAGCGAAGCTGCTGCTGGCTGTCTGTATACACGCTAGGTTGCTGCTGTCTGGGTGGCGAGCGGTTGTTGCGGGTGCGCGACAAGCGACGCAGCGGATGTAGCGCGTGCAGGCGATGCAGAGGCGAGCGAGATGGAGAAGATGGTGGGGAGGCAGGGAGGAGGGTGCTCACCAGGAGGTGGTCGACGAGGACGAGGATGGCGGCGGCGAAGGCAGTGAGCGCGAGCGACGGTGTGACGCTCTCGGATATGTTCGGTTCGGCGACGGGGAGGCAGAACGCGGCGGCTCTGGCTCCTCCTGCGGCTCCCAAACAGACTGCGGCGTCTCCACGAAGCGATTCCCGGCCTTGGAGCGCGCCGGCACAAACCACGGGGACGATACATACAAGACCAAGCTTCCGCCATGGTGGCTGCTCACGGCAAGGTGGAGGAAGGATGGGAAACAAGTGGGGGCGGCGCGATGGAGGAAGGGTGAGGCGGCTAGGGTTCCTGTGGGGCTCGGGGGTGGAGATAAAGGGAGGAGGAGGGGGTGGTTGGCGTTGTGGTCGTGGAGGATGACATAGGCAGGAGGTGGGGCGATCGAGCACGTGAGAGAGGGCGGGGAGGAGGAAAACAGTGCACCAGCTTGATGTCCACCTGGTCTGGTCGAGCCAGCGGGGAGGGAGGTGGCTAGGTCGGGTAGGAGGGTGGCTCGGCCTAGTCTAGAAGGAAAAATGGGGAGGTGAGAGAGATTAGATTTTTGCTAGGTGAATAGAGAGAGAGAGAGGCAAAAGAGCTAGAAGAGAAAAAGAGAGAGAGCGTGTCAAAGGGTTTGGGGTGGTAGATGGAGTAGATGGGGTAGCCTAGGTCCGGGGTTGATGCTTCGGCATGGAGGGGGTAGATCATGGAGTAGGGTTTAAAGAGAGGGAAAAGGGGAGATGGTTTAGGGTTAGAGAAAGAAAAGAGAGAGAGAGACTAGGTGAGAGAGGGCTTTGGTATGCATGATCAAGAGAGAGAAAAGATGGGTCATGGGGATGATCTTACAAGCTCATGCAAGGCTCTACACAAAAGAGGTGGAGGAGGATGATGGCACAAGGCAAGAAACAAAGCAAGGTAGAAAGGGTTGAGAGAAGGAGAGAGATGAGAAGATGATCCACTCAAAAACAAATAAAACCAAAGGAGGCCAAGAGATGGTGATGGTTGCATGGCCCATGCAAGTATTTAATGCCATGCGTTAATCTTGTGAAAACAACATAAAATCTCATGGCATTTATTCTTATGCATTCTCAAAAGTGGAATAAAAGCCAAGCAAAAGAATTTGTAGAAGTAGATCCATCCTATCTCCCATGAGCTAGATTAAATACCAAAAGAAAATAAAATACAAGCTCATGGATAATGGGATGGTGGAATTATAAGGTGGTGAAAGAAAGGGTGGTGGAGTGGAATAAAAGATATGCCCCCAACTCAACTTGGGCATTTAAACAATATATCAATAACCAAATACAATATCAAGAGGCAAATACAATTTATGATGCATATGAGAGGAGATCCAAATTGAAAAGGGTTTTATATGATGCTCAAATGCAAGGTGGCATGATGACATGAGCATGATATAATTATGATGCAACAATTATATATGAAGTAGCCATTATCTTACTAAACCAAGTAGCATTACAATTGTTAGACAATTGGGATGCTACAACTCTCCCCCACTAAACAGGAATCTCGCCCCGAGATTCTAGGAAGAAGAAGAAGACACAAAGAGGGTAGGATACTTGGCACGGAGCTCATCTTCACGTTCCCAAGTGGCTTCATCAACAGAATGGTGCGACCACTGCACCTTGCAAAACTTGCCAGACTTGTTGCGAGTCTTGCGTTTTGCTTGAGAAACAACGGTTAGAAGAGTTGAAGGATTGTCGTGAGACAAGAAGGATAGGATGAACATAGCTCCGGTTTTCTCAAGAAACATGATAAAAGACTAGAACCACTTGTGAAATAAAGGACAAGATGATGTATCATGGATAAAGAAAGGACACACCGTTAAGATTAAAGATTTACCGATACTAGAGAGGATGAACCTTTGTCTCGCCGGAAGAAAAAGAGCTAGATTGGAGAGGTTTTGAACCACTATGACAATAGCATCGTATCTTCTCTCGGATTTGAGAAATGAAGTTTGGAAACAATATTGCCTTCAAACAATAGAGTCCCTTGATATCCACGGAAGATTGAGTTAGACATCGTCGGGTTAGATTCTTCTTGCGTCGGTAAGAACCAAAGGATCACACAATTGAGGTGCGTGGATATAACTTCCAGAGACGTATGTGAAGCCAGATCATGGTGGAATCCCGAGAAGCAAAGAATATGGAGGATCTGGAGTTTATTGTAGAGATACTTATTGCTTTCTTTAGCCTTGAGGCTGACGCAATAGATTTGCAGCTGATGGCATCAACCATACTTGTCTTTACCACAGCAAAAGAATTGATGAAACAAAGAGAGAGATAGTTTCCTTTCATCTTGTTTGGGGATGCCGAGCATCGGTAGAATGACGAGGACAGAAAAGAGTTTGCGTTTGTTTCCACCAGATAATTGAAGATTTTGCTCCATCTAGAATAGACAGACCACCAACAAGAGATTATTGATTACTTTCTTCGAGAGAGCACTCCGGAAAAACAAGGACGGAAGTAAAAGTATCGAGGGATAAAGGCCGCTTCTAACTTCCGTGGAATGAGTGAAATCAGATTAATTCACCAATTCAATGTACAAGAGCGAATGATAAGAGTAGTGGTATGGTAGCTACTCCATCCCGCACTCAAAGCATTACTCCGCACATGAATAAGAAAACCATGCAACCCAACTACCGAAACAGACTGAAGGTATTGACAATAACTCATGGACTTCGTTAGAAAACAAGGATAGATGCAAACAATTCGCCGGATTCACAGATAGATAATGATGATGATGTTGTCATCATGTCGGAAGTACCACGCCACCGAAAAGATATGAAGGAAGATTACGGAGAAGAACTGCAAGATTCAACAGCTACAGAAAAGATAGCACCAACTTGAACATAAGGATTACAAAAGATCTGAAAAATCTTCATGGCCTCCGGTGGATTGAGCATAGATGATAGAACGAGAGGGTTTCAAAAGATCACTTGACGAGACTGAGGTGAAAGAACTCCATGTTCTTCTTGAAATGATTGAGAAAGATTTAGCAGTCTTGAGGAAATCTATGGCGGAACGACGATGATAACTCGCCAACAAGGAAAACTCCGGGTTTGATTGAAGATGGAAGATGGAATTAACAATGGACTTGCTGATTCCAGAATTGAAGCGATCTGTTTAGCAGAAGGACGTGGCCGAGATAGGTGACTTCAAAAAGTCAGAGTTCTCACTTTGAGACTTTGCACACAGGCAGTGCTCATGAAGCTTGAGAGAAAGAGACACAGATGATCTTCCATGTCCTTCCATTGATATGGAATAGGCAAGCATATTATCAACATATACCACCATGGATTAACAAGATATTCCCATAATACCAAGTTCAAAAGGCGAGAGAAACGAGCAAATGCTCGAACACTTCCTGAGCTCAACGCTCTTAGAAAGATCAATATTAAGAGCACGGGTTAGTGTTGAAGAAGATGCACTGGAAGAATAGATTATCCGGTCCTTCGGAAGCAAAAAGAGATGTCACCTGGTTCACATTGTCGATCGGATCACCGGTTACAAAGATAAAGAGATCTTGGATAAGAACCGATGATAGCTCATACCTTAAGCAAAGCTATCAGAGACGAAAAGATGCAATTCCCTCGTCTCAAAGATAATTTTGCAGATATGGAGTTCAAAAAGATGTGCAGCATGATGAACAGATGATAGACCGCCGTAGTGCCTTGAGAAACTTCAGATTGCCAAAGATGCTTGAATATGCATAGATATGATCACGGTGTACTCAAAATCACAGGAGATAACCGTCACCATTTGGAGGATAGTGTTGATAGCATTTTCCATATTCCACTCATGATAAGTGTCCTATAGCTATGCCGAGAACCAAATTACAATCACCAGCATCGGATCGACACCTGTTATGTAATTAGCCCAAGAGAATTGGAGATGAAATAAAACTCCAGGATTAAGTGCCGGTGACAAAAGAATGAGTTAGCATGGACATGCTGATAAAAGGAAGATAGATAATGTTTCACACACGACTGAAAAGGAGTATGGAAACACAGATGTATCAAAGAAAATTTTTCCGCATTTTCGGCATTAAAATACCACTAGATGCGCAAAATCACTTATCAGGTAGAGATTAGCAACTGATGGTTTCACAGAATGTGGAGTTGCTAGAAGGAAGGACACCCTTAAGAAGATGGCACCGGTTAACAAGGAGTCAGATAGATCGCGCCGGTTTTCAAAAGCCTGTCGGTATAGAATATACCAACAGTTGATAACCAAAGGCAGATTGTGATAACAAACTGGATGCAACAGATAGACAAGGAATTACACACACACACTTTCTATGGTACTACGGAAACCCAGAACGCGTGAATCCTAGTTTGGATTTTAAGAAGAGGATTGAAAACGTTACACTTCCTTACCAGAAAAGGATGGGTGGGTGGGTAAGAAGAAAAGTGGAAGCAGTCCTACTCTCACGTTTTGTTTTTCCCGAGTATACATAGCTACCAAAAATATTTGCTAGACTGACAACGACCATTTGGCTGAGACCCTGAAGGGCGGGATAGCTCTGATACCAATTGTAACTACCTCGGTGAATTACGCTCTTAGTTACAAGCCTGGATGAGCGGAAATGGTTAAAATAGTACGGTGGGGCCCAAATGCCACTCACAGGTAGACCTTTCGGCCGTCCTAACCATTTCCACACATCGGGACAAGAACGAGCGGCGTAATCGGCAGGCGAAGGGATCAACTACATACACAAATGAGTATGTATGCAAGCCACCATACAACAGTCCTCAGAGCCATTCCATCTAAAAGAAATAGAAATATTGCAACGCCATACGGCAAGATCCAAATATCCTAGATAGATATAATAGTTTAGGATATCTCCTCATACATCAAACATCAGAGTATCAGGCGGAAGCGGAAAACAAGATCCGAGTACGGATAAGAAGCAAATCGGCATAAGATGCCCCATAAATAAACACATCCCACCCACAGATCTCACGGATCCCCATTCCCGGAATCTCTACACCGAATGATCGTTGCCAAGATCGTCCGTCTCCTCCACCCAGTATCCATCTTGCGAGCTTACCTGTTCATCTGAATCAAACAATTTATCGTGTGAGACCCAAGGGGTACTCAGCAAGTCTTTATGCCTCTAAAGGGGACACAACCTGGACACGGCTTTCAGAAAGTTTTACCCTGCAGGGGTGCACAAATAGCAACACACACTCGATCAACCTCGGAAAAACCAAATCAAAACCCAACGAGGCAGTCACGACAAAGCGATCACAGGATTCAGAAATATTTCAGGGGGCCACCCCATTAAGCTACCCGCAAAGGAGCTGGCCGGCTCCGAGACGGACTCAAGGTTTGTGTGGACGGCTGTAAACAACTGGGAACCCGAAAGTGTGACTGGGCTTGTCGATACAGCGAAAACGTGTCATGGACCTAAACAGTACAGGTGCTCCGCGCGCAATCTTAAATAAAGCAGTAGAGCATGGCATAAGTACAGGATAGTAATAAAGCCCCAAACTAATTGTGGCCCCAAGAAATAAGAATGAATCAAGCTCTAGCTCAGGGGGGTTCATAAGCCTCCCGGATGTGGATAGCGCGAATATTCAAGGAACAGGAATCAAGTACTCGGGGTCCTACGGGACACAAGTGAGCATGAAAACCAAATAGCAGATATTGCTCACCGATGCCACTTTCATTAGTTATCCCATTACTACTCAGGTTAAGTTGTTTAGGTACCTCGTTATCCATCAGACACTCACATACCCTACACATGCTGTTCTACGACCCGCATGGCTCAAACAACTCCTGTAGTAATGGCTCATGGGATGGAGGAACAAGCTTCGGTGGGGTTTAAAAGTAGAGGCTATGCAGTACTTGGGATTCAGTTTAATGCAATCGCGACTCAATGATGCGAGAAAAAGATAGAGGCAATAGGTACTATATGTATGCAAGCATGTGGTAGTGCTTGCCTGGCAGCTCAGTTGAAGCGAGAGAAGGATCTGGGTGGTGCTCCTGGGTTTCTTGATATATCCCCTGCTCAGCGTCTATTCGAAGAAGAACCAAACAAACAAGGGCCAACATAAATAAAGTGCACAATCATATGAATAAAATGTGACAAGCAAACAATCATGCCATGATGAATGATGCACAATTTGCGTGGCAATCAAGTAGCATGGCATGGGTGAGGTGTGGAATACAAGAATAAAGCCTTTTATTGAGTTTTAGTCACATTTTAACCTCAAATAAGTTGCTGTATACTTTATATTTATATGATGCATGCTTCAATTCAGAACATGGAATGCATAGACAGAAAGGTCTCGTCGAGCTGATCATTTTAGACATATCATTTGTCAAATTCGGAGTTATAAAACCAAAGTTATTAATTGATTAAGGAAAGGGGCATTTTGTTGTAATTTTAATCAACTTGAAATTTAAAGTGTTCAAAATATATTTTGAAGGGCATATTTGAAACCCTCACATTTTTCTGATTCAGAAACATATATTATTTGCATTATTTGGAATTACAAAACAAAAATTATTAAAAACAGAAATTAACTCATATTAAAACATTTTCAGAAATTGTTTTTATTAAATAGAAAAACGAAACGACTTTTTGTACCCAGGTGAAACTAGCCCGAGCCGCTGACAATGGGCCAGGCACTGAGCTGGCAGAAAAACGACGCGCGCGGAACTTTTCTCACCGCGGCACTAGCTAGCCAAAGGGACAGGCGAATGGGCCCAGGACTGTAGCGGGTCCATCCAGGCGCGGCCCAACTGTGTGCTGACACGCGGGAAGTCTGGGGCACGGGTTTAGGCGGGAAAAAAGGTAAGGGGCTAAGCGCAAAACTCACCGCGAGGCTGACGAAACTGAATATTCGCGTCGCAAAACGAGCTAGCTGGTCTGATCTTCGGAAGACGATGGCGAGAAAACCTTCGGGAATTTTGCGACGCTGCAAAAACAAAAGTTGTAGAGCCAACATCAGACTACAACTTTGGTTTTTGGATCTTCGCCAACGGAGGTCGGCAGCGGACGGGGCAAGGGAAGAACAGAGGGGAAAACAAGGGTGCAAACTGTCGGACGAACTTCAGTTTCGGTAGGTAGATCGGGCTGACTTTGGCAGATGAGAGCGAGAGATATAGATCATGGTTTTCGAAGACGTTTGCTCCTGTCCGTTTCTGGGACATACTTGAAGCGATTCCATGTTTAAAGATTCGTCCGAGGTGGTCTGTATCCCGTGGAAAAGATGGAGAACGGAGAGGAGCGGAGCTGCTGCTGGCTGTCTGTATACACGCTAGGATGCTGCTGTCTGGGTGGCGAGCGGTTGTTGCGGGTGAGCGACAAGCGACGCAGCGGATGTAGCGCGTGCAGGCGATACAGAGGCGAGCGAGATGGAGAAGATGGTGGGGAGGCAGAGAGGAGGGTGCTCACCAGGAGGTGGTCGACGAGGACGAGGATGGCGGCGGCGAAGGCAGCGAGCGACGGTGTGACGCTCTCGGATATGTTCGGTTCGGCGACGGGGAGGCAGAACGCGGCGGCTCTGGCTCCTCCTGCGGCTCCCAAACAGACTGCGGCGGCTCCACGAAGCGATTCCCGGCCTTGGAGCGCGCCGGCACGAACCACGGGGACGATACATACAAGACCAAGCTTCCGCCATGGTGGCTGCTCACGGCAAGGTGGAGGAAGGATGGGAAACAAGTGGCGGCAGCACGATGGAGGAAGGGTGAGGCGGCTAGGTTTCCTGTGGGGCTCGGGGGTGGAGATAAAGGGAGGAGGAGGGGGTGGTTGGCGTTGTGGTCGTGGAGGATGACATAGGCAGGAGGTGGGGCGATCGAGCACGTGAGAGAGGGCGGGGAGGAGGAAAACAGTGCACCAGCTTGATGTCCACCTGGTCTGGTCGAGCCAGCGGGGAGGGAGGTGGCTAGGTCGGGTAGGAGGGTGGCTCGGCCTAGTCTAGAAGGAAAAAGGGGGAGGTGAGAGAGATTAGGTTTTTGCTAGGTGAATAGAGAGAGAGAGGCAAAAGAGATAGAAGAGAAAAAGAGAGAGAGAGAGCGTGTCAAAGGGTTTGGGGTGGTAGATGGAGTAGATGGGGTAGCCTAGGTCCGGGGTTGATGCTTCGGCATGGAGGGGGTAGATCATGGAGTAGGGTTTAAAGAGAGGGAAAAGGGGAGAGGGTTTAGGGTTAGAGAAAGAAAAGAGAGAGAGAGACTAGGTGAGAGAGGGCTTTGGTATGCATGATCAAGAGAGAGAAAAGATGGGTCATGGGGATGATCTTACAAGCTCATGCAAGGCTCTACACAAAAGAGGTGGAGGAGGATGATGGCACAAGGCAAGAAACAAAGCAAGGTAGAAAGGGTTGAGAGAAGGAGAGAGATGAGAGGAGATCAACTCAACTTGGGCATTTATCAATAACCAAATACAATATCAAGAGGCAAATACAATTTATGATGCATATGAGAGGAGATCCAAATTGAAAAGGGTTTTATATGATGCTCAAATGCAAGGTGGCATGATGACATGAGCATGATATAATTATGATGCAACAATTATATATGAAGTAGCCATTATCTTACTAAACCAAGTAGCATTACAATTGTTAGACAATTGGGATGCTACATGAAGGCAGTTTTCCACTCATCATCTTCAGCCATGCGTATTTGATGGTAACCACTACGAAGATCAATTTTCGAAAAAATAGTGGCTCCACACAACTCATCAAGCATGTCATCGAGACGTGGTATGGGATGTTGATAATGCACTGTGATAGCATTGATTGGACGGTAGTTGATACATTGCAAATGTATCTATAATTTTTTATGTTCCATGCTTGGTTTTATCTACTTTCTTGTGTTTTGTCCACACTTTGGAGTACTTTTCATATGATTTCTTGGACTAACCTATTAACAAGAGCCATAGTGCCAGCTGCCTATTTTCTGCTGTTTTTGGTTCCAGGAAAGTCAAAAAATGAATATTCTCGGATTTGGACGGGACAAAAGCAAGTCAGTTTTTCACCAAGGGACACCTGGAGCCAGAATACAAGACGGAGAGGGGCTGGGGCCCGGGAACACCACCTGTCCGTGCGGACAGGCCTGGCCCGCGCCAGGGGGTGGTGTGGCCACCCCAGGCACCCCCTCGGCCTCTTCTTCTGCCTATATGTTGCCTCTGATACGGAAACCCTAAGTACCCGATCAAAATTCCACGAAAGAGTCTGTAGCAGCCGTCATCTCCATCCCTAGATCGGGAGGGATCTGAAGCTCTTCCCGGCACCCTGCCGGAGAGGGGAATTCACCCTGGAGGCCTTCTTCATCATCATGCAAGCCTCCGGTGTGATGCGTGAGTAGTTCATCTCTGGACTACGGGTCCATGAAGTAGCTAGATGGCTGGTTCTCCTCCTTTGTGCTTTCATGTTTAGATCTTGTGAACTCCATTCATGATCAAGGTCATCTATTTTTAATTTCTACATGTTGTGTTTGCAGGGATCCGATGGATATTGAGATGGTATTTCAGATTGATTATTGATTCTATCATGTCTTTGTTATTTGTGATCTTGCACGCTTTCCGTTGTTAGTAGCTATCTTGGCCAAGTAGATGCTAGCAACTCCAAGAGTTAGTATTTATGCTCGATAGTGGGTTCATGCCTCTGGTAATCTGGGGAAGTGATAGAAATCTCTAAGGTACTAGATGTGCTGTTGCTACTAGGGAGAAAACAACAATCCTTTGTTCATAGAACAAACGTATTGTTTACATTACACGCAATTTGTAATGCAATTATCCGTTGCTTGCAACTTAATACTGGAGGGGGTTCAGATGATAACCTAAAGGTGGATTATTAGTCATAGATACAGTTGGATGGCGGTCTATGTATAATGTTGTAATGCCCAATCGAATCTCAAAGGAGTCAAGATGATTAGTATATGCTTGTATGATTTCTCGATGTTTGTCAATTGCCCCGCTGTAATTTGTTCACCCAACATGTTATTTATCTTAAGGAGAGCCACCTCTAGTGAACTGTGGACCCCGGTCCTTTCTTTTACTTTCAATCTATAATCAACTGTTTACTGCTTTGTGTTTACTTTCGGCAAGCTATTACTTTCTTTCATTCGATACGCTTAATCCTTTGTTTTCAGCAAAACCGGTGAGATTGACAACCTCATCGCAAGTTGGGGACAGAGTTCTATGGTTGTGTTGTGTAGGTCTCCATGTTGCTGCTGGCACTGGTAGTGCGTCCTACCAACGTTCAGCTAGCAACACCTTTGGGGTGTTTCCTTGATCCTACTGGTTCGATTAAACCTTGGTTTCATACTGAGGGAAAACTTGCTGCTGTGCTCATCATACCTTCCTCTTGGGGTTCCCCAACGAGCTCGATATATTTTGGGCCATCAAGCTACTTTTATGGCGCCATTGCCAGGGAGTTAAGGACATCTTCACAAGGGGAGTCCCTCACAACCAATCTCTTTACTTTGTTATTTTTGTTTTGCTTAGTTTACTTTTGCTTTGTTTGCTTGTTTCTTTATCAAGAACACAAAAAAATTAGTTTTACAAGTTTGTTTTCTTTATTAAAAAACACAAAAAAATTAAGTCTTTCTATAGTTGTTACCCTTTCCTTAGCACGCCATGTTGATCCCTAAATTCACCTTGAAAGACCTTTCAATAGGTAGTGGTTCTATAATTGGAAAAGATAATATTGAAGAATTCTTTAATCATGTTAGTAAGATTGAGGATATTGAGGATAGATCCCTTGCAGAACTTGCTCCAAATTATGAAATTGCTGCACCTTCTTTAGTTCACATGTTGGAAGCTAGGTTTGTTAACCTTAACCCCTTAATGCGAGTAATGTTTCTTAAACTTAAAGAAATTGATGACCCTGAAAAGAGGGATTTTATTCTGGAAACTTTGCTTAAGGAATTCTATGATGTTGCCAAGGAATCTAGAAAAGTCTTTGAACGTTTCAATATGCTAGGCTCATGTGTAGATGTTGTTGGTACATGAGAAAAGATGAGCAAAACTGAACCTAATGGGGAGGAAATTAAGATACCAATACCCTTTAAACTAGTAGCAATGCATGAAGCCATAGAAACAATCTTGATTGGATTGTTCCCGAAAACCCCATTTGATGAAAATAGTGAACCCAAGAGCGTTGAGAGAGGATCCTCTTGAACTTATTTGGATGAGATACCTTGCCTTGTTGAAGATATTTCTGGTATTAATCTTAATGCTTCTTCATTTGAGAAAACTTGATTCTTTTTCTTGCTTCTTATGCCTAACTTAAAGGCGTTAAAGAAAAGTACTAATTGGGAGATAACCTAAAAGTTTTAGATGAGTCTTGGAAGTTATTACCTCAGTAATAACCACTCCTTATCCTTTTTATTTGCTTTTTGTGCCAAGAGAAACCTCTAATGAGAGAGAAGTAATGATTAGGAAAGTTGTTGTCCCGAAATAGATTTCTATGCTTCACCATAAAAATTCGTGTAAAATCTCTGTACATCCTTTTGAGGCATGAATTTTTGTGCCTATGCCCCAGGTTGTTATCTAACTTTAGTTAGTTCAACACTTTTTGATTTGAGCAGCATAAGGTCTTCGAGAAAATTCTTCTTTACCTGCTGGTCTGTTTTGACAGATTTCTGCCATTTTCTGCATTTGCTTGGTAATTGAGTTTTTTGAGGGAAGTGATACAGTAGATAGTGTTTTAATGGAAGTTTTATTGGTGTTAGAACTGAACCTAAAGACTTATTATCTTGAGTGCACTAATGTTGCTAATAAAGATTGTGTGAAGTTTTGTATGAAGGAAAATTTTCAGGTGTATGGAAGGAATGAGTAATGAGATGAAGAATGGACTAAAACTCAAGCTTGGGGATGCCACGCGTGTCACCCCAAGAAATATCCAAGAAGTACAAGCATCAAATCTTGGGGATGCCCAAAGAATCCCCCTCTTCATCAATAAAAATCCCAGGTTTCTTCCAAACGCTTAATTTTTATTGTTTCATGCACAGTTGTATTGTTCTTGGAGCATCTTATTTTTCGTTTCCATTTTGGTTTTTCGTTTGCTTTTTTTGCTTAATAAATTGGTTGGACCCCCTCTTTCATACATTGGTTTTCAAATAGTTTGGTTTGGTTTGGGAAAAGAGTAGGAAAGTTCATGCTTAAGTGGTAAAGAGAGCTTGTTTTTGACTGTGGCCTATGCTTTGTCATGCCATGCTTGATATTGTTTTGGATTTATGCTTAGTATTCTTTGTTGTAGCATGACTTGTTATAAACAATTGATATTGCTTAATGTGCCTTTGAAGGATCATGTGTTGTTTTAGCATATTAAAGCATAGTATTGTGGTATTCTCCTTTGATGCTTTATTTGGGTTGACTTGGCGCATGCTCACACCATGCTATGACTATTCTAAGTAACCATAAGCCTTTATGATTCTTTAGTTTTCAACTTGTAGTATCACTTTATGCTTTGATCAATGATGTTTTGTCGCTCTGCATGATTATGGCCATTATTGCTCTCTTAGTTTGTCGCTCCCAGTCTTTTGCTAGCCTCCGCAACCAAGTATGAGTTCCACTCATGCATCCAACTCCTTAAACCAAGTTATTCCAAAGGGTCCACCATACCTACCTACTAGCATATGCTATTCCAAGTATATTCATGTTTTTATCTACCTTCTGAATTAAACTTGTTATGAGAAAACTAGTGATTAAAGCTCTCACGAACTTGATGGCACACTTTACTTTTATTGCCCTTAATAAACTTGAACCATTGTGTCGTCTATGTTGTATATGCTTGCACTTATTTGTTGGAGATTAGCAGAACCGTGCTTTCATGGGGAACGCTTTCAACATTGCACTTGTACTTTGTACCTAGTTGATATCATGCTCTTTTGTCTATGGATGTCGTCGGTGTGAAATGAAAGGGGAGCTTGTAAGTCCATGGAGTTATGTATGTGTGTTAGAGAAACGCCTGGGCCGCTGGTCTAATCCATGCTGACATGGTGGAAACCTGCAGCGTAACCATAATGAGCTGTCTATGAAGCATTCTTCTTATAAAAAAAGAGTCAGATATTGAGAAAAAAGAGAAAAAAAGAGATATATGAAAAGAGGAAAGAGAGAAAAAAGCACCATACTCCCATGGTAAATAAGAAGATTGCTGAGATGCTCGTTGTCTGCTTGCCTTGTCATTTTGATATGGGGATTCTTCCCTATCATTGGGCAAGGGGTACCCCGTTGGCGGTTCTCTATGATACACATGTACTTACGATAACAAGAACTTACCGGTGACTAAACTTGAGTATCATGAGGAGCGGCCCTCGTATTCAAGGGACATGAGATTTCCAACTTATACTTCGTCAAGCATATACACCATAGTTTGTTCACTTTAACCTTAATCACTTCAAGATGCTTATGATAGGGGCAATGAGAGCTGAAAGCTATTAAGTACTATAATTTTTGGAAGCTCTTTATGAGACTTGAATCCCTACTTCCTTCTATGAAGGCCTTTCTTTTACTTTTATGTTGAGTCTCCACCTTCTATCTTTATGCACCTACTTTGAGAGCATAGTGGCCATTCTTAGTTCTATGTGCATTGTCCCAAGACTTGTTGATTGATGCATAGCTTTGACATTTCTTGTTTTAAACTATTTGTATCTGGTCACTCTTATGAACTTCGAAGGTGTCCTATGCATTTATGTTTGCTACTCTATGAGGGACAAGCTGAATATTACTATGCTATGTTTTCTTTATGTGAAACAAACAAACGTCTTGCAAAGCATTGTTATTTATTAATCTTTTGTTTGTGCCTTTTCATGTTGCAACATAGTTTCTTTGTCTTATTGCTAGAACTTTGTCTTTCATGTTATGATTGAAGTACTATGATCCCAGCTTTGAATGTTTTACAAATACTTTGATCAAGTTTATGATGGTGCATGTCACCTCAAAAATTATTCTTTGTTTTTATCACTTACCTACTTGAGGACGAGCAGGAGGTAAGCTTGGGGATGTTGATACATTATAAATGTATCTATAATTTTTGATGTTCCATGCTTTGTTTTATCTACTTTCTTGTGTTTTGTCCACACTTTGGAGTACTTTTCATATGATTTCTTGGACTAACATATTAACAAGAGCCACAGTGGCAGCTGCCTGTTTTCTGCTGTTTTTGGTTCCAGGAAAGTCAGAAAATGAATATTCTCGGAATTAGACGGGACAAAAGCAAAGTCATTATTTTACCGAAGGACACCTGGAGCTAAAATACGAGATGGAGAGGGGCTAGGGCCCGGCCACAGCACCTGGCCACGCGGCCAGGCCTGGTCCACGCCAGGGGGTGGTCTGGCCGCCCTAGGCACCCCCTTGGCCTCTCTTTCCGCCGATATATTGCCTCTGATACGGAAACCCTAAGTACCCGACCAAAAATCCACGAAAGAGTCTGTAGCCGCCGTCATCTCCATCCCTAGATCGGGAGGGATCTGAAGCTCTTCCCGGTACCCTGTCGGAGAGGGGAATTCACCCAAGAGGCCTTCTTCATCATCATGCAAGTCTCCGGTGTGATGGGTGAGTAGTTCATCTCTGGACTACGGGTCCATGAAGTAGCTAGATGGCTGGTTCTCCTCCTTTGTGCTTTCATGTTTAGATCTTGTGAGCTCCATTCATTATCAAGACCATCTATTTGTTATTCCTACATGTTGTGTTTGTGGGAATCCAATGGATATTGAGATGGTATTTCAGATTGATTATTGAATCTATCATGTCTTTGTTATTTTTGATCTTGCATGCTTCCGTTGTTAGTAGCTATCTTGGCCAAGTAGATGCTAGCAACTCCAAGAGTTAGTATTTATGCTCGATAGTGGGTTCATGCCTCTGGTAATCTGGAGAAGTGACAGAAATCTGTAAGGTACTAGATGTGCTATTGCTACTAGGGAGAAAACAACAATCCTTTGTTCATAGAACAATCGTATTGTTTACATTACACGCAATTCATAATGCAATTATCCGTTGCTTGCAACTTAATACTGGAGGGGGTTCGGATGATAACCTGCAGGTGGATTATTAGTAATAGATGCAGTTGGATGGCGGTCTATGTATAATGTTGTAATGCCCAATCGAATCTCTGAGGAGTCAAGATGATTAGTATATGCTTGCATGCTTTCTCGATGTTTGTCAATTACCCTGCTGTAATTTGTTCACCCAGCATGTTATTTATCTTAAGGAGAGCCACCTCTAGTGAACTATGGATCCTGGTCCTTTCTTTTACTTTCAATCTACAATTAACTATTTACTCCTTTGTGTTTACTTTCTGCAAACTATTACTTTCTTCCATTCGATATGTTAATCCTTTGTTTTCACCAAAACCGGTGAGATTGACAACCTCATCGCAAGTTGGGGACAGAGTTCTGTGGTTGTGTTGTGCAGGTCTCCATGTTGCTGCTGGCACCGGTAGTGCGCCCTGCCAATGTTCAGCTAGCAACACCTTTGGGGTGTTTCCTTGCTCCTACTGGTTCGATTAAACCTTGATTTCATACTGAGGGAAAACTTGGTGCTGTGCTCATCATACCTTCCTCTTGGGGTTCCCCAACGAGCTCGATATATTTTGGGCAATTAGTAGTCCATGCATAATCATAACATATCATCCGTCTTTGGAACAAGAATCACGGGCACGACACTTGGACTAGTGCTAACTTGGATCAAACCATTGGAGACGAGTTGGTTGATTTGACGTTCAATATCCTTTGCCTCCTTCATGTTTGTGTGGTAAGCGACACGATTGGGAGGTCAATGCGATGTTCGATGCCACGAAGAGGAGGTAGTCCATGTGGAAGCTCTTCGGGGAACACATCCTTGAATTCCTGCAAAACAATCATCAAAGATGGAGGAACATTGGTTAATTCATTAGTTCCTTGCACCAGTCCCTTGCAAAGGAGGACATAGTGCAAGATGGATGGGTTGTTCCGAACATCTCTCATCTCACTTTTGGTGGCAAGGAGAACACTCTTAGTTTTTCCACTCGAGTTTGGCTTGTGGCTCTCACTCACTATGAAGTGGTTCTCTCTCTCTCACCGCTCTTCTCAAAAGTAGGTGTTGTGCTTTGCGCCCTCGCTAAAGCCTTTGCATTGTCCGCAATTATTTGTCTAGGAGTCATTGGTTGCAAAACACATGTTTTGTTAAGCCATTTGAAGGTGTAAACATTGGTGCGACCATCATGTAGAGAAGCCTTGTCAAATTGCCATGGTCGACCAAGAAGAATGTGGCAAACTGTCATAGGAACCACATCGCACTCCACCATGTCTTTGTAAGGGCCAATGTCGAAGGAGACCGATATGGTATGCTTGATCTTCATGGACCCTTGGTCACTTAGCCATTTCACGTGGTAGGGGTGCTTGTGCGGGTGGAGGCTGAGGTTGAGCTTCTCACACAACTCGGTGCTAGCAAGGTTGTGTCAACTCCCTCCGTCGATGATCACTTTGATATATTTGCCATTGATGCCGGCTCGTGTTTGGAAGATGTTGGAGCGTTGGTGACATGGGTATACCCTACAGGTACTCGAGCTTGGTATATACGGTCCAAATACATACATGCCCACGGTGTCGCCAAGGCCCAGATGGAGGGACTCGAGTAACCTACGGACTCTCGATTGCTTGAAGGACAAGAAGAAGCTAAAGATAGAATGTTTGAAGGGGGAAAACCCTAACTTGTAACCGACTCGACCTGCTACCCGAGACCTAGCCTATCTATATAAAATCTAGGAGGGGAAGCGAGGAGGACACACGCAACCCTAGCTTCCACAAACCCTCGCCAGATTGCATCTGCGCACCGTTGTAACTTTCGACTCCCTCAATAATTCCACGTGAAGACAAGCAGGAGTAGGGACCTCTACAAGGCCTAAACCTGGGTAAATCCTTTGTCCCCTGTGTGCTTGTTTGCTAGCCGATAGATGTCTCCAGCGCTCCCTCCTTCTCCAAAACCCAAGTCCATAACAATGGGCATTGACGAGTTAAACCCTCATCAATTGGCGCCGTCTGTGGGAATTGGGAGTGCTGATGTTGCGGCTTCTTTGGCTCCATCAAATGCGATCTACAACTCTGTAACAGTGGAGATTCGCCAGCTTTTCGGCGCCTTTGACTTCACCGTCCACACGCCGGCTACTCGCCCGGCGTTCGAGTCCGTGGGCGACGGAATCAGCCTGGCAATTGGGAGCTTCCGCTTCCAAGTTGGTCAGATGGGCACGCTTCGCATGCCCGATCAGCCGACGGCACCAGCGATTGCCCCAGCATCATGGTTCCCTCCATCGATCGGCACCCTCAGTGAGCTCAATGCTCCGGTGGCAGTTGGTAACATGGTCAGCGACAGCAGTCGCGACTCCGATCTAAGCAATCTGGCCACTGAAGACGGAACCTACGGTTCCTGATCTGAAAGTTGTGGAAGCAACAACTTCCCAAATCACTTCATGTGCGCCGTCATCAACGTGGGCGACACCTCCGCCAACCGCGGTAACGGTGGCAACACCGGTAACGGCACCGATCCACCCAATCGCGGCAACGGTGGTAACACCGGCAACGGCACCGACCCGCCCAACGCTGCCAATGGTGGCAACGGCGGCAATGGAGGAGCAGTCGAACCTCCCAGCATAATCAACAAGCAAACCGGCGAACGCGTCGTGATCAGGCTCAACGAGCAAGAGTGGGAACGCTGCCGCGAAGCCCTACGAGGTGCACCTCTACCCTTCGGGTCCCCGCAGGAACTGCTGGTGGGCTACCACTGGCTCCTAAAATAGGAATTCAAGCGCCAAAAACAAGCAATCGCGCAACTTGAGGCGCGTAAAAAGGCGGCAGACGAGTCGAGCCTTCGTCGCGCTGGGCTCTCCTCCTACGGAGGATCCTCCTCAAGAGGCAACGAGCACCTCGCCAGGAAAAGGCAATCGCGGATGGCTCACCTCACCGAACAAGAACGCATAGACACCGCGAAAGTCCTCGACTTCGGCTCTATGACAGTCGACATGAGAGGCAACGTGGTTCCCAGGACACCACAGGCCGAGGTGACAGCGGCCACCATGTACCTTCTCAATAACCAGCCACCGGCGGGAGATCCCCGAACGGCCATGCACCGATCTACGATCGCGGGCCTGGGGCTAATCGAGGCCGCCCTCGACAAGGAACCGGTACCAGACCCTAAAAAGGGCAAAGCATTAGCAAAGCGCTACTCCTCGCCCTCGTCCAGCGATGACAGTCACGACCTGTCTAGGCGCCTCCATTCACAGCGAAACGATCGCGACTACGATGCACGTGATGAACTCACGCAGCGCAAGGTCGAAAAGTCAAGGGAACGACGTGCTCGGTCGACTGACTTGGAAGAAGAAGATGGGGAGCTCTGCGTCGCCAGATGCTTCAGCAGATCCATCAGGCAAAAGCGAATGCCTAAAGGGTTCAAACTCCCATCGGAGAACCCGAAATTTGACGGTCTGCAGGACCCCAAGATCTGGTTGGAGGATCACATCTCCTCCGTTAGACTACATGGAGGCAGTCGAAGTACTGCCATGCAATGCTTGCAGCTACAGTTGCAGGGCGCTGCCCGGACATGGCATAATAACCTCCCACGCGGATCCATTCACAGCTGGGATGAGCTGGTCTACAGCTTCGTGCGCAACTTGAAGGGCACGTACAAATGCCCTGCCTCAATCGAAGAACTGAGATGCTGCCAGCAAAGATCTGGCGAATCGCTGCGCTCTTACATCCAAAGGTGGTCCATCATCAAGAACTCCGCGGAGAACATCTCGGAAGACCATGCGATTGATGCATTCAATGGTGGTGTCCGCTGCATGGAACTCAGGGAGTAGCTAGGCCGCTCAAAGCCCCAGACCATCGACCACCTGATGGAGATCGCGAATCGGTGGGATGATGGAGAAGATTCAGTGAAGAACCGCGTTCACTCTGACAAGGAGGCAGAACTCGAGCGAAGACGCGACTGCCGGAGTAAGCGTCGCATGCGCGTCTACGACGATCGCGATGACGTCAACATGGTCGCAGCCGGCTACGCCGATAGACGCGACGATAACCGCAACAGGGAATACCGCAGCAGTGGGTACCGCGACTCTGGGAAACCACACAAGTGTGGCAACGCCGCGCTCGTGATGAGGCACCCGCGACCTCCATCGAGGACAAACTGTTCGGGCCATGCACGGTACACTTCTACATCGACAAGCATGATGGCAAGAGAAAGTCCAGCCACCTCCTCAAGGACTGCCGCGAGTTCCTCAAGCTACATGAGGGATTGGTTCGGATGAACCGCAATGCAGTCGAAAGAGGCTACGGAGCCGCTCCAGGCGTCGTGGCACATGGCGCACCACCACCACCTGGGCCACCCCCGAACGGAGCTGCATCAGACCAGCACCACGGAGGCAAACCATACCCACGGGCCATGGGTACCATGATGATCCAAAAGGGGCGCCCCTCCAATAGGGTGCAGAAGGCCATCACTCGCCAAGTCAATTTGCCCACGCACTCGCCACCATCCACCACTGAGTACCTCAGTGGTAGTGAGTCGTGCATTATCTTCGACAAACGCGAGCACCCGCCTCAACTACCTCGCCCAGGTCATTGCCCCCTCATACTCAAGGCGCAAATTGGAGGCTTCGACATGAGTCGCATCTTCATGGATGGCGGAAGCGGCATCAACCTCATATTCGTGAGTACCTTGCAAGCAATGAGGATCCCTCTAACCTGCTTGGAGGCATCGGACACAACGTTCCACGGCATCGTCTCAGGGAAAGGCTTATACCCCCTAGGCAAAATCAACCTCGACGTCATATTCGGCACGCCACGGAACTTCCGGCGTGAGCGCATCGACTTTGAGGTCATCGACTGGCCCTCACAATACCACTGCATCCTCGGACGCGTCGCGTTCGCTAGGTTCATGGCAGTACCCCACTACGCCTACCTGTAGATGAAAATGCCATGTCCCAACGGCGCCATCACAATCAACGGGAGCTTCGAGCGATCTGACAGTTGCGACAGGGAATTCAACAGAATCTCCCAATCCTTCGGCATGCAGGAGGAGCTCGCGCGATTGAAGAGAATCTCCCAGTCTTGTGCTTGAGTGGTCAAGATCCTTGTGATGAAAAGCGAAGGACTTGCGTCATGTGCACACATGAGTAGTTGTTGGTCATCTTCCACTCGTTGCTTTGCCATTGCTTCCTTGACTCAGGCATCAAATTCATCTTCACTCAAGTACTCTTCGTCACCATTGTCATGGATGAACAATACCTTCTTGTTTCCACATTCAGCCTACTTGTGTCCTTTGCCTCCACACTTGTAGCATTCACCATTGAAAGGTGTATCACTCTTTGTGTTGTGGTGGTGGCACGGCAGATGCCATGGGTAGGCTAAAGTTTGGGGCCAATGGATGCTAGTGGGATCTGGGGAGGGAAGATGTAGTGGATTCTACACACAGAAAGCTAACGCAAAGATCTGTATTTCTCCTTCCTTGGGTTACAAGTGCTCCTTGAGCTGTATACAAGGAGAAAGAGAGAACTTTACCAGCCTAACGGTACCAAGAATGAGTCGATCCCCTCCTTAGGGTCCAAGCCTGCCCTTATAAAGGAGAGCCTTGGGTTCCTTTAGGGCTGATGTGGCAAGCATATTCGAGGAATATGCTTGTCCCAATATAGTAGTTCAGTGCCCCCCTTTCCCTGTCGCTCCCCTAATGACGGCAAGGTTCCAGAGGGGCCCTCCTGTGTGCCTCGGGCTTCAGGACTGTCACCTCTGTGACCTCCTTCTGTCTCTCTGTCGCTCTGCGCCTTTGTCCCTAGTGCTTGGCTTCGCTCAGATTCTCCCTAGCCCGCTACTAGAGTTTGACTTTAGGCTTCTCCTTCTCCTGCAAGCTTCGTATCATTCGGCCCTGCCTCGCGTAACTCGGCTTGTCCTTCACCTGCATCAAGATTACTTGGGCTAACCCGGCCGACTTACGCAGTATCCCGGCCGGGTAATGCCTTGCCATTACTATAAGGGTCCTGCCCTTTCCTATCTCGGCCGACCTCTACAGGATTCGGCCGACTCAGATTGTAACTCGGAAACTAAACGGGGAACACCCTTTCGTCTTTCCCCGTCTTTACCCTATCCGGGGTTACCTCCCCAACATTAGTCCCCGAAGCTGGTATGGCCCCGCTGATAACCTCGGCCGGGTCGTATCAGTTTCACGACACTCGTTATGTATTGTTTCCGAGTTACCTTGTCGTGGTGATAACACCGTATTTAGTAGTGCACGCCTCGTCCCACGTGTCCTCCTCATCATTGTTTCTCTAGTTTTTTGTTCCTCTACAGCGTTTACTGACAAGCTACAGTTACTGTCGCGCCTATCGCGCCGTTGCTGCGATGCCTCGTGCGCCGTTATCGTTGGGGATCGTGAGCTCCTTGGTCAATCGTGTGGCCATTGGTGCGGTTCCGCTCAGCGACGTGTGGTCGTGCTACGCACACGACCCGCGCTGCCAACTGCCACACCCATGATCCCACTACCTTGCTTGCGGCTAGGTTATAAAGAGGGGCGCGGCGCCTGGGAGTTTCTTTTTCCCCTTCTCGCTCGCCCGCACCCTTCTTATTCCTCGCGCTTTTGCGCTCGTTCGTGGTTCCGCCGCCGCACGCTCAACTGGTTCTGCGACGAAGAGGACTCCGCCGTGCTGCTCCGTCTGTCTCGTTGCCGCTTACTTGTTCCGGCGTCGTCGCCGGTGAGTTCTTTTCGGTCTTGCCGCCTAGGCTTTCCTCTAGATTTCTTCGTTTCCTCTTTGTTCGTGCGTTGCGGTTCTGTCGTCGTTCCGCCGCCGTTTTTGCGTAGAATTGCGATGGGGCCTCGTAGCTCTAAGTTTTCCTCCGCCGCGAGTTGTTCCTCCGGCGATCTTTCTGGCAAAATCATGTCTAGTTCCTTTAGCGGTGCCCTGGTAGAGGATGATGATGCTGGCTCTGGGCCTGAGCGGGGCTCGTGGCAGGGCTCCTCAGTTACCCGGCGGGAGATCGAGTGGCTCATCCGAACCCGGAGGATTCCCGCCGAGGTCTCTTGTCGTTTACCCGGCAACGAGTTATCTCCGGAAGTTAGTGAGGGCGAGTATGTAGTTTTTATGTCACATTTCTCGCGCAGCTTCGGTCTCCCTCTTAGCGATTTTGCAAGAGAGTTTCTCGACTACTTCGGCCTTCAGCCGCATCATCTTCCTGCGAATGCCATCGCTTCTCTTTTTGCATTCATCTCCGCCTCGGAGGGATACTTCGGCCTATGGCCGTCCGTGCACGTCTGGGCGAAGTTCTTCCAGATCCGTTCTAATGTAGTCCCTGACAAGTCTCTGCACCCTTCCGAGAAACTGCTTACTCAGTGCGGGGCGGCGTCCATTACACCTCGGAGGAAGTCTGTATTTCCTCGTGTCACCGGGTTAGAGTCGTGCAAGAAGTGGCAGAAATCCTTCTTTTACGTCAAGAACAGAGGAACAGAAGACAAGATTCGGCTCCCTGCCTTCTCCATTGGTCCGCCTTCCAAGGTGAATTGGACTTACAATCCGAGGAGGAGCCACGTCTTGGCCGAGCTTTTCGAGACTCGGCTCAAAGAACTGATCCGGGCCGGGTTACGCGGCGAGGACTTGATGGCTACCTTCATCAGCAGCCGAATTTGCCAGGGGGTGGTCTGGCCGCCCTAGGCACCCCCTTGGCCTCTCTTTCCGCCGATATATTGCCTCTGATACGGAAACCCTAAGTACCCGACCAAAAATCCACGAAAGAGTCTGTAGCCGCCGTCATCTCCATCCCTAGATCGGGAGGGATCTGAAGCTCTTCCCGGTACCCTGTCGGAGAGGGGAATTCACCCAAGAGGCCTTCTTCATCATCATGCAAGTCTCCGGTGTGATGGGTGAGTAGTTCATCTCTGGACTACGGGTCCATGAAGTAGCTAGATGGCTGGTTCTCCTCCTTTGTGCTTTCATGTTTAGATCTTGTGAGCTCCATTCATTATCAAGACCATCTATTTGTTATTCCTACATGTTGTGTTTGTGGGAATCCAATGGATATTGAGATGGTATTTCAGATTGATTATTGAATCTATCATGTCTTTGTTATTTTTGATCTTGCATGCTTTCCGTTGTTAGTAGCTATCTTGGCCAAGTAGATGCTAGCAACTCCAAGAGTTAGTATTTATGCTCGATAGTGGGTTCATGCCTCTGGTAATCTGGAGAAGTGACAGAAATCTGTAAGGTACTAGATGTGCTATTGCTACTAGGGAGAAAACAACAATCCTTTGTTCATAGAACAATCGTATTGTTTACATTACACGCAATTCATAATGCAATTATCCGTTGCTTGCAACTTAATACTGGAGGGGGTTCGGATGATAACCTGCAGGTGGATTATTAGTAATAGATGCAGTTGGATGGCGGTCTATGTATAATGTTGTAATGCCCAATCGAATCTCTGAGGAGTCAAGATGATTAGTATATGCTTGCATGCTTTCTCGATGTTTGTCAATTACCCTGCTGTAATTTGTTCACCCAGCATGTTATTTATCTTAAGGAGAGCCACCTCTAGTGAACTATGGATCCTGGTCCTTTCTTTTACTTTCAATCTACAATTAACTATTTACTCCTTTGTGTTTACTTTCTGCAAACTATTACTTTCTTCCATTCGATATGTTAATCCTTTGTTTTCACCAAAACCGGTGAGATTGACAACCTCATCGCAAGTTGGGGACAGAGTTCTGTGGTTGTGTTGTGCAGGTCTCCATGTTGCTGCTGGCACCGGTAGTGCGCCCTGCCAATGTTCAGCTAGCAACACCTTTGGGGTGTTTCCTTGCTCCTACTGGTTCGATTAAACCTTGATTTCATACTGAGGGAAAACTTGCTGCTGTGCTCATCATACCTTCCTCTTGGGGTTCCCCAACGAGCTCGATATATTTTGGGCAATTAGTAGTCCATGCATAATCATAACATATCATCCGTCTTTGGAACAAGAATCACGGGCACGACACTTGGACTAGTGCTAACTTGGATCAAACCATTGGAGACGAGTTGGTTGATTTGACGTTCAATATCCTTTGCCTCCTTCATGTTTGTGTGGTAAGCGACACGATTGGGAGGTCAATGCGATGTTCGATGCCACGAAGAGGAGGTAGTCCATGTGGAAGCTCTTCGGGGAACACATCCTTGAATTCCTGCAAAACAATCATCAAAGATGGAGGAACATTGGTTAATTCATTAGTTCCTTGCACCAGTCCCTTGCAAAGGAGGACATAGTGCAAGATGGATGGGTTGTTCCGAACATCTCTCATCTCACTTTTGGTGGCAAGGAGAACACTCTTAGTTTTTCCACTCGAGTTTGGCTTGTGGCTCTCACTCACTATGAAGTGGTTCTCTCTCTCTCACCGCTCTTCTCAAAAGTAGGTGTTGTGCTTTGCGCCCTCGCTAAAGCCTTTGCATTGTCCGCAATTATTTGTCTAGGAGTCATTGGTTGCAAAACACATGTTTTGTTAAGCCATTTGAAGGTGTAAACATTGGTGCGACCATCATGTAGAGAAGCCTTGTCAAATTGCCATGGTCGACCAAGAAGAATGTGGCAAACTGTCATAGGAACCACATCGCACTCCACCATGTCTTTGTAAGGGCCAATGTCGAAGGAGACCGATATGGTATGCTTGATCTTCATGGACCCTTGGTCACTTAGCCATTTCACGTGGTAGGGGTGCTTGTGCGGGTGGAGGCTGAGGTTGAGCTTCTCACACAACTCGGTGCTAGCAAGGTTGTGGCAACTCCCTCCGTCGATGATCACTTTGATATATTTGCCATTGATGCCGGCTCGTGTTTGGAAGATGTTGGAGCGTTGGTGACATGGGTATACCCTACAGGTACTCGAGCTTGGTATATACGGTCCAAATACATACATGCCCACGGTGTCGCCAAGGCCCAGATGGAGGGACTCGAGTAACCTACGGACTCTCGATTGCTTGAAGGACAAGAAGAAGCTAAAGATAGAATGTTTGAAGGGGGAAAACCCTAACTTGTAACCGACTCGACCTGCTACCCGAGACCTAGCCTATCTATATAAAATCTAGGAGGGGAAGCGAGGAGGACACACGCAACCCTAGCTTCCACAAACCCTCGCCAGATTGCATCTGCGCACCGTTGTAACTTTCGACTCCCTCAATAATTCCACGTGAAGACAAGCAGGAGTAGGGACCTCTACAAGGCCTAAACCTGGGTAAATCCTTTGTCCCCTGTGTGCTTGTTTGCTAGCCGATAGATGTCTCCAGCGCTCCCTCCTTCTCCAAAACCCAAGTCCATAACAATGGGCATTGACGAGTTAAACCCTCATCAATTGGCGCCGTCTGTGGGAATTGGGAGTGCTGATGTTGCGGCTTCTTTGGCTCCATCAAATGCGATCTACAACTCTGTAACAGTGGAGATTCGCCAGCTTTTCGGCGCCTTTGACTTCACCGTCCACACGCCGGCTACTCGCCCGGCGTTCGAGTCCGTGGGCGACGGAATCAGCCTGGCAATTGGGAGCTTCCGCTTCCAAGTTGGTCAGATGGGCACGCTTCGCATGCCCGATCAGCCGACGGCACCAGCGATTGCCCCAGCATCATGGTTCCCTCCATCGATCGGCACCCTCAGTGAGCTCAATGCTCCGGTGGCAGTTGGTAACATGGTCAGCGACAGCAGTCGCGACTCCGATCTAAGCAATCTGGCCACTGAAGACGGAACCTACGGTTCCTGATCTGAAAGTTGTGGAAGCAACAACTTCCCAAATCACTTCATGTGCGCCGTCATCAACGTGGGCGACACCTCCGCCAACCGCGGTAACGGTGGCAACACCGGTAACGGCACCGATCCACCCAATCGCGGCAACGGTGGTAACACCGGCAACGGCACCGACCCGCCCAACGCTGCCAATGGTGGCAACGGCGGCAATGGAGGAGCAGTCGAACCTCCCAGCATAATCAACAAGCAAACCGGCGAACGCGTCGTGATCAGGCTCAACGAGCAAGAGTGGGAACGCTGCCGCGAAGCCCTACGAGGTGCACCTCTACCCTTCGGGTCCCCGCAGGAACTGCTGGTGGGCTACCACTGGCTCCTAAAATAGGAATTCAAGCGCCAAAAACAAGCAATCGCGCAACTTGAGGCGCGTAAAAAGGCGGCAGACGAGTCGAGCCTTCGTCGCGCTGGGCTCTCCTCCTACGGAGGATCCTCCTCAAGAGGCAACGAGCACCTCGCCAGGAAAAGGCAATCGCGGATGGCTCACCTCACCGAACAAGAACGCATAGACACCGCGAAAGTCCTCGACTTCGGCTCTATGACAGTCGACATGAGAGGCAACGTGGTTCCCAGGACACCACAGGCCGAGGTGACAGCGGCCACCATGTACCTTCTCAATAACCAGCCACCGGCGGGAGATCCCCGAACGGCCATGCACCGATCTACGATCGCGGGCCTGGGGCTAATCGAGGCCGCCCTCGACAAGGAACCGGTACCAGACCCTAAAAAGGGCAAAGCATTAGCAAAGCGCTACTCCTCGCCCTCGTCCAGCGATGACAGTCACGACCTGTCTAGGCGCCTCCATTCACAGCGAAACGATCGCGACTACGATGCACGTGATGAACTCACGCAGCGCAAGGTCGAAAAGTCAAGGGAACGACGTGCTCGGTCGACTGACTTGGAAGAAGAAGATGGGGAGCTCTGCGTCGCCAGATGCTTCAGCAGATCCATCAGGCAAAAGCGAATGCCTAAAGGGTTCAAACTCCCATCGGAGAACCCGAAATTTGACGGTCTGCAGGACCCCAAGATCTGGTTGGAGGATCACATCTCCTCCGTTAGACTACATGGAGGCAGTCGAAGTACTGCCATGCAATGCTTGCAGCTACAGTTGCAGGGCGCTGCCCGGACATGGCATAATAACCTCCCACGCGGATCCATTCACAGCTGGGATGAGCTGGTCTACAGCTTCGTGCGCAACTTGAAGGGCACGTACAAATGCCCTGCCTCAATCGAAGAACTGAGATGCTGCCAGCAAAGATCTGGCGAATCGCTGCGCTCTTACATCCAAAGGTGGTCCATCATCAAGAACTCCGCGGAGAACATCTCGGAAGACCATGCGATTGATGCATTCAATGGTGGTGTCCGCTGCATGGAACTCAGGGAGTAGCTAGGCCGCTCAAAGCCCCAGACCATCGACCACCTGATGGAGATCGCGAATCGGTGGGCTGATGGAGAAGATTCAGTGAAGAACCGCGTTCACTCTGACAAGGAGGCAGAACTCGAGCGAAGACGCGACTGCCGGAGTAAGCGTCGCATGCGCGTCTACGACGATCGCGATGACGTCAACATGGTCGCAGCCGGCTACGCCGATAGACGCGACGATAACCGCAACAGGGAATACCGCAGCAGTGGGTACCGCGACTCTGGGAAACCACACAAGTGTGGCAACGCCGCGCTCGTGATGAGGCACCCGCGACCTCCATCGAGGACAAACTGTTCGGGCCATGCACGGTACACTTCTACATCGACAAGCATGATGGCAAGAGAAAGTCCAGCCACCTCCTCAAGGACTGCCGCGAGTTCCTCAAGCTACATGAGGGATTGGTTCGGATGAACCGCAATGCAGTCGAAAGAGGCTACGGAGCCGCTCCAGGCGTCGTGGCACATGGCGCACCACCACCACCTGGGCCACCCCCGAACGGAGCTGCATCAGACCAGCACCACGGAGGCAAACCATACCCACGGGCCATGGGTACCATGATGATCCAAAAGGGGCGCCCCTCCAATAGGGTGCAGAAGGCCATCACTCGCCAAGTCAATTTGCCCACGCACTCGCCACCATCCACCACTGAGTACCTCAGTGGTAGTGAGTCGTGCATTATCTTCGACAAACGCGAGCACCCGCCTCAACTACCTCGCCCAGGTCATTGCCCCCTCATACTCAAGGCGCAAATTGGAGGCTTCGACATGAGTCGCATCTTCATGGATGGCGGAAGCGGCATCAACCTCATATTCGTGAGTACCTTGCAAGCAATGAGGATCCCTCTAACCTGCTTGGAGGCATCGGACACAACGTTCCACGGCATCGTCTCAGGGAAAGGCTTATACCCCCTAGGCAAAATCAACCTCGACGTCATATTCGGCACGCCACGGAACTTCCGGCGTGAGCGCATCGACTTTGAGGTCATCGACTGGCCCTCACAATACCACTGCATCCTCGGACGCGTCGCGTTCGCTAGGTTCATGGCAGTACCCCACTACGCCTACCTGTAGATGAAAATGCCATGTCCCAACGGCGCCATCACAATCAACGGGAGCTTCGAGCGATCTGACAGTTGCGACAGGGAATTCAACAGAATCTCCCAATCCTTCGGCATGCAGGAGGAGCTCGCGCGATTGAAGAGAATCTCCCAGTCTTGTGCTTGAGTGGTCAAGATCCTTGTGATGAAAAGCGAAGGACTTGCGTCATGTGCACACATGAGTAGTTGTTGGTCATCTTCCACTCGTTGCTTTGCCATTGCTTCCTTGACTCAGGCATCAAATTCATCTTCACTCAAGTACTCTTCGTCACCATTGTCATGGATGAACAATACCTTCTTGTTTCCACATTCAGCCTACTTGTGTCCTTTGCCTCCACACTTGTAGCATTCACCATTGAAAGGTGTATCACTCTTTGTGTTGTGGTGGTGGCACGGCAGATGCCATGGGTAGGCTAAAGTTTGGGGCCAATGGATGCTAGTGGGATCTGGGGAGGGAAGATGTAGTGGATTCTACACACAGAAAGCTAACGCAAAGATCTGTATTTCTCCTTCCTTGGGTTACAAGTGCTCCTTGAGCTGTATACAAGGAGAAAGAGAGAACTTTACCAGCCTAACGGTACCAAGAATGAGTCGATCCCCTCCTTAGGGTCCAAGCCTGCCCTTATAAAGGAGAGCCTTGGGTTCCTTTAGGGCTGATGTGGCAAGCATATTCGAGGAATATGCTTGTCCCAATATAGTAGTTCAGTGCCCCCCTTTCCCTGTCGCTCCCCTAATGACGGCAAGGTTCCAGAGGGGCCCTCCTGTGTGCCTCGGGCTTCAGGACTGTCACCTCTGTGACCTCCTTCTGTCTCTCTGTCGCTCTGCGCCTTTGTCCCTAGTGCTTGGCTTCGCTCAGATTCTCCCTAGCCCGCTACTAGAGTTTGACTTTAGGCTTCTCCTTCTCCTGCAAGCTTCGTATCATTCGGCCCTGCCTCGCGTAACTCGGCTTGTCCTTCACCTGCATCAAGATTACTTGGGCTAACCCGGCCGACTTACGCAGTATCCCGGCCGGGTAATGCCTTGCCATTACTATAAGGGTCCTGCCCTTTCCTATCTTGGCCGACCTCTACAGGATTCGGCCGACTCAGATTGTAACTCGGAAACTAAACGGGGAACACCCTTTCGTCTTTCCCCGTCTTTACCCTATCCGGGGTTACCTCCCCAACATTAGTCCCCGAAGCTGGTATGGCCCCGCTGATAACCTCGGCCGGGTCGTATCAGTTTCACGACACTCGTTATGTATTGTTTCCGAGTTACCTTGTCGTGGTGATAACACCGTATTTAGTAGTGCACGCCTCGTCCCACGTGTCCTCCTCATCATTGTTTCTCTAGTTTTTTGTTCCTCTACAGCGTTTACTGACAAGCTACAGTTACTGTCGCGCCTATCGCGCCGTTGCTGCGATGCCTCGTGCGCCGTTATCGTTGGGGATCGTGAGCTCCTTGGTCAATCGTGTGGCCATTGGTGCGGTTCCGCTCAGCGACGTGTGGTCGTGCTACGCACACGACCCGCGCTGCCAACTGCCACACCCATGATCCCACTACCTTGCTTGCGGCTAGGTTATAAAGAGGGGCGCGGCGCCTGGGAGTTTCTTTTTCCCCTTCTCGCTCGCCCGCACCCTTCTTATTCCTCGCGCTTTTGCGCTCGTTCGTGGTTCCGCCGCCGCACGCTCAACTGGTTCTGCGACGAAGAGGACTCCGCCGTGCTGCTCCGTCTGTCTCGTTGCCGCTTACTTGTTCCGGCGTCGTCGCCGGTGAGTTCTTTTCGGTCTTGCCGCCTAGGCTTTCCTCTAGATTTCTTCGTTTCCTCTTTGTTCGTGCGTTGCGGTTCTGTCGTCGTTCCGCCGCCGTTTTTGCGTAGAATTGCGATGGGGCCTCGTAGCTCTAAGTTTTCCTCCGCCGCGAGTTGTTCCTCCGGCGATCTTTCTGGCAAAATCATGTCTAGTTCCTTTAGCGGTGCCCTGGTAGAGGATGATGATGCTGGCTCTGGGCCTGAGCGGGGCTCGTGGCAGGGCTCCTCAGTTACCCGGCGGGAGATCGAGTGGCTCATCCGAACCCGGAGGATTCCCGCCGAGGTCTCTTGTCGTTTACCCGGCAACGAGTTATCTCCGGAAGTTAGTGAGGGCGAGTATGTAGTTTTTATGTCACATTTCTCGCGCAGCTTCGGTCTCCCTCTTAGCGATTTTGCAAGAGAGTTTCTCGACTACTTCGGCCTTCAGCCGCATCATCTTCCTGCGAATGCCATCGCTTCTCTTTTTGCATTCATCTCCGCCTCGGAGGGATACTTCGGCCTATGGCCGTCCGTGCACGTCTGGGCGAAGTTCTTCCAGATCCGTTCTAATGTAGTCCCTGACAAGTCTCTGCACCCTTCCGAGAAACTGCTTACTCAGTGCGGGGCGGCGTCCATTACACCTCGGAGGAAGTCTGTATTTCCTCGTGTCACCGGGTTAGAGTCGTGCAAGAAGTGGCACAAATCCTTCTTTTACGTCAAGAACAGAGGAACAGAAGACAAGATTCGGCTCCCTGCCTTCTCCATTGGTCCGCCTTCCAAGGTGAATTGGACTTACAATCCGAGGAGGAGCCACGTCTTGGCCGAGCTTTTCGAGACTCGGCTCAAAGAACTGATCCGGGCCGGGTTACGCGGCGAGGACTTGATGGCTACCTTCATCAGCAGCCGAATTTGCCCATTCCAGAAAAGGACGCACAAACTTTGCTACATGAGTGGTCCACTTGACCCCAACCGAGTCTCGACCGTCGAACTGGACAACTACCTTGTCTTCAAGCGCATCCGAGCTATATTTAAGACGGAGATGCCTGAAGATTGGACCTGGGGATTGAAACCGTTTACCCGCGAGCGTCCTCCTCCCGCAGTAAGTTTAACCATCAATGCTTTGATTTTCTATTGTCTTCAGAGCTGTTTTCCCTAACCTTCCTTCTTTTTCGCCTCACAGAGGTTCGCAGAGCAAAAGGACGAGGACGCCGAGGTTTTGTCGCTTCCGTGGACTGCGGATCGGAATACCCCAGACGTTGGGGAGCCGGACTCCGAAGAATTCGTCCCTAAGTCGGATCCCTCTACGGCTCGCGCTCGTGGCAAGACTTCGGTCCATGAGGAGGAAGGTGATTTGGACGAGGTCCAAGCTCTTGAGGTAGTTGCCGCAATGCCTATTTCTTATGCATTTCCGGCTTCTACTTTCCCAGCTAATCCGGTCGGTAAGGTTCATGACGCCGAGCCTATTGCATCCCGGCCCCCAGTTACCTCGGGGAAACGCGGGGCTCCTGCTAGTGCTTCAGAGGCGGCCCCCAAGAAACGAATGAAGAAGTCTGCTCCGAACCCTCCCAGGCGCAAGACCATGCCTGGGGCCACATGGTAAGTTCATTTTGCTCATATTTCTTGTTTCCCTGTTTCTGTTTTTCATTTTGACACCCTTTTTTCTTTCTTATTTTCGTAGTGCTCCGCCTTCCGTTAAGCCTGGCGGTCCTAGCATGACTAGCCGCCCGATTCGGCAGCCGTCTCCTCCGCCCGTTGAAGATACTAGGATTCCTAGTCCTGCTCGTGCTACGTCTCCTCCAGCTCCACATATGTCACCCCCTCGTCACGATGCGCCTGATACTCGCGTCTCCGAGATTTCTACCGAACCCGTTGCCCCTCCATTGAATCCGAGCATATCCACCGAGCCTCTTTCTACCTCTGTAGCTCCTACTGTAACCCCAGCCGCAGCCGTGGTCGTTAATACTCCGGCGCCCTCTGCGCCTGTGATCCCTCCTGCTCCTAAAGGCACTGTTCCCATTGCCGAGGTATCGGCTTCTGCTGGTGCCTCCTCTACAGTAAGAAAAACTGTTGCCACCAAGGCTCCCACTTCCCAAAAAGGTTTGGTCGGCTCTTCTCAGCCGAGTATTGCCGACGTGCTGCGTAAAGGGATTGCTCCCGCCAAAGCCTCTACTACTCCGGCCACCGGTACCCAGCTTGCTCTTCATACGAGCCCTGCTGCCTCGGTAATTACACAGCATGTCCGGGGTAAAGTCCTTACTCGGACGGCCAGTGGGAACAGCCTCGGCTCGCTGGTGGAATATGCTCATAACTGGAATGCTGCTGATCAGCTTGAAGGCAATCCAAACAGTCAGCCGTCTCAACTTTCCGACATCAGCAGCCGTTTGGATCAAGCTGCCAAGATCATTCTGGATAGCAACAAGATGAATGAGGTAATTGTTGCTTCCCGGGGTTTAGACTGATTCTCCATATGCTATTATATATACATTAGTCCCCGAAACTTGCAAACGAGTAATTTGTTATTCGCTTGGAAGTTTTTATAGTGCTCTACTTAACTCGACTTAATTTAGGGTTCGAGCCTATATCCGAGTTGATCTATCTTAAACTTTGCTAGCTGTTCTTTGAATGTCTAGCCACATAGGTCCGGGTTAAGCTTTCGCTTGACTCGAATCTACTTTTGGCTTTGAATATCCAGCCACCTAGATCTGGGTTAAGCTTTTGCTTAACTCGGATCTGTTTTGGCTTTGAATATCCAGCCACCTAGGTCTGGGTTAAGTTTTCGCTTAACTCGGATCTGTTTTGGCTTTGAATATCCAGCCACCTAGGTCCGGGTTAAGTTTTCGCTTAACTCGGATCTGTTTTGGCTTTGAATATCCAGCCACCTAGATCTGGGTTAAGTTTTCGCTTAACTCGGATCTGTTTTGGCTTTGAATATCCAGCCACCTAGGTCCGGGTTAAGTTTTCGCTTAACTCGGATCTGTTTTGGCTTTGAATATCCAGCCACCTAGATCTGGGTTAAGTTTTCGCTTAACTCGGATCTGTTTTTGCTTTGAATATCCAGCCACCTAGGTCCGGGTTAAGTTTTCGCTTAACTCGGATCTGTTTTGGCTTTGAATATCCGCCACCTAGATCTGGGTTAAGTTTTCGCTTAACTCGGATCTGTTTTGGCTTTGAATATCCAGCCACCTAGATCTGGGTTAAGTTTTCGCTTAACTCGGATCTGTTTTGTCTTTGAATATCCAACCACCTAGATCTGGGTTTAGTTTTCGTTTAACTCGGATCTGTTTTGGCTTGGAATATCCAGCCACCTAGGTCCGGGTTAAGTTTTCGCTTAACTCGGATCTGTTTTGGCTTTGAATATCCACTCATCGTTTGTTCTATTGCTCAGGTTGCACATGACCGGCAGACTGCTGAATTTCAAAGACTGCTTTTCTCGCACAATAAGTTGGAAGAAAAATATGAAAAAGTTATCCCTGTGGTGAAAAAAGCAGGTAAGTCGATCATTTTCCTTGTCATCTCTAATATTGTCATTGTTTTGTCTGCGGGATACCGACTTACTTTGTGGGTTAACATGTAACATCAATAATCTCAACATTCGTCTTGAGAAGAAAGTCAAGAGCTTGGAAGGTTAGTTTTCCATCTACCTCGTACTTTTCCCTTTCTAAGACGTGCACTAAGTTTTTTTTTACTTTGTTTGGCTTTGGTAAAGCCGAGACACGAACCTTTTCATCATCTCACCAAGATTGTACGCCCATGCCTGATGTAATGCTGCATTTTTTAGAACAAGTCGCCACTCATTCGGCGCAACTAAAAGAAAAGGATGACGAGATAGCTCGCCTAAGCGCCGAGGTGGAGGCCCTTAAGCTTTCTCAGAAATCCGAGCTAGAAAAGGTCGATCAGGAGTTCTCCGAGGAGAAGAACTGGCTGGCTTTGGAATTGCAAAAGAATAAAGAGCTCTTTGAGGCTGCCGAGCTGAAAACTCGAGGAATGAACGAGGAAATTGCTCGCTTTGAGAAGAACAAGATTGACTAGGCGAAGGACCTTTAGATGATGATGAGTTACATTCATCGTAAGCATCTTAACATAGCCAGATTATCTTTCTTCCTTTTGCTGCCCTCTGACGCCTCCCTTTTTTGCGCAGGTCATTTTCCTGAAGCTCAGCCCAGGAGCTCTAAAGCGGTCCTTGCTTCTCGTGCGCGCCGAGGTCTCCCTGTTGACGTGAATTTTGAATATTCAATAGAAGATTTCTTGGTTTCTGTCGGCGCTGCCCTTGGTCCGATGAAAATCATGGGCAGGGACTTGGTGCTGGCAGCTATTCGAGCCCACCGTGCTCTCTAGCCGAATACCTCTAGGACTCCTAACATCAGCGAGATCGAATTGCTGGTGACTAGATTGAATGCCTCTGAAAAAGAACTAAGTCTTTGGAGGGAATCTGCTGGGCGAGCTGGCGCGGATATGGCCCTCACCGTTATCATGTCATGGTACATAGACATCTCTCTTGATATCTTGAGAAATCTGCACACTGGTTCTCGTTGGGTTGAGGACCCCACTTTCGTCGCTCTCCGGCAAGCTCGCGCCTTTCAACTCGTCGAGTATGCCGACGTGCACACCTGGAATGTAGGTCCGAGCTTTCTCCCGAACTCGGATGATGAGGTTGCGGTAGAGGATACATCAGACGATAACTCGGCTGAACAGGGTGAAGGCGCAGATGATTCGGCTTCCTCTGGTGACTCCAGTTCGAGCTCGGACGGCAATGGTGACGCGCGGTCCTCCTCCAAAGGTACTGGGCATTCAACTGCGCAAACTGATGCCCCTCAGCAGCCTCCAGCTTCAGCCGAGGTTGCACCTAGGTCTGCGGAGGGCGAGGTAACATCGGCCGAAGTTCCTCCTACCTCGGAATCCCCAGCCCCTGGCCAAGTTGCCGCCTCTCCAGCTAAAAATGTTTAAGTCATTTGCTATCCCTAGTACGCCGGGCGTATGATGTAGGTGAAACATTCATCTGTTCTTTGTATGGAATGAATTTCTTTTGCCGTGTGCTGCTGAGACACATGTTTGTAATTGTTATCACTTTGTGTAAGTGGTCTTGTTTGTCCGAATTTTTTGCTGTGTTGGGCAGCGATTTCTTAATTTGGGGACGTATCTATCTTCGTATTCGTGGTTTACCCACTTGATCCAGGTGTGAGCTTCGTATATCATATTAGTTTGGACTGTTGTTACTTTCAAAATCGAAGTTCGATACTTCCTTTGTAGCAAAGGCTAGCCAGGCTTCGGAACAAAATATAGCAGTCCGCGAGTTAATGCCTATGGCGCCGAAGTTTAGTGTATAAACCGAACTGCGGAAAAAATAATATAAGGCGGTTGGCGAGTCGCTGCTCAAGGTGCCGAGGTTTAGTGCACAGAAATTGTAATATCATATGGCAGTCCCTGAGTTACTGCTTTGGATGCCGAGGTTTAACATACAACATGAAATTGAAATGACCTATGGCAGTCCCCGAGGTACTGTGCTGGATGCCGAGGTTTGATTCATAAAATGAAATTGAAATAACATACGGCAGTCCCCGAGTCACTGCTCTGGACGCCGAGGTTTAGTACATAAGATGAAATTGAGATAACATATGGCAGTCCCCGAGTCACTGCTCTGGATGCCGAGGTTTAATACATCATTGGTCCTTGACCTTGAAATACTATGCTATGAGTAAAATGGACGAAGCAAGGCTACATTCCATGGCCGCTTCGTTTCTTCGCCAGCTTTGTCTGCCTTGTTCCTTCTAGGGGATTGAGCGTCGATTAGATAATAGGCATCGTTATGTAATGCATTGCTCACAATGAATGGTCCCTCCCATGGAGGTGACAGCTTGTGCATGCCGGCCGTGCGTTGCGCCAGTCGGAGGACTAAATCTCCTTCTTTGAATACCCTTGGATTCACCTTCCTGCTGTGATATCATCGCAAGTTCTGCTGATAAATAGCTGATCGTGATAGTGCCAGTTCTCTGGCTTCTTCAAGCAGGTCTACCGTATCTTGCCGAGCTATTTCGTTTACCTCTGAGGTTGTATACTGAGTAACTCTTGGCGAGTCATGTATTATGTCGGCTGGAAGCACGGCCTCTGCCCCGTATACTAGAAAGAATGGTGTATAGCCTGTTGATCTATTCGGAGTAGTCCTGAGGCTCCATAATACGGCTGGGAGTTCCTCAATCCAACATCCTGCCGACCTTTGCAGCGGTTCAACAAGTCGTGGTTTTATTCCTGACAATACTAGTCCATTAGACCTCTCTACTTGCCCATTAGACGCTGGGTGAGCCACAGAGGCAACATCTAGTCTTATATGTTTCTCTCTGCAAAATCTGGCGAAGGCTCCTTCTGCAAAATTTGTGCCATTATCCGTAATAATACTGTGCGGATACCCATATCTTAAAATAATATCTTTGAGAAATTTCACTGCTGTGGGCCCATCGCATTTTTTTATTGGTTTCACCTCAATCCATTTCGTGAACTTGTCCACCATAACCAATATGTGGGTCATTCCCCCTCGGGCCGGCTTAAATGGTCCCACCATATCTAAGCCCCACACAGAAAATGGCCAAGTGATGGGTATCGTTTTTAACTCGGCCGATGGCATATGTATCCTGGTTGCATATCTCTGACAACCATTGCATTTTTCAACCAACTCTTTGGCTTCTTTCAACGCCGCTGGCCAATAAAATCCATGCCTGAATGCTTTGGCTACCAAGGCACGAGATGAGGCATGGTGTCCACACTCTCCTTGATGTATATCCAGGAGGATCTCCTGGCCTTCTACCGAACTCACACATTTCTGCAATACACTTGTGACGCTTCTTTTATATAGCTCATTGTTTATGATTGTATAAGCTTTTGCTCTCCTTACAGTTTGTCTAGCTAATACTTCATTATCCGGCAATATCGACTCTTTAAGGTAAGAGAATATGGGTTGCGCCCATGGCGGTGTGATTTTTTCTGGTGTGGTTTCACTGTCTATTTCCATATTTTCTGCCGACATATCTACCTCGGCCTTCTCCATAATTGTGCTCACTTCTGCTGTCCTCCTCTTGAGGGGTTCCGAGTCATATTGCTGGTCTACTTCCATCGGCGCATTATCTTCTGCTGAATTTGTCGGAATAAAGATAGATTCGGATTCTAGTGACGGGATTATTGATGGTTTTCTGAGGTGTTCCAGGGCAATGCCTGGGGGAATTGACTATCGGGTTGATCCGAGCTTTGACAACATGTCTGCGGCATCATTTTCTGCTCGAGGTATGTGGTGAAATTCACATCCTTCAAAGTATCCACTGATCTTTTGCACATGAAATCTGTATAAAGCCATATTAGCATCTAATGCATCCCAATTGCCTGAGACTTGCTGTACTACTAGGTCCGAGTCCCCATAGCATAAGATTCGGCGTATGCCAATCTCTTTTGCTACTTTCAATCCATGGACCAGTGCTTCATATTCGGCTACATTGTTGGATGCGGCAAAATGTATTTGTAGCACATATTTCAGCTGATTCTTTTAGGTGAGGTTAACACTATTCCTGCCCCCAAACCATTTCTTAGTTTGGAACCATCGAAATGCATCGTCCAATAATTTAGATCTGGTAATGGTGGCTCATATTGCACTTCGGCCCAGTCTACGAAGAAGTCGGCGACTGCTTGAGATTTAATTGCATCTGTCCTATCAAATTGTGGAGCGTATGGTGACAACTCGATTGCCCATTTTGCTATTCGGCCACTTGCATCTTTGTTGCTCAATATGTCGGCTATGGTTGCTTCACAGATCACTCTGATGGGATGTTCTTCGAAGTAATGTTTAAGCTTTTTTGCCGACATATATACTCCATAAGCCATCTTCTGATAATGTGGGTAATCCTGTTTTGAAGCGGATAATACCTCGCTTAGATAATACACCGGCCTTTGTATGGATTTATCATATTCAAGTCGTTCTACTACGACTACAACACTCACTACTCTGTTGGTAGCCGCTATATAGAGTAACATAGGCTCTTTTGATAATGGAGAAGCCAAAACGGGTGCTGTGACTAACATTTTTTTCAACTCATGAAATGCACTGTCCGCTTGCGGGGTCCAAATGAATTTATCTGATTTCTTCATCAGCTGATATAGTGGTAGTGCCTTTTCTCCCAGCCGACATACAAACCGGCTGAGCGAGGCTAGACAACCTGTGAATTTTTGTACATCATTTAAGCATCTCGGCAATTCCATTCTTTCTACTGCTTTTATCTTTGTTGGGTTGGCTTCTATACCTCGGCTAGATACAAGAAAACCGAGCAATTTTCCTGCTGGCACGCCAAACGTGCACTTTTCCGGATTAAGTTTCATTCGGAATCTTCTCAAGTTTACGAAAGTTTGCCGTATATCTTCCAGTAAGGTTTTGCTTTCCTTGGTTTTGATGACCACATCATCTACATATACTTGTACATTTTTTCCTATTTGATCGTGTAGACATTTTTGCATGCATCTTTGATATGTTGCTCCTGCATTTCGCAGGCCGAATGGCATTGTGCGATAGCAATAAGCCCCGTACGGGGTAATAAATGCAGTCTTTATTTGATCGGCCAGATTTAACGGTATCTGGTGGAAACCAGAGTACGCGTCTACAAATGATAATAACTCACAACCAGCGGTCGAATCAATGACTTGGTCTATTCTAGGCAATGGAAAAGGATCTTTTGGACACGCCTTGTTTAGGTTCGTGTAATCGATTCACATTCGCCATACAATGGCTACATTGGGATCATCTTTCTTCTTTTCTACCAGCACCGGATTCGACAACCAATCCGGGTACAGCACCTCCATGATGAACCCGGCTGCGAGGAGCCGAGCTATTTCATCCCCTATTATTTTTCTCCTGTCTTTGGCGAAGCGGCGGAGAGGTTGCTTCACCGGCCTTGCTCCGGGCCTTACATTCAAAGAGTGCTCAGCCAACTCCCTCGGAACACCTTGCAGATCCTGAGTTGACCATGCAAATATGTCCCGATTCTCATGGAGGAAGTTGGTGAGCTCGCTTTCCTATTTAGCGTCCAGGCCTGCACCAATAGTAACAGTACGCTCCGGGAATTGCTCATCTATTTGAAACTTCTTCGTTTCTTTAGTCTGCTGAAAAGAGACACTGCCATGCGGGTTGGCTAGTGCCGGCATGTTCAGCTGTGCCGACTGAGCGAGGGCTGCTACCTCCTGAATCCTTCTTTTTTCTCTTGCTATAACCAATGATTCGGCCAAATTTGACCCGGCTGATGCACACTCCATTGATTTCTTGTAATCCCCTATTATAGTTATCACTCCTTGTGGTCCGGGTAGTTTCATTTTCAGATAACTTATATGAAAACTGCCCATGAATTTGGCCAACGCTGGTCGTCCGAGTAGAGCATGATAACAGCTCTCTAGATCCACCACTTCAAACTCTAAATTCTCTGCTCTGCAGTTATCTCTTGTGCCGAATAACACATCCACTCGGACCTTACCAATGGGTTCACATGAAAGCCCTGGCATTATCCCATGGAAAGTGGTCCTCGTGGATTGCAACATGTTCTGCGATATTCCGAGTTTATGCATGTTCTATGAGTACTTTTGAAAATTTGACATTGATGCTTGGTCCAACAAATGTCGGATCCAGCACAAGTGCATATGATCCGGGATTTGGCATTATCTTGGGATGATCCTTTATGCTCCAAGTTATCTCCTGATCCGACCAAGGCACATATCTTGGTACTGCCGGCATTACTGCATTTACTTCCATATGCCGGCGCTGCACACTTTGCTTGTCTTGTTGTTCCGTTGTGAACACGCAATAGGACTGATGATGTTCTCTGTAATCATTGCGTCCGGTATTCGCTGGATTTGTTCTTCCATCCTAGACTTGGTTCATCACTTGATGCACCGTGTCTCTCTGATCCGAGTTATCGTACCTCGGGGGAGGGGGCGGTAACATCAGTTGCTGTGCATTTGCTCCAGTCAACTGTGGCTGATGCTGCTGATGTACTTGATGGGGTGCCTGGACCCCTGCGGGGTTCCCCATTGCATTTTTCATCCATGCACACTGGCGGGTGGTATGGTTGGCTGGCCTGGATGGGTTTGACGTGTGAAATTTGCACGGCTGATCTAACATGGATTCGAACGTGTACTTCGGCCTCTCCTGCCATTGTTTCTTTTGTTCTGGGGTCCACTGCCTTTTCGCTTCATTTCTTGGTGTCCACTGTTGAGGACTATTCTTCTGCCTTTGAGTTGCTCCGTGACTCGGCAGGTCTTGTGCTACTGCCGCCACTTGGGCCGAATTATATCTGTAATCCGGCCTTTCCTCTCTTCTTCTTCCTCTGAAATCACCGCGCCTAGATGACCCGGCCAAATCTCTTGCATCATGGTCCTGCTGCTCGCGATGATCCGCCGACATTAACTCTGGCTGCGTTGGGTCTCCTAATGCGTAGGAGTCTGCTATTCTGATAGTTTCTACCAGTGTGGTCGGCATATCTCTTTGTAGACGCTGCCACAATATGCTGCCATAATGGCATCCTTGTGCGAACCAAGCAATTGCCTGCGATTCTATGACTCCTTCACATGAGTTTCTCAGGTTACACCACCGAGTTAAAAACTCTCTATCTGTTTCATTCGGCCTCTGCTTGCACATGGCTAACTGTTGTGGCCTGTTTGGCCTCTTGTATGTACTGGTAAAGTTGCTGACAAACATTTCCTCAAAATCCAGCCAATAGTTGATACTGCCGGCTGGTAGATTATTCAGCCACACCCTAGCTGGTCCTTCCAGCATCTGTGGTACATACCATACTGCCCATCGTAAGTTCCCACCCGCTATTTTTACAGCAGTGGCATAGTCAATTAACCAGTCTTGTGGCTTGGTACTCCCGTTATATGTTTTCGTGCCCCTCGCCAGTTGAAAGTTCGGCACAGAAGGTTCGCCCATGATCCATGGTCCAACGCATGTCGGCCCTGGTGGACCCTGTTCTTCCAACAACTCGGACCTGTATAGCCGGTCCAGCTTCACTCTTGCATCATTTGATGGCAAATCTCTGTACAGAACTCTGTCCTGTATTCCATAGTGATTGTTTCTGCCATGGATTGCATATTCCATCATAGAATATCCATCATTGTATCTTTCATTAATTCGATCGTGGCGAGCTGGCCTCGTTTCTCTTTCCTGTCAGGGTTCATGCCTTGGTTGCGGGTTGAGTGGCAGTTCTCTCCCTACTTCGACCGGGGTATTGTTCTCCTGATTGCCTCTCGCGGGCTCTCTTCTGCCAAGATCTCCGTTGCCTCGGCTTCCTTCGTCTCTCTCAACACGGCCGTGGTTCCTCTCCCCACTGTTACCTCGGCTTGCATTGCCCCTGTTCTGATTTGCCTTTCCGGCCATTGCCGGATCATATGGAACAATCTGCTTGTTCCTCTTTCCCGAGGTTACTGCTTTGTCTCTTCGAGCATTATTTCCGGGTGAAGATGCTGCTGCCACGGACAAGGCAGGTGCTGCTCCTGCCGAATGAACCATTCGCGAGGCCCCCGGCCTCGCCGGGTTTGCTCTGAGCATTTCCTCGTTTTGCTGGTTCGTGATGCGCACCAGCTCGTTTACTCTTTCTTGTTGTTTCTGCCGGGCCTCACCGGTCAACCCCTCTAACTCTAATGCTGCGGCATTTGCCGCTCTTAGGTTTTGGCCGGGGTACTGTACCTCGGCAAGCCCAAATCCTCTGATTCTGCTTTATGAGCTTCATGCTCTTTGTTGATGTCATCCATGAGGTTCTTCCCTCTCAATCTTAGTTCGTCCACCCGTTCGGGCGCGACGTCAAGCTTATTTGCTTTGGCATATTCTCGCAGGGTCCTGTTTAAGGACTCCTGCAAGGCCGACACCTTTTTTGCCTCTATCAGCACCTTTTGCCTGGTTTCCTCTAACTCTGCCTGAGCATTTGCCGGATTAAGTATCGGCGCTACAGGTGTAGTCAAGCTTTCTATGGTCGCCTGAAGAATATTCTCTGGCCTTTCCAGAGGTGGCCCTCTTACTCTTGGTGCCTTTGGGGTGGTGTCTTGCACCTCGGTCGGGTTGGTTGCTGGTGGGATTACCTCGGTGGGCATTGGTGCTGTCTGCCTATGCGCGCCCTGTACACCGGTGGCGGGTTCTCTGCCTGATCCGGCAGCTGCTACTCCAGTTTGCACCCTGGCCACGACCATTACCTCGATGCTACCTGCAGGATGCGCTCCGGGCGGATGGCCTGCAGTGTTAAGAGGTGGATCTCCTGCAACAACAACTTGGTGAGGATAAACGCCGGAGATGTCGACGCCGACGTAAACCTGGTGCCCGCCCAGGTTGGTGAAGACACCATTACACGGGGGAGCTTTCCCCCTGAAGCTCCCTGTATTGTCGCTGACATAATCACAGAGACCAAATCTCTGGACTAAGCCAGAAACAACGCGCTCGCCAGTCTTGATGAAGTTTCCTGTCCGGATCATAACTCCAGCTAGCACCGCTGCTGGCCCCACGGTGGGCGCCAACTGTCGTGGTGGTGGCACGGCAGATGCCATGGGTAGGCTAAAGTTTGGGGCCAATGGATGCTAGTGGGATCTGGGGAGGGAAGATGTAGTGGATTCTACACACAGAAAGCTAACGCAAAGATCTGTATTTCTCCTTCCTTGGGTTACAAGTGCTCCTTGAGCTGTATACAAGGAGAAAGAGAGAACTTTACCAGCCTAACGGTACCAAGAATGAGTCGATCCCCTCCTTAGGGTCCAAGCCTGCCCTTATAAAGGAGAGCCTTGGGTTCCTTTAGGGCTGATGTGGCAAGCATATTCGAGGAATATGCTTGTCCCAATATAGTAGTTCGGTGCCCCCTTTCCCTGTCGCTCCCCTAATGACGACAAGGTTCCAGAGGGGCCCTCCTGTGTGCCTCGGGCTTCAGGACTGTCACCTCCGTGACCTCCTTCTGTCTCTCTGTCGCTCTGCGCCTTTGTCCCTAGTGCTTGGCTTCGCTCAGATTCTCCCTAGCCCGCTACTAGAGTTTGAATTTAGGTTTCTCCTTCTCCTGCAAGCTTCGTATCATTCGGCCCTGCCTCGCGTAACTCGGCTTGTCCTTCACCTGCATCAAGATTACTTGGGCTAACCCGGCCGACTTACGCAGTATCCTGGCCGGGTAATGCCTTGCCATTACTATAAGGGTCCTGCCCTTTCCTATCTCGGCCGACCTCTACAGGATTCGGCCGACTCAGATTGTAACTCGGAAACTAAACGGGGAACACCCTTTCGTCTTTCCCCGTCTTTACCCTATCCGGGGTTACCTCCCCAACACTTTGCTTGTTTGCCACTTGGGGCAGTTTTCCTTGAGGAAGTGTGGGCTTGAAGGAAGGCTTGGAGGTACTTGAGGAGCTTCCATTGAAAGTTGTTGGCGTAACGGTTGAATCTTGCTTGTAGGTGAAATACTTCTTGGGCTTGTTGTACTTGATGTCCTCTTGCACTTGACGTTCATCCTTTGTTGCGATGTGCACAAGCTCAACCATGTTGTTGTATGTTTGGAATTCGACGATGTGCTTGATTGGTTGATTCAAGCCAATGAGGAAACGTGCCATATTTTGCTCCATGCGCTCTTCAATGTTGGCGCGGATCAAGTTGAGTTCCATTTCCTTGAAGTACTCTTCCATGGACTTTGTCCCTTGACGAAGCGATTGAAGGTTGTTGAAGAGGTCACACGTGTAATGTGCGGGAACAAAGCGGGATCTAATATGAGCCTTCATGTCATGCCAAGTTGTGATTGGCAGTTGTTGTCTTGCGTCACGAGCAACTTGAACTTGTTCCCACCAAAGGTTGGCGTAATCATCAAACTCAAGCGAAGCCATGGCGACCATCTTCTCGTTGCTATAGTTGTGCATGCGGAAGATCTTGTCGACCTTGAGTGCCCACGAGAGGTATTCTTCGGGGTCATTGGATCCGGTGAACTTGGGCATTGTGAACTTGAGCTTTCTAAACAATTCTTCATTGTTGCGGTCATTGCAACGAGCTTGGTGACCTTGTTGATGATCTTGTGGTTGAGGAGGTGGAACTTGGTTCTCGTGACCTTGTTGCGGAGCTTGCTCCTGATATTGTTGTTGAGGCGCTTGCTCTTGCTCTTGGCACAGTTGTTGATGATGTTGAGGCACTTGGGCCCCATGAGGTTGTTGAGGATGTCGAGCCTCATGACGCGGTTGATGATGAAGAGGAGGCGCGTTCCTTGGTTGGTGATGTTGGTTAGGCACATGGGCCTCACGGCGAAGATCATGGTCATGAGCCTCTTGACGTGGTGGGCGTCGCTCAACTTGTACCACTTGACGCTCCATGTTTTGGTGTGGTGGAGGAGGCGCCTCATGATGACCATGGTGTCAGTGTGGACGTTCATGACGATGATGGCGAGGAGGAGGATCTTGGAGAGCTTCACGTTGATGACGAGCTTGATTCTCCAAATTGGAGTCATCACTTGTTGTGTCCAGTATGTGTCGCGAGCGATGGTGGTAGACTTCCGGTTGAACTTGCGGTTCTTCTTGTGGTTGCTCTTGTTGGATCACCAATGCCCTTGCGTGATGACGGTGTGCTTCTTGCCGTGCTCGTGGCCCTGAAGAGAAATCACCAGCATACCTTGACATTGCAGCATGCCGTGGGGAAGGTACGTAGTTCGAAGAACTTCCATCTTCAACCATGGGGGCATCATTATGTCTTGGAGCACTTGGATGTAGATCTTGTTGAAGAGGTGGATGACGACGCGAAGAACTTGAAGATCTTGATGCGCTTGAACGTGGTCTTTCCATTCCGTCGATGAGGAGTCGAAGATTGTCATTTGTTTCGGCGATGGAGCATTGAAGCGCTTCATTTTGGTGGCCCAAGTTGTGATGCATTGCGTGCATTTGTCGTTCGAGGCCGTCGAAGCGGTTGTCGATTTTCATGAACTCGGCTTACGTCTCGCCAAATTGTTCATCTTGTCGCGTCTCAAGGGCTTGGCAATGTTCACGGAACTCTTGGCGGACGATGAAGTGACTTGCGCGCGTCATGTACGGTCCTTGATCTTCTTCTTGGGGAGGTGGTTGGCTCGACTCACCGTGCCTATCCATCATGCAAGACACACAAGTATTGTATATGGAAGTGGAATATGGTGGTGTTAGCCTTATACCTCACCTTGGGGATTGCACCAAACTAGAAAACACAAATGAGAGCTATAAGCGTGCAAAGTGGAATTGCAAAGAAAACTCACACTAAAGAAAGAACTAACTCTCAAAAGATTGTTGGTGGTAGGTTAGGATTTTGGGATGCCAAAGAACCAACCAAAATAAAAGGGATAGTCAAATGTGGGTAAAATCTAACAAAACTCAAGTCAAAGGCGGAGGTCAAAACTCAAAAGGGTGACGGGAACCTACGACTATATACACACATGTGGGGATAGTTGGGATTGACACGACTATGAAAATGAGCAAACAAAATGTCCTAACAAAGACTACGCTCGGTGTTGTGCCAATACAAGGAGATACCATGGCTCGTTTGCAAAGAGGAAAAATGAGCAACGGATTTGTGCACTTGCCTTGGACGCTCTTTCTCTCTCTCTAGCTCACAAGCTTTGACACTCTTTTCTGATGGGAGACTATTTTTCTTTTTCTTTTTCTTTTTCTTTTGCTTTGTATCTTTTTTTTGCTCTCCCTTGATGCTACCAAGTCACTCTTTCTATTGCTTTTACACTCTCACTATCCAAGGACAAGTGCACAATGCTCAAGCAAACACAAGATGAGCCACTCTCGTGGGATAGGTACACACAAAGGAAGGTAGGGGTTAACAAGGTGACGCAAATTATACCTTCGTTGGTGATGATGAACTTGGCGTCGGTGGTGTGGGATGATGTTCATGGGCCATGGTGTCGATGAGCACGGGAGTTGTCAATGCGGAAGCTTGTTGTTAGTTGACGACACACACACACAGGCACAAACAAACAAGAGGAAATTAGCCAATGCAAGATTAGAGGCCAAACTGTCAAAATCAGGCGTCAGGGCCGGAGACTCTGGGGTTTCAGGCCAGAAACTCCGGTCCAGGCCGGAGACTCCGATGTGGATAGGCTGGAGACTCCGCTGTGTAGACCAGAGACTCCGGTCTAGAGTCAGATCGCGAACTGCTCGTGTTATTGAGCGGAAATCCACGCCTTGGGTCCTCAAATCCACGAAAAATTGGCCAAATTGGGCTGGGAAAATGCAGGATAAAGCTGGACCAACTCCTAAGACAAGGTTTGGTCGGATCAACACCACAAATAACACTCCAAATCAAGAGATCGATCCAAAGGTAAATTTGGGCTTTTTTTTGGGATTTTGGAATTTTTGGTGGATAGAAGAAAAATTTGTGGGGGAACTCGTGAGAAACTAAGATCTTGATACCAATATGTTGAGGGCAAACCTCTAGGGTGTCCCGATCTTTCACGAATCCCACTCAAATCGAGGGTGGAGTGTGGGGAAAGGAGAGGGGGATGAACTCGACGAACGCACACGCGAAGAACACGATGAACACACACCCACAAAACCATGATACACACCAATAGCTCACGCCGGCAGTGATAGGTTCGGCGCAATCCCTAGGATCGGCGATGGGCGGAGGACTCTCTCTCGAACCGGCATGGCGAGATGGGAGACTCGGTGAGATCTTGACGTCTAGGCAAAGGGACTCCGATGCCTAGGCCTTGTACAACGCGGATGCACGATGCAAACTCCAACGAGGTTTGGGATATTTGGTGCTCCTTTGTCAAAGAAGCATGAGGCAAGAACTAGATAGATCCACAAGGGGTTTCCGCTAATTCCAAATATCATGCCTAGGGTTTACAATGGAGGTGGGGGACTATATATAGGCCAACCACTTAAACAGGGGTACTTTAGGAATAAAAGACAAGTTCTGGACGGACTAAGGGGTACACGGGCCAAAGGCCCAAGGCCTTTACATGCCTGGCGTCGGTCGGACTGGAGACTCTGGTGTGCAGGCCGGAGACTCCGGTCTAGGCCGGAGAGTCTGGTGGAGCCTCCGGACCAACCTCCGGAGGGGCCTTCAGATTGTCCCGGAGCCTGGTGCAGAGGGTCAGACCGGAGGGTGGGCCGAAGTCTCTGGTGTCTTCAAGCCGGAGACTCCAGTGTGCGTAGATCGGAGACTCTGGTCTGAGCAGCTCCAGCGGCTTCTGCTTCATGATCTGCTCCTTGTTCTCCATCCTTGGGTGCTTGGTGATGTGTTGGGGCTTCGTACCTGATGATGCACAGAGTCATTGCATGAAGTAGCACACCATCCAAGGATCTATCAAATTGGCATGAGAAGAGGAGCGAGTTCACCTTAGCTTGTAGGAGTTTGGCTCGGGCACGAGTCATGGGTCCACTTGGGGGACTTGTTGGTGTAGATGTAGGAGCGTCCGTAGGACGGGTTGCATCAGGTATTACCGCTCGCGTCTGTCTTCTTGGGTGACTTTGGGACGAGCTTTGGACTTCGCGTTGTAGATGTAGTAGCGTACATAGGATGGCCTGCATCAGCTCCCCCCTTCGAAAAGAGTCATCATCGACTCTATACGCTCGTCATGTAGAGGTGGTCGAGAGACATTCTTGATCCTAGGGTTCGCCATGTAGTTCTCCTCGAGAAGCTTGACTTGACAACACTTCAATATTCCTTCACCTTCCATGAAGCGTACAAAGCTCACAACAAAAGCGAAGCAACACTCAAAGAGTAGCCAATTCATGAAGATTATAGCATGAGTCCTCAAGTATAAGGAAGTCACCTTATGGTGTAGAGATAGCTCGATGAAGGGCATCCATAGGTAACTCTCTACGGTATGTTTTGTCAACTCTTTGTTCATAGAGGTTGACGCATAAGCAATTGTACCTTCACACAACAAAGACCAAGCAACATATGTTTGTGTCTGATAGAGGAGCATGTCATTTGTGGCATGTCCATTCTTGTTCACAACATTATTAGCACAACTCAAGTATAGCAAACGGGGTGCACATGCAAGGTCAAAGTGCATGGAAATTTTTTAAACATCATCCAAATGTGGTAACTCAAAAACTCCATATAACATCTTAGGGTGGCACTCAAAGCAATGGACTAAAATATTGATCAACATCTTTGATGCGAGAATAGGAGAATTCTGCAAAAACACATAAGGAAGGATATCCAACGCAACATCATTATGTGTGCAAACCAACCATTGGAAAGAACAATTGTTCAATATGTTGGATGCCATACACATATCATCAAAAGAAAATATCATGGGGGTATGAATATCACAAGCGGAAGAAAAAACAATATGTTTGCAAACAAATCATACGAAAGAGCAAGTGGTCCTTATGTTTGTTGCAACAACAATACGAGAGACTTGGAAGCTATCATGACAATACATTCTCATAACGACATTATGGTTGCATACAAAATATCGGAAAGAGAAATTGTTCAACATTTTTTTGAAGTATGTTCAACATTTTTGTTGCAACACATAAAGCATCAATATCCAATAGCAACGAGACATGATTGTCACAAGGTGAAAGAATACCATCAACATGCTTGCAAGCAAACCATAGTAAAGAGAAATTTGTCAACATGAAATATGTAAAGCATGCAAAAGGTATCAGAACTAGGTTCAATCTTGAACTCACTTGGGGGATGCTCTATAGAGCTCTTTTTGTCAACTCGCGCTCAACCCAGGTTGACATTATTGTGCGGGTACCTACACACATCATAGATAAAAGGATGAACGTGTGTGCATGGTAGAGAAACACATCATCCATCATGACGTATCTCTTCTGGTGCACATTACCATGAGTGTCAATCAAGTGTAACATAGATTCATGGTGAAAATGCAAGTGGGGAACATGCTTATCATAGAATTTACCAAAATCTCCAAAAAATGAGAAAGATATGGGGGCATCTCAATAGAAATCATATGATAATTATTATTGCAAGAAAAACAAGTGAAAGAGCAATTAGTCATATTATTGCAAGCAACGGGAGAAATTGTAAAACACTCATGACAAAGCATGGTCCGAGGGCTAGCATTGTGATCATCATTGCAAGCAAAACATTGGAAAGTGAAATGGTTCAACAAGGTGCAAGCAATGATATTATCAATGCAACGTGTAAAGCATATCATGTCTATGGCAATATCATGACAATAAAAGGATTCCACATGTTTATCATGATGCTTAGCACAATCAACACATGTGAATAAGATTGGAACATATGTCATGTCACAAGTATCATCCATAGCATGCAAATCATCACAAATCATCATGTCCACTAGTGGGATCATGGCATCAGGGCCAGTCCTGAGATTTTGGGGGCCCGGGGCGAAACTAAAATTTTGCGCCCTTATTATAATTTTTAATGGATATCTGAGATGTTGAAAAATAAATAGTTTAAGTATACTTCCAACTATAATATTCATATAAAAATAACAATGTTTATATGATACCTTAAAATTTACTCCAAAAATTCCTAGAAGCAAAGTCTACAACGATGGAATGAATATCAATATCATCCACTAACTTCTTCTTGATGCATAGAGTCGCCAAACAATTTCACCTCTCCTGAGACATTATAGATCTCAAATAGTTCTTTAATAATTTCAACTTTTAAAAGCTTCTTTCAGCCGATGCAACAGTCACGGGCATAGTAAATAAGATCCAATAAGCGATACAAATATTTGGATAACAATCCGCTTCCCTGACAAACTCAAAAAGCTCCATAGTAGACATCGATTGTAACATCCCAAAACTTTAATCCAAGGTTATTAAGATCCAAATCATCAAAAATTAGAGTTAACAAAACCTTTTTCAATTAAAATTATTAAAGCATTCAAATGTGTGTGCATTTAATAGGAGTTGTTTTGAATTACCATGATTAAGTGATCCATTGCTTGTAAAATGATTCTTAGGTGAAATAAACATCATCTAGCTCATTCCCAAACAAATCCCAAAGAAAAACAAATCAAAATGAATAAAAGAATGAAATAGTCATTTGTGCCATTTTAATCAACATGCCTACTTTGGCTATTCCTAGTACTCAATTCTTAACAGAAATAAATGTGGATCTTTGCACCCCTTGCTAGTACATGTAATGATGTACCAAGGCCCACTTTGTGATCTGCCAAAAACTTTCAAACACTAATTTTAAATGGCATTTGAAAATTGAATCTAGTTCATATGGGAAGATCCCACTTATTCAAAAACCACTCAAATGAGCTTCATTTTCAAAACCCAAGCAACCACAGATGATCAAGCTTATGACTAACAAACCCACCAAAAATCTTTTCAAAATTCAGAACTAAATTTCTTTCGGCCATTTTCACAAACACTTGGCAGGCAGAGATTACACCTAGTATTAGCTCACTATTTTCTACAGGGTTTTTCCACCCAATTGACCTCAATTCACTCCCTATGTCTCCATTTGATATAACCAAGCAATAAGCACCCCATCCCCTAGTCCCTAGCAGTAGTGCCGAGCCACCCCGAGGACATGCTCGCCGGCCAAACTTGCCAACACAGTAGCAGACCGCCAGCCCCTCTCCGCTGCTCCAGGAAGCTAGGCGCCACCCTACCCATGATCCACCCCACGCTCACTGCCAGCCCCTGGACCACCGAGAACCGCTGCGCACTAAGTCTCTGCGCGCAGCCAGAGCACACCAGAGCGCCAACGCCGCCAGCATGCCACAGACCGCGTCTCGACCTAATTCCGCGCGCGCCGCTCCGCCTGGACCCCAGCAACCCGCCAGACACGGTCGCGCACCGCTGTGTGACCCACAGTCGCCGTGCGCCGCGTCGAGCACCGTCTCTGTCAACCAGAGCGCGGGACGCTCCCGACCAAACGCCACCTCCCCTAGCCGCGCATTTACACCGTAGAGCACCGCCAGGAGGCAGGCCACCGTCCCCTACCTCAAGCCACGCCGCTAGCACGCTGTGCAGCCCTCGCCGGAGTCGCTTGCCCATCCCTTTCGGTCGCCTCATCGAGCTATAAATAGAGGCCACCCCAGCACAAACCACTCACACCATTCCACTCCCCTCTCCTCACTGGTCCTTCCCCACCTCTAGCCGGAGTAGCTCGAGCACTTGTTCGCCAGAATTCGGCCGGAGAAGCCCGCTGTAGAGGAGGAGAAGGCGCCGTAAATTTTGTCCACCCCAGGAGCTTCCGCGACCACCCCTGACCTTGCTGTTGTCGCTGGAGCCCTGGTACGCCCCCCTGAGCACTCCCACCGAGCCGCTAGGGTTAGACCTCCCCGGCGACCTGTCCATCATCGATGACGAGCCCCAGCCGTAGATCCTAGTTCTAATCTAATGGCCCACATCGCCCCGTACCGCTTCGCGCGTAAAGAGCCGCTGACCAGTGGACCCCCCTGTCAGCTATGCCCCGCGCCGCGGAGTGCCACTGGGCCAGCCTGTTTTCGATCCCGCGCGACCCATTTAATTCAAACTTAGATTTTTCTTTTTAGGTTTGAACTTAGTTCTTTCCCCTAGTTTGAAAATCAATTCAGAGAAATTTACAAATCCAAATGGAGTGATTTCACTTTTGTTAGAAAGCTACTGAAAAGATATACCCAAGCCCGTTGGATTTAATTCAATTAGAGTTAAAGATCTCTCCTAGTAAAAATAACAAGACAAAAGCTTTTGCCCATTCAAACATTTTTATAAAATCAACCATAATAGCTTTTGAGTTGATTCCAACTCTCAAAAATCACATTTAATCATACCTATCTGAATATGTAATAATATCAGGGTTTACATGCAGTGACTTTGGACTAGTACCAAAATAATGCTATATAGGCATTTCTAGTCACTTTAAATCACTAAATAATGAACTTAAACCAAAGTAATTATGATCCAACCCTTAAATCACATTCCCACATGTTAGAATATGTGGTGATGATCCCATATTTTAAGTGGTGAATATTAAATCTTAGTTAATTTTCAATGAGTAGAAATTACTTTTCTTAAATAAAAAGAATAAAACTAGTTAATAAAACTTGTGATGCTTGTGATGATAATAGATCATCAAATGTTTGCCTTAGAGTTCTAATTCGACTAGTTAAGTATTGTTTGGTGATTGTGTCCTCGATAGTACCGACCAAGCTTTCGAGGAGGAGGAGTTCTATCAAGAGGAGGAAGAAAACTTCAACCACTTCACCAACCAAGGCAATCTAACACTTGCAAGTATTATACTAGCAAGCAACCCTTAACAATGCAAGCTATTGTTAGCAATCTAGAATTAAGCTAGATAAAATAAGCAAGATGCATTAGGCATGCTTTGGTTATACCACTTTAACTATTACTTACCCCAAGTATTATTTTCCAAGCTCTATTTCCTTTACTTTACCAAAGTCCCTTACTTGTTTTGAAGGTAGCATAAAGAGTATAAAACTTGACCTATTTAGATAACCTTAGATGTCATTCTATGGCATGAGATTGATCCCATCTTTCCACCTTAGTGAACACTCTTAACTTAGTAGTTTAGAGTTAGATAAACACTTGAGTCATTTTAGATGGGAACACTTGGTGAAAATGAATTGAGAAAACCTTGGAATGATGAGTCATTCTATTGAGATGTTTTGACATGTGTTGAGAAACACAAATGGTTTATTATGATGAAAATGTTGAGGCATGAGCCTTGACCCTTTTACAAAACTGATGGTTGGATTCAGATGCGATACCATTCCAAATTTACCGTACAACCACAATACCTAAATTGGGTAAGGCTTAGCCGGAAGTTTACATGCATTAGTATTAGTTCCCTCGTGGGAGAGGTTTGAGCTGAGGCTGCCTCTCAATGTTGTCCACCTATGCAGTGCCCAAGATGATAGATGGTCATGGTTGGGAGGCCATGCTCATAGGGGAGGTGCTTATACTAGGGTGTGTAAAGTAAAGGTTATGTTTGATTATCTGCATACTAAGTATGATGATTCAGGGTTATCCCTGACAGATGTATCGAATCTTGTGGTGAAAGTGTACCACCTCTGCAGAGTGTCAAACTATTCGAATAGCCGCGTCCGTGGTTATGGAAAGTTGGAGTGGCCATACTGTTTTGTTGTCAGATGTTTTCAAAATGACTTATGAAATGAATGATGAATCTTGACTTGACCACAACAGGGTTGTGACCATGACACTAGCTTCCCAACTTAAGTGATTCTAGAATTTTATTTTACCTTTCTTTGTTTCTGAACTCAGTTTAGGTTTCAAACTTAACCTTATAGTTAAACTTAGAGTTAGCACTTCATTTTAGAACTATACTACTTGTTAGTGGTAGTTTGCGAGTACTTAAAGAGTACTCATGGCTTTTGTCTCTGCCTATTCTCATGGCCAGACTATGAAGGAGACTACCAAGATGATGGCCAACAGGACGGCTATGATAACTAGGACTATCTGCCTTTGTCAGCATTGCCTGTGCCCCTAAAGATGGACCCCACCTCTACGCTTATCTTTTATTTCTACTGCGTTTTGTATTAAGATTGGATCATGATATCCTTATTTGTGTAATACCTTATGTATGGTTTGTAATGGATGATGTAGTGTGATATCTAATCTGTTATGTCTCGCATAAATGGTAATCCTGGGATTGCGAGGAATGACATAACAGGCATCTGGGATTAAAAATCTGGGTGTTGACAAGTTGGTATCAGAGCCATCCTGACCATAGGAGACCCTAGTTAGAATGGACGTCCGAACAAAAACTTAGTTTCAAAACCAAAGTGAGTATTTATGAAAAACTATTTCCTCTCTTATCCTTGGGAATTCATTCTTTCTCAAAAATTCATATTCCTCAAAATCCTTACTTTACTACTTAAAATTTGACACACTTGATAACTTCACTAATTTCCTCATCCTTAATTCTTGTAGATGGAGACTCAGTTCAGCAAGTTCTACCAGTTGGGAAACAGAGGTCAGTTGATCTTTGAGAGGGATCTAGATTCACTGTCTGAGTTACTGGGACGCCTACATCCAGAGTTTCTTGGAGCTCAACTTCCAGGACTCTCAGGAAGAGATTTTCAGTGGCTAGTCACCGCTGATCTTAGAGGAAGCATCGAAGCACCAAAGTCTAGGAGAATCCAGTTCTCCATGAGAGAGAACAACTGGCTAGATGGATTAGCCAGGGCAATGCATGAAGCTCTCACAAATCTATGTGCCCTTAGTGTCAACCAACTCCAGGGAACCCGTTTTGCTCACTATGTAAGACGCGACTTCATGGGAATGCCAATGGAGATGCCCAGTCACCCGGAGCTGAAGCGTCAAGTGGAGAACCTTGACTTCCTGTTGTACGATCGCCAGAAGGAATTGGACAATGCTAGGGAGTTCGCCAACCACAATCGTGACATTGCCGCCCAGAAGGCCTAGACTTTCTCATTGCTTGTCAAGGACCGTCAGTCTCTTTGCCTCCAGCACGAAAAGAAGGATCACACCATCGCCCGTATTCGCAAGAAGGTGGCCGACCTCGAGAAGACCGTCAAGGAGCAAGAAGCTCAGCTTACAGCAAAGGAGGAAGACAAGGAGGGTGAAGACATTCAGGGAGACATGGATTCTTACATCAGCAATGATGATGACTTTCTGGAGGAGGATGTTGTGGACTTCTACATTGACGATGAGGACTCCGACTTCATTGACGATGAGTAGATGCACTAGAGCACTGTCGTAGGATGAGATGTATCAGTCCCACTGTATCGTAGCTTGCAGAATGGTTCTTCAAACCATCTGTTTTCCTTTGTTGTTGTGGTGTGTGTTTGTATCGTGTGCTTCTTTGCATGAATGAAATGAAGTTAGTTGAAAAACCGGAGTCAAACTCAAAGTTTTAGACTTGAAACCAAAACCATGAACCTTAGAACTTTCCCTCTTACCCCTTTATCTACCTCAATCTTCAGATGACTCGTGGAAACCAAGGAGGGAGCAGCTCGTCGCAAGATCCAATGCTGCAGATCTTGCAAAATCTCATCGCAGACAGAGAAGCAAGCAGGGCAGAGCGCCAAGCAAATCTAGCAACACTGCAACAGATCGCCCAGATGGCTCTCAACAACCAAGGGCATGGAAACCAGGATCACCATGGATCCAAACTCAAAAACTTTCAGAACACCAATCCCCCAATCTTTAACCAAGCTGAAAACCCACTGAATGCTGACGACTGGTTACACACAATGTAAAACAACTTAGAAGTAGCAGGAGTTGATGACAACAAGAAAGTTCTCTTCACCACCCATTATCTGGCGGGAGATGCAAGAGCTTGGTGGACCAGTATCCGTAATATGAACCATGGTCAAGTGATGACATGGGAAGCCTTCAAAATCAAGTTCAGCCGCACCCACGTGCCATAGGGCTTAGTCACTAGAATGAGGGATGAGTTCCGCGACTTGAAGCAAGGCAGGATGATTGTGGTGGAATACCGTGACAGATTCCTGTCGCCTGCAAGATACGCCTCTGATGAGATCAACACAGAAGCCAAGAAGAAGGAGAGATTCCTGAACGGACTGTATGATGAGATGCAGACTGTCCTCGTCAACATCTATTTCCAGGATCTCGAAGATCTAGTCGACTCTGCCATTCAGATGGAAGGGAAGATTAACCAGGCAAACGACAACCGCAAACATCATATGATGCAGCAATCTGGATCCAGCAGTCACCAGAAGTACCATCCCAACCCCTCACCAGGATATGCACCAAGGAACAACCGACCCCTAATGTCTCGCCCAAGCTACCCCAACCGTAGCGGAGGCAATGTGAAGTCTAGAGGAAACAACCACAACTCCGGTAACACCAACAATTTCAACCGTGTCCCTCCCAAGAACAACAACGACACCACCAACACTACACCCAGAACTGGCAGCAATACTGTGCCCGTCGCAGCAAAGGACATGTCCCAGATCACCTGTTTCGAGTGTGGAGTAAAGGGCCACTATTCCAATGAGTGTCCCAAGAAGACCGCCGCCACTGCCAATGTGAATGCCCCAGCTCAACAGCAGCGTCGTGTTCAACCAGGGAGAAGATTTGCCCCCGGGAACCCTCACAACTGCAACGGTCGTCTCTTCCAAATGAACGCCGAGGAAGCCCAAGAAGCGCCAGATGTAGTGCTGGGTATGTTTTTTGTCAACTCAGTTTTAGCAAGGGTATTGTTTGATTCGGGAGCATCACATTCATTTGTCACCGAAGAATTTGCATGCACTATTAAGATTCACCCAACCAACTTGAAGCATGTCATGATAGTTCAAATCCCCGAAATAACTACAAAAGCTAGAAAATTTTGCAAATTTGTACCTATCAGATTACATGGGATAGATTTTTATGCCAACCTAATTGTACTTGGAACCAAAGGATTGGAAGTAGTACTAGGTATGGACTGGATGTCAAGGCATAAAGGATTGATAGAATGTGCTAAGAAAGCCATCACCATGACTAGTAGTTCTGGAATAACAGTAGAGCATATATCTGAAACCTTACCCCGTCAATTCAAGTGCAACAAGAGTCTAGCCCTACCCACCATAGACCAAGTCAGAGTAGTCTGTGAATACCCCGACGTATTCCCAGATGAATTGCCAGGTATGCCCCTAGATAGGGATATTGAGTTCATTATCGAACTAATCCCCGGAACCTGACCCATAGCCCAGAGACCCTATAGCATGAACCCCTCAGAATTAGTGGAACTGAAGAAGCAGTTAGATGCCATGTTAGCAACATGCTTGATTCAACCGAGCGCATCACCATGGAGATTACCAGTGTTATTCGTCGACAAGAAAGATGGAGGCAACCGTCTGTGCACATATTACAGGAAACTGAATGACGTCACCATCAAGAACAAGTACCCCTTACCAAAGATAGAGGATCTATTTGATCAGTTGATTGGAGCTCAGGTATTCTCAAAGATTGATCTTAGGACTGGTTATCACCAACTTAAGATTCGTGCAATGGATATTCCGAAGACCGCCTTTACTACTCGCTATGGTTTATACGAGTATACGGTTATGTCTTTTGGATTAACCAATGCCCCTGCTTATTTCATGAACCTCATGAATAAGATCTTTATGAATTTCCTAGATAAGTTTGTAGTTGTGTTTAGCGATGATATCCTTATCTACTCCAAGTCAGAAGAAGAGCATGAGCAGCATCTGAGAATCATCCTAGAAACCCTGAGAGAACATCAGTTGTATGCCAAGTTTAGCAAATGTGAGTTTTGGCTGAAAGAAGTAGGATTCCTAGGACATATTGTGTCTACCGGAGGAGTCTCTGTTGATCCCGCCAAGATCAAAGATGTTGAAGCATGGGAAGCCCCAACCACTCAAACCCAAGTCCGTGCATTCCCCGGATTAGCGGGATATTGCCGCAAGTTCGCTGAAGGATTTTCAAGCATCGCCAGACCCATGACCCAATTGTTGAAGAAGGACAAGAAGCTTGAATGGACCGACAAGTGTGAAGCTAGTTTTCAAGAAGTGAAGAAGAGATTGATATCAACCCCAATATTAATCATGCCAGACATCAAGAAGTCGTTTGATGTATATTGTGATGCATCCAAGATTGATCTAGGATGTGTATTGATGCAAGAAGGCAAAGTCATCACTTATCTGTCTCGACAACTGAAGCAGCATGAGCAGAACTATCCGACCCATGATCTTGAATTAGCAGCTGTAGTTTTGGCATTGAAGACATGGTGTCATTATCTGATGGGTAATCGCTGTGAGATTTACTTAGATCACAAAAGCTTGAAGTATATTTTCACTCATAAGGAGCTGAATATGAGAAAAAGGAGATGGATAGAGTTAATCAAGGATTATGACCTTGACATTCACTATCACCCCGGCAAAGCCAATGTGGTAGCAGATGCTCTTAGCAGATTGCCTTGCAGGCTAAACACCATGATCAAGGAGAAGCAACCAAGTTTGTATGAGGAGTTGGAGCAGTTTAGGACTGAGCTAGTTAGCAAAGGATTCTTAGCTAGCATTGAACTTCAACCCACATTGATTAGCCAAATCAAGGAAGCCCAGAAGGGAAATGAAAGTATCGACGGAATCAAACATCGTATTGGTACAGGAAAGGTACCTAGATTCACGGAAGACGAAGAAGGAGTTTTGTGGTACAAAGGACCTATCTGTGTGCCAGCAGATTTGGAGCTGAAGCAAGTTATCATGCAGGAAGCTCATGATACTCTTTATTCTATCCACCCCGGAGGAACGAAGATGTATCAAGACCTGAAAGAGCAATTTTGGTGGCACAAGATGAAGAGAGAAATCAGAAGCTACATCGCCAAATGTGACATCTGTCAAAGAGTCAAAGCAGAGCATCAGAGACCCGCAGGACTGTTGCAACCATTGCAGATTCCAGAATGGAAATGGGATTCCGTCGGAATGGACTTTATCACCGGTTTGCCTACTTCCAGTAAGGGAAATGACTCAATCTGGGTCATAGTTGATAGACTGTCCAAGGTAGCTCACTTCATACCTGTCAAGACTACCTACCAGAGTGCGAAGCTAGTAGAGCTGTACATTGCTAGGATTGTTAGTCTGCATGGAACCCCCAAGACCATAGTATCAGATCGAGGAACCCAGTTTACCTCGAGATTTTGGTAGAAGGTTTAGGAAGGATTGGGAACCAAGTTGAATTTCAGCACCACTTATCACCCGCAAACTGATGGACGGACTGAGAGAGTCAACCAAATCTTAGAAGATATGTTAAGAGCTTGTGTGTTAGAATATGGATCAAAATGGGAAGACTACCTTCCTTTCGCAGAATTCTCATATAACAACAGTTATCAAGCTAGTTTGCAGATGGCACCATTTGAGTTCCTATACGGAAGAAAGTGCCGCACCCCTTCGAATTGGTCGCAAGTAGGAGAGAGTCAGATCTTTGGACCCGACATTCTCCGAGAAGCCGAAGAGAAAGTTCACAAAGTTCGTGAGCACCTCAAGACCGCCCAATCTAGACAGAAGATTTATGCCGACAAGAGAAGGAGAGACTTGACTTTCAATGTCAGAGATTTTGTATATCTCAAGGTTTCGCCATTGAAAGGAACCCAACGCTTTAGTCTGAAAGAAAAGTTAGCCCCCAGATATATCGGGCCCTTCAAGATTCTGAATCGTGGAGGAGAAGTATCGTATCAACTGGAACTACCTGAAGAGATGTCAGTCATCCACAATGTGTTCCATATCTTGTTACTTCGCAAATGCCTGGAAGTGCCAGAAAATACTGAAGTTTTCAAGAACATCGATCACCGAGCTGTTGAGATCAACAATGACCTGACGTATCGTGAAGTGCCATCCGTATCTTGGAAGAAGCATACAGAACCACCAGGACCAGAAGTATCAAATTCCTCAAGATGCAATGGAGCAACCATACCGAAGAGGAAGCCACTTGGGAGCGAGAAGGTTACATTAGGATAGAGTTCCCAGATCTCTTTAGTTCCTAGTTTTCTTTGTAAATCTCGGGACAAGATTTTGTTTAAGGGGGGAAGGTTTGTAACATCCCAAAACATTAATCCAAGGTTATTAAGATCCAAATCATCAAAAATTAGAGTTAACAAAAACTTTTCCAATTAAAATTATTAAAGCATTCATATGTGTGTGCATTTAAATAGGAGTTGTTTTGAATTGCCATGATTAAGTGATCCATTGCTTGTAAAATGATTCTTAGGTGAAATAAACATCATCTAGATCATTCCCAAAGAAAAACAAATCAAAATGAATAAAAGAATGAAATAGTCATTTGTGCCATTTTAATCAACATGCCTACTTTGGCTATTCCTAGTACTCAATTCTTAACAAAAACAAATGTGGATCTTTGCTCCCCTTGCTAGTACATGTAATGATGTACCAAGGCCCACTTTGTGATCTGCCAAAAACTTTCAAACACTAATTTTAAATGGCATTTGAAAATTGAATCTAGTTCATATGGGAAGATCCCACTTATTCAAAAACCACTCAAATGAGCTTCATTTTCAAAACCCAAGCAACCACAGATTATCAAGCTTATGACTAACACACCCACCAAAAATCTTTTCAAAATTAAATAGTAAATTTCTTACGGCCATTTTCACAAACACTTGGCAGGCAGAGATTACACCTAGTATTAGTTCACTGTTTTCTACAGGGTTTTGCCACCCAATTGACCTCAATTCACTCCTTCTGTCTCCATTTGATCTAACCAAGCAATAAGCACCCTATCCCCTAGTCCCTAGCAGCAGTGCCGAGCCACCCCGAGGACATGCTCGCCGGCCAAACTTGCCAACGCAGCAGCAAACCACCAGCCCCTCTCCGCCACTCTAGGAAGCTAGGCGCCACCCTAACGCCGCCCACTGTCCACCCCACGCTCACCGCCAGCCCCTGGACCATCGGGGAACCGCCGCCAGCCCCTGGACCACGCCAGAGCGCCAACGCCGCCAACATGCCACAGACCGCGCCTTGACCTAATTCTGCGCGCACCGCTCCGCCTCGACCCCAGCAACCCACCAGACACGGTCGTGCACCACCGCGTGACCCACAGTCGCCGTGCGCCGCGTCGAGCACCGCCTCTGTCTCCCAGAGCGCAGGACACTCCCGACCAAACGCCACCGCCCCTAGCCATGCATTTATGCCATAGAGCACCGCCAGGAGGCAGGCCACCGTCCCCTACCTCGCCGGAGTCGCCGGCCCATCCCTTTCGGTCGCCTCGTCGAGCTATAAATAGAGGCCACCCCAGCACAAACCACTCACACCATTCCACTCCCCTCTCCTCACTGGTCCTGCCCTAGCTCTAGCCAGAGAAGCTCGAGCACTTGTTCGCCGGAATTTGGCCGGAGAAGCCCGCTGTAGAGGAGGAGAAGGTGCCGTCAATTTCGTCCACCCCGGGAGCTTCCGCGACCACCCCTGACCTCACCGTCGTCCACCAGTTCGTTTTCCCGCTTCGCCATCGTTGCTGGAGCCCTGGTACGCCCCCTGAGCACCCCCACCGAGCCGCTAGGGTTAGACCTCGCCGGCGACCTGTCCGTCGTCGACGACGAGCCCCAGCCGTAGATCCTAGTTCTAATCTAATGGCCCACATCACCCGGTACCGCTTTGCGTGTAAAGAGCCGCTGACTGGTGGACCCCCTGTCAGCTGTGCCCCGTGCCGCGGAGTGCCACTGGGCCGGCCCGTTTTCGTTCCCGCGTGACCCATTTAATTCAAACTTAGATTTTTCTTTTTCGGTTTGAACTTAGTTCTGTCCCCTAGTTTGAAAATCAATACAGAGAGGTTTACAAATCCAAATGGAGTGATTTCACTTTTGTTAGAAAGCTACTGAAAAGATCTACCCAAGCCCGTTGGATTTAATTCAATTAGAGTTATAGATCTCTCCTAGTAAAAATAACAAGACAGAAGATTTTGCCCATTCAAACATTTTTATAAAATCAACCATGATAGCTTTTGAGTTGATTACAACTCTCAAAAATCACATTTAACCATACCTATCTGAATATGTAATAATATCAGGATTTATGTGCAGTGACTTTGGACTAGTACCAAAATAATGCTATATAGGCATTTCTAGTCACTTTAAATCACTAAATAATGAACTTAAACCAAAGTAATTATGATCCAACCCTTAAATCACATTCCCACATGTCAGAATATGTGGTGATGACATGAGTCCACATGATCCCATATTTGAAGTGGTGAATGTTAAATCTTAGCTAATTTTCAATGAGCAGAAATTACTTTTCTTAAATAAAAAGAATAAAACTAGTTAATAAAACTTGTGATGCTTGTGATGATAATAGATCATCAAATGTGTGCCTTAGAGTGCTAATTAGACTAGTTAAGTATTGTTTGGTGATTGTGTCCTCCGTATGTATTTATAGACGATAGTACCGACCAAGCTTTCGAGGAGGAGGAGTTCTATCAAGAGGAGGACGAAAACTTCAACCACTACACCAACCAAGGCAAGCTAACACTTGCAAGTATTATACTAGCAAGCAACCCTTAACAATGCAAGCTATTGTTAGAAAGCTAGAATTAAGATAGAGAAAATAAGCAAGATGCATTAGGCATGCTTTGGTTATACCACTTTAACTATTACTTACCCCAAGTATTATTTTCCAAGCTTTATTTACTTTACTATACCAAAGTCCCTTACTTGTTTTGAAGGTAGCATAAAGAGTATAAAACTAGACCTATTTAGATAACCTTATATGTCATTCTATGGCATGAGATTGATCCCATCTTTCCACCTTAGTGAACACTCTTAACTTGGTAGTTTAGAGTTAGATAAAAACTTGAGTCATTTTAGATGGGAACACTTGGTGAAAATGAATTGAGAAAACCTTGGAATGATGAGTCATTCTATTGAGATGTTTTGACATGTGTTGAGAAACACAAATGGTTTATGATGATGAAAATGTTGAGGCATGAGCCTTGACCCTTTTACAAAACTAATGGTTGGATTCGGATGCGATACCATTCCAAATTTACCATACAACCACAATACCTAAATTGGGTAAGGCTTAGCCGGAAGTTTATATGCATTAGTATTAGTTCCCTCGCGGGAGAGGTTTGAGCTGAGGCTACCTCTCAATGTTGACCACCTATGCAGTGCCCAAGATGACAGATGGTCATGGTTGGGAGGCCATGCTCATAGGAGATGTGCTTATACTAGGGTGTGTAAAGGAAAGGTTTTGTTTGATTATCTGCATACTAAGTATGATGATTCAAGGTTATCCCTGATAGATGTGTCGAATCTTGTGGTGAAAGTGTACCACCTCTGTAGAGTGTCAAACTATTCGAATAACCGCGTCCGCGGTTATGGACAGTTGGAGTGGCCATACTGTTTCGTTGTCAAATATTTTCAAAATGAATTATGAAATGAATGATGAATCTTGACTTGACCACAACAGGGTTGTGACCATGACACTAGCTTCCCAACTTAAGTGATTCTAGAACTTTATTTTACCTTTCTTTTTTTCTGAACTTAGCTTAGGTTTCAAACTTAACCTTATAGTTAAACTTAGAGTTAGCACTTCATTTTAGAACTATACTACTTGTTAGTGGTAGTTTGCGAGTACTTAAAGAGTACTCATGGCTTTTGTCCTTGGCTATTTTCATGGACAGACTATGAAGGAGACTACCAAGATGATGGCCAGCAGGACGGCTATGATAACTAGGACTATCTGCCTTCGTCAGCATTGCCTGTGCCCCTGAAGATGGACCCCACCGCTATGCTTATCTTTTATTTCTGATGCTTGTTGTATGAAGACTGGATCATGAGATCCTTATTTGTGTAAGACCTTATGTATGGTTTGTAATGGATGATGTACTGTGATATCCAATCTGTTATGTCTCGCAAAAATGGTAATCCTGGGATTGCAAGGAATGACATAACAGGAATCTGGGATTAAAAATCCGGGTGTTGACATCGATGTATTTGGCAAAGTGAACTTCATGACACTTAACTCAGAAATAAGTGCATTTAACTCAACATCACATATATCAGGTTTACCATTTGTACCAGGCCGAGTAAAGGGTTTTGCAAATGTAGTGCAATGTTCTTTTAGTTGAGAACCATCCAATGCCTTCAAGGATGTCAAACTTATTAAAGACCCAAATATACTTTTGAATGACTAGAGTTCTTCAAATCTGCGCTAAGAATTCTAATTAGAATTAAGATTTAAGAACTAAGAATTAGGGTGTAACCAGCAGAGACATGGGCGGGAGTGGACCACTAGTCTAGCAGTCAGGCAGTCGATCGTCTCGTCAATGGTCTGGCCTTCGCGCCTGGCATCGATTGTCGAGGGCCTCGAGGCTCCCCGCTCCCGTATCCCGATCCAATATTCCGATCCAGTGGAGGCGATGAGACTTGGGCAGGAGGCATACGATCAATTGTTGGTTCTGTTTGCCTAGGAGGAAGTGAAGCGACCGATGCCGTCTAGGACTAGGAGTCGAGCGGTTGGCCTTGGCCTATACCTGTATCAATTGCCTCAGCTCAGAGTCTACGACAGCGGAAAAAGTCCCAATTAATCCACCAGGCCAATAAAAAAATCGTTTTTTATGATGTATACTAGGTTTGCCTGTATAGCATATTTCTAGGAGGGCCCCTACTTTTTTGGGCCCCGGGCGGCTACCTCGCAGGTCCCCTCCAAGGGCCGGCCCTGCATGGCATCATCAACACCCTTATTCTTACCTTGTTCATACCTCTCATATCATGTGGGTGTTGTGGTAGTAGTGGCCTCCATGTGGGCGACTTCGTCTTCTTGATGTAGCCATGGCGTAGCATCATCTTCAAGCACCATGTACATCTTCTCGGTCGGAGGCCTCATCGTCTCCAAGCTTGGCGCTTCTTGATCCATGGAACCTAGCACATCATGAGTAAACACACTAGAGGTAGATGGTAAGTCATTAGAAATCAAAGTGGTCTCACATGACCCATCAACTACCACTCTCAACTCAATCGGTGTATCGCTCATGCCCTCAAAGTGGAAGCACTCAATCTCACGTATGATGGAGTCGCTCATCTCACTCTTGTTTTCACTCAAGTGGGCTAAGTGGCTCTCATACTCACATGGGATTGGTACCACATCATCACTCAAGCATATGGGCGTAGGCTCAGTTTCCTCAACTCTGTGCGCCTCCTTTGGTGAAGGGAAAATCCCATGCTCACTAATCTCGACCTTGTCGTCTCCATCTTGCACCTTGGCTTGTGTAGTCCTCTTGACGTACTCGTCCAACTTGGCGAAGTAGAGGTCTTCGTCCTCCTCATCCATGAAGTTGCATGCGTCATCTAGGACGTTAACTCTTGGCGTTGAAGCTTGATGGTGTGTAGGAGAGCTTGCTCTTGGTGCCATTTTGGTGGTGGCACGTGTAGTGGAAGGCGCCTTATGATGGTGTCGATAGAGCTCATTGGCATGCTTTGCCGAAGGTTGATGTAGGTGGCGCACTTGGTCATCCACATGACGCTCGTGACGATGATCCTTGTCCTTGGCACTCTTCTTATAGAGGCGTTCTAATGAGCGCAAAGGATCATTAGTTTTGTCCATCATGCTCATGGTTTTGGCAAAGTTTTTGTCCATTTCGCTCGTGAAGTTGGTGAGGGAGCGTTCGAACTTGTCCATTTGATGGTGGACCTTGGCGCTCTCAAGGTGGTGAAGATGCCTTTGACGACATCTTGTATCCTCTTGATGTTGGCGATGATCTCTAGAGGATGTTTGTCGATGAAGATTCATGCTTCATGGCACCTCTTGTGGAAGATGATGTTTGGGCGCCACTTTTCTTGGAGTAGGTGGCACTTGATGCCTTGGATGTTGCTGCGCATGACGCCTTTGAGGTGGTGGTGCTTGGTGCCTTGGAGATGGTGGCGCTTGACGGCTTGGAGGTGATGGAGCTTGTCGCCTTGGAGATGGTGTCACATGACGCCATGTAGGTGGTGGTTCTTGATGCCTTGGACGTGGATCATCAAAGTAGGTGGTGCCCTTTGGTGTGGCACTCTTGTCCTTGAAGGTCATGGTTTCTTGATGATGCGTCTCCTCTTGCTTGGCATAGTAGTCCTCCATCTCCAAGCGGTGGAGGTATTCTTCATGGCTCATGGAAGAGCCCTCGAAGTTGGTGAAGTTCACCATGTCCTCCATGCTTGGTGAGGCATCGTCGTTGTAGCACTCGAAGTCATCCATGCTTGGGGAGTCGTTGTTGATGTAGTACTCCATATCACATAAGCATGTGGAGCCATTGTCGATGTAGAGGTCCAAGCCTTCCATGCTTGAGGAGCCATAGTTGATGACGTGCTCCATGTCTTCCATGCATTCGGAGTCATCGTAGGTGTAGTGCTCCGGGTCCTCACAGCATGCGGAGCCATTATCGGTGTAGTGCTCCACCATGTCCTCTATACTTGTGGAGTCGTAGTCATGGTGGCTCATCATGGATTCTTCATAGATATCATCGTCGATTTCGGAGTCCCTAGACATGCTTCACAAGACCAAGTGGTGTATATGGAAGTGGTAGGAGGGTTACAGATGCAACGTCAAACCTTACTTTACCTTGGAAGATAGTATCGTGCAAGTGGACACACTTGAGAGCAATAAAAACCAAGTAAAGTCAAGTTTATGCGGAACACCAAAACCAACTAACCACTAAAAAACACACACACATAAAGCTTATGGTGGATAGGTATGAAAGGTGGCGTGTCCAAGAACAATCCGAAACCAAGATATTGTAATGGCAAGTAAAGAACCACGATGATCACAAAGAAAAACAAGTCAATCCACAAGATAGGAATTATGTACAAGAAAACACACAAGGTGGTATAAATGGGACTTGTGCGATAGATAAAGTGAGCTAAGAACCAAATGATTACCTAGCGAAGATTATAAGCTTGTGTCGCACAAGTGCAAGGAGAGACGCCAGTTCGATTGCATAAAAATTAGTGGGCTACAAGATATGCACAATAAGTACCACCTATTTGATGTTCATCGAGATTGCGCTTCCTATTCTATGAGGCACTTGTTTCTTTCTTTCTTTTTCTTCTTTTTATTTTTCTATTTTTTCTTTTATTTTTCACTTGCCCCTTCCTTGTGCCAACAACTATAGAAGATAACTATATGAGATAGCGCGCTCACAACTTTTGCCCGGAATTCTACAAGTATCAAATGTACATATCCCAAGCAATCATAGGAGGAACTAGTATCAATAGGTGTTTGTTGATCGCAAAGATAGTGGAGTTCACAAAGGAATGCAAGCGGGGAGAAGTCGTGGAATGTATATACCTTTCGTCGCTGATCTTCACCCTTTATTGGTGGATTCCGCCTTGCTCACGGAATTTGGATGGAGTAGATAGCATGAACCACTTAGATCATTATGTAGAGATCCTTCTCCTCTTTGAAACGAGCTCACCAAAATCCGAGTTCGTATGCAAAATTTATGCTCAAAACGGTGAGAGGCAAAAATCTGAGAATTCTGCTGTTTTTCTCTGTACCGGACGGTAGTACCGGGTTTCTGAGCAGTAGTACCGGTATTCCAGTGGCCCGGTATTTCTGTCAAGGTACCCTGGATGTGCGGTAGTACCGGGTTTTGACCCTGGGTAGTACCGGATGTCGCAGAAACACCCAGTTTTGACGCGTTTTCGCGATTTGGGGTGATTTGGGCGGAAAATCTTCAAGAAAAACACCAAATCGAAGGGGTAAATGATGGAATTAGGCCATGGGAACACAGGGGAACGTAGATCGACAAGTTTAGTAAGTAATCTATGGATCAAAACCTACCAAAACACACTCAAATCATAGATCGATCCAAAACACGATTTGGGGGTATTTTTGGTGAAATTTTCGAATTGATGGGGAAAAGACCAAATCGATGAGAAATACGTGGCAACCAAAAGCTCTGATACTAGATGATAAGGGGTAACCTCAAGGGTGGCCCAATCTTCATGGATCTCGTGGTCAAATCGATGGGAAAGCGAGGGGAAATGGAGAAGGTAGCGGAAGCGGGCGCACACCTCGTAAAGAACACGATGAACACACACAAAACTCACACGATACAAGGCCGATTGCTCCCGCCAGTGGCCACCGGTCTGATAGAATCCTCGCAAGGTAAGATTGGTCAACATGCTCCCTCGATCCCACGCGGAGAGGGAAGAACACCTTGGAGAGGGTCTTGACAACTACGCTCATGCACTCGCAAACGTAGGCCTTGTACAACGAGGGAGGTGCGATGCAAACTCCAACGAGGTGGTGATGATAGTCGATCCCCTTTGGTAGAAGGGGATGAGGCAAAACTAGAGATTCCATAAAGGGGGGTTGTCTTTAGTCTATCATCTATGCCTAAGGGATACATGAGTGGGTGGGGGCTCTATTTATAGGCCATCCACTAACATAGGGGTAGTTTGGGCATAAAATTAGGGTTGGAACATAATAAAGGGGTACATGGGCTGTGGCCCAGATCTAGTGCACGCATGCACTGTGGTGGCCGGTAGTACCAGTCCTCGGGTCCGGTAGTACCAGATGGGAGCGGTAGCAGCTTTAGGCAAAGCGGTATCTCCGGCTCTAGTGGCAGGTGGTCTCCAGGTCCGGTAGTACGTGTGTTGTGGCCTGGTAGTACCACTTGGGGGCGATAGTACTACAAGCCGGTACCGGGGCATCCAGAGGCGATGGTGTGGGCTTCAGTCGTGGGCGGTAGTACCGCTAAAGCCGAGCGATAGTACCGGGGCATGATAGTACCGCTGATGGGAGCGGTAGTACCGCTCGCTTCTGTCTTCTTGGGTGACTTGGGGACGAGATTTGTACTTGGCATTGTAGATGTAGTAGCGGTCGTAGGACGGGCTGCATCAGAACTGCCTTGATCTTGGCGTTCAAGAGACGCTCAAGATGAGCCTGGAATGCATAGAAAACCTGTTCAACATCAGACTTATGTTTAAGAAGATATATCCAGCAAAAACGAGAGTAGTCATCCATAAAACTAACATAGTACTTATACCCCAGAAGAGACACTAGCCGGAGCCCAAACATTGGAGTGAATCAATTCAAGAGGCTTAGTGGAAACACAAGAAAACAATGAATAAGGCAACTGAACTTTTAGCATGCTGACAAGCATCACAAACTAAAGAATTTTTGTTTGAGGGAGAGCACTTAAGCTCATTTGTTCTAACAATATTTTGAACTACATTATTGGATGGATGACTAAGAAGATGATGCCAATGCTGGGAAGTGACACTGGCCGACACATGACGCGATGAAGACGATGCTCTGACGAACGAGATGGGGTATAATCCACCATGACTCCTACCGAGAAGAAGGACCCTCCACGTGGCTTTGTCCTTAACACAAAAGAAATGACGGTGAAATTCAACAATACGTCATTATCACAAACTAGACGATAGACTAATAGGAGATTTAAATGAGCCTCTGGCACATGAAGAATATTTTTAAGATGAAGGTATGAACCAGCTAAAAGTGAATGACCAATATACGAAATTGACAGACCTTCACCATAGGCCACCTGAACCTGATCCTTCCCATCATAGCGTTCGTGGGTGTGGAGACGTGCTAGCTCGCTCGTCAGGTGATCGGTCGCTCCTGAATCCATGATCCAGGGGTTGTAGTTGTTCAAGTGTGCGTGGCCGAGTTGCCACCCCGCTATTGTGGATGGTGGTAGTTGGAGTCGAAGCGGTTGCGGCAGTTTGCGGCCTCGTTCCCCCAGATGCCGCAGAGCTGGCAACAGCGTCTCTAGCGACGCTGACCGCTGTTGCCGCCTCCATTGCGGCCTCCATCATAGCGAACATAGCCGCTGTTGCGGCCCCGTCGTTGCGACCGTAGCCGCTGTTGCCACCACTGTTGCGGCCCTACCCCTGCTAGCAATCATTGCCGTAGGGGCGATACGGAGCGCCACCGCCTTGGTAGGCGGGGTTAGGGCGCATCACGGTGTTCACCGAGGACGACCACCCCTCGGACTGCGCCTGCTGTGCCTGGAGCGTTTGAAAGGACAATACATGAGAGTAAAACTAGGAGTACGAGACGGACTTGTCTCCGACCGTGTAGTTAGCGGCGATGGAGTTGAACGCCGATCCAAGTCCGCTGAGGATATGGTCCACGAATTCGTCGTCGGTGACGGGGCCCCCGGCGGCTGCCATAGCATCGGCGAAGCCCTTCATCTTGTGCATGTAGGCGGCCGTCGACATCTCCTCCTTCCTGGTGCTCTGCAGGAGACGGCGGATGTTATGTTGGCACAGCTTTGAGCACCCTGCATGGTGTGGACCGCCTTCCACGCGGCTGCGGCTGTCTTGCAGCCGATCAGCTGACTGGCGATGTCGCCGTCCATCGAGCCAAGAAGGATGCTCAGGACCTTCTGGTCCTGGACCCACCATCCGAGGTACTCGGGGTTGTCGACGGTGACGGCCTTGTCACCGGTCCCCTCAGTGAGAGTCTTCTCCGGGGCAGCGACGTCGGCGTCTAGGTGCCCGTGGAGGTAGTTGCCGGAGATGTGCGGAAGCATAATCCCCTTCCACAGGGGAAAGTTGCTGCTGACGAGTCGAATGGAGATCCCGGAGGAAGAGACCACGGGAACGAAGAGGACGATGAGGCGGTGAGGATGTTTATCATGCTAGACAGCTGAAGCGCGGAGAAGCCCATCACGGCGGCGGCTCGGTCGAGTCTCGAGCGGTGGCGGCATTGCTCTGATAACAAGTGAAAAATAGGTTTAGGGTTTATGCGTGAGCCTAAAGTCTCGCGCACATGCTCCATTTATATAATCATGGCACGTATATATATTACACAATAGGTGGGGTTACACGCCTGAATTTGACAAATACATAGACGTAAATTTCCTGATTTGGGCGGGCCCTGATCCGGTTTACTATGCTCCGCCAGTCCACCGGAGCTCAGGAGGCAAAGCAACTCTCTCCTAATCAGTACCCAAAGTTCCAATCTCCAATACTGCACCGTCTCTGCCAAATCAATCATGTGTATACTATGTTAGTATGTTACATTAGACCTTTCGCCCCGGATAAATATCTGAACTTCTTTTAATCACGTTACAGTACATCATATGAAAGTTGCATCATTGAATTTGAAACCAGGATCAAGTGCTGCTCTGTAATGGCTTTTGCGCCGTGTATCTCAAGCTGGTTAAACGAATATTTTCAAACACTTGTGTGTTTCTTTAATGTTGCCACAGTGCAATTTGGTTTGGTGAAGAAACCACCGTATCATAAAGAAAATTATTGCAATTAAGGATGTTAACAATCAGTTCGTTTTAGGGTGACGTGTGCACTTGTACGGCTAGGATTTAGAGAAGTGTATTACATGTGTAGCAACTTCCTTTCAAGGATCTACGGTGGTCTAACCGCAGGGAGATTGGATCATAGTGCACATTATCTACTCGAAGACGATGTCTGGCATCTCGTGTGGTCATGTTATTCAAAGGGGAAGCGCTACGCGTCCCTCGGGATGGCAACTTTCTGTCCCCAGGGTCCCAGCCGTCCGATCTGCCCAGATCAACGGTCAGATCTGTTTTCTGTTTGTCATCCCGCTTTTGCTATAAAATAGTCCGCTTTTGCTACAATTAGACCCGCTTTTGCTACCTGTAGCAGAAAACGGTTCGGCCTAGAAAATAGAAAATAGACCGGACCTCGCCGAAGATTTCGCCGGAGACCTCACCGGCGATTGTGTAGCAAAAAAGTTGTGCTAATGTAGCAAATCCGACCTCGTCGGAGACTCGCCGGAGATCCCGCCGGAGACTTTTGCCAGAGACTTTCGCCGGAGACCTTGTAGCAAAAACTTTGCGCTAGTATAGCAAAATCGCAAAAATATTGTAGCAAAAATAATTGAAAAATGTAGCAAAAATCCATTTCGTCGGAGACATCGCTCGGACTTTGTAGCAAAAATTTTGCTACCATAGCAAAACCTACTTCGCCGAACATCTTGTAGCAAAAGTTTTACAATATTATAGCGAACACATAGAACAATTCTAGCAACACAAATACATGTATATAGAAAATCCCCACCATGGCAAAACATTTCCAGAACACAACCCTCGTCACCGGTAGCACCTCCGGACACCCTAAGTAGCAAGTCAGATCGCCTTAAGTAGCAACTTTGCCAGTCGTCTGTAGCCCCTGTCGGTAACCACTGATCCTCAACGCCACCTGCAACACGTACCGCGGGAGAGACCCGTCGTCCTCGACGGCGCCCTGCAGCACGCAAATGGGGGCGAGCCCAACAAGGCGGCAGGCCGGAGGGCGGCGGCGCGCGCCATGGCGGAGGGCGGCGGCGCGCAGCGGGGCGGAGGGCGGCTCGTGGTAGGGCGGCACGCGGCAGGGCGGCGCGCAGCAGGGGAGGAGGGCTGCATCGCGTGGGTGGGCGAGCAAGGAACCCGGAGGATCGAATCGTTCGATTCCTCGGGGGAACTGTATCATTTCCCTATTCAAAGGGCAAGGAAGGTTTCCGTCAGAGTAGAGCAGAGGTTGGACCCATATAAGTTATGAGAAGTGGTGAAACACCATTAAAAAAAGGCAATAACGGTGATCGTGGGCAACACGATTCATGACGCAAGCAAGTCACAAGCCATCGTTGGCCACTCGGTCTCCCGTTTCCCTCTCTTCCACCCTTTCCACTTGAGAGTCGTCCCCAGGCCGATCCCGAATTGTCTCCACCGGCGTTGCCGGCCGGAGACAGCAGAGGAGAGGCGCCAGTGTAGATTGTAGGTTTAGATGTAGTTTGACTAGCGTTTTGCCGTGTAGTTGGAGTAGGGCATGGGGATTTCTTGGCCGGTCCCTCTGCAGTTCGAATTCACCCCTCGTCGACTGCGCTCTAGCGGTGAAAGCCATCGGCGGCGGCCATCCGCTCGAAGATCTCCACAATAAGGCCTTCCTCTGCGACCTCTGGTTCGGATTTGCTGTGCCGTTACTCCTCCTCTTCCTGGCCGACCATGGTGGCGAGGGGGTGGGGAGAAGTAGCCTGCCGGTACCTGGATCTAGCGGTTCGCGAAGCCCCTGGTTCAGTTCGGTGTCTGGGTGCGGCGCCGACTGGACTTCTTCTCTGTTCCTGCCTTGGTCTCCATGGTGGATGCTGATGCGTGCGGAGGAGACGGAGCTTCTCAATAAGCACTCCTGCATGTGCTGCTTCAACGTCTTCAAGCTGAGCATCATCCTAGCCGGCCAAGGTAGCGAGGGGGCGGCGTGAAGGTTGGTGGTGTTTTCGATCTGCATAGGCTGCTGCCAGCTCGAGCTCATCGCCGTGTGACCATGTTGGCCACATGCATCCTTTGCCGCATGTGCGGCGACTATACACGCCTCGTTGGCGTTTCTCATACCTCCATGATGGAGGCCCTTGGGGAGCCCTGCGCCGGCGACCCTCGTCTTCTTCAAGCCAAGTGGTGCGTCCCCGGCGGGAGGAAGATGGCCGGCGGCAAGACTCCAGCGTTGGTGGTTCGGTCGGAGGACCTGATCGCATTTTCCACAAATATATCAGGGTCTTGTGTGCAAGTTTTCAGGACTGTTTTCATTTTCTTTTTCTTTTGAGGTCCTATTTGTAAATGTACCGACCAACAGTTTCTTTAATGGCAGCTTCGGGGTCCTTCGCGACCCCTCCTCGCTAAAAAAGAAACACGATTCGTGACGCGATGAGCCCTCCCGAGGGTTTGAAAGTGTTGGAACAAGCGATCATAAGAGGTGGTCGAACAAAGCCAATTCGATAGGCAATCAACACCATTAGACTAACGTGGCGCTCAAGTTAGGGGATCTCCTACCGATAAAAGCGACAAAGGAACCTCGTACCAACAAAAGCGACAAGGACAGGTTTGGGCGGTCAGACCGGATGGTTCAACCACGGTGGCCAGCTCGACAAGTAGAGAGCAGGTGTGGAACAACAAAGATTCAAATTGTATTGAGATGTCGTGATTGTGTCATTGGTGCACATCAACGTGCGTGCGTACAACTCCAAGGTTCGGATGCACCTTGCGGGACTCAGGTGATTTCAATTAGACATAGAAAAAGAGGCGATTATTTTATTGTGCCAAGCGAGTGGCTCAATGAATGGTGGATATTTGATACGGCCATATGGAGAGCTCTTGTCTGAGATGTTTAACAAAGACTAGCCGTACATTGCGATGGGATAATAAAAAAATTATACGTAGCAGTTATCCTAAATTTGAAAAGGATGTCAGCCAATGCGTGGTATCAATTCATACGTTGACAAGGACCAATTCTCTCCCAAACATCCTTAATCTTTAGTATACCTATGAACTCGCCTCTAAGAAAACTTGCGCGTTGCTATGGAGAAGGTATCGAGGAGCACAATCGAGAGGGAAGTAATCAAATATGCATCATACATGATCGCGGCGACCTCATGTGCTCCGCCCACAGCCGTGGCAACCACATTTGTGCCCCTGCTCCAACAGAGATGATATTTAGTTAGACGAAAATGTGCCCGTGTCATCCGTCAAATATACCATCCCTACTTGTTCTCGTGCGAACAATTATGAAGATTCACACTCTCGTTTCTTAATTAGGCCATCTCTTGCAAATAGTTCTACTTAATAGTATTTTGCACAGCCGATTAAACTTTAAATTGCTCAACCAAACAGCTTCAGTATGTTAATTCAGTGCGGCAACAGGGATCAAGCTGTGTACTCATGAAAAAATTCGTGCGCCAACTAAAGCTTTTCTCTGTACTTTTGTCCGTACTTTAGCTTGCTCTGTATTCAATGAATGAAAGGCATGCCGTTTTTTCTTCGTGATTTCGTCCTTGCTGTTGATGCTTGTCATTGCTAGCTCACCCTGTGTTGAATAGAAATCGTTACAATTATAAGAGAATATAAAGAGGGTTTAGACCCTGGCCGAGTCGGTGCCCTAGCCGAGTCGGTTTAGAGTCCTAAACTTGGTACACAAGTTGATTGTCTAACACCCTGAACTGTTGGCGTTGCTCGCTGGTCTGTAGTCGCCTCCTCACAAATATCGGTTATCGTTGCGGCCCCTGCACTTGTCGTCGTCACCGATGCCCATAGAAAGCGCCAAAGAAAGAACGGAAAATCGTCTCCTCCTCGAGCAGAACAACTTAACTCAACAATCAAATTGTATCCTCCTCGAGCTTCGTGTAGAGTAGTGTTCGTCGCAATCATGGACATGATCGCTGCAATTAGGGTTATCGATTGAGGCTGCTTGCGAAAACACGAGCCTGAAGCACACCGGCGAGCCAGGTTAACTCGACACTGGTGAAGTCGAATCACCCATGTTAGGCTTCCGGTAAACACATTGTCACCACCATCCCCTAGCGACACGAACTGGTCGGCGCCACCAAGCTCGAGCCCCGGCAGGAAGTCGTCTTACGCGACTCTTCCTCCCTCCATGACCCGGATGAGTGCGTGGTCCACATGGACACGCCTAGAACCGTGACGCAAGCAGGAATAGAGTCCAAAATCAAAGTGGGTGGTGCTCCGGTGGCTCTCGTCTCCCTAAAAAATCAGCTTGATGTCGCCCTCGCTCTCGTCGCCCTCCACCTCCACCTCCGCTCCCCTCTCCCTATGCTCTGATCCGATCAATCCACCGAATAATACACCGAGTTGTGATGCGGATCCTGCGCCTAATGGGGAATGCGCCCATGTGGTCAAATCTAACACGGAGATTTTGGAGAAGGTTTGATTTTCCCTTCAGAGTTTGGATCATCGTTTGGCGATGATTCAAATCCGTTTTCCTATCGTGTTGTGTCGACGTCTGGCCCTCCGTCGGCGGTTCCGGTCAGGATGGTGGTGCCTTGCGGCCGTGATATCCCGCACTCGCCTCCGCTACGATGTCGGCCCCGATCCAAGCTTCCTCATCCTTGGCCTGGTGATCGAGGAGTGGTTCTACGATACCTTCACCGTCGGAAATCGGGATCGGTGACTACTCAGGTGCCCTCAGCACTTGAACCATTGTGTGACCGCGGGAATTTTAGTTTGAACTCAGGCATCCTAGGTCCCCATTCCTTGGCAATGGCGCCTCTAAGGGCTCCCGCTTTCCCTGTTCCTGTGGAGGTTTTTCCGGATACGTGTCCTAAGGCAGAAGGAGGAGAGGAATTTTATGGGCAGCTCTGGTCAGGTCCTTCCCCACCCCGCCCTAAAATCCCTCGTGCTGCCTCTTCTACCCTTTGTTGGATCCGTCGCGATCTGTTCTAGTTGAAACACTTCTTCTCCAAGGATTGTTTCCCTATCGCCAAGTTCGAGCGGATTTGACAAGCTCCAAAACAATTTAGTTTCGCCCGAGATTGGTGGGGGGTGGAGGTCAGCGGCCTACGTTCGCTGAGATCCTTCGCCGCCAACCGATGGAGGATGGTGGTCATCAGTGAGAGGGGCGCTATCGTTAACCTACTCGAAGGCGTCCCCAATCTCAATCTCTCCCGGCTCGCACCGCCGGTGCTGTGGTGCAATAGCCCCCTCCCGCACCTCATCCTCGTCCAGCGCCTACCCCACCTGCTCAAACAACAGTGCCAACTCCAGCATTTACTCCTGCTCCTAGGCCAGAACAGGTGCTCGACCCTGGATACAAGGATTTGGTGTGCTTTAACTAAGGAGATCCTAAACACTTTGTGGGTAATTGTATCAAGCCGAAGCTGTGTTTTATCTCTCATGGGAAACACAATGTCAACAACTGTGCTGCTTGGGCCTCTCCACATCTTTTAGCAACCTACTTTGGTAGTGCACCTCAGGGATTGGGTTTCTTCCATATTGTTGTCCCTGATGCCTTAGAGACTGCATGGCTGAATTTTAGCAACTGTGGGATTGTCAACATTAGATCAGGTAGTATGTATCTTATTGCTTTGGAGGCTAAGCTCACTGAATTTTTCTGCAAAGTCAAGAAGTGGCCATGGCAAATCAGAGAGATTGACATAAAGAACTATCTGGTTAGATTTCCACCTTGGAAGCAAGCAGCTGAACTCACTAAATTGCCTCCGCTGGCCCTTGAAGAGGAAGGGGTCACATTGAAGTTTCTTGAGTGGGATGGTTCTCTAGACCATTTTGGGGAATTGGTTGAATCTTGGGTTCAGGTGGATGGTATCCCTCCCAAGATGTGTGCATGGTCAGTGTTTGCTCAGGTTGCTTCTTGCTTTGGTATACTAGCAAATGTTGACTAGGCTGGTCTGCTGAAAAGTTTTTATGCAAAGGTGCGCATCAAGATTGCTTGCAGGGACCCCACCAAGATACATATGGAAAGAATGTTGGAAATGAGAACAAAGCTATATATCCTGCAGTTCAAAGTGGAAGGATTTGTACAAACCAATTCGGGCTTTGATTAAGATATGATTGATCAAGACAATGAGGATTATGATGGGTTAGGGGAAGAACTTGCAGATACCTCTAGTCATCTTGCTCCTACCTCTCATCAAAACACAGTTAGCTCTTCAACTGTTGCTGCTAGAACTGCTGCTGGAGGTGGTGGCCTAGCTCACTCTACTCTATCAAAGGAAGTTGTTGATGTTGCTATGTCTATGGAGAAAAGTGGTGTTCTGGATGGGTGCATTTCTGAAGCCGACTTTGATAAGATGGTGAATATTCAGGTAATGGATGATGGTTATTCTTCAAATGATGGTGTCCTTACACGTGGATTAATTACCATAGCTGATGAGTCCTTGCATGAAACTCCCGCAGTTATGAGATACATTGATTCTAACTCTCCTCAACTGCAAAAGGTACCAGTGGTATCTGATGTTCTGATGTGAGAGGTGGATTTCAATAAAATATGTGCCCATGCTGATGGTAGTAATCCTACTCAGAAGGAATACTGTTCTTGGTTACTTAGACACCTTGAGCACGAGTCTGATGAGGAGGCTGGTGAGGAAATGAATTTGCTTGCCCCTGAGATTGTCACTACTTTTGGTGCCCACTTAGCCTCAGAAATGGAAGCTGGATCTGTAAGAAGGACTTTGTTTGCTGACACAAACATGGTGGATGACTTGGATGTTGTACCAATTGCCCATGTGCCAATGTTAAGCTCTCCAACACCCCCAACAGCCTTGTCCTGCAACATAAAGGTACTAAGAAAGCTGCTAAGAGGAAAGATTGGGGACCTATACCCGTTGCTAGACAAAGCAAGAGAAACCTAGGGAAATGAACTATTTTGGAGAGAGCTAAACAACTCAAGAAGGAGCTCAACCTAGAAATTCCCAAAACCTTTAAAGGTAATTTGACGAGGGTTAACCTCGGCTATCGTCGGATTAATGACAAGTACGCCATGAGGGGGTCCTCGAGGCGTGTGGAAGAGAGGGGTACGGTATTCCGGGACGGTGAGCACATAAGTTTACCCAGGTTCAAATCTGCCGACTTTGGACGGATCCTACTCCTGCTTGCAATCCAGTAATACGGCAGAGCCGGAATATGGGATACAAGGGTTTCGCTTGTGCGAGTTGAGATTGTAGACTATTGTGAGGTGCCCTAAAGGCTCTCCCTAGGACGGCTTATATAGATATACGGCCTAGGGTTTACAGGAGAGACCTATCCGGCTATGACTAAGAGTCAGTTACAGAGTACATCTTGAACTACAAGTAACACCACGGGCCTATGTCAGTAAGTCATCTGGGCCTTCCCATAGCCGGACTGGACACCGTCTCTTCTCCCTGACTAGGCCGCCCGTGAAGCAAAGATCTAAATCGAAGTAGGCCACCCTGGTCAGTGAGGCACGGTGAGGATACCCGGAAAGTATATCCCCAACAGCAGCCCCTCGAAGCCTCCAAGATCCAGAGTCGAATTTCATCATCGTCTAGCTTGATCTTCGGCTTGCAGAATCTTGAAGGGTTCCTGAAACTTCAAAAGAAAGGATAGGATCTGAGTCTAAAAATGAGTCAGACTTGTGAGTACATTATTCGGGTTTCCAGCTCTAAATTCAAACTTAAGCCGGAACTTGGTCTCTGACGTAACCTGACATCAGTCAAGGTCAAGTCATGTCATTGCCAGACATTCCTAACAACACAACCGTTGGTAGGTCTGCTTCGCGCGGAACCGAGGCATCATTTTAATGCATACGCGCAGATCGAGGCGGCGTAATCCTCGCGAGGAAGTTACCCAACTCCTTCCATGATGCGTGGCACGGTTACCTTTTTGGTTCACACAAATCTTGGCACAGCTGAAGGATATAAGGGGTTGAGATTCTTCCCTTTCTTCTTCACCAGCACTTGCGCCTCCTCCTTCCCCTTGATGCCTCCCACGAACAAAGCTCCTCTGCCTCCCCAACTCCCACAGCGCCACCCATCTCAGGTCACCGGAGCCCAAAAGATGGTTGAAGCCTCATCTTCCGCCACGACAGCGAAAGCAGCGACGACACCGGTGGCAGAGAAGGAAAGTTTTCGCGGGGTTTGGATTCCCTGCGTCCTTGATGACGCAAAGCTTCGCATCGTGGAGAATAAGGGGGTCCTCCATGCCGGCGACTGGCGGAGCGGCTACAGAGTAATAGTCCCAAACTGCAACGCCGACAAGCGAGTGCATTTCGGCACTCACCTTGATAGAGGTTTGAGTTTTTCCCCCTCAGATTTCTTTTCTGGGGTGATAGATCATTACGGAGTTCAACTCCACCATCTCCCCCGAACTCTCTCTTAGAGATGAGCGCTATGCTTCTTTGTGCAAGGGGTATCTCGGCATTAGGTCGAGCCTTCTTCTTTTATGGTTTTACTTCCACACCCGGAGAAATTCCATCACCGCCGATAATCCCTACATTACCGGTACGCTCAGCTTTTATGTTAGGAGGGAACGTGTCTATCCTAGGATTAAGGCTAGCGAGTCGGTGAAAAAGTGGTCGTCCACGTTCTTTTACCATAAGGACAGACCGGCTCCCAGCAAAGCCACTGCTTTTCCGGCTTTTCTTGACTGCACCGCCATGCCCCAAGAATCCTAGGACGCGGATGCTCCGGCTCACATGGACGATCTGCTTCTTGCAAAGATGCGGATCGAATATCTGATGAAGCACAAGGGTCTGAAAGGATCCGACTTAGTCCACTGCCGGCTGGCGTGCCGGATTCAGCCTCTTCAACACCATGGAGACCAGCTTATGCACTTCATTACCAAGAGCAAAACGGACACTCTCTGGATCTGCTCCAAGGCTTATTCGGATACGGACTACGAGTGCCAAATCAAATGGCTGATCAAGGAGCGGGTCAAGAGGAAGATTCTGGATTTGTCCCTAGACATGCATACAACTGACAATCCTGTGATACAAGTAAGTTTTTCAGCAGTAACTTGAATATGTGTTCATCTTATACATTGTTGTGTCTTATTGCAATACTAAGATATATCTTCTTTTTAGCTTGCTGACCTCCCCGAGTTGGAGCCTACTCCTACTGAGGGATATCCTCCTGAGCTATCTCAGGATGATGGAGAATTGGTTCCATTGCCGGATGTGCTTACCCAAAAGCGTAAGGCTCTGATAGTGTCTATTAGCACAAAAGAAGTGCCCGTTGTGAAGATGTAACTTTCCTCACAAGGTCTTTGTATTTTATCTATTATTCTTTCCGAAGTGTAATGATTTTTGTTCTATTACCTCTTCAGAGCTAGACATCTCACCAAGGGCAAGGGGAAAGGAGGCTCGTCAAAGCCCCTGCGCCAGTCAAAGCTGAATTTGACTTCACCTACCTCAGCACCTCCGACTCCTGCCCCACAGTCTTCTGCAGTGCCGGAGATTACTCCATCTCCGCTTATTGTAGAAGATCCAGCTCTAGAAGCACAACCAGTGATCCTTGGGTCGCAAACCGACATCACCATGGGTGGCCCGGAACTTGATAAGGGTGAACCCTCTAAGGGTAATGATCCCTCGGCAGAGGTCCTCGCTGAAAACCTCCTCAGCAATCTGGGTCCTGCCAGACTTGGCATTACTCGGAAATCTACGGAGAAGATCCAACGGCTAGCCCAGCAATGCTTGGAAAGCCAGAATATCACCGCCGGGGAAGAGGCGCAAGAAGCCGAGGATGTCAAGTACTCCGAGCTTCTTGACCAGGTTCGTCTTCGGGACGAGAAGCTTTAAGCTGGCGTGCTTCCGCCATCGCCAGTAATCCCGCTAACCCTCGCCGAGAAGGTTACTACTAAGGTGAACATGAGCTTGAGCAAGCTCACTCATGAACAATATGTAAATCCGAATTCCAACTCACATTTTCCTTATTTTATATCATATCCTCTAGCCCCCAAGCATGAAGTTGGGTAGACAATCCAGATTTATGCTTTCATAGGATGCCAAAGAATGAACTAGTGTAGCCCCCAAGGCTCATGCTGATATTAGTTAAAATATTACTATGAGTATTTAGTAGACTTCTGACTCTGGGTATTCTGACTTACATAAAGTTAATTCATATAATCAGGAATTATTGAAGAATATCTGCAATAAGCGGAGAGAGATCAGAGCTCTCCAGATTGAAAATGCTCAATTAAAGGTGTCCAAGGATGAGGCCGAAGGTAATCATTTCAGTCATTAACCTTGCTCTTTTTTGCTTTCATAGTCGAATTTCATATTCAACTGTTGTTTTTTCTTACAACACTAGTCAAACAATCTTGTGCCATGATTGAAGAGGCCGAGAATCTTAAGACTCTAGAGGTGGAGAACGCCGACTTGCGCTAAGAGCTGGAAAAACTCAAGGCGGATCATGAGCAGAGCATTGATCAAGTTCTCGAATCTTCCTCCATGGCCACTAAAGAACGCGATCGCAAGATCGCGGTCTAGGATAAGAAAATCTCGGATCTCAATGATGAGCTATTCAGAGAAAAGGACATCACCGAGGCACTCCGGGCTAAACTCCAGAGCCTTAGGGCGGAGAAGACCAAAGTTGACGATGTCATCTTTGGTATATTTCCTTCTTTCTGACTTTCTCTTTTCCAACTGTATGAGTTGGATATTTTTTACTGACCTCTGCTTCATATGCATAGGTCCTCTGAACTTACTTGATTCTTCCTCCACCGAGTCTTGCACCAGTCGGCTTACATAAGTCGATGATTTGCTTCACGATTTCCACCAATCCTTGGAGGATATTGGCGAAGTACTCAAAGTTCCAGACATGGATAAAATGTATGGCTTTGAGGTGCGAGACAAGGCTAAGGAGACGCCCTGGCTCGTCCAAGACTGGAACATGTCCTATGCGTGGACCGCGGCATAGGACGCCCTCACCATGGTTATGAGCCACCATGGAAGCATGGAGATCTAGCGAGTAACCAGAGGATATTCAACTGTGGATGAAGATGGACAGGAGCAAGATATCAAGGCCATCATGGACTCATGTGCTGGATATGGATGTCATGTAGCTGATCTAACTAGTTACGACACTCCTTTCTTCACTCGCGTAGAGACGCCTCCTCCACCCGCCGAAGAAACTGGTGAAGCTTCTGACGACGAACAAACCATATCGGATTTGAACGTCTCGGAAAGATATCAAGGCGAGCGTGATGTCTCCAATGAGCCGGCAGCTCCTACCTCTCCTCCTTCATCGTAAAGTGTCAGAAAAAACAATGTATTATTCTGAAACAATCGGATTGTAAATAAGTAGTGTAATATTTTTGCTAGTGCTAAGATTTGATATTCCTATTTAGCACTTTTGGCTTTATTTTATCGTGCCTGAAATTTTTGCATAAGAAGTTTTTTGTTTTGTCCATACTTATCATTTATCTGGCTTTGCGCCTAGTCCCTTTCGTGAGCCGGCTAACCTTCCACATGGAATCTCTACCGAGCAATGGAGCTCAATTGCTAAACCAGTTTAAACTCGGAAATAGAGCTGGCTTTCAGTACGAACAATTCACTAATCGGAAAATGCCCGCATCCGACAATCAAATAAAGAACCTAAGTATAAACTAGAAAATTTAGATTATACCCGAAGGTAGCATTTTTATAATCAGAAAATCTAATCGGAACAAACATGAGCATAAAGTACTTTCAAGTATTCTGAGATTTTCAATTGTGACATGATCATTCGGAAATAAGATGGTAAAAAACTTCTCAGAGAATATTGAGGCAACCAATACTTTATTTCTCATTGAACATGTACACGTATATGATTACGAAGAAAGAAAATTTAAGAATAAAAGGGACATAGCTGAGCAATATTCCACGGTCCGTCTAATTCTTCTGGGTCTGTACTGCCTCTAGCTCTCTTTGTTTTTTAGTAGTAGGTCTTTCTTTAACTGGTCGCATATCAGTTAGATAGTAAGAACCATTGTGCAATACTCGGCTAACTAAAAAGGGCCCTTCCCATACTGGGGAAATTTTCTGCTTTCTTTTCTACACAAGCCGGAGAACCAAATTGCCCTTACTAAAAGACCGATTTCTGACTCTGTGGCTATGATACTTGCATAACTTCTGCTGATAGGCTATTGATCTCATCTCAGCAACAACACGAACTTCTTTGATTAAATCGAGATCATTTTGTCGAGAAATTTTGGCATCCTCTTCAATATATGCAGCAACGCGGGGAGAAGTATGAATCAAATTGCTAGGAAGAACTGCTTCTGTGCCATAGAACAAGAAGAAAGGTGTGTATCCGGTTGACCTATTCGAAGTTGTTCTCAAGCTCCATATTACAGATGGTAACTCATCTTCCCAAGCCCCCGCAGCATGACGAAGTGGTGCTTAGAGTCTTGGTTTGAGGCCTTGTAGGATTAAACCATTTGCTCTTTCAACTTGTCCATTAGCTTGTGGATGTGCGACTGGGCGCAATGTCAAGCCGGATATTTTGTTCATTGCAAAATTTGACAAGTTCTCCCATAGAAAAATTACTCTCGTTGTCCGTAATAATTCTATGCGGATAACCGTATCAGATTATAACATCCTCGACAAATCTTCTGGTTGTTGCTCCATCACAACTTGTGGCGGGTTTAGCCTCAATCCATTTCGTGAATTTATCCACAATCACTAAGAGGTGAGTAAATCCACTTGGAGCCTGTTTAAATGGTCCTACCATGTCAAGCCCCCAGACCGCAAAGGGTCATGTTATGGGTATTGTTCGCAGCTGATCAGCCGGAACATGAGCTTGTTTGGCGTACTTTTGGCAGCCTTTGCACGTCTTGACTAGCCGTTCCGCATCTACCCTAGCTGTAAGCCAGAAAAATCCGTGTCTGAAAGTTTTTGCCACTAAAGATTTGGTTGCAGTGTGATGATCGTGTTCGCCTTCGTGGATTTCCCTTAGGATTTCCACTCCTTCCTCCGGAGATACACAGCGCTGAAGGACCCTAGACACACTCCACTTATAGAGCTCACCACTTATTATAGTATAGGATTTTGCTCGTCGGACGAGCCGGCTCAGAACCTCGTCTTCGGGTAATTTTTCGTCTACCAAGTAATCAAGGTAGGGTTGAGTCCAGCTGGGAATCATAGCCAGAACTGCTATTAAAGGTGAGTCGGATTTGGTCGGATATTCCTCGTTAACTCCTTTTATTGAAGGAACTTTGAGGTGCTCTAAAAAAGCGCCATCCGGGACCTTTTTCCGCGGAGAGCCTATACGAGATAATGCATCTACTTCCTCATTTTCTGTTCGAGGGATGTGTTGAACCTCAAACCCTTCGAATGATTTAGATAGTTTATCCACGACAGCTCTATATGCTGCCATGTGTTTGTTTGCGTTACAGATATCCGACACTTGTTGAGCAACAAGATTCGAATCTCCATAACACATTAATCGTCGGATGCCGATATTCTTAGCGATCCGGATTCCATGCAACAGTGCTTCATATTCAACAATGTTATTTGTTTCCGCAAAGTGGATCTGCAAAACATAGAAAAGTTTATCTCCTTGGGGTGATTTGAGCACCATGCTAGCCCCCGAGCCGCCGAGTTCCTTAGACCCGTCAAAATTCAAGGTCCAATATTTCGACTCTAGGAGGGTCATATTTTCTGTTGTCTCTATCCAATCAGCAACAAAGTCAGCCAGAATTTGGGATTTGATTGTTGTACGACGTTTATACTCAATGTCGAAAGCTGAAAGCTCTATGTCCCATTTTGCGACACGTCATGTAGCATCGATGTTGTTGATTATGTCTCTCATGGGAGCTGTGCTCACCATGATAATTGGGTGTTCGTGAAAGTAATGCCGCAGCTTCCGGGATGCGAAGAACACACCATAGGCCATCTTTTGATAGTGCAGATACCGTTGTTATGGTTCAGTTAGGACCTCACCGAGGTAGTAAGTCGGACGCTACACTAGATGTTCCTGTTTTTTGCTCTGGTCTCTCCGCCACCATGAAGACACTAACGACTCTGTTTGTCGTAGTGAGATAAAGCAACATCAGTTCCTGAGGTTGCGGTGCTGCAAGGATTGGAGTGGATGAGAGTAGTGCTTTCAGGTCTTGTAGTGCAGCTTCAACTTCATTAGTCCAAACGAACTTTTTAGTCTTTTTCAGGAGCTTGTAGAGTGGTGTGGCTCGTTCACCGAGCCGGCTTACAAACTGACTGACTGTAGCAATGCATCCAGTTAGTCTTTGAACGTCCTTCAGGTGAGTTGGCGTGGAAATATTGAGAATGGCCTTGATTTTGTCATGGTTCACCTCTATGCCTCTTTGAGACACGATGAAACCTAACAATTTGCCGGCTGGTATTCCAAAGAAACACTTCTTCGGGTTAAGCATTATGTTGTATTTGCGTAGATTGGCAAATGTTTCTTCCAAGTCGGAAATTAGAGTTTCCTTCTTTTTGGACATCACCGCAATGTCGTCCACATATGCATGTAAATTGCGTCCAATTTGATCGTGGAGGCAATGATGCATAGTGCGCTGGTAGGTAGCTCATGCGTTCTTGAGCCCAAAGGGCATCGTAACGAAACAGAAGGTTCCAAAGGGGGTTATGAATGAAGTTTTGACTTTGTCTGATTCCTCATCCGAATTTGGTGATAACCCGAATATGCATAGAGAAAACATAGGATTTCTGAGCCTGCCATATAATCGATAACTTGATCAATTCTAGGTAGAGAAAACGGATCTTTGGAACAAGCCTTGTTCAAGGCGGTATAATCAACACACATCCTTAAATCAGTGGTGTCCTTTTTAGGGACCATTACAAGATTGGCTGACCACTAAGTGTGGATGACCTCTTCTATGAATCTGGCTAACTCGAGCCGAGCTAGTTCCTTAGCTATTGCTTTTCGCTTTTCATCGTTGAAACATTGTAAGGACTGTTTGACGGGTTTAGCGTTTGGGTGTACATATAGAGAGTGCTCAGCAAGTTCCCTGGGTACTCGGGTCATGTTAGATGGCTGCCATGCGAAGATATCTTGATTTGCTTTGAGGAACTTGACGAGCGCGCTTTCCTATGCGCTATCTAAACCTACACCTATCTGGGTCACCTTCGAGGGGTCATCATCCTTCAACGGTGTCGTCTTCATCTCTTCTGATGCCTTGAACTCCGGAGTCGGCTTTTAACCTCCTTCTTTGTCGCGGGCATCTCGGACGGGTCGATGGTCTTCTTGATCTCCTAGTACTCCTGGGCATATAGCACGGCTTCACCAAAGGTGCCATTTCCATCCTCGCACTCTCGCGCCTTCTTCGGGTCTTCCCTAATGGTGATCATGCCTTTGGGACCTGGAATTTTCATCATATTGTAAATGTAACACGGACGAGCCATAAAAGCCCAGTAAGCCAGCCGTCCGAATATAGCGTGGTAGGCGCTCTTGAACGGGACCACTTCGAAGGAAAGCGCTTCCGTCCAGTAATTCTTTGGAGTTCCAAAGGTAACATCCAAAGTGATCTCTGCCAGGGAATTTGCTTGTCTTCCTGGGACAACTCTGTGAAAGATCACAGAGCTATGATTCAGCTGAGTCTCCAAAATCCGTATCCGAGGTAGCGTTTCGACATATAAAATGTTGATGCTGCTGCCACCATCCATGAGAGTCTTGGAGAAACCATAGCCGTCAATAAGTGGATTGACAATTAAGGCATATTTTCCTCGCCTGTGTAACTTAGGCGGATGATCGGCATGGTCAAAGGTGATTGCCACTTCCGACCAATCCAAGAATTATGGGATAGTCGGAATAGTTGCGTTGAGTTCATGCAGTACTGCTTTCTTGACCTTAGCTGGTTGAAACCCAAGGAAAGTGACATAAGTGTCTTTCTTCGTAGGGAAGTTTTTCTTTCCATCTGACTTGGGATTTGAAGGCTCTGCTTCCTCCATGTTGGAATCTTCCTTGGTCTCTTTCTCTTTTTTAGGATTCTTCTTTCCCTTCTTCCGCCTAGCTCTGTAGCCAGCGGTATCGTCCTTTTTGATGTCATCATTGAAATGACACTTGGCGTTTGCATGGGACGAGCCCCCATTGGGATCTAAGTGATGTGCACATGGGTTATTGGCAATGTCGGCCCACGAGTAGGTTTTGCCAGGTTGCTGGTCTCCTCTACCTTGGACCCTTGATGTCCCATGGTCGCGTCCACGGCCACCGCCACGCCCTCCTCGTCCTCCAGACCCAAAAGTAGCAGTAATGACCGTTGTTTCTACGTTGGGCTTTTCTTCCGAGGTGTTCTTGCACTTCTGAGCTTGTTGCTTTGGTTGTTTTGCCGACTGTGGCACAACTAGGATGTTCAGTAATCCTTCTGCGTCGTCGTTAGCATCTACATACTTGCTTGTTGTTTCTATCATCTCTCCCAAATCAGTGTCCTTGTCACACTTTAAGCGATGACGTAGTAAACCAATTGGGAGTCCTGCAATGAAAGCTTCAATTGCAGTTTGCTCATTTACTCCTTCACAGGAGTTCTTGGTGTCGATCCATCATCCGAGATAATCTTGGCAAGTTTCTCCGGCTTTCTAGGTGCAACGCTGTAGGTCTCCTACCATACAGGGCCTCTGATATGTGCCTTTGAAATTCCAAAAGAACGCGCTTTGCATGTCATACTAGTTGTGGATGGTATTCTCTGGAAGTTCATTGAGCCAGGATCGTTCCGTCTTCCGCAACATAAGTGGGAGATATCGGGTTGCGACCAAGCTATTTCCGCATTTGGCAATGCAGCAAGCCTAGAAAAAATCCTGGAGCCAAGTATCTGGCCGAGCTATACCATCATAGGCTTGAATATGCCTTGATATAGAAAATCCTCCCGGGAAGTGTGTTTGTCGAATGCGCGGTCCGAAGCATTTTGGACCCACATAGATTTCATCATTCTCGTAGCGCCGCGCCTCTATGTTAGAATTGATCTAGTGTCTCACAGAGAACGCCGTCTTTGTGGTTGGCTATGGCTGTGGTGCCTTGGAGCCAGACTTCTTCTTCTGCCACCACCTCCTCCGCCACCCCCCTTGAGAGCCGTTGTGGTGGCTACTTGGTGGAGATGGTGGTTCAGGCGGATTGTTTCCGGCTGATCACCGTCCTCCATTCGGAGCATCATTACGACGAGCCCCCTGCCGGCTTGACTCGGCACGGTGTCCATCGTTCCTTCGTCCATCATTCCCCCAGCGTGGTGGGGTTCAGCCGGACGGCTTGTGTGTGTAGGAGGTGGCATTCTTTTGTAGGGGTTCCGCGCATGAAAACAATAATTTTTTACCCTATGCCCCTGAACCCGTGATGTTGCCAGGACCTATATATTAGTAATACACTAACAGGAGGGGCTTTTCGTGAACTTACCCTTGAAGACCAAAAAGTGTTGTCAACGCTCAGGAGAGTGTGGTTGTTGTAGATGAGCCGAAGCCGACCTCAAGGTCATGTTGAAGTCCTTGCGCTCATGTGGCTCCAACGACTTGAGTGCCTCAAGTGTGACACCTCGCAGGGAGTTACACACGTCTGATGCCTGATGATGACTCCCACTTCCCCGATCCAGTAGTAGTTGTGGAAGTAGAGCTCTTGGATTCGAATCCCGCAACATGACGGCGCTCTGCGGTGAAGATGTCTCTCGTTCGCGCATTCCAAACTTGGGACCACGATCACGAGAGAGCGAGAGAGAATATCAATTGGAGGTCTCCCCAAAAGTGAGAAAACCTTTATTGAATATTGTGTGTATTTATCTGGCCAAATACCCCCACTATATATAGGGGAGGGGAGGTACTACCTCCCTCAAAGTCCCGGGGTGGGACTAAAGGAGAGGAGAGGCGGAGGCGCCGCCGGCCAGCCCTAGTGGGCCCCATGCGGGGGGGGGGGGGCTTGGCCCAGCCGGCCACCCCCTTGCCCCTTCTTCCCTCTTGCCTTTCCCTAATGGGCCCTCTTCCCTCTAGAATTGGCCCATTAAGCCTTTTGACCTCTAAATAGATTTTCTCTTTTATTAAATAATTATGAATAAATGATTAAATCAATATTTAACATTCATTCACATATTATTCAATCTCCGTGGCTATGGAACAACTTCCACCTCCACTCCGGACATCCTCCGGACTTACCAAAACCCTTCCAGTTTTCTCTCTACTATTCTTCGGTGATTCTTCCGATCCTATAAACACTCTCTAAGCATCATCAAACCCTTAAGAATGATACCCTATGGTTCGGTAACACTCCAAACATGGTCGGGACACTCTCGGACCAATGATCGACAGAGGGACCTGGATGACCATGTGACCCCTTTGTGTTCCATGAAGATCTTTCGTCATTTGAACTGAGATGGTCGTGTCTTATTCCCTTTGTCTCTCAATACTTGCATTGCCCGAGATCTGATCAATGACATCACCATGTCGTGTTCAATCTCGTTACCGAATAATTGCTACTTGACTTGTTCCGACAAGTGATATCCTTGTGATCAAATCACACGCTGCGCAACTATTGGATTTAACTTCTCCGAGTGGGCCCTTGAGTATCTTTCCATCACGTGGACGGACAAATCCCGCTCTTGACATATATTGCCTCTACGGTTTCCTCCAAGTACCTGAATACACCTTTATAACCACTGGATTACCAAGTGGCGCTTGATGCTATCTAAGCACTCTCGAGAGATAGTGATTGATATAGCCTCACGGTCTAAGGAATAGTCTACGAGGATCTATTTCTAATCATCATAACTTGAACTTCATGACATGATCGGGTCACGATGTTTAGGTTGGGTATTGGTTCATCATATCATTCTCAAAATGAGTTGACTCCATTTCCAACTGGCATAAATGCCACATGATCAGGAAACTTGATCATCTGTTAACCAACGAACCAGTGACTAGAGTTTCACTAGGAACCCCTGGTTGTTTATATATCACATGTGTATTGATGTTTCCACTCAATACAGTTATAGCATGATATAAAACTTAATCATAAACTTTATGAAATATGATAATAGTCCTTATTACTATTTGTCTCTAGGGCATATTTCCAACAGTCTCCCACTTGCAATAGAGTACAAATAAACTAGCTGCATTTGTTTTTAATCGTTGGCACCATATATCCGGTACCCTGAACATGCTTTCTCATGGAAGAGGTTGAGTCTTGGGTCTGTACTTTACAGTCCCAAATCCTTTGAAACTTACTAATGTCACCTTGATTGACATTAATACTTTATCATCACATGATAGCATCTGTGTGTATGCATTGTCGCTATGGCAGCAGAACGAGGCAGAATTCCAGGAGCCTACAGTGGCTTTAGATCAACCTCGAGGGCTTTCTCATGGGAACTGTGCCCTGGGACACATCATTCTATGTTAAAAGCGAACTAGCCCAGGTATAACATTATACAACACTTTAGATGGTACCCATATCTATTATTATAAATGTATTCATCGAAACACGAGTGAACCCTATGCAACTTTCGATGTTTTTGTTCACCCCGCTTCCTACTTGACTCAAATCGGTATTACGGGAGTTTTCAACATATTCCCTTATAGCATAAACCTTTATGTTTTAAGATATGTCATCCTTTATGGATTTGGAAAATATGTCTGCAGTTCTCTATTAGACACTGCGGACAAACTTAGCTCAACGTTCCGTGATTCAAACTTAATCACTTTTAAACGTTCCTTATTGGATCATATATTATGTTAAGTTATCATCATGGTTTTCTAAGATAGAACCTATGTATCAACATAGTGGATGACGATCATCCTTTTGTGTCCTTTAACCATTGATGTTAAACTTAATACTATTCCTAAGTTGTGTTATTAAGGACTAGTTCCTTAATTAACTTCTATTCTGAAACCCTTTTTAGAATCCCTTAAGGAATACTACATAATATCATAATACACTTATTATCAACTTCTACACCTTATAAATCATTATTTATTGGTACTTGCGCTTTTATTCTTAACACGCTTAAGAATCACTCCTATAAGCTCCCACTCAAAATATGTTCCCAACATATTTGGTTATGAGTCACTACTCTTACTCAAACTATGTTCCTACATATTTGAATTTGAGACTTATATTGCTCCCACTCAAAAATATGTCATTCACATATTGTTTTAGGAAGACTTTCATAGCTCCCACTCAATTTTATGAAAATTGCATATCCACTCACTATTTTGAACAACTTCAAAATCCTTTGATCAAATATCAAACTTGGAGATTTACTATGAGATACTAGTACTTTTACTAGTTTTAAATCAACTAGACATTTACACACTTCAATCAAATTCATTTGAATTTGTCCAATACTTGAAAAATTGTGCTTTTGTCATTCACCCCCTTTTTCCTCTATGGCTTTGCAGTCATTTGGGAAAATTCAAGTAACCCCTTTTACTTGTGAGATTCAGCAGCGAATTGCTTTCTAACCTCAAGTGAATTTTGCTTTTAGGATTTCTCATAATTCTAGTTTACAATTATTTCCTTAGTAGTTCATAGGGTATGTCATATTCTGGTAATCATGACAAATGATTCACAAATGTCTCCATACAAGATATGGGTTACATTTTGAATCATACTTCATGTAGTGAAAACACCAGTGGGGAAAACACAATAATCATTATCATTGATTCTTTCCTTTATGAAGAGAATCATTCAGGAACGTTTTCCATTGCGCTTCTCAACACTCTGATGCAGGGTTTTGAATCCCCACCATGTTTTTCACTATCTTCCATTTGCTTCATAATCGAGAAATATCACTGAATGTGAACTTTCCCGAAAATGTACCAAAAACCAAGCAATACTAGTTTTGCTTCTCTTTTGGTTTCAGTTATGGATTTCGTATTCAAAGTTTCCAAGGAATACTCTACAAGGACTTATTCGCTATTGTTTTGGTTATATCGAATAACCCTAAATATTTCACGACGATCCATACTAGATATGGAGCCGCTTGCACAAATTTAAATGGTTCAATATATATTCTAATTGAGTACTAACTATTTCTAACTAATGGTCTCTACATCTACACTACAACGATTTATTTGGCGCCATCTATTCACCCACTTTGATATCTAATATCACATTGTGATACTTTGCATTTTGACATTTCAAACGCATTGCATTCCACAATTTCTTTTATGCCAATCTTATAAAGTTGAACTTCATTACTATTGATCAAATCGTAGTAATTAGATTCTCTTTTATATTTATACCCTTTGTTGATGAAACACTTTGATCATATCAAATAGTTTCATCCTCATGTTTCTTTTGGTAAACTTCTTTACACATTTGAACAATCATATAATGATAATTACCATTCTGTCAAAACACAATACATCGAATATGTATTTACTTTTAACAATTCATTAAACACTTTGTATTCAAGTAATACACGGTGTTCAAGTTATTTTGCCGAACTTAGGCATGATTTATATGTGACAAGAAATCGAATGACTTTCACATATTATCACATAACTTTGAATTTAAACAATGGTTTCATTCATTAATGAGCATATCATTAAGTTAGGTATTTTAAGGCATTTCAATATTTTACAAATAATCATGCATTATCAATTAGTTTCAAACAACCAGGATAATTCACATATAATCAAACAAGATATGAACGTGAATAGAGATCATTCATAAAAGTGGGACAACTGTTTGTTACAAGATCATATGAATAACTGTCTCAAGTGTGAGACACACTAAATAAGTTCACAATATTTTGATTACATTAACTATCCAAAACATAAACTAAATGATAAATGTTGAGGGAGAGTGTCGTTGGCCATCATCATCATGCTCGCCATCAACACGCAACGTCACCTCCTCTCCAAAAATCACCTCTCATGCAGAAGGACCTATTTTCAGTAAACCAGAACAAGTATCAAATATACTTAACACTACAAATGTGTTTGCAAGATTATAACATTTATAAAATTGTATATCAAATATATACCTTTGTCATTGATGACCTCAGCGACAATGGGTTCAACCACCACATCTCTGAAATATGATATGAACTCGTGGAAATCCCATGTTTTCGTGTCGCCTCTCATAATGCAAATCCTGACTTGTGCTTGGCAGCTTGGTGGTAGCGACCGCAGCACAACACCTATTGCAAAAGAGCTTGCGAACCAGTTGTCCAGGAAGTATGCCAGACTCATGTATGCATCATATATGCTCAACAATTGATCATCCAGTGAGGAGCCCTCCTCCATATTTATGGAGAGGAAATCCCCCATCAGCTCATACTCCCATATGCGCGCTTGTTCCACGAAATGTGATCTCAGATGTGCCATAACCATTCAAGGATTAAGATTTCCCACAATCGGCCATAGCCCATCTTCCATCCCGAGGCGGATCGTTACTTATATGAATGTGGCCATCACACGATGATGGCAGGGGAGATCCCGCTGCTCCTAGGTCTCATGAAAATAGGGTGGCTCCAAGTACATCTAGTAGATCATGTAGTCAGCCACTTTGTTCTCGCTAAGGAGATCATGAAGGCGCATGACCCATGCAGAAAAGTTGGATCCATCTAACTTGAGCTTTTCTCCTTTTAACCAATTGTCAATAGGGAAGGTAATCTCGGTGAGAACCATTTTCTACGTTTATAATTGTGAAAGGAATTTATACTAAGTTTATAATTAAATGAGTTAATAATAACTCCACTCAGAAACACCTATCCCATGAAGGGTTCCTAGTGATAACACGACACCTTTTCCCCACATCTCCGCCGATCGTCACGACCATCAATGTGGGTGCTAAGGTGGACGCCTACGCGTCGGTCACATAATTCATGCGACTCGTGCTCGATCTTTTGACCATCCGTGTTCTGAGGCCATGTCTACACATGCTAGGCTCGCCAACTCAACCTTAGTGTATTCGCTGTGCAACATGGCTTACACTAACTGTATGCGAACGTAGATATGTCTGACACCCGATCATCACGACCTGGCTCATACCGAAGAACTTTCTTGGTGGTGCACACTAAGGGGGAACACAATCATTGGTAATTTTAATAGGGATCATCTTATTAGGCTACCGTCGAGTATCTAATACTAGCACACAATAAGATATACAAACAATAACATTTAATGTAAATGCAATGTGATATGATCCTTCACGTTGTGATCTCCATCCGTCGTCACCGGATTCCGGCGCCGTAGACACCAGTGTACCAGTGTCTTTCTGGCGTGGTAGTCTGTCACCTCCGTGACTATCTACTACTATGTAACATAAGGTAATCGGTTTACCTTTGCCACAACCATATCACAAAGCAACGCCCCCTATAAAACAAAGCAACATTGATCAAGTAGTTGTCTCTACTACACCCCTTTCAGGGCCCTCCATTGCAAATGGCATACCAACTAATGCGAGAGAGACAGACACCCCACTAAGCCACTTTATACGGTACAAGTTGTATGTCAAGCGTGGACCAGTCTTGCGAATGAACGCATAAATTCGGTTGGGGGCCGCTTCATCAAGCATTACCGTGGTATACACAAGTACACGTGGGAGGGTAACAACTAAAACACCAACGCCCACACGCTACATCTCGTGTGTTCTACCCGTACTAGCATTACTATGCATAGATCTAGCTCTGATACCACTGTAGGGGTTCCGCGCATGAAAACAATAATTTTTTTCCCTACGCCCCTGAACCCCTGATGTTGCCAGGACCTATCTATTAGTAATACAGTAATGGGAGGGGCTTTTTGCGAACTTACCCTTGAAGACCGAAAAGCGTTGTCAACGCTCAGGAGAGCGTGGTTGATGTAGACGAGCCGAAACTGACCTCAAGGTCGTGATGAAGTCCTTGCGCTCCTGTGGCTCCAACGACTTGAGTGCCTCAAGTGTGACACCTCGGGGGGAGTTACATACGTCCGATGCCTGATGATGACTCCCACTTCCCTGATCCAGCAGCATTTGTGGAAGTAGAGCTCCTGGATCTGAATCCCGTAGCGCGATGACGCTCCGCGGTGAAGATGTATCTCGTTCGCGCAGTCCGTACTTGGGACCACGATCACAAGAGAGAGAGAGAGAGAGAGAGAGAGAGAGAGAGAGAGAGTATCAATTGGAGGTCTCCCCAAAAGTGAGAAAACCTTTATTGAATATTGTGTGTATTTATCTGGCCAAATACCCCCACTATATATAGGGGGAGGGGAGGTACTACCTCCCTCAAAGTCCCGGGGTGGGACTAAAGGAGAGGAGAGGGGGAGGCGCCGCCAGCCATCCCTAGTGGGCCCCGCGCAGGGGGGTGGGGGGCTTGGCCCAGCCGGCCACCCCCTTGCCCCTTCTTCCCTCTTGCCTTTCCCTAATGGGCCCTCTTCCCTCTAGAATTGGCCCATTAAGCCTTTTGACCTCTTAATTGATTTTCTATTTTATTAAATAATTATGAATAAATGATTAAATCAATATTTAACATTCATTCATATATTATTCAATCTCCATGGCTATGGAACAGTTCCACCTCCACTCTAGACATCCTCCGGACTTTCCGAAACCCTTCCGGTTTTCTCTCTACTATTCTTCGGTGATTCTTCCGATCCTACAAACACTCTCTAAGCATCATCAAACGCTTAAGAGTGATACCCTACGGTTCGGTAACACTCCAGACATGGTCGGGACACTCTCAGACCAATGATCGACAGAGGGACCTGGATGGCCATGTGACCCCTTTGCGTTCCACGAAGATCTTTCGTCATTTGAACTAGGACGGTCGTGTCTTATTCCCTTTGTCTCTTGATACTTGCATTGCCCGAGATCTGATCAATGACATCACCATGTCGTGTTCAATCTCGTTACCAAACAATGCTACTTGACTTGTTCTGACAAGTGATATCCCTGTGATCAAATCACACGCTGCGCAACTATTGGATATAACTTCTCCGAGTGGGACCTTGAGTATCTTTCCGTCACGTGGATGGACAAATCCCGCTCTTGACATATATTGCCTCTACGGTTTCCTACGAGTACCTGAACACACCTTTATAACCACTGTATTACCAAGTGGCACTTGATGCTATCTAAGCACTCTCGGGAGACAGTGATTGATATAGCCTCACAGTCTAAGGAATAGTCTATGAGGATCCATTTCTAATCATCATAACTTGAACTTCATGACATGATCGGGTCATGATGTTTAGGTTGGGTATTGGTTCATCATCTCATTCTTAGAATGAGTTGACTCCATTTCCAACTGGCATAAATGCCACATGATCAGGAAACTTTATCAAATGTTGACCAATGAACCAGTGACTAGAGTTTCACTGGGAACCCCTTGTTGTTTATATATCACACATGTATTGATGTTTCCACTCAATATAGTTATAGCATGATATAAAACTTAATCATAAAGTTTATGAAATATGATAATAGTCCTTATTACTATTTGTCTCTAGGGCATATTTCCAACACCTTTCGCGGTCCTCCTCCCAACGTTTCTCTTTGTCGTCTTCCCTACGATTGTTCGACTCTCGCCAGGGAGGGTGTCTGGGATACAGTGCTGCAACTGCGTCTCGCTCTGCGGTTGGGGAAACATTGCTCCAGTCATGTGCGGTTCTATGCTGTTGGCCTGAAGATCTTGTTCTTGAGTAATTATCTTCCTGATGGTCGGAACGGTAATGCTGTTCCAGAACCCGTTGGGGCCTGATATCATCCCAGGCTGGATCCGTGCGACATTGGTCAGATCGAGGGACTAGTTTTCCGCTACCAGATTTCGTGACCTTTTGTTGCTCCAGACCCTTTTGGTGAGCATCTTTATGCCCAGCCGAACCTCTTCTGGGCCTAGATCATTTGCCAGGATATCTCGAGCCTTGGCGGTGTTCTGTACTGGTGTTGGGTACACTAGATCTCTGTTGTTGGTCCGAGGCATCCCTGGATCTCCCTCAAAGAGGACTTTGTGGACTTCTGGAAATTTGTCAGCCCGTACGTGGCCTCTCTAGGTCTTTTGATGCTATAGAGAGATGAGCTTCTCCGCAGTAGCCATGCGCTTCTGTTCTTCCTTGATGTTTTTGGCTTCATCCAGGAGTACTTGGCAACGCGCTTCTAGGGCTTCGGCCCTTTCTTCCAATTCTGCAGAAGTAAGTTCAGCAACTGTAGGGATAGGTGTAGTTAGCACAACTTCGATGAGTTTACGGGCACTAGTAGTGACCACGTGTCCATCCACCGAAGCTTCTTTGGGATCGTCTGGGATTAAGGCTCCATCCGAGTCTTCTTCGTAATCCTCAGCAACCACTTCCTCCGCTGGAGGATCTTTTGTCGGGATCTTGTTCCTCTTCTTTGCCTTCTTGGCAGCACCGGTAGCAAAGACGGCTTTGGGTCTGTTTCTCAGAGTCAAGCTCTGATCGGTACTTTTGGACATCTAGACATCGGGGTTAGCTCCGAGATCCATGTCATCCTGCATTTTGGGAGAGTTTTCTCCGGATCCTTCGTCCATGGATTCTCTGTCTTCTGCAACTTTGGAGTTAAACTCCTCTTCATATTCCGCGGAGAACTTTCAGAAATCTGTCGACGTCATGGAGTCATCCGAAGATGCCGGTAGGTCGGTGTTTGTTCCGATCGCCTCCAGCACCGAGTCTTTGTTGTCTCCAGCATCGGCAGAGCCGGATCCGGACCCAACATATCCGACGAAGTGCGATGCGTGCGTCCTCAGGTAGTTGCGTCTTTCTTTGTGGGCTTCCTCAAAAATTCTGATGGTTTCGAGAACTTCATCCACGCTTGCGTCTTTCATCATCATGTGCCTCAACGTGTGCCTCGGGAAAGGTTGGTCCGTTCCGGTGTTGGAAGAGCTGGAAGTAGAGTTGTTGTCTTGCTCCTCCTAGATTTCAACCTTTGCGGGCAGATTGATTTAGGATTTGACCTCGCTAGGGAGATCCACTCCAGACACGATTTGCGCCGCAAGATCTGCCTCAGGTTTAGCTTTCTCCATTATCTCCACGATAGGTGTGGGCTAGGTGGGATTAGGGTTTTCCGGGATCCGGAATTCCACCGCCTCTGCGGATAGAGGGGACCCGAAAACTTCTTCTGCCTCTATCATCACTGCTAGGGTGGGTGGGGCAGGTACAGTGAAACCGATGTAAACATCGATCTCGCCAAAATACATGATGGTGTAGGCAGTCACAGCCTCCCTAGATGGAATCCAAGTCTCGTCGAGAACGATGAGAGGGATGTCGCTCGCATAGAGGATGTGACCAACGGCGATAGTCTCGCCGATTCCGATTCTTGTAGATTTTGCCTGGAATGCAGATCCGAAGCTCACTTGCCGCACGGTGGGCACCAACTGTCGTTGGATTAATGACAAGTACGCCATGAGGGGGTCCTCGAGGCGTGCGGAAGGAGAGGGGTGTGAGACGTACAGTATTCCAGGACGGTGAGCAATCCAGTAATACGGTAGAGCCAAAATATGGGTTACAAGGGTTTCGCCTATGCGAGTTGAGATTGTAGACTATTGTGAGGTGCCCTAAAGGCTCTCCCTAGGACGGCTTATATAGATATCCAGCATAGGGTTTACAGGAGAGACCTATCCATCTACGACTAAGAGTCGGTGACAGAGTACATCTTGAACTACAAGTAACACTACGGGCCTATGTCGGTAAGTCATCTGGGCCTTCCCGTAGCCGGAATAGACTCCATCTCTTCTCCCTAACTAGGACGCCCGTGAAGCAAAGGTCTAACCCGAAGTGGGCCACCCTGGTCAGTGAGGCACAGTGAGGATACCTGGAAAGTATATCCCCAACATCGGCAATGCCCATGGTTACGGACTTAGGGTTTCGTGAAAAAGAGAACGATGGGGATTTCGTCGGCTGATCAGATAAACAAGGGAGTCGAAGTCATTTGATTGCTTATGGTCAAATCGATTACAGATCACTCAAGGCTTTTTTTAGTGCCTCTCCGTTGGCTCCTCTCAGCCTATATATAATAGGCTGGGTCCCGAGGCCGTATACAGATAGGTTACAATCTTACGATTACAACACTAATACAACATCGGTTTCATTTCCTTATATATCAAGTCATGCTTTCCATCGGATGCTTCCTAGGCCATATCTTTGAGCTTCTTGGGCCATGAGACATCAAGTAACCAGGGGAACTAATCATAAGAACCCTAATATTCATACCCATGTCAATAGACCCCGAGACTCCATTAGAAACGTAGATTCGGGTTGAGTCTCAAAGACAATTTTATCACAAACCGAAGTTTTTGTTTTAAAACACTGTAGGGATTTGGTACAACAGGCCTGATGCATCCGACCGATCGGGAATCAGTTAATTGCTCCTGAGCCAAAAACACTGTGAACCTACATCAAATTCAAGTCCCTAGGCTCGAACCACTAGTTTTTCTGGCGTAATTCAGTTCGGGCCATTGAGGTCTTATCGAATACCAAACTTCAGTTCTATTTATTTCGGGTACCCACCGCATCTGTCGGGGTTTTTCATTGTATCGTTGATATGGATAATTTACTGGTAGAGCGCATTCATGTGCGGTTACCAGGCCACACAGGATAAAACTTGGGGTCTTACCTTCGTATCATGGACACGACATTTAGACTTATTTGTCTCGTCAGGAACAGTATGAGATTTTTTAAAATTTTATCTACTGCCTTGTTTGGCTGTTGGAGTTGCTGAAGTTGTTTGTTTTTCAATTTTCTTTTGGGTAATGTATACAAACGCTCCCGATGGGAGGAACCGTTTGAGGATAAGATGATGTAATGCTCATAGGTTCATATTTTTGACTCTGTTGGAGTTTTTATTCTATCGGGTGTGCTCTCAACACACGGGGATAATAATTCTTCGGGTCAAGCTTTTTACCTTATATGTAAATAAAAGTTTGTTCTATCGGGTGCTTGACAGCGCTCCCAATGGGAGTAGCCCCCGAGGCTACAGTCAAATATTTGTATTCGATTGTAGGCTCACGTCTCTAGTCATGCGAAGAAATTTTCAACCCAGGTCTTCTTTTTTCTAGAATCATCATGACGTCTTTATCAGGTGCGCGGCCAGCGCTACCGATGGTAGTAGCCCCCGAGGCTACAATCAAATATTTGTATTCGATTTTAGGCTCAAGTTTCTTCCTAAAGAATTTAGTCTGACTTATGTCTTTCTAGTGACTTTCTTGGATCCGTTGCTTAATACTCCCGAGATTTTTCATCGCTTTTCATGACATCATTGCTGACAAAGTTGATGTATCGTGGCTTCCAAGAAAGCGACCCGATGGGACGTTACAACTATGGTCATGTCCTGCAGTAATGATGATGTTTGAGCGGCATGTCAATGGTGATTGTCGACCGCACAATGCACTTTTTGCGCGAGAATCGAGGAATTGTGTGATTTCTTCCGCTTTTATCGTGGTAATAACTGCCCAAATTTTTTATCCTTTTACAAATAAGTACCACGTGTCTTCATCCTGTATGTCTTGACGTTTCACCGCCCTTATCTAACGGCTGAACTTCTTGCTCCTTTCCCTTATGAATCAAAGGAGGGTCTTTTTACTATTTTTTACTACACCCCCTTGCAGTCTGCTTCTTTTTCCTTGCAGTGTACCTGCACTCACTTTTCTTGCATGTTCTTGTTTTTTTGCGCACTTTCCTTTGCCCCGCAAGATTCGACATGGGAAAATCCAAGGTCAGGACTTCTGCTGCTCCCACCACGGTGGGGACTGCCACCGCTGCTGCTAAGGCGATGAAGAAAAGGGCCATTGGGTGGGATCCCTCGATGTGCAGCCAACGAGAGTTGTGCGAGGCATGCAACAATTTCCTTGTTGAAGAGGGCTCCTGCAAGCTCCCAGGGGATGAGGCTACCCCGACCCCCGAATCTGGCTGGTGTGTAATGTTCCTCTCCTTTCTGTACCACGGCCTTTCTCTTCATGTTCATGAATTTCTCCACGGTCTCCTTGTCTTCCATGGCGTGCAGCTTTAATATCTCATGCCCAACTCTATTCTCCATATCGCCTGCTTCATTACTCTTTGCGAGTGCTTCCTCGGGATTCATCCCCACTTGGGCATGTAGAAGTATTTCTTTTACGTTCGCTGCAACCCCACCGATACTTTTGTTCATGATGTTGGTGGCGCCATTTTCTCCATTCGTTTTGAAGTTGAGTATTTCGACTTCAAAATCTCAGATTTTGTCCAAGGGTGGAAAACCAAGTGGTTTGACATCAAGGACCAGAAAATAAGGGCACGGCCTTCAGGTTAGCTCCTTTTGACCCCCAAGAAGACCTGTCGAAGGCTTGATTCGTGGGACCAGCGCCCCAGACCCAAAGAAATGAAGGAGTTCGAGCCCTTGCTAGCGTGGATAGAGAAGTTGCAAGCTAAGGCTGGCAAGGAGTTGTCGGGTTTACAGATCTTGGCCTACTTTCTTCATGTGACCGTGTCCAGCCTATCCAAGCGAGACTCTTCAGTATGTGGTATTACACCGGCAAGAAGGACCCGAAGAGGATTTCACTGGATAGTCTCCCTCTCCATACCTACCAGAAGAGGGTGCACTCATTTACCATGCTGACAAAGAAAAACTCAGTTCCTTCAGATTGTCGTGTGGAGCCTTTTGGCAAGAAAAATGTGATCCCAGATGTGAGTTACTTCTCCCCTTTTTTGTGCTCCTTTATATGCCATAGTATTTCTGTCACCTTAATCTATTCCCTTTATCATGTAGGATTACGACCACCTTTTTGCTCTTCCTTCCCTTCCGAAGAATAATGAACTGCCAGCCAGTCCCTCTCTATCCATGGATTTCACTAGAGCTGGCACCGTCCCTGATGAAGAACAGGATTCATCTACTGCTGAATCTTCTTTGCACACTCATTTTGTTGCTTCTGCTTAGTCTCGAGATTTCCAACAGGTGCCTGCTGCTCAGAAAAGAAAGTGTGCTGAGGTTGCAGAAATGGTCGAAGATTCTGATGATTCGACTAGTTCGAAACCACTGCCGGTTGTTCCTATCTCGTCAGCTCGACCGTAGATGAATCTTTTGCAAATAACGCAGGATGTTTCCTCGTAAGTTACTTTCTCTTAATTCTTGCTGATGGTAGCTTTACTTTTACTAAGATGATGAAATTTTCTATTTTGTTCCTGTAGTGATGATGAAGAAGAAGATCCTCCTTTGTCTCCCCTTGGTGCTTTTATTTTCCCCTGCTCCGGCCAAGTCTCCTAAGCCATCAACGGATCCGGAGAAAATTAATGAATTTATTGCGGAAGAACCGATTTCGAAGGATATTGGTGCCTCCCTGACGCCGCCATTGCAAAAAGAAGAAAAATTGTGGCCAAGGGTGTGGCAATCACCGAGAACCCTGTCAAGGTCGACATGCAAGATGTAAGTACCACTCATAAAATTTGTTCTTGTGACTTGCCTCTATATTTGATTTTCGATGCTTTTCTTCCTTTGCTACAGCCACTGATGCATGAGATGGTTGATATGGCCTCTCATTTTATCAAAATCCATGATGAAGACGAAGGATCTAAAGGTTCGTTCTATCACTTGATAATATTGTCATCATAGGCTTTTATTGACTTTGTGCAAATTTCTAAATATCCAGCTGCTGCCAAAGAATCTAGGGTTATCCGGGACGAGGCTTTGAAGCGCGTTGAAGCTCTGGAGGCCAAATTGCGGGTAACGGAGAAGGCGCTGGAGGAGTCCAAACACAAAACCAAGGCTAGCATTGAAGAAAAGAAGGAGCAAGCGATTGCTCTCGCCGAACGATATGAGAATCTTAGGAAGTGACTGGAATCTCTCAACACTTCTTTGACTCGTGAGTTTCTTCTTCGTAATCTTCTAATTGTATTTTCTCCTCTTTGTTATTTATTTCTTACTAGTGGTCTCCTTTACGTAGATCTTAACGGCCAATACTTAATGGTGGACGAGGACAAGAAGGTTGAACCTTTATCAAATGCCGTTGGGACTCTCAAGGCCAATAGTGTTCACACATGCAATCTTCTCATTTGTTTGTGCAGTGCATTCAAAGGGCTTCATGCTGAAAATTTTCCAATGAAGGACGTGCCGATGGATCTAAATGACCTCATCGCTATCTTTGGCACTGGCCCAAACCCACTGATATGCTATGGCGTGATTCATTCAAAGAGTGGCTCTTAGACTTCCATGGCTTTGGCAATGGTGTATGGCGAGAAGGTCGACTGGAAGAAGGTTAGCTCTTCTGCTCCAGTCGCCGATGATGGCAAAGTGGTTGATCTTAAGCCCTACATTAAGAAGGCCAAGAAGTATTCGTAGCTTCTCCTAGGAATAGGTAGAGGTCTCGAGAAATCCGCTGCCCATCCTTCGACTTGAGCTCCTTCTAGGAGTACTACTCCAATTGTGCCTTCTTCGATTGATGCTCCGTCGGCTAGTGTTACTTTATCTGCAGAAAAATCTATCCCATAACTAGCATGTGGTCATTAGAAGTTTTCCTTTTGTTTATTGGCCTGTAACGAACCTGGTTCCTTTTCTCCAAACTACTCCTTTTTTCGGGAGGCATCTATTTTTCCTATATAAATGGTGTGTTTGTTGTTGTATATACAAGTTGTATGGTTTGCTGAAATTCCTGTATTTTTTACCTGTCTTGCCATATATTCCTTGATTCAACTGCCCCCTCTGGGTCCGCTCAGGCTTCGGATGCGCAAGCATCTTCTTCTGGGATGGGCACATCCGAGACTGCCATTGTTCGTGTTGTTGATCCGTCGTTATACGCGGAGAAGATTGAACATGTGAAGAAACTTGAAGGTAACCTTTGAGTTGTGCAAGCAATGGCAGGCTTGTCGCAATCAAAGATACGCAAAGCACTAGAGCGTGAGTCATGTCTCTTAGAAGAAATTTCCAGGACAAGCGAGAAGATGCTTTGTAAGTGTTTCAAAAAAATCCCCTAGCTTTATTTGTTCAATCATGGAAATTGACCTTCTTCTTGTGCTTCAGGTATTCGGCTGAGCGAGAGGGAGTAAACCCAACGTTTATGGATCTGAATTAATGCTCTAGTGACTGCCTCCCAAGGTACTGGTAATGATTTTTGGACTGGTCATCACCGTGCATATTCGGTGGCCTTACTCTAGGATCACGTGTCCAAGGTGGAACAATTTGTCGAGTGCTATCGTAGGTCCCTGGCTATTGTATATAATGTCATGTTTCCTCGAGATCCTCAACCTCGGAGCCTTGACGATTTGATGGTGGAGTTTTTACAAGGCAAGAGGATTTACCACTTCGTGAAACTCCAGCTTGTAGCGGGTGTCAAACTTGCGCTCTCCTGGGTGCACGTATACCACCCTACGTTGGAGTTGGATGCTCTGTCACAAGGATTACCTCCTCCTCCTGGTGGTGGGTTAATAAATATGGAGCCTCATTACGCGGCTGCACGCAAGCCTGCCATCAGGATTGTCCGGAGGTGTCTGGAGAAAGATAAATATTTCTTCCTAAATTTCACCATCTGAATACTTCCTGCAAGATGTAGCATGTATATTATGTAGATTTGTATTCCGATTAAATGTATGACACCTTTGTTTTGGCGAAAAGTCATTAGCTTGTACGAATTTTTTTATTACGTGAGACCCTTTCGTTTGCCTAATGCCCTAGGGCTGATTCAGCTATTCAGGTCAAAGCGCGTTGTGTTGGAGCCAAAAAAAATTGGTAGGGTATAGTTTCTAAAGCCTCTGAGTCTTAGGTGGGTTTCTAGTCACTTGTCGATTGACATAGCCCCCGAGTGTCGGGTTGATGAATAAAATAGAAAGAGACTGAATCTTAGTTTTGGGAACTTATATATCTTTATTTATCGTCGAATCATAGGGGGTACATGTTTTGGCGTGCTTGCCTGGGCATTGGCCTTATTGAATATAAAATAAATAAAAAGTAAAAGTTCTAATATCTATGCTTCTTAGCTTGAATTGCTTCCTTATTGTCTTTGCCCGCTTCCTTTGATCGTGGTGATTCAAGGGGGTTTTTCTAGCCTTTCGAGTAGAGGCATGGCCTCTGCGTGGTGGTCCAGAGAGAAAGGAGTGTGTCCTACTTGATTGCTTTGGGTGGCAAAGTAGATGCACACACGAAGTTCTGTGCTTTTCTTCGGGGTGATTACTGGGTTGGACACCCATGTTGCTCTTGTTATCTATGTGATGTGCCACGAGTTGGTGAGGCGATGGGTCTCTTGCCCAAATGCCTCGATTGTTGGTCCCATGACCTGTTTGGTGGACCGTATTTTACCAGTTAGATGTAGTTAGAATAGGTGCTTGATGACCCACAAGTATAGGGGGTGTATCACAGTATTTTTGATAAGTAAGAGTGTCGAACCCAACAAGGAGCAAAAGGTGTTGACGAGTGGCTTGGATCAGGAATTCTCTGTAAATACTTAGCAAACGGATTTTTAGGGGTTTTTGATAATGCAGGTAAATAAAGTGCGAGTAAATAAAAGACAATGATAATAAATGCAGCAAGTGGCCCAATCCTTTCTTTAGCAAAGGCAAGCCGGTTGTATTACTTAAGATGACCAAACGTTCTCGAGGACACATGGGAATATCATCAAGTGCTTTCGCTTCATATAGTTGATTAATCTTCTTTAGTTTGATAAGTGTTGTGTGGGTGAAACTATGCTAATGTACCGACCTTCCTAGGACTAATACATACTTGTGATTAAACCCCTTGCAAGAATCTGCATGTACAAGAAAGTAAATAAGATAGAAACATAACCACAACTTTAAACTCTGAGATCCTAACATCCCTTGTGCAAAGGTTTCCTAACGGGGTTCAGGTTTCTGTCACTCCGGCAACCTCTACGATTAGTAGCCAAATACACAATGCATTCCCCTAGGCCCATAAAGCTGAAGTGTCATGTAGTCGACGTTCACATGACACCACTAGAAGAATAATACCACAACTTAAATAACAAACTATTGAATCTTTCTCAACGCAATTCCACTACTAACAACATGACTTCTCCCATGTCCTCAAGAACTAAACGAACTACTCACGAGACATCATATGGATCAAGATCAGAGATGGAATAATTATAAGCAACAATCTGAACATAATAATAATTCAATGGTTCCACTCAATAGCATCAACTACAACAAGTAATGAACACCGGGAAAGTTTCCCCTAAGAACTATGTAAGATTCAACCCAATTGTTATAGCGGTATGGAGTGGTTATGATGGTGCTGGTGGAGATGATAATGGAGATGATGATGATGATCCCGATGAAGTCCAGCTTGATGGTGGTGTTGATGGCGACGATCTCCCCTCTCCGGGAAGGAGTTTCCCCGGTAGATTTCTATCTGCTGGAGAGCTCTTTCTCTCTTTATAGTTTTCCACCCCACAGAGGCAGAGGAATCTTTCTGTGGTTGCTCCTCCAGGCTTAGGGTTTCATGGGGATAATATACGCCAAAGGGGAGAGCCAGGAGTGGGCCAGGGTGGCCACACCACCTGGTGGCATGGCTAGGGGTGGCCTGCACCAGGGGGTGGTGTGGCCCCCCTGTGGCCCAACTCTGCTCCCCCTTCTGGCATCCTTCGTCTTCTGGAAAAATAAGATTTCCATGTATTTTTTGGAATTTTCTGATCTTCGCGAATTTCGCCTCCAAACAGCACCTTTTCCATCAGAATCCTGACTTCAGCGGTCCATCCTCCAAAAGTCATCAACCATGCAAAAACAGATGAAATAACATAAGTATCATCTCTCAAGATGAAATATATCAATGAATAATAGTAAATTATGATATAGAATAGTGATGCAAAATAGACGTATCAACTCCCCCCAAGCTTAGGCTTCGCTTGTCCCCAAGCGAAAACTGAGCTCAATAAACATGACCTCGGGTTTATGAAGTGAAGTGTTGATAAAAGAATACGGACAAGAAGCATCACATTCATCAATACATAAATCATAATAGTAGACAACTCACCATTATATAACTTTAACTTGCAATAAGTAAAGGAAGCACAATAAATATACATCAAGTAAATCATAATTGGTAATGGCAAACTTTGCTCTTGGTTAAAGGATAGCTAACAATTTGCAGGAGTTCAAACATAATGGGGTTTTCAATGATAGCTTTCAAAGTAGTACTCACTAAGATAGGAGCAGCATGCAAAACAAGGAACATAAGGAACATGATTGAATAAATCATCATATGAATGAATGGAACACAACAACTCAAAATACTTGCTGAGATAGAAAGGAATAGGTTTACTGACTCAACTAAAAAGTAAAAGATAGGCCCTTCGTAGAGGGAAGCAGGGATCTCAAGTTTCATAAAGAGCTTCCAAAAATTATGGTACTTATTAGCTTTCAGCTCTCATTGCCCCTATCATAATCATCTTTAGGTGATTAAGGTTAAAGTGAACAAACTCTGGAGTATATGTTTGACAAAGTATAAGTTGGCAATCTCATGTCCCTTGAATACGAGGGTCGCTCCTCATGCTACTCAAGTTTAGTTACTGGTAAGTTCTTGTCATAGTAAGTACATGTGTATCATAGAGAACCGCCAACAGGGTACCCCTTCCCCAATGATACAGAAGAATCCCCATATCAAAATGACAAGGCAAGCAGACAATAAGAACCTCAGCATCTTCTTATTTACCATGGGAAAATGGTGCTTTTTTCTCTCTTTCCTATTTTCTCATCTTTTTTCTTCTTTTTTTTCTCAATCTCTATCTCCTTTTTTATATAAGAAGAATGCTTCATAGATTTCTCATTATGGTTACGCTGCAGGTTTCAACCATGATTAGGCATGGATTAGACCAGCCGCCCAGGCGTTTCTCTAACACACATACATAACTCCATGGACTTACAAGCTCCCCTTTCGTTTCACACCGACGACATTCATAAACAAAAGAGCATGATATCAACTGGGTACAATGTACAAGTGCAATGTTGAAAACGTTCCCCGTGACAGCATGGTTCTGCTAATCCCCAAAGTATAAGTGCAAGCATATACAACATAGACGACACAATGGTTCAAGTTTGGGGCAAGAAAAGTAAAGTGTGCGATCAAGTTCGTGAGAGCTTTAATCACTAATTTTCACATAACAAGTTTAATTTGGAAGGTAGATAAAAACATTAATTTACTTGGAATAGCAATAATGCTAAAAGGTAGGTATGGTGGACACAAATGGCATAGGTTTTGGTTTAAGGATTGGATGCACGAGAAGCATTCCCTCTCAGTACAGGTTTTTGGCTAGCAAGGCTGGGTAGCAAGCATAAGAGTTGAAGGAAACAAACAAACATGCAATCTTCCTTGGAAGCACAAAAGATCTTAACTAGAGAATACTAAGCTTATGAGCAAATCAAGAAAGATGATGAAATTATATTTCTTAAGAGTACTTTTATCTTTTTCATTCAATTCTCATAATAGTGTTGCTACTAACCAAGCCAGGTTTGCCAAAACCATCTAAATTTACTTAATGATCCCAAAGTGATACCAAAACTAACAACAAGATCAATCATATAATAGTAATTGAAAACTAAAATAAGATATGCAAAAGAGTAAATTATAGAACTTCTCATTAATATTCTATAATGGCAACTCACACCAAGGGATACATAGATAACTAACGAGAGGGGGGACACTTACATAATGCAAACCATCCTACAAGATAACTTCTATATTCATGATATGACTCTACTTAAAAAGGTATAATGATAACATATAGTGATGTGATACCATGGCACTCCCCCAAGCTTGGAACAAACCAAGGGGATGCCAAAACCTGATGATGAATTACTCCTTCGATGGTGGTGGTGGTGTTCTCTCGATGAGCTTTTCAATCAAATTCCTCAAGTCCTCAATCTCAAAGGTGAGAGTACGAATCAACTCCGAGTTGTGCTCAATGCGGTTCATGATCATGTCGGGTTGTGAATCCCAGCTCGTACGATTCTTTCCCCACTCTTCCTCCTTGAAGTCTTCTTTTCCTGCATGGTTAGAACGGGGCATATCCCAATTGGAGGGTAGTTTATCCTTTGGTATATTCTGAAATTGATGCTCATGTATAAGGGTATGGAAGGGATTCTTGGTGCGTGGAGAAGGTGACCGTGACACCAAATAATGACGTGGAGTCTTCCCTCCGATGGACATCCGTGTAGTCCTTTTGAACCTGGCAGGGTTTGCCACCACTCCAATGCTTGCAATGGTGGTGCTAGTGTTTGGATTCTGGTCTTTCATTGCCTCCTCTTCATCTTCACTATTGATCTCCTCCTCCTGCTCAGAGTCTTGGAGATCTTCCTCCGCAGGCTCCTTGCCTTATCGTTGGCGGAGACCATTATGCTTCTAAACTTTAAGAATAGTTCCTGGCAGAAATAGATCGAAACGAAAACACACAAGAACACAATATACGAACCTCGGGGGATCTGAGGGATTATATATTACGAATTTTTACAACAAAAGGAAGGTCCTGGGAGAAAACGGGTCAGAGACGGGCTCCAGGGTGGCCACACCACCAGCGAAAGAGGGATGGAAATAGAGCCAGGGTGAATCACACCACCTGGTGGCGCGGCTAGGTGGGCCCGCGCCACGGGGTGGTGTGATTCACCCTGGCTCTATTTCCGTCCCTCTTTCGCTTCGTTGCTTTCCTTGTTAGATAAAAACTGCAAAAATATAACTTGGCAGATTTTTCGCGGACCTTTTCTTACCAGAACTATTACCTATTCGAAAACGGACTCTGCAGGTCTCTGAACTTGGTGTTTAATAAATTCTTCCAGAATAACTACTTGAATAACATCAATATCTTCATATTTATACGCATATTGCTTGAGTCATTTAACCTTTCACTATTTTATTACACCATTTTATCCTACAACTTGGAAATTTCTTTCACACAAAACTTCACACAATTCTCATTAGCAACATTAGTGCATGTGAGGTAATAAACCTTTTAAGTTCAATTTCAACTAAAATCCATCAAAACATAAGCTACTAAAACAACTCCTTCCGAAAGCCTAAAAGGAATTCAAAAAGGAAATCAATTTAAGAGGCAAATGCAAGAGTGGTAAAAATCTGTCAAAACAAACTAGCAGGTAAAGATCATTTTTTTTTTGAAAATCTTTTGTTGCTCAAATCAAAAAGTGCAAAACTAACGAAAATTAAATAACAACCTGGGACAGAAGCACAAAAAATTACATCTCAATCCGACATACAGAGATTTTTCACGAATTTTTACAGCGAAGCACAAAAATTTGTTTCGGGACAACAAGTTTTCCAAATATTACTTCTCTCTCATTAGAGGTTGATCTTGACACAAAAACCATACAAAAGTATAAGGAGAGGTTATCACTGCAGTAGTAACTTACAAAACTCAAATAAACAAAAACAAACTGAAAGCACAAGTATATTGGGTTGTCTCCCAAAAAGCTCTTTCTTTACAGCCGTTAAGATGGGCATGATAATTTTAATTATGCTCACATAAGAATATGAATTGAAGTAAAAGAGAGCATTAAAAAGCAAAAATATGCATGTTTAAGTCTAACCCACTTCTAATGCAAGGGTATTTTGTAAGAAAATAAATTGTTGAAACCAGAGGCTACAAGTATAGGAAGGCAAAACAAGTGCAACATAAAGACTTTAAGCATAAAACGAGGAAACTTGATATTATTGAGATGCATAAGAACGGTCTTCCCTCTCTCATAATAACTTTCAGTGTCATGAATAAATTTAACGATATAACTACCACATGAACCATTGTAGCAATGATCACTTGTCCTAACAGAAAACACAGGGACACTAGCTCTCATAGCACTACTTTGTGAAACAATATTAGGGATATCCTTACCGAGGATAGTATGTCCATCTTCTACATATTTAGTGACAATGTCTTTCACATTTGCTACTACAGGTTCAGCATCCACTTGTTCATCAGGTTCAACAGCTTTATTTGTACTTTCAATAACCATACTAGCTATCATAGAATGTTCCTTTATCTTAACTGGAAAAGGCATTTTATCAATGTAAGGTTCAGGTAAAACATGATTAGCAGTATAAACTTCAGTATTTCTTGCAGGAACACAATTAGCAATATATTTATATGGCTCATGATACTTATTCCATTTCTTTTTAGGAATTTCAATATAGGAAGCAAAAGCCTTAAAATAAGTTGCAATAGCTTGAGATTCAAGACCGTAAGCATTACTAATATTTTGAAAGTCATCAGTTCCCTTAAAAGATTTAATGCATTCATAATCATAATTTATACCTGACTTTCTTCCTTTATCATTCTCCCATGGTTCGGCATTGTCTTGAATACATTCTAGAAGATCCCATTTAGCTCCTTCTTCCATGCGTGTAAAATGATCTAGCACAAGAAGCATCCAATAGATCCTTATCATGAAGAGAAAGCCTTGCATAAAAGTTATTGATAATAATATTGTTTCGAAGCTCATGAATAGGACATTTGAGCATTAGTAACTTCAATCTCCCCCAAGCTTGAGCTGTACTCTCTCCATCAAGAGGCCAAAAGTTGTATATTTGATTCCGATCTTTATGAATCTCACTAGGAGGATAAAATTTTGAATAAAAGAGAGGTACTACTTCCTCCCATTCAAGAGATTGGCCATCCTTCAGCAGCTTATACCATTCCTCAGCTCTTTCTTTCGGTGATAATGAGAATAACTTCTTCTTGACTTGATTGGTTGTAATACCTACACACTTAAACAACCCACATAATTTGTGTATAAAGAGCAAATGATCACCGGGATGGACAGTTCCATCTCCAAAATAGTAGTTATCCATAACACGATCAATAATTCTTGTAGGTATTTTAAAAGTATCATTCTCAGCAGGTGGTGGTTCATCAACTACCTTAGCAGTGGTAGTAACATTATGAAATAAGAAACAAAGCGAATTATCCATATTGAAATAAAGTAACTAACAGAAATAAACAATACTCACAGTAGAAGTTTTCTTTACCAGTTCCACTCTCCAATAGCGCTTCACTCCCCGGCAACGGCGCTAGAAAATAGTCATGATGACCCACAAGTATGGGGGGTGTATCGCAGTATTTTTGATAAGTAAGAGTGTCGAACCTAACGATGAGAAGAAGGTGTTGACGAGTGGCTTGGATCAGGAATTCTCTGTAAATACTTAGCAAACGGATTTTTAGGGGTTTTTGATAATGCAGGTAAATAAAGTGCGAGTAAATAAAAGACAATGATAATAAATGCAGCAAGTGGCCCAATCCTTTCTTTAGCAAAGGACAAGCCGGTTGTATTACTTAAGATGACCAAACATTCTCGAGGACACATGGGAATATCGTCAAGTTCCTTCGCTTCATATAGTTGATTAATCTTCTTTAGTTTGATAAGTGTTGTGTGGGTGAACCTATGCTAATGTACCGACCTTCCTAGGACTAATACATACTTGTGATTAAACCCCTTGCAAGCATCCGCAAGTACAAGAAAGTAATTAAGATAGAAACCTAACCACAACTTTAAACTCTTAGATCCTAACATCCCTTGTGCAAAGGTTTCCTAATGGGGGTTCAGGTTTTTGTCACTCCGGCAACCCCTACAATTAGTAGCCAAATACGTAATGCATTCCCCTAGGCCCATAAAGGTAAAGTGTCATGTAGTCGACGTTCACATGACACCACTAGAAGAATAACACCACAACTTAAATAACAAACTATTGAATCTTTCTCAACGCAATTCCACTACTAAAAACATGACTTCTCCCATGTCCTCAAGAACTAAACGAACTACTCACGAGACATCATATGGATCAAGATCAGAGATGGAATAATGATAAGCAACAATCTGAACATAACAATAATTCAATGGTTCCACTCAATAGCATCAACTACAACAAGTAATCAACACCGGGAAAGTTTCCCCTAAGAACTATGCAAGATTCAACCCAATTGTTACATCGGTATGGAGTGGTGATGATGGTGCTGGTGGAGATGATGATGGAGATGACGATGATGATGATCCCGATGAAGTCCAGCTTGATGGTGGTGTTTATGGCGATGATCTCGCCTCTCCGGGAAGGAATTTCCCCAGCAGATTTCTGCCTGCTGGAGAGCTCTTTCTCTCTCTGTAGTTTTCCGCCCCGTAGAGGCGGCAGAATCTTTCTATGGTCGCTCCTCTAGGCTTAGGGTTTCGTGGGGATAATATACGCCAAAGGGGAGATCCAGGAGTGGGCCACAGTGGCTACACCACCTGGTGGCGCGGCCAGGGGTGGCCCGCGCCAGGGGGTGGTGTGGGCCTCGTGTGGCCCAACTCCGCTCCCCTTCTGGCATCCTTCGTCTTCTGGAAAAATAAGATTTTCCTTGTATTTTCTGGAATTTTCTGATCTTCGCGAATTTTGCCTCCAAACAGCACCTTTTCCATCAAAATCCTGACTTCAGCGGCCCATCCTCCAAAAGTCATCAACCATGCAAAAATAGATGAAATAACATAAGTATTGTCTCTTAATATGAAATCTATCAATGAATAATAGTAAATTATGATATAGAATAGTGATGCAAAATGGACGTATCAGTGCTCGTCTGGTTCCTTGGGGTTTTCTTGTGTGTTGGCTGATTCTTAAAATTTCTCCCAATTCTCACGGGGGAACTAATGAGCGCGCCTTCCTATGCAGGAACAATGTTGGATGCCGGATAGATTGTCTCTGGGTTTGTACGGTTGACTTGATTTTCTGGAGTTTGGTTGATGGAGACGTTTCCATCGGGTAGTAGCTCTGTATCTACAATTTTCAGCTCCGCGAATTCTGTCTCCATCCCGAAGGATTCTGATATTTTGTTAAATTCTCTATCACAATTATCCGAGCGAGTAAAAGAGGTTCCCTTCATGGTTATGATTCCATTGGGTGCTAGCATTTTTAATACCAGATATGCGTAGTGAGGCACTTCCATAAATGTGGCGAAAGCTGGGCGTCCTAGGATCGTGTGGTACTGCGATGGCCAGTGCATGACTTCGAACTCGAGTTTTTCATGTCTAAAACTATTCCTTAATTCGAAAACTACGTCGAGATAGACTTTGCCCAGAGGGATTTCAACTTTGCCTCAGACTAGCCCATGGAAGGTCGTATCTGTGGGTGTCAGGTTTGCTAAGGACCAGTTCATTGCTTGCATGGTTTTGGCCTAAATTAGATTGATGTTGCTGCCTCCGTCCATGAAAACTTTGCTCATGTCGAATACGCCAATTTGGGCTTCCACGATTAGATCTGAATGGCCCAGTCGGGGGCCCCGAAGTGGATGGTCTGCCCTGCTGAATGTAATTTCTTGCTCTGATCAATGAAGATATTCGGGTGTGGGTGGTGGCACTGTCTCTGCCATGTTAACTTATTGTGTGATCAATTTTTGGACCCTGCTGGATGGGCGCCCTTTCTAGATCATAGACATTGCTCCTCTAGATCGTGAATACTTGTCCTCCTGGTTTCTATTTGTTGCGGGTTGTGGCTGTCCTATTGGCGGTTGTACTGGAGATGGCGGTGGTGCACCGAGAACTAGCGTTCCTGGTGTGGTGGTGTATCCTTGGTTTGCTGCTTCGACCATCTTTGCATTGCATGCTTTCTGCATCTCTAAAAAAGTGTGGCAGGCTTTCATGAGATGGTTCGATCGTCCCCTTCCTATGGAGTTGACGTAGAAGTGCATATTGCAGGGTCCCTCCAACATCTCTAATGGGGACATTGGCGGCTCCCGTGACCTTGGCTGGTACCATTGTGCAGAATTACTTCCACCGACGTCCTCTCTATTGCTACGGTATTCGCTGCCACGATCATCGTTTCTTAGGCTACTCTCCCCTGAAAAACCAGCCGACACACAGCTCAGCCCGCCATATCCGTCATTGCTGCATCTCCTCTTGTCATTATTGTGCATGTCCCGATCTTCCTCGGTGGAGCACCCCTACTTGTTGTTTACCGCATCTTCACCATATGCCCAGCGATTAGCCATGTCCATTAGCTATGATATTGTTTTAGTCTACACTTGTCCCAGTTCCTCGATGAACTCTCTTCGGCGGAGGATGTCGGTGAATGCATCTATTACCCTCTCATCGGATATAGTTTCGGCCGAATCCTTGATAATGTTCCACTGCTAGATAAATGCTCGTATCGACTCTCCGGGTTTTTGCTTGCACACCTGTAACTGTCCCAATGATGCGGGTCGCTTGAACGTGGATGTGAAATTCCACATGAACTTATCTTCGAGGTCATTCCAGCTACTAATGGATTCTTCGGGCAGGTTCTTGAGCCATGACCGTGCAGCGCCGCTTAAATGTAGTTGTAGGCTTTGCATTGCGGTAGCCTTGGAGCCACCCTGTAGTTTGACGGTTGATAGATGGTCTGCTAGACACGCTTCGGGTTCCTGCAGACCATCGTATTTTTGGCGATCATGAGGAAGTTTAAAATCTTTGCGCACCGGTGTTTTGTGAACCCGTTGGGTAAATCAACTAGCTCCATATAGTTTGCACTCGTCCTCACTTTCCCCATTGTAATATCTTCGCCTGCTGCGCTCCTCCCTCGATCTATCAATCATGTGTTGTGTGATGTTGTTTCTTGCAGCATCACGTACCTCGGCGTTTGAAAATTGCACCCAATGCGGTGACTGTGATCATCGGGTGTGCCCCACAGGCCGAGGGATGCTGCGACAGTGTGGGGATCTGTTGGTTTGTTGCCTGACTCCTTGTTCTCCTTGTGCGAGGGAAGCTCCCACTATACCAAGGTTCATGAGAATGGATCGATGAAGAGCCGCATGGGGATCATTGAATGCCGATTGAGTTGTAATTAGGTAGGTCTGGGTGGTGATGATTGCGGCTTGCACTGTTTTTGCTCTTATGGGTCCCTCTTGGTCTACCGACATAAAAGATAGATTGACGTTTCAAGCCATCTCGTTTCTTTATGCTTCAGGGATATTCTCTAGCCGTGATGTTCTTCTCCTTGGTGGCACTCCTCCAGTCATGCTTCATAATCCTCGGGTGGAGCTTAGCTACGCCCATCGGAGGCTGGATTAGTCGGCTAGTTTTTTCCTTTCATCGAGTTGCCTCTATATTCTGAGTAGGTCCCTTTTCTTATGATGGAGTAAGTATAGGCCATTAGGTCTTCGCGTGTTGCTACTGCTGTCTTCAAGACTGCACCCGATATTGCATCCCTTGCTCTTTTCCATGCTTCGGCGGATAGCCGAAGGGTTTGCCGCTCGCCTTCGCATGGTTCTTCTCTTCTTGGTACGACTCGGTTATTGGGTGGGTCTCCTTTTTTCCATAGTTTTCTGCATTATCATCTGACAAAATATCGTTAGGGTCAAGGAGTGGGTTACTGTTGGAGTCGCACGGTGTTGTTGTTGGTTCGCCAATGATCACACATACTTGGTGATGCGTGAGATAGAGGCTACTGCTATTTTTACTAGACCTGCAAGAGACTATCCATGAAATCCTGGAGGTTTTGTTCTAGGTAAATTTTAGCCATCCTGATTCCGAAGTCGATGTCTTTGTCGTTTTCCTCGGGATTGTTATTTGGTGGACTCGAGCCACGTGGTGGTGTTACCTGGGTATCTGACCCGAAGGAGAGACCGTCGTATAGATCGGCCAGATCCCCTAGATCTGCTGAGTTTCTAGAGTTTTCTTCGTTGTTTAACGGCTGGAGTGCGGCTTCTTTAGACAAACTGACAGAAGTTGTCGGTACCACCGTAGGTGCTGCTGTTGGGGCCGATGGGTCCGATAAGATCAAGGCCGATAGGGAAGGCTCTTCGGGTTCCTCCATTAAAGTGGAAACTTCTGACGATGAGATCGGATCCGCCATTGAAGTTCATGGGAACCGAGACATGGGTGGGTGGGTGTGGATCCACTGTCGTTGGATTGTTGCTTGATGGAGAGGGAGGCACCAAATCCATGACTCCAGCTTCTAGATTTCTCACATATGGCACCAATTGACGAGGGGTAACCTCGGCAATTCCCATGGTTATGGACTTAAGGTTTCGTGGAAAAGAGAATGTTGGTTATTTCATCGGTTGATCAGACAAACAAGAGAGTCAAAGTCGTCTGATTGCTTATGATCAAATCAATTATAGATTGCTCAAGGCGTTTTTCGGCGCCTCTCCGTTGGCTCCTCCCAGCCTATATATAATAGGATGGGTCCCGAGGCCGTATATGGATAGGTTACAATCTTACGATTACAACACTAATACAATGTCGGTTTCTCTTTCCTTATCTATCAAGTCATGCTTTCCATCAAATGCTTCCTGGGATTTTTCTTTGAGCTTCATGGGCCATGAGCCATCATGTAACTAGGGTAACTAATCATAAGAACCCGAATATTCATACCCATGCCATAATTCGTTTGTTGTTTTAAGTACCAACACTCATTCTATTACCAGTGACTCTATTGATATAATTATTGGTAATGACATGGAAGAAAATGATCTGATCATTGCTAATCTAGTAAGTAAGGAACATGAAATATCCTTTAATTTTGCTAAACAAAACCCTAAGATCGTCCTTCCTAATAATCTTGATATTAATATACATGATAACCTTGAAGAAAAAATAGTAGTACGACTTCTACTACTGCTTAGTTGGGTTGGACCACTGTCAGTAGGAATAGACAAAAAGCTCCTCCAATTTTATGATAGGTTGCTTTTAGAATCCAAGAGGTTTTCGTAAACCTGGTAGATCAAAAGGTATTGGTGATGTCTTGCAAAATAACAAAATTTGATTTTGTTGGTTTTCAAGAGAAAAAAGAACAAATTTCTAATAGCTTTCTTCAAGTGATTTCTAGTGCTTATGAGTTTCAATGGCATTACTTACCTGCAAAAGGTACTACTGGTGGTATCTTGGTAGGTTTTAAGGTTGATTTATTTGAAGTTATTAATTACACCTTGCATGATTACTATGTTACCATGGTAGTGAGAAACTTAAGTGATGGGTTCACTTGGCAGTTAATTGTAGTATATGGTTCTGCCTATGCAGAACCTAAAATGGATTTTATTGTTGAACTGCATTTTGATATGGAACAATGCAGCTATCCCTCTTTGATAGGAGTGACTTTAACTTGAGGCTTAATGAATATGAAAAAATCTCTAGAAATATTAACCACCAACTTACCTTTTTGTTCAATGATTGGATGAATAAATGGGCCTTGTTTGACCTCCCAATTTCTAATCGTAGTTTTACTTGGGCTAACAACCAAGAATATCTTGTTTTGGATACTCTTGATCATATTTTTTCTTCTACTGAATGGGACAGTAAATTTCCTCTCTCCTTGCTGAGAGCTATACCCAAATCTGGCAGTGACCATACCTCTCTTACTATTGAGTTTGGGCTTAGTCCCCTTGTTATTCACAAATTGTTCAAATTTGAGAAGTGGTGGCTTGGTGAACCAGAGTTCGTCCCTTTTGTTACCAAAAGTTGGACTATCCCTGTCCCTGGCCATCTCACTTCCTCTATTGATATTTGGCAATTCAAGGTTAGAAGAGTTAGGAGAAATCTTAAAGGCTGGAGTTCAAATGTTGAAGCTGCACTAAAAACATAAAAAAGATTTACTCGAAGAATATGATATTTTGGATGTTTTTTCTGAACAAAATAGATTAGACCAGAGTGATAGGGATACGATGGCTCAGATCAAAGATGATCTTGATTCTATTTGGAAACCTAAGGAAACTAAAGCCTTTCAACGATCAAAAGAAAAATATATCCTTGAGGGGGGTCGTAACACAGCCTATTTCCACGTGGCTAATCAATGTCGTAGGAAAAAACAATTAGCTGGGTTGGACGGCCCCTCTAGTCCTATGACCACTACCTCTCAGATGCTTGATATTGCTTGTGATTTCTATAAAGACATTTTTGGTTTTGAAGACAGATTGAATGTGTACCTTGGTGCTAATTTTTGGTACAGTGAGGATTTAGTCACAGCTGATGAAAATGATTTGCTAGAAAAATGCTTCACTAAAGAGGAAGTGAGGGTTGCCATATTTGACTCTTTTGCCAATGCGGCGCCTAGTCCTGATGGCCTGTCCTTCCTTTTTTACCAGACTGTTATAAAAAATGGATTTCTGGGGTGGTTCTCTTGATGTTTTCAGATCAAACTTTTCTATTATAACTCTGATCCCAAAAGAACTAGATGCAAGAGAAATGAAAAAATTTCGCCGATTAGTATTTGTAATTGTTCCTTTGAAAATTTTCACAAAAATCATGACTAATAGGATGGGTCCTATTGTAGACTGTCTGATTTCTGTGAATCAATCTGCTTTTATTAAGGGGAGGCTTATCCTTGAAAGTGTTGTTTCTGCTCATGAGGTTATTCATGAAATTCACAGATCTCACTCTTTCGGTTTAGTGTTAAAACTAGACTATGAGAAAGCCTACGATCGTGTGAATTGGGACTTTTTGAATGAAATGTTGTTATCTTGAGGTTTTGGTAATAGATTTAGAGGATGGGTCTCTAAAACTCTGGTGAATGGTTCTTTTTGTGTGAGAATTAATGATCAAAATCATGAATACTTTGTAGCTGGAAAAGGTTTGAAATAGGGTGACCCTTCCTCACCCATTCTCTTTAATTTTGTAAGTGACGTATTTACTAAAATGCTTTCTAAAGCAGCAGCAAAAAATTTGATCCAGGGATTTCTCCCTCAGGTAGTACCTGGTGGTATCATTAGCCTCCAGTATGCTGATGATACCATAATTTTCCTAGAACCAAACACTCACATGGCCAGTATCTGAAATGGATTCTCACTTGCTTTGAGAACCTTTTGATATTGAAAATTAACTATCACTAGAGTGATTTGATGACTCTGAATCTGTTTGTGGCCTCTGCCAATGAATTTGCCCAGGTGTTTGATGCATGTAAAATGCATACATGAACTTTGTAGTTTGATAACATGTTTACCCACATATTTGTATCGTATATAATGTTATATCCATGTTTTACATTGATTTTTGGGGATTTACCAATGATCCCCTTTATTTTGGTTACAACCCGACAGGGCAGAAGAACCCTGTTTTTAATGTTTTTGATGTTTTAGGACCTATACGGAGTCAAATGGACCTGAGATTTTGGGGATGTCAATATTTATCCAGGAGAAGCATTCGGTGCGCAAGAACCTCACCTAGAGGGCCACGAGGCCCAAAATAGCCTAGGTGGCGCGCCTAGCCCAGGTGGGCGTGCCATCTTCCCACTTTTACTCCCTGCATGTCCGATTGCCTTGATTATTTCGCCCACGGAGTTATCTTGACCTAAAAACTCCTATATAAGATCCCCCGAGTAGTCCTCAACACAGAGGAGGCGGATATTGAAAACCAAGTAACAAAGAGCTAGTAGGTCGCCGCCCGGAGGAAGATTGGAGGGGGAACCGCTGGTGGAATCGCCTCCAGCTGTGTCTCCTCCTTCACCAATGCCTCCTTATCACTCTGCATGATGAGAGGGGAGTATTCCACCCCCTGGCTTTGGGTTTATGGTGGTAACTTGATCTCATCTCTCAATGTATGATCACTGTTGAAGTCCATATGATCTTCCTTGCATGAGTATGGATATATCTATGTAATTCCTATGGTGGATATTGTGTTATGAGATAGTACTTGTTATTCATTTACCGTTGTGTTGGATCTTGTATGGTTTGTCATACTTTGGGGATATTCTATGATGCATATAATGGTTTAGATCTATACATAATGCCTTGTTTATCCATATCATGACGTGATTGACACCACCAAGTGGGGGTAGATGAGAGAGGTGTGATAATAATCACAACATATCACAACATATGAATCATTGCACTAGTGTTTAGAATGTTTTATATTAAGAAGTATGATGTATGTAGGTAATGGGTGGCTGAGTGACAGTGGCATATGTATTGAGTGAGAGCAATGCAGCCCAACATCCTTTATCTAGGTGTAAAAAGGGAGAAGTATGATGTGTGGTGTGACACAAACCAAATGCTAGCCTTATTTCAAGGGTGAAGAAGTAACACAAAGGAGTACTTCTTTCACCTATGTGTTTTATGACATGTAGCCACCATAAAAGTACCATTAAAACATGAAAATTGTGTGTACCTTTACTATCTATAACATGATAATCACCATAGATGGAGAAGAGAGAATTAAGTGAACCCATGAACCCATGTCCATTGTTCCAATAAAATAAAACCCTTGTCTTATCCTCTTGCATTGAAGATGATTGGGACACTTTTATATTCTTGTTTTGTTACATTAAACTTCCAACCATTAAAACAACCATCTTATTCCCTAAAACTTGTTTAGTGCATAATAAACTAAAACTTGTGACACTTTAGTTGTATAAAATAGATAGCTTTTCCTTCTTGCTCCCGCGGATCGATACCCTACTTCCGCATTGACAGGTACTACGATGATCCCCTGCACTTGGGGGTTATCAAGATACTTTTCTAGCGCCGTTCTCAGGGAGCGTAGCGCGTAAGTTTCAATTCTTGTGTGCACTAGACTTTAGATTTGTTTTAGTTTGTTTTATATCTTGCAATCATCTAAGCTTGGGGAGGTTTCTTTAACTTTTTTGGGTGTGAGTTTCTCATTAGATTTACTTTCAGTTTTTATGTTCCTTATATCAAAAACACATAAAAATGTTATAAATTTTACTATGGATGAACTTTCACCTGAGGACCTTAGGGATTTAGATGAAGTTAATTATTTTTTCTCCCAAGAAAGAGTGCATGTGAAAAAACTTATTGATTTCTCAAATGAGATTGCTAAACAACTACGTGAGTTACATAATGTGTCTTGTTACACAAAACAAAATTATAAGCATCTTTACTATCAATGCAAATGTAGTAAGCACTTTATAATTGCCTGACATCATGAAAAGCATTATGATTACTTTTAAATGAGATTACTTGATCAATTTATTGCTTTCATTGGATCTAGTGAGGTGGACTTCCTAATTAATAAAAAGTATGAATTGTGATGTAGCTTGTGATCTTAGAAAAGTAAGTTCTATGCTCCTTAAACATTGCAAAGAAAGCTTTTGTAATTATTCTTATGTTATTGATTATGCAAAGAATAATCTTGCTGCCATGGAAAGAACTAATATTTTGCAGGAAGAAGATGACAAAAGCATAAGCCTAGGGATGCCCATGCACCCCCAAGAAAAGGAGAGTGATGAGCAAACACAAGAAGATGACAAAAATCTAAGCTTGGGGATGCCCATGCACCCCAAAGAAGAGGAGAAGAATGAAGAAGAAGATATGGTCCAACCTAAGCTTGGGGATGTATGGGAACCTCTAAAAAATGATAGTAACACTCAAACTCAAAACTCATTTGTCATTTATGAGAACCCATGCTATGATAATTGTGCAACTAAAAATTCTATGGTCATCTTTGATAACCCATGCTACTATGATGAAACCAATAACACTCCATCACTTTCTACTAATGCTACTAGTGATACTATTGATAATGAAGAGTGGTGCTTAGATATGCTATATGATAATGATTTAGATGATGTTCCTATGCTTCTTGATAACCATACATGTTTAACAAAAAGATATAAATGATGAACTTGCTTCCCATGATGATAATCTTATTAGTAAGAGTCCTATACCATTCTTGAACTCTCATCTGTTAACCATAGAGGAGAAATACGAACTTGCTAGAAAAAATATATATATATGTGGTTTGCAAAATGTTGTATGCAACCGTGATCTTGATATTGAAAATATAACTAGCAACTATTTTTAAAGAGGAAATAATGCTAATGAATTCCATGATATGTATAATGATACCATTTCCATGAATAACTCTATGAACTTGCATGATTTGAAGGGTTACAATGATAGATTTGCTTCTAGTAAATGCAACTACTATGAAAGAGGAGGTGATAAGTGCCCCCTTTGAAAGAGCATGTGGGCCCCCATGTGTGGTTTTGGTAATTAATGACAATATTTATGGACTAATGTGTGTATTAAGGTTTACTTGTAGGATTTGTCCATTGGCATCGCTTGGAGCATGTGTTGGCTTCAAGGTCGATGAAATGAACAAGAAGATGTGTTGTGTGAGCTCAAAAGGCACCATCTCTAGAAGATCTCTTGTTTGATGCTTTCCATCCTCGGTGTTCATGGATCGATGAAGACAGGGTCAAAGGATGCTCAAGGAAAAGGTATTATTGATAGGTATTCCCTTTTGCCGGTCTCTTGTTGGTAGTTGAGAGACCGGGTTTAGGATAGATAGTCATACTATCAAGAGGGGCTCTCGAGTGAGTAACTCGATCATATCGTTCAGAGAGAGCTCAAACCTTTGCATACTTGCATCATCGTATTTGGTTGTTATTTGGTGTTATCCATGTGAGGATATAGATATTTTGGTAATATTCATAACAAGCTCTTGTTCATCAAAATCGGATCACCCTTTTATATCTTGTTGCGATTTTGATCTTTGTGGTTTTCCGAATTCTCACCAAGGGGGGTATCTCACTTTATAATACATGAAGTACTCCCACTTGGTGGTATCTCACTTTTATTGGGTAGCTCTTGTCGTCCTCTTTCTAACGCAATCAGATTCAGGTCAATCGGAGTTACCAAACAAAAGTTATCGCAGTTCGAAATTTTCCTTATTTGATTTGTTTGAAAAAGAAAAAGAACAGATTTGTTCTGGCCATCCGATACTACCGGGCCCAGTACCGGATGCATCTGAACCGGCCTGCTCCCCCTCTGTGTTGCACGGTAGCCCAGGCCGGCACTACCGGGCCCAACCGGCAGTACCGCCCGAGTGGGCCGGTAGTACCGGGCCTGGCAGCCCACTTCCCAGCTTCCTACCCGCAGCCGCCACACTCCCCGCTTTCTCCGCTTCCCGTGCGCTCACGTCAATCCTGCCTCGCTCGCGAGAGGTTGTATACATCACTCGCTAGCAGCGCTCGACGTTCACACCACCTCAAGAGATTCCTATATGGGCCGGCCCACTGCCCCATCGTCTTCTTCCTCCTCCAGACGTCTTCTTCAGTTCTTTGTCTCGTGAACCAGCAGCTCACCGCCAGCCGCGCGGCACCCCAAGAACCTAAGTTCTCTGCCTCACCTCTGCCGGTGACGCCATGGCCAACTGCGTTGTCCCTGTCTTCGGTGAGGTCCAGGCCTCGTCTCCGCCGGTGACGCCATGGCCAGCCGCGTCGCCCCGTCTCCGGCGAGGTCCTGGTCGGCCGACCATCCCTCTAAACCCCCCGAACTACACCCCTAGCCCTAAGTCTGGGCGCTAGTGACACCCCCAACCCTAACCCTAAATCCGGCGAGGACCTATCCACCCCCAACCCTAAGGTCTTTTCCTTGCATCTGCCAGCGAAGCCGCGACCCGCCGCATCGTCCCCGTCTCTGGCGAGGTCCTCGCCTCGCCTCCGCCAGGGCGCCGCGACCGCGTCGTCCCCGACGTCGGCGAGGACTATTGTCGCCCTTCGTCTTCCTCTTCTCTCTGTTGCTGGTGGGTCGGCCCAGGACCTGACGCGGCAGGCACAGGGGGTGCGCGGCGCTCATCGCTGGCGCCGCCAACAGGCAGCAAATAGCCTTTGCCTCGCTCGCACACTGGCACCTCTCTCCCTACCGCTGCTCGCGCTGCTTCCCGAGCTGGCCCAGCTTGTCCCGCGCCCAGCAGTGACTGCCTTGCTACGGCCCCGCCGCCCTGTGCTAGCCTAGCTCGCTGCTGCCGCTCGCACGAGCGCCGCCTCGCTGCGCCCGCTCGCTCGCGTGGTGCTCTCTCCCCCGATCCCCTACGCGCACACCGCTTCTCTCGCTCCCTGCCGCTGCTTTAGCTAGCTCGCCTGGCTGGCGCTGGTGGGATGGGTCTGGTAGTACCGACCCATTCCGGTACTAACGGCCCACCCAGGCATATCAGCCCCAACAGGCATAATTCGCTTATGGGCTATAAAAAGGCTTCTCTCCCTTTTTTTCAAGGACTTCTTCCTCTATTCTTTCTCAAGCCTTTTGGAAGATAGAGGAGATCTAGATCTATATTTTGACCAAACCAAATCACCTCTTTGTGAGTGAATCTTTGGGATCTAGATCTTTGGGGCTTTTTGTGTTCCCCTTTTGGTTTCTTCCTCTCATGTTCCCCCAATTGCTTTAGTAGCCTTGTTGGAACTTGAGAGTGAATATTTGGGGCATCTTTGTGGTGTTCTTGCCATTTGCATTAGGTGCATTGTTTTGTGTTCTCCTCGGAGGATTTGTTCAGTGATATTCATTCAATCTTGTCCCTCTTGGGTTCTTGGAACCCTAGACGGTTGTGTGGCCTTTGTGGCGTGTTCTTGGGGTCTTCAGTTAAGTTGTGAAGTTCCCCCAAGATTGAGGCCTTGGTGACGATTATTGGGAGCCTCCAATTAAGTTGTGGAGATAGCCCCAATCTTGTACGGGTTCGGTGACCACCCTCAAGTGTCCCATAGTGGAACGGGTGCTTGCCCGCGTGGTGGGTGCTCGGGAGAATAGGGTGAGGCCTTTGTGGTATTGGTGGTCTTAGTACCACCCACCCCTCCAATGAGATGTACTCCCTTGTTGCGAGGAACTTGGTAAAACATCATCGTCCCCGCGTGCCTCGGTTATCTCTATACCCGAGCTCTTTACTTATGCACTTTACATTGTGATAGCCATCGTGCTTGAAGTAATCTATATTGCTATCATATTGTTGCTTGTCTTGCTTAGCATAAGTTGTTGGTGCACATAGGTGAACCTTAGTATATATCTAGTCTTTGTGCTTAACAAAAGAAAACGCTAGTTTTATTCCGCCATTGTTAATCCCATCTCGTAGAAGTTTTAATCGCCTATTCACCCCCTCTCTAGGCAACATCCGTGATCTTTCACCCTTTATTCTTCTAGTTATTATATGTTGTGTTCACCTACTAATATTATGCAATGGCATACCTCTATTTGATGTGATTTAGTGATATATAAAATGCCAATGCATAGGAAGAAAGTGATACTTCGTTGTTATTGTTCCCATATCTTGTGTTGCTTTTTACCATGTTTCAACTTGACTATTACTTTCATTGGTATGAGCAAACCATGGGACCCAGGTATTTTGTAAGGAAACACTTTCCAAGGGATAAGGATATGGCGCAAAAGTATAAGTTACCACATGATCTCCATCCACCCTTATTCAAGTAAGTAAAGCCTAGCTATATGGCTATAAAGAAAGCGCTTTGTGGGAGGCAACCCAGTTTATTTTCCTTTTGGATTTTGGTTTGAACTCTTGTTGTAGCAAGATAGTTTTATTTTAGTTTACTTTCTGGAGTTTTTAATAAAGTACCAAGTGGAACCCATTTTGGATGATATAAACATATGGAGTAGCAGAAATCTATAGAACAGTTTTTAGTACAAGAATTTTCTGATTTTTTCTGTAACTCCGATTGCGCTCATATTTACATCGCATTTACAACTTTTCATCCTCTATATGCAAAAGTTGGCTAAAATTCCTGACATGTCTAAGTGGGCGAAATAAATTCGTTTTGCTGCTGAAAATCTGGACAGATTCTGGCATGTCTTCTTTTAACCATTTCCAAGTGTCCTAAAATGATTGTTATGAGTCATATTATATACTATGGATATGTAGAAACATTATATTCTTCCTAGAATATTTAGAGAGAATTTTTTCTTTGATATATATGTAGCAACTATTATGCTTTTGTGCCACTAATGTCACCACTTAGAAAAGAGATGGCAGAAAAGTTTTGTGTTGAAGTTTTTTGACGGGGAATAGAGGAACATCACACGAAGAGCAATCGAAGGATGGTGAAAACAATAATCTTGGGGATGCCCAATACACCCCATTCGACTCGTTAAACTCTCGGTTTGCAAACCTCTAAACTTTGTTTTTGAGCAACATAAAACTATCATAGAAACATGGACCATCTATTTTGTTTATTTTACTTTTGTTTGCAATAAAAGGACCACCATCATGAGTCATTATGCATGTTTATGATTAAGATACTGAAAATAAACTTTTCCATTATGAGATTAAGATTGAATATGATTGCCTTGAAATAAAATAAAAGGGGGATAAAAGCAAAAAGCTGAAATTCATGTCGTGTCTAGTTTTTGAGATCAAGTACTTTATATGAAGTATGATTTGCTTGTGACTATTAATTTGTATCTTTTGCTTATGTATATTTATGTTCAACCATAAGGAACAAGGTGATTAAATAAATGTTGGCATTATGAACTATATGGCACACTCTTTAGATCTCTTTCTGCTAAGCCTTCACAAATGCAAGCTAAGACTTGTTCGAAATCTCCTAAAACTAGATTAGTCATATCCACCTATTAGTGGAAAAATCTACTTTCAAGTATAATATGTGTGTTAATTCTCCAAACATTCTTAAAGCATCCCTTTTATGTAATCTAAAGCACATATTAAAGTAAGGTTTGGGGTGATACCACTATGGAACTTTATGTGCTTTACATTTTATAAGTTGTTTGTTAGCCAAACCATGTTGTCATGGGCTCATGGCACAAGCCTTCAATATAGAGTGAAGATAACCATGTTAGTTCTGCCTATGGATTGCATCAATGTGAAATAAAGCGTGCATAATGGAGTAGGCATGTTTAGAGAAAATGCTCCTAGGCCGCTAGCCAAACCCATGCATGACATGGTGGAAACTTACATCATGACAATCCGTGATGCTCTTTTCAAAAGAAATTTGCCAATTGAACTCATATGTCTATTTTTATTGTCTTTTGAAATGTGGAGATATGCCCCTTATGAAAAGTATGCAAAAGAAGCATGCTTCCTAGACACCAAAATGTATAAAGGGCATATAGTCACACAGGGGCACGAGGTACCTCAGTGATGCGATTTCAATGATAAATATGTATCTTACAATGACAAGCCTAAGTTGAGGTAGCATGAGGAGTGCAAGATCATAGGTATGGTGCATGAGACAATCAACTTGTAAGATGTTTAACACATAAACCATATGCAACTTTTGAAACAAAAGCTACTTGGAACCTCATCCTTATTAGTATTGTTGACATGAATTACATAGCTCAAAACTTTATTTTACATTCTTTATGGAGGATTAACATATGCATTCAATGCATACTTTCGGTACGAGATGCAAAACATCTCAAGGGAAGACACGAAACTAAAAAAGTGAGTCCTCTAGTCGGGCATTAAACTAAGAAGTAACCCAAAAATAAAAGTAGAGGCATAAAACACCAATGCAAATTATAGGAAGAGTCTCTTATTATATAGGTTCATCAAAGTGTGCTTGAAGGTTTGTTTTGTTAGGGTGTTAAGTGGGATCCCGCCTAAATCCCACTTCTAGTTCGTTTGTCAAAATCTAGTGTAAATTTTGAGAAAAAAATTGAACTAGATTTTGGTAAATGAACTAAAAGTGGGATTTTGGCGGGATCCCACCTGACACCCTATGTTTTGTCCCTAATTTGTTTTATCACACCATTACTTATTGTTTGACATGTTTATAGATGTGCAAAAGATACAACTTGATAGTACACTCGCATAGTATGTTTCATTTAACGGAACTATGAACTTTACATGATAATGAAAGAATCAAAAGTAACAAACTCCAAAGTCCATGTTTACTTTTATCACCTTCATGCTCGAGGACGAGTAGAGGTTAAGCTTGGGGATGTTGATGCATGTAAAATTCATACATGAACTTTGTAGTTTGTTAACATGTTTACCCACATACTTGCACAATATATAATGTTATATCCATGTTTTACATTGATTTTTGGCGTTTTACCAATGATTTCCTTTATTTTGGTTATAACCCGGTAGGGCAGAAAAACCATGTTTTCAATGTTTTGATGTTTCAGGACCTATAAGGAGTCAAATGGACCTAAACTTTTGGGGATGTCAATATTTATTCACGAGAAGCATTTGGAGCTCAAGAACCTCACCTGGAGGGCCAGGAGGCCCAAAAGAGCCTAGGTAGCGCGCCCAGCCCAGGTGGGCGTGCCACCTGCCCTTTTTTCCTCCTTGGGCATTCGATCGCCTTGATTCTTTTGCCCACGGAGTTCTATTGACCTAAAAACCCCTATATAAGGATCCCCTGGGGAGTCCTCAACACAGAGGAGGCAGAGATTGAAAACCAAGTAATAGAGAGCTAGCAGGCCGCCGCCCGAAGGAAGATTGGAGGGGGAACCGCTGCCGGAATCTCCTCCGGACACATCTCCTCCTTCACCAACACCTCCTCGTCACTCTCCATGATGAGAGGGGAGTAGTCCACCCCCTGGACTTTGGGTTTATGGTGGTAAATTGATCTAATCTCTTCATGTATGATCATTGTTGAAGTCCATATGATGTGCCTTGCATGAATATGGATTTATCTATGTAATTCATATGGTGGATATTGTGTTATGAGATAGTACTTGTTATTCATTTACCATTGTGTTGGATCTTGTATGGTTTTTCATACTTTGGGGATATTATATGATGCATCTAATGGTTTAGATCTATACATAATGCCTTGTTTATCCATATCATGAGGTGATTGACACCACCAAGTGGGGATAGATGAGAGAGATGTGATAATACTCACAACATATCACAACATATGAATCATTGCACTAGTGTTTAGAATGTTTTCCATTAAGAAGTATGATGTATGTAGGTAATGGGTGGACGAGTGACAGTGGCATATCTATTAAGTGCCAGCAGTGCAGCCCAACATCCTTTATCTAGGGGTAAAAAGGGAGAAGCATGGGCGGAGACAGTACCCGGTGTTGGGCCACGCAGAGATAAACAAAAACTTTTACCCTACGTGGTACTCCCAAGATCCAGCTCAAGTGATAGGCCACGAGATTTACCACTAGACGCGCAGGTGCGGATTATTGATGAAGCGCGTCAGTTGATGCCGTGCCGAACGATCCCCATACAGCACGTCCAGATCCCCACGGACCTCCTTGTCTCCAGCGCCGCACGTGCAACGCCTCCATCGGTATCCACACGTACAAGAAGGAAGCTCCAGGCAGAGGACTGCTAGATCATGTCTAACCCGAAATGGGAGTGGAGAAAGTGACGACTAGGTAAGGGACAATCCCTTGTTACTCCACTTATATACACTCCTTGCTAGGCTCAATGCTTGAGGCCCATCTAGGCTATACCCCAATCTCTACATGGACCGAATCCACATGGGCTCCTTACCCTTAAGTGTGTGACCCTGTAGGTTTACATACACTTGGACACGACACGAGTCACCACTCCGAGTCGATAGTTGGTAGAGGCCTCTAGCAAGACGTGCCAACTCCCAAGCGTCGTAAAGTCAGAAGACAAACCTTTCTCAATGTGACTTTCGTCCAATTCCCTTTGCCTCACGATATATCTTGTCAAGCTATAGGTGAGTTGTTGTCATCCCTTTAATAGCTCGACTCTCTCTTCTCGTTCCGTGATATACGATTCACTGGACTAACACTTAGTCCGACTCCTTGGTTAACACTTAACCAAGTCGTGCATGGCCATGCTTCTGAATCATATCACACGAGAGGACCCAGAGAACATCTCTCCATTTCGGAGGGGCAAATCCCATCTTGGTAATCCACGTCACGCAGCTTGCTTCACAACCAACCCGAACCCTACCTTTATAACTGCCCATTTATGGAACAGTGTTTGATAGGACCTAAGTTGGCGATCCACAACTCGGGCGATCACCTCAGATCAAAGGATTCCATTGCTTGAGAATACAAATGACAACATGCTCGTTGCATCTCAACTGTGGGTCAGTCCGATTCGCTAAACTCTTTAGCCGAATCCATGTAAGTCGGAATAGCATCTCCATGCCCATGACAAGTGGATACGAGTCATCAGCCGACTTTCACATTAGTCTAAGTTGTGTGTCCAGCACAACCTTAACGACCAAGGACAACTAGTATGAACAACATGAATATATAGTTCCACAATCGAATCACATATTAAATGATACATATTAGTAGTTCATACATGGACAATAACTTTATGAATACATTGGGAATAACATCATACATGATTGCCTCTAGGGCATATTCCCAACAGTCTCCCACTTGCACTAGAGTCAATCATCCGACATCACATGTCTAGGCATCTAATGCCCATAGCACTCAGGTGCGCCTCATGCTTCGGCTATGGAAGTGGCTTTGTCAACGGATCCGCAATATTTTCATCCGTGTGTACCTTGCATAACTTGATATCACCTTGATCCACGAACTGGCGAATCAGGTGGTACCGCATGAGTATATGTTTGTTCTTATGGTGTTTTCTAGGTTCCTTGGCTTGTGCAATAGCACCATTGTTGTCACAATACACGTCTAACGGATTGGACGAGCCCTGAACCACACCAAGATCCATGAGGAAATTCTTCATCCAAACGGCTTCTTTTGTCACCTCCGAGGCAGCAATATACTCAGCCTCTGTCGTAGACGCAGGCACTGTCTCTTGCTTGGAACTCTTCCAGCTCACCGCCCCTTTGTTTATAACAAACACATATCCATATTGCGAACGAGAACCATCTGAGTCAGTGAGATAACTCGCATCCGTGTAACCCCTTACACTAAGTTCATCCTCACCTCCATAAACTAGGAACATATCCTTAGTCCTTCTCAAGTACTTAAGGATATTTTTAGCCGCTGCCCAGTGGATCTCTCTAGGGTTAGCCTGGTATCTGCTCACAACACTTAGAGCATAGGAAACATCCGTCCTAGTACAAATCATAGCGTACATGATGGATCCGACTGCAGAAGCATATGGAATCACACTCATTCGGCTTCGCTCATCAGTTGTCGAAGGACACTGAGTCCTGCTAAGTTTTACGCCATGGGACATCGGTAAGAACCCCTTCTTAGACGATTCCATGTTGAACTTCTTCAACACTTTGTCCAAATATGTACTCTGACTCAATCCAATGAGCCACCTTGATCTATCTCTATAGTCAGATTCCCAGTATGTAAGTCGCCTCACTTAAGTCTTTCATCGAAAAACTCTTTTCCAATGATTCCTTGGTCTCTTGCAACATCTTGACATCATTTCCAATCAGTAATATGTCATCCACATATAATATCAGAAAATTTACTTTGCTCCCACTAAACTTTTTGTATAAACAAGAATCATGATCACTCTTGATGAAGCCAAACGATTTGACTACTTCATCAAATCGGATATTCCAACTCCGAGATGCTTGCTTCAACCCATAAATGGATTTCTGAAGCTTGCATACCTTGTCAACATTAGCTGGATCGACAAAACCCTCGGGTTGTATCATATACACGTCCTCGGTTAAATTTCCATTAAGGAAAGCCGTCTTGACATCCATCTGCCATATCTCATAGTCGAAATAGGATGCTATAGCTAACATGATCCGAACTGACTTAAGCATCACCACGGGAGAGAAAGTCTCATCGTAGTCAACTCCTTGAACCTGTCGAAACCCCTTCGCGACAAGCCATGCTTTATAGACAGAAATACTTCCATCCATATCAGTTTTGTTCTTAAAGACCCATTTGCACTCGACGGGTCTTGCACCGTCTGGCAGATTAACCAAGTTCCAAACTTGATTTTCATCCATGGACTTTGACTCGGATCTCATGGCTCCAAGCCATGACTCAGAATCAGAACCCACCATCGCTTCCGAATAAGTTGCCGGCTCATCATTGTCCAAAAGTAACACATCACGAACACTTTGCAATCTGGCCGATCTTTGCAGTGTCGGTGCAATTGCCGGCTCAGGTACCACGACCGGCTCAACCTCTAAGGCTTTTGTCATCTCGCTGTTGGCCGGTTCTCGAATTTCTTCGAGTTGCACCGTACTCCCACTGACTCCCCGACTGAGAAACTCTTTCTCAAGGAAGACGTCATTCTGAGAGACAAACACTTTGCCCTCTTCTCGGTTGTAGAAGTAGTAACCCAAGGTTTCCCTCGGACACCCCACGAAATTACACTTATCCGACTTGGCTGTAAGCTTGTCCGACTGAAGTCGCTTGACAAAAGCTTCACAACCCCAAATCTTAAGGAAAGACAAACTCGGCTTCCTGCCAGTCCACATCTCATGCGGTGTCTTCTCTACAGACTTTGATGGTACTCTATTTAGTGTGAACGCTGCAGTTTCTAGACAATAACCCCAAAATGATAAAGGCAGATCTATCCGACTCATCATTGATCGTACCATGTCCAACAAGGTCCGATTTCTCCTTTCCAACACACTAATACGTCCATTTTGCATCACTATTTTATGAATTAATTCACTATTATTCATTGATACATTTCGTATTGAGAGGTGATACTTATGTTATTTCATCTATTTTTTTGCATGGTTGATGACTTTTGGAGCATGGACCGCTGCAGTCAGGATTCTGATGGAAAAGGTGCTGTTTTGCGGCAAAATTCGCGAAGATCAGAAAATCCGGGAAAATATATGGAAAATCCTATTTTTCTAGAAGACTCAGGATGCTAGAAGATGGAGTGGAAGTGGGCCACAGGGGGCCCACACCACCCCACGGCGCGGGCAGGCCTAGGCCGCGCCTGGAGGTGGTGTGGCCACCCTGGCATACTCCAGCCTCTCCCCTCTGGCGTATATCATCCCCACGAAACCCTAAGACTCGGGGAGCGACCACAGAAAGATTTCGCCGCCTCTGCAGGGCGGAAAACACCGAGAGAGAAAGATCTCTCCGGCAGACAGATTTCTGCCGGGGGAATTCCTTCCCGGAGAGGGGAGATCGTCGCCATCAACACCACCATCAAGCTGGACTTCATAGGGAGCATCATCATCATCATCACCACCATAATCATCAGCAGCACCCTCATCACCATCTCCATATTGCTGTAACAATTGTGTTGAATCTTGCAGAGTTCATAGGGGAAACTTTCCCGATGTTGATTACTCTTTGTAGTTGATGCTATTGAGTGAACCATTGAATTATTGTCTATGTTCAGATTGTTATACATCATTATTCCATCTCTGGTCATGATCCATATGATGTCTTGTGAGTAGTTCGTTTTGTTCTTGAGGACATGGGAGAAGTCATGTTGTTAGTAGTGGAGTTGTGTTGAGAAAGATTCAATGGTTTGATATTTAAGTTGTGTTGTACTTCTTCTAGTGGTGTCATGTGAACGTCAACTACATGACACTTCACCTATATGGGCCTAGGGGAATGCATTGTGTATTTGGCTACTAATCGTAGGGGTTGCCGGAGTGATAGAAACCTGAACCCCCGTTAGGAAACCATTGCACAAGGGACGTAAGGGTCTTAGAGTTTAAAGCTGTGGTTAGGTTTCTACCTTAATTACTTTCTTGTACTTATGGATGTTTGCAAGGGGTATAATCACAAGTATGTATTAGTCTTGGATGGGGCGGTACATTAGCACAGGTTCACCCACACAACACTTAGCAAGCTAGAGAAGATTAATCGACTATATGAAGCGAAAGCACTTGACAGTCTTCCCATGTGTCCTCGAGAACGTTTGGTCATCTTAAGTAATACAACCGGCTTGTCCTTTGCTGCATAAAGGATTGGGCCACTTGCTGCATTTATTCCTACTGTCTTTTATTTACTCGTACTTTGTTTACTTGCTTTATCAAAAACCCCTAAAAATCCGTTTGCTAAGTATTTGCAGAGAATTCCTGATCCATACCACTAGTCAGCACCTTCTGCTCCTCGTTGGGTTCGACACTCTTATCGAAAATACTGCGATACACCCCCTATACTTGTGGGTCATCACCCACCATTTCTCTGCGGTGTTCCTGGAGGAGTGAGGTGGGGAATTATTCCACAACTCTTCAGATGGTCATCAAACTCAGGGCTCATGTACTCGCCTCCTCGGTCCGACCAAAGAAACTTTATTTTCTTTCCGAGTTGATTCTGTACCTCATTCTAGAATTCCTTGAACTTTTCAAAGGCTTCCGACTTATGTTTCACCAGGTAGATATATCCATACCTACTCAAATCATCAGTGAAGGTAATGAAGTACTCATAATCACCTCTGGTTGTCGTGCTCATTGGGCCACATCCAGAAGGTAAATGAAGTTGCATTGTGCCGACTTCCAACGCAGCAACTCTTGCTTTGTTACCGACCCGAATGTCAACCTCGCCTCTCGCGATGCTCCTAGTTCTTACCAGTCCCTGCAACGAGTTGCAGATGTGAATAATTGATCCGGTATCATATACCCAAGAACTACTAGGTGCATCAGCAAGATAAATGTCTATAACATTGCAAAAAAGCGTACCTGAGCCGGAAGTCACACCTCCACTCTTGGCTTTATTAGCCAGATACTTGTTGCAATTCCTCTTCCAGTGGCCATCCGCCTTGCAATAGAAGCAAGTGGATCCGGCTGCAGGAGATGGCTTAGTCCCGGAGGAAGCGCTTTGGACCGGGTCCTCGGCCTTACCTCCCGACTTTGCCTTCTTCTTCTTAGTCCAAGAACTCTTCTTGAACTAAGCCTTATTCTGCACCATCAACACTTGACTGGCGCCTTTCTTGAGATCTGCATCAGCCTGCTTGAGCATCCCATGTAATTCAGTGAGCTTCTTATCCATACAATGCATGTGGTAAAAAAAGTTTGATATGAACTGACCATACGCACTAGGAAGAGAGTTCAGAATTATGTCTGTAGCGAACTCTTCGCTAATAGGGTAGCCCAGCCTTTCCAGAGACTCCACGTAACCAACCATCTTGATCACATGCGGACTCAGTGGATCACCATCCTTAAGCTTGTAGCTCAAAAAAGCCTGAGAGACTTGATACCTCTCAGTCTTCGCCTGAGCTTGGAACATACTTTTGAGGCTTTCGATCATATCGTAGGCCTCAACATTTTCGAACTGCTGCTGCAAGTCTGGTTCCATGTGGGCAAGAATAAGACAAGTAATCTCCATAGACTCATCACATGTCCTACGGTAGGCATTGGTGGCTGCGACACTCGCATTCTCATTCGGCTCATCTAGAAGTGGGTTGTCTAGGACATGGTCCCTCTTTTCTTGCTTGAGAACAATTCTCAGATTACGGTACCAGTTTGTGAAGTTTGTTCCATTTTTCTTATCTTTCTCTAAGATGGTTCTCAAAGCAAAACTAGAAATCTGAGGGAGACTGCTAGGTGCCATTGATCTACAACAGGAAAATATGCAGAACACTTAAGACATGTATTCATAAAAGAGCAAGCATATTAAACATTTTAATACTTATGCTCCCACTAGAACCAACACCCCTCCGATGGTTACTTAGTGATTCAGGATCCTAATTAGGCAAGCCGACTAGTGAGCTTTAGCATCACCACTAGTCGTCAAGTGATCTAGGTAGACAACTCCTTGTCAATCGTATCTCATACGACTCCTGTTGGATGGGTGGCATCACATGCCTCGGCTCCCATCCGACCTTTCCCTAAGTCCCACAACCATTGTGATGGACCCATCTAGATTACCGAATGCTTCCGCTATAAGATTCCGACTCAAACCCACCTAGTCAAAAGAATTGATAGCACCTCAATTTTATGAGCCCACTACCAAAATTGTCCGACTTGTGATGGTGCAACACTGGCGGGGAAACCGACTAGACCTTCTTTGAGGGATTACTTTCTACCAACTATCTAATAGAGGTAAAAACAGAGACAAAAACATAACACAAAATAAAGCAATTATAATGTGAAATGGTATGGCTCTCTTCATGGCGATCTCCATCTCCACAAAGCTTGTAATTCGACTCGTGTCAACTCTTGTCACGTGCCGCCTTACACCATGTAGCCGACTTATACATCGACTTGCATGCCATCCGGGTTCTCCAAATAGCTACACTAGCTAGTAATGTAAATTGCATAGAGAATCCGACACGTAGGTCGTTATACAATAAAATGACAGCACCTAGGCTCCAGCCGGCTGACAAAAACCGTGATACGCAGATCACGTATGGATTACACACATCACATGCACATAAGCCATACCATTCACAACATTATCCTGCAAAAACAAGTTATGCATAGATACGATATCTACCGGCGTTGTGAAACTCGCAACGACATCTAAGGCGCTACGACAGGGCGAAGCCGGCGGTCCCAAATCAGATCCATACATGGATCTCATCTACCTTTTGAACATGGATTTCATCATCGGATAAAACAATTTTACCCAAATCAGATCCGTACTCCGATTTGACCAAACTCTTTGATCTCCGATCACCGCATCCAGATTTACGTGTCACAGTCCACCCCGATGGCGGAAGCCGACCGATAGGGGTATGTCGTTCCATGACCTTAGCAGTTAGATCACGGAAACCATATCATCCATTCCCCGAGTACAGTTGATCCAGTCAACCTCGTACAAAACTTATCTATCTCATAGACAGACCACCAAAACTGCAATTAGATCCAATCTAACACAAACCGCATATCACATATGCACGAACTCGAGCCTAAAACCAGAAGCTATCGCTCTGATACCACTGTTGGGCCACGCAGAGAAAAACAAAAACTTTTACCCTTGATGGCTCAGTGTACGGCGCCAAAAAAGTGCTGGTGCGGTGTTGATGTAGAGCTTGTTGGGAACCCCAAGAGGAAGGTACGATGAGCACAGCAGCAAGTTTCCCTCAGTTATGAAACCAAGGTTTAATCGAACCAATAGGAGCAAGGAAACACCCCAAAGGTGTTGCTAGCTGAGCCTTGGCAGGGCGCACTACTGGTGCTAGTAGCAACATGGAGACCTACACAACACAACCACAGAACTTTGTCCCCAACTTGCGATGAGGTTGTCAATCTCACCGTGTTTTGCGGAAAACAAAGGATTAAACGTATCGAATGGAAAGAAGTTTTGCAGAAAGTAAACACAAAGCAGTAAACAGTTTATAGATTGAATGTAAAAGACAAGGACCGGGATCCATAGTTCACTAGAGGTGGCTCTCCTTAAGATAGGTAACATGCTGGGTGAACAAATTACAGCGGGGCAATTGACAAACATCGAGAAAGCAATACATGCATATACTAATCATCTTGACTCCTTTGAGACTTGATTGGGCATTACAACATTATACATAGACCGCCATCCAACTGCATCTATGACTAATAATCCACCTTCAGGTTATCATCCGAACCCCCTCCAGTATTAAGTTGCAAGCAACAGATTACTGCTTTACAAACTGCATGTAAAGTAAACAATGCGATTGTTCTATGAACAAAGGATTGTTGTTTTCTCCCTAGTAGCAACAGCACATCTAGTACCTTAGAGATTTCTGTCACTTCCCCAGATTACCAGAGGCATGAACCTACTATCGAGCATAAATACTAACTCTTGGAGTTGCTAGCATCTACTTGGCCAAGATAGCTACTAACAACGGAAAGCATGCAAGATCACAGATAACAAAGACATGTTAGAATCAATAATCAATCTGAAATCGCATCTCAATATCCATCGGATCCCCGCAAACACAACATGCAGAATTACAAATCGATGATCTTGATCATGAACGGAGCTCCAAAGATCTAAACATGAAAGCACAAAGGAGGAGAACCAACCATCTAGCTACTACATGGATCTATAGTCCAAGGATGAACTACTCACGCATTACACCGGAGGCTTGCATGGTGATGAAGAAGGCCTCCAGGGTGAATTCCCCTCTCCAGCAGGGTGTCGGGAAGAGCTTCAGATCCCTCCCGATCTAGGGATGGAGATGACAGCGGCTACAGACTCTTTCGTGGATTTTTGATCGGGCACTTAGGGTTTTCGTCCCTAGGGCAATATATAGGCGGAAGGAGAGGCCGATGGGGTGCCTAGGCTGGCCACACCACCCCCTGGCACGGGCCAAGTCTGGCTGCGCGGCCAGGTGGTGTGGCCGCCCTCTGTCCCCTCTTCGTCTCGTATTCTGGCATCTGATGACTTCCGGAAAAATAGGCACTTTGGCTTTTGTCCCATCCAATTCCGAGAATATTCATTTTATGACTTTCCTGGAACCAAAAACAGCAGAAAACAGGCAGCTGGTACTATGGCTCTTGTTAATAGGTTAGTCCAAGAAATCATATGAAAAGTACTCCAAAGTGTGGAGAAAACACAAGAAAGTGGATAAAACCAAGCATGTAACATCAAAAATTATAGATACATTTGCAATGTATCAACATCCCCAAGCTTAACTCCTGCTCGTCCTCGAGTAGGTAAGTGGTTAAAAGAAAGAATAATTTTTGAGGTGACATGCACCATCAAAGACTTGATCAAAGTATTTCTAAAACATTCAAAGCTGGGATCATAGTACTTCAATTATAACATGAAAGACAAGGTTCTAGCAATAAGACAAATAAACTATGATGCAACATGAAAAGGCACAAACAAAAGATTCATGAACAGCAATTCTTTGCAAGACGTTTGTTTGTTTCACATAAATAAAACATAGCATAATAGTATTCAGCTTGTCCCTCATAGAGTAGCAAACATAAATGCATAGGACACCTTCAAAGTTCATAAGAGTGAGTAGATACAAATAGTTTAAAACAAGCAATATCAAGTTATGCATCAATCAACTAGTCTTGGGACAATGCACATAGAACTAAAAATGGCCACTATGATCTCAAGGTAGGTGCATAAAGGTAGAAGATGGAGACTCAATATAATGGTGGAAGAAAGGACTTTTTATAAAAGGAAGTAGGGATTCATGTCTCATAAAGAGCTTCCAAAAATTATGGTACTTATAGCTTTCAGCTCTCATTGCCCCTATCATAAGCATCTTGAAGTGATTAAGGTTAAAGTGAACAAACTATGGTCTACATGCTTGACGAAGTATAAGTTAGAAATCTCATGTCCCTTGTATACGAGGGCCGCTCCTCATGCTACTCAAGTTTAGTAAGTTCTTGTCATTGTAAGTACATGTGCATCATAGAGAACCGCCAACGGGATACCCCTTGCCCGATGATACGGAAGAATCCCCATATCAAAATGACAAGGCAAGCAGACAACGAGCATCTCAGCAATCTTCTTATTTACCATGGGAATATGGTGCTTTTTTCTCTCTTTCCTCTTTTCATAATCTATTTTTTCTTTTTCTCTTTTTTTCTCAATATAGGACTCTTTTTTTATAAGAAGAATGCTTCATAGACAGCTCATTATGGTTACGATGCAGGTTTCCACCATGTCAGCATGGATTAGACCAACGGCCCAGGCATTTCTCTAACACATATACATAACTCCATGGACTTACAAGCTCCCCTTTCATTTCACACCGACGACATCCATATACAAAAGAGCATGATATCAACTAGGTACAAGTACCAAGTGCAATGTTGAAAGCGTTCCCCATGAAAGCATGGTTCTGCTAATTCCCAACAAATAAGTGCAAGCATATACAACATAGACGACACAATGGTTCAAGTTTATTAAGGGCAAGAAAAGTAAAGTGTGCCATCAAGTTCGTGAGAGCTTTAATCACTAGTTTTCTCATAACAAGTTTAATTTGGAAGGTAAACAAAAGCATGAATATACTTGGAATAGCATAAGCTAGTAGGTACGTATGGTGGACTCTTTGGAATAACTTGGTTTAGGGAGTTGGATGCATGAGTGGAACTCATACTTTGTTGTGGAGGCTAGCAAAAGACTGGGAGCGACAAACTAAGAGAGCAATAATGGCCATAATCATGCAGAGCGACAAAACATCATTGATCAAAGCATAAAGTGATACTACAAGTTGAAAAATAAAGGATCATAAAGGCTTAGGTGACTTGAGATAGTCATAACATGGTGTGAGCATGCCCCAAGTCAACCCAAATAAAGCATCAAAGGAGAATAACACTATACTATGCTTTAATATGCTAAAACAACGCATGATTCATCCAAGGCACATTAACCAATCTCAATTGTTTATAACAAGTCATGCTACAGCAAAGAATATTAAGCATAAAGCCAAAACAATATCAAGCATGGCATGAAAAGCATAGGCCACAGTCAAAAACGAGCTCTTTTTACCACATAAGCATGAACTTTCCTACTCTTTTCCAAACCAAACCAAACTATTTGAAAACCAATGTATGAAAGAGGGGGTCCAAACAATTTATTCAGAAAACTAAGCGAACAAAAGCAAACGAAAAACCAAAACAAAAACAAAAAAGAAGACGCTCCAAGAACAACACAATTGTGCATGAAACAATAAAAATGATGCGTTTGGAAGAAACCTAGAATTTTTAATGATGAAGAAGGGGATGCCTTGGGCATCCACAAGCTTTGACGCTTGTACTTCTTGGATATTTCTTGGGGTGACACGCGTGGCATCCCCCATCTTGAGCTTTAGTCCATCCTTCATCTTATTACTCATTCCTTCCATACACCTGAAAATTTTCCTTCATATAAAACTTCACACAATCTTTATTAGCAACATTAGTGCACTCAAGATAAATAAGTCTTAAGCTTCAGTTCTAACACCAAATAAACTTCCATTAGAACACTAGCTACTGTAGAACTTCCCTCAAAAATCTCAATTCCCCAAAAGAACTCAAAAAGGAACCAACAAGAAGCAAATGCAGAAAATGGCAGAAATCTGTCAAAACAGACCAGCAGGTAAAGACGAATTTTTTAGAAAATCTTATGTTGCTCAAATAAAAAAGTGTTGAACTAACGAAAGTTAGATAACAACCTGGGGCAGAAGCACAAAACTTCACGCCTCACAAAGACGTTTAGAGATTTTACACGAATTTTTACGGTGAAGCACAGAAATCTGTTTCGGGACAGCAACTTTCCCAATCATTACTTCTCTCTCATTAGAGGTTACTCTTGGCACAAAAAGCAAATAAAAAGGATAATGAGTGGTTATTACTGATGTAATAACTTCCAAGACTCATCTAAAACTTTTGGGTTATCTCCCAATAAGTACTTCTCTTTAACGCCTTTAAGTTAGGCATAAGAAGCAAGAAAAAGAATCAAGTGTTCTCAAATGAAAAAGCATTAAGATCAATACCAGAAATATTTTCAACAAGGCAAGGTATATCATCCAAATAAGTTCTAGAGGATCCTCTCTCAATGCTCTTAGGTTCACTATTCACATCAAAAGGGTTTGCAGGAACAATCCAATCAAGATTCTTTTCTATGGCATCATGTATTGCTACTAGTTTAAAGGGTATTGGTATCTTAGGTTCCTCCCCATTAGGTTCGGTTTTGTTCATTTTTTTCTCATTTACCAACAACATCTACACATGAGCCTAGCATATTTAAACGTTCAAAGACTTTCCTAGCTTCCTTGGCAACATTATAGAACTCCTTAAACAAAGTTTCTAGCATAAAATCCCTCTTTTCAGGGTCCTCAATTTCTTTAAGCTTAAGAAACATTATTTGCATTAAGGGGTTGAGGTTAACAAACCTAGCTTCTAACATATGAATTAAAGAAGCTGTAGCAATCTCATAGTTTGGAGCAAGTTCTGCAAGGGATCTATCCTTAGTATCTTCATGTTTGCTAACATGATTAAAGAATTCTTTAATATTATCTTTTCCAATTATAGAACCACTACCAATTGAAAGGTCTTTCAGGGTGAATTTAGGGATCAACATGGAGAGCTAAGGAAGAGGTGACAACTAAAGGAGACTTAATTTTTTTGTGTTTTCAAATAAGAAAGCAAACTGGTAAAACTAATTTTTTTATGTTTTTGATAAAGAAACAAGCAAACAAAACAAAAAGAAACTAAGCAAAACAAAAATAACAAAGTAAAGAGATTGGTTATGAGGGACTCCCCTTGTGAAGATGTCCTTGACTCCCCGGCAACGGCGCCAGAAAAATATACTTTTGATGGCGCGTGGTTGACGTGGGAGCATCTTCTTCGTTCCTCGGCAACAGCGCCAGAAAAATGCTTGATGGCTCAGTGTACGGTGCTAGAAAAGTGCTGGTGCAGTGTTGATGTAGAGCTCGTTGGGAACCCCAAGAGGAAGGTATGATGAGCACAGCAGCAAGTTTCCCTCAGTTATGAAACCATGGTTTAATCAAACCAGTAGGAGCAAGGAAACACCCCAAAGGTGTTGCTAGCTGAGCCTTGGCAGGGCGCACTATCGGTGCTAGTAGCAACGTGGAGACCTACACAACACAACCACAGAACTTTGTCCCCAACTTGCGATGAGATTGTCAATCTCACCGTGTTTTGCGGAAAACAAAGGATTAAACGTATCGAATGGAAAGAGGTAATAGTTTGCAGAAAGTAAACACAAAGAAGTAAAAAATTTATAGATTGAATGTAAAAGACAAGGACCAGAATCCATAGTTCACTAGAGGTGGCTCTCCTTAAGATAGATAACATGCTGGGTGAACAAATTACAGCGGGGCAATTGACAAACATCGAGAAAGCAATACATGCATATACTAATAATCTTGACTCCTTTGAGACTTGATTGGGCATTACAACATTATACATAGACCGCCATCCAACTGCATCTATGACTAATAATTCACCTTCAGGTTATCATCCGAACCCCCTCTAGTATTAAGTTGCAAGCAACAGATTATTGCTTTACGAACTCCGTGTAAAGTAAACAATGCGATTGTTCTATGAACAAAGGATTGTTGTTTTCTCCCTAGTAGCAACAACACATCTGGTACCTTAGAGATTTCTGTCACTTCCTCAGATTACCAGAGGCATGAACCCACTATCGAGCATAAATACTAACTCTTGCAGTTGCTAGCATCTACTTGGCCAAGATAGCTCCTAACAACGGAAAGCATGCAAGATCACAAATAACAAAGACATGATAGAATCAATAATCAATCTGAAATAGCATCTCAATATCCATCGGATCCCCGCAAACACAACATGCAGAATTATAAATAGATGATCTTGATCATGAACGGAGCTCACAAGATCTAAATATGAAACCACAAAGGAGGAGAACCAGCCATCTAGCTACTACATGGATCCGTAGTCCAAGGATGAACTACTCACGCATCACAACGGAGGCTTTCATGGTGATGAAGAAGGCCTCCAGGGTGAATTCCCCTCTCCGGCAGGGTGCCGGGAAGAGCTTCAGATCCCTCCCGATCTAGGGATGGAGATGACGGCGGCTACAGACTCTTTCATGGATTTTTGATCGGGCACTTAGGGTTTTCGTCCCGAGGGCAATATATAGGCGGAAGGAGAGGCCGAGGGGGTGCCTGGGCTGGCCACACCACCCCCTGGCGTGGGCTAAGCCTGGCCGCGCAGCCAGGTGGTGTGGCTGCCCTCTGGCCCCTCTCCATCTCGTATTCTGGCATCTGATGACTTCTGTAAAAATAGGCATTTTGGCTTTTGTCTCGTCCAATTCCGAGAATATTCATTTTCTGACTTTCTTGGAACCAAAAATAGCAGAAAACAAGCAGTTGGTACTGTGGCTCTTGTTAATAGGTTAGTCCAAGAAATCATATGAAAAGTACTCCAAAGTATGGACAAAACACAAGAAAGTGGATAAAACCAAGCATGGAACATCAAAAATTATAGATACATATGCAATGTATCAACCCTACGCGGTACTCCCAAGATCCAGCTCAGGTGATAGGCCACGAGATTTACCACTAGATGCACAGGTGCAGATTATTGATGAAGCGCGTCAGTTGATGCCGTGCCGAACAATCCCGTACAACACGTCCAAATCCCCACGGACCTCCTTGTCTCCAGCGCCGCACGTGCAACGCCTCCACTGGTATCCACACGTACAGGAAGGAAGCTCCGGGCAGAGGACTGCTAGATCCTGTCTAGCCCGAAATGGGAGTGAATAAAGTGACGGCTAGGTCAGGGACAATCCCTTGTTACTCCACTTATATACACTCCTAGATGGGCTCAACGTTTGAGGACCATCTAGGCTATACCCCAATCTCCACATGGACCGAATCCACATGGGCTCCTTACCCTTAAGTGTGTGACCCTGTAGGTTTACGTACACTTCGACACGACATGGGTCACCACTTCGAGTCGATAGTTGGTAGCAGCCTCTAGCAAGATGTGCCAACTCCCAAGCATCATAAAGTTAGAAGACAAACCTTTCTCAATGTGACTTTCGTCCAATTCCCTTTGCCTCACGATATATCTTGTCAAGCTATAGGCGAGTTGCTGTCATCCCTTTAATAGCTCGACTCTCTTCTCGTTCCGTGATATACAATTCACTGGACTAACACTTAGTCCGACTCCTTGGTTAACACTTAACCAAGTCGCGCATGGCCTTGCTTCTGAATCATATCACACGAGAGGGCCCAGGGAATATCTCTCCATTATGGAGGGGCAAATCCCATCTTGGTAATCCACGTCACGCAGCTTGCTTCACAACCAACCTGAACCCTACCTTTATAAGTGCCCATTTACGGAACAGTGTTTGATAGAACCTAAGTTGGCGATCCACAACTCGGATCATGCGATCACCTCAGGTCAAAGGATTCCTGAGAATACAAATGACAACATGCTCGTTGCATCTCAACTGTGGGTCAGTCCGATTCGCTAAACTCTTTAGCCGAATCTGTGTAAATCGGAATAGCATCTCCATGCCCATAACAAGTGGAACCGAGTCATCAGCCGACTTTCACATTAGTCTAAGTTGTGTGTCCAGCACAACCTTAACGACCAAGGACAACTAGTATGAACAACATGAATATATAGTTCCACAATCGAATCACATATTCAATGATACATATTTGTAGTTCATATATGGACAATAACTTTATGAATACATAGGGAATAATATCATACATGATTGTCTCTAGGGCATATTCCCAACACCCGCCCACCCGGGGCAGTTGCCTGGGCTCGCTCGCGATCGTTCCCCGTACTATGGTAATCACAGACTAAGTTTTTCGGTTAGTTCCACGTAATTTGCCTGGGCAGATAAATATATGGCCTTCACTACTACGTCTTGGCCCGTTAGCCTAGCTATTCAATTAGTCTAGTTATTAGCTAGCTGCAGCCCGTTTCCTGAGAAACAAAACATGCACTACAGCCAATCCAAATAGCAAACGTAACCTATGTGATTTTCTCTGATAATGGACTGCTTTCTTAGGGATCTTGATATTGATAGCACAGGTTCACAACACACAGAAAATTGGATTTGGGGATTTCAGGCGGATTGATTAAATAAAATTGGTACTAATGTTCCAAAGGTATCATTTTTTTGGAGACTCTTCTAACTCAGTGGCGGAGCCAGGAAAAAATAGGAGTCGGGGTGGGCTGTAAGCTAAGTACAAATATCGAAAACCACAACACAGTATTTTGATCTATATTGCAAATATAAGTACCAAACCGAAAAATCGCATATTCATGAAGTTCGGAATAATGTTTGGAACATCAACCGGGGGCTCTTGTTCTGAGTGCACAATATTAGTATTCTGAATACTTGCTTTAGAGACAAAAGCTTCCTCATATCTGAATACAGAAGAAATAACTAAAATTAAAATGCATTGGTTTGAAACTTTGATTAATTACAATTGTCAGGTTAGAACATGGGCGGAGACAGTACCCCGGCCACTCGAGGTAGCTGCCTGGGCTCGCTCGCGATTGGTCCTCGTACTATGGTAATTACGGGCTAAGTTTTTTAGTCAGTTCCACGTAATTTGCTCGGATAGATCAATATATGGCCTTCACTAGTACATCTTGGCCCGTTAGCCTAGCTATTCAATTAGTCTAGTTATTAGCTAGCTGCAGCCTGTTTCTGGAGAAACAAAACATGCGCTGCAGCCGATCCAAATAGCATACGTAACCTCCACGGTCTGCTACACAATCAATTGGCCGCTGATTGCACTATTTGTTATCCCCGTGACGGAAGTTCTACAACAGACTTGAGACTCGTGCTCCATCGCGTTCGCATTAGCGGCTGCTCCGGCAACTCGCCAGGCAAGAAGATCGGGGCTTCTCTTGACGGGCGACGAAAGAGCGCATGCAGGACATCCTCCCCAGAGGTTTGTTCAGTCGTATCTATGTGATTTTCTCCGATAATTGACTGCTTTCTTAGGGATCTTGATATTTATAGCACACATTCACAACACACAGGAAATTGGATTTGGGGATTTCAAGCGGATTGATTAAATAAAATTGGTCCTAATTTTTCAAAGGTATCATTTCTTTGGTGACTCTTCTAACCTGACAATTGTAATTAATCATAGTTCTAAACCAATGCATTTAAATTTTAGTTATTTCTTCCGTATTTAAGATATGAGGAAGTTTTTGGTCCCTTAAGCAAGTACTCAGAATACTAGTATTGCACACTCAGAACAAGAGCCCCCAGTTGATGTTCCAAACTGTAGCATCCCAATTGTCTAACAATTGTAATGCTACTTGGTCTAGTAATATAATGGCTACTTCAAACATATATTTGTTGCATCATCATTATATCATGCTCATGTCATCATGCCTCCTTGCATTTGAGCATCATATAAAACCCTTTTTGTTTTGGTTCTTATCTCATATGCATTATTAATTGTATTTGCCTCTTGATATTGTATTTGATTCTTGATAAATTGTTTAAATACCCAAGTTGAGTTGGGGGCATGTCTCTTATTAACTCCACCACCCTTTCATTTCACCACCTTATAATTCCACCATCCAACTAAATATGAGCTTGGCACTTATTGGGTTTTACCTCTAGCTCATGTGGGTTGGAATGGATCCAATTATTTTCCACATGCTCTCATCTTGGCATCATGTTGTTTTCACATTATTGATATATGAGAGCCACATGGCCACTTTTGCATGCCTTGTGGGTGGAACCCTTTTTCCTAGCTTCCATATGTGTGTTTTGGGGTTATTTTCATGTTTGGATATTATTGGGCCTACTAAATGTCTAGTGGCACATACACACTAGCAAGTCCCCAATTTTACTCAAACATGATCATCTCCATTTAATCCACTTGGGACTTTCTTTTAAATTCTTGGCTTGGCTTTATTCCACTTGTGGGAATGCCTAAGTTTAATGCCATGTGATAATCTTGTTTTCACAAGATAAGCAAGGCATTAATTGTTTTGCATGGGCCATGCAAGAACCATCTTTTACTAGCTTTGGTTTTTATTTGCATTTGGAATGGATCATCTCTCTCTCTCCTTCTCTTTGGGCTTGATCTATTTTGATCTTTCCTAAACCTCATCATCATCTCCATCCACCCCATCACCACCTTCCTTTTCTTCTCTCTTTTAGCCTTTTCCTTGTTTGATCTTGGATGTTCTCGGCTTGATCTTGTCCAAGGCAAACACTAGCTTCGAACCTCTCCATCTATCTCTCTAAGACCTAGACCATCACCTACCTTATCATCACCATACCCCCCTCTCTCCTAAACCCTAATATATACCTAATCTAAACCAAACCCTAAGCACCCCTCTTTCTCTCCTCCCTAGCCGAGCCACCCCTCCAAACCAAACCCAGCTGGCCCCACCGGCCACCCTCTCTCCCTGGCCACCCACCCCTGCCCTAGCTACCACCCCCAAACAAAACCCTAACCCGACCCTAGTGCCACCTAACCCGAACCTCACCTCTCTCTCCCTAGATCCCTCTCTCTGCCCTAGGGGCCCCTCTAACCCGAGCCTGCCCCTGCCTCCTTGGCATCACCCTGGCCCCACCTAGAAGCCCCCTACCTGCCCTGGTCTGGCCCTGCCGTGCACGTGAGCAAGGAGGAGGAAAGGTGGCACCCGAGGCCACCTTTTCCCATCTACCCCGCGCCCACGGTACCACCTCCCTCTCCCGTCCCTATCTACCACCACACGGCACCCCTCTGCCTCTCCAGATCTGGCCGAGGCGCCTGGCCATCCTCCCTTCCTCTCCACCGTCTACGCCCCCCCCTCAAACGCCGGCCACCGTCGGCATCGACCACCACCACCGTAGCAGAAGCCGAGCGAGGAGCCTGGACGTTGGGGAAGATCAAGACGAGCACCTGCCCCACCCCTGTACACGGAGCCGAGCAAGAGGAGCCCCAGACCCTCTGCACGCCGACGCGTCTCGCCGAAACCCTAGATCCACCCGGCGTCTGCCTCGTCGCCGATCGACTGCTCGCCTGCCCGATCCGAGCCCACCAGCAAGCCCTCGGTGAGCTCCCTGACCCCCTGGACAAGGTCCGCTTCGCCATGCTGCCCTAGCCTCGCCGGCCGTTTCTCCGAGCACCCTCGGTGCGCCGTCGTGCGCTGTTGTCCGCTAGTTTTCCCTCCGCGTAGCAACCTATCTAGGCCGCGCCGACCCTCCCTGACACCAAGCCCGGCCCGCCGCACTGGCTCGCGCCCGCAGCGCGCACCCGCACGTCCCAGGTTCGAGTCCCCGAGTCGCGTCCGCGCGCGAGCACCGATCGGTCCGTGGCTCAGAGAGAAGAGAAACAGTACCGCGGCCGCACTTTTGCTGATACCCCCCCACGTTTTGTTTTGCATCAACCCGCAGTCCGCGTGGCCCCACCAGACAGCCACCGTGGCCATCTTCCCGAAAACCCCCTGGCTTTTTGTAACCCGTAACCCGCGCTCCAGCCTAGCCCCACCTGTCAGCTCCTGGGCCGCTCGCCTCTGTCGCGTGGGCCTGTGGTCGCCGGACCCACCTGTCTGCCGCAAAGGCTAGCGCAGCTCGCGGTGTTAAAAGTTTTCGGCGCGTGTGATGCCCAGTCAGCAATTGGTCCCACCTGTCTGTGGCTAGGGCTAGATTCCTCTGGGTATAAAAAGTATTTGTCTGATATCTGTTTAATTCAAACTATTTCCAAAATTAATTCAAATTCAAATTTAATTTCTGTTTTTAAATTACTTTTAAAATACAAACCCAAATAATACATATAATATATGTTTTCAAATCATAAAAATGTGAGGATTTCAAATATGCAATCCAAAATATATTTTAAACATTTAAAATTCCATGTTTATTTAAATTACAATAAAATGCCCTTTTACTTAATAAATTAATAACTTTTGATTTATAAGGCCAAATTTAATAAATAATATGTCTAAAATGATTAGCTCGACGAGACCTTTCTGTTTATGCATTCCATGGTTTGATTTGAAGCATGCATCATATAAATATAATATATACAGCAACTAATATGAGAATAAAATGGGGCCAAAACTAAATAAAATGGTTTATTCTTGTGTTCCACATCTCACCTATGCCATGATACTTTAATGCCATGCAAATTGTGCATCATTCATCATGGCATGATTGTTTGCTTGTCACATTTTATTCATATGCTTGTGCACTTTATTTATGTTGGCCCTTGTTTGTTTGGTTCTTCTTCGAATAGACGCTGAGCAGGGGATATATCAGGAGAACCAGGAGCACTATCCAGATCCATCCTTTGCTTCAACTGAGCTGCCAGGCAAGCACTACCACATGCTTGCATACATATAGTACCTACTGCCTCTTTCTTATTCTTGCATCATTGAGTAGCGATTGCATTAAATTGAATCCCAAGTATTGCATAGCTTTTACTTTTAAACCCCACCGAAGCTTGTTCCTCCATCCCATAAGCCATTACTACAGGAGTTGCTTGAGCCATGCGAGTCGTAGAACAGCATGTGTAGGGTATGTGAGTGTCTGATGGCTAACGAGGCATCTAATCAACTTAACCTGAGTAGTAATGGGATAACTAATAAAAGTGGCATCGGTGAGCCATATCTGTTATTTGGTTTTTCAGGCTCACTTGTGTCCCGTAGGACCCCGAGTACTTGATTCCTGTTCCTTGAATATTCGCGCTATCCACATCCGGGAGGCTTATGAATCCCCCTGAGCCAGAGCTTGATTCATTCTTATTTCTTGGGGCCACAAACTAGTTTGAGGTTTTATTTACTATCCTGTACGTATGCCATGCTTTACTGCTTTATTTAAATTGTGCGAGGTACTGCACACTGTACTGTTTAGGTCTGTGACCCGTTTTCGTTGTATCGACAAGCCCAGTCATACTTTCGGGTTTCCAGTCGTTTACAGCCGGCCACACAAACCTTGAGTCCGTCTCGTAGCCGGCCAGCTTCGTTGCGGGTAGCTTAATGGGGTGGCCCCCTGAAATATTTCTGAATCCTGTAATTGCTTTGTCGTGACTGCCTCGTTGGGTTTTGATTTGGTTTTTCCGAGGCATATCGAGTGTGTGTTGCTATTTATGCACCCCTGCAGGATAAAACTTTCTGAAAGCCGTGTCCGCGGTTATGGACGACTTGGAGCACAGTTTCTCGATCATAGACAAGAATAACTAAAGTACCGCTTTTAACTTGACTAAGTATCTGACTAGTAAATAGTGCAACACTCATGGAATGGATAATAAAACTGCCAACGGATGGTGGTGTTGTTCATCCGCTTCCTCGTCGGTAAGCGAGGAGGAGGATGGATCTGTGGATATTACCATTATTACTGTTATAACTGTTGTTATTAATACACGGACATCCGTCTATCTCTGGTTAGGCGGATGGTTAGCGAGTATCTATAGAACTGTTAGGGTTTATCTTTTGCTGCAATTGCGTCACCCCAGGTTGTGTCCCCTTTAGAGGCATAAAGACTTGCTGAGTACCCCTAGGGTCTCACACGATAAATTATTGGTTCAGATGGACAGGTACACTCGCAAGACGGTTACTGGGTGGAAGAGACGGACGATGTGGGCAACGATCATTCAGTGTAGAGATTCCGGGAACGGGGATCCGTGAGATCTGTGGGCGGGATGTGCTTATTTATGGGGCATCTTATGCCGATTTGCTTCTTATCCGTACTCGGATTTTGTCTTCCGCTTCCGCTTGATACTCTGATGTTTGATGTATGAGGAGATATCCTAAACTATTATATCTATCTAGGATATTTGGATCTTGCCGTATGGCGTTGCTAAATTTCCTTTCTTTCTAGATGGAATGGCTCTGATGTACTATTGTATGGTGGCTTGCATACATACTCATTTGTGTATGTAGTTGATCCCTTCGCCTGCCGATTACGCCGCCCGTTCTTGTCCCGGTGTTTGGAAATGGTTGGGACGGCCGAAAGGTCTACCTGTGAGTGGCATTTGGGCCCCACCGTACTATTTCAACCATTTCTGCTCATCCAGGCTTGTAACTAGGAGCGTAATTCACCGAGGTAGTTACAATTGGTATCAGAGCCATCCCGCCCTTCAGGGTCTCAGCCAAATGGTCATTGTCTGTCTAGCAAATATTTTTGGTAGTTATGTATACTAGGGAAAAACAAAACGTGAGAGTAGGACTGCTTCCATTTTTCTTCTTACCCACCCACCACCCTTTTCTGGTAAGGAAGTGTAACGTTTCAATCCTCTTCTTAAAATTCAAACTAGGATTCACGTGTTCTGGGTTTCCGTAGTACCATAGAAAGTGTGTGTGTGTGTAATTCCTTGTCTATCTGTTGCATCCGTTTGTTATCACAATCTGCCTTTGGTTATCAACTGTTGATACATTCCATACTGACAGGCTTTTGAAAAACGGCGTGATCTATCTGACTCCTTGTTAACCGGTGCCATCTTCTTAAGGGTGTCCTTCCTTCTAGCAACTTCACTTTCCGTGCAAGTATCAGTTGCTAATCTCTATCTGCTAAGTGATTTTGCGCATCTATTGGTATTTTAATGCCGAAAAATGCGGAAAATTTTTCTTTGATACATCTGTGTTTCCACACTCCTTTCCAGTCGTGTGTGAAACATTATCTATCTTCCTTATCAGCATGTCCATGCTAGCTCATTCTTTTGTCACCGACGCTTAATCCTAGAGTTTCTTTTCATCTCCTTTTTCTTGGACTAATTACATAACATGTGTCGATCCGATGCTAGTGATTGTAATTTGGCTCTCGGCATAGCTATATTCCACTCATGATAAGTGTCGATGGAAATATGGAAAAATGCTATCAACCGTCACCATCTGGAGGATAAGGTTATCTCCTGTGATTTTGAGTACACCGTGATCATATCTATGCATATTCAAGCATCTTTGGCAATCCGGAGTTTCTCAAAGCAGTACGGCGGTCTATCATCTGTCCATCATGCTACACATCTTTTCGAACCCATATCTGCAAAATTCTCCTGGATACGAGGGAATTGCATCTTTTTCGTCTCTGATAGCTCATACCATAAGCAAAGCTATATCATCGGTTCTTATCCAAGATCTCTTTATCCTTGTAACCGGCGATCCAATCGACAATGTGAACCAGGTGACATCTCTTTTTCTTCCGAAGGACCAGATAATCTATTCTTCCAGTGCATCTTCTCCCACACGAACCCGTGCTCTTAATATGGATCTTTCTAAGAGCGTTGAGCTCAGGAAGTGTTTCGAGCATTTGTTCGTTTCTTCCGCCTCTTGAACTTGGTATTCTGGGAATATCTTGTTAATCCATGGTGGTATATGTTGACAATATGCTTGCCTAGTCTATATCAATGGAAGGACATGGAAGATCATCTGTGTCTCTTTCTCTCAAGCTTCGTGAGCACTGCCTGTGTGCAAAGTCTCAAAGTGAGAATCCTGACTTTTTGAAGTCACCTATCTCGGCCACGTCCTTCTGCTAAATACATTGCTTCAATTCTGGAACTAGCAAGTCCATTGTTAATTCCATCCTCCATCTTCAACCAATCCGGAGTTGTTCCTTGTTGGCAAGTTATCATCGTCGTTCCGCTAAAGATTTCCCTCAAGACTGCTAAATCTCTCTCACTCATTTCAAGAAGAACATGGAGTTCTTTCACTTCTATCTCGTTAAGTAATCTCTGGAAACCCTCTCGTTCTATCATCTATGCTCAATCCACCGGAGGCCATGAAGACTTTTCAGATCTTTCGTAATCCTTCTGTTCAAGTGGTGCTATCTTTTTCTTTATCTGTGGAATCTTGCAGTTGTCTCCGTGTTTTTCCTTCATATCTTTCCGGTGGCTGGTTACTCATGATATGACGACAACATCATCACCCTTATCTATCTTGGATCCGGTGAATCGTTGCATCAATCCTTGTTTTCTAACGGAGTTCCATGAGCTCTTCTTGTCAATACCTTCAGTCTGTTTCGGTAGTTGGGTTGCATGGTTTTCTTATTCATGTGCGGAGTAATGCTTTGAGTGCGGGATGGAGTAGCTACCATACCACTACTCTTAGCATTCGCTCTTGTACAATGAATTGGTGAATTAATGCGATTTCACTCATTCCACGGAAGTTAGAAGTGGCCTTTATCCCTCGATACTTTTACTTCCGTCCTTGTTTTTCCGGAATGCTCGCTCGAAGAAAGTAATAAATAATCTCTTGTGGTGATCTCACCCTTTCTACACGGAGCAAATCTTCAATTATCTGGTGGAAACAAACGCAAACTCTTTTCTGTCCTCGTCAATCTACCGGTGCTCTACATCCCCAAACAAGATGAAAGGAAACTATCTCTCTCTTTATTTCATCAATTCTTTGCTGTGGTGGAGCCAATTATGGTTGATGCCATCAGCCGCAAATCTATTGCGTTAGCCTCAGGGCTAAAGAAAGCAATAAGTATCTCTACAATAAACTCCAGATCCTCCATACTCTTTGCTTCTCGGGATTCCACCATGATCTGTCTTCACATCCGTCTCTAGAAGTTATATTCGCGCACCTCAATTGCGTGATCCTTGGGTCTTACTGGCGCAACAAGAATCTAATCCGACGACGTCTAGCTAAATCTATCTGTTCATATCAAGGGACTCTATTGTTTGAAGGCAATGTTGTTTCCATACTTCATTTCTCTATACCCGAGAGAAGATACGATGCTATTGTCATAGAGGTTCAAATCTCTCCAATCTAGCTCTTTTTCTTCTGGCGACACAAAGATCCATCATCTCTAGCATCGATAAATCTTTAATCTTAACGGTGTCTTTCTTTATCCAGGATACATCATCTTGTCCTTTCTTTCACAAGTGGTTCTATTCCTTTATCATGTTCTTGAGAAAACCGGAGCTATGTCCATCCTATCCTTCTTGTCTCACGACAATCCTTCAACTCTTCTAACCGTTGTTTCTCAAGCAAAACGCAAGACTCGCAACAAGTCTAGCCAGTTTTGCAAGGTGTAGTGGTCGCACCATTCCGTTGTTTAGCAACTTGGGAACGTGAGGGTCACCTTCGTTCGAACACCCGTCTCTCTTTGTGTTGTTTTATTTTTCCTAGAATCTCGGGGCGAGATTCCTGTTTAGTGGGGGAGAGTTGTAGCATCCCAATTGTCTAACAATTGTAATGCTACTTGGTCTAGTAATATAATGGCTACTTCAAACATATATTTGTTGCATCATCATTATATCATGCTCATGTCATCATGCCTCCTTGCATTTGAGCATCATATAAAACCCTTTTTGTTTTGGTTCTTATCTCATATGCATTATTAATTGTATTTGCCTCTTGATATTGTATTTGATTCTTGATAAATTGTTTAAATGCCCAAGTTGAGTTGGGGGGCATGTCTCTTATTAACTCCACCACCCTTTCATTTCACCACCTTATAATTCCACCATCCAACTAAATATGAGCTTGGCACTTATTGGGTTTTACCTCTAGCTCATGTGGGTTGGGATGGATCCAATTCTTTTCCACATGCTCTCATCTTGGCATCATGTTGTTTTCACATTATTGATATATGAGAGCCACATGGCCACTTTTGCATGCCTTGTGGGTGGAACCCTTTTTCCTAGCTTCCATATGTGTGTTTTGGGGTTATTTTCATGTTTGGATATTCTTGGGCCTACTAAATGCCTAGTGGCACATACACACTAGCAAGTCCCCAATTTTACTCAAACATGATCATCTCCATTTAATCCACTTGGGACTTTCTTTTAAATTCTTGGCTTGGCTTTATTCCACTTGTGGGAATGCCTAAGTTTAATGCCATGTGATAATCTTGTTTTCACAAGATAAGCAAGGCATTAATTGTTTTGCATGGGCCATGCAAGAACCATCTTTTACTAGCTTTGGTTTTTATTTGCATTTGGAATGGATCATCTCTCTCTCTCTCTCTCTCTCTCTCCTTCTCTTCGGGCTTGATCTATTTTGATCTTGCCTAAACCTCATCATCATCTCCATCCACCCCATCACCACCTTCCTTTTCTTCTCTCTTTTAGCCTTTTACTTGTTTGATCTTGGATGTTCTCGGCTTGATCTTGTCCAAGGCAAACACTAGCTTCGAACCTCTCCATCTATCTCTCTAAGACCTAGACCATCACCTACCTTCTCATCACCATACCCCCCCCCCTCTCTCCTAAACCCTAATCTATACCTAATCTAAACCAAACCCTAAGCACCCCTCTTTCTCTCCTCCCTAGCCGAGCCACCCCTCCAAACCAAACCCAGCTGGCCCCACCGGCCACCCTCTCTCCCTGGCCACCCACCCCTGCCCTAGCTACCACCCCCAAACAAAACCCTAACCCGACCCTAGTGCCACCTAACCCGAACATCACCTCTCTCTCCCTAGCTCCCTCTCTCTGCCCTAGGGGCCCCTCTAACCCGAGCCTGCCCCTGCCTCCTTGGCATCACCCTGGCCCCACCTAGAAGCCCCCTACCTGCCCTGGTCCGGCCCTGCCGTGCACGTGAGCAAGGAGGAGGAAAGGTGGCACCCGAGGCCACCTTTTCCCATATACCCCGCGCCCACGGTACCACCTCCCTCTCCCGTCCCTATCTACCACCACACGGCACCCCTCTGCCTCTCCAGATCTGGCCGAGGCGCCTGGCCATCCTCCCTTCCTCTCCACCGTCTACCCCCCCCCCCTCAAACGCCGGCCACCGTCGGCATCGACCACCACCACCGTAGCAGAAGCCGAGCGAGGAGCCTGGACGTTGGGGAAGATCAAGACGAGCACCTGCCCCACCCCTGTACACGGAGCCGAGCAAGAGGAGCCCCAGAACCCCTGCACGCCGACGCGTCTCGCCGAAACCCTAGATCCACCCGGCGTCTGCCTCGTCGCCGATCGACTGCTCGCCTGCCCGATCCGAGCCCACCAGCAAGCCCTCGGTGAGCTCCCTGACCCCCTGGACAAGGTCCGCTTCGCCATGCTGCCCTAGCCTCGCCGGCCGTTTCTCCAAGCGCCCTCGGTGCGCCGTCGTGCGCTGCTGTCCGCTAGTTTTCCCTCCGCGTAGCAACCTATCTAGGCCACGCCGACCCTCCCTGACACCAAGCCCGGCCCGCCGCACTGGCTCGCGCCCGCAGCGCGCACCCGCACGTCCCAGGTTCGAGTCCCCGAGTCGCGTCCGCGCGCGAGCACCGATCGGTCCGCGGCTCAGAGAGAAGAGAAACAGTACCACGGCCACACTTTTGCTGATACCCTCCCACGTTTTGTTTTGCATCAACCCGCAGTCCGCGTGGCCCCACCAGACAGCCACCGTGGCCATCTTCCCGAAAACCCCCTGGCTTTTTGTAACCCGTAACCCGCGCTCCAGCCTAGCCCCACCTGTCAGCTCCTGGGCCGCTCGCCTCTGTCGCGTGGGCCTGTGGTCGCCGGACCCACCTGTCTGCCGCAAAGGCTAGCGCAGCTCGCGGTGTTAAAAGTTTTCGGCGCGTGTGATGCCCAGTCAGCAATTGGTCCCACCTGTCTGTGGCTAGGGCTAGATTCCTCTGGGTATAAAAAGTATTTGTCTGATATCTGTTTAATTCAAACTATTTCCAAAATTAATTCAAATTCAAATTTAATTTCTGTTTTTAAATTACTTTTAAAATACAAACCCAAATAATACATATAATATATGTTTTCAAATCAGAAAAATGTGAGGATTTCAAATATGCAATCCAAAATATATTTTGAACATTTAAAATTCCAAGTTTATTTAAATTACAATAAAATGCCCTTTTACTTAATAAATTAATAACTTTTGATTTATAAGGCCAAATTTAATAAATAATATGTCTAAAATGATTAGCTCGACGAGACCTTTCTGTTTATGCATTCCATGGTTTGGTTTGAAGCATGCATCATATAAATATAATGTATACAGCAACTAATATGAGAATAAAATGGGGCCAAAACTAAATAAAATGGTTTATTCTTGTGTTCCACATCTCACCTATGCCATGCTACTTTAATGCCATGCAAATTGTGCATCATTCATCATGGCATGATTGTTTGGTTGTCACATTTTATTCATATGCTTGTGCACTTTATTTATGTTGGCCCTTGTTTGTTTGGTTCTTCTTCGAATAGACGCTGAGCAGGGGATATATCAGGAGAACCAGGAGCACTACCCAGATCCATCCTTTGCTTCAACTGAGCTGCCAGGCAAGCACTACCACATGCTTGCATACATATAGTACCTACTGCCTCTTTCTTATTCTTGCATCATTGAGTCGCGATTGCATTAAATTGAATCCCAAGTATTGCATAGCTTTTACTTTTAAACCCCACCGAAGCTTGTTCCTCCATCCCATAAGCCATTACTACAGGAGTTGCTTGAGCCATGCGAGTCGTAGAACAGCATGTGTAGGGTATGTGAGTGTCTGATGGCTAACGAGGTATCTAAACAACTTAACCTGAGTAGTAATGGGATAACTAATGAAAGTGGCATCGGTGAGCCATATCTGTTATTTGGTTTTTCAGGCTCACTTGTGTCCCGTAGGACCCCGAGTACTTGATTCCTGTTCCTTAAATATTCGCGCTATCCACATCCGGGAGGCTTATGAATCCCCCTGAGCCAGAGCTTGATTCATTCTTATTTCTTGGGGCCACAAACTAGTTTGAGGTTTTATTTACTATCCTGTACTTATGCCATGCTTTACTGCTTTATTTAAATTGTGCGAGGTACTGCACACTGTACTGTTTAGGTCCGTGACCCGTTTTCGCTGTATCGACAAGCCCAGTCACACTTTCGGGTTCCCAGTCGTTTACAGCCGGCCACACAAACCTTGAGTCCGTCTCGTAGCCGGCCAGCTTCGTTGCGGGTAGCTTAATGGGGTGGCCCCCTGAAATATTTCTGAATCCTGTAATTGCTTTGTCGTGACTGCCTCGTTGGGTTTTGATTTGGTTTTTCCGAGGCATATCGAGTGTGTGTTGCTATTTGTGCACCCCTGCAGGGTAAAACTTTCTGAAAGCCGTGTCCGCGGTTATGGACGACTTGGAGCACAGTTTCTCGATCATAGACAAGAATAACTAAAGTACCGCTTTTAACTTGACTAAGTATCTGACTAGTAATTAGTGCAACACTCATGGAATGGATAATAAAACTGCCAACGGATGGGGGTGTTGTTCGTCCGCTTCCTCGTCGGTAAGCGAGGAGGAGGATGGATCTGTGGATATTACCATTATTACTGTTATAACTGTTGTTATTAATACACGGACATCCGTCTATCTCTGGTTAGGCGGATGGTTAGCGAGTATCTATAGAACTGTTAGGGTTTATCTTTTGCTGCAATTGCGTCACCCCAGGTTGTGTCCCCTTTAGAGGCATAAAGACTTGCTGAGTACCCCTAGGGTCTCACACGATAAATTATTGGTTCAGATGGACAGGTACACTCGCAAGACGGTTACTGGGTGGAAGAGACGGACGATGTGGGCAACGATCATTCGGTGTAGAGATTCTGGGAACGGGGATCCGTGAGATCTGTGGGCGGGATGTGCTTATTTATGGGGCATCTTATGCCGATTTGCTTCTTATCCGTACTCGGATTTTGTCTTCCGCTTCCGCTTGATACTCTGATGTTTGATGTATGAGGAGATATCCTAAACTATTATATCTATCTAGGATATTTGGATCTTGTCGTATGGCGTTGCTAAATTTCCTTTCTTTCTAGATGGAATGGCTCTGATGTACTATTGTATGGTGGCTTGCATACATACTCATTTGTGTATGTAGTTGATCCCTTCGCCTGCCGATTACGCCGCCCGTTCTTGTCCCAATATTTGGAAATGGTTGGGACGGCCGAAAGGTCTACCTGTGAGTGGCATTTGGGCCCCACCGTACTATTTCAACCATTTCTGCTCATCCAGGCTTGTAACTAGGAGCGTAATTCACCGAGGTAGTTACACAAACATTATTCTAAACTTCATGAATATACGATTTTTTGGTTTGGTACATATATTTGCAATATAGATCAAAATATTGTGTTGTGCTTTTTGATATTTGTCCTTAGCTTACAGCCCGTCTAGCTCCTATTTTTTCCAGGCTCCACCACTAGGGAGAAGTATGATGTGTGGTGTGACACAAACCAAATGCGAGCTTTATTGCAAGGGCGAACAAGTAACACAAATGAGTACTTCTTTCACCTATATGATTTATGACATGTAGCCACCATAAAAGTACCATTAAAACATGAAAATTGTGTGTAACTTTACTATCTATAACATGATAATCACCATAGATGGAGAAGAGAGGATTAAGTGAACCCATGAACCCATGTCCATTGTTCCAATAAAAGAAAACCCTTGTCTTATCCTCTTGCATTGAAGAGGATTGGGACACTTTTATATTCTTGTTTTGTTATATTAAACTTCCAACCATTAAAACAACCATCTTATTCCTTAAAACTTGTTTAGTGCATAATCAACTAAAACTTGTGACACTTTAGTTGTAGAAAATAGATAGCTTTTCCATCTTGCTCCCGCGGATCGATATCCTACTTCCACATTGAGAGGTACTATGGTGATCCCTTGCACTTGGGGGTTATCAGTGTTCTGCTGCAACCTGGGATCTTTCCCTTTTAATTACCTGGGTGTCCCTATGCACTATGGGAAGCTAAGAAAAGAATATTTGCAACCCATTATTGATCTTATCATTAAGAAAATTTCGGGTTGGAGAGGGAGATTAATTTCTTATAAGGGTAAACTTATTTTGATTAAGGTTTGCCTTGCTAGTATACCTACTTATCTTCTTTCTGTTATTAAGTTCCCCAAGTGGGTTATCAATGCCATTTACTTGAAGATGGCTCATTTCTTTTGGGGAGACTTGGTTGATCAACATAAATACCACTTGGCTAATTGGGGCCTGGTAACTAGGAAGAAAGAGTTGGGTGGTCTGGGTGTTCCCAATCTTAGGGACATGAATTTATATCTATTGGGTTCTTGGTTTAAACGTGTCTTCTCTACAAAATATAAAACATGGAGGAAAATTATTGAATATAAGTATAATACCCTCCCTAACATTTTCTGAAGCAGTGATAACTCCCCCTTCTGTTGTACTTGTTATCATTGGGAAAAGGGTAATGGTAGCAACATTTAATTTTGGTCGGACAAATGGGTGGCTGATTGTTCTTTGGCAACACTCTTCTGAGATTTATTTTCCATTTGTAATGAACCCAGAGAAACTGTTGCTGAGGTGATGGTCGATGATGAAATTCATCTATCTTTTCATCGCTGCTTTAGCACTCCGATGATGGATAGATGGCAGGACATTTGCAGGTTGTTGGAGCCAATCTCCCTTCTGTCCCAGATGGACAAACCTGTTTGGAACCTTGAGGCTTGTGGTAGGTACTCGAGTGGTGTTCGATGGTGGTGTTCGAGTGCCACACTTAGCTGCTATCTGGGAGATTCAAATCTCGGGTCGGGTCTAGGTATTCATGTGGCTTTTAGCCTAGAATTTCTTGTTGACTAGGGATAACTGAGCCAAGCACTGTAGTGTGGCTAATCAATCTTGTATTTTTTTCAGAAGCTGAAACTATTCCTCATTTGTTCTTTGAATGTGTGGTAGCTAGACAGATTTGGAAGATGCTTGCTGAGGTTTTTGATGGCAACTGTATATCTACCATTGATGCTTTGTACTGCATGTGGTTATCTAACAGTCCCATATTCTGCATTATTGTGGTTGCCTTCCTTTGGTCCTTATGGAAAACTCGAAATAATATGTGTTTTCAGGAAGATCAGTGGTTAGGCTTGGTGACGGTCTAGGATAGTGCAACCTCAATGCTGAGGAGATGGCGACCGCTACGCAAGGAATCATGCTCTCGGCTTATGGACAGAAGTCTACAGCTTTTGGACTTCAAGTAGGGAGAATTACTATGGATTGCCTGGCTGGCCTGATGATAGACGCAGATCGCCGATAGTTTTTCATAGATAGTACCAACTGGTTCCGGTAGCTTGTTGGCTTCTGTTGTGGCCTGCATGCCGGTGTTCTGTCTTGAGAAGTTTGGTAACTAAAACTTGTAATAAGCGATACTAGCTAGGAATTTAACTTTTTTCTCCTCGCATGCTACACTTTGTTCCTGGCTTTATTTTTAATAAAAAGTGGGGCGGCGGGGGGGGGGGGGGGGGGGGGGGTGGCCCCCTGTTTTTCTAAAAAATCAAAGTGAGTCCAGTTAGGTTGTGGCTTACCCTGGAGGATCGAGCTTGTTGATGCCCTTCTACATGAACCGCCATCCCTACCAGAGCCGCCGATTCACTCAGCATGGGTTTTTTTTGTCGTTTGGAATAGAGAGGAGGGGAAACCAATGGTCAAGCTCCGCAGGTTCCAATTTATTGCAGGGGATAAGCTGCGACCACATGGGACTGGCCAGTTTTTGTTAGGGATCGCACCCGAGACGTACTGTTTTCTTTAGCAATCGGGGCTGAGTTTGTAATTGTTTTTTCCACGACTGTGCGGGACGATGTACTAGACCATCAAGACCGTAAGGTTTTTAATAGTATAGATTGCTTCACTTTCTACGAGTCCGATGATTTCGGAGTTATCTAGGGCGTTTGGTAGGGTGCATAACCTCCAAATAGACTAAGTCGGTAAGAATTCGGGTTGTTTGGTTCCTCGCAAGGGGCCCACATCCTGGCCTGCACTATCTATAGAAAACCCCTAAGGCAGGCCAAACAACAACGCCTGACTCATCCATTTTCGTGGAGCCATGCCCTGAAACTGCAAAATGGGGTTGATGGCATACGCGTGGTATCCACAACCACGCAGGTGGGAAACGGGAGATTTCCGCCTCTATTTGCGCCAATAGTAGCCTCACCGCCATTGTTGCTCACTCTTTGCATCAACCCTCCCCCAAAAAATCCCCGTCTTCCTCTTGAGACACCCGTGGTGGTGGCGGGGGGTATTGGTAGCTGTGACACAGATCTACCGTTGGAGCCGTTTCCTCTGACTCTGGCAGCTGACCGACAACAAGAAGAGTCGCCACACATCTCCCTCCTTATCCTCGGCTTTGTACTCCCTAGGCTGCCATGACAGAGGTAAATGACCATCAATCCCTCTCCCCTGCTGTTTTGAGTCTGCCTGTAATCTTGATTTAGGAAGAACTCATGGTAGAACCGTCTCATTAGGTCGATAGAGTGACACTTATCCATCAGACAGCTGCGCTTATAATTGTCATTCAGGTTTAGATCTTGTTGTTGCGCAAGAGAGTTGTTAGGCGCGCATCCTGTTCTTGGTTGATGTATGGTCCTATGCTGACACGAGATCAGTAGAGTATGGAAAATGTGAACTACATCTACAACTTCAACGATGTAGAGGCTCTCTAGATGCTCCGGATGAAGAGACCCCCCTTCTTTGCACTTGTAAGAAGGTTACGGGGGAAGTGGTTCATTGGAAGGCACCATCCACACCTCCGTAGAACAAGAACTTTGTATGTTCCTTCATGTGGTTGGTCACAACTAGAGGTTCAAGGTCATCCACAGCACATTCAGAAGAAGCATGGAGACATTATCACGCTATTTCAAGCGAGTGTTGTTTGCACTTGGGAAGCTGATGAGAGAAGAGATGATCAAGTCTCCAATGTGTCAAACACGTCCCATGATACACAACAGCACAAGGTGGTGGCCATATTTCAAGGTGATCACTCGTACTCTATTCTCATTGTATCGCATGTCTCTATTGGCTAGAAACATGATTCTATTATGTTATTGTAATAGGATTGTTTTGGTGCAATTGATGGTACTCATGTCGGTGCTAGAGTTACGAGATCACAAGTTGACCTAGGAGATGTTGGCTATGATTGTCGCCCTGGGATTTTCCATTGTTCAGGTCAATAAGGTACCATCTGAACGAGTTCATTAGAAGGAACAAGCCCCAGAATACCAAGGAGCTATTCAATATTAGGCACTCTAGCATTAAGGTCACTATTGAGAGGGCATTTCGTTGCTTTAAATAACAGGTTCAAGATCTTTGATTAGAATTCATTCCATCCTTTCTCCACCTAGGTAAAGCTAGTGCTTGCATGTTGCATTATCCACAACTAGATCTTGGGGTATGGCCTTGGTGATTTTTTCCGGATGAGTTAAGTGTAATTCATGATTACAATGATAATGGACATGGTGTCGAGTCATCTAACAATGAAGCTTGGAAGAACAATAGGATGGAGTGGACAACGACTATGTGGAATGACAGAGGTCCTATAAACTGTGAAGAAGGGGAATTATGATCATATGAACTGTAAACACGTATAACTTCTTATTTATTCCTAATATTTAGGGGTGAACTGATGAACTACCATTCGTAATAGGTAGGGTTGTGATGATTAACTGCTTGTGATGATGTACTATTTGAGATGGTGAGTACTACCTTGGGTGGTCATAAAAGGGTAAGGTCACCCATGGAGAGGAGAGGTGAGCATAATATGCTGGAGGCAACCAAATAAACATGTTTACTTCATATTTGTGCTATGTGCTTAGAAGCAGGCTACCAAACAATCTACATAGAGCGACCATTCGTGCTATCTAGCCTATGAAAAGGACTGCATAACATGTTCCAAAGGTTGTTTTCAACTTGCCCTCTGTCGGGATGGGCCATAAAACCATGTACGCAGGCGAGATGTGTCTAGGTGCAGTGTGGATGCTTTGTCATCTGGCCCAAAAGTGCACTTGATCATTTAGAGCATATCCACCAGCGGCCCCAATAGCACCCCCCAATAGCCCTATTGGGGTCGGGCCCCAAAAAACGCACTCCATCGGTGCTCCCCATGCGACGCCGGTGCCAATTCGGGCCCAATACAATAGCCGGAAAACCCACACCGGCCCCAACACGCGAGGCCTATCGTGGGCGCACCGACGCAGGAATCCAAGTTGGAAGCCCGCTCAAAGCCAACGCGGGCCCGCCTTGGCAGCGCCACACAAAATACCCCTATATATACCCATTTCTCCGAGGCGCCAATTTTGTTCCCACGCGCCGCTCTAGTTTGCGCTCAGAGCACGTGTTCCCTCTCACCGTAGCCATGCCACCAAATAATAAGGTGACGGCACTGTCGAAACCACACAAGCCGGTGGTCAAGGTGAAGCCTCCGACCATGAGCAACGAGGCATGGGAGGCGGAGCGAGTGCGCTGCTCAGTCGTGACGGCAGATCGGAAGCGTCACCGGCAAGATCGGGAGACGATGGACACGACAGCTGTCACCGAGGCGGTGATCCCCTTCCTGAGCATTGGTGGCTTCAGCATCTCACATGGGAGCATAGCCACCGCTGGCTTTTCAAGCCAGACATCTGCCTCCTTCTACGAAGATATGTATGAATCCACGCCGCTCTCGCAGATGAGTTTCGAGGAAGGCGACAACGGTGTCACTAGCGGTCCTATCCCCATGGACAGTGGTTTTGGCATCGATCTCAGCGCAGCCTTCTCCGACTCATCGGCCATGCGCCGTGCCCCCCACGTGATGGACGACACCGTCCTTCCCCGTAGCCTTTCACCAGCGTTGCCGGCAGCCAGAGAGCCCCCACCCCATTCGAGCAAATGACTGGCCAGACCTACGCCTACACCACCGAGGTACGTCTCCAAGCCGGCCATGTATTCGACCAAATGTACTGTTGTGATCAAACGTAGAGCCATGTCGGACAGGTGTTTCACAGAATGTTATCATGTGTACAGACCATGGACGGCGGCTCAGATGCCACCGCCAATGTGGAAGATGATGATGAGGACGAGGACGAGGAGGTCGAGACCATCGTGGTTGATGTCGAGACTGGCGTCACCACGAAGAAGAAGAAAGTCAGCGTTCGTGATCCAAAATGGAAGACTTTGGAGGACGAGTTCCTTGTCAATTTGTGGAAGGCGGTTAGCCTTGATCCCGTCACCGGCGCCAACCAATCCTCCGAGAAGTACTACAAGAGGATCTACGATCAATTCAATGAGCGCAAGCGCTTCGGTGACTACGTTACCATTCACATGGTCCGCAACGAGTCAGCCATGTCTCATAGGTGGGCGGAGATCAAGAAGCATTGCAACAAGTTCCATGGATACCTCGAGGCCATCATCTGGAGGAAGGAGAGTGGCAATACGATGGTGGACTTCGTAAGTTGTTAAGTTGTTTTCTTCTATTACTTGTGCATGTGTAACTTTAGTGCCGGGCACCTTGAGTTGATCCATGTTGCATCTGTTTTAGTTGTTTGACGCCCTCACCATGTACAAGGCTACCAACAAAGATAAGGCCTTCAGCATGATGCATTGCTTCAAAAAGCTGCAAGGTTGTAAGAAGTGGGACAAGGCGCGAGACGATCTCAACAATGAGGTGGTGAAGATGGGATGATGCCGGCTTCGAAGGCCTTTGATGTCCGTCCAAATGGCAACAAGAAGGCCAAGGCCGAGAAGTATGGGGAAGAAACCGCCGCTGACAGGGATGCTTCCATTGAGAAGATGATGCACATGTTCACCACCGAAAATAAGGAGAGGTATGAGATGAGCCGCACTATGTGGAAGGCCATGTTGGAGAAGCAAGAGGCCAAGTTGGAGCTTGAGAAGGTGAAGGTTGAGGCCCTCAAGATGGAAGCACAAGACGGCACGCTCAAGGCCATGAACGAGGCATCCCATTTTGCGGTGGCCAAGATGAAGGAGGAGGCCAAGATCTTGATGGCGAAGTTGGATGACATGGATCCCTTGGCGAGGGCGTGGCACGAGATGTACCACCAGCGCATTGGCGCGCAGGTGATGGCGGCGGCATCGGGGACGACGCCGTCTACACCGGCAATGCCGGCATCGGCACCTACTGCAGCTACTCCACCATGTGCGCCCGCACTAGACACATCGGCGGCTCCATGGCTTCCGCTGCGACCACGACAACACCACCAGAGCCATAGACGCATTTCCCCGACGAGGCGGCACCTAATGGATCGACAGCGCCAGATGGATCGCCGGTGACAAAGGTGGCCCACGAGCTCGAGCTGATGTCGATGTACTGATCGCTGGAGGTGGTGATTGTCTCAACTTTTTGGTAGCCGAACTTGTTCGGTGACGGACGGAGTGGCCAAAACTTTGATCTATTTGCCGGCCTGCGTGCCGTGGATTTGGTGGCCGAAGTGGCTGCAAACTTGGTGGCCGGCATGGCCTTAACTTCTATTCGTATGTTTGAATTTACTTTCTATTTGATAGCTTCTCTATTGGGGCCAGCGAATTGGAAGCGCCGGTGAGGGCATCGCCTCCCGAGAATTGCCCTTCGAGTGCCGGCGCCCCCCATAGCCCGTTGCCGGCACTGCTACCGGCTACGATATTGAGGACGCTGGTGGAGATTAGGGGTGGGCAGAAAAACCGATAACCGAAAACCGAACCCGAAAAGACCGAGACCGAAACCGAATAGACCGAGACCAAAAAGACCGATCAGAAAATTTGGTAGCAAATTTTAAAGACCGAATTTAGTTTGGTTAATACGGTCGTTAGTTCTCGGTACCTGAATGGATCGAACTGACCCAAATTTCGTGAAAGTGGCCTAGTCCCAAAGCCTAAGTTGCCCGTCACTAAAGATTTATCTTTCTCGACTGATCCAAATATGGTATTGTTGACTATTAATTCCTGCCAATTGATATGAATGTACAAAGTGCATTATATTTTCAAATTGCAACTGAAATTGTACCATTTTTTTACGAAATATTATCCAATTTTTATATTTGATAATATCTACCAACACAATTCGGTCATGACCAAACCCGAACCTGAATTTATCGGGTAGTAAAAATAATAAGTAAATTTCGGTCTTTATTTTTTCAAGACCAATTCTAAAATAGACCGAAATACAAAGACCGAATTTTCGATCATTACCGAACGCCCACCCCTAGCGGAGATGCTCTTAGTAACTTCATTTTCTAGTTTCCGTTCATAATATTGGTATTGGCTGAGGAAAACTGGTCCAGTAATCCGTGAAATCGTGGCGCTAATCATGTCACCAATTGTTAGTGAATTGTGGCGCACTTGACATTACCTTCACGCCGTGGGCTCTATGCAGCCCACCTGGGCCTTCTCATGTACTCGGATACTGTTCTGTTCATTGTTGGGCACGTCCTCGGATACTCTGTTCATCCACCTTATCTGTCACTAAAAAAAAGGTCTGATTCTCCGTCGAAAAAAGAAACTAGGCCCTTTGATCAACATCAGGCTCATAATTTCCAGCGCCCGCCGGCTTTTCCTTGCACTTGCGAAGGTAAAATGCGTGCCAGTGCGCTTGCACACGGGGGCTCCGGGCTCAGTTCAGGTCATCAGGTGCACGCAATGCAAACACACGACGGTACTCGTTGTTTTCGGTGTCGCCTCGGCAACCTTCGACTGACCGGAGCGATGTGAGATGCACAGCTTGCGCTGCACTCGCTCTTGGATGCCGGCTGGCCGGCGCGACGTAACGTCAGGAGCGACTGCCCTTTCGATCCGATGTTTGCCTAAACATTCCAAGGACCAGCGCATCTCGTCGCGAACGGGTACGGTGGCAAAGAGGGGATCGGAGAGCGTGGGGGAAAAGGCGGCGGAACAGACGTTTCCGGCCACGCCCAAACAAGAGCCCTCACATGGCACGCACGCACGACATGGACCGCACGGCGCACACGGTCGGTGCGTGCCAGGGGAAAGATAGGAGCCCGAAAGGACGGCGAAAGCGCGGAGTAAAGTGTAATGTACCATAGATACCAAAGGAGAGAGTGCTCGGCCTCGGCCACCCGCGGGTGTGGTTGCGACGAGAAGAACCTCAACGTCAGCGGTACCGTCCTCTACGTTGATCCTAGCACTCGGTACAGCTGAGAACATACGAATATTCGATCGATCAGCTGCGATTTCAGGACCGTACGGGAGCACGTACACGTACGTTTTGTACTCCTGGAGCACACGAGGTGCATGCATGCCGGGGTTGCGAGTTTTCTTTTCCAGAGATGGGACGGAGCGCAGACCAGGGGTCGACACGAGGTAGTACTAAGTACGATTAATAAAATGCAGAGAATTTGACCACGGTGGGTGTTAAATAAACTGGCCGGGAACACAGGCTGCTGCCGGCGCCTCGGAACGTGTGGGGGTGGTCGGCGAAATATGGACAGCTAGGCACGCAAAGCGTGCGTGAAAACATCTCACGGCTTTGTTTGGACGGCCTCCTTTTCCTGCCACTTGTTTGTTGGAAACATCCGGCCGTGGGAAAGAAATACCATCTCCCGTCAAAAAATAGTCTCAGACCAGCATCGTTGATCAAATGACCTAGCCTAAGCTAGATAGCAGTATATCAGAGCATATAAGCACGCATGGCACATTCCTAACAGAGCGTAGCACCTATTTTATGTATCTAACAGATCAATACTATCTTCAGAACAAGCTCAAGCACATCTTCTCAAAATCACAGATAAATCATCTTCCTAAAGATTTTAGGAATCATTAATTCCATTCAATAAGAACAACAAGTGTTATCACTGTTTATCATTAAGTCACAGTATGCAAATTCTCAGAAACCAAAGGAAATCACTTTCCTAAAAACAGTTAGGAATCATTCCTTTCTAGATCATCACAATAATAAACATAGATTAAGTATTCTTAACCATAGTTTCTGAAGGAAATATGCCCTGAGAGGCAATAATAAAGTTGTTATTATGTATTCCTTGTATATGATAGATGTTTATTTTGCATGCTATAATTGTATTGATAGGAAACATCAATACATGTGTGTTTAATAAACAAAAAGGGTTCCTAGTTATGCCTCTCTTATAGACTAGCTTGTTGATTAACAAGATGATCAAGGTTTCCAGATCATGGACATTGGATGTTGTTAATAACAAGGTCACAACATTTGTGAAATGATGTGATGAACATTCATCCGAAGTATAGCATTACGATCAAGTCATTATGTTTATATTGCTATAACATCATAAGAAGTAATCTTTATCCTTAGACCATGAGATCATGTTAATTGCTAACACCGGAAGAGTATCTTGATAACATCAAACGTCACACCGTAACAGGGTGACTATAAAGATGGGTTCAGTACTACGAAGGTATTATGTTGAGGCTCATGGATCAAGAGTGGAATTTGTCAATCCAGATGACGGATAGATATACTCTAGGCCCTCTCGGTGATATCACATTAGGATAGCTTGCAAGCAAGTGATGTGATCACTAGAATGTTATATCACGGGAACGAGAAAAGAGTGCATGTCGGTAACGAGATCAAACTAGGTATGGAGATACCGATGATCGAATCTCGGACATGTAATATATCGAGAGACAAAGAGATTCAGTTACAAGCGTTAAAGGTTCTCACGATCACAGGAGTCATCGTTGAATGTGTAGGAGTCAGTACGGATCTCCAGGTCCCGCTGCTGATTATTGATCGGAATAGGGTCTCGATCATGTCTGCATTATTCACGAACCGTAGGGTGGCATACTTAAGAGTTACCGGACACCATTTTGGAGCACATATGTTTCATACGAAAGAATTGCAAAGCGCAGGAATTGTTTCAATAGAAACCGGAAATTGTTTCGGGTGAAATTGCAGAAGGTGGTTCTGCATGTGATATTGAAATATTGCAAGGGGCTATATGTGAATGTTTGTTAATTAAAGTAATTAACAAAATTCTGAATAAATTTAATAAAAAGAGTTTTATTAAATGAGAGAGCATTAAATTTGGAGAAATTTAATGCATTTAAAGTGGAGACTTTAAAAGGGAATGTGAAGAGGCATTTTAATGTGGAGGGGTTACCACCACATGAATGGGGGAGGTGAGGGGTCACCCCCCATGCGCCGTCCATGGAGAGAGGGGGCACCCCCCTCCTCCTATAAAAGGCCACCCATTCCCTCCTTCATCCACACACCTCCTTGTGAAGGATCTCTCTCCCCCTCTAGAATTATTCCCCCATGGTCTCGGATTAGCGAGATACATGTTCCTGGTGGAATTTCGTCTGGAAGGAGTTGCTGCTTCCACTGGATCGCTGGAGCGAGGAGGTAGAGGTTGTCCGGTGGCTTGAACGTGTGTGCGAGTGCGGATGCGCTGCTGAGTTGCGGCGCTCGGATTTCCTCACGATCTTGAGATCGGCAAGTGTACGACTACATCAACCACGAGTTCCTACTCGTTAACAAAGCTCGTTGTCTTCGAGGGTAAGTTCTCCATGGATGTATGTCCACCCGTTGCTCTGTATCTAGTAGATAGATCTTGGCGTGTAGTTCTTATCGTAGGAAAAATTTTGTTTTCTATGCTGCGGACCCAACAGTGGTATCAGAGCCTGATCTATGCGTAAGTGCTTTGCACGGGTAGTACACATATGTTTATATGTGGGCGATGATGATCATGTTATTGCATCTTCTATGTACTTTGGATATTGGTGGCATAGTGGGATGAAGCGGCCCGGACCAACCTTACATGTCATCGTACATGAGACCGGTTCCACGACTGACATGCAACTAGTTTTGCATAAGTGGCTAGCGGGTGCCTGTCTCTCCCACTATAGTCAATATCTGATTTACAACGAGTTGCTAATAACTTGGTTATCCTCGTTGTGGTTCATGTTCGTAGGTTAGACCGGTTCTATCTCCGAAAGCCCTAAGCGACGTAAAACTTGCAATTGATAAATTAGAGGCGTCTAGTTTAGATCGTTGCTGGGCTAGTGTTTCGATATGGTATTGTTGTAAGTAGATGTATGATAGATACTCTTACAACTCAGTTAACGTGTAAGTTCCATAGACCTTGGGCTTACACACGAAGGAATGATAGAGATCATACCACGATGCAAATGATAGAGATCAAATGCATGGACCATATCACCTCACTTCACACATTAGCATCTTATATTGCTAGTTTGGCGCTTTTGGCAGCATTATAAGATGATCCCTCATTTAGATATCAAGATAAAATGTGTTCTTCCTTAAGTATGCACCATTTTGTGGATCGTGTTTTGAGGCATCACGTGATGATCGGGTGTTCTCGACTCTACGCTTTCATACAACGGGTGTAAGACAGTTTTACACACGCAAATACTAAGGTTCTTACTTGACGAGCCTAGCATGTACAGACATTGCCTCGGAACACGGACTGAAAGGTTAAGCATGAGTCATATAGTTGATATGATGCCCATATAGATGCTCGCCTTTGAATCTACACCGACTCACGTGATGATCGGACTTGGTGTAGTGGATTTGGTTCATGTAATCACCAAAAGGACACGAGGGATGTCGTTTTTGAGTGGGAGTTCATTAGTAATTTGGATTAGTTGAACTCAATCTATCATAAACTTAGTCTAAATATACTTTACAAATTCTGTTGTAGATGGCACCACCTGCTTTTAATTTCAATTTGTTGATGGAGAAAGAGAAACTTGCTGCGAATGGTAGCAACTTCACCAACTGGGCTATGAATTTGAGGATTCTCCTCACTGCTGCACAAAAGCAATATGTGCTAGATGCGCCGCTAGGCCCCCCACCAGCTCCTGATGCCCCTGACGAGGAAAAGAATGTCTATGTGACTCGTCAGGAGGACCACAACTTAGTTCATTGCGGCATACTGTATGGGCTAGAGCCAGAACTTCGAAAGCGTTTCGAAAATGGCAATGCCTTTGATACCATGGGAGAATTGAAAATGATTTTCGATACCCATGCTGCCGTAGAGAGTTATAGTGCTACAGAAAAGTTCTTTAGCTGCATGATGGAGGAAAACAGCTCCGTTAGTGAGCACATACTCAAAATGTTTGGGTACGCCGATAAGCTTGTGTCCTTGGGAATAATGATTCCCATTGATTTAGGCATACATCGTGTTCTCCAATCTCTGCCACCTAGCTACAAGAGCTTCGTGATGAACTATAATATGCAGGGCATGAAGAAGTCTCTTCCCGAGCTTCTGTCAATGCTTAAGACTGCAGAAGTGAAGATTAGGAAAGAACATCAAGTGTTGATGATCAATAAGACCACCGGTTTCAAGAAGGACAAGAAAGGCAAGCAGAAGGGAAAGAAGGGCGGCAAATCTGTTGCCGCGCCTGAAAAGAAACCCCGAGCTAGCCCTAAGTCTGACACCGAGTGCTACTATTGCAAGGAGACTGGCCATTGGAAGCGCAACTGCCCCAAGTATTTGGCGGACATGAAGGCCGGCAAGGCAAACAAAGGTATATGTGATATACATGTTATTGATGTGTACTTGGCTAGTACTCGCAGTAGCACCTGGGTATTTGATACGGGATCGGTTGCTAATATATGTAACTCGGTTCAGGGGCTGCGGAACAAGCGACAACTAGCAAGGGATGAGGTCACGATGCGGGTCGGCAATGGATCAAGAGTTGATGTGATCGCCGTCGGAACGCTGCCTCTCCATATGCCGTCGGTATTAGTTATAAACCTGAATAATTGTTATTTGGTGCCTGCACTGAGCATGAACATTGTATCCGGATCGTGTTTGATGCAAAGTGGTTATTCGTTTAAGTCTGAAAACAATGGTTGTTCGATTTATATGAATAATATCTTTTATGGTCATGCACCTGTGGTGAATGGTTTATTTCTGTTTGGATCTCGATAGTAGTATTACGCATATTCATAATGTTGATGCTAAAAGGATTAAACTTGATAATGATATATCTACATATATGTGGCACTGCCGTCTAGGTCATATTGGCGTTAAACGCATGAAGAAACTCCATTCTGATGGACTTTTGGAATCACTTGATTTTGAATCATTTGATACATGTGAGCCATGCCTTATGGGCAAGATGACTAGAACGCCGTTTTTCAGTTCAACGGAACGGGCGACAGATTTATTGGAAATCATACATACTGATGTGTGTGGACCAATGAGTGTGTCGGCGCGAGGTGGATATCGTTATTTTGTTATTTTCACGGATGATTTGAGTAGATACGGGTATATCTATTTGATAAAACATAAGTCTGAAACCTTTGAAAGGTTCAAAGAATTTCAGAATGAAGTGGAAAATCATCGTAACAGAAAGATCAAATTTCTGCGGTCCGACCGTGGAGGAGAGTATCTTAGTTACGAGTTTAGCACACATATGAAAGACTGTTGAATAGTTTCACAACTCAATGCCTGCCGGAACACCACAACGTAATGGTGTGTCAGAACGTCGTAATCGTACTTATTGGATATGGTTCGATCTATGATGTCTCTGACTGACATGCCACTGTCATTTTGGGGTTATGCACTGGAAACCGCTGCATTCACTTTAAATAGGGCACCATCTAAATCCGTTGAAAAGACACCGTATGAATTATGGTTTGGAAACAAACCTACGCTGCCATTTCTTAAAGTTTGGGGATGCGATGTTTATGTGAAAAAACTTCAACCGGATAAACTCGAACCCAAAGCAGAAAAATGCGTCTTCATAGGATACCCTAAGGAAACGATTGGGTATACCTTCTATCACAGATCCGAGGGAAAGGTCTTTGTTGCCAAGAATGGATCCTTTCTTGAGAAGGAGTTTCTTGCGAAAGGTGTGAGTAGTCGGAAGGTAGAACTCAAAGAGGTTATTGAACCTTCTCTTCATGAAATGGCGAGTAGCGCAACACCAGAAGTTGTTTCAGAGTTGACTTCACCTAATGAAGAGAGAGCTAATGATATTGATCATGAAACTCCGAAAGAGGACACTACCAAACCTCGCAGGTCAAGCAGGACACGTGCAGCTCCTGAACTGTACGGCAATCCTTTTATGAATTTCATGATTGATGAAATAGATGACCTTGCGACGTATGAAGAAGCGATGATGAGCTCTGATTCCAACAAATGGCTAGAAGCCATGAAATCCAAGATGGAATCCATGTACGAAAACCAGGTTTGGACCTTGGTGGACTTACCTCACGATCGAAAGGCCGTTGAGAATAAATGGATTTTCAAAAGAAAAACTGATGCTGATGGTAATGTAACCATCTATAAGGCTCGACTTGTCGCAAAGGGGTCTCGACAAATTCAAGGAGTTGACTACGAGGAGACATTCTCTCCCGTAGCGATGCTTAAGTCGGTTAGGATTATGTTAGCAATTGCTGCATATTTCGATTATGAAATATGGCAGATGGATGTCAAAATTGCGTTCCTCAATGGTAATATTGAAGAAGAGTTGTATATGATACAACCTAAGGGTTTTGTAGATCCTAAGGATGCTGATAAGGTGTGCAAACTTCAGCGATCCATCTATGGACTGAAGCAAGCATTCCGGAGTTGGAATCTCCGCTTTGATGAGGTGATCAAAGAGTTTGGATTTGTCCAAACTTATTGAGAGGCTTGTATTTACAAGAAAGTGAGTGGGAGTAATGTGGCATTTATGATATTATATGTGGATGACATATTATTGATTGGAAATCATATATATCTTTTAAACAGTGTTAAAAGTTATCTAAACAGCAAATTTTCGATGAAGGACCTTGGTGAAGCTTCTTATATATTAGGCATTAAAATCTATAGAGATAGATCAAGACGCCTAATTGGGCTATCGCAGAGTACATACCTTGATAACATAAGAAGTTTAATATGGACAAAACTAAGAAGGGGTTCTTACCTATGTTGCAAGGAAAGACATTGAATAAGACTCAAAGTCCGGCTACGGTGGAAGAAAGAGAGATAATGGATAAGATCCCCTATGCCTCAGCCATAGGCTCTATAATGTATGCCATGCTATGTACAAGACCGGATGTGGCACATGCTATTAGTTTGACTAGTAGGTACCAATCTGATCCAGGTTCGGAACACTGGATAGCGGTCAAGAATATCCTTAAGTACTTGAGAAGAACTAAGGATATATTTCTTGTATACGGAGGTGAAGAAGAGCTAGTTGCTAAGTGTTATGTCGATGCTAGCTTTGACACTGATCCGAATGACTCTAAGTCTCAATCCGGATACGTATTTCTCTTGAACGGAGCAGCAGTTAGTTAGAGGAGCTCCAAACAACCTGTGGTGGCTGGATCAACGACAGAGACGGAATATGTTGCTGCTTCAGAAGAAGCGCAGGAAGCAGTTTGGATGAAGGAGTTCATAAAGGAACTAGGTGTGGTTCCTAGTGCGTTGGACCCAATGGTGATCTATTGTGACAATAATGGAGCCATAGCCAACGCCAAGGAACCAAGGTCTCACAAGAATTCCAAGCATATTAAGCGCCAGTTTCGCTCCATCCGCGAGCATGTCAAAGATGGAGATATAAAGATTTGTAAAGTACACACGGACCTGAATGTAGCAGATCTGTTGACTAAAGTACTCCCTAGGGAAAAACATGATCAACACCAGAACTCCATGGGTGTTAGATTTATCACTATATAAACTAGATTATTGTCTCTAGTGCAAGTGGGAGACTGAAGGAAATATGCCCTGAGAGGCAATAATAAAGTTGTTATTATGTATTCCTTGTATATGATAGATGTTTATTTTGCATGCTATAATTGTATTGATAGGAAACATCAATACATGTGTGTTTAATAAACAAAAAGGGTTCCTAGTTATGCCTCTATTATAGACTAGCTTGTTGATTAACAAGATGATCAAGGTTTCCTGATCATGGACATTGGATGTTGTTAATAACAAGGTCACAGCATTTGTGAAATGATGTGATGAACATTCATCCGAAGTATAGCATTACGATCAAGTCATTATGTTTATATTGCTATAACATCATACGAAGTAATCTTTATCCTTAGACCATGAGATCATGTTAATTGCTAACACCGGAAGAGTATCTTGATAACATCAAACGTCACACCGTAACAGGGTGACTATAAAGATGGGTTCAAAACTACGAAGGTGTTATGTTGAGGCTCATGGATCAAGAGTGGAATTTGTCAATCCAGATGACGGATAGATATACTCTGGGCCCTCTCGATGATATCACATTAGGATAGCTTGCAAGCAAGTAATGTGATCACTAGAATGTTATATCACGGGAACGAGAAAAGAGTGCATGTCGGTAACGAGATCAAACTAGGTATGGAGATACCGATGATCGAATCTCGGACATGTAATATATCGAGAGACAAAGGTATTCAGTTACAAGCGTTAAAGGTTCTCACGATCACAGGAGTCATCGTTGAATGTGTAGGAGTCAGTACGGATCTCCAGGTCCCGCTGCTGATTATTGATCGGAGAAGGGTCTCGATCATGTCTGCATTATTCGTGAACCGTAGGGTGGCACACTTAAGAGTTACCGGACACCATTTTGGAGCACATATGTTTCATACGAAAGAATTGCAAAGCGCAGGAATTGTTTCAATAGAAACCGGAAATTGTTTCGGGTGAAATTGCAGAAGGTGGTTCTGCATGTGATATTGAAATATTGCAAGGGGCTATATGTGAATGTTTGTTAATTAAAGTAATTAACAAAATTCTGAATAAATTTAAAAAAAGAGTTTTATTAAATGAGAGAGCATTAAATTTGGAGAAATTTAATGCATTTAAAGTGGAGACTTTAAAAGGGAATGTGAAGAGGCATTTTAATGTGGAGGGGTTACCACCACATGAATGGGGGAGGTGAGGGGTCACCCCCCATGCGCCGGCCATGGAGAGAGGGGGCACCCCCCTCCTCCTATAAAAGGCCACCCATTCCCTCCTTCATCCACACACCTCCTTGTGAAGGGTCTCTCTCCCCCTCTAGAATTATTCCCCCATGGTCTCGGATTAGCGAGATACATGTTCCTGGTGGCATTTCGTCTGGAAGGAGTTGCTGCTTCCGCTGGATCGCTGGAGCGAGGAGGTGGAGGTTGTCCGGTGGCTTGAACGTGTGTGCGAGTGCGGATGCGCTGCTGAGTTGCGGCGCTCGGACTTCCTCACGATCTTGAGATCGACAAGTGTACGACTACATCAACCACGAGTTCCTACTCGTTAACAAAGCTCGTTGTCTTCGAGGGTAAGTTCTCCATGGATGTATGTCCATCTGTTGCTCTGTATCTAGTAGATAGATCTTGGCGTGTAGTTTTCATCGTAGGAATTTTTTTGTTTTCTATGCTGCGGACCCAACAGTTTCTACACAGCATCAGGAGTGAATCGTGAGTAAAACAATCAATCACAGAGGTTCTTCATAAACTAGTTATCAAAACAGGGAACCAGCAACATGGCTTTAGCATTGAAGCATTCCAACCATCATTCTAATAGGAGTATACCAATCAAAGATAATAATATTTGCATCCACACTAAACTAACTAGGCAATTGTAGAATTATTCTCTTATAGTGAACAATTACCAAAAGCATAGTCAAGTGATTTACAACAGCACATTGTCTATAGAGCATCAGTACAGATAAGTCACAGGAAATGAATCCTAGGGTCATTGTTAAGAATCACCACAGGGGATGAACCCTAAAAACAGGGATGAACCCTAATGGGGAATTCAGTGTAGCAGTCGCATAACATGGAACATAGAGAAGCATAGAGCTAGAGGGGCGAGAGAAATGAACTTACTTTAGGTCCTCGCTAGGTAATTGAAGAGGAAGTAAAGGTTACCGGTGAGGAGGTGCACAACGGCATGGGGAGCGCCCTAGAGGGGCACTACAACCCGCGCCAAGCCACGACGGTGGTGGCTATGGGAAGAAGATAGCACCACAGGCACCAGAGCAGCATCAGCGGGGGGCGCCGAAGCATCGAAACCGTGGTATAGCCTAAACCCTAGCCGCCAGGGTGGTGTCGGCACGGCCAGCAGGACGAGCGAGAGGCGAATCAAGCTGGATAGGGGATGCGGCATCGTCATCTGCATTGTTTAGCACCTCGGTGGCGGTCAAAGCGGCCAGGAGCGGCTAGGATCGAGCGCGACGGCGGCGGCATCGGGTCATCTCGGAGAGGAGTGTGCGTGACGAGAGAGGTGAGAGGAAGGAGAGAGTGAGCGTACTAGGCCGGGTGAGGCCAGCCTAGTACAACCCTGGAGGGTATTGACCTGCCCTAGTGGGCCGGGCCAGCCCAGTGGGCTTGGCCCAAGTTTAAAAAAAGACCTATTATAAATACTTAATTACAAATATACCCCTGAAGTTAAAAGAGCTTTAGGAAAACAAATAAAAACCCTAAAAATACAAATTATATCTAGAAATGTACATGAAAATGTGACATATTCAATAAAAATACTAACTTGTATTTTCGAATCATAAAATTAACTTAATTAATTTTAGGACAATAGTTCCTACATGGCATTTTCTAAAATGAAGAATAATACTTAAAAATAAATAAAAATCATTTTTAAGATCCTAAATAAACACTTTATGTAATAAAAATACTAAAAAATATCTTAGTATAATAAAACTTAAAATAACTATTTTAATGTAATAAATCCTTCAAAGAATTTCCTAAAAATAAAGATAATACTTAAAAATATGTAAAACTCATTTTTACGATTCTTAATAAAGACTAAATGGAAGAAAATACTAGTTTGTACTTTACCCTAATAAAATTAGAATGAGTATTTGAAAAAACTTACTTCATTATGAAATTTTATTAAAATAAGAGTAAGGCTATAGAATAACTACTTAACATTATTTTTTAAATAAGAATAACTATATATGATCCTATAAAATGATGTATTTCTAAAAATAATCTTTGAAGACTAAAATACTAAACCTAAAACCATAATTATGGTATATAATAAAACCTAAGTGTAAGTTATTAATACTCCTTTAGAGTCTTAAATCAACTATAATCAATAACTTCAGTCTAACCTTTAACATCATTCACTTATGTTGATGGTGAATGATCTTGTATCTCAAATCTTACCTAACATAACTTTAAGGTTTAATATAAATTCAACAAACCATATATGAGATCACTGTATCTCATAATTAGCTTTAACTCTACAATCTCCTTAGAATCGATTTGCTAAGCTTAGATTCATAAAGTTATACTCAATACCTATACAAATATGTCTTCGATCATATCGAAGAGGTTCTTAAAATCGACCACAATATAAAAATATAACATCCTAATCCAAGTTATCATTTATAGTTAACTTTGGTCTGTTACTTAACTAACTACAAGCACATTAACTTAAGATCGTTGAAGCGATCCAAATAGCCATCGCTTGCAATCTAAGAACACCATAAATTACTTACCTTGATATAATAAGTATTTTCTTCAAAAGTTATTCGTTTTGCCACTTTAAACCAAAAGTTTTAGTCAGTCTGCTAACAATCACCCATTTGAATTATAATACCCTTAAAAGTGTATACCAATCAACATGTACTAAAAACTTTCATTGTACTTTACTTTCATCACTTCTCAATTACTTTTAGAAGATTAATACAAATTTCTTTGTAAAGTAAAACTTGATTGTAACACAAATCTTTCATAAATCACCAAACTCGATCCATATTGATACATGTGGATTCATTTTGGGATTTATACAAAATGTACATCATTATCTATGCATAATATCATATTGCTTGTTTAAACATTAGTCCTTACTGGACCAATAATGTTGTTTCCAGATATTGGAGTTTATACCGACTAGAAAACCTTGACTACATAATCTTGCAGTCAAAAAGTCTCGCACTTGCTCATGTCCTTTGATTATTTTCTATCAAGTATTTGCAAATCAAATGTTGTCAACACCTACATTTCAAAAAGGTCAGAAAACACTATTTTCGATAATAATGTAAGCTATTAGTTACTGATCTAGGGTGATCAGCTAATATATTAAGCCTGACAATTGGAATACCATTGTCCAGGAATATATCATCTAGGACTTAACAACCAATGTCGTCAGTAATTCTAGCACCATATATCACGCGTTAACCATGAGATCTACAATGGCTCTAGGGAAGTCAGCTGAATCTTCTCCCTTTCGTATGCTAACGGACAACTTTTATCGGAGCCATGATCCTACATCTAGGCACATGCAAGGGTGGGAACCGTCGATTCCCCTATATTAGATGTCGACTATTGCTCTAGTTAGGAATGTAAGACGACACATCCGTTGTCCTGAGCTAGCAAAAAGGTGAGCATACGGGGTCGCAGAGAGGGGCAGTGATTGGTTTGGATCTTAGGTTGGGCCTCAAACGAAGGAAGTTTGAACAGGGACATACTCCGGCTATGCAACAAAGCTTAAGATCTTGTGGGTAAAGTAGCGCACCTCTGCAGAGTGTAAGAACTATGACATGTTACTCCCTGTTCTGGGAAGGCGCTACGAACGCTGCAGGAAAGAAACTCCACGAAAGTTCTAATCAACCTGTGAAGGCTAACGGACATAGCTTTTTAGAATAAAACCAACGTTTGGAGAAATTTTTACGAAAACCTGCATAACCTATGACCTTTGGGTCTGTGGTTGTAGTTAGTGCATCAAATACTCCTTTTTAGTGAACTTACTGAGTACGCTCATATTCAACCGTACCTTCTTAACCCTTGCTAGATTCGGGAGCACTCAATGGCGAACCTAGGAGGTGAACTACTTGAAGAACTGAACATATCCAACAGAGATCAACGGGGTCAATGTTTACATCTGAAGTCATAGAAGTCAAGCTGAAGCGTAGCATATAAATAATCTTAGAGACCAGAACCTAGTTCTGTAGAGCATTGTTGCAGTAGCAGTTGCAAGCCATAGTTATATAGTAGTGGTATTTCTAGAATCGACTTCGAGTTTCTATTTCTGATTCTCTTTTGTAAATTATAATCCTCGTTATATCGAGAAAGTTCTTGGAACTTCTGTAATGTGATTTATGTAATATAAAGACATGTTTTGGACCCGCGATGTTTCTGTTGTGCCATTTTGAGGGATGTCATACTGGTGACAGTGTTTATTGGTGTTATGTCAACGACTATAGTGTACTACATCATGCAGTGGTATGCTGTGTCACCGCATTTTACAAACTTTAAGAGATTTGATTTGAAAAACATAGGGTTAAGATGTCACATACCATGAACTTTAACATGATTCTAAAACGCACAAATCATGTAAAATGTGTCTCGGATAGTGCATAGGAGCCAAACACAACAACTTCACACGATTAAAGAGAAATAATGGAGAGCGATAGAGTCCAAGCACATTGGACTCCTCGAGGAAAAATGTCAAAGGAATTTCGAGCTCATGTTGAGATTTCTACAAAGTAGAGGAAGAGATACCATAGAAATTTGATGACCTTAATCCTAATATCCAAAGGGCTTCCTTAGAAAAATATGGATTGGAATCCTCTATAATTTCCATGAAATTCTTTCGTTCAAAGAGACCTTAATGAGATCGACACGATCACTTGGACGGTTGAAATAAATACACACTCGTTTTGAAAACACGGGTAGAGTTACAAAACACAATCCGGAATCCATTGATTATATCTAACACCACGTATTTGGCGCTCCAAACATCGACCCAGAGGGTCAAACACAAACAACAAGCTACATGTATCCCCTAGAAGGCCTACGAGGTAATGTATGGGCACACCGAGCTCAAGGATGTGATGATGGTGCGCAAAAGATAGTGGATTGCTTGTATGCGGAAAAATTATGGACATGCGAGCAAAATTTTGGTTATGTGTACAATCTTGATCTAGGGTCCCCTATAATTAAATTATTCCCTTTTAAAAAGTGTCCACCTATATCTAAGACAAGTAACATTTTCATAATTTGATGACTGCAGGTGCACAAGTTCTTTGTAGCTAGTTCCAAAGTAAGAGCATCGAATCACGTAGATCTAACTAGTTATGGTCTTTGTCCCTCATTACAGATTTATCAAAGAGTAAATGCAAGTTGTCTTTGATTCCTCAATAAACTTCGTGACATGTGAGATTATTTTCGGCTTGGCGTGACACAATTCCTCAATAAACTCTTGCGTAAACCATTATTGAAAGCATCAATTGCCCTCTCATTGGAGATATTTTCGGCCGTGTTCTTGATGATGTTCGAACGCTGGATGTACGTGCATATCGGCTCCCTAAGTTTTTTCTTAAAAAAATTAAATAATACATTTTTTAATCAATTTCACGAATAATACACAAAATTAGAAAATTCAGAATGTAGGGCGGCCTCGGAGGCTCGCGCTCCGACGAGCACTAATCGGGAGTTGAAACCCCGACTGCCCCTTGTTAGGGAGTGGTGCTCTGAAAAGTGTGGCTCAGGGGCCCCACTGGTTGGCCTGTCGGCCAACAAGAACTAGTCAGGGATTGAGACCCCAACAGGCCTTTCGGAGCTTGAGCCCTCGATTGCTCCTTATTTTCCACGTCGCGTTGGCTAGCCTCGCTCCTCTCTCTCCCCCATTATTTTATCTTCTTCTTCCTTCTTCCTCCTTCCTTCTCAACTCGCCTCCACCTTTTCCAGCTCATTTTTGCTGCGATTTCCACCAAAACTTTGGGCTGAAATACAGTAGGAAGGCAGGGAAGGCCTAGTCTACTGATAGGATAGATTGTTGAAGGAATTTGGGGAGTTTTTGTGGAGGAAGGTGGTGGTGTTCTTGTGAAGCAATGGCTATGGTGGAGTCTGGGGCTGTAGCTTGAGATAGTTGCATGGTGGAGGTGCTGATCTGGTGACTGGAGGCTGTTACACGGCATGACTTTGCATGCTTCAAGGGTACACCCTAATTTTTTGCTAATTATAGTCATTTGTGTATGTTTATGGTAGACTTGGATGTAAGAATACTGGTCTAGAGGATTAGAAGTATATTTGTAGACTATAATGTGTCATGAAATTTTTAATTTGTAATATGTATGGAACTATGTTTTAAATTTGTAATATGTATGGAACTGTGGAATTTTTAATTTGTAATATGTATGGAACTATGTTTTAAATTTATAGTATGTATGAAACTATGGAATTTTTAAGTTGTAATGTGTATGGAATTAGTTTTAAATTTGTAATATGTGTGGAACTATGGAATTTATAATTTGATATGTGCAGATGGCAGGAACAGGATCTTTGCTTAACGCTGACATAGATAGAAAGCACCGGTCGGAGTTATTGGATGCTAGTCCACGATCCCTGAAGCCCCTTGACTCGCACTCCTCGCATGAACTGGTGGATACACCCTGGTTGGATTCAGAGGTATTTGTCATATTTATTTTTCCTTGGGTTTTAAATATTTGTGGGCTAGACTAAACGAACGATTATGCTATATTGGTATGCAGGTTGAAGTGGGATGGGATTTTAACATTCATGCGTCTGGTTGAGGCCACTCATACGGAAGAGATATACATCCGACAGCATGGCTTCTAGACTACTCGATTACACTAGAACCACTCGTTATTCACCTTCTTAGTGGATTGATGGAGGCCCAAGACTCACACTTTCCACTTTCGCTGGGGAGAGATGGATCCTACGCTTTAGGATGTCTCATTCTTTCTGGGACTATCGTTGGCTGGCGTGCCAATAGGCCCATTGGTTAAGCCGGAGAATTGGGTCCAGGATATGGCCTAACGTTTCCTGATACGTCGTAAACGTATCTATAATTTTTGATGTTCCATTCTTGTTTAGTATCTACTTTCTTATGTTTTGTTCATACTTTGAGGTATTTTTATACATTTTCTGGAACTAACCTATTAACAAGATGCCACAGTGCCAGTTGCCTATTTTCTGCTATTTTTGGTTTTAAAAAAGCTAGTAGGAAATATTCTCGGAATTGGACTGGACAAAAGCCAAAGTCAATATTTTACCCGAAGCAACACGGAGTCCGAAGGGGAGACGAAGTGGTGCACCAGGAAGGCCACACCTGGTGGTGGCTAGATGGTTGGTTATCCTCCTTTGTGCTATCATGTTTAGATCTTATGAGATCCGTTCATGATCAAGATCATCTATTCGTAATCTTACATGTTGTGTTTGTAGGAATCCGATGGATATTGAGATGCTATTTCAGATTGATTATTGATTCTATCATGTCTATATTATTTGTGATCTTGCATGGTTTCTGTTGTTAGTAGCTATCTTGGCCAAGTAGATTCTAGCAACTCAAAGAGAGAGAGTATTTATGCTCGATAGTGGGTTCATGCCCCTAGTAATCTGGGGAAGTGACATGAATCTCTAAGGTACTAGATGTGTTGTTGCTACTAGGGAGAAAACAATAATCCTTTGTCCATGGGACAATCGTATTGTTTACTTTACACACTTTGCTTAATGCAATTATCTGTTGCTTGCAACTTAATACTGGAGGGGGTTCAGATGATAACCTGAAGGTGGATTATTAGTCATAGATGCAGTTGGATTACGGTCTATGTATAATGTTGTAATGCCCAATCAAATCTCATAGGAGTCAAGATGATTAGTATATGCATGGTATGCTTTCTCGAGTCTGTCAATTTCCCCGCTGTAATTTGTTCACCCAACATGTTATTTATCTTAAGGAGAATCACCTCTAGTGAACTATGGACCCCGATCCATGCTTTTACCATTGCTATACCTTCTAATATTTACTGTTTACTGTTTACTTTCTAGAAGCAATTACTATCTTCCACACAATATGTTTAATCCTTTGTTTTCAACAAAACCGGTGAGATTGACAACCTCACTGTAAGTTGGGGAAAAGTTCTGTGGTTGTGTTGTGTCGGATTCCAAGTTGAAAACAACACCTTGGAGTTGTTTCCTTGCTCCTACTGGTTCTATAACCTTGGTTTCATAACTGAGGGAAAACTTGCTGCTGTGCTCATCATACCTTCCTCTTGGGGTTCCCAACAAGCTCGATATATTTTGAGCCATCAAGCCTTTTTTCTAGCGCAGTTGCCGGGGAGTCAAGGACATCTTCACAAGGGGAGTCCCTCACAACCAATCTCTTTACTTTGTTTTTGTTTTGCTTAGTTTATTTCTGCTTTGTTTGCTTGTTTCTTTTATCACAAACACAAAAAATTAGTTGTACTGGTTTGCTTCTTTATATCAAAAATACAAAAAAATTAGTTTCTATCTCCAGTTGCTATTATGTCTAGCATTGCTCCAACCACTATGTCGCCTGAGGAAATGATTTTTACTTTCAAACAAGGAATTGAAGAGAGTTTCAATGAAGCTTGGTCTAGAATCTCTGATTTACATGAAAAAACTGAACCTAAAATGACTCTAAGCTTGTTTCTTAGCAGTTTCTACTTTGGAACTGCTCTTTGCTATAGATATTCTTTGGATGTTGTAGTAGGAGGAGATTTCCTCCAGTGCAATGAGGGTGAAGCTTTTAATGCCATAAAAAAGTTGGTTGGAACATATGACTTGCCTAGCAAAGCTGATTCCTCCATTACAAACATTATTGCTAGATTGAACACTCTTGAGACCTACATAGCTAGTTTAAAAGAATGCTATAACATGCTTAGAGAGCATCATGAATATGTTCCAATAAATTCTGAATCTTCAAAATGGCTTCCTACAGTAAAAGTTGTTATAAATAATGAAACTTTTTATGCTCGTTGTGATATCATGTCTAAATTCTGTCTTATGCCTAAAGATGTCTATGAATCTTTAAATCTTTGGGGACTTTCTAAAGGGGGAGAAGAAATATCTCTTACTAATAATTCCACAATATTACCCATTGGAATAGCTGAAGGAGTGTTTACAAAGATCCCAGAGAAAGTGGTGTCTACTGATTACCTTGTTATTGAATGTGTAGGAAAAGGACGAATTACACTTGGAAGATCCCTACTAAAACTCCTTGGAGCAATAATAGATGTGGAAAAGGTCATAATGCATTTTGCTTCTCTACCAAACAATTATACATTCCCCAAGGTTAAGAATAAAGGTAAGAAAGGTAGGGACAAGAAATTTGATCTTAATGCTTCTTCATTTGAGAATACTTGATTCTTGCTTCTTATGCCTAGCTCAAAGGCGTTAAAGAAAAGCACTCATTGGGAGATAACCCAAATTTTTAGTCAATAAATTTTTCTTTTTTTGAGTCTTGGAAGTTATTGCCTCAGTAATAACCTCTCCTTATCCTTTTTGTGTGGTTTTTGTGCCAAGAATAACCTCTAATAAGAGAGAAATAATGCTTGGGAAAGTTGTTGTCCCGAAACAGATTTTTGTGCATCGCTATAAAAATTCGTGAAAAATATCTGTATGTCGGATTGAGCTGTAAGTTTTTGTGCTTCTGCCCCAGGTTGTTATATAACTTTCGTTAGTTTAACACTTTTCGATTTGAGCAACAGAAGGTCTTTGAAAAAATCGGTTTTTACCTGCTGGTCTGTTTTGACAGATTTCTGCCATTATTTGCATTTGCCTCTTAATCTCTTTATCTTTGAGTTCTCTTTGATCACTTGAACTTTTAAAAGGAATTGCTACAGTAGCTTGTGTTTTAATGGAAGTTTTAGTTGTGTTGAAACTGAACCCAAAGACTTATTATCTTGAATACACTAATGTTGCTAATGAAGATTGTGTGAAGTTTTGTTTGAAGGAAATTTTAAAGTGTAGGGAAGAACAATGTGATAATATGAAGTAAGGACAAAAGCTCAAGCTTGGGGATGACACCCGTGTCACCCCAAGAAATATTCAAGAAGTACAAGCGTCAAAGCTTGGGGATGCCCAAGGCATCCCCTTCTTCATCAATAAAAATCTCAGGTTTTCTTCCAAACACTTCATTTTTATTGTTTCATGCACAATTGTGTTGTTCTTGGAGAGTCTTTGTTTTTGTTTTTAGTTTTATTTTTCTTAGTTTTCTTAAATAAATTGGTTGGACGCCCGCATTCATACATAGTTTCAAATAAGTTGATTTGTATTGGAAAAGAGTAGGAAAGTTCATGCTTATAAGTGGTACAGAAAGGAGCTTGTTTTGACTGTGGCCTAGACTTTATCATGTCATATTTGATATTGCCTTGAATTTATGCTTAGTGATTATTGCTGTAGCATGACTTGTTACAAACAATTGAGATTGCTTAATGTGCCTTGAAGGAATCATGCGTTGTTTTAGCATATAAAAGCATAATATTGTGGTATTCTCATTTGATGCTTTATTTGGGTTGACTTGGTGCATGCTCACACCATGTTAAGACTATACCAAGTCACCATAGCCTCTATGATCATTTAGTTTTCGACTTGCAATATCATTTTATGCTTTAATTAATAATGTTTCGTCGCTTTGCAGGATTATGGCCATTATTGCTCTCTTAGTTGGTCGCTCCCAGTCTTTTGCTAGCCTCCGCATGTACCAAGTATGAGTTCCACCCATGCATCCAACTCCAAATAAAACCAAGTTATTCCAAAGAGTCCACCATACCTACCTATTAGCATTATTTCTATTCCAAGTATATTCATGTTTTTATCTACCTTCTGAATTAAACTTGTTATGTGAAAAATAGTGATTAAAGCTCTCACGAACTTGATGGCACACTTTACTTTCTTGCACTTAAGAAACTTGAACCATTGTGCCCATCTATGTTGCGTATATGCTTGCGCTTTGTAAGTTGTTAATTAGCAGAACCATGTTATCATGGGGAATGCTTTCAACATTGCACTTTATTTAGTTGATATCATGTTGTTTTCCTTATGGATCCCGGCGGTGTGAAATAAAAGGGGAGCTTGTAAAGCTCATGGAGTTTGTATATGTGTTAGAGAAACGCCTAGGTGGCTAGCCTGAGCCATGCCTAATCATGGTGGAAACTTGCAATATAACCATAGTGAGCAATTTTTGAAGCATACTCAATAAAAAAACCATATGCAAATAGGAAATAAAAAAACTATGCAAATAGGAAAGAAAAAAACCTATGCAAATAGGAAATAATAGGATCGCTGAGATGCTCATTGTCTATTGCCTTGTCATTTTGATATGGGAAAGATCCTATATCATGGGGCAAGGGGTTCCCCGTTGGCGGTTCTCTATGATACACATGTACTTACAATGACAAGAACTTACTCGTGACTAAAGTTGAGTAGCATGAGGTTCGGTACTCGTAAGCAAGGGCCATGAGATTTTCAGCTTATAACTTATCAGGCATATACTCATATTTGTTCACTTTAACCTTAATCACCTAAAGATGTTTATGATAGGGGCAATGAGAGCTAAAAGCTAATAAGTACCATAATTTTTGGAAACTCTTTATGAAACTTGAATCCCTGCTTCCTTCTATGAAGGGCCTTTCTTTTACTTTTATGTTGAGTCTCCATCTTCTATCTTTATGCACCTATTGAGAGAGTATAGTGTTCATTCTTAGTTTAATGTGCATTGTCCCAAAACTTGTTGATTGATTCATAACTTTGATATTGCTTGTTCTTAAACTATTTGTATATAGTCACCCTTATGAACTTTGAAGGTGTCCTATGCATTTATGTTTTGCTACACGAAGGGACAAGCTGAATACCATTCTTATTATGTTTCCTATATGTGAAACAAACAAACGTCTTTCAAATCATTGTTATGCATGAATCTTTTGTTTGTATCTTTTCATGTTACAACATAGTTGTTATGTCTTATTGTTAGAACTATAACTTTCATGTCTATGTTAGAGTAACATGATCTCAGCTATCAATGTTTTTACAAATACCTTGATCAAGATTGTGATGGTGCATGTCACCTCAAAAATTATTCTTTTTTATCACTCACCTACTCAAGGACGAGCAGGAGTTAAGCTTGGGGATGTTGATACGTCGTAAACGTATCTATAATTTTTGATGTTCCATGCTTGTTTAGTATCTACTTTCTTATGTTTTGTTCATACTTTGAGGTATTTTTATACATTTTCTGGAACTAACCTATTAACAAGATGCCACAGTGCCAGTTGCCTATTTTCTGCTGTTTTTGGTTTCAGAAAAGCTAGTAAGGAAATATTCTCGGAATTGGACCGGACAAAAGCCAAAGTCAATATTTTACCCGAAGCAACACGGAGTCCGAAGGGGAGACGAAGTGGTGCACTAGAGCGGCCACACCTGGTGGCAGTGCGGCCTGGGGAGCACGCCACTAGGGGATGTGGGTCCCCTAGTGATCCACCGACCTTGCCCTTCCACCTATAAAAGCATCTCGGGACAAAAACCCTAAGGACCCGATCAAAATTCCATGAAAGAGTCTATAGCCGCCATCATCTCCATCCCTAGATCGGGAGGGATCTGAAGCTCTTCCCGGCACCCTGCCGGAGGGGAGAGATCACCCTGGAGGCCTTCTTAATCACCATGACTGCCTCCGGTGTGATGCGTGAGTAGTTCATCCTTGGACTACGGGTCCATGTAGTTGCTAGACGGTTGGTTCTCCTCCTTTGTGCTATCATGTTTAGATCTTGTGAGATCCGTTCATGATCAAGATCATCTATTTGTAATCTTACATGTTGTGTTTGCGGGGATCCAATGGATATTGAGATGCTATGTCAGATTGATTATTGATTCTATCATGTCTATGTTATTTGTGATCTTACATGCTTTACTTTGAGTAGCTATCTTGGCTAAGTAGATGCTAGCAACTCCAAGAGGGAGTATTTATGCTTGATAGTGGGTTCATGCCTCTAGTAATCTGGGAAATGACAGGAATCTCTAAGGTACTAGATGTGTTGTTGCTACTAGGGAGAAAACATCAATCCTTTGTCCATAGGACAATAGTATTGTTTAATTTACACACTTTGCTTAATGTAATTATCTATTTCTTGCAACTTAATACTTGAGAGGGTTCGGATGATAACCTGAAGGTGGATTATTAGTCATAGATGCAGTTGGATTACGGTCTATGTATAATGTTGTAACGCCCAATCAAATCTCATAGGAGTCAAGATGATTAGTATATGTATGGTATGCTTTCTCGAGTCTGTCAATTGCCCCACTGTAGTTTGTTCACCCAACATGTTATTTATCTTAAGGAGAATCACCTCTAGTGAACTATGGACCCCGGTCCATGCTTTTACCATTGCTATACCTTCTACTATTTAATTTTTATTGTTTACTTTCTGTAAGCAATTACTATCTTCCACACAATACGTTTAATCCTTTGTTTTCAGCAAAACCGGTGAGATTGACAACCTCACTGTAAGTTGGGGCAAAGTTCTGTGGTTGTGTTGTGCCGAATTCCAAGTTGGAAACAACACCTTGGAGTTGTTTCCTTGCTCCTATTGGTTCGATAACCTTGGTTTCATAACTGAGGGAAAACTTGTTGGTGTGCTCATCATACCTTCCTCTTGGGGTTCCCAACGAGCTCGATATATTTTGAGTCATCATTTCCTTTGGCATCTGTGAGGGGTCTACGACCTTTGCGTGCGAAAATCATGGCCCAAAATTCGAGTGGTTGCAAAACTATTAGGTTTGTTTGGTACTCCTTATCTTCATCTTTGTCCTACCATTCATTATATCACATGGTCGTCAAAATTGTTCTATTTAACAATGCTGCTTCAAAAGTTTGGATACCCAGCCAATCAGATGACTGAGCCACAAATTACGCGCAACCTAGAGGCATACATACTGTGGCTTCTTTAGAAGGTGATGTTCACCTAGAATCATGGCTCGACCATTAATGCACGCTACATTAACATTGCCCGAGAGATCATGGATGTGACGTGCCAGGGCGACATCACACAATGGAGTTGGGGTTCTAATGTCTTAGAGGCTATGTACTGAGGTATGTGCACTACTTGCCTGCTAACCAATGAGAGGTCTGCCTTGCTAGGATGCCCAATGTTGCTGCAATTGTGGTCTTGGGAGAAGTTCCGTATCGGCTGACTAGATGTAACGCCTAACAAAGCTGCATTTGTGGGACCGGGAGAGGTTCTCGTTGTCTACGAGTCTGATGTGTTGTTTGACTTTGAGGGAATTGACTTGCCTACCTTTGGTACTCATTTGACCCGTCGCAAGGTAAGTGAAATTTTTTAATACATTGCACTTCTGATACTACACTATGGAGGAAACTAACAATTGTTTTTGCCATAGTGTTGTTTTGCAGGAGATCAAGTCAAAAGCTGATACACGTCATCCAACGAGCAGTTCGACTTGCTGAGAGCGGATGTGGTCATTTGGGAGCCATACACGCCATTTCTGAGAGCCGCTAGTTATTCCGGTAGGATATCTACTTTGTGCACTAGAGATTAGGAGTACTATCTTACTAAATCAAAGATCATCTTCGACTTTCAAGTCGAGGAGATGTCTCAACAGAGGGCTATGACACAATTGGGTCTTTGTTAGTTGGTAGATCCTCCATGTCCGGAGGTCCCCCTTCCAGATGTCGTGCACCCGTAAGTTAATATATGCACATTCAGATTGTCTTCCTTTATTTCGTTCTTTAATGATGGTCTAACACAGTTTAATTGCAGGTACACTCAGAATGGTAATAACAGAAGCATACCTCAATGGCTTCATCTGGTTCAGAGTTATGTTATGGAGTGGCAAAATGCAACAGCTGAAGTGTGGCAAGCTGGCACATTTGATATAGATCTGTTCCAAGCAATACTTACAGAGGTACATTACCATGACATGATAGCATCCCATCCATCACGCGTACGACAATGAGATTTACCCTAACCAGTCGACTTTGGAGTCCAGAGAGTTAGAAGTAAATACTCTTTTCTTGCCTAATGAACATGTTTGCCTATATAATGTTTACTTATCTACGTACAAATGCAGTCTGATATGACATGGGAGCTATAGGCTGAAGTGGATCAGTATGGACGTTCGCTTTCACCCGCTCCTCTTGTAGCACGTCAGATGTAGTCATAGACTCGGTCCTTTATCCGGTGTGTCGAGGACAAGCTACGAAGTATCTACGCTCACGTGCACCAACATATCGGACGTTGTTCAGCACCGAGCAGCACATCGCCCCCCGTGTGCCTCCACTCAGCAGTGCACCCCGTGTCCATCCATGCTGTAGATACCTCCAGACCAGGCTAGAGGGTTGGCATGGCAGTAGTAGCAGCAGCCTCGTCGACTCTGCCACGGGCCTCATCCATGGCTCTCATAGCAGACGATGCCGAGTGCACCACCTCCAGACTAGGCTGGAGGCTTAGCTTGGCAGCAGCAGCAGCCGCAGTTTACTTTCGACCAGTCATAGCAGACATAGTTTAATTTCGACCATTGGCAGTAGCAGCACATCCCCTTCACGAACTTTGATTATCGACCACAATGTCGGGGGGGATGACCCCCGAATAGGCCAAAACGGGACCAAACAGCCGACTCCAAGGAGCTCTGGTTGTCTAGACCCAGGACAATGAACCACAGCCGGATGGAACTCTCCACCTAGTCCGCATCCAAGTTTGCCTAGCTGGCCCATCTAGCTAGGTGGCCAGAAGAACCGGCTAAGAGGATGCTCCTAGCCGGCCTCCTTGGATCCGCTGGCCATGGTACGGTAGGGGTGACGCTCCTTGCTGGGCGCACCTCTGACCAGACAGGCTGGCTAGCCCGGTCGGTGCTACCGGACAACGTGCCAAGGCTGGAAGCTGACGAGAAAAGCAAGGGCTGACAAGTAAAGCTCCGGCTTATGGTTCGGGACGGATCGCGTGTGCCAACGCAACCCACACAGAAGATCCCGCAGGAGTTACTGCAGGAGGAAAAACATGCCCACGATCCCCAAGAAACCGCAATGATGAAGACGTGTGCATAGTTGCCAAAAAACTGCCACGACAGACCAAGAGGTCAAACTGATACGACACGCACCAGAAATGGCAGGCCTGGCTGACGCGAGTAACGACGACAGCAAACTGGCGATCCCTCTCTCGGCCGGATGCGGCAGCAGGTCCATGAGATCACCACTCACACCCTGTGGGTGGGGCCATCGGCTCCGTAGGCGGTAAACCCCGGCCGGGAAACAACAAAGAATCTCAGGCCAGTAGAAGACAAGAACTACAAGACAAAAGAAAACGACAAAGTCTCTGCATCACCAATCATTTCAAACTCTACCAATGAGCACGCAAGAACTTCTCCGCGGGGCGAAGTCCTAACGTGCTCGGGGACTAGTGTTGGGGGGATGACCCCCGGATAGGCCAAAACGGGAGCAACCGGCCGACTCCAAGGAGCTTTGGCCATCTGGACCCAGGACAAGGAACCACAGTCGGATGGAACTCTCCACCCGGTCCGTATGCAAGTTTCCTTAGATGGCCCGTCCATCCGGGTGGCCAGAAGAACCTGCTGAGAGGCTGCTCCTAGCTGGCCGCCTCGGATCCTATGGCCATGGTACGGTAGGGGTGACGCTCCTTGCTGAGCGCACCTCTGACCGGACAGGCTGGCTGGCCTGGTCGGCGCTACTGGACAACTGTCCCAAGGCTGGAAGCTGACGAGCAAAGCAAGGGCTGGCGAGTAAAGCTCCGGCTTATGGATAAAGGGCCGTCTGATGGAGAAAGAGTCGGCTGACGAGTAAAGAAAAGGCGTTGGACACTGTAGCGCTATCCTCCCCTATACTGGAGACTTGACTGGACCCGGCCCTACCGTTCGGGCCCATCTAGCCGGCCCACTTTGTAAGCCCAGATCCAAACAGTAAACCCTAGAACCCATCCTGTAAGCTACCTCCCTAACCGTTATATAAGGAGGGGTAGTGCTAGGGTTCTAGGTAGATAATTACAAGTTAGAAGTTCTCTAGATTGGACAAGTGGAGTAGTTCCTCTTCTTCTTCTAGCGAGGAGTAGCCAGGAAAACAGCTCAAGGAGCATCTGTATTGGGCGTTCGCCCCTTGATAGTAGATCCTTGTAGGAGTAGGAGCATTACCTTGCCAAGAGGGCTCCGAACCTGGGTACATCGCTGTGTTTGCAGTATCTATGCCCAACCCATTGGGAGTAGCCATAGATAGCATCCTAATTGTCCCCTCTCATGCCATGCCCGATGGTACTACCGTGTTCCACACCACGACAATTGGTGCCCACCATGGGGCACAACGCTTCGGCTGGGATCATCTTTCGCACGGGACTTCCGCTCGTCGCCTGTGAGCGAGTCGCCTCCGGCCTCGTCCTCACCGTCGGCTCCTTTGATTGCGTCCTCGACAACGCGTCCTGCTTCACTGGGGGAACCTTCCCGAGTGGCGGCTCCATCATGCACTTCGGCGGGCACCTCGTCTACATCGCCATCATCGCAGAGACCTTTCCTCGCGAGGTCATCACCGTGTCCGGTGCGCCTCCTAATTTCTCCGCTTTGCGCGTCGCCAGTGGCAGCGTCGAGGTCATGATGGCGGGTTCGGGCAAGAACCTCCGCCCACCTCTGGAGCGCAACGGGGTGGGTCGCGCCTCTAACTCGCACCTCCCAAACCAGGACCTACTCACCGTGTCCATCGAGCACCTCCACAACCCCATCGACCCCATCGAGGCAGATCCGACAGCAGCTGCGGCAGCACTGGAGGCTACTCGCCAGAGCCTCCTAGAGGAAGCTGGCAAGGTGGAAGCCACCCAACGGAGGATGAACGTGACTATGCGTGAGTTCAACATCATGCACGGTTTTGCCCGTTTGCCCGGCACCCACCGCCCGGCCCAACCCCAGGGCCGAAACCTCGGCTTAGAGATGGATCGTGCTGCTGATCCGTGTATACCCGCAGTGTAGCCGGTCTACAGCACTCCCGCCAAAAACATGAGGGCCGTGGAGGCGACATTCACTAAACTAAGCCACATAGAGGGTGAGGAGCTGCTCCGTCAGCAGGCGCGTGTCCAGCTCCTCGTGGTCATGGCAAAAAAACAGCAGGCTGAGGTAGAGCTCAGCATGGGTGGCAATAGCATGACCCAACCAGCTTGTCGAATGGAAGATCCGGCCGCAGGTGCCAGCAAAGCCTCTTCCCCAAATGACACGAGCCCAAGCAACCATCCATGCGGCGGAGCAGCAGGCTGTGGGCACAATGCCCGTGACACCGTGGCTGTCACCAGCCGGAACCGCGATCTAGCTGACGAAGCCGGAAAAGGCCAGGCGCTACCCAAGTCCCACCTATCCGGTCGGTTAGGACTGCTCGAGCTAGAAGAACTGCAAGACACGCACGTGCGCATCGATCTGCTGGTCCAGTCGCGTGCGCTGGAAGAAGAAATCCCAGCCGGTCCAAGCTGCTTCAGACCGCGAATCCAGAATGAACCGTTTCCAAAGGGATTTTCGCTCCTAAGGGACACACGAAAGTACAACGGCTCGGTCAAGCAGGAGCACTAGCTGGTGGACTACACCACCGCGGTAGGCATCACGAACGGCAACCGTCGGGTGGCTGTGCGCTATGCCCCACTCATGCTCCTCGATTTGGCCAGGACGTGGCTCAACAGCCTCCCCGACAACATCATCAACGCTTGGATTGATTTCGAGCAGGCGTTCGTCTGCAACTTCACCGGCACCTACAAGCGCCCAGGTCGACCCGACGAGTTTGCCCTTTGTGTGCAAGGTCTGGACGAATCTGATCACTCCTACATCACCCGGTGGACGAGCATGCACAACTCCTGCAAGGGGGTATGCGAGCACCATGCGGTCGAATTCTTCACCAACGGCTGCAGAGACGGCACTATGCTCAAGCACAAGCTTCACCGGGTGGAACCTACCACCATGGCGCAGACCATGGCCATTGCAGACAAGTACGCCACCACCGACGCGACAATGAAAAGATCCGTCCGGGTAGACGACTAGGGGCAAATCATCGTCGACATCGCTGTCGATCGGTGCTAGCCAGAGGGAAATGGCCACAACTCCATGCGGCATGACAACCGCCACGGCAAGAGAAAGGACGACCAGCCGGATAACCAATATGGTTCTAGGCAGGTGGCGGCTGTGCAGGACGATCCGGCTGCAGGCGGAAGCCGGAGACAGAAGCCTGATGACCGGCCTCCAAGGCCCAAGTACACCATCGAGTCGATGCTTGATGGACCATGCAAGTTCCACAGTGGAGGCAACAAACCGGCTACACATACCACACGCCAGTGCACCTAGACGAAGAAGATGGCGGAAATTGCTAGCGTGCCGGCTGCGTAGGCACCACCACCCCCACCCGGTGGACCGCCAGGCGACCGCAATAACCAGCGCCGGAGGGAGAATGACAATGACAACTACCCCCGCCAGGTGGGAAACTACCACATCTTCACAACGGAGCCAGAGACCAAGCACGACAAGAGACACCGTGAGGCGGAGGTGAACGCGATCGTTCCTCCCATCCCCCAGTACCTCAACTAGTCGGAGCAAGAAATTGCATGGAGCCAGAAGGACCAGCCAGCTGTGCTGCCTCACCCAGGAACTTACGCGATGCTCTTGGATCCCATCATTGTCTCCAAGAAGCATTCCTGCAGATTCTCCGGCATCCTCGTAGACGGTAGGAGCAGCATCAACCTCCTGTACCGCAGCTTGCTAGACCGGCTCAGTATCAGCGAGTCGCATCTGGAGCCATCAAGCACCTCCTTCCATGGGGCCGTTCCAGGCCCGTCGCATTTGCCCATCGGAAAAATCCGGCTGGACGTCATCTTCGGCACGGAGGATAACTTCCGCCGTGAGCCTATCAGGTTTGAGGTGGTCAACCTCTCCAGTGCATACCACGCAATCCTGGGGCGCCCAGCGCTCACCAAGTTCATGGCAGTACCACACTATGCATACCTCAAGATGAAGCTCCCAGGGCCAAAGGGTGTCATCACCATGGCCGGATGCTACAGGCGGACTGTGGAGTGCGCCACAGACGGATCCAAGCTAGCGGAGGCCATGATCATCACGGAAGAGAAGCACATTATCATGCAAAACATGGCGGCCCTACAGAAGGACATGCTGGCTGGCGAGCCCAAGCCAGTCGGGGAAGCGCAATTCAAGCCATCCAAGGGCATGAAAAGATCCTGCTGGATGAGGCCGAGCTGAACAAGTTCATCCTAGTCGAAGACGGCCTTGACAACAAATAGGAAAGCGCGCTCGTCGACTTCCTCCGTGAGAATCGGGATATCTTCGCGTGGTCCCCCAAGGACATGCAAGGTGTTCCGAGGGAGCTCGCTGAGCACTCTTTACATGTTAGGCTGGATGCAAAGCCGGTCAAACAGGCACTACGCCGCTTCGTAGAAGAAAAAAGAAGAACCATCGGTGAAGAGATCACCCAGTTGCTCGTAGCCAGATTCATCATGGAGGTTTTCCACCCGGAATGGCTGGCAAACCCCATGCTGGTGCTAAAGAGAGAACAAGACTTGGCGCATGTGTGTTGACTACACCAGCCTCAACAAAGCATGTCCCAAAGATCCATTTACCCTGCCTAGGATAGACCAAGTGATCGATTCCACGACCGGTTGTGAGCTGTTGTCGTTTCTGGATGCATATCCTGGCTAGCACCAGATCCGGCTGAACCCCGCTGATCAAATAAAGACAACATTCATTACTCCTTATGGAGCCTACTGCTACACCACCATGCCATTTGGACTTAAGAACGCTGGGGCAACGTACCAGCGCTGCATGCAGAAATGCCTGCAGACTCAGATCGGTAGAAACATGCACGCCTACGTCGATGATGTAGTGGTCAAGACCAAGGAGCACTAGACACTCCTTGAAGATCTGAAGGAAATATTCACCAACCTCCACTGGTTCTAGATGAAGCTGAACCCGGAGAAGTGCGTGTTTGGCATCCCAGTCGGCCAACTCCTCGGTTTTATCGTATCAGAGCGAGGAATCGAGGCGAACCTGGAGAAGATCAGCGCAATCGAGCGCATGCAGCCGCCTAAGAATTTTCGAGATGTCCAAAAGTTCATCGGATGCCTGGCATCCCTTAGCCGTTTCATCAGCCGGCTGGGCGAGAAAGCACTCCTGCTATACCAGCTCATGAATAAGACAGACAAATTCATCTGGACATTGCAGGCGGATGAAGCTTTCCGCGACCTCAAGGGCATGCTCACCTCACCGCCTATCCTGGCAGCACCAGTGGCAAAGGAGCCCATGCTGATGTACATCGTAGCCACCAACCGGGTCGTTAGTGTGGTGCTAGTGGTGGAGAGGCCAGAAGAAGGAAAGGCGCAGCCGGTGCAAAGACTGGTGTACTATTTGAGTGAGGTACTCTCGCTCTCAAAGCAGAACTACCCCCATTACCAGAAGCTGGTGTATGGCGTGTACATGGCCGCCAAGAAGTTGAAGCACTACTTCCAAGAACACTCCATCTGGGTGGTGGCGCTAGCACCACTTTCGGAGATCATCGGCAACAGGGATGCTACAGGCCGGGTGGCAAAATGGGCCATAGAACTCGCCACCCACAACATACAATACGAACCAAGAACGGCGATCAAGTCTTAGGCCTTGGTAGATTTCCTTGTTGATTGGGCAGAAACGCAATACTTGCCGCCTTGCCCTGACTCCATGCACTGGAAGCTGCATTTCGACGGCTCCAAGATGTACGGGGGGCTCGGAGCCAGAGTGGTCATCACCTCCCCCAAGGGAGGCCGGTTAGAGTACATGCTGCAGATCCACTTCCGCGCATCCAACAACGTCGCTGAGTATGAGGCGCTCGTCCACGGCCTCAAAATGGAAAAAGAGATCGACATCCGGCGCATCCTATGCTTTGGCGACTCGGACTTGGTGGTGCAGCAAGTGTCAGGCGATTGGGATGCCAGGGACGCAAACATGGCTTTATATCGCTTCTTCGTACAACAGTCGTGTGCCTGTTTTGAAGGATGCGAGTTCCACTATGTCCCCAGAATAAACAACAAGGTCGCAGACATGCTTGCCCGCATCGGGTCAACAAGACAGGCAATTCTGCCTGGAGTCTCCCTCGAGCACCTACGTAAGCCATCAATCACGCCGTCTCTAGAATCCGACTCCATCATACTGGACGCGGACCCTGGGACTGCCGGCTCCAGGATAAGAGAAGTTACCATGAAGGACTCGGGGACTACTCCACGACCCCCGGGGACTGCCAGCTCCAAGACCTTCGTGACTGCTTCACCGCACCCGAGGACTGCTTCGTCGCACCCGGTGTCTGCTTCACCGCACCCAGGGACTGCTTCACCGCGCCCAGTGACTGCCGCGTCCAGCCTAGAAGCTGCCGGCTCCGCTAATCTACCGGGTCAACCACCAGACAAGCCCAACCTGGCCATCCGCGCAGAGGTAAACCTGCTCATGCAGGCGGTATGCGCCATCCGGGAGACTTCCACATGGGCCAAGTCGTTCATGGATTTCTTGGCTAAAGGAGAGCCGCCCGAAGAGGAGGTAGAGGCAAGGCAGGTGAAGTGCAGGGCCAGCGTGTACACTACCATCAACAACAAGATCTACAAGCGCAGCGTTGGGGGCATTTATCAGCGGTGCGTAAGCCAGGAAGAAGAGATCCGGCTGCTGATCGGCATTCACCAGGGCGAGTGCGGCCACCACGCGCCATCATGTGCCATAGTGGAAAAAGCATTTCACCATGGGTTCTACTGTCCCACGACATTGGAGGATCCCGAACAAATAGTCAAGGCATGCAACGGTTGCCAGCAGTTCAGCCAGCAGAAGCACACTCCGTTTGCGGCACTCAAGACAATTCCCATCACTTGGGCTAGATATGGTCGGCCCTTTCAAAACAGCCCGATCCGGCATGACGCACCTGCTGGTGGCGGTGGACAAATTCACCAAGTGGATCGAGGCAAAACCAATAAAGAAGCTGGATGGGCCAATAGTGGTCAAGTTCTTCACGGACATAATCACATGCTTCGGCTACCCCAACAACACCATAACGGACAATGGCACGAATTTTTCCAAAGGGGCTTTCGCGCGCTTCTGCGGAGACAAGGGCATCCGTCTGGACCTGGCATCCGTGGCACACCCCCAATCCAACGGGTAATGCGAGCGAGCAAATGGTCTAGTCCTAGCTTTAATCAAGCCCCAGCTGATCGAACCACTGATGTGATCCCCCGGCTGCTGGATAGAGGAGCTACCGACTATTCTTTGGAGCCTCTGCACCACGCCAAACCAGTCCACCGACTACACCCCTTTCTTCCTCGTCTACAGGGCGGAGGTGGTCTTGCCAACAAACATTGAGTTCGATGCACCCCGCAAGCTGCTATACTTAGAGCAGCAAGCCAAAGAAGCACACGAGGACAGCGTCGACCTCCTCGAAGAAGCACGCGAGCTGGCCTTGTCCAGATCTGTCACCTACCAGCAAAACTTGTGTCGTTACCATGCTAGCCGGATCCGTAGCGTCTCGTTCCGCGAAGGCGACCTGGTATTGAGGCTGGTACAGGACACCAAGGGGATGCACAAGTTATCTCCACCTTGGGAAGGCCCATTCATCATCAGCCGGGTATTGTAGAACAACTCATACTACCTCATCGACGCCCGCCCGCCGGAAAAGAACAGGACGGACCGTTCAGGCGAAGAAACTGAACGCCCATGGAACGCGAGCCTGCTTCACCCTTTTACACTTGAAAAGAAGTGTATGTATCTTACCTTTATGTAATGAACAAGCATGGGAGCCTCGACGCAGTCTTGGGGACTCCGCAATAAATTAGCAAGTCATGCTGCACATATTGTTTTTTTCCGGCTGCATTATTCTAACCCCGAAGCCGGCGATCTCCACCGGGGACTCGCCGGTTGGCCCAGACGGTCGCGACATCCACGCGGTAAAGTACTGTACGCGGCTCTAAGGGCTCCTTCTTCGGTTCCGGCTGCAGACCGCAAGCCGGCTAACAGACCCGGTAAGAGAAGAGCGCCTGGAGACCCTTACACAAAAAAGCCTCGAGGAAAAAAATGTGTCTGGATGTTACAGTTGCACTCGCTCGCCCAAGGCTAATGACCAAAACCCGAAGTATCGTGCAGTACGCCTACTAGCTACCCCTTCGACTCCAGCTCACAACCGGCAAGGGAAAAACATTAAATTGGCCAATGCTCACCGAGAAAAGGGCAAGGTTATCGGCTTCACGCGAGGCAACACAATTTCAAGAATATCTCACTTCATATTGCAATCCCATTTACGTCGTATTAACCAGGCAAACAACTTGTTTGTTTTTTCATCTTTGCATGAGCCAAAGTTCCACGACGAACACCCGAGCTGGACGATGGTCGCTTCCCAGGCAGCAGAAGAGCAGGTCAAGGAGTTTCAACCCGGTTGTATCCTCCAGCCGGCCTGAACCTTGAGGACTACACCCTGTGGGTGCGCTCGCGCGCCCCCACACAGAAACCTGCAACAGACAACAACAAAAATGAGCTTTGACCCGGCTGTATCCTCCAGCCGACCCGAACCTCGGGGACTACACCCTGTGGGTCCGCTCACGTGCCCCCACACAGAAACAAGCATGCAATAAATGCAAAACAGAAAGTGCAGATACAAAGCATGAATAAATCCAAGGGGAGGCGATGCTCCCACTAGAACTCAGTACAGAACAAAAACAGTTGTTCGCCAACACAAAATAACAAGGTTCTTCACCAACAAATACTCCCGGCATACCGGGGATCAAGCTTGCTGACTAACAGAAGGGCCGGAGGCATCGGTTGGGCTTGGCTGCTGGAGGCAACGTCGACCGAACCGGTCTCTGGCACAGCCGGAGCTTCAATGCGCGCTGCATCCGGACTAAAGTGATACGGCTTCATGCCAGCCGGGTCACTGAAATCCTGTCCAGCTGGACGAATCTCCCAATCTTCACGCCACAAGAGCGAATATCGGGAACCTCGGCACGAAGCTGCTCATAGCTGGTCCCATGGTGAAATCCGCGAGGGAGGCTCTACAGATCCATGTCTGGATACCAGGACTTCAGCAGTGCCATCATCATCTCCGTGCTGTCGCGTGCCGCCCACTCCCGAGCCACGTCCATGAGGTCAGGCGCACCCAAGAGCTTCTCCGCCAAAGCATCCATGGTGGCCGGCTGGTCGGTGTAAGGCCAGACATAGTCGTAGACCTCGAGGGCAGCGGTGTGCAGCAGCTTTGCCTCCTCGTTGACAACCGCCACGAACTCCTCCGGGTGGAGGTCGCTCCCGGTGTCCGCCTCGAGGATGCGCGCCAGAGCCTGGTCGGTCGCCTCAGGATAATGAGCTGCACCCAGGAAAGGAGATAACGACCAACGTTGGCTGCGGAAGACAAAAGGCAACCAGCATCCAGTTTGAGGATACTCACTGACGACCATCTCAGTGATCTGGCAAAGCTCCCCCAATGACGCCATCTCCTTGGCCTGGGAGGCTTTGAGAGCATCTTCCTGAGTGGTGTGAAGCTTCTCTAGGTTCTTTAGCACCTCGGTCCGGATGTCCGCCACCTTCTTGGCTTGGCCGGCCTTGATCTCCATCTGCTGCTGATGTGTAGCCAGTTGGACGAACTGGGCCTAGCGAGCTTTGTTGGACTCATCTAGCCGGGCAACCTCCCCCTTTAGCCTAGCCACCTCCCGGTCCCGGTCTGCCATGCAGGAGGGTACCCAATGGTCAATAATAAGTGCGAGAAGTCGCACAATCGGGAGGACACGATAGAGCAAGCAATCTTACGGCCCAAATCCTGCGAAGTCTTGGCAGCGTCAGCAAGAGCCCTCTGCATGAGAAAAGGAAGTAAGAACCAAAGGAACCAACTAAAGAGAAAGACATCAAAAGTGGCAAAGGAATACATACCTCGAACAAGGCCCCAATGCCTTGGCCTGGCCAAGCCCCTGCTCCACCACCTCAACCAGATGGCGAGCCTGGCCAACAGCCAGGGGCGCCGCCTCCGAAAGATATGCCAAGGCGGGATCCAGCGGCGGTGCAGCCCGGGCTAGCGTCCAGCCGGTGACCTGGAGGTCATCGTCGCTACCCACGCCCGTGGAGGGCCCACTCGCCGGCTGTGCGGAGACCTCTGGCAGTGGCACCTCCACCGGCTCCTCCACCCGGTAGGCGTCGGAGCCAGCCCCCGCCATTAGGCTAAGAGGAGGCGCGATCGCACCGCTGCACCTAGGCAGGAGCGCTTCGGCGAGCCGGGAGACGACACTAGCTCGGTGCAGCGTCACGGGCGCAGCCGGTGGCACCACCTCCTCCGCGTCCGCGTCGGCCCCTACCGGCACCGCCTCGGGGGTCGCAGCCGGTGCGCCGGAGTCCCCAGACCCGGCAGGCAGAGGGGCGGACATGGTGGCGATGGCGTGGAGCCGGGCAAGGCCATCGCCTCACTACAAGAAAGACAAGGGCGCAATAAGCAAATGCAAGCCCACCACTACAAACAAGGGGTACAGAAGCACGTACCTGACGATGCTCGGCATGACGACCACTGCTCTGGGGTGGAAGATTTTCTTGGCGCCACCCCCAGCCAGTGCGGCGCTGGTCGAGGAGGCCCCCTTCCCCCTGGCCCTGGGCGCATCGACTTCAGCCAGATCCATATCCTCGCCATGCGCGGCTGCTCCAGAACGCAGGGGAAAAATCAAGTTTACGGCTAAACGAAGTAGAAGCAAGGCAGGAATGGACAGGAAAAATTTCTCACCAGGTGGGAACTCGCAGCCCTCGTCAGCCCGGGTGGGGAACCTTTCCGGCTCCGTCTGTGGGTACTTCACGGGCTTGTAGTCCGCATAGAAGAGGGGGAGCTCACCGTCCCCCATGCTGTCCTCTACTAGTTGCACCGTAAAAAGCTACTCAACAGGGGAAGATAAGAGGCACGAAACAAGGACCCCTCAAAAAAAATCCACCCGGAGAAGGGAAGGAAAGGCCTACCTTTGGCAGAAGCTGGCCGCGGTGGTACGGCCGGCAGGAGAACTCCCAGTCCTCCGCCAAGACATCCTTCGAGATGGCGGCGAGCCACTCGCGGAGGGCCACGTACGACACGTCCAACCGGGAGACCCGGGTGGGATCCAGATGGCCAGAGAGGTGGCACATCTTGTGCGACCGCTGCTGCAGCGGAAGCACATGACTCATCATCCAGGACAGCAGAATGTCTCGGGCAGTGAGTGATACGTTGCTAACGTATCCATAATTTTTGATGTTCCATGCTTGGTTTTATCTACTTTCTTATGTTTTGTCCACACTTTGGAGTACTTTTCATATGATTTCTTGGACTACATATTAACAAGAGCCACAGTGCCAGCTGCCTGTTTTCTGCTGTTTTTGGTTCCAGGAAAGTCAGAAAATGAATATTCTCGGAATTGGACGGGACAAAAGCCAAAGTCAGTTTTTCATCGAGGGACACTAGGAGCCAGAATACGAGACGGAGAGGGGATGAGGCACGGCCACACCACCTGGCCGCACGGCCAGGCTTGGCCCGCGCCAGGGGGTGGTCTGGCCGCCCCAGGCACCCCCTCGGCCTCTCCTTTCGCCTATATATTGCCTCCGATACAGAAACCCTAAGGACCCAATCAAAATTCCACGAAATAGTCTGTAGCCGCCGTCATCTCCATCCCTGTATCGGGAGGTATCTGAAGCTCTTCCTGGCACCCTGCCGGAGAGGGGAATTCACCCTGGAGGCCTTTTTCATTATCATGCAAGCCTCCAGTGTGATGCGTGAGTAGTTCATCTCTGGACTATGGGTCCATGTAGTAGCTAGATGGCTGGTTCTCCTCCTTTGTGCTATCATGTTTAGATCTTGTGAGCTCCGTTCATGATCAAGATCATCTATTTGTAATTCCTACATGTTGTGTTTGCGGGGATCCAATGGATATTGAGATGCTATTTCAGATTGATTATTGATTCTATCATGTCTTTGTTATTTGTGATCTTGCATGCTTTCCGTTGTTAGTAGCTATCTTGGCCAAGTAGATGCTAGCAACTCCAAGAGTTAGTATTTATGCTTGATAGTGGGTTCATGCCTCTAGTAATCTAGGGAAGTGACATAAATCTCTAAGGTACTAGATGTGTCGTTGCTACTAGGGAGAAAACAACAATCCTTTGTTCCTAGAACAATCGTATTGTTTACTTTACACGCAATTCGTAATGCAATTATCCGTTGCTTGCAACTTAATACTAGAGGGGGTTCGGATGATAACCTGAAGGTGGATTATTAGTCATAGATGTAGTTGGATGGCGGTCTATGTATAATGTTGTAATGCCCAATTGAATCTCAAAGGAGTCAAGATGAGTAGTATATGCTTGTATGCTTTCTCGATGTTTGTCAATTGCCCCGCTGTAATTTGTTCACCCAACATGTCATCTATCTTAAGGAGAGCCACCACTAGTGAACTATGGACCCCGGTCCTTTCTTTTACCATCAATCTACAATCAACTGTTTACTGCTTTGTGTTTACTTTCTGCAAACTATTAATTTCTTCCACTCGATACGTTTAATCCTTTGTTTTCAGCAAAACCGGTGAGATTGACAACCTCATCGCAAGTTGGGGGCAGAGTTCTGTGGTTGTGTTGCGTAGGTCTCCACGTTGCTGGTGGCACCGGTAATGCGCCCTGCCAAAGTTCAGCTAGCAACACCTTTGGAGTGTTTCGTTGCTCCTACTAGATTGATAACCTTGGTTTCATAACTGAGGGAAAACTTGCTGATGCTCATCATACCTTCCTCTTGGGGTTCCCCAACAAGCTCGATATATTTTGGGCCATCAGTGAGCCGCTCCTTCTCCACCAGCACCGACATTCGGGCGGCCATCCGGTCGATCTCCGCCTGGGTGCCCAAGTTCTGGACGCTCCAGGCCTTCCGAGTGGAGGGGACATTCGAGAAGATCAAAATTTTGATCCAATCTACCTCGGTGGAGTTGTGCAGATAGAAGTACGAGCGCTGCCATAGCTTGACGGTGTCCGGGAGCTCCAGCCGCGGCATCACCGTCGAGGGCCGTGGGTAGATGGCGCAACAGCCCGTCTTCGTCAGTGGGCCGCCCTTCCCCACTACTTGAACCTTGAAGTATAAAAACTTCATGAAATTCACTGCATCGGGGCGAACACCGAGGTAGGCCTCGCAGCAGGCCGCATGATGCACCAGCATCGCCACGACGTGAGCTCCAAGATGGTAGAGCTAGAGGTCGAAGGAAACGAGTAGCTCCAGGACGAATCTGCTCAACAGTAACCCAAGGCCGCGGGCGAAGTGGGCGAGGAGGATGACGGCCTCGCTGGGCCAAGGGTTAGGAACCCACTCGTCCTCCGACACGAGGCGGTGCTTCACCAAGAGTTTCGGTGGCAGGAACTTCCCCTGTTGGTACTTCCGCACCAGGTCCTCGGTGACATAGGAGCTGCACCACCCACCGGTGCTCTCCGACAGCATGTCATCGGTGAAGGTGGCCATGTTGGAAGTACGCGGGCTCGTTGTCGCGGAAGAAGAAGAGCGACGTCAGTGACCAAAATGCAGTGGTGCAATAAGCAGATGGAGGATATGCCGCGAAGGAGAGCAGAGGCAACAGGCATAGGAAGATGAAGTGAGGAAGCCCGCTCCCTTTCATCCCTATTTATCGGGCAGAAGAAATGTGCCAGTTTCCCTCCCTTCCCACCATGTGGCAGGAAACTACCCCACTTCCATGCGACGGTTCGGGACGGATCGCGTGTGCCAACACAACCCACACAGAAGATCCCACAGGAGGAAAAACATGCCCACGATCCCCAAGAAACCGCAATGATGAAGATGTGCGCACAGTTGCCAAAAAACTGCCACGACAGTCCAAGAGGTCAAACTAATACGACGTGCACCAAAAATGGCAGGCTTGGCGGACGCGAGCAACACTGACAGCAAACTGGCGATCCCTCTCCCGGCCGGATGCGGCAGCAGGTCCATGAGATCACCGCTCACACCCTGTGGGTGGGGCCATCGGCTCCGTAGCCGGTAAACCCCGGCCGGGAAACAACAAAGAATCTCAAGCTGGTAGAAGACAAGAACTACAAGACAAAAGCAAACGACAAAGTCTCTACATCACCAATCATTTCAAACTCGACCAATGAGCATGCAAGAACTTCTCCGCAGGGTGAAGTCCTAACGCACTCGGGGACTAGTCTCGGGGGGATGACCCTCGGATAGGCCAAAACGGGAGCAACCGGCCGACTCCAAGGAGCTCTGGCCATTTGGACCCAGGACACAGAACCACAGCAGGATGGAACTCTCCACCCGGTCCACATCCAAGTTTCCCCGGCTGGACCGTCTAGCCGGGTGGCCAGAAGAACCTGCTGAGATGCCGCTCCTAGCCGGCCGCCTCAGATCCGCTGGCCATGGTACGGTAGGGGTGACGCTCCTTACTGAGCACACCTCTCACCGGAAAGGCTGGCTGGCCCGGTCGGTGCTATCGGACAACTGTGCCAAGGCTGGAAGCTGACAAGCAAAGAAAGGGCTAACGAGTAAAGCTCTGGATTACGGATAAAGGGCCGGCTGACGGAGAAAGAGTCGGCTAACGAGTAAAGCAAAGGCGCTGGACACTATAGCACTGTCCTCCCCTGTACTAGAGGCTTGACTGGACCCGGGCCTACCGTTCGGGCCCATCCAGCCGGCCCACTTTGTAAGCCCAGATCCAAACAGTAAACCCTAGAACCCATCCTGTAAGCTACCTCCCCAAGCGGTATATAAGGAGGGGTAGTGCTAGGGTTCTAGGTAGACAATTACAAGTTAGAAGTTCTCTAGATTGGACAAGTGGAGTAGTTCCTCTTCTTCTTATAGCGAGGAGTAGCCAGGAAAACATCTCAAGGAGCATCTGTATTGGGTGTTCGCCCCTTGATAGTAGATCCTTGCAGGAGTAGGAGCATTACCTCACCAAGAGGGCTCTAAACCTGGGTACATCGTTGTGTTTGTAGTATCTGTGCCCAACCCATTGCGAGTAGCCACCGGTAGCATCCTGATTGTCCCCTCTCATGCCATCCCCGATGGTACTGCCGTGTTCCACACCCCGACACACAATCCCAGCCTGAGGGTAAGCATTTTCCTTTCTATTTTTGTTAGATGCAATATGCAATCATTGAGTACTTACATATTTTACATGGGCAGGACGATATGGACAACCGAACATGTCCTCCATACGTTCGTGAGGTGACTCATGAGGAGGAGGATCAGCAGACGCAGTAGGATGAAGTTGACTGGTTTGGCTAGTATCAGACGCAGCAGACTCCACCATCGTTCCCCACAAAGGATACACAGACCCAGGGCGACGGGTCACAGCTGGATCCTCGTAATGTGGGGGCTCCCAACAGGTACGTATGGAGTACATCTAGGCCTACGCAACCTCGTTGTGGCCGACAACAGTGATACCAATATACGGGACACATATCTATGTATGAGACATATATCTTTCTATGTGCGAGACTATATCTTTCTACGTGCGAAACATTTTGGCTATATTAATGACATAATATTCGGGTTAGCAAATCACTTATAGCTATGTTGCATCATAAATGCAGGCCTCAATGTGGTTCTAAGCCAATTGGAGGCTCAAGCCCTGATTAGTCCCATCGATATACGGGCCTCCGACTGTAGGCCTACCACAACTGGCGGGCTGCCGACATGCCTGTCGGTGGACAGGCCTCTGACAAGTTCCAGTCGGGGCGTGAGCCTCCGAGGCCCCCCTAGATTTCTAATTTTCTAATTTTATGCATTATTCGTGAAATTATTTAAAAATGTATTATTTAAAAAAAATCAGCCGGGTTTTTGCACACAAGCCCATAATTCTTCAATGGATGTAGGTCGCTTGAAGGTGGACTTGAAACTTTGGATGAACTTTTCCTCCAGATCGCTCCAGCTGCTAATAGACTCTTCAGGTAGCTTTTTCAGCTAGTACTGTGTGGTGCCGCTAAAGTGGGGTTGTAAACTTTTGAAAGTGTAATTTCCCCTATGTGTGGTTTTGGTGATTAATGACAATCCCTATGGACTAATGTTTTCTTTAAGTTTTATATGAAGGAATATTCAATAGGTCATGCTTGTAGTCCATGTGTTGGATTCAAGTATGGATGCCATGAAGATGATGATATACCTTGAGTATTGGCATCAAGATCATCGAGTTGAAGTGAGGAATATGATATGATCAAGATCTTGAGAGTGTGATCTCAATAGAAGAATTCAAGATATGTCTCTAAGTTGGTGTCATGATAGCCTCATTAGTTGAGCTATGGCTGACTAAGATTTAGAGCATGCAATCAAATGAAGTGTTCCTTATGTACCTCAAGATATTGAGATGGAGCATGAGAAGATACTTGGTTGACCAATACAAAGAGTGAAGAGTGATTTCAAGTTGGTCAATACATGAAGCATAAAGAATGTACCACATGGATCTTGTGGTATGGTAAGCCCTGTCAAATATGCATCATGAACTAACCAATTGTATATGTGCCTTTGTGTTTTCTATATGGGATAGGTATCTTTCCATGGGCATGCTTCAAAAGTGAAGATCTCATATAGCCCATGAGAGGATGACATCAAGTGGTGATTGTCATCAAGGTTGAGAAGGGCAAGTTCAAGATAAGCATCTCGAGAAGATCATTTGCTTGAAGCTTGCTGTCCATATTGGTGATAATGTACATGTTAAGACATGTATTAATGAAGCTATCTCAGAGTGGTGTATGGGGGAGCAAATTATGAGTCTAAATGAAGCAATAATGATCAAGTGATGCATTCCCGCTTGGATGGAGCTTGAAGCGTTGTTATCAAGATCAAGCGGTATGCACAAGGCAAAGGTATGGCCTTGCTAGGTTTTCCTTTTACCGGTCTCAAGGTGGTTGTTGGGAGACCGGATTATTTGATAGATAGCCGCATTATCAAGAGGGGCTTCTGGTTGGGTAACTTGATCACATCGTCTTAGGGAGCTCAATCATTTGCATAGTTTGCTTCTTCCTATTTTGTTGCTTCTTGATGTCTCTTTTTGTGAGGTTCTTGAGCTTGTTGCTAGCTCTTTAACAAGCCCAAGTTTATCAAAAACAGAATTCATATGCATCTTCTATTGTGTTTTCGAGTTTAGAGGTTTTACCGGTTCGTTGTTAAGGGGTTTCATACCTTTCCTTATTTGGTTCTTTACCTCTTTTTCTTTCTTGGGTTTTCTACTCTCAGTAGATAGATCTTTTTCTTATCTTTTCAAAAAGACCAAGGTTGCTAAAATCCGATTCTAGATGCAAAAGTTATCACCGTTTTCGTGTGCTTGTTTTGATTTCGGCGGAAATTCCGGCGGTGCCAGTTCTGGGGCATTTTCGGCGGTGACCGGAAATTTCTAGCAAACCGCCGAAAAACTGTTATGTTTGTTGTTTCGGTTTTGACCAGAAATTTTCTGGTCGACCGGAAATTCCGGCGCCAGATCCGGGCGATGTTGGTTTCCCCGTCGGAACGTGTCCATCCAGCTCGTTTTGTTTCCAACGGTTATCCCCCTTGAAGGGGTATAAAAGGGGGGCTTCTTCCCCAAAGTTCTATGGTTCTTGAGCATGGTTTTGACCACCATTGTTGACCCCTTTGAGCTTGCTTCCTCTTCCTTCCCTCCTATGATTTTTGCATCGTTTTGAAGGCTTTTCAAGAGGATATCTAGATCTACAATCCCCACCAATCAATTCCTCCTCTAAGTGAGGGGAACCCATTGGATCTAGATCTTGGAGTCATTGGTTGACTTACACCATTGTTCTTCCTCTCTAATTCCTTCCTAGCACTTGTTGCTTTGGTGGGATTTGAGAGTGAAGGATTTGAACACCCTTGGTGTTCTTGCTTTGCATTCTTGCATAAGTGTTGAGCTCTCCATTAAGATTTGTTCGAGTGAGAGATCGTGAGCTTGTTACTCTTGGAGGGTGACCTCCTAGTTGGCTTGGCGGTTGGTGCCATGGTGTCCTCTTCGTGGAAGATTGTGAAGAGACCCGGGATTATCCTTCGTGGAGCTTGTGAAGTGGTTGTGGAGCTTGCCATCTCCAAAGTGGAGGAAAAGCTAGTCATAAGGAAAGGGCATATTCCTTCGTGGGATAGACTCGGAGAAGGTGAGCCTTCGTGTCATTGGGAAATCCTTCATGGAATCCCACACCTCTCCAACCTGACGTACCTTATTGTAAGGGAATATGGGAATACATCTTCGTCTCTGTGTGCCTCGGTTATCACTATACCTGAGCTTACTTTCCTTGTGATAGCCATTGAGCTTGAAGTACTTATATCTTGTGCTATCTTTCTTAGCTTAACTAGTTGTTGGTGCACTTAGTTGAGCCTAGTGTATTTAGGTTTTTATGCTTGTAAAATAAACGTTAGTTTAATTCCGCATTCTATCAAGCCAAAACCGTAATAGTTTTGAAATTTCCTATTCACCCCCTCTCTAGGAGACATCTCTATCCTTTCAATTGGTATCATAGCAAGGCCTCTCCTTGTTTACTCATTACCACCTAGAGTGTAAAGATGTCGGCTAGTAGTATAGTGCACAATGACACAATTGTATTTCATGGGACAAATTATATTTTGTGGAGAAATTGCTTGCTTTGTACACTTCAGACCTTGTGTCCAAATATTGAGCGATTTCTAGATATAGGTTTTTATCCTCCGATGGAGCCTCAAAATCTATCTTTAGAGGATGATAAAAATTTACATCTCGAAGCTCAAATATCTAATGAGCTTATTTTCTCTTTGAGCCCCATAGTTAATTTGTTCTTGAAAAATGTAAAGGGCAAGTCATCTGATGAGATGTGGACCAAGCTTAAAGAAATATTTGATGGGTCCATTTCTCATATGGTCGGTGGTATCTCCGAGGAGCTCTCTTCTCCTTCACATCATGATGAGATCCAAATTGCTTCCACCTCCAACCGCAATGAGATTTCAATTCCTTCCACTTCACCTACATGTGACAAGTCACAAGGTAATGGCATGGTGAGTGGAGAAATCATATGTGATGATGGTAGTGTTTATCTTTACACCGATGATTCATGTTCTATAAATTCTAATGGTGAAGAGAGTTTGGACTTAAGAACTTCTTGCAACAATAATTCTATATCCCCTTGTGTTGCTAGTCCTTGCATATCGTCTAAAAATTATTTGAGTACTAATGTAGATGATATGCTTGATTTGTCTTGTTCCGATGAGAAAAATGCTTCTAGTTGTATATCTAACAATGTACAGGAAATAAAACACTCTATGGAGTAAGACACAATCATGAATGAAGATTCAAGAATGTCCTAATCTTCATCCTCCCGTTCTCACATGTGCCTTATGGCAAGAGGATCAAAGGTATCTCCTACTATGGATCCCAACATATCTTCCAAAGATAATAGCAATGATAATGATGATGACATTGATGAGGATACTAGTGCTCTCGTTCTTGAGTTGACCTTTTTGTGTACCTCTCTTCGTGGTAATAATAAGGCTATTAGTTGTCTCAAACACGTTATGGACACCATAACTAAACAAACGGAAACCATACAGGAGTTGGATTTCCAACTTGATGGTGGGAGTCGGAGATTCAATCTCCTTAAGCAAGAGCTTGCCAACGAGAAGCACACTAATTGTCTCCTCACACACACAAAATGAATCTTATGAGCTTTAAAAGGAAAATTCCATTAATGATGCTTGTGCTACTAACTCTACTTCTTGTGAAGCATCTACCCTAAAAGAGAATGTTGAGCTAAGGGCTCAACTTGAGTTTCTAACTAGCAAGTATAGGAAATTGTAACAAAGTCATGAAAAGCTATCGAGCTCTCATAATGATCTTCTAATCTCCCATGATGGGCTAAAGTTAGCTCGTGAGGCAAGTATTACTAAGGTAACATATTGTGAGCCTCTTTTGGACATTAGCACAACTTCTACTCAAAATGCTATTTTGCCATGTGCTAGTCCTAGTGATCCTTATAGTCATACTAGTGATAAACCTTGTGTTGGATTACTTGCTTTGCCTTGTTGCTCTAACAATGAAGCTTATACTTACTCTAGTACCTCTATTTCTACTAACCATGTAGAGGAAATCAAAGAGCTCAAGGCCCAAGTCACTTCTTTGAAGAAAGACTTGGAAAAGAGTCATGAAGGGAAATCCACACTCGATAATATTTTGAGTGTGCCAAAATCCCCCAATGATAAAAGTGGACTTGGATGCGACTCCAATACAAGAACTAGTCCAAGAGAACTATAAGAAGGGCCAAGACCAAGTAAAGAATTCGGCCAAGATTATTTGCTTCAAGTGCAAGGTTGTAGGACATCATGTAAGATATTGTCCATTAAATAAAAATCACTTGACTGAGAAGAAACAAGGGAAGCGGCTACAAGTTCAAGGTCAAGCCCAATCACAACCTCAAGTTTAAGCTAGGCCACTTCCCAAGAATAATCAAGATAAGGCTCCCCAAGCCAAGAAATTAATGAAGAGGAGAAAGGGGAGCACTTGTTGCTACATATGTCGTGATAAGGGGCACTTTGCCTCTTCATGTTCAAACGGTACCTTATATAACCCTATCATTGTTGATTATGATTATTCTCTTGGGAAGGATAATGATGGCAATGTGTTTGCCAAGTTTGTTGGAACTAAAATTGGTGTCAAGAAAAGAACCATTTGGATTGCCAAGCCTATCGTGACTAACCTCTTAGGACCCAACTTGGTTGGGGACCAACAAGCTCAAACTTGATCAATAGGTGTTTGTGGAGGGCACTGGAGACTTGGCTAACTCTTGAAGAATTAAGGGATCTTCATATATTATATTTGATCAAGCCAAGTTATAAGGATTATCATCTCCCTACCATATACACCCATTGTGCCTTGTTGCGGTAACTCGAACTCAACTCTTTTATATTGTAAGTTACTTGCCCCTTTACATGTTTTAATTTTGTACCAAGTATGTGTTTGTATTTGTTATGCCTCATGCTTGCTTATTTTGTGTATTCAAGTATGTCTAGGTGTTTGGCACATCATTTACTTGTGTGTTTTGTTTTGAGCCTCTAATGCATATTGATGATATCTTATTTGGCTCTTTTCGAGTGATTAATGGAACATCCCATTTTGGGGGAGTAATATGCCTCACGCATCTCTCAAACCTTAAAATGTGTGTACATGAGTACTACCACTTAGTATTTATATTGCAAGCTTATCTAGTCACTATGTGGTGTGTCATACTCATGAGAAATTCAAATTCTAAATGTCCATTACTTATCTCTAGTTGAGGGTGCTTTGCCTCTTATTAAGAAAAATTGAATATCACATTATGGGGGAGTAATATGCTCCTTTTGCATATCACAATCCTAGGAAATGTGAACATATGAGGTAGTGCCACTTAGAGTTGATATTGTTGATTATATTGTTTCTAGGTGGCATGTTTGCTCAAACATGGCCATATTTTTGTTAGAAGCTTTTATTGCTCATCCTTTCGGTCTTTGTCTGAGTAAGAAATTCTTGGTGCAGCCTTCCTCAAATACATATCTCTATATCTTATTTGAGAGACCATTTGCTTCAAGTTATTCTAATCATTGCTTTGCGTGATTATGTGACTAGTTGAAGCTATCAAGAATCTCTATCTTCGCATAGTGCTTAATCCTTTTATTCCTATCCTATGCTTTTTATTGTGAAGATTTATCTTTAATATCTATGCAATATACCACCAAAAAGCAATTCCAATACACTCATTGTCTTTGAAAATCAATATACCTGTGTGTGGTAGCATGATGACTGCAAGTGCATAGATCGTTTGTAGCTAGTTTCGAAATAAAGATATCGATCCCACAAGGAGCAGGAGTCTGAAGTCTAATAACTCTTGAATTAAATACTACAATAGAAATGCTAAATAAAGTTCTAAGTGACAAGATAAAATGCAAGTATTGCGTAAAAAGGTGTTTTGGGGTTTTTGGTATAAGAACAACAATAAGTAAAGTAAAACAACTGAACACAGAAAATAAGTATCGCATATGTAAGAGAGATTACAACTGCAATAGGGAAAAAGCATTCTCAGGGAGTAGCGGCTACACCTCTAGCATTATAAGGAACTAAGGTAGATATTATTATCATGAATATTCTCAACTGTGTATGTGTGGGAGGAACTCCGTATTTGGACAAATAGGCAGTAACCACTGCTCACATCATCCCCATAACCACAATAGTCAGCAATCGTCATCAATCAAATTACTGCGCTATTAAGGGAGTTAATCCCGTAGGACGTATCCCATGGCATGGATAGTGTTCCATGAGTTTCCTCGGTTCCCAAGTTGATATGTAAGGAGTGCCAACAGCTTTATAGTCACTGTAAGTGCTAACACACCTCTGTCTACCAACAAGTAGTTCCCTCCATCAAGTCCCCATAAGAGGCAAATATTGAGAGGTCGACTTCTCCCAACATCAAGATGAATACAATCTAACACATGGTCACAATGATGAATATCATAATAAACTTTATCTTATTTCAATCTCATAGTAGGGTTTCTCCATCTCCCCAAGAACTAAAGATCTACTCAAAGATGGAGGCAATCAAAATCATGGCAATAATAATGGAATCTATCATAAATGAATAGTACTTGTATAAATCCACAACAAGTATGGAAATTACAACAAGATCTAGACAAGATGTAGATGGGATGGATGGAGATGGTGGTGATGCAGCAGTTGATGATGAAGATCGATGCCTTAGCCTCCCGGATCTATGCAGGGCGAAGATGGATCCCCGGTGGACGAGTTCCCCCTCCAGATGCCTTCTAGGGGTGAGGTTTTGGCGATTTCTGGTTGTTCTGTATTTCGTCTCTCTGATCCAGTTGCACGGGGTGAAACTATTTGAGGAGGCGGTAGCGGCGCCAACTATACGGCGGGAACTATATAGCCGAAAAATGTATTCCTGCTGTATAGTTGGTCGTTAAACCGTCTATATACCTTGATTGCTTCTGGTTTTCTTCTGGTATTATTGATATTTCCCAAATAAGTGATTTACATTGTTTTTGACTCCTTTTCTCCTCAGTACAACTTCTCCAAGAATTGTGTCCATTGTATCCATCATATGTCCTGATCTTGGTGAAAACAGACATAAAATGTGCGCGCATGCGCCGTAAAATACCAAGATCCTACATCTACAATGCAAAATAATAATATAAAGCATGATGCAAATATGCACACATCAACTTCCCCAATCTTAGACTCTTGCTCGTCCCAAGCAAGTTAGCTTAATGGATGTGATCCTCATATTCATGAAGCTGAGTCGATAAAATAAATGAGGCAGTTGCAGCATTTGTTTATCACATATGATACATAGGAATAAGTTCATGAATAGTACCTTACTCGAACCATCCGAATAATATTAGTAGGCTTCCACACCTTAGCATTTAACAGTTCACAAAAGATCACTCTCAATATGATGTAAAAGTATTTAGTTCAACCGAATGAGTTAGCGAGGTAGTCCCAAGTGTTTTAGGATTAACATATTCACTTGGGATTCAAAATCTCAAAACGTCTCTTTGTCATACTACAATATAGTGTGTATGCCTATTTTCTCTTTGCACATTCGCTCTTTTCTTTTTTCTTCTCTTTTTTATATATTCTCACACTTTTGTTTAGGTGTTGTGCAAAGGAGCTAGCCATACATTCCACTTCATGTAGGACTTCAAAGTTTAACGATCTCAATTACCAAATTCCAATTGTATATGAAGCAATCTTTATAGCTTGAATATTCTACCTCGTCTTCAACTCACTCTAATTTGATAGCATTTTTTATTTTCCTTTGTTCAAGGTTTCTTTTTCAACTCAACTGGTTAGATAATTTTTCTTTCTTTGTAAATCAAACCATGTACTTACAACATATTGACCAAATTATCTTTGTATGTTCCATTAATACCAATGGTGTGGAAGACTCCTATTGCTATCATCAAGTGCAAGTAAAATTATACTCAAGCCATTCATATATCCAATAGGACAAACACAAACTCAATATTTCTCCATATATGATAATAAACTCATAATTTCATAAAAGGGATCGACTATTCCTGAAGGGAATTCTAATGATGCAAACTTTATTTCTAGTTTTAACTAATGCAAAGATAAAATAGTAATGTAAAACTTATAAGATTGATTACAAGGTCTTAAAGATCTCCCCAAGCTTGGAATCAAGCCAGGCAGGATCAAATAATCCCTTGTGATTATTTGATACCGTGATTATTGTAGATCACTATGGCACCATGGCATGCGGTATCTTCTCTTCACGGGCCAGGCTGAGGCGGAGGGATTGATTAACAGCCTCTAATTCTTTAACACACAGATGGTAGAAAAGATTATTCCTCTCCAGCACTTTCACTTGTTCTTTAATGAGCTCATTGTTGTCTTGAAGGGTTTGGATCGCCTTAAGACTCATAGAAAAACCTGATTCGGTTGTCTGCTTAATATCTTCATCAAGTTTATCAAGATAAAGTCGCAGCAACTGAAGATGCTTGGGTGTCCCCGGTGTCTCCTGTCCATCACTTCAATCTTCCGCTCGAGGGCTTTCAACTCCCTCTTCCGGCGTTCATTGTCGGCATCGAGGAACTCCATAGGGACGATCTTGATCTCCTTGCCTTGCTCGTTAGTGCTCCCGATCTCCATAGGAAATTCTCTCCTTGGCTTCTGTCCCTTTGTTTATGTGTCCTCACGTATGAAGAAGAGATAGATTGGTTCCTGGAGATTATGATTAGAGAGAGAGAGAGAGACAATGGCAGTATATAAGGGGGGTCAGAGGTCGTTAAAACTCGCGAGAAACACCAAATTCACACCAAAGAAAAGAATCTTAACGGAATAGGAAAAGAAATCGTGGATTTGGAGGAGTCCTGCCGCGTAACGACCAACTATACGGGCGCGACCCGTATAGCTCTGACCGTATAGTTGGTTCTGGGCAGATATTTCCAAATATCTTGAGTCCAGGTCTATTAAGTTATGACTTGGAACCAAAAATACCACTTGTTTTAATACTTGGAAAGACGAAAAAGTAAAACGAAATGTCTGAGAGTTTAACACCAACTATACGGATGGAATTTTATCTCCGGCCGTATAGTTGTGACCGTATAGATCTAGACATCGAAAACAATTTCGCGAAGAAGATACAGAGGGTTTAACGACCAACTATACGGCCGGAGGTTTTCTCCGGTCGTATAGTTGCGCCTGTATAGTTGGTAAAAATCTCCAAAAACTTCAAAAAAACACGAGGAATTCAAAGGCAAAAATTTCAGAAGTAAAATCTGTGAAAATAAATCACTTATTTGAGTAAGAACACTTACCTTGAACTTACCGTTTACTTATTCGGGGATGACAAGCTCCTCCAACAAAAAATACTTCTTATTTTTTCGAGGAATTGACCTTAGTTCATTTAATAATTCTTGTAAACGAAAATCACCATGACTAAAGTTCCTCTCAATAAGATTGGTGTCTTGTTGGGCAAATATGGACACTGCATCCAACATCTTTATTTCTTGCCTTTGCATGATCTATAACTCAATTCTTGAAGTAAAAGAATCCAACAGATCAGTCTTGGCTTATGGTTCTTCCTCACAAGGAGTTCTTTTAAACCATCACGATCTATATGAACTCTTACTTTTGCATCAACTATATAAGAACGAAATTTATCGCAAGAGAAAAATATAGCAAAAAGTTCACTTTCTTCCTTAGGATAATTCTTTTGAGCATTATTGAGAGTTCTACTAGCATGATGTATAATATTAAACCTGCGACCTATGTGTTGTCCTAGAGTTATTCCTACAACATCATCACTAGATTCACATATTAAGTCAAAAGTCATATCCCATATAGGTGGTTTAATGATAGGAGCATGGTATAAAGCGTTTTTAAGTTTATCAAACGCTATAAGACATTTATCATCAAAATTAAATCTTACCCCCTTTTGCAGGAGGTTAGTCAAATGTTTAGATATTCTAGAAAAAATTCTAATGAACCTTCTATAAAAACCCACATGACCAAAGAAACTTCTTATACCTTTTATATCCCTAGGTTGTGGCATTCTCTCTATGGCCTCAACCTTAGCTCTATCCACTTCAATTGCCTTACCTGATACCTTATGTCCAAGGACTATACATTCTTTGACCATAGAATGGCACTTCCCCCAGTTTAGAACAAGATTGGTTTCATCGCAACACTGCAAAACTCTTTTGAGATTATCCAAGCAACTAGTAAATGAAGTTCCATAGACAGAAAAGTCATCCATAAATACTTCCATTATTAGTTCTATAAATTCCGCAAAAATAGCAGTCATGTGATGGCCCAAAATATATCAAGCTCGTTGGGGAACCCCAAGAGGAAGGTATGATGAGCACAACAGCAAGTTTTCCCTCAGTACGAAACCAAGGTTATCAATCCAGTAGGAGCAAGGAAACACCCCAAAGGTGTAGCTAGCTGAATGATGGCAGGGCACACTACCGGTGCCAGCAGTAACGTGGAGACCTGCACAACACAACCACAGAACTCTGTCCCCAACTTGCGATGAGGTTGTCAATCTCATTGGTTTTGCTGAAAACAAAGGATTAAACGTATCGAATGGAAGGAAGTAATAGTTTGCAGAAAGTAAACACAAAGCAGTAAACAGTTTATAGATTGTATGTAAAAGAAAGGACCGGGATCCATAGTTCACTAGAGATGGCTCTCCTTAAGATAGATAACATGCTGGGTGAACAAATTACAGCGGGGCAATTGACAAACAATGAGAAAACAATACATGCATATACTAATCATCTTGACTCCTTTGGAACTTGATTGGGCATTACAACATTATACATAGACCGCCATCCAACTCCATCTATGACTAATAATCCACCTTCAGGTTATCATCCGAACCCCCTCTAGTATTAAGTTGCAAGCAATAGATTATCGCTTTACGAATTGCGTGTAATGTAAACAATACGATTGTTCTATGAACAAAGGATTGTTGTTTTCTCCCTAGTAGCAACAACACATCTAGTACCTTAGAGATTTCTGTCACTTCCCCAGATTACTAGAGGCATGGACCCACTATCGAGCATAAATACTAACTCTTGGAGTTGCTAGCATCTACTTGGCCAAGATACCTACTAACAATGGAAAGCATGCAAGATCACAAATAACAAAGACATGATAGAATCAATAATCAATCTGAAATAGCATCTCAATATCCATCGGATCCCCGCAAACACAACATGCAGAATTACAAATAGATGATCTTGATCATGAACGGAGCTCACAAGATCTAAACATGAAAGCACAAAGGAGGAGAACCAGCCATCTAGCTACTAAATGGATCCGTAGTCCAAGGATGAACTACTCACGCATCACAACAGAGGCTTGCATGGTGATGAAGAAGGCCTCCAGGGTGAATTCCCCTCTTCGGCAGGGTTCCGGGAAGAGCTTCAGATCCCTCCCGATCTAGGGATGGAGATGACGGCGGCTAAAGACTCTTTCATGGATTTTTGATAGGGTACTTAGGGTTTTCATCCCGAGGGCATATTATAGGAGGAAGGAGAGGCCGAGAGGGTGCTAGGGTCGGCCAGACCACCCCCAGGTGCGGGCCAGGCCTGGCCGCACAGCCAGGTGGTGTGGCCCCCAGCCCTTCTCTGTCTCGTATTCTGGCATCTGATGACTTCCGGAAAAATAGGCACTTTGGCTTTTGTCCCGTCCAATTCCGAGAATATTCATTTTCTGACTTTCCTGGAACCAAAAACAGCAGAAAACAGGCAGCTGGCGCGTGGCTCTTGTTAATAGGTTAGTCCAAGAAATCATATGAAAAGTACTCCAAAGTGTGGATGAAACACAAGAAAGTGGATAAAACCAAGCATGGAACATAAAAAATTATAGATACATTTGCAATGTATCAACATCCCCAAGCTTAACTCCTGCTCGTCCTCGAGTAGGTAAGTGATAAAAAGAAAGAATAATTTTTGAGGTGACATGCACCATCAAATACTTGATCAAAGTATTTGTAGAACATTCAAAGCTGGGATCAAAGTACTTCAATCATGACATAAAAGACAAAGTTCTAGCAATAAGACAAAGAAACTATGATGCAACATGAAAGGGCATAAACAAAAGATTCATGAATAACAATGCTTTGCAAGACATTTGTTTGTTTCACATAAAGAAAACATAGCATAATAGCATTCAACTTGTCCCTCATAGAGTAGCAAATATAAATGCATAGGACACCTTCAAAGTTCATAAGAGTGACTAGATACAAATAGTTCAAAACAAGCAATATCAGGTTATGCATCAATCAACTAGTCTTGGGACAATGCACATAGAACTAAGAATGGCCACTATGCTCTCAAAGTAGGTGCATAAAGGTAGAAGGTGGAGACTCAATATAATGGTGGAAGAAGGGCCTTCATAGAAGGAAGTAGGGATTCAAGTCTCATAAAGAGCTTCCAAAAATTATGGTACTTATAGCTTTCAGCTCTCATTGCCCCTATCATAAGCATCTTGAAGGTGATTAAGGTTAAAGTGACACAACTAAGAGGATATGCTTGACAAGTTATAAACCGAAATCTCATGCCCCTTACTTACAAAGACCGAACCTCATGCTACTCAACTTTAGTCACAGGTAAGCTCTTGTCATTGTAAGTACATATGTATCATAAAGAACCGCCAACGGGGTACCCATTGCACATGATACAGGAGCTATCCCATGATCAAAATGACAAGGCAAGCAGACAATGAGCATCTCAGCGATCTTTTTATTTGCTATTTGCATAGGTTTTTATTGAGGATGCTTCATAGAGTGCTCATTATGGTGATGCTGCAGGTTTCCACCATGATTAGGCATGGCTTAGGCTAGTGGCCCAGGCGTTTCTCTAACACACATACAAACTCCATGATCTTACAAGTTCCACTTTTATTTCACACCGCCGGGATCCATAAGCAAGAGAACATGATATCAACGGGGTACAAAGTACAAGTGCAATGTTGAAAGCGTTCCCCATGATACATGGTTCTGCTAACTTCAGCTTATAAAGCGCAAGCATATACGCAACAAAGAAGGACCCAATGGTTCAAGTTTATTAGATGCAAAAAATTAAAGTGTGCCATCAAGTTCGTGAGAGCTTTAATCACTAGTTTTCTCATAACAAGTTTAATTTGGAAGATAAACAAAAGCATGAATATACTTGGAATAGCTTAATCTAGTAGGTAGGTATGGTGGACTCCTTGGAATAACTTGGTTTAGGGAGTTGGATGCATGAGTGGAACTCATAGTTGGTTGTGGAGGCTAGCAAAAGACTGGGAGCGACAAACTAAGAGAGTAATAATGCCCATAATCATGCAGAGCGACAAAACATCATTGATCAAAGCATAAAGTGATACTACAAGTTGAAACTAAAGGATCATAAAGGCTATGGTGACTTGAGATAGTCATAACATGGTGTGAGCATGCGCCAAGTCAACCCAAATAAAGCATCAAAGGAGAATACCACTATACTATGCTTTAATATGCTAAAACAACGCATGATTCATCCAAGGCACATTAAGCAATCTCAATTGTTTATAACAAGTCATGATACAGCAAAGAATACTAAGCATAAAGCCAAAACAATATCAAGCATGGCATGACAAAGCATAGGCCACAGTCAAAAACGAGCTCTTTTTACCACATAAGCATGAACTTTCCTACTCTTTTCCTATCCAAACCAAACTATTTGCAAACCAATGTATGAAAGAGGGGGTCCAACCAATTTATTCAGCAAACTAAGAAAACAAAAGCAAACGAAAAACCAAAACGAAAAAGAAAAAGAAGGCGCTCCAAGAACAACACAACTGTGCACGAAACAATAAAAATGAAATGTTTGGAAGAAACCTGGGATTTTTATTGATGAAGAAGGGGATGCCTTAGACATCCCCAAGCATTGACGCTTTTACTTATTGGATATTTCTTGGGGTGACACGCTTGTCATCCCCAAGCTTGAGCTTTAGTCCATCCTTCATCTCATTACTCATTCCTTCCATACACCTGAAATTTTTCCTTCATACAAAACTTCACACAATCTTTATTAGCAACATTAGTGCACTCAAGATAATAAGTCTTAAGGTTCAGTTCTAACACCAAATAAACTTCCATTATAACACTAGCTACTTAAGCACTTCCCTCAAAAATCTCAATTCCCCAAAAGAACTAAAAAAGGAACCAACAAGAAGCAAATGCAGAAAATGGTAGAAATTTGTCAAAATAGACCAGCAGGTAAAGACGATTTTTTTCGAAGACCTTTTGTTGCTCAAATCATAAAGTGTTGAAATAACGAAAGTTAGATAACAACCTGGGGCAGAAGCACAAAAATGAATGCCTCAAAAGGACGTTCAGAGATTTTACACGAATGTTTACGGTGAAGCACAAAAATCTATTTCAGGACAGCAACTTTCCCAATCATTACTTCTCTCTCATTAGAGATTACTCTTGGCACAAAAAGCAAATAAAAAGGATAAGGAGTGGTTATTACTGAAGTAATAACTTCCAAGACTCATCTAAAACTTTTGGGTTATCTCCCAATAAGTACTTTTCTTTAACGCCTTTAAGTTAGGCATAAGAAGCAAGAAAAAGAATCAAGTGTTCTCAAATAAAGAAGCATTAAGATCAATACCAGAAATATCTTCAACAAGGCAGGGTATATCATCCAAATAAGTCCTAGAGGATCCTATCTTCATGCTCTTAGGTTCACTATTTTCATCAAAAGGGTTTTCAGGAACAATCCAATCAAGATTATTTTATATGGCTTCATGCACTGCTACGAGTTTAAAAGGTATTGGTATCTTAGGTTCCTCCCCATTAGGTTCGGTTTTGTTCATCTTTTCTCATGTACCAACTACATCTACACATGAGCCTAGCATATTGAAAGATTCAAAGACTTTACTAGCTTCCTTGGCAACATCATAGAACTCCTTAAACAAAGTTTCTAGAATAAAATCCCTTTTTTCAGGGTCCTCAATTTCTTTAAGCTTAAGAAACATTACTTGCATTAAGGGGTTGAGGTTAACAAACCTAGCTTCTAACATGTGAATTAAAGATGCTGCAGCAATCTCATAGTTTGGAGCAAGTTCTGCAAGGGATCTATCCTCATGTTTACTAACACGATTAACGAATTCTTCAATATTATGTTTCCCAATTATAGAACCACTACCAATTGAAAGGTCTTTTAGGGTGAATTTAGCGATCAACATGGTGAGCTAAGGAAGAGCCAACAACTAAAGGAGACTTAATTTTTGTGTGTTTTTAAATAAGAAAGCAAACTTGTAAAACTATTTTTTTGTGTTTTTGATAACAAAACAAGCAAACAAAGCAAAGCGAAACTAAGCAAAACAAAAATAACAAAGTAAAGAGATTGGTTATGAGGGACTCCCCTTGTGAAGATATCCTTGACTCCCCGGCACTCGGCACCAGAAAATATGCTTGATGGCCCAAAATATATCGAGCTCATTGGGGAACCCCAAGATGAAGGTATGATGAGCACAACAACAAGTTTTCCCTCAGTACGAAACCAAAGTTATCAATCCAGTAGGAGCAAGGAAACACCCCAAAGGTGTAGCTAGCTGAACGATGGCAGGGCGCACTACCGGTGCCAGTAGCAACATGGAGACCTGCACAACACAACCAGAGAACTCTGTCCCCAACTTGCGATGAGGTTGTCAATCTCACCGGTTTTGCTGAAAACAAAGGATTAAACGTATCGAATGGAAGGAAGTAATAGTTTGCAGAAAGTAAACACAAAGCAGTAAATAGTTTATAGATTGTATGTAAAAGAAAGGACTGGGATCCATAGTTCACTAGAGGTGGCTCTCCTTAAGATAGATAACATGCTGGGTGAACAAATTATAGCGGGGCAATTGACAAACATCGAGAAAGCAATACATGCATATACTAATCATCTTGACTCCTTTGGAACTTGATTGGGCATTACAACATTATACATAGACCGCCATCCAGCTGCATCTATGACTAATAATCCACCTTCGGGTTATCATCCGAACCCCCTCTAGTATTAAGTTGCAAGCAACAGATTATTGCTTTACGAATTGCGTGTAATGTAAACAATATGATTGTTCTATGAACAAAGGATTGTTGTTTTGTCCCTAGTAGCAACAGCACATCTAGTACCTTAGAGATTTCTGTCACTTCCCTAGATTACCAGAGGCATGAACCCACTATCGAGCATAAATACTAACTCTTGGAGTTGCTAGCATCTACTTGGCCTAGATAGCTACTAACAACGGAAAGCATGCAAGATCACAAATAACAAAGACATAATAGAATCAATAATCAATCTGAAATAGCATCTCAATATCCATCGGATCCCCGCAAACACAACATGCAGAATTACAAATAGATGATCTTGATCATGAACGGAGCTCACAAGATCTAAACATGAAAGCACAAAGGAGGAGAACCAGCCATCTAGCTACTACATGGATCCGTAGTCCAAGGATGAACTACTCACGCATCAGACCGGAGGCTTGCATGGTGATGCAGAAGATCTCTAGGGTGAATTCCCCTCTCCGGCAGGGTGCCGGGAAGAGCTTCAGATCCCTCCCGATCTCGGGATGGAGATGATGGCGGCTACAGACTCTTTTGTGGATTTTTGATCGGGTACTTAGGGTTTTCGTCCCGAGGGCATCTTATAGGTGGAAGGAGAGGCCGAGGGGGTGCTGGGGTCGGCCAGACCACCCCCTGGTGTGGGCCAGGCCTGGCCGCACGGCCAGGTGGTGTGGCCGGCCCCCACCCCTTCTTCGTCTCATATTCTGGCATCTGATGACTTCCGGAAAAATAGGCACTTTGACTTTTGTCCCGTCCAATTCCGGGAATATTCATTTTCTAACTTTCCTGGAACCAAAAACAGCAGAAAACAGGCAGCTGGCACTGTGGAAAGTGGATAAAACCAAGCATGGAACATCAAAAATTATATATACATTTGCAATGTATCATCATGCATCTTTGAAAAGTAGCTGGAGTATTACATAAACCAAAAGGCATATGACGGTAAGCATGTAAACCGTAAGGACTAATGAAAGTTGTTTTAAGTTGGTCATAAGGATGAATAGCTATTTGAGAAAAACTAGAGTATCCGTCTAGGTAGAAAAAATTAGTGTGGTTTGCTAACCTTTCTAAAATTTGATCTATGAATGGTAAAGGATAGTGATCTTTCCTAGTTTCTTTATTCAATTTCCTAAAATCTGTGCACATCCTATGTCCAACAATAGTTCTAGTAGGTATCAATTCATTGTTTTCATTAGGAACAACAGTAAAACCGCCCTTCTTAGGGACACAATGAACATGACTTACACTTTCTTTTACAGGATAGATTATACATGTGTCCAATAGGCGTACAATTTATTTTCTTACCACTTCCTTGTCAACACCCGGATTTTTAATCCCAGATGCCTGTTATGCCATACCTCGCAATCCCAGGATTACCATTTTTGCGAGACATAACAGATTGGATATCACAGTACATCATCCATTACAAACCATACATAAGGTTTTACACAAATAAGGATCTCATGATCTAGTCTTTAATACAACAAGCAGCGGAAATAAACGATAGCGTAGCGGTGGGGTCCATCTTCAGGGGCACAGGCAATGCTGACGAAGGCAGATAGTCCTAGTTATCATAGCCGTCCTACTGACCATCCTCTTGATAATCTCCTTCATAGTCTGGCCATGATAATAGCCAGGGACAAAAGCCATGAGTACTCTTTAAGTACTCGCAAACTACTACTAACAAGGGTTATAATTCTAAGTTAAAGTGCTGAATTTAAAGAATAACTATCAAGTTAAGTTTGAAACCTAAGCTGAGTTCTGAAGCAAGAAAAGATAAAGTAAAGTTCTAGAATCACTTAAGTTGGGAAGCTAATTTCATTAACACAACCATGTTGTGGTCAAGTCAAAGGTCATCATTCATTTCAAGTTATTTAGATAACATCTGACAACGAAACAGTATGGCCATTCCAACTGTCCATAACCGCGGACGCGGCTATTCGAATAGTTTGACACTCTGCAAAGGTGGTACACTTTCACCACAAGATTCAATACATCTGTCAGGGATAACCCTGAATCATCATACTTAGTATGCAGATAATCAAACATAACCTTCCCTTTACACACCCTAGTATAACCTTCCTATGAGCATGGCCTCCCAACCATGACCATCAGTCATCTTGGGCACTGCATAGGTGGACATCATTGAGAGGTAGCCACATCTGAAACCTCTCCCTTGAGGGAACTAATACTAATGCATATAAATTTCCAGCTAAGCCTTACCCAATTCTGGTAATGTGGTTGTATGGTAAAATTGGAATGGTATCGCATCCGAATCCAACCATCAGTTTTATAAAAGGGTTAAGGCTCATGCCTCATCATTTTCATCATCATAAACCAATTGTGTTTCTCAACACATGTCAAAACATCTCAATAGAATGACTCATCATTCCAAGGTTTTCATAACTCATTTTCACCAAGTGTTCCCATCTAAAGTGACTCAAGTTTTTGAGCTATTCTAAAGTACTAAGTTAAGAGTGTTCACTAAGGTGGAAAGATGGGATCAATCTCATGCCATAGAATGACATCTAAAGGTTTCTAAGTAGGTCAAGTTTTATACTCTTTATGCTACCTTCAAAATTAATTAAAGAACTTTGTGTAAACTAAGGGAGGTAGAACTTGTAAATAGGACTCGGGGTACTAATAGTTAAAAGGGGTGTGATCAAAGTATGCTTAAGGCATCTTTACTAAACCATCTAGTTTTATTCTAGCTTGCTAACAATAGCTTACTAAAGCATGTTTTGCAAGGGTTAGCTTGCTAGTAATAGCTTGCCTTGGTTGGTGTAGTGGTTGAAGTTTTCTTCTTCTTCTTGGTAGAACTCCTCCTCCTCGAAGGCTTGGTCGGTACTATCGTCTAGAAATACATAGGAAGTGCACAATCACCAAACAATACTTAACTAGGCTAAGTAGTATTCTAAACCAGACAATTGATGATCTATTATCATCCCAAACATCACAAGTTTAATTCAATAGTTTCAACCTTTTTATTTTGGAAAAGTAATTTCTACTCATTGAAATATTAAATAAAATTTAATATTCACCACCAAAATGTGGGATCATGTGGACACATGTCCTCACCACATATTCTAACATGTGGGAATGAGATTTAAAGGTTGGATCAATATTACTTTGGTTTAAGTTTATTATTTAATGATTTACAGTGACTAGAAATGCCTATATAGCATTATTTTGGTACTAGTCCAAAGTCACTGCCTGTAAACCTTAATATTATTACATATTTGGATAGATATGATGAAATGTGATTTTTGAGAGTTGGAATCAACTCAAAAGCTAACTTGGTTGATTTTATAAAAATGTTTTAAGTTGCAAAAGCTTCTGTCTTCTTATTTTTATTAGGAGAAATCTATAACTCTAAATGAATTAAATCCAACAGGCTTGGCTAGATCATTTCAATACCTTTCAGAAAAAATTAGTTTCATGTAATTTGGATTTGTCAAACTCACAGAATTGAATTTTGAAACACTGGACAGAAACTATATTCTAACTAAAAAGAAAAATCTAGATTTGAATCTACGGGCTTGCACGGGAAAGGCAATGGGCCGGCCCAGTGGTGCTATGCGGCACGGGGCTCAGCTGACAGGAGGGGTCCACTTGTCAGCGGCACTTAAAACGCGAAATGGTACGCGCGCTGTGGGCCGTGCGATTAGAGGCTAGATCTACGGCCGAGGGTCGTCGTCGATGATGAACAGGTCGCCGGCGAGCTCGAACCCTAGCGGCTTGGTGGGGGTCTACTGGGGGCGTACCAGGGCTCCAGCAGGGTCGGCGATGCGGGCGAACAAAGTGGAAGATGACGTCAAGGCGAGGCGTGGTCGCGGCGGAGCTTGGGGTGGCCGGAATCAACGTCACCCTTCTTCTCCAGAGGCGGCGGCTCCGGCTCCAATTTCGGCGAGCTGCTGCTCCACTTGCTCCGGTGAGAGGTGGGTGAGGTTCAGAGAGGTGAGGGGAGTGGAATGGTGTGAGTCTTTGGTGCTGGGGAGGGCTCCTTTTATAGGCTCGACGTTGAGACCGAGCGGGACGGGCGGTCGACGGTGGCGACATGGCTACGGCGAGCTAGCGGCATGGCTAGGGATTGTGATCGGTGGGCGGTTCCCTGGCGGTGCTCTAGTGCTTCAATGCGGCCGTAGGGGCGGTGGCATGCGGTCGGGCCGAGGTGGCGCTCTGCGCGGCCGAAGCGGCGGTGTCCACGGCGAGCGGTGGTTGTGGGGCTTTGGGCGGCGAATGGAGGTGTCTGGGGTGTTCTCCAGGTCAAGGCGGAGCGGTGGGCGTGGGTTGGTGCCAAGGGGCGGTCGGTGCGAGCGGGGACAGTGCGCGCTCTGCGGGCGGTGTCGGCATGGTCGACAAGCTCGGGGCGCGGCGGTTCCTGGTCATTCTGGTCGCTGTCCTTGGGCTGGGACTGGTTGGGCGGTGGAGGTTGACCACATGCTATCTCCAGGACACGGTGGATGGCGATGGCGGCGGCTGTGGCTTGCTATCGCCGGTGGGGTGCCCAAGTGGGGGCTCGGCCTTAATGGCCATGACCATTTGGTCTTGGCACAGTGGGTGGCTAGGCTAGAGAGGGGTTTAAATCACCTAAGAAACATTTTACAAGCATTGGATCAATCAATCATGGCAATTCAAACAACTCCTATTTTAAATGCACACACATATGAATGCTTTCATTTTAACTTTGGAAAAGTTTTTGTTAACCCCAATTTTGGATGATTTGATCTTGATAAGCTTGGATTAAAGTTTTGGGATGTTACAAACCTTCTCCCCTTAAACAAAATCTCGTCCCGAGATTTACAAGGAAAACTAGGAACTAAAGAGATCTGGGAACTCTGTCCTAATGTAGTCCTCGCACTCCCAAGTAGCTTCCTCCTCGGTATGGTTGCTCCACTGAATCTTGAGAAACTTGATACTCCTGGTCCTGGTGGTTCTATAGGCTTCTTCTAAGATACGGATGGGCACTTCCCGATAGGTCAGGTCATTGTTGATTTCCACTACTCTGTGATCGATATTCTTGAAAACTTCAGTCTTCTTAGGCACTTCCAAGCATTTGCGAAGTAACGAGATATGGAACACATTGTGGATGGCTGACATCTCTTCAGGCAATTCCAGCTGATACGATACTTCTCCTCGGCAGTTCAGAATCTTGAAAGGTCCGATATATCTGGGAGCTAACTTTCCCTTCAGACTAAAGCGTTGTGTTCCCTTCAATGGTGAAACCTTGAGATATACGAAATCTCCGACATTGAAAGTCAGGTCTCTCCTTCTCTTGTCAGCATAACTCTTCTGTCTGTATTGGGCGGTCTTGAGGTGCTCACGAACTTTGTGAACTTTCTCTTCTGCTTCTCGGAGAATGTCGGGTCCAAAGATCTGACTCTCTCCTACTTGCGACCAATTCAAAGGGGTACGACACTTTCTTCCGTATAGGAATTCAAATGGTGCCATCTATAAACTAGCTTGATAACTGTTGTTATATGAAAATTCTGCGAAGGGCAGGCAGTCTTCCCATTTTGATCCGTATTCCAACACACAAGCTCTAAGCATATCCTCCAAGATCTGGTTGACTCTCTCAGTCTGTCCATCTGTTTGCGGGTGATACGCGGTACTGAAGTTCAACTTGGTTCCTAATCCTTCCTGAACTTTCTGCCAAAATCTTGAAGTAAACTGAGTTCCTCGATCTGATACGATGGTCTTGGGGGTTCCATGTAGACTAACAATCCTAGCAATGTACAGCTCTGCTAGTTTTGCACTTTGGTAGGTTATCTTGACTGGTATGAAGTGCGCTACCTTGGATACTCTATCAACTATGACCCAGATTGAGTCATTTCCCCTACTAGAAGTAGGTAAACCGGTGATAAAGTCCATTCCGACAGAATCCCATTTCCATTCCGGAATCTGCAATGGTTGCAACAATCATGCAGGTCTCTGATGCTCTGCTTTGACTCTTTGACAGATGTCACATTTGGCGATGTAGCTTCCGATCTCTCTCTTCATCTTGTGCCACCAAAATTGCTCTTTCAAATCCTGATACATCTTTGTTCCTCCGGGGTGGATAGAATAAAGAGTATCATGAGCTTCCTTCATGATAACCTCCTTCAGTTCCGAATCTGCTGGCACACAGATACGTCCCTTGTACCACAGTACACCTTCTTCGTCTTCGGTGAATCCCGGTACTTTGCTTGTACCAATACGATGTTTGATCCTGTCGATACTTTCATTCTCTTTCTGGGCTTCCTTGATTTGGCTAATCAAAGTGGGTTGAAGTTCAATGCTAGCTAGGAATCCTTTGCTAACTAACTCAGTCCTGAACTGCTCCAACTCCTCATACAAACTTGGTTGCTTCTCGTTGATCATGGTGTTCAGCCTACACGGCAATCGGCTAAGAGCATCCGCTACCACATTGGCTTTGCCGGGGTGATAGTGAATGTCAAGGTCATAATCCTTGATTAACTCTATCCATCTTCTTTGCCTCATATTCAACTCCTTCTGGGTGAAAATATACTTCAAGCTCTTATGGTCTGAGTAAATCTCACAACGATTACCCATCAAATAATGACGCCATGTCTTCAATGCTAGAACCACGGCTGCTAGCTCAAGATCATGGGTCGAATAGTTCTGCTCATGCTGCTTTAGTTGTCGAGACAGATATGCGATGACTTTGCCTTCTTGCATCAATACACAACCGAGACCAATCTTGGATGCATCACAATACACATCAAACGGCTTCTTGATGTCTGGCATGATCAAAATTGGGGCTGATATCAATCTCTTCTTCAACTCCTGGAAACTGGCTTCACACTTGTCTGTCCATTCAAACTTCTTGTCCTTCTTCAACAATTGGGTCATTGGTCGGGCTATGCTCGAGAATCCTTCTACGAACTTGCGGTAATATCCCGCTAATCCGAGAAATGAACGAACTTGGGTTTGATTGGTTGGGGCTTCCCATTCTTCGACATCTTTGATCTTGCTAGGATCAACAGAGACTCCTCCGGCAGACACAATATGTCCTAGGAATCCTACTTCTTTCAGCCAAAACTCACACTTGCTGAACTTGGCATATAATTGATGCTCTCTCAGGGTTTCTAGGATGATTCTCAGATGTTGCTCATGATCTTCTTCTGACTTGGAGTAGATAAGGATATCGTCGATAAACACAACTACAAACTTATCTAGGAAATTCATAAAGATCTTATTCATGAGATTCATGAAATAAGCAGGGGCATTGGTTAATCCAAAAGACATAACCATATACTCGTATAAACCATAGCGAGTAGTAAAGGCGGTCTTCGGAATATCCGTGGCACGAATCTTAAGTTGGTGATAACCAGTCCTAAGATCAATCTTTGAGAATACCTGAGCTCCAGTCAACTGATCAAATAGATCCTCTATCTTTGGCAAGGGGTACTTGTTCTTGATGGTGACATCATTCAACTTTCTGTAGTCTGTAGACAGACGGTTGCCTCCATCTTTCTTGTCGACGAATAACACTGGTGATCTCCATGGTGATGCACTTGGTTGAATCAAGCCGGTTGCTAACATGGCATCCAACTGCTTCTTCAGTTCTACTAAATCTGAGGGGTTCATGGTATAGGGTCTCTGGGCTATAGGTCCGGTTCCGGGGATTAGTTCGATAATGAACTCAATATCCCTATCTGGGGGCATACCTGGCAATTCATCTGGGAATACGTCGGGGTATTCACAGACTACTCTGACTTGGTCAATGGTAGGCAGGGCTACACTTTTGTTGCATTTGAATTGATGGGGTAAGGTTTCAGAGATATGTTCTACTATTACTCCAGAACTACTGGTCATGGTGATGGCTTTCTTAGCACAGTCTATCAGTCCTTTATGCCTTGACATCCAGTCCATACCTAGTACTACTTCCAAACCTTTGGTTCCAAGTACAATTAGGTTGGCATAAAAATCTATCCCATGAATTCTGATAGGTATAGCTTTGCAAATTTTTCTAGCTTTTGTAGTTGAACCAGGGATTTGAACTATCATGACATGCTTCAGGTTGGTTGAGCGAATCTTACTAGTGCATACAAATTCTTCAGTGACAAATGAATGCGATGCTCCAGAATCAAACAATACTCTTGCTAAAACTGAGTTGACAGAAAACATACCCAGCACGACATCTGGTGCTTCCTGGGCTTCTTCTGCGTTCATGTGGAAGAGACGGCCGTTGAAGTTGTGCGGGTTTCCTGGGGAAAATCTCCTTCCTGGTTGAACACGACGCTGCTGCTGAGCTGGGGCGTTCATAGGGGCATTGGCGGCAGTCTTCTTGGGACACTCATTGGGTAGTGACCCTTCACTCCACACTCGAAACAAGTGATCTGGGACTTGTCCTTGACTGTGACAGGTACATCATTGCTGCCAGTTCTAGGGGCAGTGTTGTTGTTGCTCTTGGGAGGGGCACGGTTGAAGTTGTTGGCATTGCTGGGGTGATGATTGTTTCCTCTGAGCTTCACATTTCCTGCGCTACGGTTGGGGTAGCTTGGGCGAGAATTTGGGGGTCGGTTGTTCCTTGGTGCATATCCTGGTGAGGGGTTAGGACAGTACTTCTGGTGACTACTGGATCCAGACTACTGCATCATACGACGCTTGCGATTGTCGTTTGCCTGGTTAATCTTCCCTTCCATATGAATGGCAGAGTCGACTAGCTCTTCAAGATCCTAGAAACGGATGTTGACGAGGATAGTATGCATCTCATCATGCAGTCCGTTTAAGAATCTCTCTTTCTTCTTGGCCTCCATGTTGATCTCATCCGGTGCATATCTGGCAAGTGACAAGAATTTGTCACGGTACTCTACTACAGCCAATCTTCCTTGCTTCAGTTCACGGAATTCATCTCTCATCCTGTTAACAAGACCTTGCGGCACATGGGTGCGGCTGAACTTGACCTTGAATGCTTCCCAGGTCATCACCTGGCCATGGTTCATGTTGCGGATGCTATTCCACCAAGCTCTTGCATCTCCCGCCAGATAGTGGGTGGCGAAGAGAACTTTCTCATTCTCCTCAACTCCTGCAACTTCGAGGTTGTTTTCCATGGTCTGTAACCAGTCATCAGCATCTAATGGGTTTTCAGATTGGTTGAAGATTGGGGGATCCTGATTTTTGAGTTTAGATCCATGGTGATCCTGATTTCCATGTCCCTGGTTGTTGAGAGCCATTTGGGCGATCTGCTGCAATGTTGCTAAGTTGGCTTGATGCTCGACCCTGCTTGCTTCACGGTCCGTGATGAGATTCTGCAAGATCTGTAGCATTGGGTCCTGCGACGAGCTGCTCCCTCCTTGGTTTCCATGAGTCATCTGAAGATTGAGATAGATATAGGGGTAAGAGGGAAATTCTAAGGTTCATGGTTTTGGGTTTTCAAAGCTACAACTTTGAGTTAGACTCGGGTTTTTCAACTAACTTCTTTTTCATTCATGCAAGCAAGCACACGATACAACACACACCACACAAGCAAAGGGGAAAAACAGATGGTTTGAAGAACCATTCTGCAAACTACGATACAATGATATGATACATCTCATGCTACGACAGTGCTCTAGTGCATCTACTCATCGTCGATGAAGTCGGAGTCTTCATCATCAGTGTAGAAGTCCACAACATCCTCTGCCAGAAAATCATCATCGTTGCTGAGGTAAGAATCCATATCTCCCTGGATGTCTTCTCTCTCATCATCTTCTTCCTTGGCAGCAAGCTGAGCTTCCTGCTCCTTGACGATCTTCTCGAGGTCGGCCACCTTCTTGCGAAGACGGGCGATGGTGCGATCCTTCTTTGCACGCTGGCAACAAAGAGACTGGCGATCTTGGACGAGCAGTGTGAAAGTCTGGGCCTTCTGGTCGGCGATGGCACGGTTCTGGTTGGCTAACTCTCTGGCATTGTCCAGTTCCTGCTGTCGGTCATGAAGCAAGAAGTCAAGGTTCTCCATTTGATGCCTCAACTCTGGGTGACTTGGCATCTCCATCGGCATTCCCATGAAGTCACGTCTTGCATAGTGGGCAAAATGGGTTCCTTGAATCTTGTTGACGCTGAGGGCACATAGACGTGCGAGAGCTTCATGCATTGCCCTGGCTAATCCATCTAGCCAGTTGTTCTCTATCACGGAGAACTAAATTCTCCCGGAAGTTGGTGCGTCAATGCTTCCTCGAAGATCTGCGGTGACTAGCCATTGTAGGTCTCCTCCTGGGGGTCCTAGAAGTTGAGCTCCAAGAAACTCCGGATGTGGGCGTCCTAGTAACTCTGACAGTGAATCCAGATCCCTCTCAAAGATCAGCTGACCTCCGTTTCCCAACTAGTAAAACTTGCTGAACTGAGTCTCCATCTACAAGAATTTAGGATGAGGAAATTAGTGAAGTGATCAAGTGTGTCAAATTTTAAGTAGTAATGTAAGAATTTTGAGGAACATGTATTTTTGAGAAAGAATGAGTTCACAAGGGTAAGAGGGGAAATAGTTTTTCATAAATACTCACTTTGGTTTTGAAGCTAAGTTTTTGGTTTGGACGTCCATTCTAACTAGGGTCTCATATGGTCAGGATGGCTCTGATACCAACTTGTCAACACCCGGATTTTTAATCCCAGATGCCCGTTATGCCATACCTCGCAATCCCAGGATTGCCATTTTTGCGAGACATAACAGATTGGATATCACAGTACATCATCCATTACAAACCATACATAAGGTTTTACACAAATAAGGATCTCATGATCCAGTCTTTAATACAACAAGCAGCGGAAATAAACGATCGCGTAGCGGTGGGGTCCATCTTCAGGGGCACAGGCAATGCTGACGAAGGCAGATAGTCCTAGTTATCATAGCCGTCCTACTGACCATCCTCTTGATAATCTCCTTCATAGTCTGGCCATGATAATAGCCAGGGACAAAAGCCATGAGTACTCTTTAAGTACTCGCAAACTACTACTAACAAGGGTTATAATTCTAAGTTAAAGTGCTGAATTTAAAGAATAACTATCAAGTTAAGTTTGAAACCTAAGCTGAGTTCTGAAGCAAGAAAAGATAAAGTAAAGTTCTAGAATCACTTAAGTTGGGAAGCTAATTTCATTAACACAACCATGTTGTGGTCAAGTCAACGGTCATCATTCATTTCAAGTTATTTAGAAAACATCTGACAACGAAACAATATGGCCATTCCAACTGTCCATAACCGCGGACGCGGCTATTCGAATAGTTTGACACTCTGCAGAGGTGGTACACTTTCACCACAAGATTCGATACATCTGTCAGGGATAACGCTGAATCATCATACTTAGTATGCAGATAATCAAACATAACCTTCCCTTTACACACCCTAGTATAAGCACCTCTCCTATGAGCATGGCCTCCCAACCATGACCATCAGTCATCTTGGGCACTGCATAGGTGGACATCATTGAGAGGTAGCCTCAGCTCAAACCTCTCCCTTGAGGGAACTAATACTAATGCATATAAATTTCCAGCTAAGCCTTACCCAACTCCGGTAATGTGGTTGTACGGTAAATTTGGAATGGTATCGCATCCGAATCCAACCATCAGTTTTATAAAAGGGTTAAGGCTCATGCCTCATCATTTTCATCATCATAAACCAATTGTGTTTCTCAACACATGTCAAAACATCTCAATAGAATGACTCATCATTCCAAGGTTTTCATAACTCATTTTCACCAAGTGTTCCCATCTAAAGTGACTCAAGTTTTTGAGCTATTCTAAAGTACTAAGTTAAGAGTGTTCACTAAGGTGGAAAGATGGGATCAATCTCATGCCATAGAATGACATCTAAAGGTTTCTAAGTAGGTCAAGTTTTATACTCTTTATGCTACCTTCAAACTTAATTAAAGAACTTTGTGTAAACTAAGGGAGGTAGAACTTGTAAATAAGACTTGGGGTACTAATAGTTAAAGGGGGTGTGATCAAAGTATGCTTAAGGCATCTTTACTAAACCATCTAGTTTTATTCTAGCTTGCTAACAATAGCTTACTAAAGCATGTTTTGCAAGGGTTAGCTTGCTACTAATAGCTTGCCTTGGTTGGTGTAGTGGTTGAAGTTTTCTTCTTCTTCTTCTTGGTAGAACTCCTCCTCCTCGAAGGCCTTGTCGGTACTATCGTCTAGAAATACATAGGGAGTGCACAATCACCAAACAATACTTAACTAGGCTAAGTAGTATTCTAAACCAGACAATTGATGATCTATTATCATCCCAAACATCACAAGTTTAATTCAATAGTTTCAACCTTTTTATTTTGGAAAAGTAATTTCTACTCATTGAAATATTAAATAAAATTTAATATTCACCACCAAAATGTGGGATCATGTGGACACATGTCCTCACCACATATTCTAACATGTGGGAATGAGATTTAAAGGTTGGATCAATATTACTTTGGTTTAAGTTTATTATTTAATGATTTAAAGTGACTAGAAATGCCTATATAGCATTATTTTGGTACTAGTCCAAAGTCACTGCCTTTAAACCTTAATATTATTACATATTTGGATAGATATGATGAAATGTGATTTTTGAGAGTTGGAATCAACTCAAAAGCTAACTTGGTTGATTTTATAAAAATGTTTCAAGTTGCAAAAGCTTCTGTATTCTTATTTTTATTAGGAGAAATCTATAACTCTAAATGAATTAAATCCAACGGGCTTGGATAGAGCATTTCAATACCTTTCAGACAAAATTAGTTTCATGTAATTTGGATTTGTCAAACTCACAGAATTGAATTTTGAAACACTAGACAGAAACTATATTCTAACTAAAAAGAAAAATCTTGATTTGAATCTACGGGCTTGCGCGGGAAAGGCAATGGGCCGGCCCAGTGGAGCTACGCGGCGCGGGGCTCAGCTGACAAGAGGGGTCCACTTGTCAGCGGCACTTCAAACGCAAAACGGTACGCGCGCTGTGGGCCGTGCGATTAGAGGCTAGATCTACGGCTGAGGGTCGTCGCCGACGACGAACAGGTCGCCGGCGAGCTCGAACCCTAGCGGCTCGGTGGGGGTCTACTGGGGGCGTACCAGGGCTCCAGCGGGGTCGGCGATGCGGGCGAACGAAGTGGAAGACGATGGCGAGGCGAGGCGTGTCGCGGTGGAGCTTGGGGTGGCCAGAATCAACGGCACCCTTCTTCTCCAGAGGCGGCGGCTCCGGCTCCAATTCCGGCGAGCTGCTGCTCCACTTGCTCCGGCGAGAGGTGGGTGAGGTTCAGAGAGGTGAGGGGAGTGGAATGGTGTGAGTCTTTGGTGCTGGGGAGGTCTCCTTTTATAGGCTCGACGTTGAGACCGAGCGGGATGGGCGGTCGACGGTGGCGACATGGCTATGGCGAGCTAGCGGCATGGCTGGGGATTGCGATCGGTGGGCGGTTACCTGGCGGTTCTCTAGTGCTTTAATGCGGCCGTAGGGGCGGTGGCATGCGGTCGGGGCGAGGTGGCGCTCTGCGCGGCCGAAGCGGCGGTGTCCACGGCGAGCGGTGGCTATGGGACTTTGGGCGGCGAACGGAGGTGTCTGGGGTGTTCTCCAGGTCGAGGCGGAGTGGTGGGCGCGGGCTGGTGCCAAGGGGCGGTCGGTGCGAGCGGGGACAGTGCGCGCTCTGCGGGCGGCGTCGGCATGGTCGACAAGCTCGGGGCGCGGCGGTTCCTGGTCGTTCTGGTCACTGTCCTTGGGCTGGGACTAGTTGGGCGGTGGAGGTGGACCACGGGCTATCTCCAGGACACGGTGGATGGCGCTGGCGGCGGCTATGGCTTGCTGTCAACGGTGGCGTGCCCAAGTGGGGGCTCGGCCTTAATGGCCATGACAATTTGGTCTTGGCACAGTGGGTGGCTAGGCTAGAGAGGGGTTAGAGGGGAGTAGTGGAGAGGTTTTGGTGGCAAGTTGGGGAACAAGTTTGGCCAGAACACTATTTAAAATAGTGAAATTTGTTTAGTTTGAATTCTGCCTGCCAAGTGTTTGATGAAATGGCCGCAAGAGAAAAAGTTTTGAATTTTGAGTTCAATATTTTTGGGTGATCTCCACTAGTGCTAGATAGTCTCTGGTTACAAGGGTTTTGAAAATGGTGCTCAATTAGATGGTTTTTGAAATAGGGGTGATCTATGCATATGCATTAGATTCAATTTTAAACTGTCATTTAAAATAGTTTACAGAATGTTTTTAGTAGATCAAAAGGTGGGCCTTGGTACCTCATTATGTGTACTAGCAAGGGGTGCAAAGATCAAGAATTGTTTCTGTTAAGAATTGAGTACTAGGAATAGCCAAAGTAGGCATGAGAGTTAAATTTGTCAAAATGACCATTCCTTCATTTTAATTCTTTTTGATTTGATCTTCTTTAGGAAAAGTTTGGGAATGATGTAGATGATGTTTAAATCACCTAAGAAACATTTTACAAGCATTGGATCAATCAATCATGGCAATTCAAACAACTCCTATTTTAAATGCACACATATATGAATGCTTTCATTTTAACTTTGGAAAAGTTTTTGTTAACCCCAATTTTGGATGATTTGATCTTGATAAGCTTGGATTAAAGTTTTGGGATGTTACATTCCTTCATTTCGGGCTTCAGTCTTCTATTAAAATCCGCAACTGGTTTAGCACCTTCTTCCATGAATATTCGATGGACGGTTATCATGGGACTAATGCCCTTCAAATCATCCATTGAATACCCAAAGACCTTGCGATGCTCCTTAAGTATTTTCATGAGTTCTTCTTCTTCTCCTCCTGATAGTTTAGCACTAATAATAACAGGAAATTTATTTGTATCATCTAAAAATCTGTATTTAAGATTATCTGGTAGAGTCTTCAATTCTGGGGGTGGTAATTCCTCATCCCCTCTCTTTTCTGGCTCTTCAAAAGCCTCATTAGTTGGAGGCCCTATAATAGGAAATGAATCAAATTCATCTTCTAGTTCTTCTAGGGACTTGTCCTCCATTACCATTTCTTCATAATTTAAGTCTTCATTTGTTTCTTCTTTTTTATCACTAAAGAAGGGAGCTACCATTTCCTAAATAGTTTTCTCTTTCTATTCTTCTTGTATTCGTGGAGGTCTGTCTTTAAATTTGGAAAAGTGGAATTCTTTTTCCACTTCCCCAAGCTTAAGAGACATAATCTCCTTTTTAAATTCAACATTGGCACCTACATCACTCAAAAAGTTTCTTCCAAATATAATTGGGCAAAGAGTGTCAGATGGCATATCAACAACTACAAAATCTATAGGCAAGTTTTTATTGCCAATTATGGTAGTTGCATCTTCAACTACTCCCATAGGAATTCTAAGAGTTTTATTGGCTAACATGATTGTCATATGAGTATTTTCAATTGTAGCCGGTTCTATTTCTTCTTTTATTTCTAAATAGAAATCATAAGATATAACATTAACTTCAGTGCCAAGATCGCATAAACCATAATGCGAGGTTTCCTTAAATATGTAGGGAATGATAGGCTTACCCACATCTTTTACCTTTGTTTTACCTTCAACCAATACGGAAGTCTCTTTATCAAGTTCAACTATGTTACAATTTGCATACATAGCCATAATTTCTTCCTTGGTTACCTCTTCATCTTTGGTTTCTTCTAGATGTTCCACAACTTCTGGCATACTTTCCTCTTCCTTCTTCTCCTGTACTGCTTTGACCTGCTCATATTCAAAAATATGCTTTTGTGCAGTGTTAGGGAAAGGTATCTCATATGTTGGTTCTAGGGAGGCCAGTGTTGCTTTAACTTCTTTCTTATTTTCAGGTTCGGGTGGTGGATCATACTTGACCAAACCCTCTTTTGGAGCTTTGATGTGTTCTTTAAAAGCTTTAACAACATGCAACATAAGGTCTGAATCCAAATAAAGTTCCTTAGATAATTCTTTAACATGGCCCTTTTTATTATAGTCATGAATACAATCATAATTTATTTCTATGCCTCCTTCGCTTCCTAGACCAAAATTCCATGAAACTCTATGATCGTGAATTCTATTAAGTAAAGACTAAGCTTTAGTTATAGGAATATTCATAAAGGCTCCTTCCACGAAAGAGTATAGTTCAATTTTATTAGGTTCGATTAAATCACCATAAAATATATGCAATAAATACCATCCAGGCAAATCATGATGAGGACATAGATTAAGTAAATCTTTAAATCTGATATAAGCTCTTACTAGTCCTTCATTAGGACGGTTCCTCCAAGTCATTATAATACGCCTAATTCCAAAAGATTTTGATAATGGGTAATATTTTGCTAGAATCTCACGGGCTAAATTATCCCAAGTAGTAGTGGCTTTTGGGGGTAGAGATCTATACCATGAGAGAGCTGAACTAGTCAAAGTCTGACTAAAAATTTTAACCCTTATCTCATTAGCAGTATATCCCGTCAATTGAAAAGTGCCACATATATCTTTGAAACATGCAATATGCTCATATGGATCAGGATCTTCTTCATCCCCAATAAATTGCTTCTTGTGTATAATACCAAGTAATAGAGGATTTATTTCAAGCCCCCTTGTCTTTTTGTTGGAGTTGTCTCTTTTATAAATATCATAGGGCTTCCCAAAGTGGCTGAGTGGGTTAGCACTAGTCATATGCTCAAACTCCATCATGTTGGTGGAAACCTGTAACTCAAAACAAAACTTAGCAAGACAAAAATAAATAAGCAAAAACTAAAATACCTACAGTGCTTAGCTCCTCGACAACGACGCCAGAAAATAGCTTGATGACTGCAAGTGCACAGATTGTTTGTAGCTAGTTTTGAAATAAAGATATTGATCCCACAGGGAGCAGGAGTCTGAAGTCTAATAACTCTTGAATGAAATACTACAATAGAAATGCTAAATAAAGTTCTAAGTGACAAGATAAAATGTGAGTATTGCGTAAAAAGGTGTTTTTGGGTTTTTGGTATAAGAGCAACAATAAGTAAAGTAAAACAACTGAACACAGAAAATAAGTATCGTGTATGTAAGAGAGATTGGAACTACAATAGGGAAATAGCATTCTCAGGGAGTAGCGGATACACCTCTAGCATTATAAGGAACTAAGGTAAAGATTATTATCATGAACATTCTCAACTGTGTATGTGTGGGAGGAACTCCGTATTTGGACAAATAGGCAGTAACCACTACTCACATCATCCTCATAACCACAGCAGTCAGCAATCAACATCAATCGAATTACTGCGCTATTAAGGGACTTAATCCTGTAGGACGTATCCCATGTCATGGATAGTGTTCCGTGAGTTTTCTCCGTTCCCAAGTTGATAGTAAGGAGTGCCAACAACTTTATAGTCACTGTAAGTGCTAACACACCTTCGTCTACCAACAAGTAGTTCCCTCCATCAAGTCCCCATAAGAGGCAAATATTGAGAGGTCGACTTCTCCCAACATCAAGATGAAGACAATCTAACACATGGTCACAACGATGAATCATAATAAACTTTATCTTATTTCAATCTCATACTAGGGTTTGTCCATGTCACCAAGAACTAAAGATCTACTCAGGCATGGAGGCAATCAACATCATGGCAATAACAATGGAATCTATCATAGATGAATAATACTTGTATAAATCCACAACGAGTACGGAAATTACAACAAGATCTAGACAAGATGTAGATGGGATGGATGGAGATGGTGGTGATGCAGCGGTTGATTACGAAGATCGATGCCTGAGCCTCCCGGATTTGTGCAGGGCGAAGATGGATCCCCGGTGGACGAGTTCCCCCTCCAGATGCCTTCCGGAGGTGAGGTTTTGGCGATTTCTGGTTGTTCTGTATGTCGTCTCTCTAATCCAGTTGCATGGGGAGAAACTACTTGAGGAGGCGGTGGCGGCGCCAACTATATGGCAGGAACTATACGGCCAGAAAATTTATTCCCGCCATATAATTGGTCGTTAAACCGTCTATATACCTTGATTGCTCCTCAGTAGAACTGCTCCAAGAATTGTGTCCATTGTATCCATCATCTGTCCTGATCCTGGTGAAAACAGACATAAAATGTGCATGTGTGCCCGTAAAATACCAAGATCCTACATCTACAATGCAAAATAATAATATAAAACATGATGCAAATATGCACTCATCATAGCATTTATGGATCAACTTCACCTTGGATTTCGCCTCTTATTGCCTTATTTTCTTTCTGTTTTTTGTGGCTCCCATTGTCTTCCTTAGCTTTTGAACATATCTTTGATGATTTTTTTGATTATTATCAAATGTGTTTTAGTGGAATACAAACCTTTTCTTCATGGAATCTTGTGCCATTGTGAAAAGTGCTAAGCGTTTGGTTTATTTGTTGAAACCTTGCTCTTTGGGGAGTTTGTTATCTCATTCTTTCTTCCATATTGTATTTTATTGAACGAGATAAATCTTTGGGCATATGTGTTTTTTAATTCATCTTCTATGCTCAATAGTTTTTGCTTAGTTCATTTGTTGAATTTTTTGAACAAATCTTGTGTTGATTTGATTCTTTGATATAGTTTGGACAACAAATGTGTTTTGTCACTCCTTGTATGGCTTCTTGGATATTTTGTTTTTTGTCCAAATTATATCTTCTTTGGATTTTGAAAGTCTTGTGTATGCATGTTTATAAGATGTATATCTTATATCTTGTCTTGCTTTCTTTGATCCAATATATAGGGTATACTCCATCAAATCCTTAAATGGCTAAGATGTGCATGGAATTCAAATTCATCTCTAAATATTCACATATTTTTATGGAGCATGTCCTATGTATTGTGGTTAGTCTAACCACTTTGGACCCAATGAGTCTAGGGATCAAGATGTACTTGAATGTTGTTTTAGGTACATTGGAGATGCCATGGATGTTTGTCTTATCTATAAGGAAGGTGTTGTCACCATATGATAATTGGAGCCAAGCTAGGATGCTCAAAGAATTCTTATCTACTACATCATACCATTGCTCTCTCGGTAACAAGTATCTTATTCATGCATACTATTCTTCTATCCAATCTCTTGTAGGTTACATCTTGGCATGAATTTATTTGTTTGTAAATGTTGCGATTCTTGCAAGGATCTTTGAAAGACTTCTCTGTCCTTATTGCTTATGTGAGTAATTTTAGATGATGCATATAATGGGGATTATACAAAATCATGTTCATGATTCACCAATTCCAAATATGCCTTCTAGCAATTTATTGCATATCAATTCCTCAAGGTACTCTCATGTGCAATGTTGTTGAAATTGCATTGAATCCTTCCTTTTGATACTTGTTACCTTTCTCAAAATATCCCAACTAGCATTAGTTCCCTTAGTGTTAGTTGTGATGTTTTTGAGGTTTTTTTGTGAAGTTCATTGATATACCATAAGAGAAAATAGAGCCTTGGGCTATATATGTTTTTGAGGTTTTTTTGTGAAGTTCATTTTTTCGTATATCTCATGACTTCCTCTTGGATATCATGTTTTCTTTTTTTATTAACCTCTTGTGTGTGTGGATGTTTCTTTGTGGATTATTCTCATGTTTTTTCCCACTTAGAAACTTATATACACGAGAGTGTTAATCTCTCACCTTGATATCCCCGCTCTTTGCCGACCATCTCTCTTATCCTCTTGGTTTTTAATGGTATTGTAAGGTCTTGATTTATGAGTGCTCGGTTTACTTTTATTGCATCTTCACACACTCATATCTAATATTCGGTTTCTTTTGGACTTAAGCTTGTCTTAACAAGTGTATTGATTTATATCTATACTCCTTGTATCTTGGTTGTGTTCTAAATTATATAGAGGGAGTGAGGATTCCATGCTTGAGCACATTATATTCAAATGAAACAACTAATTTATGCACAAACCTTGGGGAGCTTCCTTATTTCATTTAGAGCACTATTTGTCCATTTGATTATTTGGATATTTTGATTGCTTGCTTCATCCGTTGAAGTTTCTTCACCTTGTTATCCTTTTAGCAATCTTTGATCCTCAATATAGTTTGGTTTACTCCAAGTATTCGTCATTGGATATGTGCATATGATTTCACTCATATTACGAGTAATGCACACCTTGGGTAGGAACTCATACTATATTGTCCTTCTAACCTTTTCATCCATTTTGGTACTTGTTGTCAATGGGGGAGAAGTTTAGAGGGTTTAAGGGAAATGGTTTTGTACTTAAGATTGGGTTGTTCTTAAGTGTTTTTCTTTCATGCATTTCATCTTTATTATGTTTTGTATGGTTGAATATATAGTGGAAACTCTCCCAAAGGTTATGCTTGACAATGCATGCAATGAAATTCAAGTTCACCACACGTGCATATATTGTGGGGGGGTTACTCTATATAGGTTGGTTCTACTCACATCTCCTTCATTAGTTGTAGTTTGTGTGAGTAGAATTCGTTTTGATATGGGCTAGTATCTTTGTGTTACATAACCATATCAAATACAACCTCTTGTATACAACTTATTCTCGGATAAGCTGCGTACTTGTTTGTAATATTCATTATATAAACCATCTTGTTGCGATTTTCATCAATTACCAAAATGGGGGAGATTGAAAGTGTAATTACCCCTATGTGTGGTTTTGGTGATTAATGATAATCTCTATGGACTAATGTTTTCTTTGAGTTTTATATGAAGGAATATTCCATAGGTCATGCTTGTAGGCCATGTGTTGGATTCAAGTATGGATGCCATGAAGATAAAGATATACCTTGAGTATTTGCATCAGGATCATTGAGTTGAAGAGAAGAATATGATATGGTTAAGATCTTGAGAGTGTGATCTCAATAGAAGAATTCAAGATATGGCTCTTAGTCAGTGTCATGATAGCCTCATTAGTTGAGCTATGGCTGACTAAGATTTACAGCATGTAATCAAATAAAGAGTTCCTTATGTACCACAAGATATTGAGATGGAGCATGAGAAGATACTTGGTTGACCAATACAAATAGTGAAGAGTGATTTCAATTTGGTCAACACATGAAGCATAAAGAATGTACCACATGGATCATGTGGTATGGTAAGCCCTGTCAAATATGCATCATGAACTAACCCATTGTATATGTGCCTTTGTGTTGTCTATATGGGATAGGTATATTTCCATGGGCATGCTTCAAAAGTGAAGATCTCATATAGCCCATGAGAGGATGACATCAAGTGGTGATCTTCATCAAGGTTGAGAAGGGCAAGTTCAAGATAAGCATCTCTAGAAGATCATTTGCTTGAAGCTTGTCGTCCATATTGGTGATAATGTACATGTGGATACGTGTATTAATGAAGCTATCCGATAGTGGTGTATGGGGGAGCAAATTATGAGTCTAAACGAAGCAACAATGATCAAGTGATGCATTCCGGCTTGGATGGAGCTTGAAGCATTGTCATCAAGATCAAGCGGGATGCGCAAGGCAAAGGTATGACCTTGTTAGGTTTTCCTTTTACCGGTCTCAAGGTGGTTGTTCGGAGACCAGGTTATAGGATAGATAGCCATACTATCAAGAGGGGCTTCTGGTTGGGTAACTTGATCACATCGTCTTAGGGAGCTTAATCCTTTGCATACTTTGCTTCTTCCTATTTTATTGCTCCTTGGTGTCTCTTTGTGTGAGGTTCTTGAGCTTGTTGCTAGCTCTTCAACAAGCCCAAGTTCATTGAAAACAGAATTCGTATGCATCTTCTATTCCGTTTTCGAGTTTAGCGGTTTTACCTGTTCGTTGTTAGGGAGGTTTCATACCTTACCTTTACCTATTTCTCTTCCTTGTGTTTTATACTCTCTAATAGATAAATCTTGTTCTTAACTTTTCAAAAATCCAAAGTTTGCTAAAATCCGAGTCCGAACACAAAAGTTATCCCCGTTTTCGTGTGCGTGTTTTAATTCGGCGGGAATTCCGGTGGCGCCGGTTCTAGGGCCAAAATTTTCGGCGGTGACCAGAAATTTCCGGTAAACTGCCGAGAAACTGTTTTGTTTGTTGTTTCGGGTTTGACCGGAACTTTTCTGGTCGACCAGAAATTCTGGCGCCAGATCCGGCGGTGCCGGTTTCCCCGTCGGAATGTGTCCATCCAGCTCGTTTTGTTTCCAACGGTTATCTCCCTTGAAGGGATATAAAAGGGGGTTTTCTTCCCCAAAGTTCTATGGTTCTTGAGCATATTTTTGACCACCATTATTAACCCCTTTGAGTTTGCTTCCTCTTCCTTCCCTCCTATGATTCATGCATCCTTTTGAGGGCTTTTGAAGAGGAGATCTAGATCTACAATCCCCACCAATAAATTCCTCCTTTAAGTGAGGGGAACCCATTGGATCTAGATCTTGGAGTCATTGGTTGACTTCCACCATTGTTCTTCCTTTATATTCGTCCCTAGCACTTGTTACTTTGGTGGGATTTGAGAGTGAAGGATTTGAACACCCTTGGTGTTCTTGCTTTGCATTCTTGCATAAGTGTTGAGCTCTCCATTACGATTTGTTCGAGTGAGAGACCGTGAGCTTGTTATTCTTGGAGGGTGACCTCCTAGTTGGCTTGGAAGTTGGTGCCACGGTGTCCTCTTCGTGGAAGATTGTGAAGAGACCTAGGATTCTCCTTCGTGGATCTTGTGAAGTGGTTGTGGAGATTGCCATCTCCAGAGTGGAGGAAAAAGTAGCCATAAGGAAAAGGTTTATTCCCTTGTGGGATAGACTCGGAGAAGAAGGTGAGCCTTTGTGGCGTTGGGAAATCCTTCGTGAAATCCCACACCTCTCCAACGTGACGTACCTTCTTGTAAGGGAACATGGGAATACATCTTCGTCTCTACGTGTCTCGGTTATCTCTATACCCGAGCTTACTTTCCTTGTGATAGCCATTGAGCTTGAAGTACTTATATCTTGTGCTATTTGCTTAGCTTAACTTGTTGTTGGTGCACTTAGTTGAGCCTAGTGTATTTAGGTTTTTGTGCTTGTAAAATAAATGTTAGTTTAATTCCATATTCTATCAAGCCAAAACCGTAATATTTTTGAAATTTCCTATTCACCTCCCCCTCTAGGCGACATCTCTATCCTTTCAACTTTGCATGACAGTGGAATTTGAGCCACCTTGGAGTTTCATGGTTTGCAGATAGTCCCCTAACCATGCCTATGGCTCCTGGAGCCCATCATATTTTTGCCGATCATGGGGTAGCTTGAAATCCTTAGGTACTGATGTCTTGTGAACCCGTCGGGTAAAGAAACTCGCACCACAAGGATCATGGTCATCCTCGGCATCCGCATATCTTCGGGTACTGCGCTCGTCCTGAGATCTGTTGACCCCGCGTTGCATGATGGCTTTCCTGGTGTCTTCACTGCGCGAGGTTTGGTTAAAGTGTACGTGGTGCGGTGAACTGGATCTCCGGGTTTCCACCGCTTGCCGAGAGCTGTTGTGACGGCGTGGTGACCTCTCAGGTTGCGGTACAACCTCTTATCTCCTTCTGCGAGTGATGCCCCGACCATGCCGAGGCCCATGAGGCGGAGCGATGGATGGCTGCCTGCGGATCGTCAACTGCTGGCTAAGTAGCGAGTAGGTATGTTTTGGGCACGACAATGGCGGCTTGGGATGTATTGGCTTTTATGTTGCCCGCAGAATCTACCGACATAAAATATAGATCTAAATCTCGGGTTACCTCATGCCTTTCGTTTTCGGGGATGTTTTGTAGCCACGAGCCACCTCTCCTGGGTTTCGCTCCTCCTGTTACACATCCGGAGTTGTGGGTGGAGCTTAACTTTTCCCGTCATAGACTTGACTCGTCAGCAAGCCTTTTTCGCTCCTCTAGTTGCCTTTGTATCTTGATCAGCTCTCGCCTCTAGAGGTGGAGCAGACACTGGTAGGCCATGAGTTCTTCGCGCATGGCATCTGATGTCATAGGGACAACACCCCTGATGGCACTTCTCGCTTTTTTCCAAGATTCGGAAGAAATCCGCATAGATAATCATCCCCCGTTGTTTCTACCATCTCTTTTGCATCCCTAAACGATGTGACTGTCTACGGGTGTCTCTAACCCTGCTTTGTGTGCCTCCGGGTCGCCCTCTATGGTGCAATCATCGGCATGGATGATGGGGTTGCCATTGGAGTCGCATGGTTCCGAGGTTTCTCCACCCGTCACCACGGTTCCAATGATTATGCACACCTGGTGGCGTGTCATGTAGGGACAGCTGTTGCGGCTGTCAAAGGTGTAGGAGAGACCGTCCTGAGGATAGGTGAAGTCCCAGAGGTTCTGTTCTAGATATGAATCTGCCTTCTTGATACCTAAGTCAACGCTTGTGTCGTGCTCTTTGTTTGTGACTTTTGTTGGGTACATGATTCGGGTTGTTGGAGCCGATGTTAGCTTGATGTCGGATATGGAAGAGAGACAGTCATAAATATCAGCCAAAACTCCTAGATCCACGTCGTAGTTATGATTTATCATGATTCTTGATGGTACGCAATCGTCCCTCTAGTTGAGCCAATGGATGACACCAGTGTTTCCGTAGGCATTATGGTTGCTACCGACGGACCCGAATAGATCGGTTCCGAAAGGCAGAAAGTCCTCGCTTCTTTGATGCAGAAGTTGAGGCTCCCAGTCATCATATTTGTCTCCTAGTCGAGGTTGTCGGAAGTCAGGAGTAAAGCGGGTAGGTGTGGAATTATGTCGACTGGGCCGAAGCAGATATGGCCATCCCCGATCATCGAGTCGTGGCTTGGTGCAGTGGGAGCCACTGAATTCATGACTTAGTCGCTCAGAGTTCCCACAAATGGTGCCAATTGACGAGGAGTAACCTCGGCAATGTCCATAATCATCGACTTGGGTTTATGCTAAGAGAGAGCATTGGTGATTTCGTCGGCTTATCATACTAACAAGGAAGGTAATTTACCCGGAACCAGGCCCTCATAGAGGAAACCCTTATCCCGCTTATCTGATCTTTATTGATGGGGAGTACAAAGTCGCCGAGTTGCCAGATGCGATCTAGCTTATAATAGATTGTTATAACAATAAAACGGTACCCTCCCTGTTGGCTCCTCCCAACCAGCATAACTCTCATGGTTAGATTCCATGCGGTGAAACCAGCCCATCCAGTTTTTAAGTCCTAAACCTTGAAGGTATGGATGCTCGCATTTGTATGGATTTATTCCAAATTTAATCAACATTATTCTTTCAGTTGCATGTGACTTACCCGGCAAGGGAGGCGTTTCTGGTGCGCATAATGGTAGAGTGTGTGTACATTTGTAGGAATAAGTGTATGTGTGTGCATATGAGCATTTGTGTTATAACATGTTTCTGAAATGGGTTAACTGTATAGACACCACCACAATTTCATAATAACAGATCATGTTGTTTTATTATTATTGTGCACACTCATCAGTTGAGGCACCACAATAACAACACAAGAAGAATAGTAGCCACCACTTACATTGCAGCCAACATCAGTACAAACAAATGTATTTCCAAAATCATTTTCCTGGATAATAAAACCTAGGAATCATAAAAAGGATTAATATCATGTTGACAGTATATGCTTGTTGGTTACTCAAATTTGCTTGAAAGCAATACCTCAACATATTCTTATCATTTTCCTAGCAAAATTTCTAGGAATCAAATTCAAGTATTATCTCATTGTCAAAATAGACAAGAAACAAATCATCATCCTAAGCTTTAGGAATCATCTACATACATTCTTGCATATTATGAATATAATTCAAGTCCAATGTCCAGCTAAATCAGCTAACTTATGTGGATTAGGACAAAGCAACAACCCCATGCCAGCAATGGTAACTATAGCAACCGGAGTGGTATCGAACCAAGCTAAGGCACTAATGAGAATGATCCATGTCACTAAAAGTTTAGAACTGCTCAAGCTTGAGCAAAGCATGTCCCACATCAACACTAGCAAGTTAGTGGAAACTACACATAGCATATAGAAAGGGGAAACCCTAATTAGGGTTTGACCATGGGAGAGGCAGAGATGCAGTGAGAGAGAGAGAGAGTGAGAGAGAGGGTGACCAAGTGGTGGACCAAAGACACTTACTGGAGTTCCTCACTTAGAGCTTGAAGAAGAGGAAGCAGAGAGGCAGCCAAGGTGGCAACGGGTGCCACGACACGATGACACAGGGGGCACAGCGGTGCTGCGCCTATGGCAAGCCGTGACTGGCGGCATCGTCCTCATGACTGCAAGTGCACAGATCGTTTGTAGCTAGTTTTAAAATAAAGATATTGATCCCACAGGGAGCAGTAGGCGAAAGACTAAAATTCTTTTAACTAAAACTAAACGTAGTACTTAAGGAATAACTTTAAGATGCAAGAAAAGTAGAATTGTTTTGGGTTTTTTGATTGAACGGAGCAAGTAAAGTAAAGTAAAACTTAATGCAGAAAGTAAGAATCGCTTATGTAAAAGAACTTGGAACTACAATAGGAAAAAAGGCGTTCTTAGGGAGTGGTGGATACACCGCTAGCAATTTAGACTAAGTAATCGAGATTATTATAACAAATATTCTCATGATATGTATGTATGTGGGAGGAGCTCCATATATGGACAAATAGGAAGCAACCACTGCTCACATCATCCTTCATAACCACAACTGACAGATAAACGACATCAATCATATTATCCCGCTAATCCCGTTATTAAGGGATTTCTCCCGTGGCATGGACATGACTTATGAGTTCTCCTTGTTTCCCCAAGTTAGTACGTAAAGAATGACAACAGCTTTATAGTCACCGTAAGTGATATCATCCCTCTGTCTACCAACAAGTAATCCCCTTTATCGAGTCCCCATAAGAGGCAAATATTAAGGAGGTGCACAACTTCCAACATCAAGATGAAGACAATTAACTCATACACATAATGATGTATAACATAATAATCTCTATCTTATCTCAGTCATATCCTAGGGTTTCTCTATCTCCCCAAGAACTAAAGATCTACTCAGACATGGAGGCAATCAACATCATAGCAATGGTAATGGAATCAATTGAAAATGAATAGTTCTTATATAAATCCACAACGAGTACGGAAATTACAACAAGATCTAGATGGGTGAAGATGAGATGGATGGAGATGACGGTGGTGCAGCAAGTTTATGAAGATGGAGATCGATGCCTTGGCCTCCCAGATGATCCCTAGGGCAAGTTCCCCCTCCAGATGCCTTTTGGAGGTGAGGTTTTCAGTGATTTTTGGGTGTTCTATATGTTGTCTCCCTGATCCAGTTGCATGGGGTGAAATTATTTGAGGAGGCGATGGCGGAACCAACTATACGATCGCAACTATACAACCGGAAAAAGTATTCCAGTCGTATAGTTAGTCGTTAAACTCTCTAGATGCCTTGGTCGCTTCGGGTTTTCTTCTGGTGTTATTGATATTTCCCAAATAAACAATTTACGTTGTTTTTAACTCCGTTTCTCCCTAGTACATGCTCTAAGGATTGTGTCCATTGTATCCCTCATCTGTCCTGATCCTGGTGAAAACAGATATAAAATGTGCACATAAATGCCGTAAAATACCAAGATCCTACATCTACAATGCAAAATAATATTATAAGACATGATGCAAATATGCACTCATTAACTTCCCCAAGCTTAGACTCTTGCTCGTCCCGAGCAAGTTTAGCTTAATGGATGTGATCCTCATATTCATGAAGTTGTGTCGATAAAATAAATGAAGCAGTTGCAGCATGTGTTTATCATATATGATACATAGGAATAAGTTCATGAATAGTACCTTACTCGAACCATCCGAATAATATTAGAAGGCTTCCACACCTTAGTGATCAACAGTTCACAAAAGATGAATCTCAACATGATGTAAAAGTATTCGGTTCGACCAAATGAGTCGGCGAGGTAGTCCCAAGTATTTTAGGATTATTCACTTGGGATTCAAAATCTCAAAACGCTTATTTGTCATACCACAATATAGTGGTGTATGCCTATTTGCTCTTTGCACATTAACTTTTTTTCTCCTTCTTCCTTATATATATACATATATATATGGGAAATAGTGGGCTGCCCATGGTGACCACGGTGCACACCCTGACCACCGTCCAATCTGATAAAGGGAGCACACGGTATTAGAGAGAGCAAACGGCAACGGTAGACATGCATGCAGCACAATCGTTTAGCATGGGCAGTGGTTTGAAAAATCAGATCCATGCACCACAGTAGCATGGATTCACTTGAGCAGCAAAACACATATGTTAAACAACGACTAAAGTTTGAGAATGACAAACATACACGTACAGGTGTCCATTAAAATTTTTGCCCGCCTCCGTACGGAGACAAAAAAAACATAGGTGGTAGCTACTCCAAGAAACCGGATCCCAGCAACAATACTCGTTTTATCTTAACATGTGATGATAGTGCACGACATCGGTTCACTGTTTTTCAGTGCAGTGCCCTCGTTGTTCCATGCGCAAAATCCTTTTAGGAAAAGCACCTGCACCACATCGTGTCTTGGAAGAAGAAATGAATTTTGTGGGCTCATCACTCAAGCTCTAAACTAAGGCAAGTTTGTTTTCTGATTCTTTGTTACAAGCATTTTCATGTTCGAGATCATCGAGCTCGACCTGCTCGCTCAGGGCTAATAGTTCTTCCGGCAACCGCCATGAGCAGCAGAGGCGGGTCATGGGTGGGCCGCAAGGGCAGCTCCTAGGCCAAAGTGACACTGCCGCCGGTGTCCGCATGCCTACAAAGCAAACCTCATACGGCCACTCCCATTTGTTCGTAGAGCTTAATGGCGTGATCTAGAATTTTTTCAAGAAGAAAACATGTCAAGCTGAGGCCACCACCAGTTTTAGGATCTTCTCGAAGCTCGTCCACGCAGTGAACATCGACAGTCGATGAGCAGACGCTACCGATTGAAAAAGAAGATAAATCAGTTCGGATAATCAAAATTAGTTGAGAAGAACTAACTACACGAAAATAGTTGCCGCCATGGCGTGCGTAAAGGATATGATCTCCACAGGCAGGGAATGCGAGCGAGAGGGCGTGCTGTGGCAGTGAAGCAGTTCTTGGCGAAAACGGCTTGGTAGGAAGTGGCACAGACGCGATTTTGTTGACATGCGACCCGTGAAGCTTGCCCGCCGTGACACGTGAGAAGCTTGCAAAATCTGATCCACACACGGTAGAAGAAATGCAAAAGCCATCCATGCACGGTGTGCATTGATGTTTTGCGGTGGTGGCCGGTACACGCAGTCACGCACACAGCATCCGCGAAGCCGTGGGAAACTATGTTTTCAAGAGCCGTGTCCGCAAGTTTTCTTCGAAGAAAACTGCATTGCATGTGGCCATTGGTAGACGGTAAGTGTGATGCATGCTGATCGCCGTGGCAACAGACAAAACGTCTTCGTTAAACACCCATCTCAGCCTTGACCAATGTTGGGGATACCCCGGATAGGGTCACACCGGGGTATAAAGGCCGAGTTAGCCGAGGTACGACAAGGTCAAAGCAAGAGCTGACTGAGTCACCTCAAGGCAGGCCGAATCACGGGGTAACCCGGACCAGGGGATGTCCACCTAACTAGGTCTCAGCCGACTTATGCCGTATGTCAGTAAGATGTATCTAACTCATATGCAGGTACAGGTGTGGCCGGATCAACTAGGTACAATCCAGGTTATATCAAGCTTGTAAGAGAAGGAAGGAATCTCGCTGGTTAAAGGGTGACCACTGTACGCAGAGCATGAGCGAAGCGGACAGAGGCCAGGACCACCGAGGCCATGGCCGACAAAGGTGACGATGCCTGTGTCGGATGACGCGGGCGCCGCAGAGGCTCACGTAGCCTCTGCATGGATGACGCTGGGCAAAAGTGACCTGGTCGGCTTACTATTTTGGGAGGAGGCATATTCCTTAGAATATGCCTCCACGTATGCCCTAATTGGAGACCTAGCCACCCCTATATAAGGAGGGCTAGGGCCTCTGTAGAAGGGGTTGGTCTTTGACTGGTTAATCTCTTAAGGGTTGTGTTTTACTAGTGTGTTCCTGAGAGCTAGCCAGTGGTGAGAGTAAGAGAGTCCCTTCTTTCTCCTCTCCCCAATACAGCTCGAGGAGCACTTGTAATCTGTGGAAGTGAATCAAATATAAAACAACTGTGTGTGGAATCACCACACTATCCCTCCCTGGATTCCCCTAGTGCATTTAGTCCCCACCTTTAGCCTATTCATGGCATCTGCCGTGACACCACCACGACAGTTGGCGCCCACCGTGGGGCTAGCGGCGCTAGCAGGGGTGAAGATCGGGACGGGAAACTTCATCAGCACTGGCGAACGCATCGTCTCCGGGCTCATTCAGCGCTTTGGAGCGCTGGACTTTGTCAGTGACAATGCTGGCTGCTTCAGCAAGCGTCCTCTTCCGTGCAACGGCCTCTTCGTCAAGCTTGGTGTGCACAAGATCTACGTTGCTGTCGATGTGTCGTGCGTTCACCCGCGGCACGTCGTCGAAGGAGGCGAGCCACCCCTTAGCGTGGTTCACGGGGCGCGTATCACTCTCTCCCTGGACCGTGCTGAGGTGATGATGACTGTGCCTGGTGCTGGCGCAAGCAAGGATCCGGCACCAGATCCGGAGGTAATGCCTAAGGCACCAAGGAAAAGTAGAGGACCTCCTCTAGAGAGGCCAGAGAATGTGCTGCAGCAGGCGATGGATAGCTTGGCAAACCCAGTAGCGGCAGTAGTAGATCTGGCTCAGGCATAGGCCGACCTAGAGGAAACTAGGCAAAAAATACTAGAGGGTTCGAAAAAGATAGCCGCGGCTCAGTAGTCGTTGAACATGACACTGCGTGAGTACGCGAAGGAAAATAAGGTAGATGCTGTAAAAGTGAAGGGGAGAAACCTCATGAGTGAAATGAGAAAAGAAGGTGATACTAGGATTGAGGAATCAGAGAACTATTTGTCTGTGGGGCTGCCGAAGTATAGTACCCCGGCAAAAAACCTCAGAGCAGCAGATGCTGCTGCATCCGAGTTGGAAGGTCTGACGGGTGAAGCCCGTCAGAGACAGCAAGATAGGGTCAATGAGTTGGTTCGGATCGCGAACAGGCAAAATGAGGAATTGCTTAGGGCTAACCCGGAAAGAGCTGGGGCCTCCAAAATCATTCATTCGGCGGTGGGCAACCCGGAGAAATTCGCTGGAGCCGCATCGTCTGCTCATGGTGCTCCTAGGAGAGAAGAGGTAGTAACCTCGGCCAGGAGGAATAAGCAGATAGTCCCATATGACCCGGCAAGGGCAGGGAAAGGAAAAGCAGTACATGCAAATGATGATCGACGAAGTGTCAGCCGAGGTGAGGCTGGCCGAGGTAACCGCGACCAAGGAAATGCCGGTCAAGGAAATGCTATAAACGGCAATGCCAGACAGCGCAACTCGGCAGGAGCAAGGCAACCGCAATAGCGGAATATACCAAGGCAAGAGCAAAGTGCCGGCCGAGGTATGCAACAGAGAGGTGCTCCACGAGAGCAAGACAGATATAATGATGGTGATTCGGAAATGGTGAACGCAGGATACCCAAGGTCGGACTATCATGTGATAGGGTCAAGATTGGGGAGCAGGGATTTGATGCCTGACGATGCTAGGTTGAAGCTGGATCGTCTTTATAGGTCGGAGCAGATTGAGTGTCAAGGTCCTCTGGGTCCGGCATGTTTTGGGCCTCGGATCATGAAGGAGCCTCCGGTACCAAACTTTCAGTTACCCAGAGGCACGAAAACGTATGACGGTAGCACAAAGCCGGAGGATTGGTTGATCAACTACGCTACAGCAGTGAAAATCGCAACAGGCAACTTGAAATGGGCTGTGAGATACGTACCTCAAATGCTGGAGGGACCGGCAAGGGTATGGCTGAACAATTTGCCACCCGGAAGTATCAATTGTTGGATTGACTTTGAGGAAATGTTTGTAAGCAACTTCTCGGTCACGTATCACAGGCCGAATAGGCCACAAACCCTAGCAATGTGCAAGCAGAGACCGAATGAGACAGACCGGGAATTCCTAACCCGGTGGTGTACCGTGCGAAACTCATGTGAGGGTGTGATTGAGTCACAGGCAATAGCATGGTTTGCACAGGGGTGCAGATATGCAAGCATGTTGTGGCAAAGATTGCAAAGGGATATGCCAACTACATTGGCAGAGACAATCCGGATTGCTGATTCATATGCATTGGGTGATCCGACTCAACCCAGACTTGTGTCAAACGAGTCAAATGAGGAGTACTACCAGAGAGACGGAGCCGGGTCATCCCGGAGGAATGATTACTGGGGTAAAAGAAGAGATGACAGACCGGATTATCGGTACAGTTTGCAACAAGTTGTTGCTGTGAATCAAGATCAACCTGGTGCAGGAACCAATCAACGTCAGAAAACTAGAGGGCAGCAATGGACTCCAAGAAACAATGGCAAGAAAACTAGGACGCCAGAGCAGAAGAAATAGTGGCAAGAAAAGAAGGACCGTCCGAGGTATACCTTTGAGGCAATGCTAGATCAGCCGTGTAAATTTCACACGCCAAATCCGAGTAACCCGGCGGGTCACACGACTCGGCAATGTGAGTGGATGAGGAAGATATAACAAGGTGGTTCGGGGAATGCTCGGGCACCTCAGGATGATCAACCTCGGCAGGAGTTAGCCCGGCAGCAATTGCTCTCCCGAGCGAACACGAACAGTTAATGTTGCCTCCCCCTCCGTCGAGGTATGATAACCATGAGAGAAGGGATGCAGTGCGTCAAGTGGAAAACCAACCTCAACCGGATCAGAGGTACCCCGGAAACGAGGGGAGGAATGAGTACAAAGAGCATCATCAGAGCTACTGTGTGTTTACCACAGAAGAGACAGACACAAAGAGCTTGCAGCGCCGGCACATGGAAGTTAATGCGGTAATGCCGGTAGTGACGAGGTATATGCCTTGGTCGGACTAGGAAATTACCTGGAGCATAAAAGATCATCCCAAGCGTATGCCAAGTCCTGGTTCGTATGTGCTAGTGTTGGACCCAACATTCATCGGGCCAAACATCAATGTGAGATTCTCCAAGGTGCTGATAGACAATGGCAGCAGCATCAATATCATGTATGCGGATACAATGCGCAAGTTGGGTATCTCGGAGAACATGCTCCAGGCTACCAGAACAACGTTTCATGGTATTGTGCTAGGCATATCCTATGAGCCCATTGGCAAAGTCCGAGTCGACGTGTTATTCGGCACGCGAGATAACTGCCGAACTGAGAATTTGGAGTTTGAAGTGGTGAACTTAGAAAGTGCGTATCACGCGTTACTCGGTAGGCCAGCACTGAACAAGTTCATGGCAAGTTTTCACATCAGTTACCTGAAGATGAAGATGCCTGGGACAAATGGAGCAATTACCATAGCTGGAGATTTTCGACGTTCCATTGAGTGTGCGTCAGCCGGGTCTAACCTAGCCGAGTCACTCATGATTACGCAAGAGAAAAGAAAGATACAGGAAGTGGCGGCATTGGCTCAGTCCGCGCAGCAGTATATGCCGGTGCTGAGTAACCCGCATGGTAATGTTTCGTTCCAAGCGACAAAAGATACCAAGAAAGTGCCTGTTGATGATATGTTCCCAGAGCGCACCGTAACAATTGGTGCCGGGTTAAATGATAAATAGGAAAGAGAGCTTGTCAACTTCCTCTGTGAGAATCGGGATATTTTTGCTTGGTCCACATAGGACTTGCAAGGTGTTCCGAGGGAGTTGGTCGAGCACTCTTTGAATGTGAGACCCGGAGCAAGGCCGGTGAAGCAACCTCTCCGCCGCTTTGCCGAAGATAGGAGAAAAGTCATTGGGGATGAGATAGCTCGGCTCCTTGCAGCAGGATTTATCATGGAAGTACTTTACCCGGATTGGCTGTCTAATTCGGTGCTGGTGGAGAAGAAGAAGGACGATCCGAACGTGGCAGTGGTTTGGCGCATGTGTATCGATTACACGAACCTAGATAACACGTGTCTGAAAGATCCATTCCCACTGCCAAGGATAGACCAGGTCATAGATTCCACTGCTGGGTGTGAACCATTGTCATTCATTGATGCATATTCTGGTTTCCACCAAATACCTCTGAACCCAAGTGATCAAATAAAGACCGCGTTTATCACCCCGTATGGCGCTTATTGCTATCGCACCATGCCATTTGGTTTATGTAATGCAGGAGCAACGTACCAAAGATGTATGCAGAAATGTTTGCACGACCAAATTGGTCAAAATGTGCAGGTGTATGTGGATGATGTTGTTATCAAGACCAAGGAAAGCAAAACGCTCCTTGATGATATCAGGCAGACATTCGAGAACCTAAGGAGGTTCCGAATGAAGCTTAACCTGGAAAAATGCACCTTCGGTGTCCCGGCTGGAAAAATACTCGGATTTCTTGTATCCAGCCGAGGTATCGAAGTCAACCCAACTAAAATCCAGGCCATAGAGCGAATGGAACTGCCGAAGTGCCTTAACGATGTCCAGAAGTTCACTAGTTGCCTGGCATCCTTAAGTCGGTTTGTATGTCGGTTGGGAGAAAAGGCACTGCCTCTCTATCAACTAATGAAAAAGTCAAACAAGTTCATTTGGACGCCACAGGCCAATGAAGCCTTTATTCAATTAAAGAAGATGTTAGCCACTGCACTAGTATTAGCCTCTCCACTATCAAAGGAGCCAATGTTGCTCTATATAGCCGCAACCAACCGAGTTGTAAGTGCAGTAATTGTGGTAGAGCGTGATGAAGAGGGTAAGTCAGTGCAAAGGCCAGTATATTACCTAAGCAAGGTATTATCCGCATCAAAGCAAAATTATCCGCACTATCAGAAAGTGGCATATGGTGTGTACATGTCGGCTAAGAAGCTAAAACACTATTTTGAGGAGCACCCCATCAAAGTAATATGTGAAGCTCCCATATCCGAGATAATGAGTAACAAGGATGCAAGTGGCAGGATTGCAAAATGGGCAATTGAGCTAGCACCTTATGCGCCACAGTATGATAGAAGAGAAGCAATCAAGTCTCAGGCTGTGGCCGACTTTTTTGTGGACTGGGCCGAGGTGCAATATGAACCACCATTACCAGATCCGAACTACTGGAGAATGCACTTTGACTGGTCAAAAACAAAAACCGGGTTAGGTGCCGGAGTAGTACTTACCTCGCCAAAGAATGACCAGCTGAAGTATGTACTGCAGATCCATTTCGCAGCATCAAACAATGTCGCCGAATAAGAGGCACTTGTGCATGGGCTCAAAGTGGCAAAAGAAATTGGGATACGTTGGATCCAATGCTTTGGAGACTCGGATTTGGTAGTTCAACAAGTCTCAGGGCTGTGGGACGCTCTTGATCCAAACATGGCATTATACAGATTCCATGTGCAGAAGATATCTGGTTACTTTGAGGGATGCAAATTTCACCATGTACCCCGGGTGGAAAATGAGGCTACCGACGTATTATCGAAACTCGGATCAACCCGACAAGCAATTCTACCGGGTATAGCATTAGAACACCTCAGAAAACCATCTATCAGGCCGTCCCCAGAAACCGACTCAATCTACGTCCTGGAAGATCCGGAATCGGGAGCCGTACCCATGGACATTGACGTGGGAGGTGGTACGCAAAACCCGGGGACTGCCTCGGTGAACCCGGGAACTGCTTCGCAAGATCCGGGGACTGCTCAGCGCGATCCGGCTGAGGTTATGCCGGTGGATCAGATGGAAATTGATGAGGATGTGTTTCTAGTGCGAGCTGTACCAGCTTGGGCACTGCCCATATTTCAATTCCTGAAAGATGGAACCTTACCCGCTGAGGAGGTGCTTTCTAGGCAAACTCAGAGGAGAGCAAAAGCATACACGATCATCAATTCCGAGCTATACAAAAGGAGTGTGGCAAGCGTTCTCCGGTGATGTGTTGACCCCGAAGAAGGGCTTGACATCCTCCGAGATATACATCAAGGGGAATGTGGGCATCATGCCTTGTCCAGAGCCTTGGTAGCAAAAGCTTTCCGGCATGGATTCTACTGGCCAAGTGCCTTAGAACAAGCAGAGGACTTGGTAAGAAAATGCAATGGTTGTTAGAGGTATGCTACCAAGACACATATGCCAATGTCAGAGCTCAAGACCATACCAACACTACAACAAAAACCTACCATAGAGGCATTCTTCTTGAGACACTTCTTATTTTGTCTCTTTAAAAATCACGTAGAGACATTTTGCACATTGTAGAGACAATTTTTGAGACACTTAAGGATGTGTCTCAAATATAGATACATCAGTTAAGACATTTTTCTGAAGGAATAGGATTTTCATTCGAGAGGCAAATTTTGAGGCATTCTAAATTGTCACAAAAAGTTATATAAAGGAAATCACTGAGACATATTGTAAATTGTCTTTACATTTTATGTAAAGACACTATTTGAGGCATTTTGCTTGTTGTCTAGAGACATTTGTTCTATGTTTTAGCCCTAATGTGCTATATTCAAAAGAAATTCATAATAGATGTAAACAAGATCTTGTGGAAGGTTGAGATGGTTAGAGTAATATGTCTTTATCATCAAGGTCAAAAGTTCAAGGATTGCTTTTGACATATTTTTATGGTATTTTTTACTCTACGTCTAGAGACATAATATAATGCTTCTTTTTTGTGTCTTATAAGAAGCATAAACATTATTACTAGTGTCCTTATCCCATAGGGACACTGCCCATAGCGACACTTTTGATACAATGTGTAAAATGCCTCAACAAGTATGTAAAGACAATAAAAGTATCTCTACAGGACCAAACTAGTGCCTCTATGGGCTAGATCTCTTGTAGTGCAATCACCTGGCCATTTGCCGTATGGTGTTTGGATATGGTTGGCCCGTTCAAACCCGCGAGGGGGAACATGACCCACATTTTAGTCATGGTTGATAAATTTACAAAGTGGATTGAAGTAAAGCCAATAAGAAAATGTGATGGAGCTACGGCCGTGACATTCCTCAAAGACATCATCTTGAGATACGGCTACCCTCACAGTATCATAACAGACAATGGCACAAATTTTGCTGAAGGAGCATTTGCGTGATTCTGCCGAGATAAGAAGATCCGGCTGGACGTTGCTTCGGTAGCCCACCCCGCATCGAACGGACAAGTGGAGAGATCCAACGGATTAGTATTATCCGGGATAAAACCCCGGCTCATTGAGCAGCTGTAGAGATCAGCGGGGTGCTAGATAGAAGAACTACCAGCAGTACTGTGGAGTTTAAGAACAACTCCGAATCGATCAACAGGTTATACGCTATTCTTTCTGGTATATGGGGCAGAAGCTGTATTACCAGCCGACATAGAGCATGACTCACCTAGGTTCACCCAATACACAGAAGCCGAAGTGCGAAAAGCCCGGCAAAATGATGTTGATCTGCTGGAAGAAGCTAGAGAATTGGCATTGTCCAGATCCACCATATATCAGCAAAATCTCCAACGCTATCATAGCCAGAATGTAAACCCCCGAGTTTTCCGGGAAGGTGATCTGGTACTCCGGTTAGTACAACGTACTGCTGGCATGCATAAGTTATCCCCCCCATGGGAAGGGCCATTCATTGTGAGCAAAGCATTGCACAATGATTCTTATTATCTTATCGATGCAAAACCACAGGAGAAGAACAAGGCGGACAGTTCCGGCGAGGAATCTAAGCATCCATGGAATGTAGCTCTACTTTGTCCTTTCTACACTTAGCAAAGAAGTGTATGTATCCGAGTAACTCATATGTCGGTATGTATGCCGGCAATGAGCCTATCAATGAAATCTTGGCACCTCGAGCAGTAACTCGGGGACTGCCTTAATGATACTCGTTATTTGTTTTCTGCATTCATTATTTATGCGTCAGTTGGCGTAAGTTTCTTCTGCCTAAGCCGGATTAGTAGTGTGTGAGCACCAAAAACCTAACTCTTCGACTTGCTGCTGTCCAACAAGATTTGGCTTCATGGCAAGCAAGAGAACAAGTTTGGAATTGCGTAACACATGAAAAACGACTAAGGAAAGGAACTTAATAGAGCCGACGTTTGTTTTTCAGACTAACCTTATAATTATTTTATGTTTACTATGCTGAATTATTTTGAGCTAATCCTAAAGTTTCCAAGTATTGTTAAGTCAATTTTTGAAGCTCGGACTCGTAAGTCATAAAACCGAACCAAGGTAGACACGAGCCGAGCCAACAAATTGGAGGAACAAGAAAATGAAACTCGGGGACTACACCCAAGTTAATCCGGCACAAAAACTTAGTAGCAAAATATCACTTAAGTGCTTAATACAATTGCACCCGGCATACCGGGGATCTGATAAACTTCAAAGTGTTTCTAATCAAGGAGCAGCAGAAGGAGGTAATTCGGCGCCAGTGGGTGCAGCTCCAGCTTCGGCTTCAGCGTCCTCTTCAACATCCGAGGCTTCGTCCTCTTCTTCATCACCCGAACCCTCTTCGACATATTCGTCGTCGACAGCACCAAGGAAACTTGGTACCTCATTCCATTGATGGATGGGGCGTATTGAATGAGGCTATGGGCGCAAGCCTTGCGCCGAGAAATCCAATCCGGGTCAGTGAACCACCTTGATCCGGTGCGCATGTGTTCGAGAAGCTTCAGGTTTATCTTTTCGTACCAAGTGAGCACGTAGTGGAGGACAATTTCAGCTCCGGCATGTCCAGCAGATTCCCTCCAAAGATCGAGCTGAGTCTCGCACTCCATAAGCCTGGCAAAAAGAGCAGTGGCACTCTCCGGAGTATCTTCTTCAGGCCAAAAGGCATTGAAGATCCGGAGTACTACATCCAAGATATCCTTGCCGTAGTTCTTCACAATCTCGACTCAGGAGGACAAGCTGACTATCAAATCCTCCAGATCAAGAGGAATGGTGCTAGGACCAGATGGAGTACCTCTCTGCTTGCAGAACTTGGCAACAGCATTGGATGCAATGACATCACTCTCCAGGAATTTGTCTGAAAAACAAGGCAAGTGGAATAAGTAAAGGAAGTAGACCCGGAAGGATTAACGTCGGTTGAAGGAAAAGAACTTACGAGAAATATGGCTATGGACCTGGGTCAGCTCCTTGGTGCAGTTGTCGCGCCTCAACCGGAGTTGCGCAAGCTCAGCATTCGCCGACTCAAGCTTAACATCGGCCTCCTTAAGCAGTTCTTGATCCTTGGCAATCTGGAGGTGGAGACGCTCGTGCTCTTCAGTAAAGTCTTGGCCTGCTTTCTCTAGTTCGGACTTGTGCTGCGCCTTGAGCTTCTTCATGTCTGCCTTAAGTTTAGCAATTTCTTCATCTTTGGTCCGGAGGAGGGCAAGCTCATCATCTTTCTTCTTGAGTTCGGCCTGGTGCTGCTCTGCTTGTTTGAGAAAATGCAGCATCATGTCAGGCACGGGCACACTATCTTCAAGAAAGGCTGAAATAGTTTGTTAACCCGGCAACGCCGAGGTATGAATATTTGCCGAGCCAAGGGGAAAAGGAGATAGAGCGCGGAGGAAGGTTGAGCAAGAATAACTTACCCTTTATCTGGTCCAAGTTTTTTCTCATAAGGATATTCTCAGCCTCCACTCCAGCTGCGAAATCCGAATGATGGATTAGTTCGGTGAAAAAAGACAAAGAGAAATGAAAAATGCCAAGGAGAAAACTTACCCCTTTTATCGTATTCGGCGAGAAGAGTGGTGTGCTTTGCACGTAGCATCTTGTGAGTATCAAAAGACGCTGAAACTCAGCGCTCCGGCGATTGGTAGTCACCTGAAAAGAGTACAAAAGGATATCTTAGTCTTGTGCATATTCGAAGTGTACAAAATCCGGTCCAAGTGGAACTTAACCCGACTCTAGGTGTGTGCATATTTGAAGTGTACAAAATCCGGGCCAAGTGGAACCTAACCCGGCTCTAGGTGTGTGCATATTCGAAGTGTACAAAATCTGGTCCAAGTGGAACTTAACCCGGCTCTAGGTGTGTGCATATTCGAAGTGTACAAGATCCGGGTCAAGTGGAACTTAACCCGGCTCTAGGTGTGTGCATATTTGAAGTGTACAAAATCCGGGCCAAGTGGAACTTAACCCGGCTCTAGGTGGGTGCATATTCGAAGTGTACAAAATCCGGGCCAAGTGGAACTTAACCCGGCTCTAGGTGTGTGCATATTCGAAGTGTACAAGATCCGGGCCAAGTGGAACTTAACCCGGCTCTAGGTGTGTGCATATTCGAAATTATTAAGGAGCTATGTTAGTTCTCTAAGGAGCATCCGGCTGACTAACAAGTTACTCCCCCGGAGGCTCGAGGACTAATGACTATATCACTAATACCTACTAAATGCTAAGGAAAGGGCGAAGTAACGTACCTCCATCATCCGACCTGCAAGGTTGATTGCCTTGGCAATGATATTCATTTGGGCAGCAAACTTAGCGGGCCCGAATTTCTCCGGGAGATCATCATTGTGAACGAACTCCGCCTTGTTCCAGTTGTTTACAAACTCGATCAAGGTCGGAGGATAGCGTTCGCTGCTAAGCATGTGGGGTGCAACTAGACCCTTAGCATGGGCTTCCCTCCTCTCAACCTGGGCAACGGCGGGGCTGGTGTGCAAAACGAGTTGTGCATCAGCTGACCTGGCGGAGGTGTCTGTTGTTGGTGGGGTCTTCTTTGAAAGCATGGACGCAAGTGTACGCTGTCCAGCCTCGATTGACGCTGCCCTGGTGGCATCAGGAGCCTTTTTGCTCTTGGGCTGCTGCTGAGAAGTTGAAGTTGCTGCAGCAGATTTGCCCTTGGGAGCTGCCTTGGTGCTAGCTTTGGTACTGCTGATGTCTTCTCGCCGAGTCTTGGAAGACTCGGATGAGGTGGAGGGGCTTGGTGCTGTTGCTAGTGCTTCCGTTGTTGATGCTGGTGCTGGAGTTGATGCTGGTGCTGATTTCTGTTTCGGCGGAGGTGCTAAAGGAACCTCGGTGGTAGCTGGTTGCGGCGGAGCCGAAGTAGTGGTTGCTGCTGCCTCGGCAGAGCCAGTTTCCCCCGCTCCGAGGTTGCCCTCCTCTTGACGAGGTGGGCTAGAACCCGGAGCAACCGCTGAACCCTCCTGAATGGGGCTCAACGGGCGTGAATCGTCGCCACGAGGGGGAGAAGGGTTATGTCGGAGCGGCGAGGCAATGCCGGATCCACTCTGAGGGACCTCCACCACGGCCCTGCCGAATCAAATCATGAATGATGAGAAACTATAACAAAAGAAGAACAAATAAATAGCAAAGGGAGAAGTGACTTACTCATCCGAAGTCAAGGGCTCCTTGGGCTTGCGAGCTCTCTGGGCCACGGCCTTAGTCGTGGACTTGGTGGCAGCTTTGTTCGCGGACTTCTTTCGCCTTTTAGCTGGCTGAGAAGGTGTAGCATCCCAATTGTCTAACAATTGCAATGCTACTAGCCTAGTCTATATATATGGCTACTTCATATATATAATTGTTGCATCATAATTATATCATGCTCATGTCATCATGCCACCTTGCATTTGAGCATCATATAAAACCCTTTTTGTTTTGGTTCTTCTCTCATATGCATTAATAATTGTATTTGCCTCTTGATATTGTATTTGGTTCTTGATATATTGTTTAGATGCCCAAGTTGAGTTGGGGGCATATCTTTTGTTAACTCCACCACCTTTCTTGTCATCACCCATCATTCCACCATTCCACCATATATGAGCATTGCAACTTATTGGTTTTACCTCTAGCTCATATGTGTTGGTGTGGATCCATTCTATCTCCACATGCTCTCATATTAGCATCATGTTGTTTTCACATTATTGATATGTGGAGCCACCTTTGCATGCATTATGAGTAGTGCTCCTTTTCCTAGCTTTCATATGGATTATTATGGAATTATGCTCATGTTGGGCTATTTTTGGGACTAGTAAGCATCTAGTGGAATATACACACTAGTAATTCCCAATTATAATCAAATGTGATCACCTCCATCTACTCCACTTGGAGCTTTCTTTTAAATTCTTTTGCTTAGGCCTTACTCCACATTTTGGAATGCATAAGAATAATGCCATGTAAATAATCTTGTTTTCACAAAAATAAGAATGGTATTAATTATTTATGCATGGCCCATGCAAGTACCACCTTTTGCTTGTCCTTTGGATTTTATTTGAATTTTGAGTGGATCTTTTCCCCATAGCTCTCTCTACCCTCTTATGCTTGATCTTGCTTGATGCATGCAAGCATCTAACCCTAAAACCTACATCTATCTCCATCCTTACCCTCACCACCTTTTTATCTCACCCTCTCTTTTCTTGTCTAGATCTTGTTGAGCTTGTTTTGATCATGCTTGATCTTGTCAAAGGATTACCACACCACATATTTCCTCTCTCTCTAAATCTCTCTCCTAATCTATACCTAATCTAAACCCTAACCCGAGCCACCCTCTTCCCCCCTCTCTCCTAAACCCTAACCCGAGCTAACCCTAGTTCCCACCCTCTCTCTCAGCCTCTATCCTCTCTCACCCTGGCCCCACCTAGCTAGCTACCCCATCCTCCCCAAACCCTAAACGAGCCTAGCTCACCCGAGCCTACCTCCCCTCTTCCTCTCTCCCTGCCGTGCGACCCCACCGGCCCGAGCCTGCCTGGCCTCGCCCTGACCCCACCTGCAGCCCCATGCGCCTGCCCTGCCCTAGCTACCCCAGCCCGATCACGTGCTCGTGGGGGAAAGGTGACAACCGAGCCACCTTTGCCACCCCGAACACCCCCACGCCATCTACTCCTCCCTCTCGTTCCTATCTACTCCCTCTCCCTCTTTTCCTCCCCCACACGGCACCACTGCCTCTCCCAGATCCGCCCCAGAGCGCCTCCTCCTTCCCCTCCTACCGCTCCGGCCACCAACAGCCGACGTCGCCGCCGCCAGCACCTCGACGTCCACGTTGATCCGGCCGACAAGCGCGTCGAGGAGGTGGCCTGGAAGACCAAGGGCATCCCTCTGCTTCACCCTGGACACGCCGTCGAGGAGGAGAAGGGCTGGAACCGCCGGTACCGCCGCCGCCGACGTGAAACCCTAACCTCGCCGTCCGTCTGCGTCGTCGCTGATCGACCGCTCCCCGCTCCGATCCGTCTCCACCGACCAACCCTCGGTGAGCGCACGAAGCTCCCAGACATCCTCTTAGCCGCCGTTGCTTCCCGTAGTCGCCGGACGTTCCGTCGAACGCCCTCGGTGTGCCGACGAGCGCGTGCGCCTGCTCATTGCTGCATCGCAAAAGAACACCTAGCCGTGCCACGCTCACCCTGCATCAACCCCCGCCTAGCCCAGTGGTCGCCGCCCCTGCGTGCAAGCCCCAGGTCGCGGGATCGAATCCCCCATGCCGCGCGCGCTGCCGCTGACAGTTTCGTCAGAGAAGAGAGGAAGAGAAACAGTACCGTGGCGCCTTTTTGCAAATAGCCCCCTAGCTTTTTATCTGCCCAACCCGCACTCCTCGCTAGCCCCACCTGTCAGTTGCCTGGCCTTCTTGCAGTTAAGCCCCCCAGATCTTAGGCCCTCAACCCGCACTCCATCTCGGTCCCACCTGCCAGCCTCTGTGAGTGCGATCTCTGTCACGTGGGCCGCAGCCGGATGGCCCCACCTCGCAGTCGCACGAGCTAGGCATAGCCCCGGTGCGAAAAGTTTCTGCGCGCGAGTCCCAGTCAGCAGATGGCCCACCCGACAGTGGCTCTGGCTAGGTCCGGGCTGGGTGACAAAAGTCTGTCTGTTTTCTGTTTTAATTTTAAACTTTTCAAATTGGATTTAAATTCAAATTTAAATCTGTTTTCAAATAACTTTTCAAATATTTTTCCAAATAATACAAATAATATATGTTTTGAAATCAGAAAAATGTGAGGAATTTAAATATGCCCTTCAAAATATATTTTGAACACTTTATTTTCCAAGTTGATTAAAATTACAATAAAATGCCCTTTTTCCTTAATTAATTAATAACTTTTGTTTTATAAGTCCAAATTTAACAAATAATATGTCTAAAATGATTAGCTCGACGAGACCTTTCTGTTTATGCATACCTTGTTCTGTTTTGCAGCATGCATCATATAAATATAATGTATACAGCAACTAATATGAGGATAAAATGTGGCCAAAACTCAATAAAATGATTTATTCTTGTATTCCACACCTCACTCATGCCATGCTACATTATTGCCATGCAAATTGTGCATCATTCATCATGGCATGATTGTTTGCTTGATGCATTTAATTCATATGCGTGTGCACTTTATTTATGTTGGCCCTTGTTTGTTTGGTTCTTCTTCGAATAGACGCTGAGCAGGGGATATATCAAGAGAACCAGGAGCACTACCCAGATCCATCTCTTGCTTCAACTGAGCTGCCAGGCAAGCACTACCACATGCTTGCATACATATAGTACCTATTGCCTCTATCTTATTCTTGCATCATTGAGTCGCGATTGCTTTAATCTGAATCCCAAGTATTGCATAGCCTTTACTTTTAAACCCCACCGAAGCTTGTTCCTCCATCCCATGAGCCATTACTACAGGAGTTGTTTGAGCCATGCGAGTCGTAGAACAGCATGTGTAGGGTATGTGAGAGTCTGATGGATAACAAGGTACCTAAACAACTGAACCTGAGTAGTAATGGGATAACTAATGAAAGTGGAACCGGTGAGCCATATTTGCTATTTGGTTTTTCAGGCTCACTTGTGTCCCGTAGGACCCCGAGTACTTGATTCCTGTTCCTTGAATATTCGTGCTATCCACATCCGGGAGGCTTATGAACCCCCCTGAGCCAGAGCTTGATTCATTCTTATTTCTTGGGGCCACAAACTAGTTTGAGGTTTTATTTACTATCCTGTACTTATGCCATGCTTTACTGCTTTATTTAAAATTGTGCGAGGTACTGCACCTGTACTGTTTAGGTAAGCGGAGTGTTTTCGCGGTATCGACAAGCCCAGTCACACTTTCGGGTTCCCAGTCGTTTATAGCCATTGGCGCAAACCTTGAGTCCGTCTCGGAGTCGGCCAACTTCGTCGCGGGTAGCTTAATGGGGTGGCCCCCTGAAATATTTCTGAATCCTGTGATCGCTTTGTCGTGACTGCCTCGTTGGGTTTTGATTTGGTTTTTCCGAGGTTGATCGAGTGTGTGTTGCTATTTGTGCACCCCTGCAGGGTAAAACTTTCTGAAAGCCGTGTCCGCGGTTATGGATGACTTGGAGCACAGTTTCTCGATCATAGACAAGCATAACTAAAGTACCACTTTTAATTTGACTAAGTAACTGACTAGTAAATAGTGCAACACTCATGGAATGGTTAATAAAACTGCCAACGGATGGGGGGGTTGTTCGTCCGCTTCCTCGTCGGTAAGCGAGGAGGAGGATGGATCTGTTGATATTACCGTTATAACTGTTGTTATTAATTCACGGACATCCATCTATCTCTGGTTAGGCGGATGGTTAGCGAGTATCTATAGAATTGTTAGGTATTATCTTTTGCTGCAATTGCGTCACCCCAGGTTGTGTCCCCTCTAGAGGCATAAAGACTTGCTGAGTACCCCTAGGGTCTCACACGATAAATTGTTTGATTAAGATGAACAGGTAAACTCGCAAGATGGATACTGGGTGGAGGAGACGGACGATGTGGGCAACGATCATTCGGTGTAGAGATTCCGGGAACGGGGATCCGTGAGATCTGTGGGCGGGATGTGTTTATTTATGGGGCATCTTATGCCGATTTGCTTCTTATCCGTACTCGGATTTTGTCTTCCGCTTCCGCCTGATACTCTGATGTTTGATGTATGAGGAGATATCCTAAACTATTATATCTATCTAGGATATTTGGATCTTGCCGTATGGCGTTGCAATATTTCCTTTCTTTTTAGATGGAATGACTCTGAGAACCATTGTATGGTGGCTTGCATACATACTCATTTGTGTATGTAGTTGATCCCTTCGCCTGCCGATTACGCCGCCCGTTCTTGTCCTGATGTTTGGAAATGGTTGGGATGGCCGAAAGGTCTACCTGTGAGTGGCATTTGAGCCCCACCGTACTATTTCAACCATTTCTGCTCATCCAGGCTTGTAACTAGGAGCGTAATTCACCGAGGTAGTTACAGAAGGTCCGGAGGAAGAAGCAGATGCGGCCCCCCTCTTCTTTGGCACGACCAGGACAGGCTCACCCATGGCAAGGGGAGGATCTTCATGGATCTGCCCACCGGGGTTAGTTGATGTCGGAAAAGCATAAGAAAGGGGGACAGCGTCAAATGCCTCCATCACCTCAACGTCTGAATCATCTTCATCGTCAGGCCAATCTCTAATGGAAGAGAGTTTACCGGTGCGTCGCTTGGTCGCATCAGCCATCGGCAGGAACATCTCCTGATCTGGCTCCTCCTCATCCGAGGTGTCTCGGTCAGGCACCCATTTCAGAGAAGGCTCGGTGCCATCCTCAATGGTTTGCTAAAGAAACATCTAAGGGAAAGAAAAGACAAAGGGATTAAACCTACAACAGAAACCGACATATGATTTAATTCGGAAAAGGTTTGGGGCACGAGACTTACCGCAGGGGGAAGCCTATCTCGGCAGAAGTGTTCGATCCCCCCCGTCCACTCAGCAGAGAAGTCCTTCTTAGTGGTGAAGAGGGCCTTGACCCGGTGGAAGATCTCGGTGTTGCTCAACTCAAATGAGGAGGTCCGGTTGGGGTCATGGCCCCAGCTCATGTGGCAAACTTTATGTGTACGTTTCTGGAGGGGGAGATCCGGTTGCAGACGGATGTGATCATCGCGTCCTCGTTGCGCAATCCCAGGTCCTTCAGCTCCTGGAACCTCTTGTTGACTTGGTTCGCCAGGACGGTGGGCTTCTTGGGGACCTTGTCCCACAGATCCGGATTAGGAGGACCTGGAGCGTAGGGGCGCAGCCGGATCAGATCTTCAGGTGTGCCATTTCTGACATAAAAGAAGGTTCGGGCCCAGCCCTTGCAGGAGTCAAGCCCCGTGACTCGGGGGAAAATGGACTGCTTCCGAGGCGAGATAGAAGATGCGCCGAACTGCGTGAGCTGCTTGTCCTCCGGATTAAGTTCTATGTTCGGAATCACGTTCCGGCGAAGGCCAAAGAACCGGATCCAGAGCTCCTTTGTGGGCCACACTCCAGCGTAACCCTCGATGGTGGAAGCGAAGGCAGAGAGAGGTGATGGCGTTAGCCGGAAGACCGAACCCACGTTGAGCCAGTCGTGGCAAAAATCGTTAACAGGAAGACCGAACCCACGTTGGAAGTGGGAGAGTAATACCACATACTCACCCGGATTGGATGATGAGGCAAGCTCCACAGCGGCAAGACGCGCGATGACGCCCTCCGGGATATGCCGGGTGCGGTACAACCAATAGAGGTCGTCCTAGCACACCCACGACCCAGCCCAGGCACCACGGTCGGTGTTCCCCGCGTCCTCCTCCATTTCCTGCTCCACGACGGCGAGCTCCTCCTCTATCATCTCAAGGTCACTGTGATGGGTTCGTAGCATGGAAAACAAAAAATTTCTACCGCAAGAACGAACAAAACCCAGATCTAATCTAGATAAAAGCCAAGATCTAATCTATTAGACATGAGCAACGAGATAGATCGGTACTAATCCTCGTAGAACCGAAAGCGTTACGAGATTAGATCTCGTGGATGATGTAGTCGATCACTTGCCGATCTCAAGATCGTGTGGACGATCCTTCCGGCAGCGCTTCCGCAGACGGTCACACGTGCGGAGTCGAAGCAGACCTTCCTCTCCCCGTTCCAGCGAGCAGCGGAGGTAGTAGATCTTCTCCACGGAATCCCAGCAGCACGACGGCGTGGTGGTGGTGGTGGAGATGAGAATTCTGCAGGGCTTCGCTTATGCCTGTGCAGAAGAAAGGTGGAGGAGAGAGGCGGCAGAGATTGGTTGTTGTGATAGGAGGTGCAAGAGGGGGCTCCCCCTCCCTTCTATTTAAAGGAGGGAGGCGCGCCTGGGGAGGGGGAGTCCTAGTAGGACTCCCCTCCTCCTTGGGCCAGCGGGTTGGGGGGAGGAGTCCTCCTCCCCCACGAATCCGTGTATTGCCCTACTTGGACTCCCTTGATCCCTTTCTTGGTTTTCAAGTAAACTCCAAGAAATCCTCTAGAACCTTCCAGAACATTCCGAAACCTTCTAGAATCTCCATACAAACACTCCGGAACATTTCCCAACTTAGAAAATGATCCCCAATATATGAATCTTATTCTCCGTACCATTCCGGATCTCCTCGTGATGTCCTGGATCCATTCTGAGACTCCGAACATCATTCGGTCTCCAACGCATATTCCATATCTACTTAAAACAACTTCGAACCTTAAGTGTGTCACCCTACGGTTCGTGAATATGCAGACATGATGAAGACACCTCTCCGATCAATAACCATTAGCGGGATTTGGAGATCCATAACGGCTCCCACATACTCAATGATGACTTCGTGATCGATTGAACCATTTTACATACGAAACCAATTCCCTTTGTCACGCGATATTCTACTTATCCGAGGTTTGATCGTCGGTATCTGCATACCTAGTTCTACCTCGTTGCTGATAAGTACTCTTTACTCGTTCCATGTTATGTCATCCCTTGTGACCCAGTCACATGCTTGCAAGCTATCTAGATGACATTCCACCGAGAGGGCCTAGAGTATATCTATCCGTCATATGGATGGACAAATCCCAATCTTGGTCTATGCGCTTCAACACATACTTTCAGAATACCCAATGACATCTTTATAACCGCCCATTTACGAAGCGGCGTTTGATGTCATCAAAGTACCCATCCGGTGATGGTGATTGACATAACCTCATGGTCGAAGAATTAGGTTACTATGTATTTCAAAGCTTACAGCAATACGAACTTAATGACTTGATCTTATGCTACGCTTACTATGGGTGTGTGTCCATCACATCATTCTCCTAATGATATAACCTTGTTATTAATCACATCCAATGTCTATGATTAGGAAACCATGATCATCAATCAATCAACAAGCTAGTTCAACAAGAGGCTTACTAGGGACTCATTTACGTTACAAAACACACAAGTATTAGTGTTTCCTAATAATACAATTATAGCATGGGATGTAAACTTTCATCATAAACACAAAGATATAATAATAACCACTTTTATTATTGCCTCTTGGGCATATCTCCAACACACTGTCCTCACTGGCGCTAGCGGCGGTGGGGGGCAGTGGCCTGGACTGGCGAGGACCCGTGGCGGAGGAGATGCGCGGAGGTGGCGGCGACGCTGGTACACGAGGAAACGGTGCGGCGGCGGCGCGACTAAGCAGGTGCGATGGCGGCGGCGCTGTCGCTAGAGAGGGAGAAGAAGAAGAGGCAGAGGGGCGCGAGAGTGGGGAAAAGACCCAAGGGGCGCGCCCCTCCCCTATTTAACCACGCCCTTAAGGGGTAGTGGGATCCCGTTGTGCGGGCGGGCCACACGGTGTGGCCATGTATAACCCGAATCAGCCAATGAGCAATGAGCCACAGGAAGGGCCACAGGGCGCAGGAGATCCCACGACGTGACGTTATGATACAGTTAACAAGGAGGTAGGCACGATGCGACAGTAATATCTGACAATAACTGCGGCGGTTACTGGTGCAGGCCCTTAAAATGAGGCAAAGTAATGATTAACCTCCACGTGGGGAAGCGTACAAGAGAAGGAGGAGTGACCCGGATAAGTATGAGGTGACCCGGCCAGCGAGTGAAAACTCGGAATGTGCCAAGGGAAAGTAAACCTATGAAATCCGGACTATGAGATAACTCGGAAAAGGAGCAAAAGACTTGGTAAAATTGAACCTGATGTGGCCTTAGCGGCTAAGGCATCTAAGACCGCACCAGCTTCGGGGACTAATGTTGGGGGGGATACCCCCGGGTAGGGTCACGCCAGGGTATAAAGGCCGAGTTAGCCGAGGTACGACAAGGTCAAAGCAAGAGCTAGCCGAGTCACCTCAAGGCAGGCCGAATCATGGGGTAACCCGGACCAGGGGATGTCACCTAACTGGGTCTCAGCCGACTTATGTCGTATGTCGGTAAGATGTATCTAACTCGTATGCAGGTACAGGTGTGGCCGGATCAACTAGGTACGATCCGGGTTATATCAAGATTGTAAGAGAAGGAAGGAATCTCGCTGGTCAAAGGGTGACCACTGCATGCAGAGCATGAGCAAAGCGGACAGAGGCCAAGACCACCGAGGCATGGCCGACAAAGGTGACGATGCCTGTGTCGGATGACGCGGGCGTCGCAGAGGCTCACGTAGCCTCTGCATGGATGACGCTGGGCAAAAGTGACCCGGTCGGCTTACTATTTTGGGAGGAGGCATATTCCTTGGAATATGCCTCCATGTATGCCCTAATTGGAGACCTAGCCACCCCTATATAAGGAGGGCTAGGGCCTCTGTAGAAGGGGTTGGTCTTCAACTGGTTGATCTCTTGAGGGTTGTGTTTTACTAGTGTGTTCCTGAGAGCTAGCCAGTGGTGAGAGTAAGAGAGTCCCTTCTTCCTCCTCTCCCCAATACAGCTCGAGGATCACTTGTAATCTGTGAAAGTGAATAAAATACAAAGCAACTGTGTGTGGAATCACCACACTATCCCTCCCTGGATTCCCCTAGTGCATTTAGTCCCCACCTTTAGCCTATTCATGGCATCTTCCGTGACACCACCACGACAACCAACTAGGTTCATAAATGGATCATGCTCTCATTATCCAACGGTGGATAGAGGGTGCACCGCGGACACCCCGAGCAGCAAATTCGCTTCGATATATATACACACATATATATATATGCTCACACTTTTGTTTAAGTGTTGTGCAAAGAAGTTAGCCATACATTCCACTTCATGTAGGAATCCAAATTTTAACGATCTCAATTACCAAATTCCAATTGTATATGAAGCTCTTTATGACTTGAAGATTCTACCTTGACTTGTCCTCACTCTATTTTGATAGAACTTTTAATTTTCCTTTGTTCAAGGTTTCTTTTTCAACTTGACTAATCAGATTATTTTTACTTTTGTAAATCAAACCATGAACTTACAACATATTGATTAAATTATCTTTATATGTTCCATTAATACCAATGGTGTGGAAGACTCCTATTGTTATCATCAAGTGCAAGTAAAATTATACTCAAGTCATTCATATATCCAATAAGACAAACACAAACTCAATGATGCTCCATATATGATAATAAATTCGGAATTTCACAAATGGGATCGACTATTCCTTAAGGGAATTCAAATGGTGCAAACTTTATTTCTAAACTTGAACTAATGCAAAACTAAAATAGTAATATAAAACTTGTAGGATAGATTACAAGGTCTTAAAGATCTCCCCAAGCTTGGAATCAAACCAGACGGGATCAAATAACTCCTTGTTGGTACCTATTCCTCCTCATGGGTAGGAAGAGTATTGCCCTCTTCTTTTGTGTTGCCATCTTTAACTATGCTTGCAAAGTGGATGCTGATCTCGGCCATGTCATAATGAAGCTTCAAAATTTTCTTCTTTCAGAATTTCTTCTCATCTGTCCACTCAAAAATAGTTTTAATCAAGAAACCAACTCTACCATCGATGTCATTGACCTTTTTCTCAAGGTCTTTTCTCATCATCCAGTAGGAGTCAATCCCTTCTCCAATTGTTTTAACACATGCCTTCGAAGCTTTTTCCAACTCACAGATCTTATCATGATTCTCATCTTGCCACACCTTCTTAGGTTTAAGAGGTGATGGACCAAGAGGAGGTTTATAATAGGATCCTATGTTGTAGCTATAGGGAATAGGGAGATACTCATCCTTGATCTTTCTGTGCTCATCTTGCCTCATCATCTCCATCCTTTGCGGGAACATGTCCTCCCAATTTGGGAGAGGCTTGATCTCCGGGCTGGATGATGACGATGATCCTTTAGGTTCTACTTCTTCAATCCTCTTCATGGTATTCTCTTCTTTCTTCCTCCAGATATTGCTGATATGGAAGGGCTTCATGGCTTCGCTGCATGGATGTTGTTAGAGGGGCTTGTATAGGGATGGCGAGGATTTTTCGAGGCTGGAGGCTGTAGCTCTACGAAAACTTAATGAAACAGGTTAGATGCAATCAGCTTTACAAGGGGAGGTCAAAAACCCTAGCCGCCTTTCATAACGAGCAACTATACGGGCGCGACCCGTATAGGTCCCGCCGTATAGTTACGAACCGACTATAGAATTTCTTCTATGGTGGAACCAACTATATGTCCGGAACTATACGGACGAGAATTTTTATTCCCACCATATAGTTGGTCATTAAACCTTCTGTACTCCGAATATTTTTTTTGGAGATGGGTCGATATCTATACGACCACAACTATACGGGCGGAATTTTTGTTACTGCCGTATAGTTGGTCGTTAAACTATCAGTACCCAGAAAAGTGATTTGTCAAAGGCATCGATATCTATACGACGGCAGCTATATGAGTGGAATTTTCATTCCCGCCATATAGTTGGTCGATAAACTATCAGTACCTTTCGTGGATGGAAGGGGTAATGTCGAATCAACTATACGACCGCAACTATATGGCCAGAATTTTTATTCCCGTCGTATAGTTGGTCGTTAAACCCTCTGGATCGACCAAAAATTTCCTGCTTCTCCGAGGATTCTTTATTAATCTGAAACTTAACAAAATATCAAGTTTTGACAGAAAAATGATAGCTTAAATTTTTGACCAATATTGGCATTATCAATCTTCCTTTTTCTTCGCTAGAGATTCATATGTTCCTCTTTTAACACAAGCTCATTAAAATTTAATTAAAAATCTAAAAACTTACTCAAAACATTTACTTTGCATTGGTTGCCTCCCATGAAGCTCTCTTTTATGGTCAATAGCTTGACCATAGTGTTGCTCATTTCGTCCCAAATCCGTTTTTCTTGTTGTTGCCATCCCTTGTATATCTTTGCTTAATCACCTCTTCTGGGGTGATCACTTGTATGGTGACTGCACTTATGTCTTCTTTTACTCGATAATTCTTCAAGCGTTGTCCATTTACCACCCATGAAAGAGAGGGTGTCTTTCCTTGGAGCTTCACTGCTCCTGATGAATAAGCTTCTTCAATTATATAGGGACCTTTCCACTTCGACCTGAGCTTCCCTAGAAACAACTTAAGATGAGAATTATAGAGCAACACTTTGTCTCCACTTTTAAAGGTCTTATTTTCTATTTTTCTATCATGCCATGTTTTCACTTTTTGTTTAAACAATCTAGAATTTTCATAAGCCTCACTTCTAAACTCATCTAAAGCATGAATATCTAATAAACGTTTTTCTCCTGCTGCTTTATGATCATAGTTTAGGTTCTTCATTGCCCAGAAAGCTTTGTGTTCCAATTCTAAAGGTAAATGGCATGCCTTACCGTATACCATCTTATAAAGTGTCATACCCATTGGATTTTTAAATGCACTACGGTATGCCCATAGAGTGTCATTTAACTTGTATGACCAATATTTTCTTGATTTGTCCACCGTCTTCTCGAGTATGGTCTTTAATTCTCTATTGGAGAGTTCCACTTGACCACTCATTTGAGGATGATATGGTGAAGCAACATGGTGAGTTACTCCATATTTTCTGAGGATTTTCCTAAAAGTTCCTTTCATAAAATGAGAACCACCGTCAGTGATTAAGAATCTAGGAACTCCAAACCTGGGGAATATAACATCCTTGATCATCTTCACTGAGGCAGCTGCATCTGCATGGCTTGTTGCAATAGCTTCAACCCATTTAGTAACATAATCGACAGCAACAAGAATATGAGTATAACCATTTGATTCTATAAAAGGTCCCATGTAATCCATTCCCCATACATCAAAGGGTTCGATTATAAGACTATAATTCATTGCCATTTCTTGTCTCCTACCTATATTACCTCTTCTTTGGCAAGCATCGCAGTGTTCTATATACCTGTGTACGTCCTTGAGCAATGTGGGCCAATAGAATCTAGATTGAAGTAACTTTGTTGCAGTTCGCTTGCCTGCATGATGTCCTCCATACGGGTTGTCATGACAAGCTTGCAAAATTGCATTCATTTCATGGTTAGGAACACACTTCCGAATCATACCGTCTAGTCCATGATGATATAGATACGGATCATCCCAAAAGTAATATTTAAGATTATTAAAGAATTTCATCCTTTGATTTCTTGTCATACCAGGAGGTATAAATTTTACTGCAAGATAGTTAGCATAATCTGCATACCAAGGATCAACAATTTCAACATTTGCTAAATATTCTCCCAGAAATGACTCATTTATAGGTACGGGGTTATTAATTATTCCCTCCATCCTAGAGAGATGATATGCTACTGGATTATCCTTACCCCTCCTATTTACTATTTGTAAATCATATTCTTGTAGTAATAGAACCCAACTAATCAACCTGGGCTTCGCATCCTTCTTCACAAGGAGGTGACGCAAAGCTTGGTGATCCATATGAACTATTACCTTAGAATTAATGATGTAAGATCTAAATTTGTCGCAAGCAAAAATTATAGCTAGGAACTCTTTTTCTGTAGTAGCATAATTTTTCTGAATCTTATTAAGAGGTTTACTAGTGTAATAAATAACATTTAAATTCTTTCCATCTTGTTGTCCTAACATAACCCCTAGAGCATAGTCACTAGCATCACACATGATTTCGAAAGGTTCATCCCATTTTGGAGATTGCATGATGGGTGCTGAAACTAATTTGTTTTTAAGGTTCTCAAAAGCTGCAATGTAGTTATGATCTAAGTAGAATGGAGTTTCTTTCTCTAGAAGGCTGGTGAGAGGCATAGCTATTTTAGCAAAATCTTTTATAAAATGCTTATAAAAACATGCATGCCCCAGAAACATTTTTAAGTTTTTATGTCCTGAGGTATTGGAAGATTTTCTATAGAATTTATATTAGTTTTATCTATTTCTATCCCTTCTCTGAAACTTTATGCCCAAAAACTTTACCTTTTCTTTCCATGAAATGAACATTGTTCCCAATTCAAAATCAAACTTGATTGCCTGCATCTCTGCAAAACTTTGGTTAGATTGTAGGGGCAATTATCAAAGGTTGTTCCACAAACAACAAAATCATTTGTTAGAACTTCCATAGTCTTCTCAACAAAATCATCAAAGATTTTTAAAACACATTCTTGAAAAGTCGCTGCTGCGTTAAATAAGCCAAATGGAATTAATCTATAAGCATATGTGCCATAAGGGCAAGTAAAAGTTGTTTTCTCATGATCTTCCAGTTGTATGGCAATTTGAGAATATCCAGAATAACCATCAAGAAAACAGAAATAAGAATAATTACTAAGTCTTTCTAAAATTTTATCCATAAATGGTACAGGTTTATGATTTTTCTATGTCTCGCGGTTTAGCTTCCTAAAATCAATGCACATACGATATCCAACAATAGGTCTTACAGGAACTAGCTCACCATCCTCATTCATAGCAGCATCAAGACCACCTTGTCTTGGTATGCAATGAGCTAGGCTACCCCACTTACTATCAGAAACAGGATATATTATGCCTGCATCTAATAAGTGTATAACCTCTTTTCTTACTACTTCTTTCATTTTCGGATTAAGCCTTCTTTGTGTATCAACTACAGGTTCAGCATCATCAAGCATGGGAATCTTATGTGTTACAATGGATGGGTATATTCCTTTAATATCACTTAGAGTATATCCAAAGGCTTCACGATGCTTAACCAAGACTAAAATGAGTTTATTTGTTTCATTTTCTGATAGATTTTTGCTAATAATAACAGGACATTTATTTTCATTATCTAAAACTCATACCTCATATCATCTGGAAGTTGTTTCAATTCAATTGGCGGAGGTTCTTCATCTCCTTTTCTTACCAGTTCTTCATAGTCATGTGGATTTTGTGCTTCTGGAACTGAATCAAGGTAATCACCCATGTCTTCTCTCTCCACATCATCCGGTGTTTCCTCCCAATTAATTAGGCTCCTCTCTAATTCATCGTGTGTGGTACTAGAAGGAATTGCAGCCAGCTCGGCAATCGTTTTCTCTTCCTTGATATCTTCCACTTCATATGGCCTCTTCTTTAGTTTGGCGAAGTGGAATGTCATTTCCTCTTCTCCAAACATCGGTGAAATAGTCTCCTTCTTATTATCAACTCGAGCTTTGGTTATGGAAACAAAAGGCCTGCCTAAAATAATAGGACAAAAAGAATCTCGAGGCATGTTAACCATATGAAAATCAAGGGGGTACATGAGTGATCCAATAAAGACATAATTGTTTCTGATAACCGCTTCCGGTTTTATATTAGTTCTATTAGACAATTTAATAGTAGTGTTTACTGGTTCCACATCTGGGTTATTTAGATTGTAGCGAAGTTCCTCATAAAGTGATGAAGGCATAATATTTATAGTGGAAATCAGCTCACAAATTCCGTATAAGAAAGTTTCTCTACAATATATAGGAGTCATAGGTTTAGAAGTTTCGTTACCTTGTACCTTACCTTCGATGAACTCTGAAGTTTCAAAGTCTAGCATAACCACTTCATTATCCATTGTCCGTGCTTCTATAAGATCCTTCAATATAACATTATTTATACTGGTAGCTTCAGGGTTCTTTTCTGGTTTCTTTAATCTTCTTTTTATTTGTTCTTCCTCTTTTTTTTCTTTTTCTTGATATTCTCTTGAATAGGTGCAGAGAAGAACTCTTCCATTAGCACTCTTGCACGCTTCATTTCTTTGAGGGGTTTATGGGGTTCACATTCTGTAGGTACCTGTAAATGCCCTACATAATTCTCAATAATTTTCTTTACTGAGTAAGAATCAATACCAAGGGTTTTAATCATTGCAAAAGTCCTTTCACCTGCAAGGAAATTGTTAACACAAGCATATTCAGAAAAACTATTTGTAATGTTCTCCTCATTTTTAAGACTTTCCATTGCCTCCCTCATTTTCATTATTAATTTCCAAGCTTCATCATAGGTATAAGATAGAAAACTACCATTAGAAGCGGTGTCTAAATTCATTATATTTTCATTATTAAGCCCTCCAAAAAAAGTATGAGTGATCAACCAATCAGGCAAACGATGATGGGGGCAATTACCTGTTGGGTTCGCAGCATAGAAAACAAAAAAATTCCTACGGTGTGAACTATATGCCAAGATCTATCTATTAGGTACAAAGCAACGGGTGGACATACATCCAACGAGAACTTACCCTCGTAGACAACGAGCTTTGTTAACGAGTAGGAACTCATGGTTGATGTAGTCGTACACTTGCCGATCTCAAGATCGTGAGGAAGTCCAGCAGGTCCGGCTCCAGCACGTCCATCAGATCCAGCTCCAGCACCACCAAGTCCAGCACCGCAAAGCAGCGGTGCATCCGTGATCGCACACACGTCCGGTACCCCGACAACCTCCGTCCCTCGCTCCAGCAAAGCAGCGGAAGCAGCAACTCCTTTCCAGATAAAGCCACCGGGAACATGTATCTCGCTAATCCGAGACCATGGGGGAATAATACTAGAGGGGGAGAGAGATCCTTCATAAGGAGGTGTGTGTGAGAAGTGAAGAGGGGGTGGCCATTTATAGGAGGAGGGGGGTGCCCCTCCTTCATGGCCGGCGCATGGAGGAGGTGACTCTTCACCTCCTCCATTCATGTGGTGGTAACTCCCTCCACATAAATTTGCCCATTCACATTCTCTTTTAAAGTCTCCACTTTAAATGCATTAAATTTCTCCAAATTTAATGCTCTCTCATTTAATAAAACTCTTTTATTATTTTTATTCAGAATTTTGTTAATTACTTTAATTAACAAACATTCACATAAAACCCCCTGCAACATTTCAATATTACATGCAGAACCAATTTCAGCAATTTCACCTAAAACAGTTTCGGTGTCTATTGAAATAATTCCAACGCTTTCTTAAATCTTTATCTGAAACATATTTGCTCCAAATGGTGTCGGTATCCCTTAAGTGTGTCACCCTACGGTTCGCGAATAATGCAGACATGATCGAGACCCCTCTCCGATCAATAATCAGCAGCGGGACCTGGAGATCCATACTGACTCCTACACATTCAATGATGACTTCTGTGATCATGAGAACCTTTAATGCTAGTAACTAAATCCCTTTGTCCCGCGATATATTACATGTCCGAGATTCGATCATCGGTATCTCCATACCTAGTTTGATCTCGTTACCGACATGCACTCTTTTCTCGTTCCCGTGATATAACGTTCTAGTGATCACATCACTTGCTTGCAAGCTATTTCAATGTGATATCACCGAGAGGGCCCAGAGTATATCTATCCGTCATCGGGATTGACAAATTACACGCTTGATCCATGAGCCTCAACATAACACCTTCGTAGCACTGAACCCATCTTTATAGTCACCCTGTTACGGTGTGACGTTTGATGTTATCAAGATACTCTTCCGGTGTTAGCAATTAACATGATCTCATGGTCTAAGGATAAAGATTACTTCGTATGATGTTATATCAATATAAACATAATGACTTAATCGTAATGCTATACTTCGGATGAATGTTCATCAGATCATTCCACCAATGGTGTGACCTTGTTATTAACAACATCCAATATCCATGATCAGGAAACCTTGATCATCTTGTTAATCAACAAGCTAGTCTATAAGAGAGGCATGACTAGGAACCCTTTTTGTTTATTAAACACACATGTATTGATGTTTCCGAATCAATACAATTCTAGCATGTAAAATAAACATTTATCATAAACATGGAATAAGATAATAACCACTTTATTATTGCCTCTCGGGCATATTTCCTTCATTATCTAGATAGCTCTTGTACCTTAGATACCCTTCATACAAACCCTCATCAGGATTATTTTTGAAACTGATAATAATACCTCTCATCATGTGAGCTTTGCTTTCTGAGTAATATTTTGATAGAAAATTGGTTGTCAATTCCATCCACGTCCTTGGTTCTTCTGCACAAAAAGATCTATACCAGTCGCAAACATTATTAGAGAGAGTTTGTCTAAACAACTCGGTTTTAACCATATCAAGATTACAGTCGTCGAATATAAAGGAACTGAGAATGTCTTCAAAGAATTATAAGTATCCATATGGACTCTCTCCATTGGTTCCTGCAAATTTCTTAGAGTGTAGTAGTTCAAATAATAAAGGGTGGATCTCAATTCCATCTGGATTTATGCTTTTATTGACAGTTATAAAAGAGTCCATGGGCGAACCTATTTTCCTTACTGCCTCAAGCTGGATTAAATGCTAAGTGTTGTCCATTGTTGTGGTCCTGCAACTTAAATTAAAAATTAGTACAACGAAAGTAAATAACTAAAAGTAAAGTGACTTATAGCGCTAAGATCGCCGGCAACAGCGCCAGAAAATAGCTTGATGTTTGCAAGTGCACAGATCATTTGTAGCTAGTTTCGAAATAAAGATACCGATCCCACGGGCAGCAGTAGGCGAAAGACTAAAATGCTTTTAACTAAAACTAAACATAGTACTTAAGGAATAACTTTAAGATGCAAGAAAAGTAGAATTGTTTTGGGTTTTGATTGAACGAAGCAAGTAAAGTAAAGTAAAACTTAATGTAGAAAGTAAGAATTGCTTATGTAAAAGAACTTGGAACTGTAATAGAGAAAAAGGTGTTTTCAGGGAGTGGTGGATACACTGCTAGCAATTTAGACTAAGTAATCAAGATTATTATAACAAATATTCTCATGATATGTATGTATATGGGAGGAGCTCCATATATGGACAAATAGGCAGTAACCACTGCTCACATCATCCTTCATAACCACAACTGACAGATAAACGACATCAATCGTATTATCCCGCTATTAAGGGATTTCTCCCGTGGCATGGACATGTCTTTATGAGTTCTCCTTGTTTCCCCAAGTTAGTACGTAATGACAACAGCTTTATAGTCACAGTAAGTGATATCATCCCTCCATCTACCAACAAGTAATCCCCTTCACTGAGTCTCCATAAGAGGCAAATATTAAGGAGGTGCACAACTCCCAACATTAAGATGAAGACAATTAACTCATACACATAATGATGTATAACATAATAATCTCTATCTTATCTCAATCATATGCAAGGGTTTCTCCATCTCCCCAAGAACTAAAGATCTACTCAGACATGGAGGCAATCAACATCATAGCAATGGTAATGGAATCAATTGAAAATGAATAGTTCTTGTATAAATCCACAACGAGTACAGAAATTACAACAAGATCTAGATGGGTGAGGATGGGATGGATGGAGATGATGGTGGTGCAGCGGTTGATGAAGATGAAGATCAGTGCCTTGGCCTCCCAGATCTGCATAGGGTGAAGACGGATCCCTAGGGCAAGTTCCCCCTCCAGATGCCTTCCGGAGGTGAGGTTTTTGGCAATTTCTTGGTGTTCTGTATGTTGTCTCCCTGATCCAGTTGCATGGGGTGAAACTATTTGAGAAGGTTGTGGAGGCGCCAACTATACGACCACAACTATACAGCCGGAAAAAGTATTCTTGTCGTATAGTTGGTCGTTAAACTCTCTGGATGCCTTGGTCGCTTCGGGTTTTCTTCTGGTGTTATTGATATTTCCCAAATAAATAATTTATGTTGTTTTTGACTCCTTTTTCTCCCCAGTACAACTACTCCAAGGATTGTGTCCATTGTATCCATCATTTGTCCTGATCCTGTTGAAAACAGAGATAAAATGTGCGTGCAAATGCCGTAAAATACCAAGATCCTACATCTACAATGCAAAATAATATAATAAAACATGATGCAAATATGCACTCATCATGTCCACACCATTAGATCTCCAGCAACGCCTGGGGATAACTAGAAGCATCATCGGTGCACAACAATACCGAGGTGGCCAAAACCCTAGAAACCATCCGAGGAAGGGGTGGCTAGAAGTGAGCAAGGTTTCTAGATTGGTTTGGACAGGCAGGTAGGTCTCGACGAGGAGCATCAACTATGATGACCAAGGTGGCCGGAGCTGGACATGATGTGCAGGCGATGGTGGTAGCGTCATGGTGTCTCCAGAGAGGGGGGAGGTGTAAGGTCGCGTGAGGGAGGAAGAAGGACATGATCGGGTTGACCGACCCAATGGACCGATCGGTGTGGTCTAGCCCAACCATGTGGGCTAGGCTAGGATGGGTAGCGGACTAGGATGGCCCACGGGCAAGGCTGAGTGTATAAAAAGAAAATAATTGGAATAAACCAAATAAGGAAATTTCAAAAATGCCCTTAGGAATCTTTAAAGTCTAGAAAAATTTATAAAAATGAAGAAAACTCCTAAAAATACATATGATATATAAAATTGTTCACAAAAATAAGATCTAACAAGGAAAATATAAAGTTGACCATTTGAAATAAATAAATGCAACTAAAATTTAAAACCACCAAATCCTTTTATGAAATATAACAAAAATAAGGACAAATTCTAAAAATAAATAAAAATCACTTTTGTGCATAATAATAAACCTATTATTTTAGAAAAATGCTAGTTACAAGATGTCAAGTCATTCTAGGATTTATAAAAACAAATGTTATATTTGAATCCATAAAAAAATGTTATTGAAAAATAAAAGGAATGTATTTTCTTTATCTTTATAAATCAAGATAAATTCTTATCTAGCTTTATTAAAATACTTATGGTTTATTGAAGTATAGAATATAGTTGTTTAAGGCTAGAACAAGTAGAACTTTTACGAAGTTAGTTCTTTAAGTAATAGTATTAGTTCTCAAATTTTTCTTTTTTTTTGAGGGTAAAACAGTAGGGCAAAAAGACCCCACTACATTTTTTATATATTGTAGAGAGTTACAAAAGAATATTTACAAGACTCATTCCACCTCAAAGAAGAGGGATAAATTCTAATCAGCTATCTCCTGTCTAAATTAGTTTCAATCCAAACCTTAAGGCTCTGATAATACTTCTTCTTAATTCTAAAAAGGACCCATCTTAATTCCTGGGCTACAATAGCCTTCCAGGTCTCAATCGATGCATGCTGATTATTGAAAATTTCATTATTCCTGCAAATCCAAATGCCCCAAGTTCCAAGTAGCAGAATTTCCATTGCAAAAGGGACATTGAGGTCTTTTTTAATACTGACTAACACTTCAAAGATAGTTGGATCTGCCAAATTGACCTGAGAAATTTCAGCCCAGCAGGCTCTTGCAAAAGAACATTCCCAAAACAAATGTAGGCTGGTTTCTTCACTATTGCAGCCCTGGAAGACACAGTCATAAGATGCCAGTGAGAAACATTTCCTTTTCAGAAGGTTTCTAGTGTTGAGTCTATCAAGCAGTAAGAGCCAGAAGAAAAATTTGTGTTTTTGCTGACAAGAAGATTTCCATAACCAAGAGAAATGTGGCTGAACCGGCTGGTAACCAGCTAAGGAGCAGTAAGCCTTTTTCACCGAATAATTACTGCCCCAAATGTAAGACCAACAATCAGAATCCCCTTCCCTGCCAGAATTGATAATTTGTTCAAGACTTTGATATTCCTGATAAGCTTGTTGTGACAAAGGAAGGTAAAAAGGTCCTGAGTATTTGGGGTATGCAGGAACTCACTGACAGAGATGTGAGGTTTTTTTGCATAAGAGAGGAGGTGAGGAAGCTTATGTTGGAGGCAGCTATCATTCCACATATCAGACCAGAAAAGTGTGGTTTTCCCATTTCCAACCAAGCACTTTGCAAGTCCTTTAAAAATGTCAATCAGTTTGAGGTGAGCTTTCCACCAAAAGGATCCCTCAAGACTTCTTCCAGGGAGCTTATCATTACAATAGTAAGTGTTCCAAACCAGATGAACCCAAGGAATATCCTTATGATTATAAAATTTATCCAAATTCTTCAAAAGAAGAGCAGAATTTTAAACATTAAGATCAAGAACACCCAAACCTCCATGGTTCTTGGGTTTACAAACTTTCTCCCATGCTACAAGAGCAGTACCTCTAGCTTGAACATCAGTAGTTTTCTTTCTCCACAAGCATTGCCTCATATATTTAACCAACTGCTCCTTGATAGTGACAGGAAGCTCAAAACAGCTCATGTAATATATGGGAAGGGAAGATAACACAGATTTGACTAACTGCAATTTCCCCCCCATAATTAAGAAAGTCAGCAATTCCACACAACCTTCTTTCAATTCTCTGAACAATAGGCAGGAAATGTTCCACAGCAGGTTTATTCAAGCTCAAGGGAAAACCAAGGTATGTAAAAGGCAAGGAACCAGTGAGGCAAGAAAGGGTATTAGCAAAATGCCCAAGCCTCTCAGAGTCCATGTTAATAGGCATCATGCTGGACTTGGAATAATTGACTTTGAGTCCAGAGGAGAGAGCAAAAGTATGTAAAATTGCCTTAAGACACAGGAGTTGCTCAGAATCAGCCTTAAGGATTATTAAAGTGTCATCTGCATACTGAATCACAGGGAAGTCAGGACAGAAAACATTCTCAGTGGGCAAAGAAAGAAGACCCAGGTTCATTGCTTTATTGAGGATACTTTGAAGAAGATCAGCAGCCAGAACAAACAATAAAGGAGACAAAGGATCTCCTTGTCTGACACCCCTTCTACAGTAAAAAAATTTCCCAGGCACACCATTTAAAAGCACAGAAGAAGAAGCAGACCCAAAGATCATCTGAATCCAAGAAATCCATTTAGCTCCAAAACCTTTGGCTTTAAGGATATTGATGATAGTAGAATGCTCAATTCTGTCAACAGCCTTCTCAAAATCCAACTTAAGAATTAAAATTTCCTCTTTTGACTTGTGGCATTTATCAAGAAATTCAAATGCCCAACCTAAACAGTCTTGGATAGATCTTTGCTTGAGGAAACCATATTGATTCTTGTGAACAAGTTTAAGAATGACTTTTTGCAGTCTGTTGGCTAGAATCTTGGTGATAATCTTAAGGACACTATTTAGCAAAGAAATAGGCCTAAAATCAGCAGGGGTCAAAGGAGCAGCAATTTTTGGAATTAGGGTGATAAAGGAAGAATTGATGCTTTCCAAAGAGGCATTCCCTTCATAGAATTCCACAAGAAGACTCTTCACATCATCCTTAATAATAGGCCAGCAAAGCTTCATGAATTCATTATTAAAGCCATCAGGGCCTGGGGACTTATCATTAGGCAAATTTGTGATGACTTCCTCAATCTCCTCATCCGAGAAAGGCTTTTCCAAAGCATCCCTTTCTTCCTGGCTTAAGCAATCACCAGCCAAGTCATTAAGATTGAAATGCATTTCAGGCTTATCAGAAGATCCCATTCTATTTTTAAAGGCATTCCAAAGAAGATTTGCTTTGCCATCATGATCATAGACCTCAAGATCAGAATCATCCTTGAGCATGGAAATGTAATTGTGCCTAAAACTTATGGTAGCTCTGGAGTGAAAGAACTTGGTGTTCTCATCCCCCAGCTTAACCCATTTGATTTTTCCTCTCTGTTTCCAATAAGTATTCTGGTCTTGTAAAAGAGAAATAATAAGATTTTTCAGGATATCCCTAAGATTCCATTCTTGAACCGTAAGAGTTCTCATTTCCTCCATGATATCAAGCAAGTCAATGGTGGCATTGACATTACAGATTTGTGCCTTTAGGCAAGGGAGCTGTTTGGCCCAAAGCTTCAGCCCTCTTCTCACATTTTTGAATTTAGCATTGATTTTTTTTGCAGAATCCATAAAACCCACAGGAATGTTCCAGGCATTTTGAACAATAGCTTTAAACTCCTTATGATGTAACCAATGATTTTCAAATCTGAACACCTGAGCTTTGGGAATCATTGTACCAATGGAAATGACACAGGGAGTGTGATCAGAAGTGGGCTTTGAAAGAGGAGCAACAAAAGTTGAGGGAAAACTCTGAGTCCAGGTAGCAGAAGTAAAAAACCAATCCAATCTTTCCAAGGGTGGATCCTTCTGCATGTTACTCCAAGTGAACTTTCTACCCTTAAGTGGTAATTCAATGAGACCCAAATTATTAATGGCTTCATTGAAGAGAAGCATACCATTCACATCTCCACCCAATTTATTTCTATCTGAAGGCTGTCTACAGAAGTTAAAATCTCCCATAATAAGCCAATCCACATCATCAGGCATATCAATGCTGCCAAACCAGTCCAAAAATTCAGAGTTTTTTTCAGATAAACATGGCCCATAAATGTTGGAGAGGATCCAGGATTTATTAGACAAGAGCGAAGTCAAGGTTATGGAGATAGAAAACTCATTGAGAAAAGAAAGCTGTCCAGAAAACAGGGAGCCATTCCAAATGGTGATCAAGCCTCCAGATGCACCTCTGGAGGGAAGAAATTCAAACTTGGTAAATTTGGAGGGGCAAAAATTTTTAATGTAGGAGCTATCAAAATCCTCGCGCTTAGTTTCTTGGAGACAGATAATGTCACAACCAGACTCCTCAATTTTGCTTCTGAGAGCAGACCATTTTTTTTCAGAGTTGATTCCCCTGATATTCCAATTCAAGATCTTCCAAGTTCTTGTGTTATTCATTAAGAAACCAGAAGTAAGTATAGATATGGGGTGATATAAATAGTGTAATCACCCAGGAGAGGAAACAGCAAAAATAGAGACAAAAGTCAACCCAGTTCAGGTTACCACAGAGATTATCCATAATAAGTACCATCCACATTGCAAATCCACAAACACAGCACACATAACAGGGAGTCAACAAGACTCCAGCAAAAGATATAGTTTGATACATTAGCACACTTAAGAAGAGGACTTCTTCTTGGCTTGCTGTCCACAGGTACCAGCAGCCCCTGGCTTCTTCTTGCCACCAAATCCCAAGCTGGAAGAGGGCCCTCCTTTAGTGCTGCCTTTTGTAGGAGCCTTAACTGCCACATCATTGACCTTCCCTTTCTTGAGCAGCCTCTTTCCAGGTCCCCATCCTTGACCTTGCAGAATGAAGCAGCAAGATTTTTAACCACTTTGGAATTCAGGCAAGGAGGAGCAGCATTACAAACCAGGCAATCAACAATTTGACAATTTAAGTGACTTTTAAAACCCCCATTTAATTCAACAATTCTAGGGCTTCTTCTCACCTCAGATTCCACAAGAGGTTCCTTGCCCTTTCTCTTTCTAGCAGGGGTAGAAGGAGAGCCTGAAGATTTATTTGCTTCAATACCCAGGCAAGAAGGAGGCATCTGGGAAAAGCTCTTATTAGGAATGATGAAAGAGATTGAACTTTCCTCAGCAATAGGTTCTTTAATAATTTCCCATAAAGGAGAAGTAAGAAATCCCTTGACCCAGATAAACTTCTCCGGAGTAGCAAGCATTAGAGTAATGAAGTTAAACCAACTTATAGGAATATCACACTTAAGAGAGCCCATTGGAGAAGATTCCTTCTGAATATGAGGAGCAAAATAATTCTCCCAGAGCTCCAAGCCTTGTTGGGAAAATCCCTGCTTGGCAACATGCACATCAGGGATGGAAATAAAAGTTCTCACCATCCCAATCTGAAGGTGAGCCTCATTTGGAGAAAGAAGATGCTGATCCTCCATCATCCAATCATCATTCCCAGGGGCCACCGTACTTGAATCCATAGGACTTCCTGCCCCCTCCTCAGCATCAGCATTGTCCTCCTCCTCATCAGCCAGATAGTTTTGAAGAATGTTCTGTAGGCCATCACCAATGCCAACCCCTTGTGGAGCAACTGCAACACCAAGCTCCTCCACAACCTCAGGCTCATTCACAGATTCATCATCAGACTCCCAGTCTTGAACAATGATAGCACCAGTAACTCCACTGTTCACATCCTGAGGTGGCAGATGTTGATTGTCAATAGGCATATCTTCTCCAGGAGCAATGACAGGGCCTTGAACAGGGGCAGCAGCAGCCTCCCAAGGACCCCAACCTCCAGCGTGCCCACCAGCAGGAGGAGGGTCTTGCACAGGGGCCATCCACTGACCCCACTCACCCCCAGGAGCAGGAGGGGGAGGGGGGGAGGTGGAACCTGGGGCCCAAAGACTGGACCTTGCTCAGGAACTGGGTGTGGGTCCACATTGTCATCTGGCAGTGGGTCCTCCTCGGGTGGGCCCCCACCAAGCAAGTGACTCTGAAGAACTTCAACAGAAAAAGTCCATGACTCTGTCTCTACCAAGTCACCAATGGTAAACCTCACGCTCTTGGGGATGTCAACCAAGTCAGTAACACGAATCTTAGCAATAATCCTACCCTTCTGGTCAGGGTCCCTCTCCCATAGAAGAACTTTCCCAATGTCAGCAAAGATAGCATTCAGATCCTCCGTATGCCAGTGGTCAAGGGGAGGTCCTACCAACATCACCCATCACTCATTATTGAACTGAGTCCTACGCCAGTTATCACCCTCGTTGTGCTTCACAAAAGAGACATGCACATCTTGAAACGGAATCGGGCTCGCCGCAATGAGCCTATCACGGTCGCTGACATGATGGAACTGCACATACGCAGACCCAAAGGTACAATCTTGAATATCTCTGAAATGCACTCCTTCTCAAATTTTTCTAAATAATTCATCCATAATAAATTATTGAGATCGTCCTTATATGTAATCATCAATAAGATACATCTAATTTTTAGGATTGTAACAGAAAATCAAATCTTGAAATCATCATTCACTTACACTGGAAGTGAATGATCTCACATCCTTAGGAAAAAACCTATAGCTGAATAATGCTTTAAACACACTATGTCTTAATTTAATTATGTTTTTATAGTTAACTTTGATCTTTTACTCAAGAAGCTAAAATTCTACTAACTCAAGGCCGTGAAAGCGATATAGGTATCTATCAACCACATTCGAAAAACAATATGAAGTGTTTAACCTCGTGTAATAAGTAGTTTCTTCAAAAGTTATTCTTTTTGCCACTTTGAACAAAAACATTATGTCGTTCCTTATAAGTCTTACCAACTTAAAACATGATCTTTCATAAGAGTTACATGATATCACTCAACCCCAATCATATGTTGTTTTTGGTACTTTATTTTTATAACTTGCATGTTAACTCTTAAGTGCTTTGAAGATATATTGCTTGTGGAGTAAATTTGAAGATAAACCAAATCTTAAAGAAATCACCTAAGTTCAACTCATTCACGTTATTGGGGAGTTACTTTGCGATTTTACAAAATGCATAGCATTACTTATGAATCACATCGTATTGCTTCTTTAAACATTAGTCCTTAATGGACCAATGATGTTTGTTTCAGATATTGGAACTTATACTGTCCTTTGGTTATTTTTTATCAAGTATTTGTAATATATTATTGTTATCACCTGCATTTAAAAAATGATGGAAGAAAATACTATTTTCTTAATAATATGACTAATTGGTTATCGACCCGAGTGGTGTTAACCTAGTATGGCGGGCAAATGGAACCATGATATGATATATGTGGTTGGTGGAGGTAGGTCAGCCATTTTGATACTTGGTGTCTATGATGGTCTATAAGGGGCTATCGCAGGTAGGTCATCCATTTTGATGGAGGCTACTAGGGGCAGTGTAACACCTCAAAAATATTAAACAATATTATCAAATTCTAATCACCCAAGTTTAGGGTTAACAAAAACTTTTATTATTAAACTTTATATGAATGCATGTGTGATTTCCATTAATGCATGAATGATTGCATTTTCCATGATAGATTGCTAGAAATGATAAGGATTAGTTTAAAGATGAATACCACATCATATAAATCTTTTCCAAGCCAAAATCAAATAAAAAGAAAACCATATATGAAGCATATGATCATATGGTCAATTTGGCCAAAGTTAACCACTAGCCTACTTTGGCAATCTCTAGTAAAATATTTCTAACAGAAATAATTCTAATTCTTTTCACCCCTTGCTAGATCAAGTAAAAATGAACCTAAGTGAACTTTACAAACCGATAGAAACTATTTTCAAATTCATTTGAGAGGCAATTCAAATTTAAATCAAGTGTAGGTACATAGATCATCAATTTTCAAAAACCACTCAAACCAACACCACTTGACAATTCCTAGAAACCAGAGACTACCAAGCATGTGACCAGCTCACCCACCAAAAATCATTGAAAAATTCAAAGATTAAGTTCATGCGGCCATTTAGTTGAACACTTAGCAGACAAGTACGAGTTTAACAACTATCTACTGTTTTGATCAATCCATTGATCATCTCTTGTACTACAATCAACCTAATAAATCTCCCACGATCACCCAGTACCTTGGACATGCAATGGAGCAACCTCACTCGCCCCCTGCGCCAGTGCCACGACCATATCGAGCATGTCACGGCAGTCGACCATGGACAAGACGCCACACGCTGCACCGCCCTCTCCCACGATGTCTAGCAAGTAGCCATGACCTCACCGCCCCTCTCTGTCAACCCCTTTACCAACGGCGAGAAGTGGAGAAGCTGGAACAGCCGCGCCCATTTAAGCCTCTGCCATGCCGAGAGCACGATGGAGCACCGAAGCCGCCTCGCACATCCACGCCGCGCCTCGCTCTCTCTGCTCGTACCCGCACCCGCCATGTCACCAGCGACCGCCTAGACATCACCATTCACCGTCGTGCGCCCCGTGATCACCGTACTTGATGATGAACACCGCCGTACCCGAACAGAGCGCCAACATCGCCCGACCGACTAAGACCGCCCCTTGTCGCGCCACTACGCCCATGACGATCGCCGCAGTCCACCACGTCGACCCATGCCATCCGCCATGCCTATCGCGACCTGTAGCAGCGTCGCCGATGAAGCCCGACCATGCCGCCCTGCCTCCACCGCCGGTGTATCAATAGGAGCCACCCCAGACCTCCAATGGCACACCATCTCACTCCTCTCTCTCTCAGAACCACCCCAGACCCTTTCCCGGAGCAAGGCGAGCACCACCCCGCCGGAATTTGACCGGAGCCCGCAGCTGCAGTGAAGAAAGGGAGTCGTTGATTGGAGCCACCCTAGGAGCCGCCGTGACCGCCAATCGACTCGCCATCATCGACAAGCCCGTTCACCCCCATCACCAGACCTAGCTGGAGCCCTGGTAAACCCCCAACGATCCCCGCCGTGCTGCTAGGTTTAGAATCACGCCAGAGCACCACGACGTAGACGACGAACCTCGGCCGTAGATCTTATTCTAATCGTAGCGCTGAGATTTGCTAATACTGTTTCGGTTAGATAGAGCCACTGGCGAGTAGGACCAACCTATCAGCAGCCCGCTGCACGCGCGTTGTGCAGTTGGGACGGCCCATTCCTTTTTTTCCGCGCAGAGCCCAGCAATTCAAATAGAAATTGTCTATTTAGTTAAAACCCCTATTCTGTCAGTAGATTCAAAATTCAATTCAAGGAGATGTACTGAATCAAATTGCATGATTCTAATTTTGTAAGAAAGGTATTGAAAATATCTACACACTCCCGTTGGATTTAAACCATTTGAAATTATAGATCACCTATACTAAAAATAACAAGACAGAGACTTTTACCATTTTAAACATTTTTATAAAATCAACCATAAACGCTTTTGAGTTGATTCCAACTTTCAAAAATCACATTTTCCATGCTCTACATGAATATGTAAAAAGATTTGGTTTTACAGATATTAAACATCGATTAGTATTAAAAGGATGCTATATAGGCATTTCTAGTCACTTTAATATTATTAAATAGTAATATTAAATCTTGTAATATATGACCACCACTTTAAATCACAATCCCAAGTATTATAATATGTGGTGATGACATGTGTCAATATGATCCCATATTTTAATTGGAGAATATTAAATCTTAAGTATTTTTTAATGAGTAGAAATTACTTTTCCCAAAATAAGATAAATAAGAATGTGTCATTATTTCATGTGATGATTGAGCTGATGCTAGATCATCTAGTGTGAGCCTTTGGGTGCTAAATATAAATAGTGAAGTGTTGTTTGGTGATTGTGTACCTCGTATGTATTTATAGATGCTAGTACCGACCCGGGCTATGACGAGGAGTACTTCGAGGAAGAAGAAGAGAACTTCAACGACTGCACCCAACAAGGCAAGCTATCAGTGCAAGCTAACTAATACAAGCCATCCATGCAAGCTAACCTAGGAAAGATGCACTGGCATGCTTGGTTATGCAACTTTGATTATACCCATCCAAATTTTACTTGCAAGCTTTACTTTTCCTTTTACTAAAGTTTCTTACTTAGTTAATGAATTGTGATTAGTGGAAACTAGGATGGATACCATCAGGATCATAGAACTAGTCTTGGATACTTATACTTGATTAGCACCCCCTCAATAGTGATACACTCAATACTAGTGGCTAGTGCTAAACTAAAACTTGATCACTTTAGATGGGAATACTTGGAGAAAAGGATTATGAAAACCTTGGAATGTTGATTCATTCTATTGAAATGTTTTGACATGTGTTATGAAACACAATGGTTTGATGATGAAACTGAATGAGGCATGATCCTTAACTTTGATAAAAACCGATGGTTGGGTTCGGATGCGATACCATTCCAATTTTACCATACAACCACAATACCTAAGTTGGGTAGGGCTTAAATGGAAGTTTATATGTCTTAGTATGGGTTCCCTTGCAGAAGGGTTGAGCTGAGGCTACCTCGTGAATATGAATGTCCACCTATGCAGTTCCTGGGATGGCAGATGGCCATGGCTGGGAGGCCAAACTCATAGGGGAGGTGCCTATACTAGGGTGTGTAATTGAAAGGTTAGGATTGATTATCCGCATACCAAGTATGATGATTCAGGATTATCCCTGACGGATGTATCGAATTTTGTGGTGAAAGTGTACCACCTCTGCAGAGTGTCAAACTATTCGAATAGCCGCGTCCGCGGTTATGGGCAGTTGGAGTGGCCATACTGTTCTGTTGTCAGATGTTTTCAAAATGACTTATGACTTGAAAGATGACTTTGACTTTACCATAATAGAGTTGTGGACATGAAATCTGAGTCCCCAGTTAAGTGATGTAGAGAACTAAAATTAGGTCTTTTACTCTTAAGTCTTTATGGAATAAACCTGGCTTTCTGCAAACAAACCTAGAGCTTAAGATTCCAACTAGATTTTACCTTACCTATGTTAGTGGTAGTTTGCGAGTACTTAAAGAGTACTCATGGCTTTGTCCCTGGTTATTCCCTTGGCCAGACTATGAGGAGGACTACCTGGAAGATGGACAACATGGGGTCTATGATAACTAGGATCATCTCCCATCGTCAACATTGCCTGTAACCCTGAAGATGGAGCCCTACTACATTATATTTACGCTGCTCTGATTTGTATTAATACTTGATCATGAGATCAACTATTTGTAAGACTATTATGGTTTGTAATGGATGATGTACTGTGGTACCAATTCTGTTATGTCTCGCAAAAATGGTAATCCTGGGATTGCGATGTACGACATAACAGGCATCTGGACTTAAAAATCCGGATGTTGACAAGTTGGTATCAGAGACATCCTGACCATAGGAGACCCTAGTTATAATGGACGCCTAAAAAACCTAGTTTCAAAAACAAAAGAAGTGAGTATTTACAAAAACCTATTCTCACTCTTATCCTTGAGATTCTTTCAAAAATAGATCACTTGTTCCTCAAAGTTCTTGCAATTCTACATAAAAATTTACACACATTATCACCTCACTAACTTACTCACCTTAATTGCTTATGGATGGAAGTCAAATATAGCAAGTTTTACCAGTTGGGCAAAGGAGGGGAGCTGATCTTTGAGAGGGATTTGGCCCAGCTCTCAGAGTATCTTGGACGCCCGCACCCGGAGTTCTTCGGAGCACAGCTCAACGACCAATCCGCAGGGGAGCTACAGTGGCTGATTGTTGCCGGCCTGAGAGGCAAAATGGAGCCACCACATTCAGAGAAGATTCAGTTTAGCGTCAGGGAGAACAACTGGTTAGACAGTCTAGCCAGGGCAATGCAGGAGGCACTTGCTCGCTTGTGTGCTTAAAACATCAACTAGATCAGTGGCACCCGCTATGCCCACTACACAAGACGTGACTCTACGGGACAGCCTTTGGTCATGCCGTCACATCCGGAGTTAAGGCATCATGTGGACCACTTGGACTTCATGCTACATGAGACTCAGAAGGAGTTGGACAACGCCCATGCTTACGCCAATCAGAACCATGCCGAAGCTGTTAAAAGGAAGCAAACCCTCGCCATCCTCACCAAGGAGCGCAAGTCACTTCGTCGCCAGCATGATAAGAAGGATCGCATCATCGCCCATCTTTGTCTGAAAGTGGCAACACTGGAGGAGACCATCCACGACCAGGAGATCCAGCTGGAGAAGGAAGAGGAAGGTGAAGACATCTGTGGTGATCCCTACTCTTACCTCAGTGATGATGATGACTATCTGGAGGACGCCGCCATGGAGGACCACACTGATGAGGATGATGCTGACTTCATTAATGATGAGGAGCTTGACAGTTTTGATGCTTAGTAGTCGCACCTGAGCACTATCGTAGGTGTGAGTTGTACCGGTCTCATTGTATCGTAGCTTGCCAGAATGGTCCTTAAGACCATCTGATTTAATATTTGTGGTGTGTGTTTGTATTGTGTGCCTAGAATGAATGAATGAAAAGAAGTTGTTAGTTTTCAAACCTTATTCATGCTCAAAGTTTAAAGCTTTTTGAAACAAACCCATGAACCCTAGAAATTTCCCTCTTGTCTCATTATCTATCTCAATCTTCAGATGACTCGTGGTAACCCCGGAGGAAGCAGCTCATCTCAGGACCCAATGCTGGAGATTCTGCAAATGCTAGTTTCTGACATTGAAGCCGGTAGAGCAGAACGCCAAGCTAACTTAGCCACTCTTCAACAGATAGCCCAGATGGCTCACAATAATCAGGGCCATAGAGACCAAGATCACCATGGATCCAAACTCAAAAACTTCCAGAATACCAATCCTCCTATGTTTAGCAAGTCAGAAGAGCCCTTGTATGCCGATGATTGGCTACAAACCATGGAAAAAATTAGAAGTGGCAGGAGTTGATGCCAATGAGAAGGTACTATTTGCCACCCACTATCTGTCCGGTTATGCCAGATCCTGGTGGAATAGCACCCGTACCATGAATGGAGGTCAGACGATGATGTGGGAAGAGTTCAAGCTCAAGTTCAGCAGGACCCATGTGCCCCTGAGTCTGATCAAGAGGATGAGGGATGAGTTCAGAGATTTAAAGCAAGGAAGGATGACTATGGTGGAGTATCATGATAGATTCTTGTCCTTAGCTAGATATGCCCCTGATGAGATTGACACAGAAGCAAAGAATAAAGAGAGATTCCTGAATGGTCTACATGATGAGATGCAGACAGTGCTAGTAAACATTCCTTTGACGACCTTGAAGCTTTAGTGGATTCTGCCATTCAGATGGAAGGAAAGATAAACCAAGCTAGTGAGAACCGCAAGCGTCGTATGATGCACCAACCAGGACCCCACCATACACTGAAGTATCGCCCCAACTCGTCTACAGGATATGCACCAGAAACAATAGACCCCCTATGTCTTGTCCGAACTACCCCAATCGTGGCGGAGGAAACCCGAGGCCCGGAGGCCACCACAACAGCAACAACCCGGCAACCCCAATAACTTCAACCGTGCACCACCAAGGTCCAACAACAACAATACTGCCCCAAGGACTGGAAGCAACGTTGTACCTATTGCAGGGAAAGACAAGTCAATGATAACTTTCTTTGAGTGTGGAGTCACGGGTCACTACTCCAACGAGTGTCCCAAGAAGCTTGCTGTAGCCACCAATGTTACTGCACCAGCCCAGCAGCAGTGCTTTGTCCAGCCTGGAAAGAGATTTGCCCCAGGAAACCCGCACAACCGTACCGGCCATCTGTTCCACATGAATGCTGAAGAAGCCCAGGAAGCGCCAGATGTCGTGCTGGGTATGTTTTCTATTAGCTCAGCACTTGCAAGAGTGTTGTTTGATTCTGGAGCATCGCACTCGTTTGTTACAGAAGAATTTGCATGCACTAGTAAAATCAACCAACAAATTTGAAGCATGTTATGATAGTTCAAAACCCGGTTCAACCACCAAAGCTAGAAAAATTTGCAAGTCTATACCTATCATAATTCATGGGATAGATTTTTATGCCAATCTAATAGTACTTGGAACCAAAGGTTTGGAAGTAGTACTAGGGATGGATTGGATGTCGAAACATCAAGGATTGATCGACTGTGCTAAGAAAGCCATAACAATGACTAGTAGCACTGGGGTATCAGTAGAGCATGTATCTGAGACACTGCCCCATCAATTCAAATGCAATAAGAGTTTAGCTCAATCCACCATACACCAAGTCAGAGTAGTCTGTGAATACCCCGATGTATTCCCAGATGAGTTGCCCGGTATGCCCCCAGATTGGGATATCGAGTTTATCATTGAACTAGTTCCTGGAACTGGACCCATAGCTCAGAGACCTTATAGTATGAACCCATGAGAATTAGTGGATCTCAAGAAGCAACTTTTGATGACATGTTGGGAAAAGGTCTGATTCAACCAAGTGCATCACCATGGAGATCACCTGTTTTGTTTGTGGATAAGAAGGATGGTGCCAACCGTCTATGTACGGATTATTGGAAGTTGAATGATGTCACCATCAAGAACAAGTACCCACTGCCAAAGATAGAAGATTTGTTTGATCAACTGACTGGTGCCAGAGTGTTTTCTAAGATTGATCTTAGAACTGGTTATCATCAATTGAAGATTCGTGCAACGGATATTCCAAAGACTACCTTCACCACCAGATATAGATTGTATGAGTACAATGTCATGTATTTTGGATTAACCAATGCCCCCGCTTATTTTATGAACCTCATGAATAAGATTTTATGAATTTTCTAGATAAGTTTGTCGTTGTTTTTATCGATGACATTCTGATCTACTCCAAATCAGAAGAAGACCATGAACAGCACCTAAGAACCATTCTTGAAACCCTTAGAGAGCCTCAGTTGTATGCCAAGTTTAGAAAATGTGAGTTCTGGTTAAAGGAGGTAGGATTCCTAGGCCATATCTTGTCGGCAGGAGGAGTTGTCGTCGATCCTGCCAAGATTAAGGATGTTGAAGAATGGAAAGCCCTGACCACCCAAACCAAAGTTCGTGCATTTCTTGGATTAGCGGGATATTACCGCAAGTTTGTTGAAGGATTTTTGGAGCATCGCAAGGCCGATGACTCGGCTTTTGAAGAAATACGAGAAGTTTGAATGGACAAACAAATGTGAAGCAAGTTTTCAAGATCTCAAGAAGAGATTGATTTCATCCCCAATTTTGATTATGCCCAATATCAAGAAGCCTTTTGATGTATATTGTGATGCATCCAATATTGGTCTCGGATGTGTGTTGATGCAAGAAGGCAAATTCATATCATACCTATCTAGACAACTGAAGCAACATGAACAGATCTACCCTACCCATGACTTAGAACTGGCAGTCGTAGTGTTAGCTTTGAAAACATGGCGTCATTACCTTATGGGTAACCGCTGTGAGATTTATTTGGATCACAAAAGTCTGAAGTATATTTTCACCCAGAAGGATCTGAACATGAGGCAAAGGAGATGGATAGAGTTAATCAAGGATTATGACCTTGACATTCACTATCACCCTGGCAAGGCTAATGTGGTAGAGGATGCTCTTAGTAGATTGCCATGTAGATTAAATACCATGATTAAGGAAGCCCAGCCAAGTCTGCATGAGGAGATGGAGAATTTCAGAGTGGAGCTAGTTAGCGAAGGATTTCTAGCTAGTATTGAACTTCAACCCACTTTGATTAGTCAGATAAAGGAACCCCGGAAAGAAAATGCAAGTATTGATGGAATTAAGCATCGTATCGGTACAGGGAAGGTACCAGGATTCACGGAGGATGAAGGAGTTATGTGGTACAAAGGACGTATATGTGTGCCAGCAGATTCGGAGTTGAAGCAAGTCATTATGCAGGAAGCCCATGATACCCTATATTCTATTCACCCAGGAGGAACCAAGATGTATCAGGATTTGAAGGAGCAATTTTGGTGGCACAAAATGAAGAGAGAAGTCGGAAGCTACATCGCCAAGTGTGATATCTGTCAGAGAGTCAAAGCGGAACATCAGCGACCCACAAGACTTTTGCAACAATTACAGATTCCGAAATGGAAATGGGATTCTGTCGAAATGGATTTCATCACGGGTTTGTGTATATCTAGTAGGGGAAATTCAAACCTACAGAAACTATTTTCAAATTCATTTGAGAGGTAATTCAAAATTGAATCGAGTGTAGGTACATAGATCATCAATTTTAAAAAACCACTCAAACCAACACCACTTGACAATTCCTAGCAACCAGAAACTACCAAGCATGTGACCAGCTCACCCACCAAAAATAATTGAAAAATTCAAAGATTAAGTTCATGCGGCCATTTAGTCGAACACTTAGCAACAAGTACGAGTTCAACAACTATCTACTGTTTTGATCAATCAATTGATCATCTCTTGTACTGCAATCAACCTAAGAAATCTCCCATGATCACCCTAGTACCTTGGCCGTGCAATGGAGCAACCTCACTCGCCCCCTGCGCCAGTGCCATGACCGTACCGAGCATGTCACGTTGATCGACCATGGACAAGATGCCACACACCGCACCACCTTCTCCCATGATGTTTAGCAAGTAGCCATGACCTCACGGCCCCTCTCTGTCCACCCCTTGACCAACGGCGAGAAGTGGAGATGTTGGAACAGTCGTGCCCATTTAAGCCTCTGCCATGCCGAGAGCACGACGGAGCGCCGAAGCCGCCTCGCAGCCACGCCGCGCCTCGCTCTCTCCGCTCGTACCCGCACCCGCCATGTCACCAGCGACCGCCCAGACATGACCATTCACCGCCGCGTGCCCCGTGATCACCATACTTGATGACGAACACCACCGTACCCGAACAGATCACCGACGTCGCCCGACCGACTAAGACCGCCCCTTGCCGCGCCACTATGCATGTGATGACAGCCGCAGTCCACCGCGACGACCCATGCCATCCGCCATGCCTATCGTGACCTGTAGCAGCGTCGCCTATGAAGCCCGACTATGTCGTCCTGCCTCCACCGCAAGTGTATAAATACGAGCCACCCTAGACCTTAAACGGCACACCATCTCACTCCTCTCTCTCAGAACCACCCCAGACCCTTTCCCGGAGCAAGGCGAGCACCACCCCGCCGGAATTTGACCGGAGCCCGCCGCTGAAGTGAAGAAAGGGAGCCGTTGATTGGAGCCACCCCAGGAGCCATCGTGATCGCCAATCGACTCGCCATCATCGACAAGCCCGTTTGCCCCCATCGCTAGACCTAGCTGGAACCCTGGTAAGCCCCCAACGACCCCCTCCATGCCGCTAGGTTTAGAATCTCGCCGGAGCACCGTGACGTAGACTACGAACCTCAGCCGTAGATCTTATTCTAATCGTAGCGCTGAGATTTGCTGATACCGTTTCGGTTAGATAGAGCCACTCGCGCGTAGGACCAACCTGTCAGCAGCCCGCTGCACGCGTGTTGTGTAGTTGGGCCAGCCCATTTCTTTTCCCGCGCGGAGCCCAAGAATTCAAATAGAAATTGTCTATTTAGTTAAAAACCCTATTTTGTCAGTAGATTCAAAATTCAAATCAAGGAGATGTACTGAACCAAATTGCATGATTCTAATTTTGTTCGAAAGGTATTGAAAATATCTACACACTCCCGTTGGATTTAAACCATTTGAAATTATAGATCACCTATACTAAAATAACAAGACAGAGACTTTTACCACTTTAATTTTTTTATAAAATCAACGATAAATGCTTTTGAGTTGATTCCAACTCTCAAAAATCACATTTTCCATGCTCTACATGAATATGTAAAAAGATTTGGTTTTACAGATATTAAACATGGATTAGTATTAAAAGGTTGCTATATAGGCATTTCTAGTCACTTTAATATTATTAAATAGTAATATTAAATCTTGTAATATATGACCACCACTTTAAATCACATTCCCAAGTATTAGAATATGTGGTGATGACATGTGTCAATATGATCCCATATTTTAATTGGAGAATTTTAAATCTTAAGTATTTTCAATGAGTAGAAATTACTTTTCCCAAAATAAGATAAATAAGAATGTGTCATTATTTCATGTGATGATTGAACTGATGCTAGATCATCTAGTGTGAGCCTTTGGGTGCTAAATATAAATAGTGAAGTGTTGTTTGGTGATTGTGTACCTTGTATGTATTTATAGACGCTAGTACCGACCCGGGCTACGACGAGGAGGAGTACTTCGAGGAAGAAGAAGAGAACTTCAACGACTGCACCCGACAAGGCAAGCTATCAGTGCAAGCTAACTAATACAAGCCATCCATGCAAGCTAACCTAGGCAAGATGCACTAGGCATGCTTGGTTATGCAACTTTGATTATACCCATCCCAAGTTTTACTTGCAAGCTTTACTTTTCCTTTTACTAAAGTTTCTTACTTAGTTAATGAATTGTGATTAGTGGAAACTAGGATGGATACCATAAAGATCATAGAACTAGTCTTGGATACTTATACTTGATTAGCACCCCCTCAATAGTGATGCACTCAATACTAGTGGCTAGTGCTAAACTAAAACTTGATCACTTTAGATGGGAATACTTGGAGAAAAGGATTATGAAAACCTTGGAATGATGATTCATTCTATTGAAATGTTTTGACATGTGTTATGAAACACAATGGTTTGATGATGAAACTGAATGAGGCATGATCCTTAACTTTGATAAAAACTGATGGTTGGGGTCGGATGCGATACCATTCCAATTTTACAGTACAACCACAATACCTGAGTTGGGTAGGGCTTAAATGGAAGTTTATATGTCTTAGTATGGGTTCCCTTGTAGAAGAGGTTGAGATGAGGCTAGCTCGTGAATATGAATGTCCACCTATGCAGTTCCCGGGATGGCAGATGGCCATGGCTGGGAGGCCAAACTCATAGGGGAGGTGCCTATACTAGGGTGTGTAATTGAAAGGTTAGGATTGATTATCCGTATACCAAGTATGATGATTCAGGATTATCCCTGACGGGTGTATCGAATTTTGTGGTGAAAGTGTACCACCTCTGCAGAGTGTCAAACTATTCGAATAGCCGCGTCCGCGGTTATGGACAGTTGGAGTGGCCATACTGTTCCGTTGTCAGATGTTTTCAAAATGACTTATGACTTGAAAGATGACTTTGACTTGACCACAACAAAGTTGTGGACATGAAATCTGAGTCCCCAGTTAAGTGATGTAGAGAACTAAAATTAGGTCTTTTACTCTTAAGTCTTTATGGAATAAACCTGGCTTTCTGCAAACAAACCTAGAGCTTAAGGTTCCTACTAGATTTTACCTTACTTATGTTAGTGGTAGTTTGCGAGTACTTAAAGAGTACTCATGGCTTTGTCCCTGGCTATTACCGTGGCCAGACTATAAGGAGGACTACCCGGAAGATGGACAACATGAGTTCTATGATAACTAGGATCATCTCCCATCGTCAGCATTGCATATGACCCTGAAGATGCAGCCCTACTACGTTATATTTCCGCTGCTCTGATTTGTATTAAGACTTGATCATGAGATCAACTATTTGTAAGACTATTATGGTTTGTAATGGATGATGTACTATGGTACCAATTCTATTATGTCTCGCAAAAATGGTAATCCTAGGATTGCGATGTACGGCATAACAGGCATCTGGACTTAAAAATTCGGGTGTTGACAGGCAGGTTCTGCTTACAGAATTGGGTGGGCATGCGAGGTCATGGAGAAGGGCAGGCTTGGATCATCTACTGGGCCCCACATCACAGAATTGTGGACAGGAAGATTGCCCGATTGTGGAACAAGGATTTGATCTCTTATGGGTAAAGTAACACACGTCTGCAGAGTGTAAGAATATGACATGTTACTCCCTGTTCTAGGAAGGAGCTATGAACGCGGCAGGAAAGGTACTCTAGGTAGTTCTGGTAAACCTGTGAAGGATGACAGACATAGCTTTTTAGAATAAAAGCGAACATTAAAGAAATGTTTATGAAAACCTGCATAACCTACGACCTTAAGTCTATGGCCGTAGATAGTGCATCAAACACTCATTTTAGTGAACTTGTTGAGTATGCTCGTACTCAACTATACCTTCTTAACCCTTGCTAGATCTTGGAGCAATCTATGATGAACTTAGGAGAAGAACTACTTTGAAGAGTTGAAGATATCGAGTATGGATCAATGAAGTCGACGACTACATCAACGACAATAAAAGAGAACCTAAAGAATAGAGTATAGATAAATCGCTACATACTAGAACCTAATTCTGTAGAGCATTGCTATTACAGCAATCACAAGCCATAGATATATGTTAATAGTGGTAGTAATTCTAGAATAGTCTTCAAGTTGATGTTTGTAGTTTCTTCTGTATATTTTTTTCCTCACTGTTTTGAGGAAGTTTTTCTGGGTCTTTTGTAAAGCTCTGAGTTGTAATCTATAGTCATGTCTTGGATTCGTGATGTTTCTGTTGTACCACTCTGAGGGATGTAATACTAGTATAACTGTGTTTCATTGGTGTTATGTCAACGACTATAGTGTACTACATCATTATGTCAAATAACATGAGTGAATGTATCAACAAGTCGATGCATCCACGTGCATCTAGAGCTTCCGCCATGCAAGGACCGAGTCATCCGGTTAGGCAGGACATGGGGGGAGCGTAGCCTTGGCTAGCTCCGACAGCCGATTCTTGCCGCCTGTGGCCTTGACCAGCTCCTCTGGTTGGGCTTTTTTGCTTGCTGGTGACTGCAGCCGGATCACGGTGTTGCTAGTTCTTGCTACCAGATGTGCCATGCAGCAGCCTATTCTGCTTCAGCCTATGTGGCGAAGATGCCTGATGAGCCTTCTTGCCTCCACCAAGGTTTTGTGGATCTGTCGACTGGCAGGGACGCGGGTTTTTGCTGTTGGCTCCACTTAGGCCAACTTCTTCCACCAGTCGGTTGGCGGTAGAGATGAGCTACTTGACGCGGAGCTGCTGGCGATGCAACTCCTCTCCTTCGAGGTTCTCCATCTCTACTACTGTAGCTTCCACTGCTCTCATGTTCTTGGCAGGAGTGATGTAAACCGGCTATGCCCCAGGGGTCTGTGGGTCTGCTGCACGGTCCATCTCCGCACCAAGATCATGGCATCGGTGCAGGATGTACCGACTAGTGTGGGGTATAACAGGGGTGAAGCCATGTGCGGAGTTGTACTCGCGCATGGTTGCATTCAGCTGGCGCTGCACAGTAACGATGCGGTTTGCCTCGTCAAGGATGTTTCACTAGGAGTAGACTCTAGGGTAGCAACATCGGTGGCCAGGTTTGCCTCCTAAACGACGGGGTTGCGGAGACGCTAGATGGAGTTTGCCAGCAGGTTAGGTTCCTGCTCGCGAGAAGTGGAGCCATTTCCGTCCGGGCGACACTTGGGAGGAGGGTGGCGGTTGTCGCTAGAGCCAGCCATCAACCATCATGTCCTCGACGCTGCTGGTAGCGGCAACTGCGCTGGGCGCGATGCAACTAGAAAGTGAGGAGCTGACAATGAGGACCTCGTGAGGGAATGCCTCGACGACAGTGGTGACATAGACGAGGTGGTCTCCAAAGTGGAGAATGGAGCCGCTCTTGGGGAAGCTAGTCCCAGCGAAGCATGATGCGTTATCGATGGCGCAGTCGAAGGTGCCAATAGTGAGCACAAGGCCTAAGGCTAGGCACTCACCGACAACCAGTGGGAGTCCCATGCGAAAGATGATCCCACTCACAGCGATGTGCCCCACGGTGGGCGCCAACTGTCGTGGTGTGAAACATGGCAGTACCATCAGGGATGGCTTAAAGAGGGGACAATCAGGAGCTAGCAATGGATTCCGTAGGCAGGATTGGGCACATGCACTGCTAACACAATGATATACCCAGGTTCGGGGCCCTCTCGGTGAGGTAACACCCCTACTCCTGCAAGGATTGTATATATGAGGGCTAAGTACCCTCTACAAACGCTCCTTGAGCTATATCTTAGGTGAACTGAGGGAAACTGGGGAGAGAAGATGATCATCCTGAGGGAAACTCAGGGGCGTGCTTATTTTTTCATCATCACCGCCCATGATACTCGTTACTGATTCCGACATGACTAGATGGATCAGACCACCCAGCCGATCTTCTGGTTGACCGGCTTGACGGGCTAGCCGAGGAGTCTTGAGGGTTGATCGGTTGGGGCTGGCCAACCAGCCTATGCTTCATATCTTCTGGAAAGGCCAGTCTGACCTTCTGGTTGAGGCCTAGTTGGACCAGCATAGCCTACCCAGGGGTAATCCCCTTGACAATTTTTTGTTTAGTCTTGTAGAAAGTAAAAATATTCTTGTATTTTTGAGTTTAATTCTTGTTGAAATTTAAAAGATAGTAAAAGAAAGTAAAGTGGTTTATTATGATAAAAGGTGGATCGGGGTTCACTTTTCTACTCTCTCATAAAGTGTGGTGGACATAAAACTACTTACTTATGATATAATATTACTTAGAACTTCATTATGCGTTTGATTAGAATTCATATAGACATCACGTCCTAATATAAATATGATGGATACATGATGGAAATATGCCCTAGAGGCAATAATAAATGTGTTATTATCCATATTTCGGTTTCATAGTTAAGTTTATCATTCTGTTCTATAATTATATTAGTTCTGAATAATGTGTATTTGGAGGAAAACCCTAATACATGTGTGGGATGATAAACACCAAATAAACATATCCCTAGTCATGCCTGTATGACTGGTATGTATGTGAATGATAGTTTCGGTTTCCTAACTATGGGCAAAGAGAGAATGTTATTGTGGTGTTGCCAGTGACATATGTGATCGGAGTTGTTGGAGAACAACGATGATGGATAGACCCAAACATGAGATACCGTGAAACACATCATCAATAAAGTTATCGGTTTAATGTCATAATAATTTGTATTGCCTTTACTAGAAATCGTTTGACCACGAGACATATGTGAACTTGGGAACAATATGGATGTGGCAAGATTCTCCAAATGTTGCTTTTGGTAGAGTGACTATAAAGTTGATGCTTGTTCGTACCAGATGGTTTGCCGATCATTCACATGATGTGCTTGTGGGAATTGATACTCCTGGCGATGGAGAAATACACTCTAGGCCCGCTCATGTACTGTGATGTTCGTCATTGTATGGCTAGACACGTGATCAAGTTGTTGAACACAGGAACATCGATTGTATGTAATGAGTAAATAGTACATGCCAGGTAACGAGAATAACCTAGTGTTTCATCTCGAGCAATGTAAAGTATCGATGAATCAATACGATATGTATCAGACTCAATACTACGATTCACACAATAAAGAACTTGCGGTATTATTTGTGGGGGTTGCTACTTGTATCAAGACACTGATAGTAATCATTATCAGCAGAATGAGTTCTGGACATGTCCGCAAATATCCGAACCTACCAGGTCACACACTTAAGACGTCTACGACATTTAGAATGTGAGTGTGAATGAGATAGTTGGATGAAGTAATTCTGAAAGGAAGTTTCAAAGTGTCTCGGAATATTCCGGAGGAGTCCGGGGTATCACTAAGAGTGGACGGAATCGCTCCGGACATTAAAAGAGGATGCTGGGAATATTTTAGGAAGGTTTCGAATTAATCTGGAGGTGTCTGGAAGTTAATTTGGAAAGCTTCAGAATAAATATTTATATTAATAATAAATAAGAAATTATTATTTATTAATATCCCAGTGGGTCCCATGGGATGAAGGGCCGCATGAGCCCACTGGGCCCACACACATGTGCACGGGGGTGGGGGAAGGGAACCCTGGCCGAATCGGCCATATCCTCCCCTATGGCCGGCGGGTGGAGGAGGTGGGGAGGAGCAAGGCCATGTGGGGGTAGGAGTCCTCCCCAGTCTCAAACTTGCCCCCCAAGTTGGTTTTGGGGAGGACTCCATATTTGATGCGGACTCCGTATTGGATACGGACTTCCTCTCTCTCTCATTGGTGGGAAAAAGGAAAAGGAGGAGTCCTTGTAGGATATGAATCCTAGTCCTACTCTCCTTTATGTAGGAGGGAGTCCGCCTATATATTGAGGGGAAAAGGCCAAGGGCAAGACACACTAATCCATGCCCTAGCCCAAGCCACCGCCACCATAGCCACACCATCGTCGCCGCCCACCGTCGTGCCACCGCTCGCCATCACCACCGTCGCTGGCCACCGCCGCTATCGGACGATGTCGCCTTAGCCCGGTCCTCTTCCTCTTCACCGTGTCGTCATCATCATCGCATGGAGGAGAACTTCACCAACACCCACAGCAGCTCCTTCTTCTACCCCGTCTACATCTAATCTTGATGGACGATGGAGTGCTGCCGTATCTTCATCGACACGTTCCCGCTTCGTCCACGAGTTCTCAACCTCGCCTCGATGCGGTGTCGTCCTTGTTGCATGTGTGGATACCGGTGGAGGTGCGACACTTGGAGCACTAGTTCCTCGGAGCCATCCGTGGAATAATACAACTCGTCGCGACTCTCTAAGGCTTGTTGCGGGGATCGATGCACGATCAACCTCGTCATCGACAAACTTCCGCTAGTCGATCAATGAGGGTATGTTCTGTTACCTTACTGTAACATCCCAAAACTTTAATCCAAGCTTATCAAGATCCAAATCCTCAAAATTAGGGTTAACAAAAACTTTTCCATTTAAAAATATGAAAGCATTCATGTGTAGGTGCATTTGAATTAGGAGTTGATTTGAATTGCCATGGTTCTGTGATTCTTTGCTTGTAAAATGTTTCTTAGGTGATTTAAACATCGTCTAACTCTTTCCCAAGCAAATACCAAAGAAAATCAAATCAAAAATAATTAAAGATGAGGAATGGTGATTTTGTCCATCTTTACCCACTACACTACTTTGAGTGTTCCTAGCACTCATTTCTCAACAGAAATAATTCTGGATCTTTACATCCCTTGCTAGTACACATAATGAGGTACCAAGGCCCACTTTTTGATCTGCTAAAAACATTCAAATACTTATTTTAAATGGCATGAGAAATTGAATTCAATGCATATGCCTAGATCACCCCTATTTCAAAAACCATCAAATTGAGCTCCACTTTCAAAACCCTTGCAACCAGAGACTACCTAGTACCACTGGAGAACACTCAAAAAGTTTGAAACCAAAATTCAAACTTTTACTTCTTGCGGCCATTTCATCAAACAGGTGGCAGACACAAATCTTGCAAATTCCAAAACACTATAGTGAGCAGTGGATTTGGTCACCATTTAGGCCTAACTTGGTCCCCTTGTCCCCCCAGCTAAAACCCCGGCCCTAGATCTCTCTCCCTATCCCCTATCTGCTCCAGTACCAAGCCGCCCGACGCCATGCGCCAGCTCGACCATGGACAGCTCGCACCAGCCGTCCCGCGCTCTCCTTCGCTCGCTGGCAGACAGGCGCCATCACACCGCATCGCCTCGACCAGCCCCCAACCAAAATCGAGCGGAGGACCAGTCGCATTTGCTCGTGCCTATGCCTCTATCCGCCATGTCGATCACCCTGGAGCGCCGCGCCCGCCAGAGCAGCACCGGCCTCGCCTAGCCCTAGCATTGCGTGGCAGCACCCGCAGCAGGCCCAACAACCGCCCAGACATCCTCGTTCGCCGCCTCGCGACCAGCAGCCCGGAGGAACCGCGTCGAACACCGCCGCCCGTGCTCAGTTCACCGAACGCCCCCGACCAGTAGAGACCTCGCCTTGCCATGTCTTTAAGCCCTAGAGGACCGCCGGGGGACAGAGAATCCATCGCCGCCCTCGCCCATGCCGAGCGAGCCCCGCATCGTCGTCACCGATGACCTCACCGGCGCCCGCTCTGCCCTCTCATCGACCCTATATCAAGCGACCACCCTAGCCTCATTTCTCCACACTTACTCACTCCCCACCTCTCACTGAACCTCAACCACCTCTAGCCGATGCCGCTCGAGCTCTATCTCGCCGGAATTGGAGCCGAAGCCACCGCAGCAGGAGGAGAAGGGCGTCTGCAATTTAGGGCACCCCAAGCTCCGCCGCAACCGCGCCTCGCCTCGCTGTCATCTACCAGCCCGTTTGCCCGCCTCATCAACCTTGATGGAGCCCTGGTATGCCCCAGTCGACCCCCACCGCCGCGTCTAGGTCAGACTCTCGCCAGAGTAATCCGTCGTCGACGATGACCTCCCACCGTTGGATCGTCTTTAGATCATGTGGCCTAGGATGCTAGATACCGTTTCGGTGTTTTTGTGTCGCTAACTGGTAGAGCCCGCCTGTCAGGTAGCCTGTTGCACGCACTGAGCATAGCTGGGCCGGCCCAGTTAGTTCCCGCGCGAGTTAGAAATTCAAATTTAGTTTTTTCTATTTAGAGTTAATCTAGTTTTTGTCCACTAGTTTAAAAATCAATTCTAGGAGTTTGACAACTCCAAATTGCATGAAACCAATTTTGCCTGAAGGGTATTGAAATGATCTATCCAAGCCCGTTGGATTTAATTCAATTAGAGTTATAGATCTCTCCTAGTAAAAATAATAAAACAGAAGCATTTGCACCTTGCAACATTTTTATAAAATCAACCAAGTTAGCTCTTGAGTTGATTCCAACTCTCAAAAATCACATTTCATCATGCCTATCTGAATATGTAATAATATAAAGGTTTACATGCAGTGACTTTGGACTAGTACCAAAATAATGCTATATAGGCATTTCTAGTCACTTTAAATCATTAAATAATGAACCTAAACCAAAGTAATTATGATCCAACCCTTAAATACCATTCCCACATGTTAGAATATGTGGCGATGACATGTGTCCACATGATCCCATATTTTAAGTGGTGAATATTAAATCTTAGTTAATTTTTTAATGAGTAGAAATTACTTTTCTAAAATAAAAAGGAGGAAACTAGTGAATAAAACTTGTGATGCTTGTGATGATAAAAGATAATCAATTGTGTGCCTTAGAGTACTAATTAGACTAGTTAAGTATTGTTTGGTGATTGTGTACTCCGTATGTATTTATAGAAGATAGTACCGACCAAGCTTACGAGGAGGAGGAGTGCTACCAAGAAGAAGAAGAAGAAGAAAACTTCAACCACTGCACCAACCAAGGCAAGCCACCATTAACAATGCAAGCTAGCACTTGCAAGATATTTTTAGCAAGCTAGAATTAAGCTAGATGAATGAGCAAAGATGCCTTGGGCATGCTTTGGTCACACCCCCTTGACTATTACTACCCCAAGTATTACCTTACAAGCTTTACTTCCTTTAATTTACACAAAGTCCCTTACTTGTTTTGAAGGTAGCATAAAGAGTATAAAACTTGACCTATTTAGATAAGCTTTAGATGTCATTCTATGGCATGAGATTGAACCCATCTTTTCCACCTTAGTGAACACTCTTAACTTAGTAGTTTAGAGTAGATAAAGAACTTGAGTCACTTTAGATGGGAACACTTGGTGAAAATGAATTGTGAAAACCTTGGAATGATGAGTCATTCTATTGAGATGTTTTGACATGTGTTGAGAAACACAAATGGTTTATGATGGTGAAAATGTTGAGGCATGAGCCTTAACCCTTTTATAAAACTGATGGTTGGATTCGGATGCGATACCATTCCAAATTTACCGTACAACCACACTACCTGAATTGGGTAAGGCTTAGCTGGAAATTTATATGCATTAGTATTAGTTCCCTCGTGGGAGAGGTTTGAGCTGAGGCTACCTCTCAATGTTGTCCACCTATGCAGTGCCCAAGATGACTGATGGTCATGGTTGGGAGGCCATGCTCATAGGAGAGGTGCTTATACTAGGGTGTGTAAAGGGAAGGTTATGTTTGATTATCTGCATACTAAGTATGATGATTCAGGGTTATCCCTGACAGATGTATCGAATCTTGTGGTGAAAGTGTACCACCTCTGCAGAGTGTCAAACTATTCGAATAGCCGCGTCCGCGGTTATGGACAGTTGGAATGGCCATACTGTTTTGTTGTCAGATGTTTTCCAAACAACTTATGAAATGTATGATGAATCTTGACTTGACCACAACAGGGTTGTGTTTATGAAAATAGCTTCCCAACTTAAGTGATTCTAGAACTTTGTCTTATCTTTCTTTGCTTCAGAACTCAACTAAGGTTTCAAACATAACTTTATAGTTAAACTTAGATTTAGCACTTTAACTTAGAATTATACTACTTGTTAGTGGTAGTTTGCGAGTACTTAAAGAGTACTCATGGCTTTTGTCCCTGGCTATTCTCATGGCCAGACTATGAAGCAGACTACCAAGATGATGGCCAGCAGGACGACTATGATAACTAGGACTATCTGCCTTCGTCAGCATTGCCTGTGCCCCTGAAGATGGACCCCACCACTACGCTTATCTTTTATTTCTGCTGCTTGTTGTATTAAGACTGGACCATGAGATCCTTATTTGTGTAAGACCTTATGTATGGTTTGTAATGGATGATGTACTATGATATCCAATCCGTTATGTCTCGCAAAAATGGTAATCCTGGGATTGCGAGGTATGGCATAACGGGCATCTGGGATTAAAAATCTGGGTGTTGACAAGTTGGTATCAGATCCATCCTGACCATAGGAGACCCTAGTTAGAATGGACGTCCGAACAAAAACTTAGTTTCAAAACCAAAGTGAGTATTTACGAAAAACTATCTCCTCTCTTATCCTTGGGAATTCATTCTTTCTCAAAAAATCATGTTCCTCAAAATTCTTACATTATTACTTAAAAATTTGACACACTTGATCACTTCACTAATTTCCTCATCCTTAATTCTTGTAGATGGAGACTCAGTTCAGCAAGTTTTACCAGTTGGGAAACGGAGGTCAGCTGATCTTTGAGAGGGATCTGGATTCACTGTCGGAGTTATTGGGACGCCCACATCCGGAGTTTCTTGGAGCTCAACTTCCAGGACCCCCAGGAGGAGACCTTCAGTGGCTAGTCACCGCTGATCTTAGAGGAAGCATCGAAGCACCAACTTCTGGAAGAATTCAGTTCTCCGTGAGAGAGAACAACTGGCTAGATGGATTAGCCAGAGCAATGCATGAAGCTCTCGCACGTCTATGTGCCCTCAGCGTCAACAAAATCCAAGGAACCCGTTTTGCTCACTATGCAAGACGTGACTTCATGGGAATGCCGATGGAGATGCCAAGTCACCCAGAGTTGAGGCGTCAAGTGGAGAATCTTGACTTCTTGTTGCATGACAGACAGCAGGAACTGGACAATACTAGGGAGCTAGCCAACCAGAACTGTGCTAGTGCCGACCAGAAGGCCCAGCCTTTCGCACTGCTCGTCCAGGATCGCCAGTCTCTTTGCCGCCAGCGTGCAAAGAAGGATCGCACCATCGCCCGTCTTCGCAAGAAGGTGGCCGACCTCGAGAAGACCGTCAAGGAGCAGGAAGCTCAGCTTGCCGCCAAGGAAGAAGAAGATGAGGGTGAAGACATCCAGGGAGACATGGATTCTTACCTCAGCAACGATGATGTCTTTCTGGAGGAGGATGCCGTGGACTTCTACACTGACGATGAGGACTTCGACTTCATCGACGATGAGTAGATGCACTAGAGCACTGTCGTAGCATGAGATGTATCGGTCCCGCTGTATCGTAGCTTACAGAATGGTCCTTCAAACCATTTGTTTTTCTTTTGATTGTTGTCGTGTGTGTTGTATCGTGTGTTTGTTTGCATGAATGAAATGGAGTTAGTTGAAAAACCTGAGTCTAACTCAAAGTTTTAGCTTTGAAACCAAAACCATGAACCTTAGAATTTCCCTCTTACCCCTATATCTATCTCAATCTTCAGATGACTCGTGGAAACCAAGGAGGGAGCAACTCGTCACAGGACCCAATGCTGCAGATCTTGCAGAATCTCATTGCCGACCATGAAGCAAGCAGGGCAGAACGTCAAGCCAACTTAGCAACACTACAGCAGATCGCCCAGATGGCTCTCAACAACCAAGGGCATGGAAATCGGGATCGCCATGGATCCAAACTCAAAAAAATTCAGAAAACCAATCCCCTAATCTTCAACCAATCTGAAAACCCATTATATGCTGACGACTGGTTACAGACGATGGAAAACAACCTCGAAATTGCAGGAGTTGATGAAAACGAGAAAGTTCTCTTCGCCACCCACTATCTGGCGAGATATGCAAGAGCTTGCTGGAATATTATCCACAATATGAACCATGGTCAAGTGATGACATGGGAAGCATTCAAAGTCAAGTTTAGCCGCACCCACGTGCCGCAAGGTCTAGTCAACAGGATGAGAGATGAATTCCGCGAATTGAAGCAAGGAAGAATGACTGTGGTACAATACTGTGATAGATTCCTGTCACTTGCCAGATATGCACCTGATGAAATCAACACGGAGGCCAAGAAGAAGGAGAGATTCTTGAACGGACTGCATTATGAGATGCAGACTGTCCTCGTCAACATCCGTTTTCAGGATCTCGAAGATCTAGTCGACTCTGCCATTTAGATGGAAGGGAAGATTAATCAGGCAAACGACAACCGCAAACGTCGCATGATGTAGCAATCAGGATCCAGCAGTCACCAGAAGTACCGTCCCAACCCCTCACCAGGATATGCACCAAGGAACAACCGAACACCAATGTCTCGCCCAAGCTACCCCAACCGTAGCGGAGGCAATGTGAAGTCCGGAGGAAACCATCACAACTCCGGCAATGCCAACAATTTCAACCGAGCACCTCCCAAGAGCAACAACAACAACAACAACATTGCACCTAGAACTGGCAGCAATGTTGTGCCTGTCGCAGCCAAGGACAAGTCCCATATCACTTGTTTCGAGTGTGGAGTGAAGGGTCACTACTCCAATGAGTGTCCTAAGAAGACTGCAGCCAATGCCAATGTGAATGCCCCAGCTCAACAGCAGCGTCATGTTCAGCCAGGAAGAAGGTTTGCCCCAGGGAACCCTCACAACCGCAACGGTCGTCTCTTCCACATGAACGCAGAAGAAGCCCAAGAAGCGCCAGATGTAGTGCTGGGTATGTTTTCCGTCAACTCAGTTTTAGCAAGAGTATTGTTTGATTTGGGAGCATCACATTCATTTGTCACCGAAGAATTTGCATGCACTAGTAAGATTCACCCAACCAACTTGAAGCATGTCATGATAGTTCAAATCCCCGGTTCAACTACAAAAGGTAGAAAAATTTGCAAAGTTGTGCCTATCAGAATACATGGGATAGATTGTTATGCCAACCTAATAGTACTTGGAACCAAAGGATTGGAAGTAGTACTAGGTATGGACTGGATGTCAAGGCATAAAGGACTGATAGACTGTGCTAAGAAAGCCATCACCATGACCAGTAGTTCTGGAGTCACAGTAGAGCATATATCTAAAACCTTACCTCGCCAGTTCAAGTGCAACAAGAGTATAGCCCTACCCACCATAGACCAAGTAAGAGTAGTCTGTGAATACCCTGACGTATTCCCAGATGAATTGCCAAGTATGCCCCTGGATAGGGATATTGAGTTCATTATCGAACTAATCCCTGGAACCGGACCCATAGCTTAGAGACCCTATAGCATGAACCCCTCAGAGTTAGTTGAGTTGAAGAAGCAGTTAGATGCCATGTTAGCAATAGGCTTGATTCAACCAAGCACAGCGCCATGGAGATCACCAGTGTTGTTCGTCGACAAGAAAGATGGACGTAATCATCTGTGTACAGATTACAGAAAGTTGAATGACGTCACCATCAAGAACAAGTACCCCTTGCCAAAGATAGAGGATCTATTTGATCAATTGACTGGAGCCCAGGTATTCTCAAAGATAGATTTTAGGACTGGTTATCACCAACTTAAGATTCGTGCAACGGATATTCCGAAGACCGCCTTTACTACTCGCTATGGTTTATACGAGTATACGGTTATGTCTTTTGGATTAAACAATGCTCTTGCTTATTTCATGAATCTCATGAATAAGATCTTTATGAATTTCCTAGATAAGTTTGTAGTTGTATTTATCGACGACATCCTTATCTACTCCAAGTCAGAAGAAGAGCATGAGTAACATCTGAGAATCATCCTAGAAACCCTGAGAGAGCATCAGTTATATGCCAAGTTCAGCAAGTGTGAGTTTTGGCTGAAAGAAGTAGGATTCCTAGGACATATTGTGTCTGCCGGAGGAGTCTCTGTTGATCCCGCCAAGATCAAAGATGTCGAAGAATGGGAAGCCCCAACCACTCAAACCCAAGTCCGTGCATTTCTCGGATTAGCGGGATACTACCACAAGTTCGTAGAAGGATTATCGATCATAGCCCGACCCATGACCCAATTGTTGAAGAAGGACAAGAAGTTTGAATGGACTGAGAAATGTGAAGCCAGTTTCCAGGAGCTTAAGAAGAGATTGATATCAGCCCCAATTTTGATCATGCCAGACATCAAGAAGCCATTTGATGTATATTGTGATGCATCCAAGATTGGTCTCGGATGTGTATTGATGCAAGAAGGCAAAGTCATCGTGTATCTGTCTCGACAGCTGAAGCAACATGAGCAGAACTATCCGACCCATGATCTTGAATTAGCAGTCGTAGTGCTGGCATTAAAAACATGGCGTCATTATTTGATGGGTAATCGCTGTGAGATTTACTCAGATCACAAGAGTTTAAAGTACTCAGAAGGAGTTGAATATGAGGCAAAGGAGATGGATAGAGTTAATCAAGGATTATGACCTTGACATTCACTATCACCTCGGCAAGGCCAATGTAGTAACGGATGCTCTTAGCAGATTACCATCTAGGCTAAACACCATGATCAAGGAGAAGCAACCAAGTTTGCATGAGGAGTTGGAGTAGTTCAGGACTAAATTGGTTAGCAAAGGATTCTTGGCTAGCATTGAACTTCAACCCACTTTGATTAGCCAAATCAAGGAAGCCCAGAAGGGGAATGAAAGTATCGACAGAATCAAACGTCGTATTGGTACAAGAAAGGTACCTGGATTCACCGAAGACGAAGAAGGAGTACTATGGTACAAAGGACGTACCTGTGTGCCAGCAGATTCGGAGTTAAAGCAAGTTACCATGAAGGAAGCTCGTGATACTCTTTATTCTATCCACCCCGGAGGAACGAAGATGTATCGGGATTTGAAAGAGCAATTTTGGTGGCACAAGATGAAGAGAGAAATCGGAAGCTACATCGCCAGGTGTGACATCTGTCAAAGAGTCAAAGAAGAGCACCAGAGACCCGCAGGACTGTTGCAACCATTGCAGATTCCAGAATGGAAATGGGATTCTGTCGGAATGGACTTTATCACCGGTTTACCTACTTCTAGTAGGGGAAATGACTCAATCTGGGTCATAGTTGATAGACTGTGCAAGGTAACCCACTTTATACCTGTCAAGACTACCTACCAGAGTGCAAAACTAGCAGAACTGTACATTGCTAGGATTGTTATTCTGCATGGAACCCCCAAGATCATAGTATCAGATCGAGGAACCCAGTTTACCTCGAGATTTTGGCAGAAAGATCAGGAAGGATTAGGAACCAAGTTGAACTTCAGCACCGCGTATCACCCGCAAACAGATGGACAGACTGAGAGAGTCAACCAGATCTTAGAGGATATGCTTAGAGCTTGTGTGTTGGAGTATGGATCAAAATGGGAAGATTGCCTACCTTTCGCAGAATTCTCATATAACAACAGTTATTAAGCTAGTTTGCAGATGGCATCATTTGAGTTCCTATACGGAAGGAAGTGCCGTACCCCTTTGAATTGGTCACAAGTAGGAGAGAGTCGGATCTTTGGACCCGACATTCTCCGAGAAGCCGAGGAGAAAGTTCACAAAGTCCGTGAACACCTCAAGACCGCCCAATCCAGACAGAGGAGTTATGCCGACAAGAGAAGGAGAGACCTGACTTTCAATGTCGGAGATTTTCTATATATCTCAAAGTTTCACCATTGAAGGGAACCCAACGCTTTAGTCTGAAAGGAAAGTTAGCCCCCAGATATATCGGGCCCTTCAAAATTCTAAACCGTCAAGGAGAAGTATCGTATCAACTGGAACTGCCCGAAGAGATGTCAGCCATCCACAATGTGTTCCATATCTCGTTACTTTGCAAATGCCTAGAAGTGCCGGAGAAGACTAAAGTTTTCAAGAACATCGATCACAGAGCTGTAGAGATCAACAATGACCTGACCTATCGTGAAGTGCCCATCCGTATCTTAGAAGAAGCCTACAGAACCGCCAGGACCAGGAGTATCAAGTTTCTCAAGATTCAGTGGAGAAACCATACCGAGGAGGAAGCCACTTGGGAGCGCGAAGATTACATTACGACAGAGTTCCCAAATCTCTTTAGTTCCTAGTTTTCTTTGTAAATCTCGGGACGAGATTTTGTTTAAGGGGGAAGGTTTGTAACATCCCAAAACTTTAATCCAAGCTTATCAAGATCCAAATCCTCAAAATTAGGGTTAACAAAAACTTTTCCATTTAAAAATATGAAAGCATTCATGTGTAGGTGCATTTGAATTAGGAGTTGATTTGAATTGCCATGGTTCTGTGATTCTTTGCTTGTAAAATGTTTCTTAGGTGATTTAAACATCATCTAAATCTTTCCCAAGCAAATCCCAAAGAAAATCAAATCAAAAACAATTAAAGATGAGGAATGGTCATTTTGGCCATCTTTACCCACTACACTACTTTGAGTGTTCCTAGCACTCATTTCTCAACAGAAATAATTCTGGATCTTTACACCCCTTGCTAGTACACATAATGAGGTACCAAGGCCCACTTTTTGATCTGCTAAAACATTCAAATACTTATTGTAAATGGCATGAAAAAATTGAATTCAATGCATATGCCTAGATCACCCCTATTTCAAAAACCATCAAATTGAGCTCCACTTTCAAAACCCTTGCAACCAGAGACTGCCTAGTACCAGTGGAGAACACTCAAAAAGTTTGAAACCAAAATTCAAACTTTTACTTCTTGCGGCCATTTCATCAAACAGGTGGCAGACACAAATCTTGCAAATTCCAAAACACTATAGTGAGCAGTGGATTTGGTCACCATTTAGGACTAACTTGGTCCCCTTGCCCCCCCAGCTAAAACCCTGACCCTATCTCTATCTCCCTCTCCCCTATCTGCTCCAGTACCAAGCCACCCGACGCCATGTGCCAGGTCGACCATGGACAGCTCGCACCAGCCGTCCCGTGCTCTCCTTTCCTCGCTGGCAGACAGGCGCCATCACACCGCACCGCCTCGACCAGCCCCCGACCAAAATCGGGCGGAGGACCAGCCGCATTTGCTTGCGCCCATGCCTCTGTCCACCATGCTGATCACCCCGGAGCGCCGGGCCCGCCAGATCAGCACCGGCCTCGCCTAGCCCTAGCCTTGCATGGCAGCACCCGCAGCAGGCCCAGCAACCGCCCAGACATCCTCGTTCGCCGCCTCGCGACTAGCAGCCCGGAGGAACCGCGTCGAACACCGCCGAACGTGCTCAGTTCACCGCACGCCCCCGGCCAGTAGAGACCTCGCCTTGCCACGCCTTTAAGCCCCAGAGGACCGCCGGGGGACAGAGAATCCATCGCCGCCCTCGCCCATGCCGAGCGAGCCCCGCATCATCGTCACCGATGACCTCACTAGCGCCCGCTCTGCCCTCTCGTCGACCCTATATAAAGCGACCACCCTAGCCTCATTTCTCCACACTCACTCACTCCACACCTCTCATTGAACCTCACCCACCTCTAGCCGACGCCGCTCGAGCTCTGTCTCGCCGGAATTGGAGCCGAAGCCGTTGTAGCACGAGGAGAAGGGCGTCTGCGATTTAGGGCACCCCAAGCTCTGTCGCAACCGCGCCTCGCCTCGCCGTCATCTACCAGCCTGTTTGCCCGCCTCACCGACCTTGCTGGAGCCCTGGTATTCCCCCAGTCGACCCCCACCGCCGCGTCTAGGTCAGACTGTCGCCGGAGTAATCCGTCGTCGACGATGACCTCCTACCGTTGGATCGTATTTAGATCATGTGGCCTAGGATGCTAGATACTGTTTCGGTGTTTTTGTGCCGCTAACCGGTGGAGCCCGCCTGTCAGGCAGCCCGTTGCACGCACTGAGCATAGTTGGGCCGGCCCAGTTAGTTCCCGCGCGAGTTAGAAATTCAAATTTAGTTTTTTCTATTTAGAGTTAATCTAGTTTCTGTCCACTAGTTTAAAAATCAATTCTGGGAGTTTGACAACTCCAAATTGCATGAAACAAATTTTTCCTGAAGGGTATTGAAATGATCTATCCAAGACCGTTGGATTTAATTCAATTAGAGTTATAGATCTCTCCTAGTAAAAATAATAAAACAGAAGCATTTGCACCTTGCAACATTTTTATAAAATCAACCAAGTTAGCTCTTGAGTTGATTCCAACTCTCAAAAATCACATTTCATCATGCCTATCTGAATATGTAATAATATCAAGGTTTACATGCAGTGACTTTGGACTAGTACCAAAATAATGCTATATAGGCATTTCTAGTCACTTTAAATCATTAAATAATGAACCTAAACCAAAGTAATTATGATCCAACCCTTAAATACCATTCCCACATGTTAGAATATGTGGTGATGACATGTGTCCACATGATCCCATATTTTAAGTGGTGAATATTAAATCTTAGTTAATTTTTCAATGAGTAGAAATTACTTTTCTAAAATAAAAAGGAGGAAACTAGTGAATAAAACTTGTGATACATCATCAATTGTGTGCCTTAGAGTACTAATTAGACTAGTTAAGTATTGTTTGGTGATTTGTACTCCGTATGTATTTATAGAAGATAGTATCGACCAAGCTTACGAGGAGGAGGAGTGCTACCAAGAAGAAGAAGAAGAAAACTGAAGGGTTTCGCAGCATAGTAAATCAAAATTTTCTATGGAAGCGAACAGAGGGAAAGCCAAGATCTAATCTAGGAGATGCAAACAACGAGAGAGATTGGATTAGATCTTCATACCCTTGAAGATTCGCATAGCGGAACGTTCGTCGGAACGTGGATGATGTAGTCGTACTCGCTTCTCCTCCTCGCCATCCGATCCGATCTAGCACCACAAGTGGCGGTGCCTCCGTGAGATGCACACGTGCAGCACCTCGACGTCTCCTCCTTCCTCGGACCAGCAAGTAGGATGGAGAGATAGATTGGATCTACAACACGACGGCGTGGTGTATATGGTGGAGAATTTCTGCAGCAGGGCTTCGCCTACAAACAGTCGGGAGGGAGAGAGGAGGGCAGCAGGGCAACTAGGGTTTTGAAGGAAGGTGTAGGTTGGGGGGAGGGGGCGCACCAACCCTCTATATATAGAGGGGGGTGCGGCCAGCCCTTGCCCATCCTCCAAGCCTATCTCTAGTTTAAACGATTTAAACTCTCCCTTATCCAGAAACCCTATCTCTAGTTTAAACGAGTTTAAACTTATCCCTTATCTAGAAACCCTATCTCTAGTTTAAACGAGTTTAAACTTATCTAGGATCGGCTGGGCCCTATGGGGCCTTGTGCCCCTGGCCCAATGCGGCCAGGACACTCCCTCATAGGCCCATGCCCCCTCCCGGAAGGTGGGGCCACGTTGGTCCCCTTCCGGAAGGTTCTAGAAGCTTCCGGTACAATACCGATTAATCCGGAACAATTCCGAACTCCAAAAAACTGCACTGCCTTATATGAATCTTATTCTCCGGACCACTCCGGAACCTCTCGTGATGTCCCGGATCCCATCCGAGACTCCGAACAAAAATTCATAAACCAAGTATCCAATCTATCCTAGCGTCGAGACACGTTAAGTGTGTGACCCTGCGGGTTCGAGAATATGCAGACATGATCTTCTATCAATAATCAACAGCGGGGTCTGGGCACCCATATTGACTCCTACACATTCATCGATGATCATATCGGATGAACCACGATGCCAGGATTCAATCAATCCCATATACATATTCCCTTCGTCTCGCGATATTTTACTTGCCCGAGATTCGATCGTCGGTACCGTCATACCTAGTTCAATCTCGTTCACAGCAAGTACTTTACTCGTTCCGTAATCCAATATCACTTTGTGATTAACTCCTTAACCACATGCTTGCAAGAGGTGTTGATATCGATTACCGAGTGGGCCCGAAGTATATCTCTCCGACTTGGGAGGGACAAATTCCATCTCGATACATACAACCCAACAGATACTTTCCGATCACCTGAGAGACACCTTTATGATCACCCTCTCATAGGATGACGTTTGATGACCTCAAAGCTTTCTTCCGATACCAGGGAGTTGTATTATCTCATGGTCTAAGGAATACAATATTTGACATAGGAAAAGCTTCGCAAAGATGAACACAATGACACGATCTAATTGCTTCGCTTAGTTTGGGTCTGTCCATCATATCATTCTCCCAATGATATGATCTCATTATCAATTGACAACTCATGTCTATGGTTAGGAAACCTTAACCATCATTGATCAATGAGCTAGTCCATAGAGGCGTACTAGGGACACGGTGTTGTTCACAAACCACACAAGTATTAATGTTTCCGCTTAATACAATTCTAGCATGGAATATAAACTTTACCATGAACAAGAATTATAATAATAACATCTTTATTATTGCCTCTAGGGCATAATTCCAACAGTATCCCACTTGCACTAGAGTCAATAATCTAGTTTACATTTGGCAACAATCTTACACCCATGGCACTGAGGTGCTGATCATGTTTTACACGTGGAAGAGGTTTAGTCAATGGATCTGCGACATTCAGATCTGTATGTACTTTGTTGATCTTCAGATCTCCATCTGCTATATAATCTCGGATTATATGAAACTTGCGGTTGATATGCTTGGTCTTTGGATGATATCTTGGTTCCTTAGCGAGTGCTATGGCGCCAGTGTTGTCACACAATATCTCCAGTGGGTCCAATGCACTTGGAACCACGCCAAGCTCAGTGATGAAGTTTCTGATCCAAACTCCTTCACTTGACGCTTCTGCAGCAGCCATGTATTCCGCTTCTACTGTAGATCCCGCGATCACGCTTTGCTTGCAGCTTCTCCAGCTCACAGCTCCTCCATTCAAAATATACACGTATCCTGTCTGAGATTTACAATCATCCTTGTCGGTGTCGAAACTAGCATCGATGTAACCTTTTACGACGAGCTATTCATCACCCCCATAGACTAAGAACATTTCTTTAGTCCTATTTAGGTACCTTAGGATGTTCTTCACGGCTGTCCAGTGTTCCACTCCTGGATCACTTTGATATCTGCTCGTCAAACTAAGAGCATTGGACACATCCGGTCTAGTACATAGCATGGCATACATGATGGAACCTATGGCCGAGGCATAAGGCACTTTGCTCATAGCTTCCCTATCATTTACCGTAGCTGGACACTGAGCCTTGCTCAATATCTTACCTGACAACATAGGCACTAAACCTTTCAATGCCTTATCCATTCTGAACCTTTTCAGAACTTTGTCTAGGTATGTACTTTGGCTTAAAGCTATCAGGCGTCTTTGTCTATCTCTATAGATTTTGATGCCCAATATATAAGCAGCTTCACCTAGGTCTTTCATTGAAAAACACTTGTTCAAATAACTCTTCACATCGTTAAGCATGTTGATGTCATTTCCAATAATCAATATGTCATCCACATATAGTACCAGAAACGTCACCGAGCTCCCACTCACTTTCTTGTAGATGCAAGCTTCGTAGCAATTTGGAACAAATCCAAAGCTCTTGATCACTTGATCAAAACGAAGGTTCCAACTCCGAGATGCTTGCTTCAGTCCATAAATGGAACGCTGAAGTTTGCATACTTTATCAGCATCCTTAGGATCGACAAAACCTTCGGGTTGCATCATATATAACTCTTCATCAATGTTGCCATTGAGGAAAGCAGTCTTGACATCCATTTGCCATATTTCATAATCATGAAACGCAGCAATTGCTAATAAAATCCGAATGGACTTAAACATCGCTACGGGAGAGAAAGTCTCATCGTAGTAAACACCTTGAACTTGTCGAAAACCTTTCGCAACAAGCCGTGCTTTATAGACGGTAACATTACCATCCGCGTCCGTTTTCTTCTTGAAGTTCCATTTGCACTCAACGGCCTTTCAGTCGCTAGGAGGGTCCACCAAAGTCCATACTTGGTTTTCGCTCATGGATCCCAATTCGGATTTCATGGCTTCTAGCCATTTCTCAGAGACTGGGCTCATCATCGCTTCCTCATAGTTCGTAGGTTCGCTGTCTTCTACTAACAAGACAGTCAAGACAGGGTTGCCGTACCACTCAGGAGGGGCACGCGACCTTGTCGACCTGCGACGTTCAGTAGCAGCATCGTCCGAAGCTTCATGATCCTTGTCATTAGCTTCCTCTATTGTTGGTGCAGGCGGCACTAGAACAATTTCAGGTGCTGCGCTACTCTCCAATTCAAGAGAAGGTTCAATAACCTCGTCTAGCTCTACTTTCCTCCCACTCACTTCTTTCGAGAGAAACTCCTTCTCAAGAAAGGAACCGTTCTTTGCGACAAACACTTTGCCTTCGGTTCTGTGATAGAAGGTATACCCAATAGTTTCCTTAGGGTATCCTATGAAGATGCATTTCTCCGCTTTGGGTTCGAGCTTGTCCGGCATCAACTTCTTGACGTAAGCTTCGCATCCCCAAACTTTAAGAAATGACAACTTAGGTTTAGCACCAAACCACAGTTCATACGGTGTCGTCTCAACGGATTTAGATGGAGCCCTATTTAAAGTGAATGCAGCGGTTTCTAATGCATAACCCCAAAATGATAACGGCAAATCAGTAAGAGACATCATCGATCAGACCATATCTAATAGGGTTCGATTCCGGCGTTCAGACACACCATTGCGCTGTGGTGTTCCGGGTGGCGTGAGTTGTGAAATGATTCCACTTGCTTTGAGATGCGTGAGAAAATCATAACTCAAATATTCGCCCCCACGATCGGATCGTAGAAACTTAATCTTTCTGTTACGATGGTTCTCCACTTCATTCTGAAATTCTTTGAACTTTTCAAACGTTTCAGATTTATGTTTCATTAAATAGATATACCCATATCTACTTAAGTCATCGGTAAAAGTGAGAAAATAGCGATATCCACCGCGCGTCGAAACACTCATCGGTCCGCATACATCGGTATGTATGATTTCCAACAAGTCCGTTGCTCGCTCCATCATACCGGAGAACGGGGTTTTGATCATCTTGCCCATGAGGCATGGTTCGCATGTGTCAAATGATTCAAAATCAAGAGACTCCAAAAGTCCATCAGAATGGAGTTTCTTCATGCGCTTTACACCAATATGACCTAGACGACAGTGCCACAAATAAGTAGTATTATCACTATCTACTTTGCATCTCTTAGCCTCAATGTTATGGATGTGTGTTTCATCCCTTTCGAGATTTAGTAGAAATAAACCATTCACAAGAGGTGCATGACCATAAAAGATGTTACTCATATAAATAGAACAACCATTATTCTCCGATTTAAATGAATAACCGTCTTGCAATAAACACGATCCAGAAATAATGTTCATGCTCAACGCAGGCACATAATAACATTTATTAAGGTTTAAAACTAATCCCGAAGGTAAAACTAAGGAGAGCGTGCCGACGGCCATCACATCAACTCTTGATCCGTTGCCAACGCGCATCGTCACCTCATCCCTCGCAAGCCGCCGTCTATTCCGTAGCTCCTGTTTCGAGTTACAAATATTAGCAACTGAACCGGTATCAAATACCCAGGCACTACAACGAGGGCTAGTAAGGAAAACATCAATAACATGTATATCAAATATACCTTTGATGGTGCCAGCCTTCTTGTCCGCTAAGTACTTCGGACAGTTGCGCTTCCAGTGACCCTTGTCCTTGCAATAGAAGCACTCAGTGTCCGGTTTAGGACCAGACTTGAGCTTCTTCTCAGCAGGGGCAACGCGCTTGCCGCCGCCTTTCTTGAAGGGCTTCCTTGCACCCTTACCTTTCTTGAAGGTGGGGGGCTTGTTGACCATCAACACATGATTATTCTTTTTGATGTTCACCTCCGCTACTTTCATCTTAGCAAAGAGCTCAGTGATCATATCAGTGGAACCAATCTGATTGTGATCAACTACAAAACTTTTGTAGCTAGGAGTGTCAATCTTGAGCTCCTCTGGAATCTTGCAGTCCAGTTGCTCAAGGCGTTGAGTGTAGCCCGTCATCTCAATGGCATGCTCACTAACGGAACTCCCTTCCTCCATCTTGTAGTTAAAGAATTTCTTAGAGATCTCATATCTCTCAGAACGGGCTTGAGTCTGAAACATGTTTTTCAGCTCCTCGAGAATCTCAAAGGGCCCGGCGAACTCCTCAAAACGATTTTGAAGATCCGATTCCATAGCATACAACATGGCGATCTTAATCAAATCATAATCATCCTTGCGCGACTGATAAACAGCTTTTTCATTAGCCGGCGCAGTTGCAGCAGGGGGGTTACCTAACGCTTTCTCAAGGACATAGTCCTTTTGTCCGCCAGACAGAATGATTCTTAGATTGCGGAACCAGTTGGTGAAGTTAGACCCATTGTTTCTAAGCTTTTCTTTCTCAGCAAAAACGTTGAAGTTGAAGTTGGACTTGGCCATGTGATCTACAGTATTTGCAAGTACAATTTAGACTATGTTCATGATAAATAGTTCAACTTAATCAAATTACTAGATGAACTCCCACTAAATTCAACATCCCTCAAGTTGTTTAGTGAACACGATCCAAATTCACCACACCTAATCCGATCATCACGAGAAGAGATGTGGTTTCAATGGTGGACAACGAAGTGTCGATCATATCATTCATATGACTCATGCTTAACCTTTCGGTTCTTGTGTTCCGAGGCCATGTCTGTACATGCTAGGCTCGTCAAGTTAGACCCAAGTATTTCCGCGTGTGCAAAACTGGCTTGCACCCGTTGTATGTGAGCGTAGAGTCTATAGCACCCGATCATCACGTGATGCTTGGACACGACGAACTTTCGCAACGGTGCATACTTTGGGAGAACACAGTTTTTATCTTGATCTTTAAGTGAGGAATCATCTTATAATGCTACCGTCGCGATCTAAGCATAATAAGATACATAAAAGGATAAACATCACATGCATATAACTTTATGTGACATGGTATAGCCAATCTTCACGCAATGATCTCCATCTTGTGCGTTCCGGCATGATCTCCATCACTTCACCATGATTGCCTCCACCACGAATAGCAACTACAACTATTGCTAACTACTTAGCGATAAAGTAAAGCTATTACATGGCGTATAAGAAGTTGACTCGCAGGTCATACACAATTATAAAGACAACCATATGGCTCCTGTCGGTTGTGTACTCATCGACATGCAAGTCGTGAAACATTACAAAACATGATCATCGCATACAATATACACATCACATCTTGGGCCATATCATATCACAGAAAACACTCCCTGCAAAAACAAGTTAGACGCCTCTACTTTGTTGTTGCATGTTTTACGTGGCTTATGGGAGTAGATGCTAAGAACGATTCTTACCTACGGAAAGCCACAACGGTGATATTATGGTTGCCAAACTCCGGTGTTAATCCCATGACAACTATAGTGAGAGAAACTGACATCCACCAGCCGCATGTGTGGAACAAGCCACACGTCAAGTGCGGAGCCGGTCTCGCGAACGACGTCGCGTAAGGTTGGCCTGGACCGCTTCAATCTCACTATCCCGCGTCATAAGAAGAACACAAACAAGAGGCTTGCAACAGAAAACATCAACGCCCGCAACCACCATGTTGCGTTCTACTCGTGAAACACATCTACGCATAGATCTAGCTCTGATACCACTGATGGGTTTCGCAGCATAGTAAATCAAAATTTTCTACGGAAGCGAACAAAGGGAAAGCCAAGATCTAATCTAGGAGATGCAAACAACAAGAGAGATTGGATTAGATCTTCATACCCTTGAAGATTCGCACAGCGGAACGTTCGTCGGAACATGGGTGATGTAGTCGTACTCGCTTCTCCTCCTCGCGATCCGATCCGATCTAGCACCACAAGTGGCGGTGCCTCCGTGAGATGCACACATGCAGCACCTCGACGTCTCCTCCTTCCTCGGACCAGCAAGTAGGGTGGAGAGATAGATTGGATCTACAACACGACGGCGTGGTGTATATGGTGGAGAATTTCTGCAGCAGGGCTTCGCCTACAAACAGTCGGGAGGGAGAGAGGAGGGCAGCAGGGCAACTAGGGTTTTGAAGGAAGGTGTAGGTTGGGGGGAGGGGGCGCACCAGCCCTCTATATATAGAGGGGGGGTGCGGCCAGCCCTTGCCCATCCTCCAAGCCTATCTCTAGTTTAAACGATTTAAACTCTCCCTTATCCAGAAACCCTATCTCTAGTTTAAACGAGTTTAAACTTATCCCTTATCTAGAAACCCTATCTCTAGTTTAAACGAGTTTAAACTTATCTAGGATCGGCTGGGCCCTATGGGGCCTTGTGCCCCTGGCCCAATGCGGCCAGGACACTCCCTCATAGGCCCATGCCCCCTCCCGGAAGGTGGGGCCACGTTGGTCCCCTTCCGGAAGGTTCTAGAAGCTTCCGGTACAATACCGATTAATCCGGAACAATTCCGAACTCCAAAAACTGCACTGCCTTATATGAATCTTATTCTCCGGACCACTCCGAAACCTCTCGTGATGTCCCGGATCCCATCCGAGACTCCGAACAAAAATTCATAAACCAAGTATCCAATCTATCCTAGCGTCGAGACACGTTAAGTGTGTGACCCTGCGGGTTCGAGAATATGCAGACATGATCTTCTATCAATAATCAACAGCGGGGTCTGGGCACCCATATTGACTCCTACACATTCATCGATGATCATATCGGATGAACCACGATGCCAAGATTCAATCAATCCCATATACATATTCCCTTCGTCTCGCGATATTTTACTTGCCCGAGATTCGATCGTCGGTACCGTCATACCTAGTTCAATCTCGTTCACAGCAAGTACTTTACTCATTCCGTAATCCAATATCACTTTGTGATTAACTCCTTAACCACATGCTTGCAAGCGGTGTTGATATCGATTACCGAGTGGGCCCGAAGTATATCTCTCCGACTTGGGAGGGACAAATTCCATCTCGATACATACAACCCAACAGATACTTTCCGATCACCTGAGAGACACCTTTATGATCACCCTCTCATAGGATGACGTTTGATGACCTCAAAGCTTTCTTCCGATACCAGGGAGTTGTATTATCTCACGGTCTAAGGAATACAATATTTGACATAGGAAAAGCTTCGCAAAGATGAACACAATGACACGATCTAATTGCTTCGCTTAGTTTGGGTATGTCCATCATATCATTCTCCCAATGATATGATCTCATTATCAATTGATAACTCATTTCTATGGTTAGGAAACCTTAACCATCATTGATCAATGAGCTAGTCCATAGAGGCGTACTAGGGACACGGTGTTGTTCACAAACCACACAAGTATTAATGTTTCCGCTTAATACAATTCTAGAATGGAATATAAACTTTATCATGAACAAGAATTATAATAATAACATCTTTATTATTGCCTATAGGGCATAATTCCAACAAAAACTTCAACCATTGCACCAACCAAGGCAAGCCACCATTAACAATGCAAGCTAGCACTTGCAAGCTATTGTTAGCAAGCTAGAATTAAGCTAGATGAATGAGCAAAGATGCCTTGGGCATGCTTTGGTCACACCCCCTTGACTATTACTACCCCAAGTATTACCTTACAAGCTTTACTTCCTTTAATTTACACAAAGTCCCTTACTTGTTTTGAAGGTAGCATAAAGAGTATAAAACTTGACCTATTTAGATAAGCTTTAGATGTCATTCTATGGCATGAGATTGAACCCATCTTTTCCACCTTAGTGAACACTCTTAACTTAGTAGTTTAGAGTAGATAAAAAACTTGAGTCACTTTAGATGGGAACACTTGGTGAAAATGAATTGTGAAAACCTTGGAATGATGAGTCATTCTATTGAGATGTTTTGACATGTGTTGAGAAACACAAATGGTTTATGATGGTGAAAATGTTGAGGCATGAGCCTTAACCCTTTTATAAAACTGATGGTTGGATTCGGATGCGATACCATTCCAAATTTACCGTACAACCACACTACCTGAATTGGGTAAGTCTTAGCTGGAAATTTATATGCATTAGTATTAGTTCCCTCGCGAGAGAGGTTTGAGCTGAGGCTACCTCTCAATGTTGTCCACCTATGCAGTGCCCAAGATGACTGATGGTCATGGTTGGGAGGCCATGCTCATAGGAGAGGTGCTTATACTAGGGTGTGTAAAGGGAAGGTTATGTTTGATTATCTGCATACTAAGTATGATGATTCAGGGTTATCCTTGACAGATGTATCGAATCTTGTGGTGAAAGTGTACCACCTCTGCAGAGTGTCAAACTATTCGAATAGCCGCGTCCGCGGTTATGGACAGTTGGAATGGCCATACTGTTTTGTTGTCAGATGTTTTCCAAATAACTTATAAAATGTATGATGAATCTTGACTTGACCACAACAGGGTTGTGTTTATGAAAATAGCTTCCCAACTTAAGTGATTCTAGAACTTTGTCTTATCTTTCTTTGCTTCAGAACTCAGCTGAGGTTTCAAACTTAACTTTATAGTTAAACTTAGATTTAGCACTTTAACTTAGAATTATACTACTTGTTAGTGGTAGTTTGCGAGTACTTAAAGAGTACTCATGGCTTTTGTCCCTGGCTATTCTCATGGCCAGACTATGAAGCAGACTACCAAGATGATGGCCAGCAGGACGGCTATGATAACTAGGACTATCTGCCTTCGTCAGCATTGCCTGTGCCCCTGAAGATGGACCCCACCGCTACACTTATCTTTTATTTCCGCTGCTTGTTGTATTAAGACTGGATCATGAGATCCTTATTTGTGTAAGACCTTATGTATGGTTTGTAATGGATGATGTACTATGATATCCAATCCTTTATGTCTCGCAAAAATGGTAATCCTAGGATTGCAAGGTATGGCATAACGGGCATCTGGGATTAAAAATTCGGGTGTTGACACTTACCCTTGCATTGGATCTTGGTTATGCGCTAGAATTTTTTGGTTTCCATAGCGCGTTCCCCCACAATACATATCACTTGTACTCCTCTAGAAATGGAAAACGCCATGCAATCTAGAATTAAGAATAAACATAGTATAGACTTAGATATTTTGGCATGATGTTTGAAAATTAAATGTGCTACCTTGAGCAAACAAGATCATCTTTTCTATCACAAGACTAACATATCACATGCATTCACTTTATCCCTAGTGAGGTAATAAAAGAAAGGTAAAAACCATAGTGGATCTCAAATTTACTATCACTGTCCAATTACCACCATGTTACTCCATCTAATACACACATTCCCCCACACATGTTCTTTCATATAAGTATGATCAAAACAAGTATTTAAGAACAAAGTACATAATATACATCTACCAATACATCTTACACATGATAAAACTCCAGTCTCAGATATCATCTCATAAAACAAAGATCCACCACATAGAAATCACATAGATGACCGGAATCATGTTGGGCATCTCATATGGTTCTAAACAACGATATCATGAGAGAGAGAGAGATCAAGCTACTACCATAAGCCTATAGTCCATAAGTGGACTACTCATTCTTCATCACGGAGACGGTGTTGATGATGTTGGAGAGGGTGGAGATCCAACCAGAGATAATTTCAGCGATATTTTCTCCTCCAATTCTCACTGGTTCTAGTTCATGTTTTCTGTGTTTTCTCCGCCTCTCTTCTGAAATCATGACGGGGGATCTTGTAATAGGCGTTTTTAGATCAAGACATCGATCTAGGGCTGAAGATGGACGATTGCGGACAGCCGATGAGGAAAAGAGGGTAGGTGACATGGGCTCCTACCTGGGTTGCGCCACCTAGGCTATTTTGGGCCTACGTCCTCCTCTCGTGAGGTTCTAGTGCTCCAGAAGGTTCTCTTAACAAAAAATGATCCTCCAAAAATTCTAGATCCATTTGACTTTGTTTAGATCCCTGAAAGTTAAAAATATGCAAAACGGGATTTTCCTGCCTGCTTATAAACCAAATAAAGGGGTCATTGGTAAATCCCCATAAATCAATGTAAAACATAAATATAACATCTTATACGATGAAAACATGATGGAATATGTGACAATAAACTATAAAGTTCATGTATGCATTTTACAAACATGATTATTCTCAAGTAATCTGTTGATGGCAACAACTTATACCATCATCAACTAAATGCATACATTGATGATGATGATATAAATTACAAAGTTTATGTATACACTTTACATGCATCAGAAAGCTCATCCAGTGCATACACGCACATATGGTTATGACCATTGAACCATTAATTATGCAGGTCTTTCGACTATCTAGTGCATACAACAATATGAAAGATACTATAGGGTAGCATAGCTACATCTGACAATGCTTCATCGCTAGCCATTGTCACATCTAATTGTATCAATTGTAAGAATAAATGTACCGCACGCTCCACTATTCGAGGCAAAAATTAAATAAACTCTATTATCAACCAAAAGAAAATGATAACAACTTCATTGGAATAAAAAATTACATAAAGTACAACTTAGAACCATAATTAAAAAACTTAGAACCCTAATTTATATTAACTACAACTAGGACTACTACTAGTTCTTCATCATGGGTGAGACATCACCATTCTCTTCGTCGTCGACGACCTTGGGCTCGGGTTCCACTGAGTACGTCGATCCCCAGCACTCGTAGGGAGGGCTCTTTGGCGGAAGATCCTTCTTCCGCTCTGCATCATAGAAGTTTTTGTCGTTTCACCACCCGTACGGTTACTCCTCCTTCTCCTTCTTGTTACCATCCTCCTCCTGTTCCTCCTCCTCCCCCTCCTCGTTGCCAAACTCCTCCTTGCATTACTCGTCCATCATATAGGGCGAGTACATGGCCGCATATGATGAGACCCATGATGGCACATGCTCCGAGTACATGCTTGGGGAGACCGACGACTGGCTGCTAGTCTGGGAGTCGTCGCTGCTAGCCATTTTTTGGGGAGAAAGGGAGAGCGACATAGCAATGGCCGATGCTCTTCGATCAGAGGAAATTGCCCCTCTTAATGGCAGTTCCAATTCCAATGCAACCTGCCACCGACCAGGTTATCGGTCCCACCTATAAGTGTGGTCCCACATGGGTCTCACATGTAAGCGTGGGTCCCACATGGGTCCCACATGTAAGTGCGGGCTTCACAAGTGACAGGATCTCAGTCCACAAACGGTCAAAGGGCATGGACCGACAAAAACACTCCATTTGATCGTTTATGAGGTTAAATTCGAGTGAAGAGAGAGCAAAGCTGGGAAGACTTCCGAGTTTTAAGAAAAACTGAATAATACTGCATGCTCTAGTGGGGCATAGAAATAGTTATCCTTATCTTTTATACTATGTCCGTTCACTAACATAAGACATTTTAACTTAAAAAAAAACACATGTACTCCCTCCATTTCAAAATATAACATCTTGATACAGCCAAAAGGGATCTAGATGGACTTTTTTCACAAAGGTAAAACATTTTATATGTTGAAACAGAGGGAGTATATAAACATGTGTTAGTATGTAATTTCATTCATTTTAAAGTGTATCTAGTCCACTTTAAAATATCTAAAAATGTCTTATGTTAGTGAAGGAGGGAGTAGGAATTGAGTGGCGAAACCCACACGCATAATGCAAAGAAGAATTAAAATACTCCCTCGATCAAATTAATGCTCTCATATTTGTCTAGATACGAATATATCTAACAATAAAACATGTTTAGATACATCCGAATCTAGACAAACATCTAAGATATAGCCAAATCTAGATAAATCTAAAAACATCGAATAAAAACATCGAATATAGACATTAATTTGTCGGAGGGAGTAGAGATAAATTGATTCTAGACATATATGCATTCACATATATGCATCCCGCATGATTTAACACTCGATTTACTAAAAAAAAAGCCATGATTTAACGCTTCATGTTCGGTTCCTTTACTAAACAAAAAAGTTGTCTTTTTTGCCAGATTCCCCTAATGAAAAGGCGGCGACGGAATAAAGGAGACGCCGGAATGACGGATGAACACCGCCTCCATCACTCTCTCTGCACGTGACCCTCTCCACCCTACCCCAAATCTCTCTCTCGTCGCCGTCATCCTCCCTCTCTCTCCTCTAAAACCCCAGGCAAAAATTCCGTAGAGCTAAGCGCAGGGCAAGAAGGCGAGTGGAGTGGCGATAGCAGCAGCAGGCAGCCGAACAGCGCCTCTCTTGTCTCTTTCTCCCCCGCGCCTCCTTTTTAATCTCTCTCTTCCCGCAAGAAAAGCTCGGATTCTTGGTGGTTTCCCCTTCTCGATCTGAGACTCGCCTTGCTTTTGTCCTCCCCCAAGTGGCCGCCTCCCGTTCCCACTGAACTAATCCCCCCGCCGGTACAACCTTCCCCGCTTCTTTGCTGCGCGCTGTCGCGGCTCAGGAACTGGGGATTTGCTATACAGTCCAATGAGTGCTAGGAGAGGCAGGGCGAGGGCCGTCTCGGTGCTGGTGGTGGCCGCGCTCCTACTCGGCGCCTTCGCACCTCCCGCCGACGCGTCGTCGTACCCCCAAAGTGAGTCCCGCGTTCTTGCTGTCTCGCCTCCCGTGTTTCTTGATTTGGATCGATTCGGTATTTCTGACGAGTGTTTCGTTGTCGTTGCAGAGGTGGTGGCCGGGTTCCTCTCCAATGCGGCGTCGGCGGTGATGAAGCGGCTGTGGTCGCTCAAATCGACAACCAAGACAGGTGATTGCTGAAATCTCGTGTACTTTTGAGCGTCATCCAGGTTCTTGATCCCGGTTTTCCTGAAACAATGTTGCTCTCTCTGTGGGCGGGGAGCAGCGAGCGGGGCGAAGTCGATGGTGAAGTACGAGGGAGGGTACACCGTGGAGACGGTCTTCGACGGCAGCAAGCTGGGGATCGAGCCGTACGCCGTCGAGGTCACCCAGGGCGGCGAGCTGCTCATCATGGACTCCATGAACAGCAACATCTACAGGATCTCGCTGCCGCTGTCCCGATGTGAGACCCCTTTCTTTCTGTCTAGTCCTCCCCTAGATTTGTCGCGTGCTAGTGTTAGTGCCTAGTTGGATTCTGTTAATCAGATGCCTGCAAACTGATTGGTGGGGGTTGGTGTTGAACTGCTGATGCTGTGGGTTGGTTGGAGTCATGAATTCTGGTCTGGCCTAGCTCTTGATTGCGATGTACTATTTGTTAGTTGGCAGTTTCCATTGAGATGTTTTTCATCTATTCTTGTAACCTGGTTAGTTCCATTCAATGCTCAATCAACAGTAGTAATTCACACTTGCAAAAGTGGGCAATTGGGTCTTATTTAGACAGCTAGTGCTGGTTATCTTTTCAAGTTGATGATATAGTGTATAGCATTGACAAGGACAACTTTGCATGATGGTATCTAGACTTCGATATGATAATTGTCCTAGACAGACAGCTTTACCCTGTTGCCCTATGATCTACCTTTTTGATTTGCATTTTCCGTAAGGTGATGATGACATGGCTATCCATGTTCAGCAACAGATGATTTTGATCTATATGAGATCTTGTTTCATCTTGTGGCACTGACTTGAACGATGCAGATAGCAGACCAAAGCTTGTTGCTGGTTCACCCGAAGGAATTCCTGGTCATATTGATGGGAGGCTGCGAGAGGCGAAGATGAACCATCCAAAGGGATTTACGGTGGACGGCAGGGGTAACATTTACGTGGCTGATGCTATGAACATGGCTGTTAGAAAGATCAGTGATACAGGTAAGCTAAAATGTCTAGTGGGGTATATGCACATGGTTTTGTCTGTTCCTTGAGCATCCTATGTCTGCCTTTTGGCTTTTGTTGGGCTTCTCCACCATGCATTAAGCACCTGCCATAAAAAAATGCACTTGGAAGGATGAAAAGTGTAAAACAATGGCAAAGGTTATGTACCCAGCTTGAGTAAATCTGCTCAAGTGATCTCCGGAAGTCATCGTGGTGACCAAAGTATGCTTTTTAAAAACTCCTTGAAATCTCTCGGTATACACGTAACTTGGTTTGCAGAAATAGAAGAGAAAACTATGAGACAAGAAATCCGAAGGGTACACTCAAGTCCACGATTGCTCTTTTGTATTCAAAGCCGAGCTGAGCTAACCTTGAAACATTAGGGTGTTCTGGAGCTGCATAGAAAATTATTATACAAAACCTCTCTGCTTTTCTAACTTGATTAAGTTGCCAGTTCATCTATTTCATAACAGCAAATGATCCCTGCATAACACTTTTACTTGGCATTGTTAATACAATGTTGTTGTCTTGCATTGTAACTATGTTCCCCAAATTTATCCATTCAGCTAAACTTAATTAGAAGTCTGAGAGTTGAATTCTCGTAAAATGCATAATTACATTACAATCTTGAAACTCACTGAGTTTCTTTGCAGTAAAATTCAACCTAGATGCTCTCCATCCTGTGCATACTTTTTCTCGTCTATTATTTTTGTAAGAGAAGTTCTTGAAATATTGTGTCATGGCATGTAGGAGTTACAACTATTGCGGGTGGGAAACCAAGTAGAGGAGGGCATGTTGATGGACCAAGTGGCGATGCCAAGTTTTCTACTGATTTTGAAGTCCGCTACATTGCCAGTAGCTGCTCCCTTTTGGTGATTGACAGAGGAAACCAAGCTATTCGGGAGATTCAGCTCAACTTCGATGACTGTGTGTACCAGTATGAAGCTGGTTTTCCTCTAGGTATAGTCGTCCTATATTGTGGAATTTTTACGGACCTGAATAACTTGATGTTGGCACATACTATTAATACCTGAGTTAACTTTTTAAGAATTTTGCAGTATAGCTAATTAAATAAAGTTGTATCCTTACAGGAGTAGCACTGCTTCTTGCTGCTGCTTTCTTTGGCTACATGCTTGCATTGCTCCAACGCAGGGTTTTAGGGATGGTATCAACAGAAGATGTAAGTGTTTAGTTGTTTACTGTTTTCTTTGTTTGTGAGGAAGAAAACATGATGTGCCTTCCCTGCCAGATTGGCAGAGTTAGCAAATAAGGAAATGACTACAATGGACCATGGGCCCGCTGTACCCCAGCAGGCCAGCACATGAATGTGTTGCCATCAGTCTTTTATCACTCCTGGTACTGATTTTCATCATTCATAGTCTCCAGCCAGCTTCCTTACTATGCCCACACTTGCCAGCTTGTGAGATAGCTAGGGAACTAGTACAGCATGCTAGTTGAAATTCGTGGGTAAAGTAACTTATTATTGGAAAGTTCACAGTTCTAGTTACCAGTCCAGTTAACGTGATTCGGAATGGAAGCTTGTACATGTCTGCACTTGTGTTACTTGAATTGCCCGACCTTAATCAGAAGCTGCTTCTGATTAGCTAAGTGGGGCATATGTAAGTTGCTTAAACGTCCAGTTTGTTTAACAGCATATTTCTGTAGGTTTATGCAAATCCTTTTTCTTATGTCTAAATTGGAATTATGTGTAATGTTACTTGCAGTAATTGGGTTTTGACAGGGATGTCGTTGCAGTAAATTTGACCACAACAATGTTTTGAATGTATATTTTACCTTGCAGGAACCCCAACAGATTCCACCAAAAGCCAGCATAGCAAGCATCCCTCCGTACCAGATTCAGAAGCCACTGAAGCCTTCCCTTCGCCCCCCACTAATCCCAAACGAGGACGAGTCCGAGAAACAGGAAGCAGAAGAGGGGTTCTTCACCTCAATCGGCAAACTAATCGGAGGAGCAAAATCATCCGTCGCTGAGATCCTCGGTGCGGCATTTTCCAGGAAGAAGCGCCTAAACACGCACTATTACCAGCAGGCCAGAGCAAGCTCCTGGCCAGTACAAGAGAGCTACGCCATCCCGCGTGACGAGACGCCTCCAGCGCTGGACACGAGGACGCCAACCCCTCGCAAGAACTACGCGTTCATGTCCAAGGAGCCTGAGAAGATCCACCGCATCCGGCAGGACGGCCGGACCCAGTACAGCGGCTGGAACGGAGAATCGCCTCAGCAACAACAGCAGCAGCAGCAGGTGCACCACCAGCAGTACCTGCAGCACAACAGGCAGTACTCCCTGGGACCGCAGACCTTCTACGAGCCGAGCTGCGAGGCGACGAACGAGATCGTGTTCGGGGCCGTGCAGGAGGGGGACAGCACTCGCCGCGCCAGCTACAGCGACGCGGTCTACGAGCAGAACGGGCTCCGGTACCGCAGCGGTTACATGGGCTAAGAGCGCGGAGTCTGGCAGGGAATCTGCTGTTCTTTTTTGCCAGCTACATGACTAGATTTACCGCTATTTGGCCGCCCTCTGTTCTAGTACCTGTAAGGCTGTGACAAGAAGAGTAAGTGAAAGAGAGATGTAGCAAGTACCCGTTCTCCAGGTTGAACCATCGATGGAAAAGCTGGGTTTTTGCTAGAAGAGCGTCGTGATCTTGGACTAAAATATATAGTAAGAGATAGATATGTGTGTAATGTACATGAACTGTGGATTGATCTGTTGGTCCTGAATTCGTTGGGGGAGATGATTTGTCGTGCTGACTGGCGTAGTTGGAGGGACTGTGCTAGAACATGTGCCGTGAGGTACCCATTAACCCATGGTTGGCAACTTGGCATGGCAGACAAGCATGGTGCTTTGCTTGCTCATGGCCCATGGGGTAGGGAATGGTGGGCACGGCCAAGGTTGGAATGATTCAGTGGGACGGACGGCCAGTGCCGCCCCGGCTCGTTTGCTTCATGTCCACTACGGGCGCTGGGCAAGGGGGCAGGGCAGTGTGTACCAGCACCCAGGCGACACATTGACACACACACAAACGCCGGCCCTTCCCCGGTGCCCTATATGTACAGTTCTGTGTTCTTTTGTTCCCATCCATGCCTGATGCCAAACGAAGCCGACGCACTGCCCAGAGATTGTCTCTGGTATAACAATGCTGTGATGCCCTATTTTATTTACCCATAAACATATCATGTTCCTGGCTAAAGGAACTATTCCAGAACCTGAAATGTATCCAAATGGCACACACACTCGTTCTGTATAACCTTTTTGATGCAAATCCGTAAATGAATCCACCAGACGCCGCTTCACAGCTTCATGGAGTACGAGTGTCCTGCCAAACTGAAGTTTGGATACGACCATTAGAAATATACTTACTTGGCTCGCGATTCATGTCAGGAAATATGATTTTGGATAATCTCCCATGCTCAGATCTCATTACAAGAAACTGAGGGAAGAAATGTTTCTAAAGTTCAGTTACACCTGATACATATAGGACTGCAAATGCCATCTTCATATTACATTAGTTCACCACATTACACTGGAACCACAACCTACAACGCAAAACTGAGGAAAGCACCAGCAGCTACAATGTGAATATGCTCAGGTATTTCTGTTTGGCTCCATTCCTCTGCTTCTTCTTTGGTGCAAAACAGGAGGGACAATAGACCACATGGATCTCATTTGCGCCTATCCTTGGCCCTCTTAAATGTTTGCCTGCCCTTGTTCTTCCACTTCTGGTTGCCACCTGGCGTCCGAGTCTCCTGAATTTCCCTTACCTTCCTCATCCTGCATTTTAACAGAGGGTGCTGGCATTCAGTAATGTCTACTTAAATGGAAAATATGAACTAACCACCATGATTAATACTAGGTACTGGTGGAGCCAAATGGATAAGGAAAACAAGGTGCGTTGGCTCTGTTGGGATAGACTGACAGCATCAAAGAGAAACCAATGTTTGAGGTTTAGAGATATTCATGCTTTCAAACTGGCTATGCTTGCAAAGCAGGCACTGAGGCTGCTCCAAAAACCTCTCTTTCTCTTTGTGCCAAGGTTCTCTCGGCAAAGGTATTAACCAAATTCCTCGATTTTGGAACCTAGACGCGGTATCTCTTATGTTTGGCGCGGCATACTAAAAGGCTGCTACTAAAAAGGGAGATAATTTGGAGAGTCGGAAATGGCAAGAACATTGACATCTGGTTTGACCCGTGGATTCCTAGAGGCAGCACTAGAAGGGTCATTACCCAAAAGGGCAACAACTCAGTAACTAGAGTTGGTGAACTGATTGAACCAGTCGCAGATAAATAGAAGGAAGACTTAGTGAAGCGAGTTTTTACTTCTGAAGATGCAGAGATTATCCTCCAGATTCCAATCCAAGAGCATATTCATGACTTGGTGGCATGACACTATGGTAAAAGAGGTATATTTTCTATTAAATCAGCCTACAGAGCTGTGGTGTATGACGCAGTTCGTGAATCTATTTCAGGTCTCACATCCTCCTCCTGTGCAGCTGAAGAACATGGTGATTTTGATTGGAGCAAGCTATGGTCGCTACCCCTACCACGCAGGTGCTTCACTTCCTAAGGCATATGTCTACAAACAGCCTACCCCTGCAGATGAAGCTCCATCACAGAGTTATGCAGGTAGACACTCGTTGCCTCCTTTTATTTAGACTGGATGAGGACTGTGGGCACTGTTTTGTCAACCGCAAGAAAGTAAAAAAATGTGTGGAGAAGGGCTCAACCTGAACATATCAGGTTGAAACAAACTACATGTGTGAATGCTCTAGATTTCATAGGAGAAAACTTTTAAACTACAAGAGGAGGATAAACTAAAAACATGCTTATTGCTATGGCTTGTGTGGCATGAAAGAAATAAAGCTAATGCTGGAGACTTTGTCAAATCACCTGATGAATTAGTCTCTTCTATTGACTTCCACTATATGAATGTAATAAAGGTCAAACAAGTGCAGAAGAGGCCAAAATAGCTACCAAAGTGCAAATGGGAGCAGCCACCACCTGGGATCCTAAAGATCAATACTGACGCTGCATTTCACAGTACTTCCAAAGCTGGTGGCTGGGGATTCATAATCAGAGATGATCAGGGTACTGCACTGGCTGCAGGCATGGGTAATCTAGAGCGAGCTACTGATGCCCTCCATGTTGAAGCATTGGCAATATTTTATGCCATTAATAGTGCTGCTCAGATGGGTTGCGACAGAGTGGTGTTTGAAACTGATTCTACACAGCTGAAGAAGGCAGTGACAGCATTGACAAGTATGACCTATCTGAATTAGGAGCCATTTTCAGAGACATCAAAGTTCTGCTGCGTGTGAGTTTTCTGATGTTTGTGTTGTATCTTAACTCTGTGACGCACACTTTAGCTGTGCATGGGTGTAACCTGGGAGTAGGCACGTATGAGTTTTCTTCTTTTGTCAGACTGGACTACTCCTGATAGTATTTTACCAGACGGATCAGACAGTGGTTCATGCGCTGGAGCAGTGCGTCAAAACCCAACTCCGAACAAAGAAAAGGTTCTAATCTTATGATTATAACATGGTTTTGCTGTTGTATAACTATCCATGAACTTTCGCATCCAAAGGGGATGCAAGTGGACTTTCGCTGTTGTATATGAAATATATACACTGGAGATGCAAAGTGGGTCACCACTAGGGTACCCTTTACCCTCTTTAGTTAAAAAAAATGAAGTAACTTTTCCAAAATGACGATGTCATTAGAAAAGTTAGTTTATTTTGTTGAACTAAAGAGGATAGAGGGTACCCTAATGTTGATCTACTTGCATCCTATATACACAGAAACTTGCACCGACAGGTGAACAACACGAACAAAGACAGTGAGTCTCAAGTATCACTGCATGTGGATAGAAAAGGATGATAGGCTTACCGGTAGTTCTTGAGTTTTGGGTCAGATAGCAGCTCATCAACCAAGGTTGTCTTCTGTTCCTGCTTTGTCAGCCTACTTGAGTAGAACTCGGATGCAGGCGCAATGACTGTTCCGACCTAAACCCAATATCAAATATTCAGCACATTGCTACTGATGAGCTTTCAAGTTTTGAACAGTGGTATATTTGAAATATTTAATAAGGCTTTGTGATTTGATCACTTACTTGGAAATACTTTGGAAGTGCCTTGGATTTACCAGACCTCTTGAAATGCCTTTTAGGGTCCATTACATGCCTCAGCTGCAAAACATATGCCGGGAACATTGTGCTTAAGCGACCAAAAACAGAAACATTCAAGAACAAGTAGATGGCCACACCCAACATTGTGAACATTTACATTGCACTTCAACTCACAATATTCGGTTCTTCTTAGAAGTAACACAGTTCGAGCAGATTGCAAAACCATCGGATATAAGACAACGAAAACAGAGCATGCTAACAAGTAAATATGGATGGTATATCAAGTGTTCACTGGACCATGATGCTTGTTTAATGGTTATTATTTCTCTCCTATTGAGACCAAACGAAAGGAGAAGCTTGTCTTAGTTGCAGGGGAAACCTATTTCAGAGAAGCATGTCTTAGTTGCAGGGGAAACCTATTTCAGTGGGCATGCTCTACATGTGCTAGCAGTACTACATCAATTGCCTGATACTTGTCAACAGGATTTCAGGATTATCTTCCTAAAGGCTAAGGTACTAGTACTGACAAGAATACACAGAAACAGTTCGCGAAAAAAAAAGAATACACAGAAACGTGGAACTATACCTGCAAAATCTCAAGGTCTTTCTTCAACTCGGGGGTGATGGTCGGCGCGGGCATGTCGAACCTTAAAAACGAAGCAACGAATCATAAGCGCCCATCCAAAAATTCAACTGAATCATTCTATTCTTTCTAATAAGAGTAACGCAACCCACCAGCCCTTGCCGGTGGTGTCCTTGACGTTCTTCCTGGCCATCTTGTTGAGCTTCCTCGGGTCCCTCGGCGGCACGAAGAGCCCGTCGACGAGCTCGCTGCTGGGCTTCCAGAGGGAGTCCTTGGCGTCGATGCTCTGGGTCGGCGCCGAGCCCTTCTTGCTGCTGCTGCCGCCGGACGACGGCAGGGAAGGCAGCTTGGGAGCCCACGAAAGGCCGATCGGCGCTGCTGCCATCGTTTCTACCGTCCCGATGTTGTTGGATGCGGCGGCGTCAGGGGCGGCTCGCGCGTGAGGGGCGGCGGTGGAGGGGGAGAGTAGGAAGAGGCGGCGACTGGGGAGAGAGGAGTAGGACGTGGGTTTTGGGCCGAAGCGGTTTTTAATTGAAAAACTGGGCCGTATCTCCTCCCCGTGCACCGGGCGTGGCTCGGTTCGCCCTGGCCCATGTGGCGGCGCGTAAAACGAAGCACGCGAGCGTAGACAGACAGCGCAGCAGCCAGCATCATACGTACGGCATCATGTCGAGCGAGGCAGCGAGCGAGCGAGCGAGACGAGACGAGACGAGACGGTTGCGCGCAGAGGGGGACAGACGCCGGGGACGAAACCAACCAGGAATCCGAGCCATACACGAGCCAGGAAAAGGAAGCCTGGTAAAACGCGAGCGGTGAACAAATAGCTCCGAGCGAGACGGAGCCCCTGACTCCCGGCGTCGTCCCCCACGTACGTACGCGGCACCACGATTGATCGAGCGCCACCGCCGAGAGGCCCGGACCTCGTCGATCATGGCGTCGCTGCCGCCCCTGCCGCCGGAGATACGGACGCTGCGGTCGACGCTGGAGCAGCGGGGGCTGGGGGACCCGCTGCTGCAGTCGTCCGAGTGGGGCGTCCTCCCGGGGACCGCCAGCGACGCCGAGGAGCGGGGACCCCTGTGCCGGGCCGCGGCGGCGGTGCGCGCGGGGGCCAGGGAGATGTGGGTGTTCGCGCGCAAGGACCCCAGGAAGCCCGTGTTCGCGGCCAAGGTGGCCACGGCGCTCGCGCTCATCACGCTGCTCGTCTTCCTCCGCGAGCCCAGCGAGATCGTTGGCCACTCCGTCTGGGCCATCCTCACCGTCGTCGTCGTCTTCGAGTTCAGCATCGGTATGTCAGCCCCTTCTCTCTTTTCTTGCCTTTCTCTCAACACGACACGATCGACCGAAGCGTGTTCGTTGCGATCCTCCTTGAGCTAATTAAACACGTCTGATTGCCATGCCCTAAATGCTCAGGCGCTTCTGTTCTTTTTTTTTTTAGGGTCATCAGGCGCTTCTATTCTTTGATTTCCTTTGTTGCATCATGGGCTAGAGCAAATTAATTTCTGAATGTGTCCATCTGATTCTGGGGTACTATCATCAAATATAAGCTATGGATTGATTGCTGTAGTGAACGATCATGCAGCATTCCAGATCGATACGCAATAAACTAGTAGTATAGCAAAGATTTTCCTTTGGAACAACACAAATCCCATGCAAATAGTACTAGCTAGGAGACTGCGATTTGTACAACGCTAAAGTTTGGAATTTCCGGCCAGTGCCTGTCAGCAATGGTAAACGGGCGAATTACATGTTCGACTCATTGGAATTGCAATTTATACACTTGATGATGGTGTAAGCAACATCTACTCTAAATTACCTTTTGGCAATGGAAGAATTAACGCTCATGATTTCTGGGTGTCTGGGACATTTTCCATCAAACTGTAAATGATCAACACACGATGACCACATCCCAGAATTTGTCCCAAGGGCACTGTGGAAGTGTAATCAATTTATGTACTACTACTAATTTCTTCCTAGGGCTGCCCTATCTCTAGATTCAAATCAAAGCTAATGATCATTGATGCAGTTGGATTACGGGGATGTTCATTCTTCTCTTTATGCCCTATTTTATGAGTAGAGGAGAAGAATGGAGATTGGAGGATGAAGTTGGGGAGTGATTACGAGGAGCTAATTGCATTTATTCTCTCGAATCAACTAATTGCATTTATTAAGTACCTTGATAAATCTAGATGTACACTCTTTTGGGACAAATTCTAGTGCTAGATGTACACTTATTTGCGGATGGAGGGAGTAGCATAATGTATGGTAATTTTACGAAACAAACACAATGATACTGCACTTGCCCTGGGCAATCCATATATTCTTCTTGCACATACTACTAGTGGTCAAAGTTATAAACGTTGACAGCACACATAATAATGCTCCTCATTTCTTGGACAAAGGGAATACTATGAAAGAGTGAACTTGTCGCGAAATAAAATTGGACGTTCAGAGGAGGTTAATTTTTTTTATTTTTTTTTTGGTTTTGTGACGCAGGTGCAACCTTGAGCAAAGGCCTTAACAGGGGGCTGGGTACTCTCACCGCGGGAGGGCTTGCTCTAGCAGTTGCCGAATCGGCCAGGCACATTGGCAGTGACATGGTGTTTCTCATCGTGTGCATTTTCGTCGTTGGTGAGTAACCAATGCAAGAAGGGATATGCTGAAATCCCAAATAATCTTCATGCACAGAATCTGTAATCCCCATGTTTGAGCCGTAGTTTATACCTAGCTTGTGATTGATTGGCAGGATTTGGTACGAGCTTGATAAAGCAGCACCCCAAGACGAAGCCCTACGAGTACGGGCTCCGCGTCTTCCTGCTCACCTTCTGCTACGTCACGGTGTCCGGGTACACGACGGGGGAGTTCACCGGCACGGCCGTGAGCAGGTTCCTGCTCATCTTCATCGGCGCCGCCGTGAGTCTGGGGGTGAACATCGGCATATACCCCATCTGGGCAGGGGAGGATCTGCACCACCTGGTGGCTAAGAACTTCTCCAGAGTCGCAGAGTCCTTGGAAGGTACTACGGCTGATCATGATCCAACATTTTAGAGAACGCCAGGATTCGATTCTAAGATGTGAAAAACGGTGTTTATTGCAGGATGCGTGGATGGCTACCTGACGTGCATGGAGTACGAGAGGGTGCCTTCCAAGATCCTCACGTACCAGGCTTCTGATGATCCCGTGTACAGCGGGTACAGGGCAGCTGTTGAGGCACAATCACAGGAGGAAACCCTGGTATATATGTTGTTGGCTTTTTGCTCCAGATGATGCAATGTTGTACTACTGTCTACTAGTATGTTGTTACTGTAACAACATTGTGCTTGCAGCTAGGATTTGCTATATGGGAGCCACCGCACGGACCTTACAAGATGATGAAGTATCCTTGGAAGAGCTACACCAAAGTCGGCGGTGCGCTGAGGCACTGCTCCTTCGCCGTCATGGCGTTGCACGGCTGCATCCTGTCGGAGATTCAGGTTCGCGCATTCTTTTCTTTTTTTCTCATGCAGCATCAGAGGTTTTTCTTTCCGGGATTGCTAACTGAACTTCTACGTGTCAAAAACATTCAGTCGCCGCCGGAGAGCAGGAAGGTTTTCAGGGCGGAGCTCCACAGGGTGGGCAACGAGTCCGGCAAGGTGCTGCGGGAGCTCGGGAAGCTGGTGAAGACCATGACGAAGCTGAGCTCCCCGAACATCCTCGCCGAGGTCCACCACGCCGCCGAGGAGCTGCAGAAGAAGATCGACCAGCGGTCCTACCTCCTCGTGAACACGGAGCGGTGGGGAGAGACCATCGCCTGCAGGCGGGAGAACGAGCCATCGCCACCGCCGGAGCACGCCGTAGCCATCAACATCGGCGGCCCGGCGGTGCACAGGTCGGACTCGGCCACGTCCCTCGCCCGCCAAGCCGTGCTCGCCAACATGGGCAGCGGGATGCAGAAGTCGGACTCGACCACGTCCCTCGCCCGGCACACCGTCCTCGCCAGCGGGGCGAGCGGGATGCACAAGTCGGACTCGAACACGTCCCTCTCCCTCGCCCGGTTTGACTCGGCAGCGTCGATGGCGGCCCTGGTGGCGGCGGATGGGTTGCTGTTCAAGCCGCAGGCGTCCTGGCCCTTCCGGCTGCCGCCGCTCCACCCGGCGCTGCCCTTCGAGGCCACGGAGGCGAGGACGTACGAGAGCGCGAGCGCGCTGTCGCTGGCCACGTTCGCCTCGCTCCTCATCGAGTTCGTGGCACGGCTCCGGAACCTTGTGGACGCGTTTGAGGAGCTGAGCGACAAGGCCGACTTCAAGGATCCTGTGGAGGAGCCCTCTGCCCGCAGCAGGAAGAGTGTGGTGGTGGTCTTCTAGGAAGAATACGAAATTTTTGTAGACTGAAGACATGATGCCCATGGCAAGAGCTTAAACACTAACTAACCCCGATTTTGTATGATGCGGCTGGTAAGTGCATGCACCACGAAAAGAAGGCTGACAATGTAGGGGATGCTGATATATATACAAGTTACCGTGTAAATACTAAATACAGTGATGGGAGTCAGAGAATGCAAAATGATTTCCCATGCAGTGAAGTGAATCATGGTGAAAGGAATTATATATACTCTAAATGGATAGCCGCACTTATAGAGTAAGAGTCTACAGGCGGGATTTAAAGGTCATTCTTTAGCTGAACAATACATACATTTCTTCTTGCGTATATACAATGCGGTACATTACAAACAAATACTAGTAGTATTAAACAAACAGCGGGATTTATGGTCAGTGACTGTAGATAGGATAGGCCACATGATGGCAGCTGCTATCCAGTGAGCAGCTCCAATGGTATGTAGAGTAGTAGTATCACTTAACCATGCTTATCGTGCAATGCTCCTCAGAGGAAGAAGGGAAAGCCCTTCTGTGATTGTGGCTTGCTGCATTCTGAATTAGCCCATCCAATCTGCCTCCGTTCATTGTCATACACAACCAACTTGCCGCGCAGAGAAACATCTACATGTAAAAACAGGAAATGCTCATGCCATCCACATGTAAAACCAGGAAATGATCATGGCAAGCTTGACAAACTTATCCATTAGATAACACGTCCACAATTACTCATTGTTGGAGAACAAGAGAAGAAAACCATGCATACCTCCCACTATTATTGTTGACCCATGATTGATCTCGGTTCCGTTTAGCAGCCCCAGACAAACGTTGCCCTTATCCTGGAATAAGTCAATTACGAAAAGACAGATAGGAATCTTCAGCATGGAACTCGTGTGGAAAGATATTGCAAGACGTAACATAAAATTTAAAAAATACATCAAGACTTACACTCAAGATTAAGTAATCATCGGGAAGAATGGTGAATGTTTTGGGCACAACAAACCATCTTCTCCCAAAATGAAGGTTTAAGGGCTTGAAGAACTGTTTGACATCTCCCAAATGCCTGAAAATTATGAGATGATTAGGAAAAGGGCAAGTTGTTTCTTCGACCGGGATTTTCCTGTCTAATTTCCCCTCCTAGGAGAGGTGATCTATTACAGTTCCAGCGTATTACCTTACAGCAGAATTAGCTTTCCAGCATAGAGGTAATGTCGTATCTGAGTCATCTTTGACGAAACTGGGGGAGTCTTTTTCAATCTATGAAGTTAGAACATAAGTTACTAAATGAGATTGGATAGAGTCAGCCATACGCAAAACAAATAACACTCACAGTGGTAACAATATTTTTATATATTTCATCTGGAAGGTATGTATATGAGCTTCCGCTATCAAAAATCACTTGAACAGAGTTTCCTGCTTGCCCATGCAAACTGAGCTGCCGATCTCCATAATTCACGTTATGGGCTACTGTGTGGTATAAGTTACTGGCAATATTAAAAAAAAAATCAAGAAATGTCAGCAACAAAAGCAAATACTATTCTGCTTCAATTTAGAAGACATAAGAGAAAGGGATGATAAATATGGCAACACATGCAAGTAAACTTAAGATGGATGTGACATACTCTAGACCACCTCGAATAGGAGCCCATGTCAATCCCCATCTGGGTACATACTCATCACCCAGAAACATGTACCCACCACCATTTGCCCCTCTGGTGATACAATGACCAAAAACGTTGGAAATAATTCCTTTGCTGGCCAGCTGGCTAGGAAGGCTTATTGCTGCACTGCTAAGACCAAGAATCCCATCAGTCTTTGCTGGTGACGACAAAAGCTGGCCTTGCTGATCATATGCACACCTATTTGGTAGGAAAAAAATCAGTTAGAGACTAGGTGATTTAAATCAATCTAACATATCATGCATGTGCAACAGGTCATCTCTTCAAAGGTTTGACCATACCCAAATACATAGTCTAGTTTTTCTCTTCCACCATCTGTAGTGATCAGATGCATATCATCCTTTGCTAGGACACCCATAGAGGAGCTTCTATCGGCATATTCAATCTCATAGTCACATTGCTTGCATGTCTCACAGTAGTTCTGGTCGCCTTGCAACTCTTGACATAACGAATCCCTGGGAGGGACTATCTTTTCTTTTGATGGCTTATATAGAGGATGAGGTCCCTGCGATTACAGTACAAAGGAAAGTTCAATAAACATGGAAAGAATAGGGAGCCTAACAACATATTGATATAGAGATCCAGATTTGTTGGAAATTGGAAGTTTTGCTTACTTTGGCACAGTTTGCGCAGGGTGCATCACACTGGATCCATGTCAAATCGCTTCCAGTATCAACGTCGAGAAAATAAGGTCTTGGTGGATTGCCAACAAAGATAGATGTGTAATACTGCCTGCAGTTGGTGCAAGATAATATATTACGCTAAACAGGCCAAGCATGACTTATTATTTTCAAGGAAAGGTCCACAGGTCCAGCTTTATAGAAAGCTAAAATAAGCAGAGCATGACTTATTATCAGAACATTAGCACAGTGCAATAGTACCTTTTATATTATGGATTAATTTTAGTATAGAGATTAGTTTTGTAAAGAGGCTACCTTAGAAACGATAGATAATCAGGCCTTAAGTACTGTCTTCATATGATTTTAGGAGCGGAATTGCATTTCTTGCACATAACAGGACTACCCGCTTTGACGCATATACTCATCACTAGTGATGCAAGTGGGTCGATATTAGGGTACCCTCTACCCTATCTAGTTCAACAAAATGAACTAACTTTTGTGATGACATCATAATTTTGAAAAAGTTAGTTCATTTTTTTGAACTAAAGAGGGTAAAGGGTACCCTAATGGTGACCCACTTGCATCTTTACTCATCACATCCTAGAACAGTACTACTTCTGTTCGGGATTATAGGTCCAGAGAGCTTTTTTATATTGTTTGAGATTATAAGGGTTATCTCATTTATTAGTCTCTTCCGTCCAATGCATGTTCTTTTTTTTCTCTCACTTCTCTCATGCATGTAAGACTATTGGTGCATGCATAGATTAATGAGAGAGAGTTATGAAGTGTCTTGGTATTAGCAACTTGGCCCTTAGGACTAAGGCCTTTCACAATGGGTGTTTCTTAGCTAAGCTACACCCCTTGCACGGTATCATAGGCAAAAAACTTGGCTAGACCAATCACACACATGCATGAGACTAAAATCATTAAATACGACACCGCTAAGAAACACCATCTAAGAAACAATGCATTGTCATTGTTGTTTCTTAAGTTTTAATTACTTCTATGAAAACGTGCTAAGAAACACCCCATTGTGAAAGGCCTAATAATCCCAAACAGAGGTAGTACAACTAAACTAAGCCTGCATCTTGAGTTCTTGAAGTAACTAAGGAACATAAATGTTGTAATTTGACCAAAGCCAAACTTCTAAACCTGTTTTTAGTACTTACTAAATCTTAGCCTCATGACATGATCTAAACCTCTTTGTGAGGATCAAACTGAACCCAATTTTTTCATATAAGCACAAGGGCGATCTAAATTCTGAAAGTTGGCTTCGCCTATCTCTTCCCAAACCAGATCGATGGAACCTATTAACTACATTTGATCATCAGAAGCACCCTCCAAGATGAGTAGAAACATTTTCCCCTTGAATCATAAGGTGGTAGAGCAATATTTATCTCACGAATTAAATCAAGATACTGAAGAATTGAATCATTACGCACCCATCGGGGAACACATTGCCCTTGATCGGGAGCAGCACAGTGGAGTTGGTCCCGGCCGATGTCGCCCCCTTGACCTCCAACTTCTTCGTGACCTTCCCACCGCCGCCATCATCGACCCTCTTGGCAGCCAGCTTGATGTCCCCGAATTCCCGCAGCGCGCGGCCCTGCCGCGCCTTGGGGTACAGCGGCAGCAGGAACGACTTGGTCTCGTTCCTCTCCTTCTGCGCCTCCTCCTCCTCCATCCCCAGGAACTGCACGGCGACGTCCGAGTAGAAGCAGTAGTAGGCCGCGAGCGCGAGAGCGCCCAGAACCAGCAGCATCGCCGCCGCGCGCCGCGGAGAGACCGCCCGCCTCGATCGCCTGGCATCCGCATACGCGGGCGCCATCGCCGGTCCCCGGTGCGGGGGCGGGGTCAGAGAGCTCGGGGGATCGTCGGTGTAGGTGAAGGCGGTGATGGTCTTGCCCTTGGAGGGCTGGTCGGGCGGAGGGAGGGTGATGATGACGACGCCGTGGAGCTGCGGTTGCTCCGTCGGCGGCGGAGGCCGCGGTTGACGCGGAGGCGGCGGTGGCGGCGGCATCTCCGGTCGAGATCCCGGCGGCGCTCCGGTGGCGGTGGGGTCAGAGGCGGCGGGGAGGGCAAGTGAGGAGGAAACGGGCTGGGGGAAGGGGGGATGGTTTTGGTGGCCTGGCCGCGGACTCCGAGCTCGGGAGACTGTGATTGGATCGTTGACTCTTGACTTTTAAACAGGACAGTGTATAATTGGATATTTTCGGTGGATAAATTCTTCGACTCGCATTGTCGCCGTGATTGTTAGCGTTAAGCGACGCGGGTTGGCTTACGCATGAAAGTATTTTTTTATTCTGAATAATCGCAGATGGCATGTGCATAATTGGTAGCGGAAGTGTAGCGACGGAACTAACCAACCATGTGATACGAGAACTAGTCAGAGTCAGTGCGTGCTAAGCCTACATTGCTAGGCTACGCTGAACACGGAACCCACAGAAGGTTATTGATATACTAAAACTAAATTTATTTGTTATTCGAGGACAACAGGACCGGCGATTGCGATAGTGCAGTGACTTATTTTATTTGGAGAGATGACGGTGCTGAGCTGATGGTGTTTTTTCGTGTGTGTGTGTGTGTGGCGAGAATGGTGCCGTGCTCATTCATAGCTTATAGGATTTCATTTATGGGCCGAATTTGGTGCGGCCCAGTAATAGGTACTAGTTCTTTATTTTTATTTGCCTCCAAAATTATATATCGATTTAGTAATTGAAAACATATTCATGGGTCACAAAAGGAGACTCTGCCGATGTTATATGGGGCGGCGATGTTCATATTGGCTTACATATGGGTCCCTACCTAGCCCGCATGGAATAACAAAAGCCACACAAGGAATCTTCACTGAGCTACAAAAGAAATTCAACCCGGATTCCAGGATAGGTAGAAGATTGGAAGGTGCCACGAGAAGAAGAACAAGATATGGAGGCAAAGTAGTAGGAACCTACCCGTGTCAGTGGAGGAAACCAACACGAAGCCACCGAAAGAGAGAGATCAACAAGGGACGGGTTTCCTGTAACATCCCGTAGACACGAAAATGAGTAGAATATTGTTGTGCATTGCATCCATGCATATAAATTCGGGAGAACTAAAAAATCTTTGATAGAACTTGTCAAAGCGATTGAAGTTCGATGTTAGCTCGTGATTTAGAAATAGTTCATCATATTGAGTCTTAAATTTTTGAAATAACCTTTAGTAAACTTCTATGTTAGAAAGCGTAGATGTATGTTTCGCAAATAAAAGTGAATCAACACATAAGACACTTGAATAAACAAATAACAACTTAATGCTTAACTTATGTTCACTAAACCTCATTTAATACATGTGCTGAATAAGCCTTACCACGTGATCACTCCACCAAAACAAGATCTAATATATTCTTACCTCAACTTATTATATCTTATCTTAAACCTCATCTCATCTACCAACACTTGTGAAAGACAAGAATCAAGTAACAAGTAAAACATCCAAGTCTACAAATCAAACCTTGACCTATCTAAACTTTAACTTATTTTTTCTCTCTATCAAAAATATTCTCTCTTCATAAAACCAAGGATGTGAAATGTACTTAATACTAAGTGTTAAGTATGATCCTATGGTATTGAACCTTAATAAGCACTCTTAAGAAACAAGTAAACATTCCACAACCTATATCAAGTTGAAACATGTCGAGATCTTATCATCACCATCAATTCACTTAGGAGTTGATGATATTATACCTTGTGAATATCTAGAGTTAACCAATAGTCCTACTTGATCTTAGTAAGCTTAAGATATAGCTGATAACCAATTCCTAATGAGAACTATAGAAGTTCTTGAACTTTTGTACCTCGAGCTAGAGTCAGCCTTAACTAGGGAACCTATAGGTTCAACTACACTTTAGTTGAAGTGAACCATGTTGACAACTCATTAGTATTGGGCGAGTGAGTAGCCAAATCCAATCAAGCCATTCATCAAAGCATCTTATCCAAGTCATTGGATCAACCATTGACTATTCTCTAGAGACTCATTCATCAAACCATTTCATTATCCAATTCTTTTGATGATTATAATTACTACTTACTTCTTGAAGGAAGTTAAGTGGATGGCCTATACTCTATCTCAAGCTAGTGCGTGTATATGTTATGTCGTAGTGATCTACAAGATAAAGTCAACTCTATGTTTCCATGCATAGTTGAGACTCATATCTAGCAAGCTAATCCAAGGAATAAACCTATGTGCATATATCAGTATCTCATCTATTCTTGAAACCCTACAAATACAAGTGTTGAGATGATACATACCTCACACACTCTTGTGAATCAGGTGACTAAACTCTAGTGTTATGTGGATAAGAATATGATCATAAGTAACTAGGGGACTAAAACCCTAAACATTTTCCTATGGTAATATTACCAGAGGATACGAACACACAAAGATGATCCTATGATTTTCATCATAAGAACAATTACCCACAACCATCCTTGTTTAACAGTAGAAATCTACTGAAACCAGATACCAAATTCTTTATAAGTGTCTTAACTCAGCTTTGAGTTAATCAAGATATTATAAAGTACTTTCCATAACAAAGGAATCCATTTGAGATTTATCAAATATGGGGAATGATGTCTACGCACTTCTATTCTTGTAGACAGTTGTTGGGCCTCCAAGTGCAGAGGTTTGTAGAACAGCAGCAAGTTTTCTCTTAAGTGGATCACCCAAGGTTTATCGAACTCAGGGAGGAAGTGGTCAAAGGTATCCCTCTCAAGCAACCCTGCAATTAAGATACAAGAAGTCTCTTGTGTTCCCAACACACCCAATACACTTTTCAGGTGTATAGGTGCACTAGTTCAGCGAAGAGATAGTGAAATACAAGTGGTATGGATAACTATAAGTGGTAACGGTGCCAGAAAATAGCTTTGATGGCGTGGAAGAGACTAAAGGCAAACGAAATAAAGATGACAACAAGCAAACATGTAACAAATCTAGTTGCAAACGGTGTTTCAATGCTTAGAAACAAGGCCTATGGATCATACTTTCACTAGTGAACACTCTCATATAAATATCTTCTCTTCATGATACTACTCTAAACTACTCTCCGGTTGGACACTCTAATCCATGGTAGGGCTTTAACAGCACACCTCAAAGTTCGCTTTCCCCATCTAGATAACCCCAAACTGTCACCTTGAGCACTAGATGGTTCCAACAAACGGCACAATTTCATAGAAACATCCAACTCCAAATATAACTCATAACAAGTATTTGTAATCTCTAGCCTAAGTGCCACCATGGTGTACGCTGTCACTTTCACACACATGGGGAGAGCAGAGATCTATTAAAGCACTTGAGTAGCAAGGTAGATCTACTTAATTACAAAGCTCATGATCACAATATGATCATGCATAGAGAGAGATGAACACATAGCTACCGGTAGAACCCTTAGCCTCGAGGAAGAACTACTCCCTCATCATCATGGGAATCAGCAACGGCGATGGAGATGGTGGTGGAGAACGATGGAGATGGCTCCGGGGGCACTTCCCCGTCCCGACAGGGTGCCGGAATAGAGACTTTCTATCTCCCAAACCTCCCCTTCAGTGGCGGCGGCGCTGCGGAACTTTTCATGGCTAGAGGCTGTTCGATTTAGGGTTTTTGCATCAGAGGCTTCTTATAGGTGAAAGGGCAAGGTCAGTGGAGGCCAGAGGGGCCCACACCACCTGGTGGCGTGGCCAGGGGGACCCGTGCCACCCTATGGTGTGGTCGGCCCCTGGCCCCTCTCCATCTCATCTTCTGGCTCCGTGTTCCCCTCGGTGAAATATTGACTTTGGCTTTTGTCCCGTCCAATTCCGAGAATATTCATTTTCTGACTTTTCTGAAACCAAAAACAGAAGAAAACAGACAACTGGCACTGTGGCATCTTGTTAATAGGTTAGTCCCAGAAAACATATAAAAATACCTCAAAGTGTTGACAAAGCAAAGCAAAGTAGATACTAAACAAACATGGAACATCAAAAATTATAGATACGTTTGCAACGTATCAGGGAACCCTAATTATTAATCCACACTTTCATGACAAGAAAAAAGAATAGAAATCTTTAATGTATTAATCACTTAAAGGAAATAAAAATATATAGAGACCATGGGGAATTCCAAAGTGTTCAAAATGAATATTCATTTTGAACAAAGGAATCATTTGAATGTTCAAATATTTTTCCTCTCATATCAAAATCTTTCCTAATAAGAAAGTGTTCAATATCACTTTATTCTACTATAAGGAAAGTGATACAAAAAACCTTGGAATCCTATTTGTATTCAATCCTAAATACCAAGGGAATAGTTTTGAAAGTTCCAAATATTTCTAAAGGGAAATTCCATTTGAAATGGTAAAGTGACATTTGAATTTCACATATTGTACCCACATCCAGTATATAAGGGGGCAGGGATACCGTTAGAGACAGTTTCTCCATATCTTCTTCTACCTCTAGTTTCCCTCTAGTTCATCATAGATACAGCTCTAGGGGCACTTATACTGGGCATTCTCCCTTGATATAGTAGATCCTTGCGAGAGTAGGGGTGTTACCTCACTAAGAGGGCCCCGAACCTGGGTACATCATTGTGTTTGCAGTGCTTGTTCCCAATCCCGTCTGTGATAGCCACCGCTAGCATCTGATTGCCCCTCTAAAGCCATCCCCGATGGCACTGCCGTGTTCCACACCACGACAGTTGGCGCTCACTGTGGGGCACAACACTACGGCTAGGGACATCTTCCACACAGGACTTCCGCTTGTCGCTGGTGAGCGCATCACCTTTAACCTCATGCTTATTCTTGGATCTTTCAACTGCATCATCGACAACGCATCGTGCTTTGTCGGGGAAACATTCCCCAGTGACAGATGCATTCTCCACTTAGGCGACCACCGCGTCTACATTGCTACCGTCGCCGATGCTTTTCCTCATGGGGCCATCACCATCTTTAGTGCGTCGCCCTATTTCATCGTTCCCCGTGTCGCTGCAACCAACTATAGTGTCGAGGTCATGATGACTGGCTCAAGCGACAACCGCCGCCCACTCCCTAAGCGTCGGGTGGGAGGCAACGACTCTACCTCGCGTGACACAGAGCAGGACTTGTTGACGTACTCCATTCAATGCCTCCACAACCCCGTCGTCCCTGAAGCGGATCCAGCTATGCTCGCAGTCGCCCTGGAAGCTACTCGCAAGCATCTCCTGGACGAGGCCACCAGAGTCGCCGCCACCCAGCATCAGCTGAACGCCACCATGCACGAATAAAACACCGCACATGGCTTCACTCACTTACCCGATACCAACCGATACACTCATCATCGAGGCTGCGACCTCGACACAGAGTTGGACCGTGCCGCTGACCCGCGCACCCCTACGGCTCATCTAGTCTATAGTAATCCCGCGAAGAACACGAGGGTGGTGGAAGCGGAGGTTGCAGAGCTTCACCACCTCGAGGGGGATGAGTTGCATCGCCAACAGGAGTGCGTCCAACTCTTCTTGGGAAACAGCAAGAATGAAGATCCCCGCCAGATGCCAGATCCGGTAGCCCCTGATGGTAGCAAGCAAGTGCACCATGTGTCTTCACCAAACGGGCCAAAGCAGAACAGTCGCCCGCGTGGCGGATCTAACAGCCCGGGCTAGCACCAACACGACCCTACCGTGTTCACCAGCAAGAACTACGCCTCAGCTGGCGAGACCAGCCAAGGGCAAAATCACCAAGCACCGGTTGGCAGAGCTGGCAGAGGTCACCCCCGGGTCTTGTCTGACCGAGTGGATCGGTCCCCGCGAGCCATAGGCCATGGACGACCATGAGCGCATTGACCTGTTGATCCAGTCACGCATCATGGAAGAAGAAAGTCCAGCTGGTCCGAAATACTTCGGGTCGCGCATTCGGAATAAGACATTTCCTAAGGGATTTTCACTCCCCAGAGACACACCGAAGTACAACAGCATGGCCAAGCCAAAAGATTGGTTGGTGGACTACGTCATCACGGTGGGCATTGCAAATGGCAAAAGATGGGTGGTTGTATTCTATGTCCCCCTCATGCTCGTCGACTCGGCCAGGACATGGTTGAATAGCCTCCCCGACAATAGCATCAACGCCTGGTTGGACTTCAAGGAGGCGTTCATCCGCAACTTCACCGGCACCTACAAGTAGTCGGGCAGGCCCCGCGAGCTTGCCCTTTGCATCCATGGCAAGTATGAGTCAGACTGCTCCTACCTTACTCGGTGGTCGAGCATGCACAACTCTTGCGAAGGGGTGCGTGAGCACCAGGCAATTGACTTCTTCACCAATGGATGTCGAGACGGCACCATGCTCAAGAACAAGCTCAACCAGGCAGAGCCCCATACCATGGCCATCATGGACAAGTATGCCACCTCCGACTCGGTAATGAAGAAATCCATAGTGGTGGATGACCAAGGGCAAATCGTCGTGTACAACCCGAGTGGCCAACGCTAGTCGGGTGAGGACCACCTAAACTCCAGGCGACACGACCATGACAACCGCCAAGGCAAAAGGAAAGACGACCAACCGGATAACCGGTATGGCTCCAAGCAGGTGGCGGTAGTACAGGAAGATTTGGCTGCATGAGGCAGTCGAAGGCAGAAAACGGATGACCGCCACCTAGACCCACGTACACTATTGACTCGATGCTTGATGGGCCATGAAAGTTCCACAGCGGTGGCAACAAGCCGGCTACGCACACGGCTGCCAATGCAGCTGGACCCGGAGAATGGTTGAAGCCGGTGGACTCCCACCACCCCCACTGCCTCCCCTAGCCGGTGGCCCACCAGATAATCAGGATCGCTAGCACCGCCAGGAGGAGGCTGATGATGATTACCCTCTCCATCTGGACAACTACCACATCTTCACCACCGAGCCAGAAACAAGAATAGCAAGAGACGCCGCGATGCAAAAGTGGACGACATCATCCCCCGTCCCCCAATACCTGAATTGGTCAGAAAAAGAGATTACATGGAGCAGGAGAGACCAGTCAGATGTGTTATCTCATACGGGAGCTACGCGATGGTCCTAGACCCCATCATCGTCTCCTAGAAGCAGTCCTGCAGATTCTCGCGCATCCTCATTGATGGCAGCAACATCAACCTCCTCTACCATAGCTCACTGGACTGGCTCGGCCTCAGCGAGTATCAACTTCAATCCTCCAGCACCTCCTTCCACGACGATGTCCTAGGCCCTTCACATTTGCCAATCAGAAAAATTCGGCTAGATGTCATCTTCGGCGTAGAGGAAAATTTCCGCCGTGAGACTATCTGGTTCGAGGTGGTGAACCTCGCCAGCGCCTACCATGCTATCCTCGAGCGTCCAACATTGACCAAGTTCATGGCTGTACCACACTACGCATACCTCAAGATGAAGCTCCCTGGCCCTAAGGCAGGATCACTGATAGCTCCAAATTTTATCACTTTTTACCATTGGTTTTCCTCTTGTTTATTTCCAGATTTCACTAAAGATTGCCCCTTTCCACTAATGTTAATGTCGTAGTTAGCGAATCCTTGGTTTCTTGTGATGGTTTTCAAGCAATGAACATTTATTGAAGATCTAATAGCATTTATGGGCTAATTACACCAGAATAAGCAAATCCCCAATTGGAGCCACTTTCATTGGAGGTGTTCAATATGCATAACGACCACTGGTACGATCGGGGCGCGCCCATACCGCCCACCCGTACTACCCACCGACGCCTCCCTTATATCAATACAAGCAACTTTCGTAGAAGGGGAGAGATGAGAAGAACCATAGTATATAAGTTACAGCCGCCGCAAGCCATCTAGAGGAAGAGATCAGATCTGAAAGAGGAGAAGAACTTCACCTCATTCCCCAATGATCTTCAACCTCTAAACCACATACTCCACCATCATTCCATCATTGCTTAGAGAGAGAGAGAGATTGACACTTGTAAGATTAGGGTTTGATACTTTGATCTACCTACGGTTTGTATTTGATTGGATATTTAATCGCTATTGTGGTTTGCTACAATAACTTTGAGATGATTTCTATTTGCAATACAATTATGCCTTTGATTTGTCTTCCTCTCATGTCTGAGTAAATCCCCATAGGCGTGGGAGATGTAGGGGATTGGTGAGATGTGATGTGCCTCCTTTAATTACATCCATTTGTGATTGTTGTAATTTTTATTTAAATATCGAGAATGAATATCTATGTTTTCCTAATGTTTGTTATCTAATCTAAGGGCCCAGGTAACATGATCCAAAGATCTCATAGGTATGAACTTGTATGCTAGTAATTCGGCGACCCCCCAAGTGACACGGCCGATATCAAAGAAGAGCTAGCACTACTCAAGGACAACAAGGAACCATCAAGATTAAAGCCTTGATCCAGTCACAAGACCTTAATTAATGCACTGACCATGGCCGTGGTAACAAGCGGATGGATCATTGGGATTGGGAAGAATTAGCCATGAGGACTCCTAGTCGGTATATGGGTTACTTGCCTACTCACTTATAAATAAGAAATATCAGTATCACTTATTCCGCTTATTCCATTTGGCACTTTCACTATCACCATGAACTGATTCTCTCCGTGCCTAACTTCTCATCTGCAGGACCCTTACACATCTTTCACATCTTTACTTTCATGCAATTTACTTATCTCCTAAGCAAGTTCCTCTATCTTTTACTCACCACTTCTACCGTCAACTTTTGCAGTCAATTCACTCAAGACCTGTGACACCTTGGGTGCGACAGAAACACCGCATAAAAACACTTTCCTAGGCTCCTTATTGGGATCGATATAAAAACTGGAATTAATACTTCCGCGAAACCATTCTCTGACAAACCTGTGCACTTGCAGGCCATCAAGATATTTTCTGGCGCCATTGTCGGGGAGCTAAGAGCTAAGTGTTGTTTCTTGACAACAGCAACTGTTGATACCATTCATGATCTCCATTGAAGATAGAGGTACCATTCGATCAGGAAAAACCTATTTACCTCCATATATTGATCGTGTTCCATCGAGAGACGATTAGAATTTATTGAAAGATTTACTAATTCGCATATTGTAGACATGAATAGCTTGATTCCATTGATGGCATATTTGACCATCACCCGACGGGCCGAACTTGAGCTACCTTTGGGAGAGTATGGGAATCCATCTAGGCACTTGAGAAAAATGCCTATTCTTTATCCTGAAATTGAGGGCTAGGAGTTTGAAATATATCATGAGCTAATATATATGATGAAAGAAATTTCTTTCGCAGGAAAACAAGAGGAAGACCCTAGTGACCACTTGACAAGGGTACATGACCTTTTTGTTACTCTTAAACCAGCAAGTTTACCAATAGAGTTTGTACTTCTTAAACTCTTTCGCTGGTCTTTGAAAGATAATGCTTTTGCTTGGTTACAATCATTACCTAATCACACTATAAAAAGCTGGGAAGATTGCATCCGAGAATTCATGCATAAATATTGCTCATTTACTAAAATCATGCAAATCAAACAAAGTATAATAAATTTTCTGCAATTATCAAGCATGGAATAGATATTATGCAATGATTATGAATGTTCCAAATCACGGTTTTCACGAGAGTCTAGTTATCCAATATTTTTATAATGAGCTTAATGACGAGACAAAAGAGATGATTGATCTATCTGCAGGAGGAGCAATATGTAACTTGACACTGTCAGAATGTATACAACCTTTTGAGGTAAGATCCTTTAATGATGAACAATACAATCCAGCTGAGGATATTGAACCACAAAAAGGTATGATTCACGTACCACCAGATCTTATATCCGACGTCAAAAAGTCCATGGAAGAGAAAGGTATAGCTTCGGAACTTGTAAAAGAAAACAAAGTTTACATCCTTCAAACTTATGTAATAGAAGATGATTTAAATCTTGTAATGCAAAATTTTAAATATCAACATAATCAATTCCGTGAGAAAAACTATAAATGTCTTATGACACAAGAAAGGAATATAAGAGACTGAACAGAAGTCTTTGATGACTTGGGTCAAGCCACAAAACATTTAGATAGATATCTAAGTATGGTTAAAACCCAGTGCGAGCAAATAAATGAAACCCAAACTTTGATTTTGAACCAAGGAAATTTCAATACTGTTTCTACTAATATTGTTACTAGGCGTGGTATAGAGACTCAGGAACCACAAGGGCCACCTTGGTATCAAGAAGAGCAAGCTCGAAAAGCAAGAGAGACTTAGGAGATGAGTCAAGAAGAAGAGAATCTAGTTTATCCCCAAGACGACATTGATTATGAGGCCCAGAAAAGGGAAAATTAAGCTTCCAAAACTCAAGAAGAAGAGGAGGCAGGGGATAAGCACAAACCATATGATTTATACGCTGGGACGATCGATTCAAGGGAAGAAACCGATCTCATAAAGGAACAAGAAGAGCAAGTTATCAACCCGCGTGAAGAACACACCGATAAGCAAAAATCAGCTGCAAGAAAAAATAAAAATAATGTTGAACCAGTGACAAAGGTAAGAGAGAAGGTAATACCTACCAAAAAAAATTCCTTATCCTAACCGAGTTCACTACGAACCAGATAAAGCCATTTATGACTCTTTTGCTGAGGCTCTGGGCAGCTTGCGTTTAGAACTTCCTTTAACTAATGCTATTCAAGTTTCCTACTTATAAAATGTTTATGCGAGCTTATAAAATGTTTATGCGAGACATCCTTAATAGAAAAAATAAGGTAAATAAGACTATAGCAGTTATGACAAGCTTTGGCAATAAACTTCCTGCTAAGCTTCTGGATCCAGGGATACCAACCATCTCCTGTGCAATAGGGAAAACTAATATATTCAATGCTCTTTGTGATTTAGGAGCAGGTGTTAGTGTTATTCCTTATTTAAGAAATTGAATCTTGGAGAATGTTCTCCTACTTCAATAACATTACAAATGGCAGATGAGACAACTAAACAACCTGTTGGAATGATCAAAGATGTTTTACTTGGAATAGATCAACATGTTATACCCACTAATTTTATTATTCTTGATGTTCCCGAGGATGATAAACTATCTATCATCCTTGGAAGACCTTTTCTTAGTACAGCTGGAGCTAATGTAGATTGCTCTAGCGGTAAGATTGTCTTTAATATATATGATGATCAGATTGTTCGATACTTTCCTAAGAAACAGGAACATAGTGGAAAATACATTCCACCACCTAAGCGTGATCAAGCAGCAAAAACTAAAGAAAAAGTGCAGCTTGAAATGAACACCGATGACATGGAGTTTGATTAGTCAAAATTCTAGAATAAAACACTTAATGGGAGTTAACCCATTCTTACTAAATTTAGTTTATGATTACTATTTTATTATTTGTATGATTGAATAAGTTTGTTTTGAGTTTTGAGTTCATTCAGAGAATTTAGCTTAGTGAAGTTGAGAAGTAAGGGAAACATGAAGAAAAGGAAAGGGTTCAACATAGATAACGAGCACTGGTACGGCAGTGGTACACCCGCACCACGCGCCCGTACCATGTCTCGACGAAACCAACAGTAGGAATAGTATCGGCGGTGACTAGTGGTACGGCCGGGGTATGCCCGTACCCCACGCCCGTACCAAACATCGACGAAATCGATCAAAGTTCCCGTATTGATAACGACCACTGATACGGCCGGGGTGCACCCGTACGGCACGCCCGTACCAGGTCAGTCAGGTTTGATCTTGAACCCTAGAGTTGATTCAACTGTGACGACCACCGGTACGGGCGGGCTGCACCCGTACCACGTGCGTCGCCAGGTAAAGGCCGGCTTCTTCTTCTTACTCTTTCTTCCTTGTTCATTCTCTATCCACCACAAACCCTAGCCTCCTAAAACCTATGATTCTTCATTGTTTTCATGTTTTTGAGTTGGGGAATCCTCACATCGGTAAGTTTCTCGTCTGATCCATACTCTATTTTCTGAAATTCATGGTTGAATTCATCACATTGGCTATTTAAATGAGTTCATCATATTTTGAGATTATTATTTATTCCTCACGTTAGGATTTGTAACTTCTACCTGTAATCGTTTGTTTATGTGATAGAAACTTGATGCCTATAGTTTTCTTCAAAAAATTCGCAGCACAATGCATAACATTGGAAGGATGCTCCGCTCGGGCAAGGGCTCGAGTACAGCGGGAGCCTCGGGTTCTGCAATCCGTCGGACTCAAAGAAGAGATGCTCGGAGGTGGATAGCTTGAGGGCTGCCATGAGCCGAGACTACGAGAGGGTGAGCAACCGCAAGGTTTTTCCCACCAAGTGGGTATACCGTGAGTTCCTCTCCCGCTAGGGTCTCTTGGAGGACTTCGAGTAGATGATTGTGCAAGCTGGCATGGTCGACTTCTCCTACCTCTCCATCGACACCTACAAGCTCGCAACGTATGAGTTCCTTTCATCATTCCATGATGATCTCGAAGCCGAGGAACATAGATGCACCGTAAGTTTTGTGCTCAATGGGCAGCTCCACAACCTGACCTTCTATGAATTTTATGATAGTTTCGGATTCTCCCATGAGGAAGAACTCGATATTAATGACAATATGCACAAAGAGGCAATACAATCTTGGGGCAAATTTTTGTCCACAGGAACAATGATTACTTGTGCAAGAAGAGCGCTACTATCCAGAATCCTACGATACGTTATTTTCATACCTTGATTGTTAATTCTTTATTTGGAAAAGGTGATGTTGGGGCAATGGCAGGCCCCGAAATGATTATGATTCATATGGCCTTGCACCAGAGAATGTGTGCAAGGTAAACTTGGGTGCTTTGCTCATCCAGCACTTTAGTCGCCAAATGTCGGCTTCCACTAGGGACATTCGTTGTGGTGGGTTGATCACACAGATCGCATACGTAAATGAATTTGTCCTACCACAGGAAAGAGCTGTGGCTGATAGTAAGATCCTGGATGACAATCATATGTCTAGCACCAAGTTCATGGGAGTCTATAGACCAGAGCGTGCCCTTCGTGCTTACCAGTTTTATTTTGAACCTAACGGTGATCTCCACCAAATCTTGCTTCCTTTTTTCCAAGATTTTGGTTTGCCAGGTAAATAGAGTTGGGTACTCACCGAGGAGGAGTTCCAGCAGACACTGATCCTCTCATGAAGGACTGCGCCACCAGGGGGCCATCCCAACTGGGAAAACGCAGCAGCTGGCCAACAGCAGCAAGATCAAGAAGAAGAAGGCTGGCTTGGTGCGGGATGGGACAACTATGGCCAGCAACACCATCACCAACAACCTTTCCACCAACACCAGCAACAAGGTATGCCTCCACCACAACCGGGATTCAACTATGTCCCAAGGAGTGATTTTGACCAGGTGGTGCATCGCATTGACAACATAGAAAACATGTTGTATGATGCGAACTCCAACATAGTCAACCTCACTAAGACTTCACATCTTTCATGATTGACTTTCCAAACCGCTACCCGAGCTTCCCATATCAGCAGTCGCCACCTGACGGTAACGACAACTGATTCCAGTTAGGCAAAAGCCTAAGCTTGGGGAGCTTAAATTCCTCCCACCTTTTTTGCATTCATATTTTTCTTTATTTTTTTATTTGTTTATTTTTGTTTCAATGCATGTTTACTTTCAGTTTTGCATTTGATAAAAGAAAAACCAAAAAATATTAGACTAGTCTCTAGCTTTATTTGTGCAAATTTCTCTCGGCTCTTTTTGATCCTTTCTGTAGGTTGCTCACTTTTAGTGATCAAGCTATGGAGACGAACGTAAAGAGTTGGCTCAAGTAGAAGGCAAACAAGCAAAAGGAGGTACCACATTCCTATTTTCCTTCTTCCTGCAAACTGTATTCATGAACATTTTATGCCCGTTCGGTTGCACTTGAGTTCGACTCTACGCTTAGTTCGTTATCTTTTGGAATTTGAGCTCAAAGGTTTTTGTCACCTCTTTGGTTAAGACTTTCAAAAATTAATATCAGTTTGAAAAACCACTCTTGGGATTCAATTCCAAACTTCTTAGAACAAGATAAAGTGTCCATCGACAACTTTGGTGCCATGTTTTTGTCTCAAGGGCTTAATCTTAGTAGTGCTCAACCCCACATAGTGATCATTGACTTGATGACACCTTCTGAAAAAGAATTACTTGATAGAACGAACTTTTTAGAGTGGGAGAGGGAGATGCCAAAACTTGTATTGACTTGATAAAAAAAGAGAAAGTAAAAAAGAGAAGAAGAAAAATAAAAGTACTTTGTTTCAAATACACAACTTTGGGATGCCAACAACTCCTCTAACTTCTGAATGATCTATGGTATAACCCCGGATTTCAGCTATGAGTTGATGGCATGAGTGTCATATGTGTCGCTATATGGGAAAAAATATTGGTATTACCAATAGGTTGTGTAGGAGTTTACAAAATAAATATTCGTTGATCCTTGAGAAGGAAAAAGAAAAGATCCACTATCAAAATACGAGCTGAGACACTTTCAATACTTTTAATTGTTGGCATCACCTCACTGCCTAAAATGTGTAATTAGAGTTCTTGACAAGCAAGGAAAAGAAGAGGTGTTTGATAGCCGTGATTATCAAAGTGGGTGATTAATGAAAAAGCTCTAAGCTTATCCTTCTTTTGACATCTACATGTGCACCCTTAATTTTGACTCAAGCGATCTCGCTTAAAACATTTTCACTCTCATAAAAAGAGAGGCGTTGAAATAAATTGATTTGCAAAGCCTCGCCAAATTTTTAACAATCTATTTGAGTTATAAAAACTATTAGCTAGCGAATTACTTTCGTCTAGGGATCAAGCTTAAGTGCAACTGTTCAGATATATTATGCTCGTGTTCAAGGTTGCAGGATTTGAGATGATGGAATATGATACAACCTTGAACTTGTAAGTTTTCATCTTGATTCAATTCTTTGCTATTATTCATTCTAGCTTTATCACTCGAGGGCGAGTAACCGCTAAGCTTGGGGATGTTGATAGCTCCAAATTTCATCAGTTTTTACCATTGGTTTTCCTCTTGTTTATTGCTAGATTTCACTGAAGATTGCCCCTTTCCATTAATGTTAATGTCGTAGTTAGCGGATCCTTGGTTTCTTGTGATGGTTTTTAGGCAATGAACATTTATTAAAGATCTAATAGCATTTATGGGCTAATTACACTAGAATAAGCAAATCCCCAATTGGAGACACTTTCATTGGAGGTGTTCAGTACGCATAACGACCACTGGTACAGTCGGGGCACGCCCGTACTGCCCGCCCGTACTACCCACTGGCGCCTCCCCTATATCAATACAAGCAACTTTCATAAAAGGAGAGAGACGAGAAGAACCATAAAATAGAAGTTACAGCCGCTGCAAGCCATCTAGAGGGAGAGGTCAGATCTGAAAGAGGAGAAGAACTTTACCTCGTTCCCCGACAATCTTCAACCTCTAAACCACATACTCCACCATCATTCCATCATTGCTTAGAGAGAGAGATAGATTGGCACTTGTAAGATTAAGGTTTGATACTTTGATCTACCCACGGTTTGTATTTTATTGGATCTTTAATCGCTATTGTGGTTTGCTACAATAACTTTGAGATGATTTCTATTTGCAATATAATTATGCCTTTGATTTGTCTTCCTCTCATGTCTGAGTAAATCCCCATAGGCATGGGAGGTGTAGAGGATTGGTGAGATGTGATGTGCCTTCTTTAATTCCATCCATTTGTGATTGTTGTAATGTTTATTTAAACAGTGAGAATGAATATCTATGTTTGCCGTTGAAAGACAGATCTTATACATGGTCTAATATGCAGTCAAATCCACTGCTAGAGCAGCTAGACTGGTTTTTTACTAGCTCTAACTGGGTGTCTGATTATCCTAACACTATGGTGCTTCCTCTAGCCAAGATTGGTTCAGATCATGTGCCTTGTGTCGTCAATGTGGACACTACAATTCCCAAATCGAGACTCTTCCGGTTTGAAAATTATTGGGTGGACCTTCTAGCTTCCAGGAGTGCGTTTCTGCATCTTGGGCTACACCTTCTCGGAAATCTCATAGTTCAGTTGTATTAGCTGATAAACTTAAATGACTAAGATCTAAACTTAAGAAATGGCATGTAAGTCTATCAAAGGTGAAGCTTTTGATTCAGAACTATAATAAGGTGATCCTTTTCATGGACTCTTTAGAGGAGCATCATCTTCTGTACAATTCTGAATTCAACTTTAGGCAGATTGTCAAAGCTCATTTGGATGGATTGTTACTTGCGGAATGTAAGTATTGGCGGAAATGATACACTATTTGCTGGATCAAACAAGGAGAGGACAATACCAAAAAATTCCATGCAATGGCATCAGAGAGATATCGCAGGAACTCAATTACGATGTTGCAAGATGAGAATGGTAATGAGATTACTGATCACCAATCCATGGCAGGGTTGTTATGGATGAGTTATAAGGAGAAAATGGGGAAATCTGAAGGCATTGATATGCAATTTGATCTTGCAAACATGCTGCATAGAATTGATGGTCTTGATGATCTTACGACTCCTTTTCAGAAGAAAGAAATGGATGATGTGATTAAATTTATGCCTTCTGACCGAGCTCCTGGGCCGGATGGCTTTAATGGTATGTTCCTCAAGAAGTGCTAACCCATAATTCAAACTGAGTTTTACCACCTCGCTTCTGAGTTTCATGCCGGCAAATTGAAGCTAGAGAGTATCAATGGTTCATACATCACCTTGGTCCCTAAGAAACCTTCGCCCACAGAAGTCAATGATTTTAGACCAATTTCACTGACTAATGTATGTCTAAAATTTCTGACAAAACTTGTTGCCAATCGTTTGCAGGACAAAATCCTAAGCTGTTTACACAAAAAACAGTATGGTTTCTTAAGATCAAGATCGATCCAAGACTGCTTAGCATGGTCCTTTGAGTACCTGTATCTGTGTCATGTTTCTAAGAAGCCTATAGTGATTGTGAAGCTTGATTTTGCAAAGGCATTTGACACAATCGAATATGAAGCAATTATCCAGGTAATGAAGCACAATGGTTTTAATGATCTTTGGCTAAAATGGATGAGGGCAATCTTGTCATCTAGAACGTCTGCTATATTATTGAATGGTATCCCGGGAAAGCAGTTTATTTGTTCGGAAGGGTGATCCTTTATCACCATTATTATACACTTTTGGATCTGATCTATTACAGTCTGCAGTCAATGATTTAGTGAGAATTGGTGAGATTTCAAGAACTATTGAGACAAATGATGTGGATTTTCTAATAATCCAATATGTAGATGATACTTTATTGATTATGCCTGCTGATTTGGAGCAGATTCGAGCACTAAAATGTCTGTTATATAAGTTTTCATTATCCATTGGTCTGAAGATTAATTATCACAAGTCGCAAATGGTCCCAATCAATGTTCAAGAGGATTTGATGAACACACTTGCGTTGGACTTTGGGTGCCATGTGGCATCAATGCCATTTACATATCTGGGGCTTCCTTTGGGTATCACTCGACCCACCATTATTGATCTCATGCCGTTGGTTTGTAGATTAGAAAGAAAACTCACATCTAGTTCTAGCTTCCTTTCGCAAGGTGCTAGACTGCAATTGATTAATTCAGCTCTTGCTTCCATGCCTATGCACTTTCTATGCACACTACAATTACAAAAAGGCTTGACTGATCAGCTAGACAGAATTCTTCGTCAATGTCTCTGGAGGGACAAATTATGAACCAAAACAGTCGTTGGCTTCTTGGGAGTTGGTTTGTAAACCGAAAGAGAATGGTGGTCTTGGGATCATTGACTTCCAAAAGAAGAATACGGCTCTACTTATCAAATTCCTGGATAAATTTTACAATAATCAGGATATTCCATGGGTCGACCTAGTGTGGAGTTCTTATTACCGGAGTAAAGTGCCACACGGAGAACAACTTTGTGGCTCGTTCTGGTGGCAAGATGTGATGAAACAAGTTGATAATTTTCGATGTGTGTCTGCTGTTAAACATGGACGTGGTAACACTTTCTTACTAGATCATGTTGGCGCGCATTGCCGCGCCTGTCCATTATGAGTATAGATTGTTAGGAATTATTAAAAATATTTAGATTTGAACTATGAAATTTGATATATTAAAAGTATGGTAAAATATTTAAATATATAATTCTGAGTAAGTATTGCAAAAAAAGATGAAACTAAATAGCAGAGAAATGATGCAATAGACAAAATAATCAGTAAATTTTGAAGCAGAGTGTGGAAGTAACTAACGTTCACTATCATTAACATGAAAGGAAACTGAAAGCCGGAGCATAATCTTATTGTAGGTTAGTTATACTATTGTAGGCCAATTACAATTTTGGTTATGTTATATTGCATCTTCTTTGATAATAGGTATACTGTTTTATCAATAAAATGAAAGGAATTTATGTTAATTTTGACATGGGGAAGTCCCAGCCTCTGCATTGGTTGATGCATATAGCCCTAAATGGGATTAATTAACAATATGTAACATCTTTTTTCGAAATAAGTATGTAACATCTTAAAAGAGCTTCCAACCACATGTGTTTTCTTTGAAAAGAACAATGTGGTACCGCAAAGTAATAATCTTGATTAGTAGATTGAATAAGGAAGCTCCTCAGAATCCACATGTCCACTATTTTAGAGTTGTTTAAGAAAACATTGAACAAAAGAAGTGATGACACAAAGCACTAACGGAATCTCTATTTGAACACTTGCCATTGCACTGACCATCCATAGGTTCAGCTTTGTTCACCTTCCTTAAAGCAAGATATATCCACCTATTTACACGATAATATATGTATTTCCTGAAATATATGCAGGCACAAAATAAGAAAGTTTATCTTGTATGATTGTACCCATACATTTGTCAGTATTCAAAGTGAGAAATGTTGATTATTTACATAAAAAAGTAGATACACCTGTAGCACATATCTAAGGCAGCAACATATGTCTGATTGGCAAGTACTAATAAGCATCCTTTCCAAAAAGAAAAAAAAGTACGAATACGCAAGCTATATTGGCTACCTTGTTCTATCTCTATCAACAAATATCTATCTAATTGGCACGAAACACCCGGAGCGCTGAATCATATCAGGAGTTTGGCCCAAAGGAACTGACCACCCTGCGATCCCCAAGGGTAAAATTTCGGACCTGTTATTTGTGATCGGGCCACTTTTTGTTATTGTAAGTACAACTCTGATAATTCTAGAAAGACTAACAACACAATAAAAATTAAATTAGTAATGCATATAGTACAGATTAGTGACCTGGAGATTACTTATAGATGTGTGCAAGACTGCAGGAGCCACAACACCAGAATCTAAACAAGTAGAACAGAGGTGCACCGTGTCATTCCCCATCTGCTCCCATCTCGTTAGCGCATCCGTTAAAATCACCACAAATCAAAGACAAAACCAAGATCCTAAACAGTACTTTATGGATCTGCATCGTTATTTAGCATATGTTGGGAATGTTACATGTTCACCGTGTAGAGGTTCGCCACATTAGCCGATTAGGAAAGCCACAACATTGAGTTCCTTGTAGGCCAATGAAGAACAAGACACGACTTACAGCAGAAGTAGGGTATGGATCAGGTTCTGTTTGATTGGTAGTATTCCGCCGTCACAATCCATGCACCGCCGCTGCTAAGTTCTGACACAATTCTCCTCCTCTGTCTGGTCGTCCTCCCCTGCCGTCCCTGCCGGCGCTGTAGGGAGATGGAGACAACGTCACAGGATAGAAAATATATGTAGGCGCACGAACTGAAGGAGATGTAGGTGCCCAAATTGTAACGTATCTCCACCATCGGCCGTCGGAGAGTGGCGCACCTCCACTGCCATTAATTGGTTGTAGCAACGGGTGCTTTACTCCTCGCTTGAACGCCAACGGATCAATTCCAAATGCCCATGACACCGCAAAGTTGTCCCCTCCAATGCCTAGTAGAACAAACGCTCGTTGTCCCTTCGCATCGCCCTTGTGCATCTGCCGGTGAGGACCTGATCGATGTTGCCGTTCTTCCGATCGGTAAGGCCCATTCTGCTGAACAAAACGACTTTCTTTTTCGTGGTAATTAAGTTAACTAGATCGGTAAATATAGCCCTTTTTGTTATATTTATCAAGGCAGCGTGCTATAAATAGGCTTTCGTTTTGTCGGAGACAGGGCCCAATCAACCACAAGCCTTCAAATTTACGACGGGAGTAGCGTCCGCTTAGGATATTTGGCCCAACTCGCAGTATGTGGTGGTGAAACGGAAATCTGACGACCAGAAATGCTCCAAGCATGGAATCAAACGGTTAAAAGTGCTAAGCGCATGAGAGGGCTGGAATGTTGCTCAGTTATAATATCCTAAATTATGGTCTGACAATTGGTCCTTACAATTGGTCCTTGCACGGAAGTAATCAACCTATCAAAATGGCCCACCAAGAAATTACGGAACTACAATCTATTATGCAAGCCAATCCTCTTTCTGATCAGTGTGACACTTGGTCGTACAATTGGGGTGAGACTTACTTACCGGGGAAATTTTACAAACTCACGTTTGCACATATTAAAGTCCCTAGTGTGTTCAATTGGATCTGGAAATCATGTTGTGTCATGAAAACTAAAATGTTTGCCTGGTTGCTAGATTTACTGCAACGACGACATTGGCAGGTCACGGATGATACGCACTGTTAGCTTTGTCCAACTCAAGCTTATGAGGACAGAATCCATCTTTTCTTTGAGTGTAATTTTAGTATCCGAATTTGGAATTATCTACGGATTAAGTGGCAGTCATATGATGATTTACAGTTAATTATCTCAGATGCCAAGAGGAGTTTTGGAAAATCCTTCTTTATGGAGGTTCTGATCACGGCTTGCTGGAACATTTGGCTGATACGTAATGGCAAATTTTTTAGTCAGGAGAGACCTACGTTTGGCACATGGAAAGACAAGTTTATACATGATATTTCACTTCTGCAATATCGCGTAAAGGCGAAGCATAAGAGTGGACTGCTAGATTAGATAGTATCATTACATTAGCTGATTTGTATTGAGGTAGGCCTATCTACCGTTTGTAAATTGTAATTTGTAAATTTTTTCTCTTTTAATAAAATTGCTGGGGGTTGTTGCCCCATAGTTTTCGGTCAAAAAAAATCTATGTTTGCCTAATGCTTGTTATCTAATTTAAGGGTCCAGGTAACATGATCCAAAGCTCTCATAGGTATGAACTTGTATGCTAGTAATTCAGCGACCCCCGAGTGACACGACCGATATCAAAGAAGAGCTAGCACTACTCGAGGACAACAAGGAACCATCAAGACTAAAGCCTTGATCCGGTCGCAAGACCTTAATTAATGCGCTGACCATGGTCGTGGTAACAGGCAGATGGATCATTGGCGATTGGGAAGAATTGGCCATGAGGACTCATAGTCAGTATATGGGTTGCTTGCCTACTCACTTATAAATAAGAAATATCAATATCACTTATTCCACTTATTCCATTTGGCACTTTCACTATCACCATGAACTAATTCTCTCCGCGCCTAAGTTCTCATCTGCAGGACCCTTACACATGTTTCACATCTTTACTTTCATGCAATTTACTTATCTCCTAAGCAAGTTCCTCTATCTTTTACTCACCACTTCTACCGTCAACTTTTGCAGTAAATTCACTCAAGACCTATGACACCTTGGGTGCGATAGAAACACCGCATAAAAACACTTTCCTAGGATCCTTGTTGAGATCAATATAAAAACTGGAATTAATACTTCCACGAAAACAATCTTTGACGAACATGTGCGCTTGCAGTCCATCAATCACCATCGTTGGTTGCTACAAGTGGTCAATGGAGTGCGCTTCCGCCAGCTCCAAGCTGTCCGAGGCCATGGTCATCGCGGAAGAAAAGCGCGTCATCATGCAGAACATGGCGCTGACCCAAGACGACATGCCGGTTAGCGTCCCAAAACATCCCGGGAGACGTATTTCAAGCCGGCTAAGGGCACCAAGAAGATTTTGCTTAATGAGGTTGAGCCGGACAAGTTCGTCCTGGTCGAAACCGGCCTCGACAGTAAATAGGAAAGCGCGCTTGTCGACTTCCTCTGTGAGAATCGGGATATCTTTGCATGGTCCCCAAAGGAAATGCCCGGTGTTCCGAGGGAGCTTGCCGAGCACTCTCTCCATGTCCAGCCGGATGTGAAGCCAGTCAAGCAGTCTCTCCACCGCTTCGCGGAAGAGAAAAGGAAGACAATTGGTGAGGAGATCACCCGGCTCCTTGTAGTTGGGTTCATAACGGAAGTATACCATCCGGAGTGATTGACAAACGTGGTATTGGTACTGAATAAAAACAAGACATAACATATGTGCATTGACTACACCAGCATTAAGAAGGTCTACCCAAAGATATCTTCGCCCTACCTCAAATAGATCAGGTGATCGATTCCACAGCCAGCTAGGACCTGCTATCCTATCTGGACACCTATTCAGGCTACCACCAAATTAAGTTGAATCATGTGGATCAAATAAAAATGTCCTTCATCACCCCGTATGGGGCTTACTGCTACACTACCATGCCATTTGGATTGAAAAATGCAGATGCAACCTACCAGCGTTGCATGCAAAAATGCTTGCAGACGCAAATTGGGAGAAACATACACGCCTGTTGACAATGTGGTGGTGAAGACGAAAGAGCAAGGCACGCTCCTCGAAGACCTGAAGGAAACATTCGCAAACCTCTGTCGGTTACAGATGAAGGTAAACTCGGAGAAATGCATCTTTGGCGTCCCAACCGGGCAACTCCTCGGTTTCCTTGTCTTAGAACGAGGGATCGAGGCCAACCCGGAGAAGATAGGTGCAATCGAGCGCATGTAGCCACCGCAAAACTTTCGCGACGTGCAGAAGTTCATCGGATGCTTGGCCTCCCTCAGTCAGTTCACCAGCCGGCTGGGCGAGAAAGTGCTCCCACTATACCATCTCATGAAGAAGACTGGTCGGTTTGTTTGGTCAACATAGGAAGACGCAGCATTCCACGACCTCAAGCGCATTCTCTCCTCCCTGCCCATATTGGCGGCCTCGGCTGTGAAGTAGCCAATGTTGATATACATCGCAGCCACCAACCATGTCGTCAGTATCGTGCTCGTGGTGGAGAGGCCAGAAGAGGGGAAAGTGCAACCGGTCCAGCGCCTAGTGTACTATTTGAGCAAAGTGCTCTCGCTTTCAAAGCAAAACTACCCCACTACCAGAAGCTGCGTATGGTGTGTACATGGCCACCAAGAAATTGCAGCGTTACTTCCAAGAGCATTCCATCCGGGTGGTGGCTATGGCCCCACTCTCTAAGATCATTGGCAACAAGGATGCCACCGGCCGAGTGGCAAAATGGGCATCGAGCTCACTGCGCACTACATCCAGTATGATCCAAGAACGACGATCAAATCCCAAGCCCTGTCCGACTTCTTAGTCGACTGGGCAGAAACCCAATACCTTCCACTGGTCCCCGACTCCACGCATTAGAAGTTACACTTTGATGATTCAAAGATGCGCGGGGGCTTGGGAGCTAGAATTGTCATCACCTCTCCAAAGGGAGACCGGCTGGAGTACATGCTGCAAATCCACTTCCGCATCCAACAATGTCATCAAATATGAAGCACTCATTCATGGCCTCCGACTGGCAAAATAAATTGGCATCCGCCGGATCCTTTGCCTCGGTGACTCGAATCTAGTGGTGTAGTAGGTCTTAGGCGAATGGGACACCAAGGATGCGAATATGGCCCTATACCATTTCTTCCTCCAACATCCGTGTGCTTGTTTTGAGGGTTGTGAATTTAATCACGTTCCCCGAGCCAACAATGGAGCTACCTACGTGCCCGTGCGAGTCGGCTCCACAAGACAAGCAATCTCGCCTGGAGTTTCCTTAGTGCACTCGCGTAAGCCCTCCATCCAGCCATCTCCAGAATCCGAGTTGATCATTTTGGAAGCGGACCCGGGGACTTCTGGCTCCAAGGACCCAAAGGTCGCCAAGAAAGTCTCGGGGACTGCCAGGACGAAGGTCCATCCACCCCCGCCAGCTCCAATTGCCTGGGTGAAAGAACATTTTATGATCCCTAGAGTTTTGTGTGTTAGATAACAATACCAAGGAATATTTAATGTGTGTTGAGTGCTGCAGATAATTGTCCATTTAAAGAGCAGCCAAAATGGACTTTTGGGGGGCGGATTATCTACGCTTGCCAAGGGCCGGATTATCTGCCCTGGCTCGATCGAAAAAGAGAGCAAGGTGCGTCACGTGGTATGGGGGTTGGACTTTCCCTCGGATTGTCTGGCCAGGGCCGGAGTTTTTGCCCGGGCTGGATAATCCCCCCCCCCCCCGAGAATTTTTATGAAGGAAGCCAAGGCGCGTCACGCGGTATGGGCAGCGGATTTCCCCCCAGAAAATCTGACTCTGGGCGGATCTTTGCCCCAACCGGATAATCCGGCCTCCACTTGGGCCGGATAATCCGGCCCCAAAAATCTCTAGTGGCTAAGTTTAGGCAGTTGGTATAAATACCCAATTGCTCCTCCTATCAGATCTCTTGATTCATTCGAAAAACTTTTGTACTATTCTTCAAGCTCTAAACCGAGATCTCCCTCTTCTGCCGCCTGAAGGCTCCGATCTTTGGGGAATCGAAGGAGGAGGCTTCGATCTTCACCAACACCAATCAAGCACATCAATTCCCCTCCATTCACTTGGAGGATGCTCGACCTAGTATTTCTTGCAAATATCTATATCTTATTTTTGGTTATTGATTATACTTGTTATTGTGGCATCTTGTTGTCATCATAGGAGCCTCCAATTTAGTTGTGGATGTGTTCCCCGCTAGTTTTGTAAATGCACCGGTTTCCGCCTCGAAGGGAACCAATAGTGGAAAGGTGGAGCAGGCCCTTGGTGGCGAGATCCATCGGAGAACATGGTGAGGCCTATTGTGGTGTGGTGGTCTTAGTACCGCCCACCCCTCCAACGCAGACGTACTTCCCTTAACAAGGAAGGAACTGCGATCAAACAAATCCTATGTCTCCGTGTGCTCCAGTACGGTTTCTTTGTTCCTCGCTTTCACTCGCTTTTATTCACTTAATAATGAGGTTTGCATATAGGGAAATTCTCCATAGTTGCATATCTAGAGAATTTACCTTTGTGTCAAGCCTAAAATTGAAAAAGAATTAAAATCTGTAGTAGCACCTATTCACCCCCCTCTAGGTGCCCATATGATCCATTTCAATTGGTATCAGATCCTCGGCTCTTTATTCGGGCTTTACCGCCTAAGAGAGTATGGGTACTAAGGGAGATGGTAGTGAGGGTGTGGACAAGGTCACTATGGATGATATCAAGACGTTGGAAACAACCTTGATGAAATCCATCGAGACCAAAATGGAAGAGATGCATCAAATGGTTGCTTGTCTCTCTCCATCTACAGCCCCACCTCCATCTACCTCTGAGGCTACCACTCCACTCTCTAAGGAGGAAGATAATGCTAACTCCAAGGAAGACGGGGTGGTGGGTGATAAAAATAATGGCTTCTCCTCCAAAATGGGAAGTGGTAAGGAGGACTATAGTGAGGTCTCTCACTTATATTCACCCGATCCACCAATCCCTCACCCTCATATAAATAATAGGGGTGATCCACCCAAGCTTACCGCATCTTTGTTTAATCAATGTCAATTCTTAATGAAATCTCATGTGTGTAGTTTGTTCATTGAGATTTGGAGGATCATTGAATATGGCCTCCACATTGGAGATTCCAACAACTTGACAAGAAGAGAAATCCTTGACAGCCAACTCAATGCATCCGCTCTTCACATGATTCATCTTGGTGTGGGTCCCAAGGACATGCCACACATTGAACACTTCAACACCTCCAAGGAAGCTTGGGATGCACTCACTGACCAATTCATTGGAAATGAGAGCATGAGAAGAAATAGTTATGATGCTCAAAGCAATGAAGCCGAAGGGTTCTATATGTTGGATGGTGAGGATCATGAAGACATGTATAGAAGGCTCAAAGGCATTGCCACTACATTTAGAAAGAATGGTGGCACACATGTTGATGATGCATGGATCAAGAGGAAGTATGCGAGTGCTCTTATGCCATTTGAGTACACTGACTTGAAGAGCTTACAAGGTCGACACAACTATCACCAAATGAATTCCAACAAAGTCATGCAAGCAATGGTTGCTTTCAAAGTTGTAGCAAAGAACACTGAAGATGCTCGTGACTGAGCAATTGGAATGCAAAAAGGCATGAATGTTGCATTGAAGGCCAATGTTATTGAGAAAGATGAAGATGAGAGGGGCTTTGACACTGTTTCCATGAGCTGTCCTGAGGAGGTCAAGTGTGCTCATGGTGAGTACTAGCCTTCTATGCAAGAATTTTTTGAAAGAACCCAGCCAAGGCAAAATCTGAACTTGAGCGCAAGAATGGGTCAAATGGGCGAAAGGAAAACGGTCCAAAGCTGAGAACTTGTTACAGTTGTGGAGATCGTTTGCACTTTGTAGCTGAATTTCCCTATCAAAGTAGAGAATACGATGCATGCAGGCTCATTCTGAAGGAAAAATCAAAGGCGCCTTGGAAGAAGCCATTTGTCAAGAAAAATGCTCCTTACAATAAGCAACCGAATATTGTTTTGGTAGCACAAGAGGAGTACTCTTCCGCAAGGGAAGACGAAGATGATGATGATAACTCACGAGAGGCAGCTACAATAGCCACCACATCTACACCTACGTCTCTCTTCGACTCTCCTAACAAAAATGTCATCAACAAGAACGTCACTTGCCTTATGGCAGGAGGTTCCGAGGTATCATATTCTATCACTTCTTTTCCTAAGACTACTATGGATGATCATACTAGTCTTAAAGTTAAAGAAGAAGTTATTGCTTTTGATTATTTTATCACTAACTTGCAAGGTGAGCACAAAATGCATTTTGAGGCTCTTATGAGTCAACTTGTCCACTCTGAAGAGCTCCTTGAAGAAAAAGGGCATAATTGAGAGAGAGAGGATGCAATGGAAATTACATCCTTGAAGAATGCTCTAGAAGAGAATCGAGTATCTCTATAGGAGAGACTTGAGTCAATTGAGGAGTCACATGATGAGGTTGTGGCCAAGCTTGTAAAGGAATGTGATAATTACATTTCCAAGGCAAAGAAATTAAAGAAGGAAAAGATTGAATTTGGGGCTGCTCATGCTAGACTTTTCAAGAAGTATGAGGCACTCAACATTGCTCACAAGGCTTTGGAGAATTAATACTCTATTCTCAATGAGCCTCATGATCAGCTCCAAACTCAACTGAACAAGTATGATGTGCCTAGAACTTCTACTCCAACATGTGGACATGAGGAAGTTCTTGAAGAAAATGCTAGGTTGAAAGATGAGCTAGCCAAGGCACCTCTACCCGAAGGTAAGGAAGTTCTAGATGAGGTCCTTAGTAAGCAAAGGACGAATAGTGGAAAAGAGGGGCTTGGTTATGTTCCAAAAACCAAGAAGAAGAAGAAGAAGAACAAGAAGAAGTCCAAGAATGATCAAGCAAAGACAAGCACCGCTAAAAAGAACATAATAAGGGACAAAACTGATTATTATGGTTTTGCAGGGTCTAACAATCCTCATTATGAATTATTTCGTTATTATTATGGTGATGTCCATGCTAGTTATGTTGGTCCATTTGATAATTATATTTCTTGGTCTATTTGGGTCCCAAAGACCCTTGTAACTAACATGAGAGGACCCATTGAAAAATGGGTACCTAAAACCAAGAAGTAATTTTCTTGTAGGGCTATGCTTTCGATGGATCTAAATGGGTGCTTGATAGTGGTTGCTCAACTCATATGACCAGAAGCAAGGATATCATCACAGAGATGAGGCAAAATCATGATCAAATAACCGTCTCCTATGGTGACAAATCAAAGTCAAAGGTATTGGGTCTTGGCAAAGTTGTGGTTGCTCACGATATCTCACTCGTGGACGTCATGCTTGTTGAGACCCTTGGTTACAATTTACTTTCTGTTCGTGCCCTTGGTAAGATGGGATTTGCAATTTTCATTCATGATGATATTGTGGTACTCTTGTGGAGCAAGTCTCTAAAGGTCGCTTTCGTTGGATACGTCGAAAATGACTTGTATTTGGTGTACTTTTTGGGGAAAACCACTACAAGTCCGATGTGTCTAGTCGGAAAGACCGACGTGGGTTGGTTATGGCATCTCTGTCTAGCCCATGTCAATATGAGAACTTTGCAAAGCCTTCACAAGGGTGGCCACATTCTTGGACTAAAAGAAAATGCCTCCTTTGCCAAAGATCGTGTTTGTAGGGCTCGTGTTGAAGGAAAGATGCATGACTCTACCCATCGAAGGAAGATGATTATTTCATCAAATAGTATTTTGGAGCTCCTTCATGTGGATCTCTTTGGTCCTCCATCTCATGCAAGCCTTGGTGGGAACAAATATTGTCTTGTCGTTATTGATGATTACTCAAGGTATACATGAGTCTACTTCTTCAAGAAGAAAAGTGATACTCAACAAACGGTCATCAACTTTTCCAACGAGGTTCAGCGTCAAAACAATGTTCCTATATTGGCAATTAGAAGCGACAACGGCTCCAAGTTCAAGAACTACACTCTGAATGAATTCCTAAGTGCAGGGGATAAGACACTAATATTCTGCTGCGTACACCCCAACAAAATGGTGTTGCCGAGAGGAAAAACGGACTCTTATGGACATGGCTAGGTCTATGCTGGCTGAATTCAAGTCACCATACAACTTTTGGGTGGAAGCTATATCCACCGCATGCCACTCATCTAACCGGCTTTACCTTCGCAAAATCTTGGACAAGACACCCTATGAGATACTTACCGGTAACAAGCCCAACATTTCATATTTCCGGGTGTTCGGTTGTAAGTGTTTCTTTCTCTTTAAAGGAGTTCGTTTATCTAAAATTGAGTCTAAGGCTTTAGAAGGTATCTTTGTTGGTTATGGTGCCAAATCCCACACTTATAGAGTCTACAATAAGCTCTCTGGAACTGTTGTAGAATCTTGTAGTGTGGTGTTCGAGGAAAATGATGGCTCCCATGTGGGGCACGTTGATGTTTGTGATGCAGATGTTGAAATACCCCAAGATGCCATAAGAAGAATGGTTGTGGGATTTTTCCGCACCATTGAGGAACCCCTTGTGGCATATAGGCAAGGACAATGCTCTACTCAAGTAGATCCCTCATATTCACAAGATCGACAAGCTCCACCTGTTGGAGAAACTACTGCACCAACACAACAACCTCCTGAAGTTCATCAATCAATTGAAGAAATTGGGAGTCCTAGGCCGGATTATCCGCCGTCGGCCAGATTATCTGGCCCTTCGCCATCAATTGCTAGGAAGGAGCAGGAAGCTCAGGAAGTGGCAAAAAATCCCAGGCCGGATTTTCTGCTAGAGGCCGGATTATCTGGCCCAACGCCATCAAATGCCAGAAACTTCCAGGAAACTAAGGGAGAAGCAAAAAATCCCAGGCCGGATTATCCAGCCCATCCCTCAGCCAAATTATCCGGCCCTGAGAACTCAGTACAACAACCTCCTGTTATGGCTGCTAATCAAGATCAAGGGCAAGCTTCTCCATCAACTGTTCGTGCTGAACAAACTGTTGATCAAGGTTAATACGAAGACTCTAATGATGAAGATATCCCTCCAAGAAACAACAAGGAGATTGAAATTCATCGCAAAGCTCGTGCTGGTAGATATCTCGAACTACGAGGGCATATACTCGATAAAGTTGTAGGTAACCTAAGAAGAAGGGTGTCCACAAGAAGGGAGCTTGCAAGCTTCAGTGATCATCAAGCTCATGTATCCAGGGTGGAACCTAAAAAGGTCTTTCAAGCCCTTGAAGATCTAGATTGGGTTGTTGCTATGCATGAAGAACTAAATAATTTTGAGTGCAACAAGGTCTGGAAATTAGTAGAGAAGCCCAAAGATTGCCGCAACTTTATCGGCACCAAGTGGATTTTCAGGAAAAAGCAAGATGAGAATGGAATTGTCATAAGAAACAAGGCAAGATTGATAGCACAAGGTTTCTCTCAAGTGGAAGGCAACAACTTTGGTGAAACTTATGCTCCAGTGACTCGCCTTGAGTCTATCCGTATCCTCCTTGCTTATGCACCTCATCATAACTTTAAATTATAGCAAATGGACGTTAAGAGTGCATTCCTTAATGGTCCTCTACATGAGTTGGTATATGTAAAGAAACCCCCGGGTTTCGAGGACCCCAACTTTCCGAACCATGTCTACAAACTCGATAAGTAGCTTTATGGCCTTAAACAAGCCCCACGTGCATGATATGAGCACCTTAAAGAGATTTTGTTAGACCGTGGCTTGGAGGTTGGGAAAATCGATCCCACTCTTTTTACTAAGAAGGTTAAGAGGAGCTCTTCGTATGCCAACTATATGTAGACGCCATTATTTTTGGCTCTACTAATCAAGCTTTTAATGATGAATTTTCAAAGCTTATGACTGACAGGTTTGAGATGTTTATGATGGGGAATTAAGGTTCTTTCTTAGATTTGAGATCAAATAACTTAGAGAAGGAACCTTCATCAATCAAGCAAAATACGTCCAAGACATGCTCAAGAGGTTCAAGATGACGGATCTTAATGGCGTTGCTACACCGATGCAAACTAAATGCCATCTTGATCTCAATCCAAATGGTGAAGATGTGGACCAAAGGGTATATCGGTCCATGATCGGCTCTCTCCTTTACCTGTGCATCTAGACCCGATATTGTGTTGAGTGTAGGTGTGTGTGCAAGGTATCAAGCAGGTCCTAAAGAAAGCCACTTAGTGGCGGTTAAGAGAATCTTTCGATATTTGGTTCATTCCCCTAATTTTGGTCTATGGTATCCCAAGGGCTCTAATTTCTCTTTATGTGGTTATGCGGATTCCGATTGGGCTGGTGTCAAGGATGATAGGAAGTCAACTTCTGAATCTTGTCAATTCTTGGGAAGATCTTTGGTATGTTGGTCTTCGAAGAAACAAAATTGTATATCTCTATCCACCGCCGAAGCTGACTATGTGGCTGCTACTAGTGCATGCACTCAACTCTTATGGATGAGGCAAACTTTAAAGGAATACAATGTCAATTGTGACAAAGTTCCTATTTTGTGTGATAATGAGAGTGCTATAAAATTTTCTTATAATTTGTTGCAACAAACAAGGACAAAATATATTGAGATTCGCAATCACTTCATTCAGGATCATGTTGCTCGTGGTGATATTGATCTATCCTTTGTGAGCACGAAGAATCAACTTGTTGATATTTTCACAAAGCCACTTGATGAAGCAAGGTTTTGTTATTTGAGTAATGAGCTAAATATCATGGATTCAAGGAGCTTGGCTTGATTACCCATGCATACCCACTTACATCTCTTCCTTTGTTTGGTTTAGGTGTGTGCATAGTGATAGCCTGTAAGTGCATAGGTTCGTCAGAGAATGTTTTCGTGGAAGTATTAATTCCAGTTTTTATATCGATCCCAATGAGGAGCCTAGGAAAGTGTTTTTATGCGGCGTTTCTGTCGCACCCAAGGTGTCACAGGTCTTTAGTGAATTGACTGCAAATCTTGACGGTGGAAGTGGTGAGTAAAAGATAGAAGAACTTGCTTAGGAAATAAGTAAATTGCATGAAAGTAAGGATGCGAAAGGTGTGTAAAGGTCCTGTAGATGAGAAGTTAGGCATGGAGAGAATCAGTTCATGGTGATAGTAAAAGTGTCAAATGGAATAATCGGAATAAGTTATGATGATAATTCTTATTTATAAGTGAGTAAGCAAGCAACCCATATACTGACTAGGAGTCCTCATGGCCAATTCTTCCAAGTCCTAATGATCCATCTGCCTGTTACCACGGCCATGGTCAGCACATTAATTAAGTTCCTTCAACCGGACCAAGGCTTTAATCTTGATCGTTACTTATTGTCCTCGAGTAGTGCTAGCTCTTATTTGATATCGGCCAAGTCACTCGGGGGTCGTTGAATTACTAGCATACAAGTTCATACCTATGGGATCTTTGGATCATGTTACCTGGGCCCTTCAATAAGATAACACGCATTAGGCAAACATATATATTCATTCTCACTATTTAAATAAACATTACAACAATCACAAATGGATGGAATTAAAGGAGGCACATCACATCTCACCAATCCCCTACATCTCCCACGCCTATGGGGATTTACTTAGACATGAGAGGAAGACAAATCAAAGGCATAATTGTATTGCAAATAGAAATCATCTCAAACTTATTGTAGAAAACCACAATAGAGATTAAAGATCCAATCAAATACAAACCATAGGTAGATCAAAGTATCAAACCCTAATCTTACAAGTGCCAATCTCTCTTTCTCTCTCTCTATGTAATGATGGAATGATGGTGGAGTGTGTGGTTTTGAGGTTGAAGATCGTCGGACAACGAGGTGAAGTTCTTCTCCTCTTTCAGATCCGATCTCTCCCTCTAGATGGCTTGCGGCCGCTATAACTTCTATTCTGTGGTTCTTCTCGTCTCTCCCTCTTTACGAAAGTTGCTTGTATTGATATAAGGAAGGTGCTGGTGGGTAGTATGGGCGGATGGTACAGCCGTGTCCCCACCGTACCAGTGGTCGTTATGCGTGCTGACGCCTCCAATGAAAGTGGCTCCAATTGGGGATTTGCTTTATTCTGGTGTAATTGGCCCATAAATGCTATTAGATCTTCAATAAATGTTCATTGCCTAAAAACCATCACAAGAAACCACGGATTCACTAATTGTGACATTAACGTTAGTGAAAAGGGAAATCTTTAGGGAAATCCAATAATAAACAAGAGGAAAACCAATGGTAAAAGGTGATGAAATTTGGAGCTATCAACATCCCCAAGCTTAGAAATTACTCGCCCTCGAGTGATTTAGCTATAATGAATGATAGCGAAGAATTGAATCAAGATAAAGACTTACAAGTTCGAGGTTCTGTCATATTCCATTGCCTCAAGTCCTGCAACCTTGAACACGAGCATAATATATCTGAACAGTTGCACTTAAGCTTGATCCCTAAACGCAAATAGTTCTTATAACTCAAATGAGTTTGTTAAAAAATTGGCGAAGCTTTGCAAATCAATTTCTTTTAGCGCCTCTCTTGGTATGAGAGTAAAAATGTTTTTAAGCCATACTGCTTAAGTCAAAATTAAGGGTGCACATGTAGATGTCAAAATAAGGATAAACTTAGAGCTTTTTCTTTAATCACCCACTTTGATAATCACGGCTATCAAATACCTCTTCTTTTCCTTGCTTATCGAGACCTCTAATTACACATTTTAGGTAGTGAGGTGATGCCAATAATCAAAAGGTATCGAAAGTATTTCAGCTCATATTTTGATAATGGATCTTTTCTTTTTCCTTCTCAAGGATCAACGAATATTTCTTTTGTAAACCCCTACACAACCTATTGGGAATACCAATAATTTTGCTCATATAGCGACATGTATGCCAGTCATGCCATCAAGTCATAGCTAAAATCTGGGGTTATACCATAGATCGTTCAAAAGCTAGCAGAGTTGTTGGCATCCCAAAGGTGTGTATTTGAAACAAAGTACTTTTGCTTTCTTTTTTATTTTTCCTTTCTCTCCTATTTTTTTATCAAGTCAATACAATTTTTGGCATCTCCCTCTCCTACTCTAAAAAGTTAGTCCCATTAAGCAATTCTTTTTCAGAAGGTATCATCAAGTCAACGATCAGTATGTGGGGTTCAGAACTACTAAGAATAAGCCCTTAAGACAAAAATATGGCACCAACGTTGTCGATGGACACTTTCTTTTGTTCTAAGAACTTTGGAATAAAATCCCAAGAGTTGTTTTTCAAACTGATTTAATTGTCGAAAGTCTTAACCAAAGAGGTGACAAAAGCCTTTGAGCTCAAATCCAAAAAAGATAACGAACTAAGCGTGAAATCAAAATCAAGTGCAACCGAATAGACATAAAATGTTCATGAATAAGCATACAGGAAGAGGGAAAAATAGGAATGTGGTACCTCCTCTTGCTAGTTTGTCTTCTACTTGAGTTAACTCTTTGCGTTCGTCCCATAGCTCGATCACTAGAAGTGAGTAACCTGTAGAAAGAATCAACAAGAGCCGAGAGAAATTTGCACAAATAACTCTAGAGAATAGTCTAATATTTTTGGGTTTTCTTTATCGAATGCAAAACTGAAAGTAAACATGCATTGGAACAAAAACAAACAAATAAAAAGAAGAAAGAAAAATATGAATGCAAAAGGTGGGAGGAATTTAACCTCCCCAAGCTTAGGCTTTTGCCTAACTAGAATCAGTAGTGGCTACCATCAGGTGGCGGCTGCTAATATTGGAAGTTTGGGTAGGAGTTTGGAAAGTCACTCATGAAAGATGTGAAGTCTTGAGTGAGGTTAACTATGTTGGTGTTCGCATCATATAACGTGTTCTCTATGTTCTCAGTGAGATGCACCACCTGGTCAAAACCGCTCCTTGGGACATAGTTGAATCCCGACTATGGTGGAGGCATACCTTGTTATTGATGTTGGTGGAAAGGTTGTTGTTGGTGGTGTTGCTGGCCGAAGTCGTCCCATCCTACGCCATGCCAGCCTCCTCCTTCCTCATCCTGCCGCTGTTGGCCAGCTTCTGCGTTTTCCCAGTTGGGATGGCCACCTGGTGGCGCAGTCCTTCCTGAGAGGATCAGTGCCTGCTAGAACTCCTCCTCAGTGAGGACCCAACTCTGTTTACCTGGAAAACCAAAAGCTTGGACAAAAGGAAGCAAGATTTGGTGGAGACCACCGTTAGGAACAAAATAAAACTGGTAAGCACAGAGGGAACGCTCTGGCCTATAGACACCCATGAACTTGGTGTTAGCCATATGAATGTCAGCCAGGTCCTTACTGCCAGCTACATCTCTTTCCCGTGGTAGGACAAATTCATTTGCATATGCGATCTATGTGATCAACCCGCCACAACGAATGTCCCCCGCGGAAGCTGACCTTTGGCGGCGAAAGTGCTGGATGAGCAAGCCCCCCAAGTTTACCTTGTGCTCCATCTCGGGATGCAAGGCCATATGAATTACACTCATCTCGGGGCCTGCCATTGCCCCAACATCAGCCTTCCCGAATAAAAAATTAACAAGGAAGGTATGAAAATAACGTATAGTAGGATTCTGGATAGTGGCGCTCTTCCTTCACAAATAATCATTGTCCCTATGGACAGAAATTTGCCCCCCAAGATTGCATTGCCTCTATATGCACATTGTCATTGATGTCGAGTTCTCCCTCGTGGGAGAATCCGAAACTATCGCAAAATTCATAGAAGGTCAAGTTGTGGAGTTGCCCATTGAGCACAAAACTTACAGTGCAATTTCACTCCTGGGTCTCGAGATCATCGTGGAATGATGAAAGAAACTCGAACATGGCAAGCTTGTAGGTGTTGACGGAGAGGTAGGAGAAGTCGACCATGCTAGCTTGCACAGTCATCTGATCGAAGTCCTCTAGAAGACCCTGGCGAGAGAGGAACTAACGGTCTACCCACTTGGTGGGAAAAACCTTGTGGTTGCTCACCCTCTCGTAGTCTCGGCTCATGGCGGCCCTCAAGCTGTCTACCTCCGAGCGTATCTTTTTGAACCCAGCGGCTTGGCGGAGCCCGAAGGTCCTGCCGCACCCGAGCCCTTGCCCAATCGGAACATCCTTCCAATGTTATGCATTGTGCTGCAAATTTATTGAAGAAAACTATAGGCATCAAGTTTCTATCATATAAACAAACGATTACTGGCAGAAGTTACAAATCCTAACACGAGGAATCGATAATAATCACAAAATATGATCAGTATGAATGGTGACTTTTGAGTCTAGAATATAGGGTCTAAACTTATCACAAGCGAAGACGACAGCTAGAAATTCTTTTTCAGTAGTAGCATAATTCCTTTGAGCAGCGCCTAGAGTCTTACTAGCATAATGAATAACATTTAACTTTTTATCAATTCGTTGCCCAAGGATAGCCCCTACAAGAAAATCACTAGCATCACACATTATTTCAAAGGGTAAACTCCAATCAGGTGGTTGAACAATAGGATATGTGGTTAAAGCCTTCTTAAGAGTTTCAAAAGCTTCCTTACAATCATCATGAAAAACAAAGGGTACATATTTTTGAAGAAGATTAGTGAGGGGTTTTGATATCCTAGAAAAATATTTAATAAACCTTCTATAGAAACTAACATGACCAAGGATACTATGAATACCTTTGATGTCTCTTGGACATAGCATTTTCTCAATTGCCTCAACCTTAGCTCTATCAACTTCTATGCCTCTTTCAGAAACCTTATGCCCAAGGACAATCCCTTCATTGACCATGAAGTGGCATTTCTCCCAATTAAGAACAAGATTAGTTTCTTCACACCTCTGCAAAACTTTGTCAAGGTTGTGCAGACAATTATCAAAGAAGTTCCATAGACAGAAAAGTCATCCATGAACACTTCCACAATTTCCTCACAAAAACCATTAAAGATAGCAGACATGCATCTTTGAAAAGTAGCAGGAGCATTACATAAACCAAAAGGCATACGTCTATAAGCATAAGTTCCGTAAGAGCAGGTAAAAGTAGTTTTTTCTTAATCTTGTTGTTTAACCGCAATTTGAGAGAAACGAGAATAACCATCAAGAAAACAAAAATGGGTCTTTTTAGACAACCTTTCCAACATTTGATCAATAAAAGGAAGAGGGTAGTGATCTTTCTTAGTAACTTTGTTGACTTTCCTAAAATCAATGCACATCCTATAGCCTACTACTATTCTTTGGGGAATAAGCTCATCATTATCATTAGGAACAACGGTAATTCCTCCTTTTTTAGGAACACAATGAACAGGACTAACCCATTCACTATCAGCAATAGGGTAAATAATGCCAGCATCAAGGAGTTTCAATACCTCATTTCTTACCACTTCCTTCATCTTAGGATTTAAACGTCGTTGGTGCTCTACTACTGGATTTGCGTCTGGTTCTATATTGATAGAATGCTAACATATAGTAGGTGAAATCCCTTTTAAATCATCCAAAGTATAGCCCATAGCTCCTCGGTGTTTCTTCAAAACCTCCAATAACCTTTCTTCTTCCTTCCCTGAAAGTTTAGAGCTAATAATTACAGGATATATCTTTTTATCATCAATATAAGCATATTTAAGATCATCAGGGAGAGGTTTTAGATCGAAGATCAGATCCTTTTTAGGTGGCAACATGGTACCCAAGTCTTCTACAGGCAAGTTATGCTTAAGCATCTTGGGTTGACAACGGAGAATCTCGTCAATCTCATTCCTTTCTTCCATGAAGATCTCACTTTCGTGATCTTCCATAAATTGCTGCAAAGCATTGTTAGGAGCAAGAGAAATAGAAGCAAGTTGTTCAAATCTAAAATCCTCGTTATGGGTTTCCTCTTCACAAGGTTCTTTAGTAAATTTCGAAACATTAAACTCATAAGATTCCCCATCAAACTTAGTCAAGATTTTCTCCCTCTTGCAATCTATAATAGCTCCACAAGTACTCAAGAAAGGTCTACCAAAAATGATAGGATAAGTTTTACTAGCAGCTGAACCAAGTACTAGAAAATCAGCAGGATACTTAATCTTACCACAAAGAACTTCCACATCTCGTACAATACCAATTGGAGAGATGGTCTCTCTATTAGCAAGGTGAATAACCACATCAATCTCTTCCAATTCGGAGGGACTGATTTCATGCACAATTTCTCTGTAAAGCTCATAAGGAATAGCACTGGAACTTGCACCAATATCACATAAACCATAATAGCAATGATCACCAATTCTAACGGAAAGCACATGGACACTAGCCTTTTTAGTTCTATTAGGATGTGAAACAATATTAGAAGCATCCTCACAAAAGACTATGTGTCCATCTTCTATGCTTTTAGTGACAAGGTCTTTCACAATTGCCACCATAGGTTCAACATTTATTTGTTCATCAGGTTTTACAGTTCTCTTTTCACTTTTAGTGATTACATTAGTTATCATAGGATGATCCTTTACCTTATCTGGGAAGGGAATCTTCTCGATATAAGGTTTAGGTAAGATGTGATCAATAGTGCAATACTCAACACTCCCAACAGGAACACAATCAACAATATCTTTATAAGGTGCATGGTACTTGTTCCATCCCTTTTTTGGAATTTCAATATAAGAAGCAGAAGACTTAAAGCAATTTGTAATAACTTGTAAATCAAGACCATAAGCATTTTTAATATTTTGAAAGTCATCAGTTCCCATAAAAGATTCAATGCATTCATAATCATAATTTATACCTAATTTCTACCTTTATCATTCTCCCAAGCTTCAGAATTGTCTTGAATACGGTCCAGAAGATCCCATTTAGCTTCTTCTTCAATGCGAGTGAATGATCCAGCACAAGAAGCATCCAATAAATCCTTGTCATGAAGAGAAAGCCTTGCATAAAAGTTATTGATAATAATATTGTTGGGGAGATCATGAATGGGACATTTGAGCATTAGTAACTTCAATCTCCCCCAAGCTTGAGCTGTACTCTCTCCATCAAGAGGCCAAAAGTTGTATATTTGATTCCGATCTTTATGAATCTCACTAGGAGGATAAAATTTTGAATAAAAGAGAGGCACTATTTCCTCCCATTCAAGAGCTTGACCATTCTTTAGCAGCTTATACCATTCCTCAGCTCTTCCTTTTAGCGATAATGAGAATAACTTCTTCTTAACTTGATCTGTAGTAATACCTGCACACTTAAACAACCCGCATAATTCGTGTACAAAGAGTAAATGATCACCGGGATGGACAGTTCCATCCCCAACATAGTAGTTATCCATAACACGATCAATAATTCTTGTAGGTATTTTAAAAGCATCATTCTCAGCAGGTGGTGGTTCGTCCACTACCTTAGCAGTGGCAGTAGCTTTACCAAATAAGAAACTCAGCAAATTATCTATATAAAAAATAAAGAAACTAACATAAATAAACAATACTCACAGTAGAAGTTTCCTTTACCAGTTCCACTCTCCAATAGCGCTTCACTCCCCGGCAACGGTGCCAGAAACTAGTCTTGATGACCCACAAGTATAGGGGGTGTATCGCAGTATTTTTGATAAGTAAGAGTGTCGAACCCAACAAGGAGCAGAAGGTGCTGGCTAGTGGCATGGATCATGAATTCTCTGCAAATACTTAGCAAACGGATTTTTAGGGTTTTTTGATAAAGCAAGTAAATAAAGTACGAGTAAATAAAAGATAGTAGGAATAAATGCAGCAAGTGGCCCAATCTTTTATGCAGCAAAGGACAAGCCGGTTGTATTACTTAAGATGACCAAACGTTCTCGAGGACACATGGGAAGACTGTCAAGTGCTATCGCTTCATATAGTTGATTAATCTTCTTTAGCTTGCTAAGTGTTGTGTGGGTGAACCTGTGCTAATGTACCGACCTTCCTAGGACTAATACATACTTGTGATTATACCCCTTGCAAACATCCGTAAGTACAAGAAAGTAATTAAGGTAGAAACCTAACCACAGCTTTAAACTCTAAGACCCTTACGTCCCTTGTGCAATGGTTTCCTAATGGGGGTTCAGGTTTCTGTCATTCCGGTAACCCCTACGATTAGTAGCCAAATACACAATGCATTCCCCTAGGCCCATATAGGTGAAGTTTCATGTAGTCGATGTTCACATGACACCACTAGAAGAAGTACACCACAACTTAAATATCAAACCATTGAATCTTTGTTAACACAACTCCACTACTAACAACATGACTTCTCCCATGTCCTCAAGAACAAAACGAACTACTCACAAGACATCATATGGATCATGATCAGAGATGGAATAATGAAGTATAGCAATCTGAACATAAACAATAATTCAATGGTTCCACTCAATAGCATCAACTACAAAGAGTAATCAACACCGGGAAAGTTTCCCCTAAGAACTATGCAAGATTCAACCCAATTGTTACAGCAATATGGAGATGATGATGAGGATGCTGATGGTGATGGTGGTGGTGGTGATGATGATGACCCCGATGAAGTACAGCTTGATGGTGGTGTTGATGGCGATGATCTCCCCTCTCCGGGAAGGAATTCCCTCGGCAGAAATCTGTGTGCCGGAGAGATCTTTCTCTCTCGGTGTTTTCCGCCCCGTAGAGGCGGCGGAATCTTTCTATGGTCGCTCCCCGAGTCTTAGGGTTTCGGGAGGAATATATACGCCAGAGGGGAGCCAGAGGTGGGCCAGGGCGGCCACACCACCTGGTGGCGCGACCTAGGCTTGCCCACGCCAGGGGGTGGTGTGGGCCCCCTATGGCCCATCTCCACTCCTCCTTCTGGCTTCCTTCGTCTTTTGGAAAAATAGGATTTTCCATATATTTTCCCGGATTTTCTAATCTTCGCGAATTTTGCCTCCAAACAACACCTTTTCCATCAGAATCCTGACTGCAGCGGTCCATACTCCAAAAGTCATCAACCATGCAAAAATAGATGAAATAACATAAGTATCACCTCTTAATACGAAATATATCAATGAATAACAGTAAATTATGATATAGAGTAGTGATGCAAAATGGACGTATCACTATCACATAGACATAGGGGGAGTGTGGTCCTAATTGATTTGGTTAACCCTCCCCGCATAATGCCAAAAGTAAGAAAAACATTTCTCTTAATATCATTTTGTGATATATGATCTTATTGATGAGTATTGGTCATGAACCCAAGATATATCTTCGCTGTGTCATACCATCCACTCTAACATGGTGGCTTTGGCCATCGCCCTCTTCTTTGTGAAGAGTTGGTTCCCTGTGGATCTTTTTGGTTTTTCTTACATATCTTGTGTTCTTATGGAAAACACACTCAATTTTGGCTTTTATTTGATTTGGCTCTTGCAATCTTGGGTGTGTAGTACCATCTCAGTTTGGTTGTCTAAACCCAAGCCTTTCTCCTTCCTCAAGCCATCTATCTCTTGCACACAAGTCCTTTGTTTCACTTGTGAGGGTTTTGTTTGGGATGTGCTGGCCTGAATCTGTGTTTAACAGAAAATTTAGAGAAGGGTCAGATTATCCACCCCTAGTGGGGGCCGGATAATCCACCCCTGGCGGTTTTTGTCTATTAAGGGTAGGGCATAGGGGGAAGGGCTCAAAGAGAGCATCACTTCCACCCCGACCTCTTGCTTCTCCCCAGCTGCCGCCTGCCGTCCTGGCCCTCCCCGGTGTCATTCCGGCCACCATATTCTTCCGCCCTCCCCCAAATCTTCTTCCCCAATCATTCGGTTACCTTCTCCTCTGCATTCTTCCTCCAATGAGTGAGGGTTAATCCCCCACTATCATCTTTTGTATAGATGTTGTTGGTTGTTGGTGGAACTTGTTCTAGAAGTTGCATTTTGTTTCATACTCATGCTAGAAATGGTAGACTAGCAATACGTGTGCCCGATCTGTGTTGATGCTTTCGATCTGGGGGAGTTCTGAATTTTTTGCCAAGGCTAGATTATCTGATTTCACAGATTCCAGCATCATGTAGTTTTGGCTTATGGATTGCTTTTCTACTATTTTTAATATTCCTCCTGGACTTGTGTGTGTGCTTATCTTCTTGCTACCCATATTTTTCTCTTCATGGGTGGCTCTTGTGCTACTCAAATCTACAAGCGACGTCCTCGTGCTTGCTATTTCCGACCCAACAAAGGAGTTCTTGTTGACGAGGTTGAGTTGCGTAAGAAAAGAGAGAGGCTGAAAGGATGGATGAACATGCAAGGAAAGAAAAGGCCACTCGGGCAAGTTCCAAGAGGAAGGGTAAGGAAACCAGGGTCAACTATAAGCAGATGGATATTATTACTTACATTTCTATTTGTCACTGTGATCTGTATGCTGAGGAGGAGCATGATGAAGATCTTGGGGATTCCTGTTTTTGGTGTACTAATCACAAGTTCATCTTTGAGGACGTCTATTCCTCTCTAAAGATCCGTCCTATGCGTCCCATGGTTATATCTGAGGCTAAGGAGAAGCCCCAACCAGTTGATGCTTTGGTTGTGGTGGATGGGGCTGCACCATCTCATGACTCTTCAATGCTCCTATGACTCCGTAGTGGTGAAGCAATTCTTCTCCACTCTTGTGATTTGTAGCGATGACCGACGCACATGAAGTGGATGACTGGTGATACTCTTATTCAAGCTGATTTATGGATATTCTCTCAGGGTGCTTGGCTATCCCTTCAATGGCCGTGATCATGCTTGTGGTCATCGCATCATTACTCCCATCAAGCCAAACAAGGATACATTGCTCTCTCCCTGCTGTGGTACCAATGGTGCTATGGGCAAGGTTGCCAGTCTCTACCCTCTCTACACTTAGCTGGTTAGTGTTTTTCGTGACTCCGTCATGCCTAGTGGGGCAACAATGACAACATCCATGGCCACCTTGTTCAGGTGCTTGCTTTTTCTCATGAATGTGCCAACGCTGAAGATCCTAATGTGAGTTACCGGCTGGATGTGATGGATTTTATTTATCATGAGATGACCGATGCCATGTTCAACAGGCTCTCCATTCCCTATTCTCCTTACATCATGATGCTAATCAAGCATATGCTTCCTATTGAGAACTTCAACTATGATGGTGAGCATAAAGTGAAGAAGATTTATAACAAGTCAAGGAAGACCTCCCATCCCTCTTTAGCTCCAGAGGGTCTCATGAGAGATGCTCGTTCTAGTGGGCGGAGGCCCCCTATACCGTCCATTGCCTGTGAGGTGAAGCAACTCAATTGGTTCCAGCGGAACATTCTGTGCATGGGTATAGACCCCCACAAGGGGCAGTATGAGGCCTACAGGCAGAACCATGATATGGCTCACACCCAGCAGGTCATACTCACCATGTATCAGGGGCATCAGGCCCTCCTCCTACTCCTTCAGCTCCCACATTGTATGCTCAGTGGAACACTTTTGGCACCAAATATGGAGAGCTTGAGCGTCACTTGTTCCCCACCTTTGAGCCTACTCCTCCGGCTACTAATGATGAGAAAGATGAATATGAGTATAATGATGATGGGGAGGACGAGGACGAGGATGAGGAGTGATTCCTTGGGTTGTTAGCATCACACTTATTCCTTTTTGGCATTTCGATGCCAAAGGGGAGAAGTAGTTTTATTAGGCTATCATGGATTTGCATGGGTTGGGCGCAAGCATTTGCACGTTTTATTATCATTTTGTTTTATCCTCGCTTGTGCCTATTTTAGCGTTGAACTTTAAATTTGCTATTTGGTTTGTATGCGACTATGTGGTTTGTGTGGTACTTTGGATTTATCCCGGTCATCACTAGAATTATTATTATTGATTTATCTCTCGGGAAGTATGGATTCATCTAGATGCTATGAAATTATGGTATTATCTCTATGTATGTATCCAAATGGTATTATGCTTTGAAGTCTAAATGAGTGATGATTATATTGGCTATCTATATACTATTGAGGACTTCATCCCCTCAGTGGTATGATGATTTCGTATAACTCATTGTTTGTTTGTACTTTTCAAGTCAATGAAATGCCTTGTACCTTCGTGTGTGTATTTGTATTCAAATGAAAATTTCTTATGTGCACACATTTAGGGGGAGCCTATTTCATTCTTGAAATGATGTTGTTAGTAGGTCCTTTATGCAAATCCTAGTATTGTCATCTAACACCAAAAAGGTGGAGATTGAAAGAACGTTTCATGATCCCTAGAGTTTTGTGTGTTAGATAATAATACTAAGGAATATTTAATGTGTGTTGAGTGCTGTAGATAATTGTCCATTTAAAGAGTAGCCAAAACGGACTTTTGGGGGTACGCCCTAGATCGATCGGCAAAAAGAGCAAGGCGCGTCACACGGTATGGGGGCGGACTTTCCCTCGGATTGTCCGGCCAGGGCCAGAGTTTTTGCCCGGGCCGGATAACCCCCCCCCCCCGGGAATTTTTACAAAGAAAGCCAAGGCACGTCACACGGTATGGGGGCAGATTTCCCCCCAGAAAATCCGACTCTAGAGCGGAGCTTTGCCCTGGCCGGATAATCCATCCCCCACTTGGGCCGGATAATCCGGCCCCAAAAATCTCCAACGACTGAGTTTTGGCAGGGGGTATAAATACCCCAATTGCTCCTTCTGTTAGATCTCTTGATTCATTCGAAAAAGTGGTGTACTATTCTTCAAGCTCTAAACCAAGATCTCCCTCTTCCACCACCCAAAGGCTCCGATCTTTGGGGAATCAAAGGAGGAGGCTTTGATCTTCACCAACACTAATCAAGCGCATCAATTTCCCTCCATTCACTTGGATGACTCTCAAACTAGTATTTCTTGCAAATATCTAGATCTTATTTTCGGTTATTGATTATACTTGTTCTTGTGGCAGCTTGTTGTCATCATGGGAGCCTCCAATTCATTTGTGGATGTGTGCCCCACTTGTTGTATAAAGGCATCAGTTTCCGCTTCGAAGGGAACCAATAGTGGAAAGGTAGATCAGGCCTTTGGTGGCGAGATCCATCGGAGAATACGATGAGGCCTATTTCGGCGTGGTGGTCTTAGTACCGCCCACCCCTCCAACACAGACGTACTTCCCTTAACAAGGAAGGAACTGCGGTCAAACAAATCCCGTGTCTCCGCATGGTCCACTATGGTTTCTTCATTCCTCGCTTTCACTCGCTTTTATTCACTTAATAGTTAGGTTTTCATATAGGGAAATTATCCATAGTTGCATATCTAGACAATTTACCTTTGTGTCAAGCCTAAAATTGAAAAATAAATAAAATTTGAGTAGCACCTATTTAGCCCCCTCTAGGTGCCCATATGGTCCATTTCACCGAGGACTGCCGGCTCCTCCCTTCCACCCGATAGGTCACCCGACGAGCCCAACCCGGCCAAAGACGATGAAGTACAAATGGTCGTACAGACCATGTTCGCCATCCAGAACAAGAAAAGTTGGCTTTTACAACAGACGATTTTCATGGTTGAAGGCCCGTTTTTCGTGGCTAAAAGTCTTCTACGATGGATGCCCTTCGTGGTAAAAGCCCCATCACAAAAGAATCTACCATAGTTTTACAGTGGCGGATCGCACCCTTCATCCACAAAAACTTGTTCCGTCGTAGATCTGTTCGCCAACCGCGTTGACTGCTGGCGTCATGCAAATTGCCACATGGCAAACACCATTAATGAATAGTTACCGATGTTAACGGTCACATAAATCGTGGCAGAAGCTAGGCCCAGCCAAGGCCTGCTAAATATTAAGTGGGCCGACCCATGAGGAGAACCCAATAAGAAGAAGGCTCGTTACTGTTTCATCCGACACTGTTTGAAATGGGCCCATTAGTGCAGCCTTCCATGGCCCGTTAACTTTCAGGCCCGACACTGTTTCAGTCTACAGAAGGCCCACCTTGGTCTAATACTGTGCGACCCATTCTCTGCCTTGGCCAAGTCTGTCCGTTACTGTTAAGGCCTGCTGTCGACCTATCACTTTTCTCGCACCCATTGTGGGCCCTTAAGGCCCTCTACCATTACGGCCCTTTACTTTTCTGGATAGTCACTATTCCGTCCTTCTACTATTCAGTCCCATAATAGGCTACGAAGTTTCTGGCCTGCTAAACTTCTGGCCTCCTACCGTTCTGGCCTTGTTACTGTTTCTGGCCTGTTACTGTTCTAGCATCCTACAGTTTTCCTGTACCGGCCTTTTACTGTTCTGGCCTTTCACTGTTCTAGATATTTACCGTTCTGGTCATTTACGGTTCTGGCCATTTACTGTTCTAGCCTTTTATTGTTCTTGCTATGGAGACTACTGCATCTGTTCTGTTGGCTTTCTGTCCAACTACATCAAGTGCATCTTGGAGTGCAGCACCAAAAATTCTTTCTGCTAGAATGTATGGAGCAGTTGAGATCGTGTACCTACGTGAGCAATACACAGTATCACTGCTACTCAGTCCAAAGATATCGACACTTGAGGTAGTTGTTTTCTGTTATGCCTTTATATTTATATTTGCAACCTAAAACAAAAAGAAACATCATATAACATCATTACCAAGGAAAACAAAAAACCAACGAATTTCAAATCAGTCCTTTTGCTAAAATGAAGAAAGCAATTAGTAACACCAGGGAATCATACATCTCTTTCTTCTGGAATAACTGGAACAATAGACTTCATAGAGGGATGAGATCGTGTGGAACTGTCACTTCTGCTCTTTGAAATGACTGCTCTACTTGATGAAGGCTGAAACTAAGATAAAAGAAGTTACAACATCATACAAAGGAACAAAACTACCATGTTCATTCTCAAAGATTTTCAAAAGATTATTTGGTCTGTTAGAGCAATGTAAGCACTCAACAAAAGGACCTCATGCATACATGTACCTCTAATAGACTAGCCAAATTATTTTAGAGAAATGGTCAAACAATCTATCAAATAGTTAGATAGTTTAATTTTTTTGATTGTCTGCCCAAAGACAAATTGTACTATCATGTGCCTCGTATTAAAATAGCCATACACGTGTAGATACCAGAGTGATATTTAAGTGCATGGTTGCTTATGATCCTTCCATTTCTGTTATATTGGATTCTGTTGCATGTCTGGCCTTGTTATAATCACCCTAGTGCCTCCGACAAAAATAACAACTCAACTAGTAAATGGCATGACACCAGGGGACTTAAACCTTAAAAAAAGGGGGCGTGCTTACAATAGCTCTATGTAGAGTCTCAAGGTTGCTGATCTGGTTACATGTATGTGCGTCGACGATGTCCGCTGCATGAAGTAATTGGACTAGTGGTCTCCATACTTGAATGTTGATCCTCTGCATAATGGTGCAGCGAATAGTAAACACAAAAAAGGTTCCAGTCTCACAAATGTTAGCATGAAGTGATCATACAAAAGCAATAGATACTTACGAGATTATAGGGGCTATTCAGTCTATGATTTCTAGTGCAAACTTCACCTGTTCATTGCGTAACAACAACAAACTATTAGGAATAGTGGGGTAAGCAGGAGCAAATAAAACATATATCTTAGTGGAAGCAGTATAACGAATGTAAACGTGTAATGCATAGATAGGACAAAAGCATCAAGTAGGAAATAACAGTTAGTGCTATAGCCTACACCAAGCCAGAGAGAAATTATAACCGCATCACATATGGGCACTTAATAAAGTAGATAGGGAAACAAATGTGTTAACCGCTGGCTGACTCATATTTCGCCATGACATACAAAATCGTAGTTGAATGCCTTATGGTTAAACCTGACTACAAAAAATTATTTAGGACGATAGGGGTAATAAGTATAGTACTTATAAGTTACTAAAAAAGTAGCACCAAAACAAAATACAGTTAACTACTACATATTTATCTTACCAAACTCCAAGGAGATATGGTTACCTTGGTCAGGACGGTGTTTAGGCATCCTACGAATCCTGGGTGGTGACGTCGAGGTTGTCAAGGGTGTTGCGGTTGCGGGGCTTGTGGACGAAGGTGAAGAAGAACAGGGGTTCCTCCGAGCACTAGACGACAGTGGCGAAGAAGCAGATTCCTATCGGTGGGAATGTGTTCAGCGTGCTAGGAGAGTTGGTCGCTGAAGCAAATCTGGTGCAGTGCACTGCGACAATGGTGAATCAGATCTAAGGTGGTGAAGGTAGATCTAGGGTTTTCCACAGGGCTTGCGCAGCTAGGGGCGAGGATCGTGTGTGGGTGTGGGGGCCAGTGGTATAGGGGTGGGGCTATAGAGTTACTGAATGGGGAAATTACGATTGAAGCCCCAACGAACCGACTTCACTAGGGGTAGAAGGGGGATTCCAAGATGTTTGAAACATTGGACAGCGAGAGATTTTCCCGCTCGACTAAATTCAAATTTATATATAGTCTAAGTAGTAGTAAATTGGTAAGCCGTACTCCATGTAATCAAAGGCCGACAGGAACATCAGTGATCATCCATGGCCCATACTACCCCAGTTCCGAAATTAAGGCCCAATTTGGCCATTTGGCATCTAAATATTGATCATCCATGGCCCAGATTGGCTCGGTTTAGATATTTAGGCCCAATTTAGCATCAAAGTATTTTAAATTATTTAGAAAACATTTTGATTTCTGAATATACTGAAGTATTAAATACCTTTTAGTGTTTTGTTCCAACAAATAATACGGGTTTAAACTGAAGTATTCTCCAAAACTATGTTTTTTAAAATAATTGAGAGGTCAGACCCCTTTTTGAAGAAACTGAGAAGAGAGAAAACTGAATTATTGCTTTGGTAGGCACTAATACTATAACATTGATATATTTCCGTATTATATCCATTCTTCAATGATGATGCGTATGAAGATGTTGTCACCAAGACAGGTAGTGAGCCCAAAAATTACGATTGAAGCCCCAACTAACTCGACTGAATTTGAATTTATCCATAGTCCAACTAATAATAGCAGAATGGTAGGCCGGTGGTATGGGGAATCAAGTGTAATAATAAAGCGCCCTGAGCTTTAAAAAAAATAAAGCGCCCTTTATCGATAAATTTTCAATCACTATGGTTGGGAGTGTTCATACTTCTATTCTAAACAAAAAATGGGAGCCCACTATTTCACTAACATGAATAATCTAGCGCCTGAGCGACAACATCAAACCACTCATAAGATAAGCAGCGACAGTGTTTTCATCGAAAAAATGTGAAAGTTGCTAGGCCCCACAAGTACTTTGTTCTCACAACTCTTATTATCCCTTCGCGCTAAAGGATGACAATTTTACCCATGAGTGCCCGTAGGTACCATACCAACGTTGGTAGGGTATGGACACACTTTTATACCCATGGGTAATACCCATACCCTAACTCGTTAAGTCATGGGTACGGGCACAGGTAGGTATACTCATACCCTACCCATTTAAACTGACATAGTAGTAAAACTTACCTGTAGAGTTACAACCTATGAGGCCGAGCAACCTAGGGAAGAGTATGATACTGTGACTTCTAAACTTCGATAATTTTCATGGGTACGAGCATGGGTAAAGTTTTATACCCATGAGTATGGGTATGGGTAAAATTTTCTATCCATTGACTAAACGGGAGTGGGTATGATATTGCTCTACCCTACTCATAACCTACCCATTGCCAACCTTACTTCGCTCTCATTGATTAATGCAACCACGTTTTACTTCAGGTTTTTCGAAAGTTGTTCGGTCATGCACACATAGCATATTCTATGAAGTACAGTAGTACAACATATGTAGACCACAATTAATTAGTCGAGCTAATCACTATTGTTCTTATTTAAAAAGAAACATTATTGGGTTTATAGCATGTCCAACAACCTTTTTGTATTGAATTCCTAAAATCCGACTCTAGGAAGAGGAGCGCAAAGGTTTATCAATGGACCTTCCAATTTCCTAGCATTATTATAAGTATTTATTAGTGTTTGCCCTTCTTAGCAAAAATCATGTCTACATGACAATGACATGTGGAGTCAACCACTCGACCACCCAATAAATAAATCCCCTTTATCGATAAATTTTGAATCACTATGGCTGAGAGTGTTCAACCTTATGTTTAAAAGAAAATTTTGGGAACCCACTATTCCGCTAACATGAATAATATAGTGCGCTGATACATTGCAAACGTATCTATAATTTTTGATGTTCCATGCTTGGTTTTTATCTACTTTCTTATGCTTTGTCCACACTTTGGAGTATTTCTATACACTTTCTTGGACTAACCTATTAACAAGATGCCACAGTGCCAGTTGCCTGTTTTCTGCTGTTTTTGGTTCCAAAAAGTCAGAAAATGAATATTCTCGGAATTCGACCGAACAAAAGCCAAAGTCGATATTTTACCGGAAGACTCACGGAGCCAGAAGACAAGACGGGAGGGGCCATAGGGTGGCCACACCATGTGGTGGCGCGGGCTAGCCCTGGCCGTGCCACCAAGTGGTGTGGGCCCCCTGGCCGCCCACCGACCTTGCCTGTTCGCCTATAAGAAGCCTCCCGATGCATAAACCCTAGATCGTCAAGCCTCCAGCCACGAAAAGTTCTGCAGCGCCGCCGCCACGAAGGGAAGATTCGGGGGACAGAAAATCTCTGTTTTGGCACCCTGCCGGGACGGGGAAGTGCCCTCGGAGCCATCTCCATCGATCTCCACCGCCATCTCCATCACCGTTGCTGATTCCCATGATGAGAAGGGAGTAGATCTCTCTCGAGGCTAAGGGTTCTATCGGTAGCTATGTGTTCATCTCTCTCTCTCTATGCATGATCATATTGTGATCATGATCTTGTAATCTATAGATCTACCTTGCTACTCAAGTGCTTTAATAGATCTCTGCTCTCCCCATGTGTGTGAAGTTGACAGTGTGCACACCATGGTGGCACTTAGGCTAGAGATTACAAATACTTGTTATGAGTTATATTTGGAGCTGGATGTCTCTATGAAATTGTGGTGTTTGTTGGACTCATCTAGTACTCAAGGTGACAGTGTGGGGTTATCTAGATGGGAAAGATGAACTTTGAGGTGTGCTATTATAGTCCTACCAACGATTAGAGTGTCCAACCGGAGAGTGGTTAAGAGTAGTATGATGACCCACAAGTATAGGGGGTGTATCGCAGTAGTTTTGATAAGTAAGAGTGTCGAACCCAACGAGGAGCAGAAGGTCATGGCTAGTGGTATGGATCAGGAATTCTCTGCAAATACTTAGCAAATGGATTTTAGGGGTTTTTGATAAAGCAAGTAAACAAAGTACGAGTAAACAAAAGACAGTAGGAATAAATGCAAGAAGTGGCCCAATCCTCTATGCAGCAAAGGACAAGCCGGTTGTATTACTTAAGATGACCAAACGTTCTCGAGGGCACATGGAAAGACTGTCAAGTGCTTTCGCTTCATATAGTTGATTAATCTTCTTTAGCTTGCTAAGTGTTGTGTGGGTGAACCTATGCTAATGTACCAAACTTCCTAGGACTAATACATACTTGTGATTATACCCCTTGCAAACATATGTAAGTACAAGAAAGTAATCAAGGTAGAAACCTAACCACATCTTTAAACTCTAAGACCCTTACGTCCCATGTGCAATGGTTTCCTAACGGGGGTTCATGTTTCTGTCACTCCGGCAACCCCTACGATTAGTAGCCAAATACACAGTACATTCCCCTAGGCCCATATAGGTGAAGTGTCATGTAGTCGACGTTCACATGACACCACTAGAAGAAGTGCACCACAACTTAAATATCAAACTATTGAATCTCTCTCAACACAACTCCACTACTAACAACATGACTTCTCCCATGTCCTCAAGAACAAAACGAACTACTCACAAGACATCATATGGATCATGATCAAAGATGGAATAATGATGTATAACAATCTGAACATAAACAATAATTCAATGGATCACTCAATAGCATCAACTACAAAGAGTAATCAACACCGGGAAAGTTTCCCCTATGAACTATGCAAGATTCAACACAATTGTTACAGCAATATGGAGATGGTGATGAGGGTGCTGATGGTGATGATGGTGGTGATGATGATCCAGATGAAGTCCAGCTTGATGGTGGTATTGATGGCGATGATCTCCCCTCTCCGGGAAGGAATTCCCCTGACAGAAATCTGTCTGCCGGAGAGATCTTTCTCTCTCGGTGTTTTCCGCCCCACAGAGGCAGCGGAATCTTTCTGTGGTTGCTCCCTGAGTCTTAGGGTTTCAGGAGGATAATATACGCCAGAGGGGAGTGCCAGGGGTGGACCAGGGCGACCACACCACCTGGTGGCGCGGCCTAGGCTGGCCCGCGCCAGGGGGTGGTGTGGGCCCCCTTTGGCCCATCTCCAGCCCTCCTTCTGGCTTCCTTTGTCTTCTGGAAAAATAGGATTTTCCGTATATTTTCCCGGATTTTCTGATCTTCGCGAATTTTGCCTCCAAACTACACCTTTTCCATCAGAATCCTGACTGCAGCGGTCCATGCTCCAAAAGTCATCAACCATGCAAAAATAGATGAAATTACATAAGTATCATCTCTTAATATGAAATATATCAATTAATAACAGTGAATTATGACATAGAATAGTGATGCAAAATGGACGTATCAACTCCCCCAAGCTTAGACTTCGCTTGTCCCCAAGCGAAACCGAGCTCAATAAACATGGCCTCAGGTTTATGGAGTGAAGAGTCGATAAAAGAATACGGACAAGAAGCATCACATTCATCAAAACATAGATCATAATAGAAGACAACTCACTATTATATAACTTACTTGCAATAATTAAAGGAAACACAATAAAGATAAATAAAGTGAATCATAATTGGTAATGGCAAACTTAGCTCTTGGTTGAAGAATAGCTGATAATTTGCTGGAGTTCACAAATAACTGGTTTTCAATGATAGCTTTCAAAGTAGTAAACATCAAGATAAGAGCAATGTGCAAAACAAGGAACATAAGCAACATGATTGAATAAATCATCATATGAATGAATGAAACACAACAACTCAAAATACTTGCTGAGATAGAAGGGAGTAGGTTTACTGACTCAACTAAAAAGTAAAATAAAGGCCCTCCGTAGAGGGAAGGAGGGATTGCAAGTCTCATAAAGAGCTCCCAAAAATTATGATACTTATTAGCTTTCAGCTCTTATTTCCCCTATCATAGGCATCTTTAGGTGGTTAAGGTTAAAGTGACACAACTAAGAGGATATGCTTGACAAGTTATAAGTTGAAATCTCATGCCCCTTACTTATGAGTACCGAACCTCATGCTACTCAACTTCAGTCATAAGTAAGCTCTTGTCATTGTAAATACACGTGTATCATTGAGAACCGCCAACGGGGTACCCCTTACACATGACACATGAGCTATCCCATAATCAAAATGACAAGGAAAGCAGACAGTGAGCATCTTAGCGATCTTTTTATTTGCTATTTGCATAGGTTTTTTATTGAGGATGCTTCATAGAATGCTCACTATAGTTATGCTACAAGTTTCCACCATGATTAGGCATGGATTAGACTAGCGTCCCAGGCGTTTCTCTAACACACATATAAACTCCATGATCTTACAAGTTCCACTTTTATTTCACACCGCCGGGATCCATAGGCAAAAGAATCATGATATCAACTAGGTACAAAGTACCAATGCAATGTTGAAAGCGTTCCCCATGATACATGGTTCTGCTAACTTCAACTTATAAAGCGCAAGCATATACGCAACAAAGAAGTACCCAATGGTTCAAGTTTATTAAATGCAAGAAAGTAAAGTGTGCCATCAAGTTCATGAGAGCTTTAATCACTAATTTTCACATAACAAGTTTAATTTGGGAGATAGATAAAACAAGAATTTACTTGGAATAGCAATAATGCTAATAGGTAGGTATGGTGGACACAAATGGCACATGTTTTGGTTTAAGGAGTGGATGCAAGAGAAGAATTCCCTCTCAGTACAGGTTTTTGGCTAGCAAGGCTGGGTAGCAAGTATAAGAGTTGAAGGAAACAAACAAACATACAAGTGATAAAGAAAAACATGCAATCTTCCTTGGAAGCACAAAAAATCTTAACTAGAGAATACTAAACTTATGAGCAAATCAAGAAAGAATGACGATGAAATTATATTTCTGCTTTTATCTTTTTCATTCAACTCTCAAAAATAGTGTTGCTACTGACCGAGCCAGGTTTGCCAAAACCAACTAAATTAACTCAATGATCCCAAAGTGCTACCAATACTAACAACAAGATCAATCATATAACCACGAATTGAAAACTAATATAAGCTATGCAAAAGAGTAAATGATAGAACTTCTCATTAATATTCCATCACGGCAACTCACACCAAGGGATACATATCTAACGAGAGATGGGACACTTCCATAATGCAAACCATCCTACATGATAACTTCTCTATTCATGATATGACTCTACTAAAAAGGTAAAAAGATAGAAGATAGTGATGTGATACCGCGGCACTCCCCCAAGCTTGGAACAAACCAAGGGGATGCCAAACCTGATGACGAATTACTCCTTTGGTGGTGGTGGTAATATTTTCTTAGTTGACGAGAGGTAATCTTCCAGCATCTTGCAAAGCCTATTATTCTCCCATTGAAGCATGTCCACCTTCCTCCTCAAGTCTCGGTACTTATCGTAGAACTCCTTAGTGACTCGTAGGCTTCCATTGATGCAGGGGAAGTGACTAAAGGTACCAGCCCCTGCTTAGGGTCTTGGAGATCTTCCTCCATAGGCTCCTTTCCCTTATCCTTGGCGGACACCATTGTGCTCCTAAGCTTTCAAAGATAGTTCCTGGCAGAAATAGATAGAAACAAAAACATGACGAGAACATGATATACGAACCTCGGGGGATCCGGGGGAATATATGTTACGAAGTTTCACAACAAAAGGAAGGTACTGGGAGAAAACGGGTCGGAGACGGAGTCCGGAGTGGCCACACCACCTGGTGGCATGGCTAGGGGTGGGCCCATGCCACAGGGTGGTGTGAGGCACCCTGGCTCTGTTTCCTTCCCTCCTTCACATTGTAGCTTTCCCTATTTTCTAAAAACTGCAAAAATATAGTTGGGTAGTATTTTCGCAGAACTTTTCTGACCAAAACTGTTACCTATTTGGAAACGGACTCTGCAGGTCTCTGAATTTGGTATCTAGTAGATACTTCCGGAATCACTACTTGAGTAACATCAATATCTTCATCTTCATACACTTATTACTTGAGTCATAAAACCCTTCTCTTCCTTATTACACCATCATCTCCACTACCTGGAAATTTCTTTCACACAAATCTCCACACAATTCTCATTAGCAACATTAGTGTATATGAAGTGATAAAGCCTTTTGAGTCCACTTTCAACTAAAAACCATAAAAACATAAGCTACTGTAGCAACTCCTTCTGAATACCCAAAAATAATTCAAAAAGGAAATCGAATAAAGAAGCAAATGCAAGAGTGGCTAAATCTGTCAAAACAGACCAGCAGGTAAAGATCAATTTTTTCGAAAATCTTCTGTTGCTCAAATAAAAAAGTGCAAAACTAAGAAAAGTTAAATAACAACCTGGGGCAGAAGCACAAAAAATTATAGCTCAATCCGACATACAGAGATCTCTCACAAATTTTTACGGTGCAGTAGAAAAATCTGTTTCGGGACAGCAACTTCCCCAAATATTACTTCTCTCTCATTAGAGGTTGATCTTGACACAAAAACCAAAAAAAAAACGGATAAGGAGAGTTTTTTACCGAAGTAATAACTTCCAAGACTCAAAGAAACAAAAACAAACTGAAAGCAAAAACAAATTGGGTTGTCTCCCAAAAAGCTCTTTCTTTATAGCCATTAAGATGGGCATGATAATTTTGGAGATGCTCACATAGGAATATGAATTGAGGTGAAAGAGAGCATTAAGAAGCAAAAATACACACGTTTAAGTCTAACCCACTTCCTATGCAAGGGAATTTTGTAAACAAACAAATTGTTGGAACCAAAGGCTACTTGCATAAGAAGGCAAAATAAGTGCAACATAAAAACTTTCAACATAAAACGAGGAAACTTGATATTATTGAGATACATAAGAACACTTTTCCCTCTCTCATAATAACTTTCAGTATCATGCATAAACTTAACAATATAACTATCACAAGGGCCATCATAGCAATGATCGCTTATTCTAACAGAAAACACATGAATACTAGCTCTCATAACTCTACTTTGTGAAACAATATTAGAGGTATCCTTACAAAGGATACTGTGTCCCTCTTCTTCATATTAAGTGAAAAAATCTTTCACATTTGCTATTATAGGTTCATCAACCATTTGTTTATCAGGTTCAACAGCTTCATTCATACTTTCATCAACCATACTAGCTATCATAGAATGTTCCTTTATCTTAACTGGGAAAGGCATTTTCTCAATGTAAGGTTTAGGTAAAACATGATTAGTAGTATAAACTTCAGTATTTCTTGTAGGAACACTCTTAGCAACATCTTTATAAGGTTCATGATACTTATTCCACTTCTTTTTAGGCACTTCAATATAGGAAGCAAAAGCCTTAAAATAAGAAGAAATAGCTTGAGAGTCTAGACCATAAGCATTTTTAATATTTTGAAAGTCATCAGTTCCCATAAAAGATTCAATGCATTCATAATCATAATTTATACCTGACTTTCTACCTATGTCATTCTCCCAAGCTTCAGCATTGTCTTGAATACGGTCCATAAGGTCCCATTTAGCTTCTTCTTCCATGCGAGTGAATGATCCAGCGCAAGAAGCGTCCAATAAATCCTTATCATGTAGAGTGAGCCTTGCATAAAAGTTATTGATAATAATATTGTTGGGGAGATCATGAATGGGACATTTGAGCATTAGTAACTTCAATCTCCCCCAAGCTTGAGTTGTACTCTCTCCATCAAGAGGACAAAAGTTGTATATTTGATTCCGATCTTTATGAATCTCACTAGGAGGATAAAACTTTGAATAAAAGAGAGGCACTATTTCCTCCCATTCCAGAGCTTGACCATTCTTCATCAGCTTATACCATTCCTCAGCTCTTCCTTTTAGCGATAATGAGAATAACTTCTTCTTAACTTGATCTGTAGTAGTACCTACACACTTGAACAACCCGCATAATTCGTGTATAAAGAGCAAATGATCACTAGGATGGACAGTTCCATCCCCAACATAGTAGTTATCCATAACACGATCAATAAATCTTGTATGTATTTTAAAAACATCATTCTTAGTAGGTGGTGGTTTATCTACTACCTTAGCAGTGGTAGTAGCATTACCAAATAAGAAACTCAGTGAATTATCCATAACGAAAATAAAGCAACTAACAGAAGTAAACAATACTCACAGTAGAAGTTTCCTTTACCAGTTCCACTCTCCAATAGCGCTTCACTCCCCGGCAACGGCGCCAGAAAATAGTCTTGATGACCCACAAGTATAGGGGGTGTATCGCAGTATTTTCGATAAGTAAGAGTGTCAAACCCAACGAGGAGCAGAAGGTGCTGGCTAGTGGTATGGATCAGGAATTCTCTGCAAATACTTAGCAAACGAATTTTTAGGGTTTTTTGATAAAGCAAGTAAACAAAGTACGAGGAAACAAAAGACAGTAGGAATAAATGCAGCAAGTGGCCCAATCCTTTATGCAGCGAAGGACAAGCCGGTTGTATTACTTAAGATGACCAAATGTTCTCGAGGACACATGGGAAGACTGTCAAGTGATTTCGCTTCATATAGTTGATTAATCTTCTTTAGCTTGCTAAGTGTTGTGTGGGTGAACCTGTGCTAATGTACCGACCTTCCTAGGACTAATACATACTTGTGATTATACCCCTTGCAAACATACTTAAGTACAAGAAAGTAATTAAGTGAGAAACCTAACCACATCTTTAAACTCTAAGACCCTTACGTCCTTTGTGCAATGGTTTCCTAACGGGGGTTCAGGTTTCTGTCACTCCGGCAACCCCTACGATTAGTAGTCAAATACACAGTAGGAATCTTTCTGTGGTTGCTCCCTGAGTCTTAGGGTTTCAGGAGGATAATATACGCCAGAGGGGAGTGCCAGGGGTGGACCAGGGCGGCCACACCACCTGGTGGCGCGGCCTAGGCTGGCCCGCGCCAGGGGGTGGTGTGGGCCCCCTATGGCCCATCTCTAGCCCTCCTTCTGGATTCCTTCATCTTCTAGAAAAATAGGATTTTCCGTATATTTTCCCGGATTTTCTGATCTTCACGAATTTTTCCTCCAAACAACACCTTTTCCATCAGAATCCTGACTGCAGCGGTCCATGCTCCAAAAGTCATCAACCATGCAAAAACAGATGAAATTACATAAGTATCATCTCTTAATATGAAATATATCAATGAATAACAGTGAATTATGACATAGAATAGTGTTGCAAAATGGACGTATCATAGTATCATAAAGAGAATATATTTATATGAGAGTGTTCACTAGTGAAAGTATGATCCCTAGGCCTTGTTTCTAAGCAATAAAACACCGTTTGCAATTAGATCTGTTACATGTTTGCTTGCTTCCATCTTTATTTCAGTTTGCCTTTAGTCTTTTGCACGCCATCATCTATTTTCTAGCACCGTTGTCCTTTATCCATACCACTTGTATTTCACTATCTCTTCGCCGAACTAGTGTACCTATACACCTGACAAGTGTATTAGGTGTGTTGGGGACAGAATAGACTTCTTGTATCTTGAGTGCAGGGTTGCTTGAGAGGGAATACCTTTGACCACTTCCTCCCTGAGTTCGATAAACCTTGGGTGATCCACTTAAGGGAAAACTTGCTGCTGTTCTACAAACCTCTACACTTGGAGGCCCAACAACTGTCTACAAGAATAGAAGTGCGTAGACATCAAGATATTTTCTGGCGCTGTTGCCGGGGAGGTAAGGTAAAAGGTATTCACACCGGAGGATTAAAGAAGAAGAACCTCCCACGGCAAACGCCTATTTTCTGGCGCCGTTGCCAGGGAGGTAAGGTAACAGGTACTCACATCCTCTGGTGTGAGTGCTCGAAGTTATTTCCTTTAGATTCTGCAATTTTGTCTTTTTGTTTCTTGTTTTCACTAGTTAGGCTTAATGGAAAACAATAAAAAAATTAGAGAGCTTTATAGTATTTATCTTGAGTTAGGACATGAAGTGTTTGAAGAGAAAATTAAAAAACCTATGGAACTTTATTTGCATGCTAATAGCAATGTTGTTAGTATGAATTCTTTGGACACCATTATTGCTAATGCTATGGAAAAGTCTAATCTTAGGGAAGCTAGTTTTTATGAAAATGATCTTTTTAGTTCCCTGGCTTTGGAAGATAGCTATTCTATTGCTTATGATGATACCAAACCTCCAATATATGATGATTACAATGATGAGTATGATATTTTCAGTCCACCTACTATTGATGAGAAAATTAATTATGATTACAATATGCCTCCTATATTTGATGATTATGGCGATGAGAATAATGATGATAGCTATTTTGTTGAATTTGCTCCCACTACGATTAATAAGAATGACTATGTTTATATGGAGAGTATTAATTCTTTTATGCATGTGGCTCATGATAAGAATGTTTCATGTGATAGTTATATTGTTAATTTTATTCATGATGCTACTGAAAGTTATTATGAGAGAGGGAAACATGGTTTTATGCATCTCAATAATATTAAGTTTCCCCTCTTTATGTTGAAAGTCTTGAAGTTGCACTTGTTTTGCTTTACAACGCTTGTTGCTTTGTGCTTTCATGACTTGTTTCTTTACAAGATTCCTAAGTGGGTTAGACTTAAATGTGTTTTGAATTTGCTTCTTGATGCTCTCTTTTACTTCAATTCATATTTCCTATGTGAGCATCTTCTCAAACTATCATGCCTAACTTAAAGGCGTTAAAGAAAACTACTTATTGGGAGATAATCCAAAAGTTTTAGATGAGTCTTGGAAGTTATTACTGCAGTAATAACCGCTCCTTATACTTTTTATTTGCTTTTTGTGCCAAGAGTAACCTCTAATGAGAGAGAAGTAATGATTGGAAAAGTTGCTGTCCCAAAACAGATTTCTGTGCTTCACCGTAAAAATTCGTGTAAAATATCTGTACGTCCTTTTGAGGCATGAATTGTTTTGCTTCTGCCCCAGGTTGTTATCTAACTTCCGTTAGTTCAACACTTTTCGATTTGAGCAATAGAAGGTCTTCAAAAAAATTCGTCTTTACCTGCTGGTCTGTTTTGACAGATTTCTGCCATTTTCTGCATTTGCTTCTTGTTGGTTCCTTTTTGAGTTCTTTTGGGGAATTGAGCTTTTTGAGGGAAGTGATACAGTATCTTGTGTTTTAATGGAAGTTTTATTGGTGTTGGAACTGAACCTAAAGACTTATTATCTTGAGTGCACTAATGTTGCTAATAAAGATTGTGTGAAGTTTTGTATGAAGGAAAAAATTCAGGTGTATGGAAGGAATGAGTAATGAGATGAAGAATGGACTAAAGCTCAAGCTTGGGGATGCCACACGTGTCACCCCAAGAAATATCCAAGAAGTACAAGCGTCAAAGCTTGGGGATGACCAAGGCATCCCCTTCTTCATCAATAAAAAACCCAGGTTTGTTCCAAACGCTTTATTTTTATTGTTTCATGCACAGTTGTGTTATTCTTGGAGCGTCTTCTTTTTCGTTTTCGTTTTGGTTTTTCATTTACTTTGTTTGCTTAGTTTGCTGAATAAATTGGTTGGACCCCCTCTTTCATACATTGGTTTTCAAATAGTTTGGTTTAGATTGGAAAGAGTAGGAAAGTTCATGCTTAAGTAATATAAAGAGAGCTTGTTTTTGACTGTGGCCTATGCTTTGTCATGCCATGCTTGATATTGTTTTGGCTTTATGCTTAGTATTCTTTGCTATAGCATGACTTGTTATAAACAATTGAGATTGCTTAATGTGCCTTGGATGAATCATGCGTTGTTTTAGCATATTAAAGCATAATATTGTGGTATTCTCCTTTGATGTTTTATTTGGGTTGACTTGGTGCATGCTCACACCATGTTATGACTATCCAAAGTCACCATAGCCTTTATGATCCTTTAGTTTTCAACTTGTAGTATCACTTTATGCTTTGATCAATGATGTTTTGTCGCTCTGCATGATTATGGCCATTATTGCTCTCTTAGTTTGTCGCTCCCAGTTTTTTGCTAGCCTCCACAACCAAGTATGAGTTCCACTCATGTATCTAACTCCTTAAACCAAGTTATTCCAAAGAGTCCACCATACATACCTACTAGCATATGCTATTCCAAGTATATTCATGCTTTTGTTTACCTTCCAAATTAAACTTGTTATGATAAACCTAGTGATTAAAGCTCTCACAACACTACTAGGAAAACACACGTCTGTGGCGCACCTACTTTCCCCTTCCGTGGCGCACTAGGGGTGCGCCACGACTTCTGCGTACGGCTAAAAAGTGCCCGTAGCACACTGCCAGGTGCGCTACAGGTATCTCGAGTTAGTGGTAGCGCACTGTGTTGTGCGCCACCACTGTTTTTCCTGTGGCGCATGACCTAGTGCGTTACTAGTATCTAGTTAGTAGTAGCGCACTGGCTAGTGCGCCACTACTGTTGTTCCTGTGGCGCATGACGTAGTGTGCTACTAGTATTTGACCAGGTGCGCCACCAACGTAGTGCGCCCCTAACCACGTATATGTGCGCCACGGCTTAGCTTTTCAAAAAACAAAAAATACTCAATACAGATGATATTCAATACAGATTATATACAATACAGCTGATATACACAGATATACAGTACAAAAATAAATACACAGACAAGATAGAAACAAATACATATAGATAAGTCACATACATAAATACACAGTATAAGTTATATTATTTCGATCAAGTTACAAAGTAGCTAGTGATGACATGAATACATGTCTCAACCAAGTTAGAGCTCGCGAAAGCTCGCCTAGACATCTAAAGTAGGAACATGCAGGACAGACAACCAAGGACGATAACCATCACCGTGACGGAGGTATAGGTCTTCATCCGGTTCTTCGTCCTAACTCCCGCTAGATAGCACGCGTATCTAGCTTCCGCCTCCGCCATAGTATTGTACCCTTTGTAGATATTACCGCTGAAACGGTGCACCTGTCTCCGACAGTCTTCCCAATCATCATAGACTCTAGGAACCCGTCCCTTGTACACGACGTACCACGTCATCTAAAAGTTGGCAATAATAATTAAATGGTGGTGAAAAAAGAAGTACAAGTCGCATATAAAGATATACTTATCAAATAAGGTAACAAAGTAAGCAAAAAATACCAAGTAGTAGCATGTATATGTCGACACACACAAGTACACATGGGGATAAAGAACTATAACTAGACCAACACATCAAGACTTCTGGCTCGGCTCAGGGAACAGGAGGACGCCTTGTTTCGTCATGAACGCCCTATAGTCACCCTGCATCTTTACGCGATCTACTACGTCACGGTTATTCAGGGGATTGCCTCCATAGAAGACCCCCTGAAGTCATGACATCACGGCTGATGATTGCCCCAAACTGTTGCTGGATGCGATACATCTCTTGCCTAATATCTGAATCATTGATCCTGGCCTTGACTTCGGCCCACCGTTTGAGATGATCTGGCAGCGTAGAATTCTGTTGCTCTAGTAGGAACGCCCTCATGTGATGGAGTGCATAGTAGGCTTCCTTCTGACTGCCTGCCGGCTGCTTCACGTAGGGGAATTCCATCACATGGGTGAAGACGTGCCTGCCAAACTTGAGCTTCTTACGCACGAAGGTGGCGCCTTTTGCTGAGGCATAGCCGGTGAGAGCATCATCCAGAACTTCCTTGATCTTGTCGTAGTTTTTCTTCTTTTCTTGACTCCATGAGTCGAAATACGTGGCTTGCGAATGTTTCGGCGACAAGCAGATGAGTGTACAGTGTTGATCTCTGCGCAAAACAATTCAAACGGAATGTGTTGGAAAAAGAATGATGAAAATCTAATAAAGCATGTTATGGCGGCGAGTGAATAATGACTTACTCGGGAAAGAAAGGCACGAGAATGTATTCCTTTGTCTTGTTCGCCACCAAGATGCCTTGGAGGTACAAGGCCACGAATCGCCGTTCAATGGCGCTTCCCAAGCAGCCATCCCGCATGTAGTAGGGGTCCACTATAGCGATGCCCGGGGTGTTCTCTCTAATGATCTGAATGGCCAGGCTGAGAGAAAACAGGCATACCATGGTATAGTGCAGCAGATATAGGTGGAACATATTGAAGATGTCATCAAACCGCAGGAAGAACAGATCCGCGGGGACATTATCAACAAAGCCCAAGCCTCGTGGCACCTTAACCACGAATACCGGGTGCGAGGGATCTTTCTCCGCAAGAAGGCGTCTCTCTACCGTCAGCACATCGTCATGCACACTCCTCATTCCTGAAGTGGCGAGCCTGAGCAATTTCTTAGTTAGCATGGGCTCACTCGCCACATGCATCCTCCACATAATACCCTTTGGTCTTGGTGGCCCGTCCTGAAACCTGATCGGATTCGTAGTTGACACCACCGGCTGGCTCGAGCTGCGAGATTTTCTTTTCCTGGTCTTCTTGCCTTTTGGGAAGTGGGTAGGCACCGCAATCTGAGCATCAATCGCCCTATGTAGTGTGTCAGGGCTTAGAACAAAGGTCCGGTTGGATGTATCCGCTGGCTCGGTGAAGGTGCAAGCTGGAGGCATCTCTTGAGAACCAAAGAGACGTTTGTTGCAAGTGGCTTTCTCTGCGGGGCCACCAGCTGGGTCTTCGTTTAGGTCGTCGGGGAAAAGATTAGTGTTGATGAAATCATCGAAGTAATCTTCGTCATCCTCGTTCGGATCCTGCACCATGGTCATGTCAATATGACCAGCCGAACAATCCCGTGGAGGTGACGGTGTGGGGGTCTTGCCATGGCTTAGCACTGGCACGACAGGCAGTGTTGTTGTCTGTGGGGTGATGGTCCCGGCCATCCCCAAACGAATCATGCTCTTTGGCCATAGCAGGAATAAGCCAAAGCAACTTTCGAGGACAGCCGAATCTTCTTCATCCGCTCCTGGGGGTTGAATGGGAGGTTCCAGGTCATCGCAGCCCCTTAGCACCCGGATAATTTTAACCCTATGCATGCTATCTGGCATCGACTTTGAGTGGAACGTGTGGTGCAAGGGTTGAATGATGGTACCCTTGGCAACATCCCTCAACTCGTTGTTCACGAAGCTTAAGAGAGTGCATGGAACATCCATCTGTGAAAAACATGTATGGCATTAAAAAGATGCCATAAGAGTAATAAATGGCAAGGCGGTAAAGTATTTGGTTTACCGTGATGGCGTAAAGCTCGGCTAATGTCAAGGCACCGCATACGACGACGAGTGTGCAAGAGATGGAGGGGTTGCTTGATGGCATGGTGCTGGCCGCCGATGTATTCTCCCTATCGGTTGCATTAAGCTCCGGCTCCGCGGTGTTGGCAGGGGGAGTCACCAATGCTTCCGGCGCCGCCGTGCTAGCGGGCGGAGTCACCAATGCTTCTGGCGCTGCCGTGCTAGCGGGCGGAGTCACGAACACATAATTCACCGAGATCGCTGGCACCGCATTGTTTGAGTGGCTACTGACCATGCTTGGAATCGGGCACGGTCCTTGTCGACCACCCACACTCCAGTTCGCTATTGACTCCACCAAGGTAGGTAGGATGGAGGTGAGGGTGATTGCCAGGTTGTCTTGGACGATCTGCAGGATCCGTGCCACTTGTTCCTTAAGTTCCTGAACCTCGCGGTTTTCCTCGTCGCTCCTTCCCTCCACACGCGTCCTCGGGGGTGGGCCAAAATGATCCACCCAATTCTTAGCCCCAAAGCCGGCCAGACGGCCATCCGACGATGGCTTCTTTGTAACCGGCGTGATTTTCTTGGCCTGGTTCATCGCCCTGTTAAAAGGGTTATCCCACCGGGTGGCCGCCGTCGACCCATGGGATGAGGAACCATGGGATCCCTGACTAGCAATTTCCTGCTCCTGCAGAAGAAGTAACGTGAACCGTTTAGAAATTCGACTTGATCGATTAGAATGTAATCAACTTGATCCGTGGTAATTAAATTACTTACTGCAAGAACCTCGAAGTCCTTCACCTTAGTTTCCACGGTGAGTTCTTTGGTTTTGGGGTCCACATGGTAACGAGCCCTGATGAAGTTTCGAAGATGCTTGTTTTCAAATTTCGAAAAGGGGTTAGGTATCCCCTTAGCTCTATACTTGTCGTCCTCCTTATCCCATTTGGGCTCCGTAGCTCTGTAACCACCAGATCCGAGATGGTGGTGACCTATATTCATCGCCTTTAATTCCTTTCCCCGCTTAATTGAGGCCTTGGTTGCTTCGGAGGTGCACTTGGCCTTGAACTCCTTGAATTGATCTTCGGTGATCTGTAGGTCAATCTTCTGGATCTCCTCGAGACTTTTCCCTTCTTTAAATATCTTCTTCTTTATCCGGGTTCTCCAGCTGGCCAGGGCGGTGCTCATCCTCGTGAGGGTGGATTTATTTACTTCATTCCCATGATAATCTGTGTTCCGATAGTGAAGGGGGAACTTGTATCTTGCGTGCAGCTTCTCGAAGAGGAGTGTGCGCAAATGGCCATTATCTTTATGCCGGAGATTCTCGGTGTTGATCGAGATGGTGGTCCGGGTGATAGCCGCCACTTGCCCACCGTACCCTTTGACCACATGGTCGGGCACCAAAGGAACCCCTGTTGGGCTCACTTCGGTAATTTCCTCTCTGACGGTGCCGACCGTGTTCGGGCGCCTTTCCTTCTTCTTCTTAGGCAGATTACTACCACTTGTTATGCCCTCGCCGCCATCAGTGGTTTCATCATCCGCCGTTCCTTCGGCCGCTTCTTCTTCCTTCGCATCTTACATCTCATCAGCGTCGCTCTCGGAAGGGTTGTATTCTTCATCACCCTCTGTCATTCTTTCTAGCCGCTCGACCTCCTCCCAGAATGACAAGGGTCTGTTTTGAGGTCTCACTTCTTCTTCAGCATTGATACGCTGAGAAGATCTAGCCTCATCGTTGTCACACATGTTTGCACTAATAAAAGGCAAATAATGGTTAGTAAAGTGCGCGGAAAAATCCGGCATGACCATTGCTCATTTTTGTTAAACTAGGAGTGCCTGATTTCTGCCGAAACGAAAGTTAATCAACATTTCAGCAAAAATCGGGACTCATTTTATACAAGCACCTGCATAGGAATACAACTAGGCAGGGTATTTTCCTGTATTTGGTAAAATACTAAAATGACCTACATTTTGTTATCAGATATAGTAAGCTTCAAAGCTATATTTCATTTAGGATCAGAAGTCTAGCATGCTAGTTAGGGACCCAATGAGAAGAACAGAACTGTTGTAGTAGTAGGAATCTTAGGAGTACTTTATTCAGGAACCTGACCATGAACAAAAAGATATTGACAAATTATCTTTTCTTTCAACAAGAATCACTGTAAATATGCACATTTAGAACAGATAAATATGCACATTTAGAATTTACACTTGCCTTTTCCTTCATGTTTCACTCAAAAGAAGAAACATAGTTTCACTTAGACTTGAATTAGCGGATGCAATGCAGCACTGAGAGATGCATGTTGTAATGAAAGAAAAAAGAAAGATGCAATGCATGTTCCATCTAGATTCAGCAAACTATAGTAGAGCTACTGTACAGCAATTGTAACAGAATATGAATATGAACCTGGAACCTTGCTGATTTAATTAACCATGTGGCACAATCAATAAACTACAGTACAACAAGTCCCTTTTTATATGAATAGGAATATGATCCTTGAACCTTGCTGATTTAATTAACCTTGCTAACCATGGCATGTGTTAGGCTTTATAAGCCTATTTGAGGCTGGCAAACAGAAACCTCTAAGAGCAAGAAATTAAGTTCTAAGATTTGCTGAATTTACATCACATTATTTGCTTCAAATGGGTGATCTGTACCAATGCTGGTGAAGTACCGCAAATGCATCTCAGGTAAACTTGAAGGAATACTGTTCTATTAGCAACATCACAAGCACATAGCATCAGCTTTACACATTTAGTAACTATAGCATCGACCACCATAGCATCAGCTTTACACATTGAACAGGTCCAAGAATTAATCAAGGCACACTACAAAATACAGTAGAAATTATTGCACTGTCTGAATGACTGAATGACTATTACACTGTCTGAATGACTGAACCCTGAACCCTGAACCATAGCATCAGCACACTACAACACAGATCAACCACCATCGACCACCATAGCATCAGCACACTACAACACATCGACCACCATAGCATCAACACACTATAACACCGATCAACTATTGCACTGTCTGAATGACTGAACCCTGAACACTATCACTGAATCAAGCTAGGGTTCATGTGCTCGAAGCTATTCACTAGGTAAAACACTGTCCAATATCAGTTTTGTGTTCTAGGTCATGTGCTCGGAGGTGGAAACCCTAATTAGGGTTGAAATTTTTGGAATCTATCACTGAATCAAGCTAGGGTTCTAGGTCCGGAAACCCTCGGCAGGCAACCCTATGTTCTAGGTCAGAGAGGGAGAGAGGGGAGAGGGGACGCTCACCTCAAAGACAACGACGATGAAGAGCGCACGGACAATGACGAAGAGCACGGACGGAGCTCCTCCACAGACGCACAGCGGCCTCCTCTCCTCCTCCTCGGACGCGGCGGCCTCCTCTCCTCCTCCACGGACGCGGCAGCCTCCTCTCCTCCTCCTCGGACGCGGTGGCCTCCTCTCCTCCTCCAAGGACGCGGCGGCCTCCTCTCCTCCTCCTTGGACGCGGTGTCCTCCTCTCCTCCTCCACGGACGCGGCGGCCTCCTCTCCTCCTCCTCCTCGGCAGGTAGCGGGCGAGCAGCGGAGGCGGTGCGTCGGTAGCTGCAGCACAGACTTGTCGGTAGATAGATGTGAGATGGGAGATGACCGTGCGCAGCACAGACTTGTCACGACACTTAGCCGTAGCACACACCGTAGCGCACTAGGTAAGGGTGTGCTACGGCTAAGTGTCGTGTCAAGTCAAACAAAAGACTGCCGCCCCGTTAGTTGACACTAGCACTTGCATATCCCACTGGTTCCGCCCTAGCTATGTACGCTCACTAAACATGGAGCACCCAGGTTCGAACCCTGGTGCCCCATTTTTTGTTTTTATTTTAAAACTACTTTAAAATGTTAAAAAATATCCCAAAAATTATGTAAACTATATAAAATATATGTTATATGTTTTATATGACAAAAATGGTACATATATATCATCAAAAGTGGTACAAAAGTGATTCAAAGTAGAAAGAAATTAAATAATAATGTGTCCATTAATAATATGCCATCCATATGCATCAATACAATCTTTTTTGAGCTAGTGTTTTACAATCTTTTTTCCCTTCTTTGTCGCGGTTGAATAATTTAGCCCTGGCACTTTTATGTTTCTTTGCTCGAACGGGCTACCTTTTTTGGGTAAGGTTGTCTTTTTTCTTCTTGTGATGTATGTTTCTTCATCGTAGTCGTCGTCATCTTCAATCTTTGGATCACCGTACTGGTCGAAGTCTTGCTCGTTGGCGACTCCATCCATTCCAATGATGTTTCGTTTTCCTCTCCTCACGACAACACGGCTAGGCTTTGTCAGGTCAATAATAAAAAAACATTGGTACACTTTGCTAGCCAGTACCCACGGTTCATTTTTCACGGTGACGTGCGCACCGGCGGCCTTGGATTTGGCTGCTTCGGGTATTAACATGGTTGTGAAATACCGGTCTTCTCTTTCGACACTCTTGGCCCATCTGACATGGAACATCGGCACCCTTTCTCCACAGTAGTCAAGCTCCCAGATCTCCTCGATCCTTCCGTAAAATCTTTCCTTCATGTTGTCATCGGTGTAAAATTCCGATGTTACGCCTGAGTTCTGATAGTCACACTTGTTGTCCTTTTCCTCCGTGTAGAATGTGTAGCCGTTGATATCATACGCCTGATAGGTCACCAGGTTGTGCATGGGTCCCTGCGACAAGGTGAATATGATGTTTTCCTCCGCAGAATGTGATTGCGGGGGATTATCTAGGAGCGTCTGCCTAAACCAACGCGTGAAATCTGAGTTGTGCTCTTTGATTATTTCTCCCTGCGTCCTCTGTATGCCCCGGTCACTATACTTCTTCTCGATTGATCTTTTGTGCTTTTGTACCCAAGGATCGACCAGTTCTAAATATTGTAGCGCGACTAGGTTTGCTCTATCAAAGTCTGCGCGTCGACAATCATAGTATGCATGCAGTATGCGATGACCCTCTCGGTGACCCGATCCATCGAGCTTGCCAAGGTGCCTATGGATGGGAAGACCGACAGGGTTCTCGATGCCTAGATAATTCGTGCAGAAAGAGATGCACTCTTCGGCCAGAAAGCCCTTGGCTATGCTTCCATCTGGACGGGACCTGTTGCAAACGTATCCTTTGATGTGTCCGTTCATCCTTTCGAACGACATCATGCTGCGGAGGAACATCGGCCCGAGTTGGATGATATCCTCCATGATATGGACCAGCAGATGCACCATAATGTCGAAGAATGCGGGCGGGAAGTAGATCTCGAGCTCGCATAGTATCACCACGATCTCCTCTTGTAGCCTCCCGAGCTGTTTCACGCCAATTGACTTTCGAGAGATGACGTCGAAAAACTTGCAGAGCCCAAACAATGTTTCTCGGACATGCTCGTCCATTATACCTCATAGTGCAACCGGAAGTATCTGCGTCATTAGCACGGCACAGTCATGAGATGCTTAGCCTCATCTAGGTACCTGCTTATATTGCCCGTGTAGCCGTAAGGAAATTTGACTCCTAGAAGGCACTTGAAAAACTGTTTGATCTCATCCTGGCTTAGTGTGAAGCACGAAGGGGGGCAGTAATATTTGTTCTTCTTGACCTTTTTACCCTTTTGATGACCTTGTGTCGCCTCCGACTAATGATCATCGTCATCTTCCTGATCATCAGGAGTAGGGCGTCCTCCGTGAAGATCCTTCCGGATGCCCATGAATATCAAGTCGTTCCTTGCTTTAGGATAATCTTTCATCCTATCTAGCATGTTGATTAGGGTGGCGACTAGACTCTCGCACACGTTCTTCGTGATATGCAAGATGTCAAGGCTATGAGGCGTGCGGAGAAACTTCCAGTATGGCAACTCCCAGAAAACAGACCTTGTTTTCCATACCTTCATCAACAGCTTGTCTTGCTGCCTCTTTCGCTTCTTTCCCGGTTTAGGACACTCTTTCCAGTTTTTCAGCAATTCATCCACTTCTTCACTGCTCCTCCGCTCTGGGATTCCTCGGGTCTCGGATTTTCCATTGAACAGATCTCCACGTTTTCTCCATGCATCATTCTTTCCAAGCCACCTTCGGTGCCCCATGAACATGGTTTTCGAAGACCCTGGATCTTTCTCTAGTTGGAGATAGGTCGTGTTATCCATGAACCTAACGCATGCGTAGAATCCTTGGATAACCTGGCCCGAGAAATATCCGCAACCTGGATAGTCTTGCACCGTAGTCACCAACGCGGCTCTCATAGTGAAATAATCTTGTGCGACAGCGTCATACGTATTGGCTCCGGATTCCCATAACATGGCTAGCTCCTCTTTCAACAGCCCGAGATATAGATTGATATCGGTACCAGGTTGTTTTGGCCCTTGAATTAGCATACTCATTTGTATGTACTTCTTTTTCATGCACAACCAGGGAGGGAGGTTGTACATCCATACAAACACGGTCCAAGTGCTGTGCGTGCTGCTCTGGCTACCGAACGGATTGAGTCCATCGGTGCTTACACCTAGCCTGATGTTTCATGAATCTCCACCAAATTCTGGGAATTCGAGGTCTAATGTTTTCCACTGGCTACCATCTGAAGGGTGCGTCAGCAGCTCGTCCTTTTCAGGGTCATCGTCATCTGCTGGCTTCTTTCTTTCCGCATGCCAGCGCATGAGATTTTCTTCCTTCGGGTCTGCGAAATAGCGCTGCAGATGAGGAGTGATAGGAAAGTACCATACCACTTTTCGAGGAGCTTTCTTCCCTTTCTTGTATAGACTAACGCCGCACACCGGGCATGTAGTTTTCTCTGCGTCCTCGCCCCGATAAATGATGCAATCGTTGATGCAGACGTGGTATCTAATGTGCGGTAGATCAAGAGGACACACAATTTTCTTGGCGTCCTCGATACTAGTTGGACACGTGTTCCCCTCCGGGAGACGATCGTGCCAGAATGCCATCATATCATCGAAGCTTGCGTCGGTCCATTTGTGTTTTGCCTTCATCTCCATAGCCTTGAGCGATACATTCAACCGGGTATCATCGGGCTTGCATCCTTCATACAATGGAGTAACCGTGTCTTTCTCAAGTTGCGCAAGCTTGGATTTCTCTCTAGCGGCAGCCCTGACGTTACTCGTCTGCTTGAGAAGTAGTTCTTGAACATAAGGATCCCGCACCCAGCCTGACGTTGTTCCATCGTCTGCTCCGGCATCTAGATCATCATCATCCTGGTCTGCTTCCGCACCTTCACCAGCTCCAGGAGACTCTTCTTCATCTCGCCCGTCCTTGCCATGATCATGATCATGTTGCCCGCCTTCTTCATTTTCCGCCGCCCCATTTACGGCCTCATCATCATCTTCGTCATCACTTATCCACCGAGTGTAGCCATCCATGAAACCATGGCGGAGCAGGTGCGCCTGCAGATTTTCGGAATCTGGGTCAATCAACCAATTGAGTTTGCATCTTCTGCACGGACATCTTATCTCCGTCATGTTATTTCGTATCATGTCGGTCGTCGTGCATTTCAAAAATCTAGCCACAATGCCTTCGCTCATTATGCGGACCATGGTTGCCTGCGCGGTGTACAAGGTAGAATTAGAAGTTTATTACAACCACAGAACTAATGCATGCATGCAATGGTCGATGGGAAATTTTGGCATGACCTATCCTAAAATTAGGACCTTTGCGAAATGCCAAAGTCTTGCCAAAATGGAAATGAATCAACATTTTGGCAAAACAATGCCAATATATGAGAGAGCATACAATGCATGCTCTCCAAACACATGAGAGCATCGATCCTCTCCATAGATATGTGACCATATCATCCATACACATAAACACATCCTATTACATAGACAACTTACCGAGATAAGAGACCTAGAAGATCTCGAAGGAGAGGTAAGAGACCGAGAGGATGGTGGCCGGAAGGAGAGCTTTCCTCTATTATGTATGTAGCATCCAAGGTAAGTTTTACATGCTACAAATGGTGAAAGAGTGGAGAAATTGAGGTGAAAGGAGGAGGGGGGCGAGATCCAAGGAGGAAGAAGGAGGGGAAAGTGAAGTGGGAGATGGTGAGATCTAGTCAAATGTACAAACGTATCTGCCAAAAAGTAGTAGCAGAACGCACATCCGTGACGCACATGGAGGGGTGCGCCACAGGAGTAAAGAACATCCGTGGCGCACATACCGGCAGTGCGCCACAGACGTGTTTTCCTAGTTACACAGTAGGGTGGCCCAATCTTGCCTGTAGCGCATGGTGGCCATGTGCACCACGACTACCGGCCACACCTGTAGCGCACTTCACACAGGTGCGCTACGACTATGTGGTCTAAGGCCGATAGTGCCCTGGCCCACACACGACCGTGGCGCACCATCCGCATGTGCGCCACTATTACGGTAGATAGCCGTAGGGCACCTGTGGCCAGTGCGCCACGCCTATTTTAGCCGTGGGACACCACTAGCACGTGCGCCACGGATGTGCGGATTACCTATAGCCATTTTCCTGGTAGTGAAACTTGATGGCACACTTTACTTTTCTTGCCCTTAATAAACTTGAACCATTGTGTCGTCTAGGTTGTATATGCTTACACTTATTTGTTGGGGATTAGCAGAACCATGCTGTCATGGGGAACGCTTTCAACATTGCACGGGTACTTTGTACCTAGTTGATATCATGCTCTTTTGTCTATGGATGTCGTCGGTGTGAAATGAAAGGGGAGCTTGTAAGTCCATGGAGTTATGTATATGTGTTAGAGAAACGCCTGGGCCGCTGGTCTAATCCATGCTGACATGGTGGAAACCTGCAGCATAACCATAATGAGCTGTCTATGAAGCATTCTTCTTATAAAAAAAAGAGTCCTATATTGAGAAAAAAGATAAAAAGAAAAAAACAGATTATGAAAAGAGGAAAGAGAGAAAAAAGCACCATTTTCCCATGGTAAATAAGAAGATTGCTGAGATGCTCGTTGTCTGCTTGCCTTGTCATTTTGATATAGGGATTCTTCCGTATCATCGGGCAAGGGGTACCCCGTTGGCGGTTCTCTATGATACACATGTACTTACGATGACAAGAACTTACCGGTCACTAAACTTGAGTAGCATGAGGAGCGGCCCTCGTATTCAAGGGACATGAGATTTCCAACTTATACTTTGTCAAGCATATACTCCAGAGTTTGTTCACTTTAACCTTAATCACTTCAAGATGCTTATGATAGGGGCAATGAGAGCTGAAAGCTAAAAGTATCATAATTTTTGGAAGCTCTTTATGAAACTTGAATCCCTACTTCCTTCTATGAAGGCCTTTCTTTTACTTTTATTTGAGTCTCCACCTTCTATCTTTATGCACCTACTTTGAGAGCATAGTGGCCATTCTTTGTTCTATGTGCATTGTCCCAAGACTTGTTGATTGATGCATAGCTTTGATATTGCTTGTTTTAAACTATTTGTATCTAGTCACTCTTATGAACTTTGAAGGTGTCCTATGAATTTACGTTTGCTACTCTATGAGGGACAAGCTGAATGCCACTATGCTATGTTTTCTTTGTAGGAAACAAACAAACGTCTTGCAAAGCATTGTTATTCATGAATATTTTGTTTGTGCCTTTTCATGTTGCAACAATAGTTGCTTTGTCTTATTGTTAGAACTTTGTCTTTCATGCTATGTTGAAGTACTATGATCCCAGCTATCAATGTTTTACAAATACTCTGATCAAGTTTATGATGGTGCATTTCACCTAAAAAATTATTCTTTATTTTTATCACTTACCTACTCGAGGACGAGCAGGAGTTAAGCTTGGGGATGTTGATACATTGCAAACGTATCTATAATTTTTGATGTTCCATGCTTGGTTTTTATCTACTTTCTTATGTTTTGTCCACACTTTGGAGTATTTCTATACACTTTCTTGGACTAACCTATTAACAAGATGCCACAGTGCCAGATGCCCATTTTCTACTGTTTTTGGTTCCAGAAAGTCAGAAAATGAATATTCTCGGAATTGGACCGAACAAAAGCCAAAGTCGATATTTTACCGGAAGACTCACAGAGCCAGAAGACGAGACGGAGAGGGGCCACAGGGTGGCCATACCATGTGGTGGCATGGGCTAGCCCTGGCCGCGCCACTAGGTGGTGTGGGCCCCCTGGCCGCCCATCGACCTTGCCTCTTTGCCTATAAGAAGCCACCCAATGCATAAACCCTAGATCGTCAAGCCTCTAGCCATGAAAAGTTCTGCAGTGCCGCCGCCACCGAAGGGGAGATTTGGGGGACAGAAAATCTCTGTTCCGGCACCCTGCCGGGATGGGGAAGTGCCACCGGAGCCATCTCCATCGATCTCCACCACCATCTCCATCACCGTTGCTGATTCCCATGATGAGGAGGGAGTAGATCTCTCTCGAGGCTAAGGATTCTATCGGTAGCTATGTGTTCATCTCTCTCTCTCTATGCATGATCATATTGTGATCATGAGCTTGTAATCTATAGATCTACCTTGCTACTCAAGTGCTTTAATAGATCTCTGCGCTCCCCATGTGTGTGAAGTTGATAGTGTGCACACCATGGTGGCACTTAGGCTAGAGATTACAAATACTTGTTATGAGTTATATTTGGAGTTGGATGTCTCTATGAAATTGTGGTGTTTGTTGGACTCATATAGTACTCAAGGTGACAGTGTGGGGTTATCTAGATGGGAAAGATGAACTTTGAGGTGTGCTGTTATAGCCCTACCAACGATTAGAGTGTCCAACCGGAGAGTGGTTAAGAGAAGTATCATAAAGAGAATATATTTATATGAGAGTGTTCACTAGTGAAAGTATGATCCCTAGGCCTTGTTTCTAAGCACTGAAACACCGTTTGCAATTAGATCTGTTACATGTTTGCTTGCTTCCATCTTTATTTCAGTTTGCCTTTAGTCTTTTGCACGCCATCAAGCTATTTTATGGCACCGTTGTCCTTTATCCATACCACTTGTATTTCACTATCTCTTCGCCGAACTAATGCACCTATACACCTGACAAGTGTATTGGGTGTGTTGGGGACAGAAGAGACTTCTTGTATCTTGATTGCAGGGTTGCTTGAGAGGGAATACCTTTGACCACTTCCTCCCTGAGTTTGATAAACCTTGGGTGATCCACTTAAGGGAAAACTTGCTGCTGTTCTACAAACCTCTGCACTTGGAGGCTCAACAACTGTCTACAAGAATAGAAGTGCGTAGACATCATGCGCCTGAGCAACTTTGCATCAAGGCCACCCATAAGGTAAGCTCATTAAAAACAAGAAGAAATGTGGGGTTGCTAGGCCCCACAAGTAATCTGTCCTAACAACTCTTATTGTCTATTCACGCTCATTGATACATGCGGCCTTGTTTTTCCTTGAGATTATTCGAAAGTTGTTCGGTCATGCACATATAGCATCATCTCCAATGTTTTCAAATAATCTCTACTACTATAATGGAGCAGTTTTGAATTGGATCCATAATACTAATCCTGACTATTGGGCTGTTAGATCCAATGGTTCAGAGCAGCTGGATTCGTGTTGAAGGAGTAGTACCTAGAGCAAACTCCACCATGTTCTAGAACCATCATGTCACTGTTGGGTTCGCAGCATAGAAAACAAAATTTTTCCTATGGTGGGAACTATACGCCAAGATCTATCTACTAGATACAAGCAACGAGTGGATATACATCCATAGAGAACTTACCCTTGAAGACAACAAAGCTTTGTTAACGAGTTGGAACTCGTGGATGATGTAGTCGTATACTTGCCGATCTCAAGATCGTGATGAAGTCTAGCAGGTCCGGCTCCAGCAAGTCCATCAGATTCGGCTCCAGCAAGTCCAGCACCACCAAGTCCAGCACCGCAAAGCAGCGGTGCATCCATGATCGCACACACGTTTGGTACCCCGACAACCTCCGTCCCTCGCTCCAGCAAAGTAGCGGAAGCAGCAACTCCTTTTCAGATAAAGCCACCGGGAACATGTATCTCGCTAATCCGAGACCATGGGGGGAAAATACTAGAGGGGGAGAGAGATCCTTCACGAGGAGGTGTGAGTATGAAGGTGTGAGAGGGGGGCCTTTTATAGGAGGAGGGGAGGGTACCCCTCCCATGGCCGGCGCCCATGGAGGGTGTCCCTTCACCTCCCCCATTCATGTGGTGGTAACCCCCTCCACATTAAAATGCCCCTTCACATTCTCTTTTAAAGTCTCAACTTTAAATGCATTAAATTTCTCCAAATTTAATGCTCTCTCATTTAATAAAACTCTTTTATTAATTTTATTCAGAATTTTGTTAATTACTTCAATTAAAAAACATTCACATAAAACCCCCTGCAACATTTCAATATTACATGCAGAACCAATTTCAGCAATTTCACCCGAAATAGTTTTGGTGTCTATTGAAATAATTCCAGCGCTTTCTTAAATCTTTATCTGAAACATATTGGCTCCAAATGGTGTCGGTATCCCTTAAGTGTGTCACCCTATGGTTCGTGAATAATGCAGACATGATCGAGACCCCTCTCAGATCAATAATCATAAGCGGGACCTGGAGATCCATACTGACTCCTACACATTCAACGATGACTTCTATGATCGTGAGAACCTTTAACACTAGTAATTAAATCCCTTTGTCTCGCGATATATTACATGTCCGAGATTTGATCATCAGCATCCAAATACCTAGTTTGATCTCGTTTTTCCGACATGCACTCTTTTCTCGTTCCCGTGATATAACATTCTAGTGATCACATCACTTGCTTGCAAGCTATTTCAATGTGATATCACTTAGAGGGTCCATAGTATATCTATCCATCATCGGGATGGACAAATCCCACCCTTGATCCATGAGCCTCAACATAACACCTTCGTAGCACTGAACCCACCTTTATAGTCACCCTGTTACGGTGTGACGTTTGATGTTATCAAGATACTCTTCCGGTGTTAGCAATTAACATGATCTCATGGTCCAAGGACTAAGATTACTTCGTATGATGTTATAGCAATCTAAACATAATGACTTTGATCATAATGCTATACTTCGGATGAATGTTCATCACATCATTCCACCAATGTCGTGACCTCGTTATTAACAACATCCAATGTCCATGATCAGGAAACCTTGATCATCTTGTTAATCAACAAGCTAGTTTATATGAGAGGCATTACTAGGAACTTTGTATTTTGTTTATTAAACACACATGTATTAACATTTCCAATTAATACAATTATAGCATGCAAAATAAAAATTTATCATAAACATGGAATAAGATAATAACCACTTTATTATTGCCTCTCGGGCATATTCCCTTCAGTCTCCCACTTGCACTAGAGTCAATAATCTAGTTTGTAAACTTGTATATACAACACCTAGGTGTTGAATATACGCGTTCTCTAGTGGTTAACATAATCTCCGGATCTGACACTTTCAGGTCCGTGTGTATTTGCATGTCTTTGTGTCTCTACGTATCACTCATTCTCAAATGAGATGGCATTGTATAAATTTGGTCCTTTGGTGAGACCTATAGTTCGTTCAGGTTAAAATATGTTGCTATTATTGTCATACAATATATCTTCATAGTATTAGCCCACTTCAAACCACACCTAGTTTGATAACAAACTACTTAACACAAATGCCCTCCTTTGCTGCTACTATAGCAGTCATATACTTAGCCTTTTGTTGTAGTATCCGTCACAATGTATCAACTTTGGATCTCATCCAAATCCATCATGTAATGTCCTTTCCATTACATTGTGCCACCCATAGTCTAAATTGAGATAAATTTTAAGTTGTATCTTGTAACAAAACTAGTATCAATGTAACACTTTACAATGAACTACCTTTAACTATTTGTCACTTATACATGATATATTCTTAGTTCTTCCAAAGCTCATAAGAATATCTTTACTATCGTCCAATGATCATCTTATGAATCATTCGGGTAAGTTCTCTTAACATTTAGAGCACATGACATATCTGGATATATACATATCATGGTATAATCGATCAAAATATTCATGTGATTTCATTCACCAAGTGTTGATGCACTTGAATCTTGATACAATCCTTTCCATGCAGCAAGAACCTTTCTTGTTGTTTCAATATTGAACCCTTTCCATATGTCATATATGTATGTCTGGCATAACCCTATTAGCGCCTCAATCTATCCATATAGACATTGATGCCAAATATTCCGGTTTTGCCCAAGTCTTTCATCGAAATCCTACTTTAATGAAATTCTTAACTTGTGTCAATAAAAGATACATCATTTGCAATCAACAATATGTACTCTGCATAATGTATTGGAAATTTGTCTCAGCGCTCCCACTTAATTTCTTGCAAATGCAAGCATCTTCATCATCTCCGATGAAATTAAACTCCTTTAACATTTTCATCATGGTGAAGATTCCAACTCCGCTATGCTCACTTCAACTATTGAAGTTTGCATGCCCTTTTAGCACCCTTTGAATTAACAAAACCCTTCAGACCATGTCTTGTACACGTCCTAGGTAACCATTCTATTAGAAGAACATTGTTTTGTTTGTTCAACTACCATACATCAAATTATATGTAGTGGTTGCTACATTAATCTGTCAAGACTAAATATCGCTATGAAAGATCAAATCTTGTCATAGTCAACTCCTTGAACATTGTCATAAAGTTCTTTCCGACATGTCGACTATTTCATAGATGTTAAACATCCATGTCTATTTCTTTATAGATCCAAACACGACCGATAGGCTTCACGCCTTTCCGGAGGGTCTTCCAAGTTCCGAAACTTGATTTCTCGTGTATGGATACTATCACGGATTCTATGACTTCTAGTCATTTTATGGAGTCAGGGCCCATGATCGCTTCTTTGCATGTAGTCGGTTCATCATTGTCAAAACAATAACGACTAGTTTATCAAATCTCACTATTTGATTCTTACCAACCCACACGGTTCAATAGGAACTCTAATCTCCGAGATCACAACCTTTGTAATCATGGGAGCCATGAGCATTGTGGCCGCCATCGGGACACTTTCCGGCGTTGCGCTACTTAGCACATATAGCTAAGGTTCAACAACCTTATCAAAGTTCTATTGTCCTCCCACTTAACTTTTCACGAAAAATTCCTTCTCAAGAAAATTTGACGTTCCAAGCAACAAACTCTTTTGTCCTTGGTGTTATGGAGGAATTCCCAACAAATTTTTTGGGATAACCTACAAAGATGTGCTTATCCTACTTTGGTTGTAAACATCTTACTTATGCATAGCATACCAAAATTTAAGAAAAGACAATTCGGGTTTTATCCCAAACCATAACTCATATGGTGTCATTTCAATGGATCACGATGGTGCTCTTTTCAGTGTAAAAGCGGTAGTCTCTAAAGCTTTAATCCTTAAAACATAATGGCAGTTTTATAAATGACACCTTTGATCCTACCATGTCAAACATGGTTTGATTTCATCTCTCGAATATGCCATACTCCTATGGTTTACCGGGAAACACAAATCATGGAACAATTCCTCAAATCTTCCTTTATGATCAAATCATAAACTCTTTTATTTTCTTGTTACAATGATTTTTCACTTCATCTTGAAAGTCTTTGAACAATTTTCAAATGTTTCATACTTTTTCCTTATTAAGTAAATATATAGATATATTCACTCAAATTTCTGGAGAAAGCATATGAAGAAAAAAGATCCATCGCATATGGCTACACATAATGGACTATGCACATCAGCATGCAAAATTTCCAATAAGCTAGTCATCCGTTCCTCTTTGGCCTATGGACGAAGTTTCAATTATCTCGGGGAAAGTTTCACAAGCGTCAATTGATCAAAATCAAAGACTCCAAAAATTCCATCAACATGGAGTTTCTTCATGTTTTCTTTCCAATATAATTTAAACAACAATGTCACTTCATATGTGATCTTTCAATCATTTGTCTTGCGACATTTTAGCAATAGTGTTTATGGATGTGATTTCTCCCACTAGACATGTAAAAGTTCATCCATCTTTTATGGAATACGGTAATTATTTGAACAACCATTGTTCTCGTAATACCGGAACAAAATAACAATTATTAAAACAAATCTTGAAGGCTAGGTTTGACGACAACGAAAAACATAATAACACTTTATTTGTTTTCGATGAACATCATCACTTATTCTCTTGCTAGTTACTTAGGCCATTGTAGTTCATGAATTGCGTTGTCCTGTATGACACTTCATACCAACCAATTCGGTATCCAATACCGGTATCCAATACCTCAGAACCACATTGTTTAACAAGCAAGGAATACAACCATAGCATGTATATCTTCTATATACCTAAGTTGGACATCTCCTACCTTTTCTTTTCTGCCAAATATTTTATAGATTCTCTTTCAACAATTCCTTTTATTTTAAAAGAATCTATCAACATCAATAGTGGTGTCATTCACATGACACGTAGTACAAAGTGTATATAGTCAAATACTAATACCTTTGAACTTGCACTTTGAAGTGGATCACAATCATCAAATGTTTGGTGTTCTTTCAAAAATCCATTCGTTAGTAATCTATTAGTGTAGTAAACATTTTACTTACATCTTCTATTCATCCTTATCATGACAACTTTCATGATCAAGCTACTATAGCCTGTAAGGAAGAATCGCGAGTATAATGTTAGTTCCCAAAACCTTTTTGGGAGATCCGGATGCTTAGCATCTCAATCCTTCACGAATTATCATACAATATGAGAACATGTATTTTGCTAAATTATACTCTATCATAATGCAACCAAAAACATTGTTCCAGATATCACAATATCTTTCACACATGATGGTTTCTGAAACAATTTTCAGCTCCTATATAATCTTGATATTAAAACAACTTTTGAATATCAATAATCATGGAGGCAAACATGATACTTTAGATACTAACATTGGAATTCTTACTCTTGATTTAATACTACTTATTAAACTTCACGGAGTAAATATAGTTTGCTGAAAGTTTGCAATTGGACTTCTAAACTTTAAATTGACATTCAAAACAATACGATACCAGTTCGTAAAGTAAATATCTAGAATTCTATAGTTCTATTATCTCAATTAAAACTAAGCATAAGGTAGTGAACATATGCCAATGATTACAACAAATTATGCAAATTCACTTAGATTTAGTTTATGGCAAATTGAGTTCGACTAATCCAAATTAGAAATGAACTCCCACTAAAAAACGACATCCCTCGTGCCCTTTTGGTGATTACATGAACCAAATCCACTCACCAAGTCCGATCATCACGTGAGGCGGTGTAGCTTCAAAGGCGAGCATCAATATGGGCATCACATCAACTATATGACTCATGCTTAACCTTTCGATCCGTGTTTCGAGGCCATGTCTATACATGCTAGGCTCGTCAAGTAAGAACCTTAGTATTCCGCGTGTGTAAAACTGTCTTACACCCGTTGTATCAAAGCGCAGAGTCGAGTACACCCAATCATCACGTGATGTCTCGAAACATGATCCATAGAACGGTGCATACTGAAGGAAGAACACATTTTATCTTGATATCTAAATGAGGGATCATCTTACAATGCTACCAAAAGCACCAAACTAGCAGTAAGATGCAAACATCTAATGTGTAAAGTGAGATGATATGGTCCATGCATTTGATCTCTATCATTTGCATCGTGGTATGATCTCTATCATTCCTTTGTGTGTAAGACCAAGGTCTATGGAACTTACATGTTAAGTGTGTTATAAGAGTATCTATCATACATCTACTTACAACAATACCATATCAAGACACTAGCCCGGCAACAATCTAAACTAGATGCCTCTAATTTATCAATTGCAAGTTTTACGTGGCTTAGGGCTTTCGGATATAGAACCGGTCTTACCTACGAACATGAACCACAATGAGGATAACCAAGTTATTTGCAACTCGTTGTAAATCAGATATTGACTATAGTAGGAGAGACAGACACCCGCTAGCCACTTATGCAAAACTAGTTGCATGTTAGTCGTGGAACCGGTCTCATGTACGATGACATGTAAGGTTGGTTCGGGCCGCTTCATCCCACTATGCCACCAATATCCAAAATACATAGAAGATGCAATAACATGATCATCATCGCCCACATATAAACATATGTGTGCTACCCGTGCAAAGCACCTACGCATAGATCAGGCTCTGATACCACTGTTGGGTTTGCAACATAGAAAACAAAAAAAATCCTATGGTGGGAACTATACGCCAAGATCTATCTACTAGATACAAGCAACAGCTGGATATACATCCATAGAGAACTTACCCTCAAAGAGAACAAAGCTTTGTTAATGAGTTGGAACTCATGGATGATGTAGTCGTACACTTGCCGATCTCAAGATCGTGATGAAGTCCAATAGGTCCGACTCCAGCATGTCCATCAGATTCGGCTCCAGCAAGTCCAGCACCACCCAGTCCAGCACCGCAAAGTAGCGGTGCATCCGTGATCGCACACACGTCCAGTACCCTGAAAACCTCTATCCCTTGATCTAGCAAAGCAGCGGAAGCAGCAACGCCGTTCCAGATAAAACCACCGGAAACATGTATCTTGCTAATCCGAGACCATGGGGAAAAATACTAGAGGGGGAGAGAGATCCTTCACGGGGAGGTGTGAGTATGAAGGTGTGAGAGGGGGGCCTTTTATAGGAGGAGGGGAGGGTACCCCTCCCATGGCCGGCACCCATGGAGGGTGTCCCTTCACCTCCCCATTCATGTGGTGGTAACCCCCTCCACATTAAAATGCCCCTTCACATTCTCTTTTAAAGTCTCAACTTTAAATGCATTAAATTTCTCCAAATTTAATGCTCTCTCATTTAATAAAGCTCTTTTATTAATTTTATTCAGAATTTTTTTAATTACTTTAATTAAAAAACATTCACATAAAACCCCCTGCAACATTTCAATATTACATGTAGAACCAATTTCAGCAATTTCACCTGAAATAGTTTCGGTGTCTATTGAAATAATTCCAACGCTTTCTTAAATATTTATCTGAAACATATTTGCTCCAAATGGTGTCGGTATCCCTTAAGTGTGTCACCCTACGGTTCACGAATAATGCAGACATGATCGAGACCCCTCTCAGATCAATAATCAGAAGCGGGACCTGGAGATCCATACTGACTCCTACACATTCAACGATGACTTCTGTGATCGTGAGAACCTTTAACGCTAGTAACTAAATCCCTTTATCTCACGATATATTACATGTCCGAGATTCGATCATCGGCATCCAAATACCTAGTTTGATCTCGTTACCGACATGCACTCTTTTCTTGTTCCCGTGATATAACATTCTAGTGATCACATCACTTGCTTACAAGCTATTTCAATGTGATATCACCGAGAGGGCCTAGAGTATATCTATCCGTCATCGGGATGGACAAATCCCACTCTTGATCCATGAGCCTCAACAGAAAACCTTTGTAGCACTAAACCCACCTTTATAGTCACCCTGTTACGGTGTGACGTTTGATGTTATAAAGATACTCTTCCGGTGTTAGCAATTAACATGATCTCATGGTCTAAGGACTAAGATTACTTCGTATGATGTTATAGCAATATAAACATAATGACTTTGATCGTAATGCTATACTTCAGATGAATGTTCATCACATCATTCCACCAATGTTGTGACCTCGTTATTAACAACATCCAATGTCCATGATCAGGAAACCTTGATCATCTTATTAATCAACGAGCTAGTTTATATGAGAGGCATTTCTAGGAACTTTGTATTTTGTTTATTAAACACACATGTATTAATGTTTCCAATTAATACAATTATAGCATGCAAAATAAAATTTATCATAAACATGGAATAAGATAATAACCACTTTATTATTGCCTCTCGGGCATATTCCCTTCAGTCACCCCCCCCCCCCCCCCCGCAAAAAAAATTCATAGCACAATAGGTTATATTCTCAATATATGTAGATAGTTATTATTAATATACATAATGTATGCCTTTTTTCTCTAACAAGACTATTGGTTAATAACAACTTAATGTTCGTTAAAACACATTTCATATAGTATATACGAGTGCACGAGCCTTTAACTTAATGTTCGTTAAATCACATTTCATATAGCATGTGCCTTTTACTAGTAGGAAGTGGAATGTGACTTCTTGCAAATCTTACCACTATTTAATGTACGAGTAACTTTGAACAATGAAAATTGAATCAAGACTGGCAAATCCCAGCAATGTTAACTCTTGGATCTTTTTTTCCATTCTAGCACATAGAAGATTCTATCGATTGTGATTAGCAAAGTGAACACTATGCAAAAACCACAAAGATTCTAATGATATGTTTTGAATTTAATTATCTTAGCATACCCCAGTATATAGTGTACGAATAACTTTGGACTTTAACCGTTGGATCAAGACTGGAAATCCGAACATTGCTAACCGATGGATTTTCCTTCCACTCTAACATTTAGAAGATTCTATTGATATAGTATTTAGCATAATGAACGCTATGCATAAACCTCAAAACACACTTTACATCATTATAGAATCTATATATCATTTCTCTAGAGCATGTCGGGTATTAGGTACCTACCAATAGGTTGATTTCTAAATGATACTACTTACAAGAACCAAAAATACACCAGATACTTTATGGATGTGACTCAAAATTATAATTATTTTTTTAGCTTTACCTATTATTAATTTAGATAAAAATGATATGTTAGTACTATATTATATAATTTGAAACATTTCCCATAAAAAACTAAGAAACATTCAATGACTGCTTATGTATTATGTGCAATGATTATAGAAAATGTCTGTATTTTGCGCAGAAAAGGTCTATGGTTGTTGTTATGTGCAAAAACTCCCAAACATGTGGTGGTACTTGCAATATCCTCGCTGCTGATGCTCTCGGGGCGAAGGAGTACAAATCGTTCAATCTTGTTTCAACGATGGAAGGGAACTCTTATAAGAAAATAATGGAAGGGAACTCTTGTAAAAAACGATGGAAGGAAACTGCCAGGATGCTCCTATAGCACGTCACAACTCCTGGATGTTCCAAGCAAGCCTTTTTAAGCGGCCATCAACAATGACCACCTCTCCCATCTAGGCACGACATACATAGTGAAGAAATCTCTCTGTCTCTCCCTGTCCCTTTAGGCCAGCCAAGCCACCACACACACAAAAATGCCACGCAGCTGCTCCGATCAGTGCACCTCCATTGACGAGTCCAATGCACATGCGAACGGGGATATCGGTCCCTACCATGGTGATAGCGGGGAGTCTGTTGACAGGCTATATTATTTCGACACACCGGAAGGTAATTTTTTCGACAAGGACCCTGCTTACCGTCATCTGATGGAGGGGACGCCGCCGGTAGAGAGCAAAGAGGAGGATGAGGAGGAGGGGAAGGAGGATCCTTGGTCTTTCCTCTATGAAGGACACATCGTCTTCAAGAAGAGTTCACTCGATCCATCCTCCATCAGCAAGAATAAGAGGGAGCAAGAGGATGAGGGGTTAGAAGATTTATGGCCATTTCTCGACTTCGTCTCCAAGAAGAGTGTACTCGATCCTGCCTTCATCTGCAATGAGAAGAGGATGGAGAAGGATGCGGGAGGCTTGAAGAAGAAGAAGACGATGATAGCTGGGGGATGCCACAGGAAGCAGAAGGACAACACCAGCACGAAGGTGACATCAGAAGGATCCAGGTCAAAGAAGACGAAGAAGTCTTAGGATTAATTTTGTTTAATTTCACCTCTACTTCCTTTCTGTAATAATGTTCGTAGATTGAATATTATTATCAAGTGCAAATTGGAACGGTGTAGCGATCTAGTAGCATAAGTACTCCATTTGTCATTTCATCTACCACTGCGATGCAATAAAACCTCTTGTATTACTGAGGAAGGTGAAATTACTTCCTCCCCTTAATTTTTGCATGCGTTCGAAGAAAGAAGGGTGCTAATACAGAGAAACCCACATTAATTACTCACGTGAATTCAGGTAATTAATACTAAAAGGAAGAAGCCTGGGAAACCGCATGTATTCTTTAATTACTAATATCAATTATTATAAGTGAAATATAGATTAGTAGTATATCAAAGTCCATGGATGAAAAATAACCTCTATACAGTCAACATAAATCATCTCCTTACGCGACATTGATTTGAAATTATTTAATGTCACATTGATTTGAAAACTCAACTGCGCCCAACATGCCACGTGCTCTCCCCTATCCCCTTGCCATCATCGCGGCACATCAATAAGGCTGCGTTGTCTGCAAAATCAAGCAAGCACGAAACATCGGTTTATACGCCTGAAGAATCCAGTAGACACGCAAACATCAGAATCATAGCCCTAGCTAGCCTTAGTCCCTTCGATGCTCACCTGCAAGGCACCTGCGATTACATCAGCATTAAGGTACACCTCAAGCTTGTGGGTTGCGCACAAGAAATATAAAATTTATTTTCCCTCTCTCCTATCTCTTCAATTTTCTGAGTTCATGCCGATTTTCACTAGAAACGTCTTACGTTTGCAGTACAAGTGTCGCATAGTTTTGCTCATGTTTTTTGGGTGCATAAGGTGTTCTTCAATATGTCATTTCATAAAAATTTCCAAAAAAGATTCACGAAACACCTATTTGGGTGCATAAGGTGTTCTTCTATGTGTCGTAGGATCAGGCCCTGATTGGTCGAGACCAACCTCACATAGATCATGGCCACCCACTTTAGGATCCTCTACGATCCAACAAGCTTGATATCTCCATGGTATCTCCCTTTTCGTTCAAATTTGGCACTAGAGCACTAGTTTGACACCGAAGCCATAAAAAAAGTTCTTCAAAAAACCGTAGGCTTTTTTTCTGGTGATGTTTTTTATAATTTGAAATTTGTGAGGATTTTTGGGAATCGTTCCCTTTGTAATTTGAAATTTGAGAGCCTCTTTATGATGATTTTTATAATTTTAAATCCGTGAGTCTTTTTGTGATCCTTTTTATAAGCTAAGATGTATGAGATGTTTACAAATATAGGATTCCTTTTATAATTTGAATTTTGTGAGGATTTTTTGATCCTTTTTATAAGTTGAAATTTGTGAGGATGTTTATAAATATATGACCCTTTTATATTTTGAAAATTGTGAGGCTCTTTGTGTTGCTTTTTATAATTTGAAATTTGTGAGGCTGTTTATGAATCCGTGTTGCTTTCTAGAATTGGAAACTTGTGAGGCTATTTCAAAATTTATGATGCTTTTTATAATTTGAAATATGTGGTGCGTTTTGTTAGATTATTTAAAACTATGTGATGCTTTTATAATTTGAAAATTTTTAGACTCACAAATATAACTTTGAATATTGACCATAGGATCAAGACTCGCGAATCCCAATACTTCTAGCCGTTGGATCTTCTATTCCATTCTAGCATCTAGAAGATCCTATTGATATTCTACATCACAATGAATGTTATGCACAAAACTCAAAACACACTTCTCCATCATTCTAGAATCCGCTCCCTCGTTTCTCTAGACCATGTTACCAAAATTTTCAAGTTTTAGATAGCTAATAATCGTTGACTTCTCCATGATATACAAAGTACGAGAACCAAACATACTCCCATACTTTATAGATGTTGATCAAATTTATATTTTTTCTGCTTTACCTATTATAATTTATATAGTGATGATATGTCAGATGTCTATTATCTAAGTCTCACGTGCATGACACATGCAACTTACTAGTAATCTTACCACTATATAGTACTAGTAAGTTGCACGTGTCCTGCATGTGAGGCTCAGATAATAGACGTCTGCCATATCATCACTATATAAAATTATAATAGGTAAATAAGAAAAAATATAAATTTGATCAATATCTATAAAGTATGGGTGTATATTTGGTTCTTCTACTTTGTATCATCATGTGTAGAAGTCAAATATTATTAGCTACCTAACACTTGATTTTTTTGGTAACATGGTCTAGAGAAACGAGGGAGAAGATTCTAGTATGATGGAGAAGTGTGTTTTGAGAGGTTTGTGCATATCATTTATTGCGTTGAAGACTATCAATAGAATCTTCTAGATGCTAGAATGGAAAAGAAGATCTAATGGCTGGAAATGTTCGGATTCGCGAGTATCGATCCAACGGTCAATATTGAAAATTATTCGTACACTATATCTCTACTACTAGTAAGTTGCACTTGCCCTGCACGTGAGGCTCAGATAATAGACGTCTGACATATCATCACTATATAAAATTATAATAGGTAAAAAGCAGAAAAATATAAATTTGATCAACATACATAAAGTATGGGTGTATATTTGGTTCTTCTACTTTGTATCATCATGTGTAGAAGTCAAAGATTATTATCTACCTAACACTTGAAATTGTTGGTAACATGGTCTAGAGAAATGAGTGAGAAGATTCTAATATGATGGAGAAGTGTGTTTTGAGGTTTGTGCATAGCATTAATTATGCTAAAGACTATCAATAGAATCTTCTAGATGCTAGAATGGAAAAGAAGGTCCAATGGCTAGAAATGTTCGGATTCATGAGTCTTGATCCAACGGTCAATATTCAAAGTTATTCGTACACTATATAGTGGTAAGATACTTATCTCTACTATTATAATGGAGTGGTTTTGAATTGGATCCTTAGCACCAATCCTGACCGTTGGGCTATTAGATCCAATGGTTCAGAGCAGCTAGATTTGTGTTGAATAGTACCTAGAGAAAACTCCACCATGTTCTAGAACCATCATGTCACCACCCCCAAAATTTCATAGCATAGTAGGTTGTATTCTCTCTACTACTATAATGGAGCAGTTTTGAATTGGATCCATAGCACCAATCCTGACCGTTGGGCTATTAGATTCAATGGTTCAGAGCAGCTGGATTCGTGTTGAATTGTACCTAGAGAAAACTCCACCATGTTCTAGAACCATCAATAGTGCTCATCACAATGAATCTAGAACATGGTGGAGTTTGCTCTTGGTACTATTCAACACGAATCCAACTACTCTGAACCATTGGATCTAACATCCCAACGGTCAGGATTGGTGCTATGGATCCAATTCAAAACTGCTCCATTATAGTAGTAGAGATATATACATGTGTAGCACATGCCTTACTAGTATTCCCTAAGCTCATAGTCTCTTTGATTGTTTTCAAAACACAGTCAAATTCCTAGGCATGCATATCTTAACAAGAAGTTGAATCTTTCTAAACTCTCACTCGTTCTTGATACATTGAATGTCTGGTGGGTCCATTGAACAGATTATCACAAGGAGTTAATTTCGAAACACATAGCTAAAATTTCAAAACATGGTGAGTCATAGTCTCTTTGATTGTTTTCAAAACACAATCAAATTTCTAGGCATGCATATTCTTAGCAGGAAGTGTGAATCTTTCCAAACTATCACTTGTTCTCGATACATTGACTACCTGGTGGGTCCATTGAATAGATTATCGCAAGATGTGAAGTTAATTTCGAAACACAACCAAAATTTCAAAACACGGTGAGTCATAGTATGTTTGGTTGTTTTCAAAACACTATCAAATTTCAATGCATGCATATTCTTAGCAAGGAGTTTAATCTTTCCAAACTCTCACTGGTTCTTGATGCATTGACTGCCTGGTGGGTCCACTGAATAGATTATCGCGAGGTGTGGAATTAATTCCGAAACTGGACAAGTTTGAAGGTTTGATTTGCTACTACTAGTACATATTGGGTATTTTTGACAAATATGCCTAGATTCGAGAACTAATTCCGGGTCTAACCCCAGCGAGGAAGTAATTTGGAATCTGACCCTAGGGTCGGTGCCATTTTAAATGGAGCCGAAGTGGTACAGATCAACGCCAACACATCAGAAACCGAACCGAAGGAGGTCGGCTCCATTTAAAACGGCGTCGATGTCAGCTCCATGTGAAACGGCGCCGACCTCCCTAGGTTTCCCCCTGTTGTCACGAACTTCTGCTCCATTTAAAATAGTGCCGACCCGGGGGTCAGATTCCAAATTAGTTCCTCACACGGGTCAGACTTGAATTTTGTTCTCGAATCTGGGCAAATTTTCCAAAAATACACGGATTGGTGAGTACTCTCTCCGTTTAGAAATATAAGACATTTTAGCTTTGTGAATGGAATGTATCTAGACATCTTTTATTGTATAGGTTCTTAGAGGTTCGGAATGAACCTATATACTAAAAGGCATCTAGATACATTCATTTCACAATGCTAAAATGTATTATATTTCTAAACGGAGGGAGTAATAGTATTTAGTTCTCCTACTTTAAAATGCCGACAAGATCCAAAATGCTTCCTTCCAATGTACATCAACGCATCCGACGAACATGCCAGACACAAGAAAGACACAGAGTCGCCGTACAAGGCACACATGCGCAGTCACCAAGCTGTGGACGAGGGAGACATGAGCGCGACCGATGCGCGCGGGGAGAGGGGAGGAAAGATGGTGATGGGAGGCAGCGAAGGAGAGAGAAAACACAATTTTTTTGCGTGCATATATAGTAAAGATCATGAAATTTACTAGTACTACTACTCATTGTACCCTGTACCTTGTGTCAGCATCCCATCATAGCTTGGCCCTGACATCGCCTACTCCACTTCGCTTCTCTCGTGATGCCTCCCATTTATTTTTCCGCCTCTTTGTTTCCCCTACATTTCTTCTCTTCTGAAGATTTGGGGTTAATTTTCTTGTATCCCTGGTTCAATAGAAGTAGGACAGAGTATTCAAGTTTTTAGGCATAAGTCCTCTTTGTATGAAAAATGGGTTTGTGGCATTCACAACCATATTATATGTCCTTTGCTTAACATAAAAGACATTCTCACTACTACTTGGTGATATTGAATAAGCTAAAAATTTGCCCACACATGTATATTGGTATATCTTGTAGTTCTTACCACTATATAGTGTACGAATAACTTTAAATGTTGACCGTTGGATAAAGACTTGCGAATCCGAACATCTCTAGCCGCTGGATTTTCTTTTCCATTCTAGCATCTAGAAGATTCTATTGATAGTCTTCAGCATAATAAATGCTATGCACAAACCTCAAAACACACTTATCCATCATACTAGTACTAGGAAGTAGAATCTTCTCCCTCATTTCTCCAGACCCATAGTTTTAAAAACCGGACCGGTGGGTGAACCGGTGAGGCGACTAGTTCACTAGCTCGCTGATCGGACCGCTGGTTCATTCGGTTTGATAGCGACAAAACAGATTTTTGCAAGGTGTGAAGTTAATTTCAAAACGCAAACAAAATTTCAAAACACAGTGAGTCGTAGTCTCTTTGATTTTTTTCAAAACACGGTCAAATTTCTAGGAATGCACATTCTTATTAATAAGTTCAATCTTTCCAAACTCTCCCCCATTCTCGATATATTGACTGCCTAGTGGGTCCACTGAACAGATTATCATAAGGTGTGAAGTTAATTTCGAAACACAGCCAAAATTTCAAAACACGGTGAGTTGATGGATCTGAAATATAGCCATCTAACATCCATATTTAAACTGGATATTAATCATATTCTTGATGAAATATCTCTCTAAACCCTGCCACTAATGCTAATATTCAGAGGGGTATGCAATCCTTTCTTTTATATTTTTCCTATACATATAATGTTGTTTAAAGGAGGGAATCACTACATTAAAGTCAAAGATACGAGATTTCTAACTACCAGAAGAAACCAGGAGCCTTACAACGGAGGCAGATGCTTTAACGACCAACTATAAGGCCGGAGCAAAAATTCCGACCATATAGCTCCGGTCGTATAGTTGGTGTCGCCACTGTTAGGTCAAACAGAACAACTTTCGTGAAAGGACCCCTATAAACAGAAGCCTCGGGCATCGAGAAAACGAGAGACGCTCCACCCCAAAGAAGCCAGACTCCACCAAAAACCGCCTCCAGATCTCCAAACCTTTCTCCATCTGCATAGCCATATTCCACCACTTGTTATAGTAGATCTCTTCTCCGATTGGCGACATTGTAAGACTATTGCTATAGTTCTTATGATTTTTACAATGTTTGTGATTATTGATCTCATCTCTATGTGTGAGTAATTCTCCTAAGTCTAAGGGCTTCGGCCTAGTCATGTAGCAATTGTGCATGTGAATTATCATAGATGGGATCGTGTATTAGTTTTTATGACATGATGATTATTGTATCCTCTCTTTCCTCAATCCAAGGACTTGTCAGGTACCCAAGACCCCGAGGGTTGAGCCAGGTATAGGGAGTATGAGTGATGACTGATCTGCAGGTTAGGAACCCCAGTGACAGAAGGGGTAGTACGGCTGTATGTGAGGGATTTGCTTGGGATTAACGGTGACATCACTATGCATATCATTAGTTCTCTTTCTTTTATGGATGAGACTAGTAGGTTATTGCTATAAGCGGTTGCAGAGGCAATAACAATTATGGATGCACTGCCCACATATAATTTATCTTGCTCTAACAAGTCACGCATACATTATTTCTATCTTTTATTGCCATCAGATGTTTTGCACAGCTACAGGTGAAACCAAACGCCCTAGGCCCTCTCTCTCCATCATCGACAACAACAAAAAGATGCAAGCTATTGGTCTGGTAAAAACACAAAAGGAATTCTAAAACTCCCGAAGGTCCGTTAAAGTAACTTCACTATGCATTCGCTTCCCGAGGATTCGATAACCTAGGTCTACTAGGGAAAAAGAAGCTACACTACATCCCTAATCCGGATCAAAGGTATCAACCCTTTTTCTGGTGCCGTTGCTGGGGAAGCTATAGCTACCCTGGTGAGGTTATTAGGAATCTCGCTAGTTTTAATTCTTGTTTTTAATTTTGTTAGTTTGCTTTCAGTCTTTATTTGATAAACCAAAAAAATTAGTTAGTCTTTAAATTCTTGCTTTTACTGTTATAATTCTTTATCTAAGAAAAACCAAAAACATAGGGAATATGGTTGAAAAGAAGCTTGAGGAGTTTTCTACTCCCAATAATGATTATTTGCGTACTCCAATTACTCAGCCAACAATTGTTGTTAATGACTATGAAATTAAGCCCCATTACTTAAGTTTGGTTCAACAGAATCAATTTGGAGGCTCTGCTGTTGAAGACGCAGGTATGCACTTAAATACTTTCACTAAAATATGTGATATGATGCGTATAAAAGACGTTGACCCTGATGTGGTCACGTTGCGTCTATTTCCTTTCTCTCTAAGTAGGAGAGCTAAAGAATGGTTGCTATATTTGCCTAAAAATACTATTACATCATGGGTGGGATGTACTTCTTTATTTATGACTAAATTTTTCTCACCTGCAAATACTATGCAACTCCGATCTAATATTATTGGTTTTATACATGAAGAGCATGAGCCACTAGCGCTTGCATGGGAGAGGATGAAAGAATTCTTGAGAAACTGTCCTAGTCATGGGATGGAAGATTGGTTAATCATACATTTATTTTACAATGCTCTTAATCCTATGTCTAAGTCTATGCTTGATACTACAGCTGGAGGAACATTTATGGGTAAACATATTACTGAAGCAAAGCAGCTGCTAGACAATATGCAAGATAACCATGCCCAATGGCATGTGGAAAGATCAAACATGAAGAAGGTGAACTCTGTCTCACCACAAGAGAACGAAGATCTCAATGCTAAGTTGGATGAGCTCATACTAGCCGTAAAAGGTAAGGAAACCCAAGTAAGAGCCACCCCCGAAACAAATATTGAAGAAATAGACTTCGTAGCTTGTAATGATTATAATCCTGCTTGGAAGAAGAGTTACAATCCTAACTTTCAGAAACATTATGCTAGTCGTGCAGGGAACTATAATAATACTATGGGAAATAGTAATGGTAGTCTCCAAGAAACACTTAAGTATTTCATAGACTCACAAAACGAACAAAATAATATTCTAGTTAAAATTATGGAGAATCATGATGCTATGCTTGGTAAATTATCTAACCAAGCTGTTAGTTTGAGAAATGATTTGTAGGCCCTTCAAGAAAGAACAAGGATCGTTGAGGCACAGCTAGGTAAGATAACCGAGAGTCAAACTCCCATTCTAGCTAAATTTACAGGTAAAGCTGAGCCAAATCCTGTTGAAGAACTCAAAATGATGAGGATCCAAAGGGACGAGTCTAAAGAACTTGATTATAGTAATGCTCCTTCACCAAGTTACACCGTTGAAGATCTCATAAAAAGGATCAACGCCAAGATTCCGGTAAGTGGAGGTAGTGAGGAAGCTATGTACCAACATTTTGTCAATCAATTAGTAATAAAGGTACGTGAGCTTGAAGAAGAATACAAGAAAATTGCTAAAAAATTACCTATTAAACTAGATGACATATTTGAGCCTACTATTAAAACTAAAATTGGAACCAATGAGATAGCTGCACTTTGTGATCTAGGTGCAAGCGTCTCAACAATTCTAAAGAGTCTTTTTAACAAATTAAATCTTGGCTCCTTTGAAATTACTGAGTTAAAATTGCATCTAGCAGATTCTACCTACAAACAAGCTGTAGGGATTAAGGAGAACACTTTAGTATACATTAAAAGTTGTCCCACTCTCATTGATTTTGTTATTGTTGACATGCCAGAAGATGCTACCGCTCCTATTATTTTAGGCCGTCCTTTCTTAAGAACTCATCGATGTCAAGCTATTGACCATAAAAGAGCGCTCCATGGGAGACAACCCATGTGAAATAAAGGTTTGAGTTAAGTTTTTAGTTTTAGTTTAAGTTTGTGTTAAATAAAGAGTGCTAGAAAACTCCATTTGTGGAGAAGAAGTTCGATAGTACTTGAAGTTCTGCTTTATTCATGCTATTGTTGGTCGACAATATTTACTGACAATTTTCTGTCAAAAACAAGGTATATCACTAAGTTACAGGAAAATAAATACTTTACAAAGAAATAGAATTTTTTTGACGCACACAGAGAGTTTAACGACCAACTATACGGAGGGAATAAAAATTCCGGCCGTATAGCTCCGCTCGTATAGATATCTTTGTCATCAAAAATTATTCTGCAATATGTACTGAGAGTTTAACGACCAACTATACAGCGGGAATAAAAATTTCGGCCATATAGCTCCGGCCGTATAGATATCAATACCTTCGTACAATTTCTTCTCATATGTACTGAGAGTTTAACGACCAACTATACGGCGGGAACAAAAATTCCAGCCATATAGTTCAGGTCATATAGATATCAATGCCTTTGCAAATTTTCTTTTGTAGGGACAGACAGTTTAACGACCATATATGGCCGGAACACATTGTTCCGCCCGTATAGCTGCGTCCGTATAGCTGCGCCGCCAGGAGGAAAACCTAAATTTTTGACAGAAGGCCAACTATACGGCCAGAACGCATAATCGCACGGGAAGGTACTCCCAACTGCAAAACTTTAATCCTTTTTCTTCCTTCTACCTCCAAACTCTACAAAACCTCAAGGGATCTTCATCTCTACTCAATTTCATTCGATTTCCTCACACACAAGTGATCTATGGTATATTTCTCGTCCGATCCTTCAATTACTTTTTCCAAATTCATCTTTGATCTATTGTCATTATCTAGGGTAACACCTACTATGAACCGATTTCCATGATTTTCTTGCCTAGATTATTATTTTGAGGAGAATTCTTTAGTGTGCTGTGATGAGGAATATGATGCACTTACTGTTGTTGGATCAAAAAGTTTTATTTTTGCCTTTCTTCAATGTTTTAGAGGATGAACACAAGGAGCCAAACTCGTGCTCGTGCCACCACTAGCGCTTCTAGGGCTGCCGCTCAGGAACGCATGGGGATACAGTTCAAGAATGAGGCCCATAGTGATTGCTTCAACAGGATCAAGAACCGCAAAGTGAAGGCCACCAAGTGGGCTTGCCCCATCATATTGAACCAACTCGGTATTATTGATGATTTCAATTTACTTTGCAATAGAGCTGGCCTGCAAAAATTTGTGTACAATGATGTACCTACTTATCGCTGCTTAACCATTGAATTCCTTAGTTCATTGCAAAGAACCGTTAAACAATGACAAGGAGAGGATACTATTTCTTTCCATATGATGAACAACAATTACACCTTAACTTTAGATGAATGGTGCACATGTTTTAATTTGCCAAACAATGATATTCATGCTTTACGCGCATCCTTTACTGGCTTAGAACCTACCCCTGAACAATACTATAATGGAATGAGTTTCACCACTAGAATAAAAAAGGGGAAGAATATTCAACATCTTGCAATTCACTATTTATTCTATGTTATTGCTAACACCTTGCAGACACGTAATGAGTTCACGAAACTCAATGAGGAGGACATCCTAGTCCTCACAAAGGCTGCTTACATCAACTACAGCTTATCACTCAACTTGGGCACCATCCTTGTGCGCTACTTGGAGCACCAAGCCTCCCAAAGCCAAGGACCAATCACTAGTGGAGGCATCATCACCGTGCTTGCCACTACCCTAGGCCTCGACCTAGGTGAGTTGCAACCCATACTAGGTGAGACACGTGTTGGTTTCTCCACTTTGAGAGCCTATGGAATGCTCACTAGGAGAGGTGGTCTTTATTATCTGCATATTGCTGGAGCTGGGCGTATCTATCCCGCTCCTTTGCCTAATGGTGGTTTCTCTATCGAGGAAGGAAGTTTGCTATATGATTCGTAGGTTGAACAACACCAACCTGAGGAAGAGATTCTAGAGGAGGATGAGGACCAAGAGGAGGAGCAAGAAGTTCCTTATCAAGAGGAGCAGCCACAAACCCGGTTCGCCACATACCAAGATTTCCAGGACTTGGAGGGACTGTGAAGAGGATGCATAGCCTCTCTTTGAACCTCCGAGAATCAACAAGTAACCTCTCAACTCAATTCGCAAACTGGAGTAATGACTTTTTCCCGCCACCACAATAAATTGAAGGGCTTGCAAAAGCCTAAGCTTGGGGAAGTTTCCTCATGTATCTTTACGTGGCGTTCATTTGCTTTTATTTATTTTAGAGGTTGTGTTTTTATTTGAGTTTATAAGCACTCGTGTTGGTTCCCCCAACACTTTATCTTTAGTTCTTTCTATTTTGCTTTCGAAATTTTCTAGCCGAGCTTTGCCGCCAATTTTTCTATTCTTTAAAATTCCTCTCTTAATAAACCACAAAAAGGTTTCTCCATTTTTTCTTATTTTCTCTCTTTCTTTTCTTTCTGCCTCGAGGTCTTCATATATTTGTAGGAGAGTGGTCATCTTCGAGTTTTCAAGAAACAAATAAAAAAGAAAAAGAGAAGTGGAACCAAACATGAGAGGTATGCCTTATGACTCCCCACTTTTTGAAGTTTGAGAAACCCATGCTAGTTAGTAGTAAATGTTGAGATATCATATTGGTGGAGTGAGTCCTTGTATCATCGTAAGATTTTCATTTGCATGGGTATTTAATTGGGTATGTTTTGTTCCAGCTCTCGTAATTAACCGAGTCTTGCCTAAAAATTGCTAAACAATTGTATTAAGAAAAAGTCTCCCAAGTGAAGTCTTGGGTGTTATAGTGCTTAGTCTTGAAGGCTTATTTCTAGAGACACTCAATACCACTGAAAATGCTGATTGACTTAATATCTCTCTTTGAAAGAACTTGTTCGATTGAATTAATGTTTAGCGGTTTTTGTGTGCATGCCAAAGTTTGACTTGTTAATCATAAGAATGATATAGCTTTACGCGTGTCAAACTTCATGGGATGCCAACAACTCCGCTGGCCTACGAACGATCTTCATAGAGGAAACTCCTAGATTTTGGCTATGAGTTGATTAAACACTTGTAGCAGCAATGCTATAGTGGGATGGAATCACTCCTCTCGCTGTTATGAGAAATCATTATGCAAAAGGAATAAAAACCTTAGTGATGCCACGAGTGTCCATCACAACCCGATAAACTAAAATAAATTTTTGGCATGCTCTCAATTACTTAAAAACTGAAATTCCTGAAGGACAATGAATACAAAAGTAGTGCTTAAAAAGTCTTGATTTATTGATATGGGAGAATTGAGACACTCTAGCGTATATGTTTTTCATGACAACTCCCGCACTCTTATCTATTATATACTAAAAGTAAATGATAGGCTAACCAGAAATTAGAGAAATAGACTAGAAAATCCCACAAAAATGAGAAACATCCAGCCTTTTATTTTACCCTTAAGACGTTCATAGCCGATGGATTAATTCAATATTAGTTTGACATTGAATTGAAGGGAAATTACCCACCTTTGCCACCAACCGTACGAAGAAATATTATGTGTTGTTCTCTAAAGCCCTAAACCGATTGACTACAATTTCCTCCCTGTGTGTCCGTGGCAGCCGGCCTCGAGTTATTGATGTACTCGATCGCTCCAGGGATATTGTACTCGATGACCATGCATGTTATACGATGTGCTATGATCATGCATGTTATACGATGTGCTACAAAAGTACGTATATGTTTTCTCGGACGCTTTAATTCAGATCTTCTGGTTTTGAAGGATGATCTTCTGTTGTTGCTATATAGATGCGCTCCAAAGTGGTCGCCGGCCACTCATCATTGCCCCGAGCGCTCCAGAGTTGGCGTAGTTAAGCGATGGCCGATATCAAGAATTGCCTACGGCCGCCATCTCAATCCCCCACGGCGAACCCGAGGTTGAGCTACAGATTTCGTTTTGCTACATGGGATCAACCTGAAGTTAGAAAAGTTGAATAGCCTCTGGATCTGAGATATTTGGTAGTTAGTAGTACTAACAGAAGATACATGTACATGGAGAAAAAGATCCAAGTTGTGCCATCCATGTGCAGTTGCCGACCATTGACCATGATGGCAGGCTAGCTGAGGAGGCCACGGATCGTGACGATGACGTGGTGGGAGGATCAAGGAGCAAGGGATGCACCAAATCTGATCCCGGCCACACTTATCTACTCCCTCAGTCCTAAAATAAGTGACTCTATTTGTCTAGATTCTACTATATCTAGACACGTTTTAGTATATACTCCCTCTATTTAAGGTGTATAGTTTTTTAAATATGATGCTGATTGCTCAAGTTATTTATTTAGGACGAAAGGAGTAGGTCAATATGAATTTAGACAAACTCAAGTTATTTATTTTAGGACGAAAAGAGTATTAACAATGATGATTGCTCCATCATTATGTAAGAACCCAAACCCCTCTTTGTGCAAGGTGTGATATAGGCTTCAAAGTTTATAATCATCGTGGCTGCTGGCTGGTGACTGGAAACTATTTTGGTAAAATTCAATTTTTTCAATTCCTCAACAATCGATGTAATTTCATAGAGTCATTCGATCTTTATACTACAAGCGCCTAACTTATAATTGGTAAATTTGCGGGTTCAATTCCTGCTGAAAAGAGGCTAGAGGAAGGTCGCGAGATGGCCATGCATCCTGTATGACGTGCTAGGCATGCATATGTTTCCTCCACGCTTTAATTCCATTCCGTATGTTGCTATATGATTTACTACAAAAGGTACCTCACGATAATTCCAACCTGTATGTATATGCTAATTCCTTAGTTTGTCGGGAGTGACCAAATATTCAGCTTCTTTAATAAGGTTGCCATCATTTATATTACCTGTATGTTTCTTCACATACTAGAGATATGGTAAGATCAACCTACTGTTCCAAACAATTTAGTGGTCAATTTCTGTCTCTGAATTATGTAGTATAGCATTAGTCCATCCAATGGTAATATCTAAAAACTAAAAACTTTTGCATCGGAAGCCCTCTTCTAACTCTATCTACGGTTTAAGAGTTATAAATTCCTGTCGGGTTAGAAATCTGTCACTTGACATGTATTTATAGCTGATGGGCTATGAAAGTAGAGAAACATGCAACATATTGATTCATGTGTAATTAGGTGAAATATTCTTCATAGACATGTTTTCTCTGGTGTCGGCGATGGTACCGAAGCACCAACACGTTTGGAACAGAGAGAAGTGAAGAATATGAAGAACTCAACTCTATTGTCCTAAAGTAAGCATTTGAATCTGTGTACTTGGTTGATTTCTGAGTAAATCTTATGTAATCTACTCTTCATATGTTCATCTATGCAATTGGCTGGTCCTCGTACACATGATTAATGTACTCCAATGTTCTTGACCAAATGATTTATCCCAATGGTAATTAGTCCTTGAAGTTCACTGTAAATTATTCTCTATGAAATTTAGTGTTTTTCTCTAATGATCCCTCATAGATATAGTTGGAAGCATACCATTATATTTCTTACTACTCTTCCTATATGTCTTTATGAGATCAAAATTCACTGTAGACATTATATTGTTCCTGATGCATGCCATCGGCGGTCTAGGATTAGAATGTTACATACATTGTGTTCTACAGATAGTCAAAAAATGATTTATAGACTGTTGACATATATTTGTTACATTGTAAAAAATTGTTTCTGATCTCAAGAAGAGGCACCATTGGGTAAATTTTTTTAATCACTTTAGAGTCATCCGTTTTGTACTTAGATTATTCCTGGTATGTGAAATTCGATGTGTTAGCTGATATCTTCAGGTGCAAGAATTTTGTAATGCTTAGGCTCACCTTTTCATATGATAATAAACTACTGATTGAAATGTTGATGAGTTTTTCCTGTAGGTTTCCTTTAAAAAGGAAAAGGCTACTTTCCATTGTGGACAATATGAACAAGCACAATTATTCAGCACGCAGAAGTTAAGAGTATTATAGATTCTTTGGTTTGCCTCTAGGAGATGTAGATTATTCTAATGCTATGATACTATTCAGAAGGAAATCCACAGCTTCACGTGTTGACAAGTTGTGACACTTTTCTTCTTATCATTCAAAAAACTATAATGCAGATAACAGTACTTTGATGTTTCCAAGTACTCCAAATACCATCCCTCCTTTAATATTTATGAAGGACCTGTATGTAGTATTATTATTGACAAAAAACATATACTTGCAGCCCCGAATCAAACTAAAAACATTTATCAACCTCAAGATTGCTGATTTGAGAATTTCAAACATGACAACGCATAATTCTATCAAGGTTACGAGTTGAACAATCATACTGGAGTTTATTTTTCCACAAGCATGTGCTAGAAATTATGCATTAATCTATCCATTGACATTATTGGTCTTATTCTTGCTACTGTTATGACAATTTCTTGACAACTAGCTTCAATGGTGCCTTCGATAAATTACATTGGAGAACAAGACTGGTACTAAATAACTTGATATGTCATTATTGGTGCTTTCTAAAGGCTAGAGTAAATGAAAGAATTTTGTGATAGAACTAAAACTTCCATGCTAATACCAAACCATCTTATGGTGTTCCTATAGAGTTGTAAATATAGGCATGCCATGACAATATTATGGGCATTCAACATTGCTAACATATAACGAAAGGATCCATGCATACGATGATACGAGCATCATAATGAATGTTAGTTTGTGAATCGAGTCTGGACGATAGTCTTCATCTAGCTCAACTTATATGGTTGATTTATTTCAAATTTGGGGAAAATTATTAACAGAGAGTCTCATTATTAATTTCATGGGCCTTTTAATCATATTGAAGATTCTACATAGTTAGAGATGTGCCCAGTATTCAAGAGTTTCCATTTATATTTATACATGTAGTGATACATGAAGAAATTAGAGGAGATAATCTCGTAACATTTCACATGATGTGTTCTTCGATCATTGGGTAAGATGTACAATCTTCGAGACTTCTACCAATAATATTTTCGTTTGTTCATGTCTTATCACTTTGGTACTTCTGCCATTGCTAAGCCTATGTAAAAAAACTCCATATAAGTTATGTACTTGTAAATGATTTCAAAGTCGATGATCCTTAGATTTATTCAATTTAGTTATAGTAAGAAAGTTAAAACACGTAAAGATGTTGCCCGCACATGTGTGCGGGCCACTGTCCTAGTTTTACATGATTATACCTTACTATTCAAAGGCAAGCCTATGAGTTGATTACTTGACATGGAATAAAGTTTACTCATTTAAATTATCCATGTTTACAATAATTTTGATGCGCTATAAGGATGCATGAAACCCATATGATATGCTTGCCATTACTCTATCTATGTTGAAGTTTTTCAGATTTATGAAGTGGAGGAAACATGAGACTACTAACCATGAGTAAGATCACCATCTCGTTATTTCAGTTTAAATGATGAGTTCCTTTTTGATTTTGGTTTTCTTGCTCGGTACAATCAAGTTTAAGCTTGGGGAGGTTGATCGCTCTGAAATATAGCCATCTAACGTCCATATTTAAACTGGATATTAATCATATTCTTGATGAAATATCTCTCTAAACCCTGCCACCAATGCTAATATTCAGAGGGGTATGCAATCCTTTCTTTTATTTTTTCCTGTGCAGATAATATCATTTAAAGGAGGGAATCACTACAATAAAGTCAAAGATACGAGATTTCGAACTACCAGAAGAAACCAGGAGCCTTACAACAGATGTATACGCTTTAACGACCAACTATACGACCGGAGCAAAAATTTGGACCGTATAGCTCCGGTCGTATAGTTGGTACCGCTACTGTTAGGTCAAACAGAACAACTTTCGTGCAGGGACCCCTATAAAAAGAAGCCTCGGGCGATGGGAAAACGAGAGATGATCCGCCCCAAAGAATCCAGACTCCGCCAAAAGCCGCCTCCAGATCTCCAAACCCTTCTCCATCTCCATAGCCATATTCCACCACTTGTAATAGTAGATATCTTCTCCGATTGGCGACATTGTAAGACTATTGCTATCAATCTTATGATTTTTACAATGTTTGTGATTGTTGATCTCATCTCTTTGTGTGAGTAATTCTCCTTGGGCTAAGGGCTTCGGCCTAGCCATGTAGCAATTGTGCATGTGAATTATCATAGATGGGATCGTATATTAGTTTGTATGACATGATGATTATTGTATCCTCTCTTGCCACAATCCAAGGACTTGTCAGGTACCCAAGACCCCAAGGGTTGAGCCAGGTATAGGGAGTATGAGTGATGACTGATCTGTAGGTTGGGAACCCCAGTGACAGAAGGGGTAATGCGGCTGTATGTGAGGGATTTGCTTGGGATTAACGGTGACATCACTATGCATATTATTAGTTCTCTTTCTTCTATGGATGAGACTAGTAGGTTATAGCTATAGGCGGCTGCGGAGGCAATAGCAATTATGGATGCACTACCCACATATAATTTATCTTGCTCTAACAAGTACATACATACTTTATTTCTACCTTTTATTTCAATCAGATGTTTTGCACAGCTACAGGTGAAACCAAATGCCCTAGGCCCTCTCTCTCCATCATCCACAACAACAAAAAGACGCAAGCTATTGGTCCGGTAAAAACACAAAAGGAATTCTAAAACTCCAGAAGGTCCGTTAAAGTAAGTTCACTATGCATTCGCTTCCCGAGGATTCGATAACCTATGTCTACTAGGGAAAAACAAGCTACACTACATTCGTAATCCGGATCGAAGGTCTCATGAGTCATAGCCTCTTTGATTGTTTTCAAAACACGGTCAAATTTCATGGAATACATATTCTTAGCAAGAAGTTGAATCATTCCAAACTCTCACTCATTCTCAGTACATTAACTGCCTAGTGGGTCCAGTGAACATATTTTTGCAAGGTGTGAAGTTAATTTCGAAACACAAGCAAAATTTCAAAACATGGTGAGTCATAGTCTCTTTGATTTTTTTCAAAACACGGTCATATTTCTAGGCATGCATATTCTTAGCAAGAAGTTGAATCTTGCCAAACAACTCTCACTCATTCTCGATACATTGAATACCTAGTGGGTCCACTGAATAGATCATCGCAAGGTGTGAAGTTAATTTCGAAACACAGCCAAAATTTCAAAACATGGCGAGTCATAGTCTCTTTGATTATTTTCAAAACATGGTCAAATATCTAGGCATGGATATTCTTAGCAAGAAGTTGAATCATTCCAAACTATCGCTCGTTCTCGATACATTGACTGCCTGGTGGGTCCAGTGAACATATTATCGCAAGGTGTGAAGTTAATTTCGAAACATAGCCAAAATTTCAAAACACGGTGAGTCATAGCCTCTTTGATTGTTTTCAAAACACAGTCAAATTTATAGGCATGCATATTCTTAGCAAGAAGTTGAATCTTTCCAAACTCTCACTCGTTCTCGATACATTGATTGCCTGGTGGGTCTACTGAACAGATTTTTGCAAGGTGTGAAGTTAATTTCGAAACACAGCCAAAATTTCAAAACACGGTGAGTCATAGTCTCTTTGATTGTTTTCAAAACACAGTCAAATTTCTAGGCATGCATATTCTTAGCAAGAAGTTGAATCTTTCCAAACTCTCACTCGTTCTCGATACATTGACTACCTGGTGGTGGGTCCACTGAATAGATATTCACAAGGTGTTAAGTTAATTTCGAAACACAGCCAAAATTTCCAAACACGGTCAGTCATAGTCTCTTTTATTGTTTTCAAAACACGGTCAAATTTCTAGGCATGCATATTCTTAGCAATAAGTTGAATCATTCTAAACTCTCACTCGTTATCGATATATTGAGTGCCTAGTGGTGGGTCCACTAAACAGATTTTCACAAGGTGTGAATTTAATTTCGAAACACATCCAAAATTTCAAAACACGGTGAGTCATAGCCTCTTTGATTATTTTCAAAACATGGTCAAATTTCTAGGCATGCATATTCTTAGCAAGAAGTTGAATCTTGCCAAAATTTCACTCGTTCTCGATACATTGGCTGCCTGGTGGGTCCACTGAACAGATTTTTGCAAGGTGTGACGTTAATTTCGAAACATGGCCAAAATTTCAAAATACGGTGAGTCATAGCCACTTTGATTGTTTTCAAAACATGTTCAAATTTCTAGGCATACATATTCTTAGCAAGAAGTTGAATCTTGCCAAACTCTCACTCGTTCTCGATACATTGGATTCACTGAACAAATTATCGCAAGGTGTGAAGTTAATTTTGAAACGCAGCCAAAATTTAAAACATGGTGAGTCATAGCCTCTTTGATTATTTTCAAAACATGGTCAAATTTTGAGGCATGCATATTCTTAGCAAGAAGTTGAATCTTGCCAAACAACTCTCATTCGTTCTTGATACGTTGACTGCCTGGTGGGTCCACTGAATAGATTATCGCAAGGTGTGAAGTTAATTTCGAAACACAGCCAAAATTTCAAAACATGGTGAGTCATAGTCTCTTCGATCGTTTTGAAAACACGGTCAAATTTCTAGGCATACATATTCTTAACAAGAAGTTGAATCTTTCCAAACTCTCACTCATCTCGATACATTGACTGCCTGGTGGTGGGTCCACTGAATAGATTTTTGCAAGGTGTGAAGTTATTTTCGAAACACATGCAAAATTTCAAAACACGGTGAGTCATAGTCTCTTTGATTGTTTTCAAAACACGGTCAAATTTATAGGCATGCATATTCTTAGCAAGAAGTTGAATCCTTCCAAACTCTCACTCGTTCTTGATACATTGACTTCCTGGTGGGTCCACTGAACAGAATTTTGCAAGGTGTGAAGTTAATTTCGAAACACAGCCAAAATTTCAAAACATGGTGAGTCATAGTCTCTTTGATTGTTTTCAAAACACAGTCAAATTTCTAGGCATGCATATTCTTAGCAAGAAGTTGAATCTTTCCAAACTCTCACTCGTTCTCGATACATTGACTACCTGGTGGTGGGTCCACTGAACAGATATTCGCAAGGTGTGAAGTTAATTTTGAAACATAACCAAAATTTCCAAACACGGTCAGTCATAGTCCCTTTTATTGTTTTCAAAACACGATCAAATTTCTTGGCATGCATATTCATAGCAATAAGTTGAATCTTTCTAAACACTCACTCGTTATCGATATATTGAGTGCCTAGTGGTGGGTCCACTGAACAGATTTTCGCAAGGTGTTAAGTTAATTTTGAAACACATCCAAAATTTCAAAACACGGTGAGTCATAGCCTCCTTGATTGTTTTCAAAACACGCTCAAATTTCTAGGCATGCATATTCTTAGCAAGAAGTTGAATCTTGCCAAACTCTCGCTCGTTCTCGATACATTGTTTGCCTAGTGGGTCCACTGAACAGATTTTCACAGGGTGTGACATTAATTGCGAAACACATCCAAAATTTCAAAACACGGTGAGTCATAGACACTTTGGTTGTTTTCAAAACACGGTCAAATTTCTAGGCATGCATATTCTTAGCAAGAAGTGGAATCTTGCCAAACTCTCACTCTTCTCGATACATTGATTGCCTGGTGGGTCCATTGAACAGATTATCGCAAGGTGTGAAGCTAATTTTGAAACGCAGCCAAAATTTAAAACACGGTGAGTCATAGCCTCTTTGATTGTTTTCAAAACATGGTCAAATTTCGAGGCATGCATATTCTTAGCAAGAAGTTTAATCTTGCCAAACAACTCTCACTCGTTCTCGATACATTGACTGCCTGGTGGGTCCACTGAATAGATTATCGCAAGGTGTGAAGTTAATTTCGAAACACAGCCAAAATTTCAAAACACGGTAAGTCATAATCTCTTTGATTGTTTTCAAAACATGGTCAAATTTCTAGGCATGCATATTCTTAACAAGAAGTTGAATCTTTCCAAACTCTCACCCATCTCGATACATTGACTGCTTGGTGGTAGGACCACTGAATAGATTTTTGCAAGGTGTGAAGTTATTTTCGAAACACATGCAAAATTTCAAAACACGGTGAGTCATAGTCTCTTTGATTGTATTCAAAACATGGTCAAATTTTATGCATATACACTACAAGAAAAGTTTCCTTTCGCAATAAATTGGCCCGACGGTCATCGTAGATGGCGCATCTTCCATGATGAAATTCTCGACTCGGCCATGGCCGATGGAATTTTTTTCCGGTTTCATGGCCCTCTACTACGACAGATCTGCTAAAAACATGGAGGAAGCTCGGCTGGCGCGTGGCAGAAGCAAATTTTTTGTTTCCTCGCGCGATATTGACTCACCGAAGTCTTTTGAGGCGTGTGGGTCCCGGACGTCAGTGTCTCTAGAAGACCATACTTTTCGGTCGCGACTCCCTGATTTGAACTCGATAACGTTGCTCGAGGCGTCTGCCGTTTAGTCAGGCTACCAGGTCCCACATGTCAGCCTCTGATTAGAAGGATCGTGTGTATGATGGAATTTTTTTCCTTCGCTCGTGCTACCCTGTTTCGAAGTTGATAGCGCTGCTCCATGGATCTACCGTTTAATCAACCTCCTGGGACCCACATGTCATCCTCTCATTAGAAGAAACATGTGTATGATGGAATTTTTTCCTTCGCTGGCGCTACCCCGTTCCGAAGTTGATAGCGCTGCTCGACACATCTACCGTTTAACCAACCTCCTGAGTCCCAAATGTCATCCTTTCATTAGAAGAAATGTGTGTATGATGAATTTTTTCCTTCGCTCGCCCTACCCTGTTCCAAACTTGATAGCGTTGTTCGATGCATCTACCGTTTAATCACGATGTTGGGCCCCACATGTCATACTCTCATTAGAAGAAACGTGTGTATGATGGATTTTTTACCCTCTATCGCTTCTTCATGTTCCGAACTTGATAGCATTGCTTGCTGCTTCAGCCGTTTATATAGGCTGGTGGGCCCGACATGTCAGCCTCCTTTGTGCAGGAAACGTGTGCATGCTAGACTTTTTTTCTTCTCTCGCGCCTCCCCGTTTGGAACTTGGCAACGTTGCTCGATACAACACCCGTATAATGTCTTCCTGCTGGGTCCACATGCCAGCCGCCTATGTAGAGGAAACGTGTATATGTTGGATATTTTTTGGTCGCATCCGCCGGTTTGACCTTGGTAACGTTGTTCCATGCGGCAGGCGTGTATGGTCTTGCTGCTGGAGCCCACGTGTCAGCCTCTCTTGATAAGAAATGTGTTGATCTTGGTCTTGTTTTTTTCCGGTTGAGACTGTTGTGCAAGTACTTTTTAAACGCGCTCGTTAAACATGATCTCTTGTATGGTAAGGTTGATGGGCGCTAGCGGCAGGCAGGTGGGTCGGCTATGCCAGCCTCTCAGTACAAAAATATTGCTACAAATAAACTGCATGCCTTGCCACTACACAAGAAAACTGTTATCCTTTTATAAAACATAAAAAATGTATACTAACATCGTATATAACTTATTTATTTTTCTTCTTAAAAAATTGCTTGTCCATCTACTGACCCTTTCACGTGTCCACGCCCATGCAAAGAATGTTACGCTGGAACTAGTTCAGCTGCTTGATCTCACGTGCAACGGGAGGCACAGGTGGCCTGCGAGCATCCCTCATGAGATCCTCAGGAGCAGAGGAGGGGTGAGAGGTCTTCCGAACTTTGTTGTAGATTTTCTTGGCCTTGTGCACCGAGTCGATGTGAAACTCCTCAGCAGGAAGCAGGTGACGGATGAGCAGCATAATGTAGGGCGCATAGGGAATGGACAGACGGTTGAACATAGCATCACACAGCTCATGGTAAATAAAGTCCATGACATCCAGCCTGTACTACACTGACTCGTCCTCGTAGGAGGCAACCTCATGAGAAAATTGAAGTACCTGAACAAGGTGACCACGGATGCTGTCATTGTTGCCCCCACTCGGTGTAATGGAGTCACGGAATAGACCCACTAATGCAGCATAGATGGGAGCAAGGCCAGCCATAGTACCCACAATGCCATTGTCCACAGTGCAAGGAGAGAGAGCATCATCCTTGTTGGGCTTCAGCTGAGTGATGATGCGGTGGCCACTGGCTCTATCCCTGCTACGGAAGGAGTACCCCAGAACCTCAGCAAACATGTGAAAATCAGCAGTCATAGGCCTGTCATGAGTCATCCACTTCATAGTGCGACGCTCATCCCCACAAATCACCAAAGTGGAGAAAAACTGCTTCACCACCTCAAAGCCCCATCCTCTCAGCCACATACATCACATCCACAAGATGTGCCTTCTCCAAAGCATCCGCAAGTACCAGTGGGTGCATAGGCCTAATGTTTAGCCGGGCATATATGTCCTCATAGATCTTCTTCTGTTTTGCACACCAAAAACGAGTATCCCCCAGCTCATCATCACGAGGCAGCTCAACAAACAAGTCACGGTGATGGATGGCGGAATAGGAGACCGCATCCAGAGTCCTGTAGTTGATCTTGGGCTCCTTGCCCTTCCTCTTGGACACCCCCTTCCTAGTCCTCTTTGCCTGTTTAGCCATGCGCTTCTCTTCGTTCTTCCTTCTCCTCAACTCAACTTCGTCCACTAAGTTACCTTGTCCGTCGTCCCGAAAGTATTTGGCGCGAGGACGGCGCTTGTAGGTCTTGGGAACATCGGAACCACCTGTGAGGAGAATAAGGACGATAGCAAGGGGATAAGCATACACACAAGTCCAGGAGAGAGCATGGAAAAAGTAGTCAAAAAGTTCATAGGGCAAAACTACTCAATGCATATTCCATAGTGAAATTGAACCAGAATCGAATCTGTCAGGCCGGATTATCCGGCCTGGCCAAGGGCAGATAATCCGGCCCTGGCAGAAATTTTCGATTTCACCTAGATTAAATGCAAGAAAGTAGATCGGGCCTAGAAACTGCAAGACTACGATTTCTATGCGAAAACACATCCTTCTAGACAACGTTCCACCCAACAAGTAACACATCTAGCCAAAGATGGGGAGAGAGGGAGTTACCCTCACTCATTGGAGGAAGAACACGGAGGAGAAGGTACCCGGAGGCGCGGAGAAGAAGATCCGGGGAGGCCCAAAAAATCCGGTGGCCGGAGAGGCTCCGAGGAGGGTGAGGGGCGGGAGGCGGCGGCTGGGGAGGAGGAGAGGGCTGGGGGAGAAGTGCTGCTCGATATGAGCCCTTCCCCCGAGCCCTGCCCTTTAAGATGCAATCTGCTAGGGCCGGATTATATGGCCAACAGTTGGGCCGGATTATCCGGCCTAAAATCTGGGATTCTGTTATACACAGAACTAGGCCCGCGCGCCCCCAAACAACACCCCCACAAGGTGTACAAAGGACTTGTGTGCTAGAATAGATGGCTTAGGGGTAGGGAAAGGCTTAGGATTAAGAGAGCCAAACTGAGATGGTACTAGACACTCAAAATTGCAAAATCCAAATCAAATAAAAGCCAAGATTGAGTGTGATTCCCATAAGAACATGAGAGAGCAAATAACATCCAAAAAGATCCAATTCTCCTCAAAGGAGAGGGCGGTGGCCGAATCCACCTTGTTGGAGTGTATGGTGTGACACCGCAAAGATATATCTTGGGTTCACGACCAATACTAACCAATAAGCTCACATATCACAGCATGATATTAAGAGAAATGATTTATCTTGCTATTGGCATTATGGGGGGAGGGTTAGCCTAATGAGTTAGGACCACACTCCCCCTATATCCATGCCCACACCTAGACCAAAGAAGAATTGAGATGTACGAGTGAGTGCATGGGTAATCAAGACAAGCTCCCGGAATCAATGATATTTAGCTCATTCCTCAAATAGCAAAATCTTGCTTCATTAAGCGGCTTTGTAAAAATATCTGCCAGTTGGTTCTTCGTGCTCACAAAGGATAGATCAATATTGCCACGAGAAACATGGTCTCGAATAAAATGATTCCGAATCTCAATATGCTTCGTCCTTGTGTGCTGAACAGGATTGTATGCAATTTTGATTGCACTTTCATTATCACATAAAAGAGGCACTTTGTCACAATTGACACCGTATTCCTTTAAAGTTTGCCTCATCCACAATAATTGAGTGTAAACACTAGTAGCAGCAACATATTCAGCTTCGGCGGTGGAGAGAGATATACAATTCTACTTTTTGGAGGACCAACATACAAGAGATCTTCCCAAGAATTGACAAGCTCTAGAAGTGGATTTCCGATCATCCTTATCACCAGCCCAATCTGAGTCAGTATAACCACATAAAGAGAAATTGGAGCCCTTGGGATACCAGAGACCAGAGTTAGGGAAATGAACCAAATATCGAAAGATCCTCTTGACCGCCACTAAATGGCTTTATTTAGGAGCTGCTTGATACCTTGCACACACCCCCACACTCAACACTATATCGGGTCTAGATGCATAGAGGTAAAGAAGAGAGCCGATCATGGACCGGTATACCTTTTGGTCCACATCTTTACTATGTGGGTTAAGTTCAAGATGACATTTTGTTTGCATTGGAGTGGCGACACCATTTAAATCCGTCATCTTGAATCTCTTGAGCATGTCTTGGATGTACTTTGCTTGATTAATAAAGGTTCCTTCTCTAAGTTGCTTGATCTCGAATCCAAGAAAGAACCGTAATTCCCCCATCATAGACATCTCGAACCTGTCAGTCATAAGCTTTGAAAATTCATCATTAAAATCTTTATTAGTAGAACCAAAGATGATATCATCTACATATAGTTGGCATACAAAGAGCTCCCCCTTAACCTTCTTAGTAAAAAGAGTGGGATCAATTTGCCCAACTTCAAAGCCACGATCTAACAAAAGCTCTTTAAGGTGCTCATACCATGCACGTGGGGCTTGTTTAAGGCCATAGAGTGCCTCATCGAGTTTGTAGACATGGTTCAGAAAGTTAGGATCCTCAAACCCCGGGGGTTGCTTTACGTATACCAACTCATGTAGAGGACCGTTAAGGAAGGCACTCTTGACGTCCATTTGCTGCAACTTAAACTTGTTATGAGCAGCATAAGCAAGAAGGATACGGATGGACTCAAGACGAGCCACTGGAGCATAGGTATCGCCAAAGTCGATGCCCTCAACCTGGGAGTAACCTTGTGCCACAAGTCTTGCCTTGTTTCTCACAACAATTCCATCCTCATCTTGCTTGTTTTTGAAAATCCACTTGGTGCCGATAACATTGCGGCATTCTTTGGGTTTCTCCACGAGTTTCTAGACTTTGTTGCGCTCGAAATTATTCAATTCTTCATGCATAGGAACAACCTAGTCTGGGTCTTCAAGAGCTTCAAAGACCTTCTTAGGTTCCACCATAGAGATATGAGCTTGATGCTCACTAAAACTGGCCAATTCTCTTCTTGTAGAAACCCTTCGTCGAAGATCACCAACAACCTTGTCGAGAGTGTGACCCCTCAACTCAAGGTTACGATCAGCCCGAGCCTTGCGACGAAGTTCAATAAGTTTGTTGTCTCTTGGAGGAGGAGATTCATCACTTGAGTCTTCATTGGAAGCATTTGCTCGACCTTGATCAGGAACTGGAATCTCAGTAGCAGGTGGTGGAGACGCATGCACTTGAGGTGAGTTCGTAGCCGTAACAGGAGGCTGCAGAACTGGAGAGTCAGGGCCAGATAATTCGGCCGGTGGAGAGGCCGGATAATCCGGCCTAGGAGTATTTGTAGCAGCTTCATCAGGAGGCCTAGGGCTTGCTTGAACTGGCGAGGGGCCGGATAATCCAAGGCTAGCCGGAAAATCCGGCCTGGAGCTTGCGTTGATATCTTCACCACCAGGAGCAGAATGATCAGCTGGAATAGGGTGGCCGGATAATCCGGCCTAGAGCTTTCTGGAACATCTTGACCTTCAGCAGTTGATGGAGATGGTGTAGAAGTTGCCCCCGTTGTTGGAACATGTTGAGCATGTGTAGATGAGGGCTCTATATGAGTAGAGAATTGTCCTTCCCGGTCCGCCACAAGGGGTTCCTCAATGGGGTGGAAAAATCCCACGCCCATGCTTCTTATGGCATCTTGGGGTATTTCAACATCTGCATCACAAACACCAACTTGCTCCGCACGGGAACCGTCATTTTCCTCGAACACCACACTACAAGATTCTACAATAGTTCCGGAGAGCTTATTGTAGACTCTATAAGTGTGGGATTCGGCACCATAACCAACAAAAATACCTTCTAAAGCCTTAGATTCAAACTTAGATAAACGAACTCCTTTAATAAGAAAGAAACACTTACACCCGAATACCCGAAAGTATGAGATGTTTGGCTTGTTACCGGTAAGTATTTCATACGGAGTCTTGTCCAAGATCTTATGGAGGTATAAACGGTTGGATGAATGACAAGCAGTTGAGATTGCTTTAGCCCAGAAGTTATATGGAGATTTAAATTCGGCTAACATTAATCTTGCCATATCCATTAGAGTTCGATTCTTCCTCCCGGCTACACCATTTTGTTGAGGGGTGTACGCAGCGGAATATTGATGTCTTATCCCCTCTTTACTTAGGAACTCATTTAAGGTGTAGTTCTTGAACTCAGAGCCGTTATCACTCCTTATAGCCAGAATGGGGACGTTGTGTTGATGTTGAACCTCTTTGGCAAAGTCGATGAAAGTTTGTTGAGTCTCACTCTTCAGCTTGAAGAAATAAACCCAAGTGTATCTTGAGTAATCATCAACAATCACTAGACAATACTTCTTCCCACCGAGGCTTGCATGAGATGGAGGTCCGAAGAGGTCCACATGAAGAAGCTCCAAAATCCTTTTTGAAGAGATAATGGTTTTCCTTCGTTGAGGTGAGTCATGCATTTTCCCTTCAACACATGCCCTGCAAACACGATCTTTGGCAAAGGAGACATTTTCTTTTAGTCCAAGTATGTGGCCACCCTTGTGGAGACTTTGCAAAGTTCTCATATTGACGTGGACTAGTCGGCGATGCCATAGCCAGCCCGCGTCAGCCTTTCCAAAGAGACACATCGGGCCTGTAGTGGTTTTCCCTGAAAAGTCCACCACGTATAGGTTGTTTTCGACATATCCCACGAAAGTGACTTTAAGAGACTTGCTCCACAAGAGCACCACTAAATCAGCATCAATGTAAACTGCAAAGCCCATCTTACCAAGGGCACGAACTGAAAGTAAGTTATACCCGAGGGTCTCAACAAGCATGACGTCCACGAGAGAGATATCGTGAGCCACCACAACTTTGCCAAGACCTAGTACCTCAGATTTTGACTTGTCACCATAGGAGATGGTAATGTGATCAAGGTTTGGCCGCATCTCCGTGATGATCTCCTTGCTTCCGGTCATATGACTCGTGCAACCGCTATCGAGTACCCATTTAGAACCACCGGAAGCATAGCCCTGCAAGAAAATTATTTCTTGGTTTTAGGTACCCATTTTTCAATGGGCCCTCTCATGTTAGTAACAAGGGTCTTGGGAAACCAAATAGACCAAGGAATGTAACAATCATAAGGCCCTACATAACTAGCATAAACATCACCATAATAATCACAATATAGTTCAAAGTTAGGATTGTTGATCCCTGCAAAACCATCATAATTAGTCTTGTCATTGGCAATGTTGCTAGTCTTTGGTAGAGCAGTCTTGCTCTTCTTCTTGTTGTTGTTTTTCTTGCTCTGTCTTAGGTATGTAACCAAGACCTTCTTTACTATTGTGTGTCCTTTGCCTACTCAGTATCTCATCAATAACCCCTTTACCTTTGTGTTGAGAACTTCTTGCAAGGTCTACTTGTCTAGAGGATGAAGTGGAGGTACTTGGCACATCATACCATTTCAATTGAGTTTGGAGCTGGTCATGAGACTCATTTGAAGTAGAATGATCACTTTTCAATGCCTTGTGAGCACTTTCAAGATTATCAAACTTCTTCAAAAGTCTAGCATGAACAACCCCAAAGTCAATCTTTTCTTTCTTTAGTTTCTTTACCTTGGAAAGAGCATGGTCACGTTCTTTAATGAGCTGAGCTACAACTTATTCTTGTGACTCCTCAAGGGATTCGAGTCTTTCTTCCAAAGATACTCGAGCTTCCTCTTCCTCTTCCAAAGCATTCTTCAAAGAAGCTATCTCCAAGGCATCTTCTCTTTCAATTCTGCCCTTTTCTTCAAGGAGATCTTCGACTTGAGCAAGTTGACTCATAAGAACATCAAAATGGAGTTTGTGCTCACCTTGTAGGTTAGTGAAAAAAGTATCCAAGGCAATAACTTCTTCTTTCATTTTAAGACTGTCATGATCATCCATATCCAAAATTATGTTAGTCTTAGGAAATGAAGAGCTAGAAGTTGATACCTCGGACCCTCTTGCCATTAGGCAAGTGGCATTGTTGTTGATGGCGTTCTTGTTTGGCGATTTGAAGAGTGATGAAGGAGTCGATGTGGTGGCTATAGCAGCCACCTCGCGGGAACTATCATCATCCTCTTCATCTTCACTTGCGGAGGAGTATTCCTCTTGAGCTACCAGGACAATCTTGGGTTGCTTCTTGAAAGGGCCATTCTTCTTAATGAACGGCTTCTTCTTAGGTGCTTTAGATTTCTCTTTAAGGATGAGCCTGCCACCATTGTCCTCTCTATTTTGATATGGACACTCGGCTACAAAGTGCCTTCTATCACCACAGTTGAAGCAAGTTCTCAATCTTGGGCCACTTTCTCTTCTTCCATTTGACCCGTTCTTGCGCTCAAGTTCAGACTTGGCTTTGGCAGGGTCCTTCCAAAAATTCCTCGCATAGAATGCCATGTACTCACCATGAGCACATTTGACCTCATCGGGGCAGTCCATGGATATCCCCTCAAAAGCTCCTTCATCTTCCTCTTGCTCAACAACATTGGCTTTGAGAGCCACATTGACACCCTTTTGCATTCCAATGGCCCGAGCACGGGCATCTTCAGCATTCTTTGCTTCCACTTTGAATGAAGCCATTTCTTGCATGACTTTGTTGGATGTCATTTGATGATAGTTGTGTCTACCTTGTAGGCTCTTCAAATCCGTTGGCTCGAAAGGCATTAAGGCACTCACATATTTTCTTTTTATCCATGCATCATCAATGTGAGTGGCCCCATGCTTTCGAAATGTTGTTGCGATGCCCTTGAGTCTTCTATACATGTCCTCATGGTTTTCACCATCCAACATGTAGAATCCCTCAGCTTCATTACTAAGGGCATCATACATGTTCCTTCTCATGCTTTCATTTCCAACGAAAAGATCCGTAAGAGCATCCCAAGCCCCTTTAGCTATGTTGAGATGTTCGGTGTGTGGCATGTCCTTGGGACCCACACCCATCTGTATCATGTGGAGAGCGGTGGCATTCAACTGGCAACCCACAACTTCTCTTCTTGTTAGGTTGGTTTGATCTCCAATATGAAGACCCTCTTCAATAATCCTCCACAATTCAATAGAGGAGCTGCAAACATGAGATTTCATTAGGAATTGCCATTGATTAAAGGAGGATGCAGTGAGCTTGGGTGGATCACCCCTATTATTTATATGACGATGAGGGATAGGTGGGTCAGGAGAATATACGTGGCGAACTTCACTATATTCCTCCTTACCACTTCCCTTCTTGGAGGTGGAACATTTAAGTTTTTCACCTTCCACATCATCATCCTTGGATCTGGTGTTACCCTTTTCCTTAGATGATGGTGTGGCAACCTCAAAGGAGGATGGAGATGGGGCTATGGATGATGTAAGGCGAGCAATCATTTGATTCATCTCCTCCATCTTAGCCTCAAAGGATTTCAACAAGGTTGTTTCTAACGACTTGAGATCATCCATTGTGACCTTATCCATAGCCTCATTTCCATCATCCTTGGTACCCATACTACTCTTAGGCGGTTAAGCCCTAATAAAGAGCCGGGGCTCTGATACCAATTGAAAAGGATCGTATGGGCACCTAGAGGGGGGGGGGTGAATAGGTGCTACACCAATTTTTAATACTTTTTCAATTTTAGGCTTAACACAAAGGGTAAATTCTCTAGACAAACTATTAGGTGGAATTTCCCTATATGCAAACCTAACTACTAGCGAGTAAAGAGCGAGTGGAAGAGGAACGAGTAAACCGAAGTGAAGCACACGGAGACACATGATTTGTTTGATCGTAGTTCCTTCCTTGTTAAGGGAAGTACGTCTGTGTTGGAGGGGTAGGCGGTACTAAGACCACCACGCCACAATAGGCCTCACCCTGTTCTCCGGTGGATCTCGCCACAAAAGGCCTGATCCACCTTTCCACTATAGGTACCCTTCGAGGAGGGCACCGGCGCCTTTACACAACTAGCGGGGCAACAACTCCACAACAACTTGGAGGCTCCCGAAATGACAACAAGCTGCCACAAGAACAAAGTTATCAAAAACAATAAACAAGATCTAAGTATTAACAAGAATACTAGATCAGGGATTTCTCCAAGTGAATGGAGAGGAGTTGAAGCGCTTGATTCTTGATGATGATGATGATGAACTTCTCCTCCTTCAATTCCACCAAATATCAAGACCTTCGGGTGGTTGAAGTGGGAGATCGAGAATGAGAGCTCTTGCACAATGTTTGGACAACTTCGAATGAATCAAGAGATATGAATGTTGGGGAAGAAGGGGTATTTATACCCCCCCTTCAAAAACCAGCCGTTGCACACTTTGGGGGCCGGATTATCCAGCCCAAGTGAGGGCCGGATTATCCGGCCTGGGGAAAACACCGCCCTAGACTCGGAATATCCGGCAGAAAGTCCGACCCGTATCAGAGTGTCGCGCCGAGCTTGCCTTTGATCAACTTCTGGGGGACGGATTATCCGGCCATATGTGAGGGCCGGATTATCCGGCCTGAGGAGGAAAAACCGCCCAAGTTCGGATTTTCTGGGAGAAAATCTGACCGGATACAGTGCGACGCGCCTTGGCCCCTTTTGCTCGAAAACTGGGGGCCGGATTATCCGGCCCGTATGACACCTGGATTATCCGGCCTAGGGAGGAAAGACCGCCCCAGTTCGGATTTTCCGGAAGAAAATCCAACCGGGTACCAAGCGACACGCCTTGGCTTCCTTTGAGTGATGAGGTAGGCCGGATTATCCGGCCCTTGGTGGGGCGGATTATCCGCCCCCCCTCAAAACTTCCTGCACACTTAGCGCACATGAATAGTCTCCATAGTATTGTTATCTAACACGCAAAACATAGGAAAACATGAAATGTTCTTTCACATGCGACTACTACTAGTAAACTGGAGTAGTAAAATAGTACTACTAGTAGTACTATTTATTTGCTAATACACCATTACAGTCTTGATCATCAGCCGTAGTTTAAGATCATTTTTTCCTGTCGATGCAAATCAAGAAAGATACATGGGTGGAATGTCCAACCTTCATCAGGAACCACGGCGGCACCCCGAGGTACGTCCTGAGCTTGTCGGACGGGAGGTTGGCTGGCGATGAGTTGCTCGTCAGCTCAATTACCGCATTTAGGCACTCGACCATCGACAAGTCCGCTGACCCCGACAGGCCAGTCGCACACAGTTTCACCATGTACCGCGCCCACAAGCACCTATCCTACCTGATGCATACCAAGGACACGACGGCGGCCAGGCCGAGCGTGCTGATGATCAGGACAAACACAACACCGTCATCCCCGTAGAGGAAGCGTGTGAATCCCCTCATGCTTGTTGGTGGTAGATGGCCCTAGTTACTATGACCCTGTGGGCCTCCTTCATGTGGGGAAGGAGCCCTGCCAGCGAGGCAATGAAATCACAGGCGGAATCAATGCAGGAGCACGGGCCGTGCGAGCACGTGATTTTGTGCTCCTCGAGCTTGTCGAAGGCGACCAAGCTAAAGCAGCCGTCGTTGGGGCACTCAATCATCGCCTCAGACTCGATGGCGTCCAGCAGCCGGCTCACGGTCGAATCCGCCGACGCGGTACACGAACTTGTGGGAGTGGTTACAGAGGGAAGATCGGCTCGCCGACATAGTGCCCACCGGCCAGAAACCCGGGTTGGGTGGGTATACTGAAGAGTATACTGATTGAGTTTCGTACTGTATGGGTACGAATATACAGGAATACGCAAGGCATGGGCGCACCAGCGACAGCTGCACTTGGCCACTTTTTTCTTAGATAGTGTCCACATGCTGTACATGCTTCGGCAAAACAAAAAGGCTGCAGAAAGTTGATAAGTGAGTAATAAACCAGGTGTCACGCTGTATTGTACCAGACAGAGGGAGATACTGAGGCAAGAAGATCCAGGTGAGTGAGAGGCAAGAAGATCTACTCCTGGAGAGAGACGAAAAGCCTGCGACCTGCTGTAGGGTGTACAGTGCTGCAGGGGAGAGACCAAGGACTGCATGCATGTCTTCGACACCAACCTGTAATTAACTCTTTTGGTCTTATCAAATTTAAATGGCCTTAATAATCCCAGACAGAGGGAGTACTAGTAATATTAGTAGTACCACATCTTAGAACAAATCAAACAAACTAGTACTGCATTTATTAGTGGTCCTTTTTTTAGAAATTATAATTAGTAGTAGTACTTAGATATGTGAAAAACTAATCCAAGTTACTACTCCAATAGAGAGTACGATCACTCTGTTTTATGGATTCTTGTTTACTATACGTACTAGTAGTAAAAGCTAGAATGTAGATTGTTTTAGAACAAATTTTGGCTCTACAATATCTAGCATACGCGCAAACCTCAAAAGACACTTCATTGCTTAGTTTCAGGGATCTTGTGCTAAATGCATGGACTTGGATGTAATTTTCATTTTTATGAGGTCCTTGATGTAACTTGTACTTCCACCGACCCCGTGTTAACTAATAAAGCACCTCGCTCCTACAGGACCTACCACAATTAAAAAATAATTACACGGCCCTGATTATCAGACAAAGTGGAACATGGTTTCTTATAGTTCCAAAGTTTTTAGAAATAGGATGTATCAAGCTTCCCAGCTAACTTTGCACACTTTAGTGACTTTTTGCCGATTTAACGAAGTTAGGTCAAACATTTGCTACACAAGTAAGGGCAATTGATTGCTATTGAATTAAATGTATTTTTAGAGGTAGATGTGTGATGTAGTAAACAATGTCGTTGGTGTTAGTTTCCAACTATCATGAAAGAACATTTAATTCTCAATTTTTTGAGTGATGACGAGATTGTTATTTTACGTAAAGAAACTCCAAAGAATATGGATCTGAATACCACACGACAAGTTTTCAGACATAAAGAGTGGACCAACATGTTGTGCTGACGATACCCATGTTTTATTAGCTTTCAAACTTTTAAGCTAACTCTGCCAACTTGAATGACTTTATGCCAATTAATTATGGAATTTAGGTCAAATTTGAACCACAAGTAAATTGTAGGTTGCTTTGAAAGTTTTATGAAAACTCTTCTGGAGGTACCTATTCAGGGGACAATTAATATATCATAAACCACCGAGAGTTTTGATGACACGTTCAACTTCATGCTAAGATTTTGCATCTTCATAGTTTAACAAAATTAGGTCAAACTTGAGCTACAAGTAAGCGCGAAAGATTGTTCTTGAATTAAATGTTTGTCGATATTTGAATGACTTCCTAACTAACTCTGCCCATTTGAATGACTTTATGTCGATTTATAGAAATTAGGTCAAATTTGAAACTATAAGTAAATTGTAGGTTGCTTTGAAAGTTCTACGAAAAAGCTTTTGGGGGGCACCCATCGAGGGGTCACAATCAATATGTAAGAAACCACCGTGAGTATTGATGATAGTTTCAACTTTTTGCTAAGATTTTGCATCCTGACTATTTAACGAAATTAGGTCAAACTTGAGCTACAAGCAAGTAAGCGCGATAGATTTCTCTTGAATGAAATGTCTTTCATAGGATAGATGGGTGCATCTTCTAGTAGTAAATAGTGTTGTCAGTGTGAGTTTCCATCTACCGGGAAAGAACATTCTCAATTTTTCGAGTGATATCAAGATTATTCTCCCCTATAAAGGAAGTCCGAAGAATAAGGATCTAAATGCCACAAGCCAAGTTTTCACACATATATAGTGGACCAACATATTGTACTTATGATTTCCCGTGTTTTATGAGTTCTCAAACTTCCTATAGCTTATCACTCTGCCCACTTGAATGACTTTATATGTCGATTAATCAAAATTAGGTCAAATTTGAACTATATACTACAAGTTTTGTAGGTTGCTCTGAAAGTTATACGAAAATGCTTTGTAACATCTGGCATATCATCACTATAAAAAATTATATAGGCAAAGCAGAAAAAATATAATAGGTAAAATTTGAACTACTACAAGTAAACTGTGTAGGTTGCTTTGAAAGTTTTACGGAAAAGCTCTTAGAGTTACCCATCGGAGGGGGCGCACGGGGGGGGGGGGGGAATTAATATACTATCAAAAACCAAAAGAGATCTCTGACGATAGATTCATGTTCTTGCAAAGATGTTGCTTCTTGACAGTTTAATGAAATTAGGTCAAACTTGAGCTACAACTAAGTGCGGTAGATTGCTCTTGAATTTAATGAAATTAGGTCAAACTTGAAATACAAGTAATAAATTTTAGGTTGCTTTGAAAGTTTTATGAAAAAAGCTGTTGGAGGTACCCATCGAGCAGTTAATTAATGTATCGGAAACCACAGAGAGTTTTGACGAGTAGTTCGACTTCTAGTTAAGATTTTGCATCATGAAAATTTTGAACACCTTTTGAAAATGATCACATGAAATAGGGAGAGAGGGGAAATTATATTTCTATTCTCAATGGGCAACTCACAAGCTTGAGGTGCACCTTAGGTTTAAAGATAACTTTATTTTTTCCACTATGTATAAGGTGAGCCTTAGCGGATGCCACATAGTAGGCCATTTTATTTATTTTTTGAAAGGGTAGTAGGCCATATTAAGGTGTGTTTTTTTACACAATGCGGGAGTAGTATATTTCTTTTCTTAGACATATAGTCACCTCTGTCCACACGCTGTACATGTTGAGAGAATAAAATGTTGGCAAGGGAAGAGGGCAACATCGAAGAGAAGTTAAAGGCGGTTCCATGTCAGAGCAAAGTTATGATGGGTTTCCGACACAAGGTACTCCTCTGGCCTTACAGTGTACTACACTATGCTAGTACTAGTAAATTTTAGTACCTATGCATGCAAAACAAACTATGTGTTTTCTCTCTCCTTCGCTGCCTCTCACCATCCATCCTCCCTCTCTCCTACCCTTTCCCCTCGCGCACCGGCCAGACTGATCTCTCCCTCGTCCACAGCGTGGTGCTACACACATGTGCCTTGGTATGGTGGCTCTGTGTCTCTGGCGTGTTTAACAGCCAGGTTGGTGTGGAGGAGGGACAAGGAGTACATAGGAAGGAAACCACTTTGGTCCTTGGCGGCAAAAAAATTCAAACTTTTCAGGTTTTCGAAATTTTCACTTGCTTCCTAAACATCAGGAGGGAAGGTTACTCAAAAGATCGGCCATTCACAGTACTTCTTATCTTATTTTATCTTGTCTTATCTCTTATAATACCATATCATACCACTATATAGTGTGCGGATAACTTCGAACATTGACCTTTGGATCAAGACCGGCAAATCCAAACATTGCTAACCGTTGGATCTTCTTTTGCATTCTTAGCATCTACAAAGATTCTACTGATACTCTTTAGCACGATGAACACTAGTATGCGCAAACCTCAAAACACACACTTCATTGCTCAGTTTCAGGGTCCTTGTGCTAAATGCATGGACTTGGGTGCAATTTTCATTTTTATGAGGTCCTTGATGTAACTTGTACTTCCACCGACCGTGTTAACTCTCAAGCACCTCGCTCCCACGAGACCTACCACGGTTAAAACAAAATGCAACCGCCCCAATTATCAAACAAACTAGACCACAGTTTCTTATACGTAATACCCAAGTTTTTAGTACTAGGATTTTTCAAGCTTCCTAGCTAACTTCGCACACTTCAGTGACTTCTTGTCGATTAACGAATTATATCAAACTTGAGCTACAAGTAAGAGCGATAGATTGCTCTTGAATTAAATGTATTTTTGGAGGTAGATGGGTGCATCTTCTTATAGTAAACAATGTCGTTAGTGTGAGTTTCCAACTACCAGGAAATAAAATTCTCAGTTTTCCGAGTGATGACGAGATGTTTCTTTTATGTAAAGAAAGCTTGAAGAAGAATATGGATCTCAATGCCATAAGCCAAGCTTCTAGACATATTAAGTGGACCAACGTGTTTTACTTACGATTCGCATATGTTTTTTGAGTTTCGAAATTCCCTAGCTAATTAACTCCGCCCACTTGAATGACTACATGTCGATTTATCGAAATTAGGTCAAACTTGAACTATAACTAAATTGTAGGTTGCTCTGAAAGTTTTACGAAAAACCTTTTGGAGGTACCGTACCGATCGGGAGGGGTGTCACAATCAATATATGAGAAACAACAGAGGGATTTGACAACAAGTTTGACTTCTTGCTAAGATTTTGCATCACATGACACTATTTAATGAAATTGGGTCAAACTTGAGCTACAAGTAAGCGTGATAGATTACTGTTGAAATATATGACTTTTCAAAGAGGTAGATGTGTGCATTTTCTTGTAGTAAATAGTGCCATCGGTACGGTGAGATATTCGAACTATATCACGAAAGAAGATTCAATTATTCTCAATTTTTCGAGTGATGATGAGCGAGGTTGTTCTTTTCCATAAAGAAATGTCCGAAGAATAATATTGGATCTGAATGCCAGAAGCCAAGTTTACCGACATATATAGTGGACCAACATGTTGTACCAACGATTCCCATATTTTATTTATGAGTTTTCAAGCTTCCTAGCTAACTCTGCCCATTTGACCGGATGACTTCATGTTGATTTATCGAAATTAGGTCAAATTTGAAACTACAAGTAAATTGTAGGTTGCTTTGAAAGTTTTATGAAAAATCTTTTGGAGGTACCCATCGAGGGGTCACAATTAATATATCATAAAACACCGAGAGTTTTTCGATATGTTCAACTTCTTGCTAAGATTTTGCATCTTGACAATTTAACAAAATTAGGTCAAACTTGAGCTACAAGTAAGCGTGATAGATTGCTCTTGAATTAAATGTATTTTTAGAGGTAGATCGATGCACCTTGTTGCAGTAAACAATGACGTCAGTGTAGGTTTCCAACTATCAGGAAAGAACATTCAATTCTACATTTTTCGAGTGAAGACGAGCGAGGCTACTAGTTGTTATTTTCCGTAAAGAGAAGTCCAAAGAATATTGGATGTGGATGCCACAAGCCAAGTTGACAGACATATATATATAGTGGATCGACAACATGTCGTACTTGCAATTCCCATGTTTTATGGGTTTTGAAGCTTCCTATAGCTAACCCCGCACATTTGAATAACTTTATGTCGATATCTCGAAATTAGGTCAAATTTGAAACTACAAGTAAATTGTAGGTTTTGCTTTGATAGATTTATAAAAAAGCTTTTGGACGTACCCATCGAGGGTTCAAAATTAATATACCAGAAACCAGCGAGAGTTTCGACGATAGGTTCAACTTCTTGCTAAGACTTTGCATATTGGTAATATAACGAAATTAGGTCAAACTTGAGCTAGCTACAAGTAAACGCCATAGATTGCTCTTGAATTAAATGTCTTTTCATAGGTATATCATCGGTGAATCTTCTTGTAGTAAATAATGTCGTCGGTGTGAGTTTCCAACTATCAAGAAAGAACATTCAATTCTACATTTTCCGAGTGAAGAATACGAGCGAGGTTGTTCTTTTTCCTAAAGAAAAGTCCGAATAATATTGGATTTGAATGCCACAAGCCAAGTTTATATACATATATATTGGACCAACATGTTGTACCAACGATTCCCATGTTTTATGAGTTTTCAAACTTCCTAGCTAACTCTAAAGAATGACTTTATGTCAATTTATCGAAATTAGGTCAAATTTGAAACTACAAATACTAGTAAATTGCACGTGCCCTGCACATGAGACTCAGATAATAGACATCTGGCATATCATCACTATATAAAATTATAATAGGCAAAGCGGGAAAAATATAATAGGTAAAATTTGAACTACTACAAGTAAACTGTGTAGGTTGCTTTGAAAGTTTTACAGAAAAGCTCTTAGAGGTACCCATCGGAGGGGGCGCGCGCGCGGCCGGGGGGGTCAAGGGGGTCAATTAATATAGTATTAGAAACCAAAAGAGAGTTATGACGAGGGGTTCATCTTCTTGCTAAGATTTTGCGTCTTGACAGTTTAATGAAATTAGGTCAAACTTGAGCTACAACTAAGTGCGATAGATTGCTCTTGAATTTAATGAAATTAGGTCAAACTTGAAATACAAGTAATAAATTGTAGGTTGCTTTGAAAGTTTTATGAAAAAAACTTTTGGAGGTACCCATCGAGCTGTTAATTAATATATCAGAAACCACAGGGAGTTTTGACGAGTAGTTCGACTTCTAGCTAAGACATTGCATCATGAAAGTTTTGAACACCTTTTGAAAACGATCCCGCGCATCTGGACATAGTTCATGCCCCAAAATTTCAGATACTTCGAAATTCCCATTTGACCCCTATTAAATTCGGTAGGTGGGGTGCTTCACTTGTAATTTTCCTAGTATAGTGCTAGTAGTACCTAAACCCAACCCCCTCCCCCTCTCTCTCCTCCAGGAATACGTCACCGGCCGGAACATCCCCGATGTACTTTAGCCGGCGTACCCGCACACCTGATCTTCTCAACGAACCCTCTTCTCCGGCGCGCTGACCACATTATCGACCGCCTAGGATCTACTCCACGGACACCGTGGTCCAGCGTTCTGCTCGTATCCTCGCCCGCCCAAGATCTGCTTCCCCGTCGTCGACATCCAATACGACCGTAGCACCTTCGGAGACCTCGACGTGACCCATGAGGATGCGGAGGACGCCTAGACGCTGCCCCGACCGAGGTAAAACCAGATCTCCCTGTGTGATTTTTTTCTTGGCAATATACTTTATTCTTGCTAAATTTCCTAACTAACAGGTTTTTTACTTGATATATACCTATTATGTACTCCCTCTGTTTAATATAAGATGCTTTAGCTTTGTGAAAGAAGTGTATCCAGACTCATTTTAGTGTGTAGGTTCACTCCAAACCTAGATGAACCTACACACTAAAAGAGGTCTTGATGCACTATTTTCACAAAGCTAGAATATCTTATATTTTGAAACAGAGGGAGTACTAAATTAACCCATTGTGGTTACGCTTAAACTCCACGCATTGAACTGTTTTTATGTACTATACTATTTTTTGTGAATTATTAGTCACTTAACATATTTGTTTACATTCTCTGCTGTACCTGTCCACATGAGATATGATTATATAATATCTCTCTCATTCGCTGATTTACAAACTATAGTATTTCCATCGTGATATTGTCCTCCTATCCTATGCTACACATTTACACACGTCATACTATCTGACCATTATGTACTGTCGATTTGATCCCTCTTAACCTGCGGCTCAAACTGTTTGCTGTTATTATGCAAGGAGCGGCCTCAGTTTGCACACAATATCATAGATTGAATGACTCCTATAATCTCGTAAGACCCCATCACTTTTGTTTCACTTCATGCTAACATATATGATGTTGGAACCTGTTTGTATTTACAGTTGGCCTTACCTTTATGCAGAGGAGTAACAATGGAGTACAAACTTCGCCCGTCCACACGAGCCGCAGTAGATCTCGTGTAACACCTACCGTAAGGCCCCCACCTGAAGTTTGGTCCTTGCTACATTTTTTGTTTGCTTAAATTTACCATTTGTCTTTCTTGTTTTCATATTTTTTTGCCAAAAATTAGCGTCAAACATTTTAGCCCCACTATGGTCTCTTTTGTTCCATGTGCTTAGTTCAATTTCCTAGATATGGAGAGGCCGGGTGTATTGCATCTGAGTTGTCTGATAATAAGAACAAGGCCACACTAGCGATAAGATCCACACATGTATCATAAGGAACTCTATGCAGTTCATCTCACTCTTGTATCTACTGTGTATCATAGTTAAATGAACTGGCTATTTTAATACGAGACACTTGATGGTTCAGTTTGTTGTTCTCAGGCTGCCGAAGCATTGAAATTATCTAGATATTTATGAATAATTCAATGTATGATTGCCTGATTCATTGTTTGTCTGAAATTATCTGGCTAGCATATTTGAGGCTCACAATTGATGTGTTTTTATTGGCTGAGTTACTCTTTTTTTGTCTATGATTAAATTAGTGGCATATTTTTTTGTGTAGTTCCTGGCTAGTTTATATATGAGAAACATAGTGGCTTAGTTTTAATATTCGTTTTATTCATGTTCTGCACATTCTAGTTTGAGAATTCTGCATCAGGTACTTTGGTTGATTGCTCGCATTGTTATTCAAAATAAACTTGTAGTTTGTTTCCCAAGTCTGTTGTTTAAGTAACTTGTTTTGTCTTGGTCTCAGCCATCTTCAAGTAGAGCAGTCATTTCATAGAGGAGCACATGATCGCATCGCTCCATGGCGCCAGCTGGTCCACTTATTCAAGAAGAAATAGATGTATGAGCCACCACTGTTAATTGCTTCCTTCCATATATATTACCGCATTGACACATTTAAAATTCATGGTGGTGTGATTTCATGGTAATGCTGTTATAACTTGTTTTGTGTTTGTTTCAGGCTACAAATGACCCTCTGAATGCCGAACAAAGACCCTCTGAATGCTTCGACTGGTCCTCGTTTTTCAGCCGAAATATTATTTGAGGATGCCCTCCAAGATGCCCGTGATATTGTTGAGCAAGAAGCCAACAAAACAGATTCAGTAATCACCATAGCATGCAAAGACTTATATGAATTGAAAAACAGGCAAGCTTTAACACAGAACATACTTAATAATCTCATCTGCAGCTCTCATGGGAAGCTAGTTGTTACATGTCTCGGGATGCAAGCTCCATAGAGAGCTTTTCTGTAACACTAGTTATGGTGTTTTTTTAGTTGTCTGGACTCTGATGCAACTTTTATGCTTCATTTTATTACTATCAAGTTTACTGAGTATTGTAATAATCTACTATAATTTGCAGTTGTAAGTTGTTTGAAGATTGTTACAAACTGAGCATCTATCCGAATTACTACACACACATGAAAAAACAGTGAAATTGTAAGAGGTACAACACATGATCTACCAAAACAAGGAGAACGTCCATTGTATTACACGGGCACCATAAACTTGCAAAATTCATAAACGTTCACTCAATAAAGTGAACACATAAAGAGCTGACCTGAAGAGAATACATCAGGAGCAGACCCACACAATCCATCAATCTGATGGATAGCCGTCGTAGTAATCGAAGTGGGTGGTACCATCCTCACCATATGGCGGCACCATCTGCAGCTCAGAATGCTCGACGATTCTGCAATACTCCGCCAGCAATCGATCGAGTTCGAAAGGACGGTCATTGATCCATAATCCTCCTACTCCATACCCATATAGAACGCTTGGCTCCTCTTCCCACGCAAGAGCCTCAAAGTTGTAAGATCTAATCTCGGATAGTTCCGCATAGTATATGCTGCCGACCTACACCGTGGGTACCCTGGCGCTGGCGACATAGACGCACCGATTGTCAGCAACGAAGAGAGCACGACTTCCGATGCCTCTGACCGGCTGAAGGACACGGTTCTGGGTATCAACCCGGTAAACAACCGACCTGCCGCCGTAGACCAGTCCACTCACAATGAACAACAACTCCCCGTCAGACTCGACGAGGTAAAAACGATTCTCCGGGAACTGGTAGCCCGGAACAGGGCCTGCAACAGTGGGATGCATCTCCAGGGTTCATGCGGAGCACTACAACTACACATCTCCATGAGCAGCATCACACATAGTCGAGAGGACAGACCCGTATCTATCTATGACAAAAACATCATCGGCGTAAGAAGTCATGCTCCAGAGTTCCGTGAAGTCATACGGCGAGTACCACCCTTCACCAAAGACCGGGCGACTCCCTTCCTCCGTGTTCTCATCCGCCCACTGAATGGTAGTGTTCTGATGGTTTGATGTAAACACCATCAACGACGGGAACATCGTCATAGCGACAGAAGCCACCCGCTCAGTCGGTATCTCCGCCTCAGGCCCTTGATAGTGCCCGAGAAGGGGTTGTACAACCGGGTCTTGTATGGCTGCACCCTCTGTCCAAGCACAAGGAGGCCACTAGTTGTGCTACCGACATTAAAGTACCTTCCAGAGATAAAGGGAGTAGAAACAGAGATTCAGTCAAGGTAAACAGACTGAAATTCAATCAAGGTAAACCAGGGAGCAAAACCTTGGGCAAAAAGTGGATGAAGAAACAGAACTTGAAAAATAGATAGTATAGGATGTGAATGAAAAAAATGGATCACATATATACAGATGAATATAAAGAAAGCACCTACGAATAACCCGGCTAATCTTCTTCTCAAGGTGGCGGTCAGTTCTCACGTTCAGCAACATGATGGCGGCGTCTTCTACCCGATACTCCTCCGACAACTGGTGCTCTAGAACAATCTAGTTAGATGGCATAAAGAGCTCCTCCGGGAAGCCGCACCGGGCGCTATAGACTGCTCGAAAGGCGGCGTAGTAGTCAAAGTCATCCATCCAAAGGAAGATGTCACCTATCTTCTGGACGAGTCCCTCAGGGAGACCAGCCCATGGCGAGTCCTCCTGCTTCTTGCCAGCCATGGATGATGGCGTTCATGTGGTCTCGGTCCCACCTACTAGCACATGAAGCGGTTCCAGAGACACACATTTAAACAAAGGCCTGGGAAAGCCAATCAAATCGTGTGGAAACGAGACGACAACATGCACACAGCAACCGCAATCACGTTTCATCAAACTGGCACGGGCACGTGCATGCGCATGCGCCCTAAATACGGTACAATGGTCGTGCACACACCAGCTTATGACTCCTGGGAGCACGCGAGTGTGTAGGTGTAGGATGATACTAGTGGTAGTATCATAACCTCATTGTATTTAATTATCCCAAAATCTAAGAAGGAAACCTGCGCTCCCTGGTCCCTCAGGGCACACGCAAACGCAGGGCATTTTCCATTTTTTGCATGGCATTTTCCATTTTTCAATTTTGCTTTTTGGCTGTGCCCTTGGATGCTCACCATGTGGCCGAATGGGGTGTATGCTCCGTGGAGCTAAAAACCTCATGTTCTCTCAATAGCACGGTCGTTAATTATTGAGGTATATATGTTTTTAGTCCCATAACTTGCACCACGGGAGCATTTTAGTCCCACATCTTGCAAAGTGAGCAACACTAGCCCCACAACTTGTAACCAGGAACATTTTAGTCCAATTCAATCAAATTTCTGTGATTTTGTTCGAATTCGTCATAACTAATTCTAGAAGTGACATGTGGCATCATAATTTTTGCAAAATGACCCATGTGTATTTTCTGCCTATTAGTTGTGACCTTGATACGACTTGACAGGAGGAACTGAATAAGAAAACAAATAAGAAAAAACTACCAATGCATTGTAGGGTATCGAACTGATTACCTGTGCTACTGAAGAAATCAACCTTGCCACTACAACATGCACACATAAGTGATTAACTGAAGAGCGCTCTAGCTGATGTGTTCTTTATTTTGGATATTCAAAAATATGTGTTCTGGGGTACAATAACAACTCAACTTTATTCCTTTTCATTTTTGCGAATAAGAAAAATCTCAAGTTTATTCTAGACACTGCAGCTAGCTACTAGGTTAACAAAAAGCTATACAATTAATATTATGGACCGTGCCAACATAGACGTGAGCATTTTTTGCGTTCATATGTGCTTTTTTATTGTATAAATAATTACTTCCCCCCAAGTACTCCTTGTTTGGCATAATTACGTCCTCTCAAGTACTCCTCGTCTCACATGAGTAGTCATGGGCATCTACCGACATAGTGGCTTGTGGGTGTGTGTGTCGTTGTACAAAAGTGTTAAGTTCGAATCCATTCTCCTCTTAGAGATTTAACTATTTTATTTGTACGTCCACTAACAGGTGGCCCACTTATCAGTCCGCGTAGAGACACAAATGACATAAAAATATAGAGGGGTCATTTTAAAAAAATCAACGTCATTTATGGACAAACTAAGTCAAATTCACTGAAAGTCCATTAAATTGGACTAAAATGCTCTCGAGATATAAGTTGAGGGACTAAAACACTCTCGCAGTGCAAGATGTGGGACTAAAGATTTATATACCTCTTAATTATTTTATAGCCTCAATTGCTAGGCCAGAGGACCAATTAATGCTCCTAGTTTTGCTCAATTACTCCTCTAGTTGACCGTAAAATATGAACCACCACGTCGTGTAATGCTCTTGGCCGATCATGTTGTTAAAACGGGAGTGCATCTATTGGCTTGCATGTTTTCAATTAGATGTGGTGGCCACATGTATTGGCTAGATTTTAGGATTACTACTGCATGCAATAACTAGCTATAAAGCGAGTAGGTGAAGTTAATTCTTCAAACTAGTACTACTCTGGCCTAGTAATATCGAACACAGGAAGTACCTCAAGTGTGGTTATATGGATGATCAGTTGATGTGACTCTCGGTCATGAATTCCTAACCATATAGCCGTACGTTCTACCACCTTTTTTAACTACTACTACTAGTAGTAGTACATGGACGCTAGCAAAATTCAAAATCTCAATCGAGCGGCAAAATCACACACACCGACTGCGAAGCATTTCCTGCCTAACCGTTTCAAAAACTTTGAGCCAAAATCTCCCACCTAGGGAGTACCATTTTTATATTATTATTATTATCAGATGGGCGCTTGTCAAATTCAGAATCTCAATCGAGTGAAAAAACCACACACCGACTTTGAAGCATTTCCCGCCCCTCCATTTCAAAAAAATTGAGGCAAAATCTCCCACCAGGGATGTACCATTTTTGTATTATTATCCAATGGGTGTTTGTCAAATTCAAAATCTCAATCGAGCGGCTAAACCATACACTGACTTTGAAGCATTTCCCGCCCCTCAGTTTCAAAAACTTTGAGGCAAAATATCCCACCGGGGCAGTACCATTTTTATATTATTATTAGATGGATAGTCGCCAAATTCAATATCTCAATCAAGCGGCAAAATCACAGACCGATCTTGAAGCATTTCCCTCCCCTCAGTTTCAAAAACTTTTGACTTCAAAATTCCGATTCTACCCATTGTTCTGACGCCCTATGGGCAAGCTAAAGTCGGAAGCTTGGGGGCACGATCGTAATTTATGTTTATGTTCACCTCCTTAGTCCGGATTCGCCCAGATTTTCCCGCTGGTCCTTCCAAAAATCCCAGCCCCTCTCTCCCATGCCCTCACCTCCAGGACCACGATGCGCACCGGCCGGCGGCAATTCCATGGCGGCCGGAACCACTTGAGCGGCGGTCTCGTGCACCGCCGCGGAGCCGCTTCACTAATGCTCACCCACCAGATCTGGTTCACCGGGTCTCTCTGCCACTGCACCGGAGATGTAGTGTCATTGACCACGCCGATGGCGTCATTGACCGCCCAAGCTCTGCTTCCCGGCCGCCGAAAGCTACCCGACCATACCGGATCCGCTTCACCGGTGTACCCTGGACGTGATCTAGTTCAGGGAGTTCCATGTCCACCGCTCTAGACCAGCTTCTCGGCCGTCGCCGTTCACTGCACTGGATCTGCCTCAGCGACGCTCTTGTCCACCACGCTCAGGTCGGCATCGACCGCCCAAGATCTCCTTCCCCGACGCCAATAGCCACCACAACCACAGCACCCTCGGTGACCTGGATGTCACCCGGACGGTACCAATGATGCTTAGACGCCTCTCCGACCAAGGTTAACCAAATCTGCAACCCGTTTTTGTTTTGTCAGCAGTATAGCAAGTTCAAGCCTGTCATAGTGAACTGCATTTTTGTCATCATGCTCGTACATGCAAGTCAGTGGGCATGCCTGTTCTTAGTGCTAGTACATACAAGGTCATTAGACATGTTGGTTTACATGCACTGCTCTACAAATTTCAAGTCATGTACATGTCTGTTATTTTGTCATACACATGTTCTTAGCTACTCCATACAACAATAATTGCTTGCTACCGTGTAATTCTTGCAAAATCTGAAGTCAGTGAAAAATATTAGTGTGGATTCCCTGCTTTACAGTTGCTGAATCTATCTGGTTTGTCCTGAGATCAGTTCCTGCTATTATTTCCTCCTTGGCTTCGTTCTGCTATCCTGTAGTAGCCATTTAAACTCTTCGTACTAATTCGATTATAATTTTGTTGTTGCCATCTGCTTCTTCAAAAGCTGCATCACTAACTATTTCCTTTTTCTTGCATATAGCTCAAAATGGAACAATGAACATGTTGGTTTGCATAGCCTATTCTACAGGTTCACAAGGGATGCCATTAATTCCTTATCTGGTGCTGGTTCGTCCTGACAACGGCATAACTGTCCTCTACTATGAAGTTCACTCATGGTTTGCATTCCCGCTCTAGACGTTCTCTTATGATACCATTATAATTTCTATCTGGTTAATTCTTAGCTATGACAGTAACTACATGTCATTGTGTAGCTCACCGCAAATTCCGAGTCAACCGACGACTATACATTCCAGAAGATGCCACTACTTCCATATATATTTGCTGAAATAACCTCGCTTGTTTATATTTGCTGAAATTCTAAGAAACACTTTGTTTGATTGCTCATTTCATTCTAGGCACACTTGTCTAATGCTTCTTTGTCTTGCTATAAATGTTCATGATCAACGCCATTATATCTTGCATCTGGTTCTGGGTCTGGTTTGTCCTAAGTCACGACATAACTATCCTCTACAATATATAGTTCATTCGTGGTTTGCATTCGTGCTCTACAAGTTCTCGTATGATGCGGTTATAATTTCTATCTGGTTCATTCTTCGCTATGATAGTAACTTGATGCCATTTTTTGTCTCATCGCAAATTCCGAGTCACCCAACGTCTCTTGCATTTTAGGGTATAGAACTGCTTCCATATATATATTTGTTGAAATGACCTGGCTAGTTTATTTTTTCTGAAATTCTAAGTCACACACACATTTTTTGATTGCTCGTTTCACGGTAGGAATACTTGTTTAATGCATGCTTGCTTGTCCTGTTTGTTTGACGTGTTGGTCAATAATTGAACCGTTGACCAGTTGTAAACTCCAGATCATAGCTCCTGTCATATCAGTCAAATGAGTAGTTTGTCTTGTTTGATGTATTAACTTACTATTACTTAGTTTCAGGGTGCAATTATTGCTATCGCCACCAAAGAGGGGGCTGCAAGATCATGTCTCCTCCAATGTAGCTGTCACACTCAAAGGAAGATGCAGGTGATCAATTGAGGACTCTGCTATCAACTTGATTGTCAACTGAAATGCTGATTTTTCTTTCCCTTGATTTGATAATATGTAATAATTTTAAGAAGTTTCCAGCTAATGTAATATTTAGATAACTCGCGTAGGCCATGTATGCATTTAGTTGACATCGTCCACATATGTCTTAGTCGTTATAGTAACAACGCCAGGCAGGTCAATTAGAGAACAATACCTTGCTTCGTTATTGGCCCGTCGTGTATTCGGCCGACGATGAATAGTAAAAAATGCTGGATTATATAAACGTTTTGTGATATTGGCATGGCCTTCAGAAAAGGCCGAAACTGTAAAAGGCCATAAACGTAATGGGCCGACCTACAAGTTGTAACTAGACGTAATAGTAACATGCCATAATGGTAATAGGCCATAAGAGTAACATGTCATAACTGTAATAGGCCATAACAGTAACAGGCCTTAACAGTAGCAGGCCGCAATAGAAACATCCCATCATAGTAACAAGCAAGAAACCGTGAAATCCCAGAACAGTAATAGGCCAAAGTAGTAGCCGGCTGCAATAGTAAAGGGCCGCAATAGTGAAAGGCCAGAATAGTCACAAGCCAGAACAGTAACGACCCGAGAAATTTCCAGGTGAGGACAGTAACATGCCGACACATTTACCAGACTAGAATAGTAAAGGGCTGCTTGTGGTCCTGAACAGGTAAAGCCCGGAATAGTGAAAGGCCAGGACAGTAATAGGCCTGAACAGTAATAGTCCATCTCAAACAAGGGACGTCAGTAGGCCGCCCATGATGGGCTGCGATAAACAGTGATGGGTCGCCCGCCTTAAATGTATAGGAGCGACTTCACGCTGGCTGCTAATGGGCCTCAGAATGTTGGACCATCATGGGCCTTCTTTAGGCCGAAATAGTATTGGGCCTAAAATTTTGCGGGCCACTGCTGGCTACAACATTGGGCCCATTTCAAATAGTGCAGGACAAAACAGTAACGAGCCATCTTCTTATTGGGCTCCCCTAATGGGCCGGCCTAGTTAGGATTTAGTAGGCCTTGGCTAGGCCTGGCTTCTGCCACGGTTTCTATGGCCGTTAACTGCGGTAACTGGCCACTAACGGCGGCTACCACGTGGTAGTTTGCATGACGTCAGCAGTCAACACGGCTGGCGAACCGACCTATGATGGAACAAGTTTTCGTGGCTGAAGGTTGCGATCCGCCACGGTCAGAAAAAACCGTGGTAGATTCTTTTGTGACGGGACTTTTACCACGATGGCCATCGGTCATAGAAGACTTTTTAGCCACGAAAAAGGGCATTCAACCACGAAAATCGTCCGTTGTAAAAGCCAACTTTTCTTGTAGTGATACTCTTAGCAAGAAGTTGAATCTTTCCAAACTCCCACTCATTCTTGATACATTGACTGCCTGGTGGTGGGTCCACTGAATAGATTCTCGCAAGGTGTGAAGTTAATTTCAAAAATAGCAAAATTTTCAAAACATGGTGAGTCATAGACTCTTTGATTGTTTACAAAACACGGTCAAATTTCTAGGCATGCATATTCTTAGCAAGAAGTTGAATCTTGCCAAACTCTCACTCGTTCTCGATACATTGACTGCCTGGTGGGTCCACTGAATAGATTATCACAAGGTGTGAAGTTAATTTCGAAACACGACCAAAATTTGAAAACACGGTGAGTCATAGTCTCTTTGATTATTTTCAAAACACGGTCAAATTTGTAGGCATGCATATTCTTAGCAAGAAGTTAAATCTTTTGAAACTCTCACTCGTCTCGATACATTGACTGCCTGGTGGTGGGTCCATTGAACATATTCTCGCAAGGTGTGAAGTTAATTTCGAAACACATGAAAAGTTTCAAAACACGGTGAGTCATAGTCTCTTTGATTGTTTTCAAAACACTGTCAAATTTCTAGGCATGCATATTCTTAACAAGAAGTTGAATCTTTCCAAACTCCCACTCATCCTCGATACATTTACTACTGGTGGTGGCTCCACTGAACATATTTTTGCAAGGTGTGAATTTAATTACAAAACACAACCAAAATTTCAAAACACGGTGAGTCATAGACTCTTTGATTGTTTTCAAAACACGGTCAAATTTTTAGGCATGCATATGATTAGCAAGAAGTTGAATCCTGCCAAACTCTCACTCGTTCTCCATACATTGACTGCCTAGTGGTGGGTCCACTAAACAGATTTTTGCAAGGTGTGAAGTTAATTTTGAAATACAGCCGAAATTTCAAAACAAGGTGAGTCATAGCCTCTTTGATTGTTTTCAAAACACGGTCAAAATTCGAGGCATGCATATTCTTAGCAAGAATTTGAATCATTCCAAACTCTCACTCATTCTCGATACATTGACTGCCTGGTGGGTCCAGTGAACAGATTATCGCAAGGTGTGAAGTTAATTTTGAAACACAGCCAAAATTTCAAAACACGGTGAGTCATAGCCACTTTGATTGTTTTCAAAACTCGGTCAAATTTCTAGGCATGCATATTCTTAGGAAGAAGCTAAATCTTTCCAAACTCTCACTCGTTCTCGATACATTGACTGTGTGGTGGGTCAACTGAACAAAATTTTTGCAAGGTACGAAGTTAATTTCGAAACACAACCAAATTTTCAAAACACGGTGAGTCATAGCCTCTTTGATTGTTTTCAAAACAGTGTCAAATTTCTAGGAATCCATATTCTTAGCAAGAAGTTGAATCTTGCCAAACAACTCTCACTCATTCTCGATACATGGACTACCTGGTGGTGGGTCCACTGAACAGATTATCACAAGGTGTGAAGTTAATTTCGAAACATAGCCAAAATTTCAAAACACAGTAAGCTAGAGCCACTTTGATTATTTTGAAAACAAGGTCAAATTTCAGGGCATTAATATTCTTAGCAAGAAGTTGAATCTTGCCAAAATCTCACTGGTTCTCGATACATTGACTTCCTAGTAGGTCCATTGAACATATTATCTCAAGGTGTGAAGTTAATTTCGAAACACAGCCAAAATTTCAAAACATGGTGAGTCATTGCCGCTTTGATTGTTTTCAAAACACGGTCAAATTTCGAGGTATGCATATTGTTAGCAATAAGTTGAATCGTTCCAAACTCTCTCTCGTTCTCGATACATAGACTGCCTGGTGGGTCCACTGAACAGATTTTCGCAAGGTACGAAGTTAATTTTGAAACACAGCCAAAATTTCGAAACACGGTGAGTCATGGCCTCTTTGATTGTTTTCAAAACAAGGTCAAATTTCTAGGCATCCATATTCTTAGCAAGAAGTTGAATATTGCCAAACAACTCTCACTCGTTCTCGATACATTGACTTCCTAGTGGTGGGTCAACTAAATAGACTATCGCAAGGTGTGAAGTTAATTTATAAACATAGCCAAAATTTCAAAACATGGTGAGTCAGAGCCTCTTTGATTGTTTTTAAAACATGGTCAAATTTCGAGGCATGCATATTCTTAGCAAGAAGTTGAATCTTGCCGAACTCTCACTGGTTCTCGATATATTGACTGCCTGGTGTGTCCACTGAACAGATTTTCGCAAGTTGTGAAGTTAATTTTGAAACATAGCCAAAATTTCAAAACATGGTGAGTCATAGCCTCTTTGATTGTTTTCAAAACACGGTCAAATTTCTATACATGCATATTCTTAGCAATAATTTATATCGTTCCAAACTCTCACTCGTTCTTGATACATTGACTACATGATGGGTCCAGTGAACAGATTTTCGCAAGGTGTGAAGTTAATTTCGAAACACACAAAAAATTTCAAAACGCGGTGAGTCATAGCCTCTTTGATTGTTTTCGAAACACGACCAAATTTGAAGGCATGCATATTCATAGAAAGAAGTTGAATCTTGCCAAACAACTCTCACTCGTTCTGGATACATTGACTGCCTGGTGGGTCCACTGAACAGATTATCGCAAGGTGTGAAGTTAATTTCGAAACACAGCCAAAATTTCAAAACACGGTGAGTCATATTCTCTTTGATTGTTTTCAAATCACTATCAAATTTCTAGGCATGCATATTCTTAGCAAGAAGTTAAATCTTTCGAAACTCTCACTTGTCTCGATACATTGACTGCCTAGTGGTGGGTCAACTGAACATATTTTCGCAAGGTGTGAAGTTAATTTCGAAACACATGCAAAGTTTCAAAACATGGTGAGTCATAGTCTCTTTGATTGTTTTCAAAACACTGTCAAATTTCTAGGCATGCATATTCTTAGCAAGAAGTTGAATCTTTCCAAACTCCAACTCGTTCTTGATACATTTACAACCTGGTGGTGGGTCCACTGAACAGATTTTCGCAAGGTGTGAAGTTAATTTCAAAACACAACCAAAATTGCAAAACACGCTGAGTCATTGACTCTTTGATTGTTTTCAAAACACGGTCAAATTTCTAGGCATGCATATTCTTAGCAAGAAGTTGAATCCTGACAAACTCTCACTCGTTTTCCATACATTGACTACCTGGTGGGTCCACTGAACAGATTTTCGCAAGGTGTGAAGTTAATTTTGAAACACAGCCAAAATTTCAAAACACGGTGAGGCATAGCCTCATTGATTGTTTTCACAACACAGTCAAATTTCTAGGCATGCATATTCTTAGAAAGAAGTTGAATCTTTCCAAACTCTCACTTGTTCTCGATACATTGACTGCCGATGACCCACAAATATAGGGGGTGTATCACAAATATAGGGGGTGTATCACAAATATAGTGTCGAACCCAACGAGGAGCAGAAGGTGCTGGCTAGTGGTATGGATCAGGAATTCTCTGCAAATACTTAGCAAACGGATTTTTAGGGGTTTTTGATAAAGGAAGTAAACGAACTACAAGTAAATAAAATACAATAAGAATAAATGCAATAAGTGGCCCAATCCTTTATTCAGCAAAGGATAAGCCGGTTGTATTACTTAAGATGACCAAACGTTCTCGAGGACACATGGGAAGACTGTCAAGTGCTTTCGCTTCATATAGTTGATTAATCTTCTTTAGCTTGCTAAGTGTTGTGTGGGTGAACCTGTGTTAATGTACCGACCTTCCTAGGACTAATACATACTTGTGATTATACCCCTTGCAAACATCCGTAAGTACAAGAAAGTAATTAAGGTAGAAACCTAACCACAACTTTAAACTCTAAGACCCTTACGTCCCTTGTGCAATGGTTTCCTAACGGGGGTTCAGGTTTCTGTCACTCTGGCAACCCCTACGATTAGTAGCCAAATACACAATGCATTCCCCTAGGCCCATATAGGTGAAGTGTCATGTAGTCGACGTTCACATGACACCACTAGAAGAAGTACACCACAACTTAAATATCAAACCATTGAATCTTTCTCAACACAACTCCACTACTAACAACATGACTTCTCCCATGTCCTCAAGAACAAAATGAACTACTCACAAGACATCATATGGATCATGATCAGAGATGGAATAATGATGTATAACAATCTGAACATAAACAATAATTCAATGGTTCCACTCAATAGCATCAACTAAAAAGAGTAATCAACACCGGGAAAGTTTCCCTTAAGAACTATGCAAGATTCAACCCAATTGTTACAGCAATATGGAGATGGTGATGAGGGTGATGATGGTGATGATGGTGGTGATGATGATGATGATCCCGATGAAGTCCATCTTGATGGAGGTGTTGATGGCGACAATCTCCCCTCTCCGGGAAGGAATTCCCCTGGCAGAAATCTGTCTGCCAGACAGATCTTTCTCTCTCGGTGTTTTCCGCCCCGTAGAGGCGGCGGAATATTTCAGTGGTTGCTACCTGAGTCTTAGGGTTTCGGGAGGAATATATACGCCAGAGGGGAGAGCCAGAGGTGGGCCAGGGCGGCCACACCACCTGGTGGCGTGGCCTAGGCTTGTCCGCGCCAGGGGGTGGTGTGGGCCCCCTGTGGCCCATCTCCACTCCTCCTTCTGGCTTCCTTCGTGTTCTGGAAAAATAGGATTTTCCATATATTTTCCTGGATTTTCTGATCTTCGCGAATTTTGCCTCCAAACAACACCTTTTCCATCAGAATCCTGACTGCAGCGGTCCATGCTCCAAAAGTCATCAACCATGCATAAATAGATGAAATAACATAAGTATCACCTCTTAATACGAAATATATCAATGAATAACAGTAAATTATGATATATAATAGTGATGCAAAATGGACGTATCAACTCCCCCAAGCTTAGACTTCGCTTGTCCCCAAGAGAAATTGAGCTCAATAAACATGACCTCAGGTTTATGGAGTGAAGAGTCGATAAAAGAATACAGACAAGAAGCATCACATTCATCAATACATAGCTCATAATAGAAGACAACTCACTATTATATAACTTACTTGCAATAAGTAAAGGAGATACAATAAAGATACATGAAGTAAATCATAATTGGTAATGGCAAACTTAGCTCTTGGTCGAAGAATAGTTGATAATTTGCTGGAGTTCACAAATAACTGGTTTTCAATGATAGCTTTCAAAGTAGTAGACACCAAGACAAGAACAATGTGCAAAACAAGGAACATAAGAAACATGATTGAATAAATCATCATATGAATGAATGAAACACAACAACTCAAAATACTTGCTGAGATAGAGGGGAATAGGTTTACTGACTCAACTAAAAAGTAAAAGAAAGGCCCTTCGCAGAGGGAAGCAGGGATTTCAAGTTTCATAAAGAGCTCCCAAAAATTATGGTACTTATTAGCTTTCAGCTTTCATTGCCCCTATCATAGGCATCTTTAGGTGATTAAGGTTAAAGTGATCAAATATGAGGATATGCTTGACAAGTTGTAAATTGAGAATCCCATGTCCCTTCAATGCGAGGGCCACTCCTCATGCTACTCAAGTTTGGTCACCGGTAAGTTCTTGTCATCGTAAGCATATGTGTATCATAGAGAACCGCCAACGGGGTACCCCTTGCCCGATGATACGGAAGAATCCCAATATCAAAATGACAAGGTAAGCAGACAACAAGCATCTCAACAATTTTCTTATTTACCATGGAAATATGGTGCTTTTTTCTCTCTTTCCTCTTTTCATAATATCATTTTTTTCTTTTTCTCTTTTTCTCAATCTCTATCTCTTTTTTTATAAGAAGAATGCTTCATAGATGCTCATTATGGTTACGCTGCAGGTTTCCACCATGACAGCATGGATTAGACCAGCGGCCCAGGCGTTTCTCTAACACACATGCATAACTCCATGGACTTACGAGCTCCCCTTTCATTTCACACCGACGACATCCATAGACAAAAGAACATGATATCAACTAGGTACAAAGTACCAATGCAATGTTGAAAGCGTTCCCCATGACAGCATGGTTCTGCTAATTCACAACTTACAAAGCGCAAGCATATACGCAACATAGGTGAGCACAATGGTTCAAGTTTATTAAATGCAAGAAAGTAAAGTGTGCCATCAAGTTCGTGAGAGCTTTAATCACTAATTTTCACATAACAAGTTTAATTTGGAAGGTAGATAAAAACAAGAATTTACTTGGAATAGCAATAATGCTAATAGGTAGGTATGGTGGACACAAATGGCATAGGTTTTGGTTTTAAGGAGGTGGATGCACGAGAAGAATTCCCTCTTAGTATAGGTTTTTGGCTAGCAAGGCTGGGTAACAAGTATAAGAGTTGAAGGAAACAAACAAGCATACAAGTGATAAAAACAAACATGCAATCTTCCTCGGAAGCACAAAAGATCTTAACTAGAGAATACTAAACTTATGAGCAAATCAAGAAAGAAAGATGATGAAATTATTTTTCTGTAGAGTACTTTTATCTTTTCATTCAACTCTCAAAAATAGTGTTGTTACTGACCGAGCCAGGTTTGCCAAAACCAACTAAATTAACTCAATGATCCCAAAGTGATACCAATACTAACAACAAGATCAATCATATAATAAGATATGCAAAAGAGTAAATGATAGAACTTCTCATTAATAATCCATAACGACAACTCACACCAAGGGATACATATCTAACGAGAGAGGGGACACTTCCATAATGCAAACCATCCTACATGATAACTTCTCTATTCACGATATGACTCTACTAAAAAGCTAAACACATAGAAGATAGTGATGTGATACCGCGGCACTCCCCCAAGCTTGGAACAAACCAAGGGGATGCCAAACCTGGGGATGAATTACTCCTTCGGTGGTGGTGGTGTTCTCTTGATGAGCGCTTTGATCAATTTCCCCAAGTCCTCAATCTCGAAGGTGAGAGTACGAATCAACTCCGAGTTGTGCTCGATGTGGTGCATGATCATGTTAGATTGTGGATCCCAGCTCTTGTGATTCTTTTTCCACTCTTCCATCTTGGAGTCTTCCTTCCCTGCATGGCTAGAACAAGGCAAATCCCAATTGGAGGGTAATTTCTCCTTGGGCATATTTTGGTGTTGATGCTTTTGGAAAGGATTCTTGGTGCGTGGAGGAAGTGACCGTGGAGCTAAAAAGTGACGCGGAGTTTTCCCTCCGGTCGACATCTGTGCAGTCCTCCTAACCCTGACAGATCTTCCAACACTCCAATGCTTGCAATGGTAGTGTCGGTGTGCTTTGCCTCCTCTTCGTCTTCACTCTTGATCTCCTTCTCCTGCCCGAGGTCTTGGAGATCTTCCTCCATAGGCTCCTTCCCCTTATCCTTGGTGGACACCATTGTGCTTCCAAACTTTCAAGAATAGTTCCTGGCAGAAATAGATCGAAACAAAAACACGACGAAAACACGATATACGAACCTCGGGAGATCCAGGGGATTATATATTGCGAAGTTTCACATCAAAAGGAAGGTACTGCGAGAAAACGGGTCGGAGACGGAGTCCGGAGTGGCCACACCACCTGGTGGCGCGGCCAGGGGTGGGCCCGCACCACAGGGTGGTGTGAGCCACCCTGGCTCCATTTCCGTCCCTCTTTCGCTTCATAGCTTTCCATATTGACTGAAAACTACAAAAATATAGTTGGGTGGTATTTTCGCGGAACTTTTCTTACCAGAACTGTTACCTATTTGGAAACGGACTCTGCAGGTCTCTGAATTAGGTATCTAGTAGATTCTTCCAGATTCACCACTTGAATAACATCAATATCTTCATCTTCATACACTTATTACTTGAGTCATGAAACCTTTCTCTTCCTTATTACACCATTATCTCCACTACCTGGAAATTTCTTTCACACAAAACTTCACATAGTTCTCATTAGCAGCATTAGTTAAGTGAAGTGATAAAACCTTTTGAGTTCAACTTCAACTGAAAACCATCAAAACATAAGCTACTGTAGCAACTCCTTCCGAAAACCCAAAAAGAATTCAAAAAAGGAAATTGAATAAAGAAGCAAATGCAAGAGTGGCAAAATCTGTCAAAACAGACCAGCAGGTAAAAATCATTTTTTTCGAAAATCTTCTGTTGCTCAAATCAAAAAGTGCAAAACTAACGAAAGTTAAATAACAACCTGGGGCAGAAGCACAAAACATTACAGCTCAATCCGACATACAGAGATCTCTCACGAATTTATACGGTGAAGCACAAAAATTTGTTTTGGGACAGCAACTTCCCCAAATCTTACTTCTCTCTCATTAGAGGTTGATCTTGACACAAAAAACAAACAAAAAGGAAAAGGTGAGGTTATTACGGAAGTAATAACTTCCAAGACTCAAAGAAACAAAAACAAACTGAAAACACAAATAAATTGGGTTGTCTCCCAAAAAGCTCTTTCTTTATAGCCATTAAGATGGGCATGATGATTTCAAAGATGCTCACATAAGAATATGAATTGAGGTGAAAGAGAGCATTAAGAAGCAAAAATACACACATTTAAGTCTAACCCACTTCCTATGCAAGGCAATTTTGTAAATAAACAAGTTGTTGAAACCAGAGGCTACTAGCATAGGAAGGCAAAAGAAGTGCAACATAAAAACTTTCAGCATAAAACGAGGAAACTTGATATTGTTGAGATGCATAAGAACACTTTTCCCTCTCTCATAATAACTTTCAGTATCATGCATAAACTTAACAATATAACTATCACAAGGACCATCGTAACAATGATCACTTATTCTAACAGAAAACACAGGAATACTAGCTCTCATAACACTACTTTGTGAGGTAATATTAGATGTATCCTTACAAAGGATAGTGTGTCCCTCTTCTTCATATTTAGTAACAAAGTCTTTCACATTTTCTATAATAGGTTCATCAGCTTTACCTATACTTTCATTAACCATACTAGCTATCATAGAATGTTCCTTTACCTTAACTAGAAAAGGTATTTTCTCAATATAAGGTTCAGGTAAAACATGATTAGGAGTATAAACTTCAGTATTTCTTGCAGGAACACTCTTAGCAATATCTTTATAAGGTTCATGATACTTATTCCACTTATTTTTAGGCACTTCAATGTAGGAAGCAAAAGCCTTAAAATAAGTAGCAATAGCTTGAGAGTCTAGACCATAAGCATTTTTAATATTTTGAAAGTCATCAGTTCCCAAAAAAGATTCAATGCATTCATAATCATAATTTATACCTGACTTTCTACCTTTGTCATTCTCCCAAGCTTCACAATTGTCTTGAATACGGTCCAGAAGATCCCATTTAGCTTCTTCTTCCATGCGAGTGAATGATCCAGCACAAGAAGCATCCAATAAATCCTTGTCATGAAGATAAAGCCTTGCATAAAAGTTATTGATAATAATATTCTTGGGGAGCTCATGAATGGGACATTTGAGCATTAGTAACTTCAATCTCCCCAAGCTTGAGCTATACTCTCTCCATCAAGAGGCCAAAAGTTGTATATTTGATTCCGATCTTTATGAATCTCACTAGGAGGATAAAACTTTGAATAAAAGAGAGGCACTATTTCCTCCCATTCCAGAGCTTGACCATTCTTTAGCAGCTTATACCATTCCTCAGCTCTTCCTTTCAGTGATAATGAGAATAACTTCTTCTTAACTTGATCTGTAGTAATACCTGCACACTTGAACAACCCGCATAATTCGTGTATAAAGAGTAAATGATCACCGGAATGGACAGTTCCATCCCCAACATAGTAGTTATCCATAACACGATCAATAATTCTTGTGGTATTTTAAAAGCATCATTCTCAGCAAGTGGTGGTTCGTCTACTACCATAGCAGTGGTAGTAGTTTTACCAAATAAGAAACTCAGCGAATTATCCATAACGAAAATAAAGCAACTAACAGAAATAAACAATACTCACAGTGAAAGTTTCCTTTACCAGTTCCACTCTCCAATAGTCCTTCACTCCCCGGCAACGGCGCTAGAAAATAGTCTTGATGACCCACAAGTATAGGGGTGTATCACAATATTTTCGATAAGTAAGAGTGTCAAACCCAATGAGGAGCAGAAGGTGCTGGCTAGTGGTATGGATCAGGAATTCTCTGCAAATACTTAGCAAACGGATTTTTAGGGGTTTTTGATAAAGCAAGTAAACGAAGTACGAGTAAACAAAAGACAATAAGAATAAATGAAACAAGTGGCCCAATCCTTTATTCAGCAAAGGATAAGCCGGTTGTATTACTTAAGCTGACCAAACGTTCTCGAGGACACATGGGAAGACTGTCAAGTGCTTTCACTTCATATAGTTGATTAATCTTCTTTAGCTTTGTAAGTGTTGTGTGGGTGAACCTGTGCTAATGTACCGACCTTCCTAGGACTAATACATACTTGTGATTATACCCCTTGCAAACATTCGTAAGTACAAGAAAGTAATTAAGGTAGAAACCCAACCACAACTTTAAACTCTAAGACCCTTATGTCCCTTGTGCAATGATTTCCTAACAGGGGTTCAGGTTTCTGTCACTCCGGCAACCCCTACGATTAGTAGCCAAATACACAATGCATTCCCCTAGGCCCATATAGGTGAAGTGTCATGTAGTCGACGTTCACATGACACCACTAGAAGAAGTACACCACAACTTAAATATCAAACCATTGAATCTTTCTCAACACAACTCCACTACTAACAACATGACTTCTCCCATGTCCTCAAGAACAAAACGAACTACTCACAAGACATCATATGGATCATGATCAGAGATGGAGTAATGATGTATAACAATCTGAACATAAACAATAATTCAATGGTTCCACTCAATAGCATCAACTACAAAGAGTAATCAACACCGGGAAAGTTTCCCCTAGGAACTATGCAAGATTTAACCCATTTGTTATAGCAATATGGAGATGGTGATGAGGGTGATGATGGTGATGATGGTGGTGATGATGATGATGATGATCCCGATGAAGTCCAGCTTGATGGTGGTGTTGATGGCGACGATCTCCCCTCTCCGGGAAGGAATTCCCCCAGCAGAAATTTGTCTGCTGCAGAGATCTTTCTCTCTTAGTGTTTTCCGCCCCGCAGAGGCGACGTAATCTTTCGGTGGTCGCTCCCTGAGTCTTAGGGTTTCAGGAGGAATATATACGCCAGAGGGGAGAGCCAGAGGTGGGCCAGGGCGGCCACACCACCTAGTGGCGTGGCCTAGGCTTGCCCGCGCCAGGGCGTGGTGTGGGCCCCCTGTGGCCCATCTCCACTCATCCTTCTGGCTTCCTTCATCTTATGGAAAAATAGGATTTTCCATATATTTTCCCGGATTTTCTGATCTTCATGAATTTTGCCTCCAAACAACACCTTTTCCATCAGAATCCTGACTGCAGCGGTCCATGCTCCAAAATTCATCAACCATGCATAAATAGATGAAATAACATAAGTATCACCTCTTAATACGAAACATATCAATGAATAACAGTAAATTGTGATATAGAATAGTGATGCAAAATGGATGTATCAATTGGCTGGTGGGTTCACAAAACAGATTTCTGCAAGGTGTGAAGTTAATTTCGAAACACAGCCAATATTTGAAAACACGGTGAGTCTAGTCTCTTTGATTGTTTTCAAAACACAGTCAAATTTTTAGGCATGCATATTCTCAGCAAGAAGTTGAATCTTTCCAAACTCTCACTCGTTCTCGATACATTGACTACCTGGTGGTGAGTCCACTGAACATATTTTTGCAAGGTGTGAAGTTAATTTCGAAACACAGCCAAAATTTCAAATCAGGATGAGTCATAGTCTCTTTGATTGTTTTCAAAACACGGTCAAATTTCTAGGAATGCATATTCTTAGCAAGAAGTTGAATCTGTCCAAACTCTCACTCATTCTCGATACATTGACTGCCTGGTGGTGGGCCCACTGAACAGATTTTCTCAAGGTGTGAAATTAAATTCGAAACACTGCCAAAATTTCAAAACACGGTGAGTCATAGCCTCTTTGTTTATTTTCAAAACACGGTCAAATTTCTAGGCATGCATCTTCTTAGCAAGAAGTTGAATCTGTCCAAACTCTCACTTGTTCTCGATACATTGAAAGCCTGTTGGGTCTAGTGAATAGAGTTTTGCAAGGTGTGAAGTTAATTCCGAAACACACGCAAATTTCAAAACATGGTGAGTCATAACCTGTTTGATTGTTTTCAAAACATGGTCAAATTTCGAGGCATGCATATTCGTAGCAAGAAGTTGAAACTTGCCAAACAACTCTCACTCGTTCTCGATACATTGACTGCCTGGTGGGTCCACTTAATAGATTATCACAAGGTGTGAAGTTAATTTTGAAACACAACCAAAATTTCAACACACAGTGAGTCAAATTTCTAGGCATGCATATTCTTAGCAAGAAGTTGAATCTTTCGAAACTCTCACTCATCTCGATACATTGACTTCCTAGTTGTGGGTCCACTGAACATATTTTCACAAGGTGTGAAGTTAATTTCGAAACACAACCAAAATTTCAAAACACAGTGAGTCATAGACTCTTTGATTGTTTTCAAAACACGGTCAAATTTCTAGGCATGCATATTCTTAGCAAGACATTAAATCCTGCCAAACTCTCACTCGTTCTCGATACATTGATTCCCTGGTGGGTCCACTGAACAGATTTTTGCAAGGTGTCAAGTTAATTTCGAAACATAGCCAAAATTTCGAAACACGGTGAGTCATAGCCTCTGATTGTTTTTAAAACACCGTCAAATTGCAAGGCACACATATTCTTAGCAAGAAGTTGAATCATTCCAAACGCTCACTCGTTCTCGATACATTGACTGCCTGGTGGGTCCAGTGAATAGATTATCGCAAGATGTGAAGTTAATTTCGAAACACAGCCAAAATTTCACAACACGGTGAGTCATAGGCTCTTTGATTGTTTTCAAAACACAGTCAAATTTCTAGGCATGCATATTCTTAGCAAGAACTTGAATCTTTCCAAACTCTCACTCGTTCTCGATACATTGACTTCCTGGTGGGTTCACTGAAGAGATTTTTGCATGGTATGAAGTTAATTTCGAAACACAGCCAAAATTTCAAAACACGGTGAGTCATAGCCTCTTTGATTGTTTTCAAAACACGGTCAAATTTCTAGGCATGCATATTCTTAGCAAGAAGTTGAATCTTGCCTAACTCTCACTCGTCGTGGCCACCCACCATTGGATCTGGAATTGATATCCCCGCACTCTCTCCCTACTTTTTGTTGTAGGGTTGCTCTGTCCCTTACTTTGTTCAACTTTGGCGGCCGAGCACCGATTTACCACAGAGGCCAACAAAATTACTCCTACAAGTTTGCCACGATGATCTTAAAAAAACTAGGGTTTTCTATGTTGTTATTATAATTTGAAATTTGTGAGACTTTTCGTGATGCTCTCCCTCTATAATTTTACATTTTGAGGCTTTTATGATGCTTTTTATAATCAGGAGGCTGCACACCATGCCAAGAAATGAAGAGCTAGCAGAGACGAGCAAAGAGAAGAAAATCACCGAGAAATAGTAGTAGAGAGTAGAGAAATGAATTGCCTTGGCTGTGTGGTCAGGCAACAAGGATTTATCCAATCGCTAAGCATCGGGGCCCACCTAGGACATGCATTTGAGCACATGTGTCTCTAGCATCTCCCTAGGAACCGTGGTATGATGACAGCTGCATCTGAGCAGTAAAGGATAGCTGCATCAGTGAGTAGGAGTACTCGAGTACTACTCCGTACTACTAGAACCCTACTTCCACCGCTGCCCGCTGCCCTAGGAGTAGTAAAAAGCTGCAAATAGCCACCACCACCTGCAGATGCCTACCTACTAGAGTATAGTAAAAAGAAGACCTATGTATTACTATTGGAGTACTAGTAGTAAAACTCAAGTATAAAAATATATATACTCCATATTACTAGAGTACTAGTTCAACTGTACTACTACTACTTTGTATCTGGACAAGCTTTAACCACAAGAAAGAAATGGAGGAGAAACGAGTCTGCCATGACGAGAAACAAAAGATCCAGAAGAGATAAGAAGATAGAATAAAATGAAGATGGTGTTGAAGACATGCATGTAGTCCTTGTTCTCTCCCCTGTAGCACTGTACACTATGCGCCAGGCCCGAGGTTTCTTTGTCTCTCTCTAGGTGTAGACCTTCTCCATTTCTAAAAAAGGCGTAGACCTTCTTACCACTCACGCAGGTAGGATCTGTTTGTCTGGTACAATACTATATAGGGTAATAAGTACCTGATTTACTCTCACTTGTCAACTTTATACAGCCTACGTTCAAAAAGAAAACTCAATGATGCATAAAAATTCTAGACTACGGGCACTACATCGGCGAGCCGAGCTTCCAGGGAACCACTCCAACGCTAGGTGCATCGGCGGGTTCCACCAAGATCTAGCCGGAAATGGACAAAGATGAGCTAGCGCTGATAACTGTTCTATGCCCCCATGATGGATGCCTCACCCTGGTCGCCTACCACAGGCTCGACGACCACAAGACCGCGTGCATGTACAGCCCGTGCGGCTACATGGAGGTTGGCTGCATATTCACCGTCTCGTCGGTCGTGATCCTTTTGCACCTCAATGGCATCCACAAGGCTATCGTACAGCCAGCCCATCGAGTGTATAGTAATGATGCCATTACCGTCCTTTCCGCCATCCATGGTCGTCATCTATGGTGATGACGCTACCGTGTTCAGCCTCATCATCGGCGATCTTGTCTAGGCCGCCGCCGTTTTCTCAGTGTGCATCAGGGCGGCCTCGTGCTCGTGGCCTCGGTACAGGGTGAAGCTGTGCGCGACTGGCCCACAGTCGCCAGCGGACTTCTCGATGGACACCCTTAATGGGGTCATTGAGCCGACGAGCTACGTGTCGCCCGATAGTGGTAGCCTCGAAGATCTTACGTTCCTCACGGTGTTGCCTTGGTACATTACCGCGACTGATGGAGAGTACCAGATGATCAAGGTGTTGTCTTTCTGCATTTGCATCGACAGGATGAATTGATCTTAATCTTCGGCTAAGTGATCCTAATGCGATGGTACTGATGTATTACTAGTTAATTTAGTTGTAGATAAGTACCACTTGTTTACTAGTTAATGTAGTAGTAGTCGGAGGTATGGTCTCTTTTGGCACTACCAAGGGTGTATTTTGGCTGTAAACTGACTTTGCTGCTAATGTTTATATTTTGAATTTTAAGTGTTTTCTGAAATTGTTCAACAACTACCCCACGTGCCCACTGCTAGGGGGACACAAATCAACATGCCCCCTGTATCTACCATCCAATATTCATCCGATGGACAAAAGTGATCCAAAGCAACATAGAAAAGAAAACATCTTAGACTTACGCCCCAGTTTTCAACTATGTATAATTTTTTAGACACTAGACAATAAAAACAATTTGCTAGTCATTTAATAGTTCAAATACATGCATATATTTATTCAAAAAATGTAGGCATATAATTTTACTAAATTTTCATAAATTAATGTTCATATTTTTGTCAAATTTATATTCTAATTAAAATTGTGTAGTCTAAGAACTAGAGAGTAAGTGTGAGATTTTTTTGGTGCTTCAGTTTATTTTTGTCCATCGGATGGAGCTTGGATGGTAGATGTAAGTGCATGTTACGGCGTGACAAGGGATAAGATTCTAGAATGATGGAGAAGTGTGTTTTGAGGTTTGTGCATAACATTCATTGTGATGAAGACTATCAATAGAATCTTCTACATGCTAAAATGGAAAAGAAGATCCAACGGCTGGAAATGTTGGGATTCACGAGTCTTGATCAAACGGTCAATATTCAAAGTTATTCGTAAACTATATAGTGGTATGATATGATATGCTAAGGTAAGGAAGACTAATAATAGATGCTAGAATGGAAAAAAGAAGATCCAACGGCTAGCAATGTTGGGATTCACGAGTTTTGATCCAATGGTCAATACTCAAAGTTATTCGTACATTATATAGGGGTAAGATAAGATAACAAAGACTAACAATAGCATCTTCTAGATGATGGAATGGATTAGAGGATCCAATAACTAGTAGCACTGTTGGGATTCGTGGGTCATGAATCAGCGATCAATATTCAAAGTTGTCCGCACACTATATATAAAAATAGTGGCAGATAAGAAAAGAAAGACTATTAATAGTATCTTCTCGATGCTAAAATGGAAATGAAGATCCAATGTCTAACAATGTTGGGATTTGTGTCTTGATCCAACGGTCAATATTCAAAGTTATTCGTACACTATATAGTGCTAAGAAAAAAATTAGAAACATGTGTTTTGACACCTTTGAATACGAAAAAATGCTCTGGCTTTTTCACAATGTGTATTGGCCTATGGTGTATGAACATTACTGGTTTTGACCCAAACAGCCAAGGTCATGACCATATTGACATCATATATAGTTTATGATACAGTTCCCGCATCTGGTAGATTCGTGCATCTTCTTCAACAAGATCTGCTGAAAGTGAGCAGTGTGCTGTTTTGTTTTGTTAAGCAAGTACTAGTCTTACCATTACCACTATCTTAACACTATATGGTGTACGAAAAACTTTGAATATTAATTGTTGGATCAAGACTCACGAATCCCAACATTTCCAGCCATTGGATCTTCTTTTCCATTATAGCATCTAGATGATTCTATTGATATTCTTCATCACAATGAAATGCTATATGCACAAACCTCAAAATGCACTTCTCCATCATTCTAGAATCTCCCCCTTCATTTCTATAGACCATGTTACCAAAATTTTCAAGTATTTGATTTTAGGGTCCTTTATGCTAAATGTATGGACTTGGATGTATTTTTCATTTTTTTGAGGTCCTTGGTGTAAGATGTACACATCCACTTACCGTGTTAATTAACTGAAGAATCTCGCTCCCTCGAGACATATACCTTAGTCAAAAAAGTACCACCACCCGGTAGAATGGAAAAAAGAAGATCCAACGGCTAGCAGTGTTGGGATTCACGATTCTTGATCCAACGGTTAATACTCAAAGTTATTCATACATTATATAGTGGTAAGATAAGATAACAAATACTATCAATAGTATCTTCTAGATGATGGAATGGATTAGAGGATCCAATAACTAGCAGCAATGCTGGGATTCGTGGGTCATGAATCAGTGGTCAATATTCAAAATTGTCCGCACACTATATATAATAGTGGTAAGATAAGAAAACAAAGACTATCAATAGTATCTTCTCGATGCTAAAATTGAAATGAAGATCCAACGTGTGACAATGTTGGGATTCACGTCTTGATCCAACGGTCAATATTCAAAGTTATTCATACACTATATAGTGCTAAGAAAAAATGAGAAACATGTGTTTTGACACATTTGAATACAAAAAAAATGCTCTGGCTGCTTCACAATGTGTATTCACCTATGGTGCATGAACATTCCTAGTTTTGACCCGAACAGCCAAGGTCATGACCATATTGACATCATATATAGTTTATGATATAGTTCCCGCATTTGGTAGATTCGTGCATCTTATTCAACAAGACTTGTTGAAAGTGAGAAGTGCACTATTTTCTTTTGTTAAGAAAGTACTAGTATTACCATTACCACTATCTTAACACTATATGGTGTACGAAAAACTGTGAATATTAATTGTTGGACCAAGACTCAAGAATCCCAACATTTCTAGCCATTGGATCTTCTTTTTCATTCTAGCATCTAGAAGATTCTATTGATAGTCTTCATCACAATGAAATTCTATGCACAAACCTCAAAACACACTTCTCCATCATTCTAGAATTTTCCCCGTCGTTTCTATAGACCATGTTACTAAAATTTTCAAGTATTTGATTTTAGGGTCCTTTATGCTAAATGTATGGACTTGAATGTATTTTTCATTTTTTTGAGATACTTGGTTTAACATGTACACATCCATTTATCATGTTAATTAATCGAAGAATCTCGCTCCCTCAAGACATACCTTAGTAAAAAATGTACCACCACCCGGTAGAATGGAAAAAAGAAGATCTAACGGCTAGCACTATTGGGATTCACGAGTCTTGATCCAACGGTCAATACTAAAAGTTATTCGTACATTATATAGTGGTAAGATAAGATAATAAAGACTATCAATAGTATCTTCTAGATGATGGAATGGATTAGAGGATCCAATAACTAGTAACAATGTTGGGATTCGCGGGGCATGAATCACTGGTCAATATTCAAAGTTGACTGCACAATATATATAACTAGTAAGTTGCACGTGCCCTGCACGTGAGACTAAGATAATAGACGTCTGACATATCATGACTATATAAAATTATGATTGGTAAAGTAGAAAAATATAAATTTGATGGACATCTATAAAGTATGGGTGTATATTTCGTTCTTGTACTTTGTATATCATGTAGAAGTCAACGATTATTAGATATCTACAACTTGAAAATTTTGGTAACATGGTCTAGAGAAACTAGGGAGAAGATTCTAGAATGATGGAGAAGTGCGTTTTGAGTTTTGTGCATAGCATTCATTGTGATGAAGACTATCAATAGAATAATCTAGATGCTAGAATGGAAAAGAAGATCCAACGGCTAGAAATGTTGGGATTCGCGAGTCTTGATCCAACGGTCAATATTCAAAGTTACTGGTACACTATATAGTGGTAAGATAAGAAAAGAAAGACTATCAATAGTATCTTCTCAATGCTAAAATGGAAATGAAGATCCAATGTTTGACAATGTTGGGATTCTCGTCTTGATCCAACAGTCAATATTCATAGTTATTCGTACACTATATAGTGCTAAGAAAAAAAGAGAAACATATGTTTTGACACCTTTGAATACAAAAAATGCTCTGGCTGCTTTACAATATGTATTAGCCTACGGTGTATGAACATTCTTGGTTTTGAGCCGAACAACCAAGGTCATGACCATATTGACATCATATATAGTTTATGATATAGTTCCTGCATCTGGTAGATTCGTGCATCTTCAACAAGATCTGCTGATAGTAAGAAGTGTGCTGTTTTCTTTTGTTAAACAAGTACTAGTCTTACCATTACCACTATCTTAACACTATATGGTGTACGAAAAACTTTGAATATTAATCGTTGGATCAAGACTCACGAATCCCAACATTTCCAGCCATTGGATCTTCTTTTCCATTCTAGCATCTAGAAGATTCTATTAACAGTCTTCATCATAATGAAATGCTATGCACAAACCTCAAAACACACTTCTCCATTATTCTAGAATCTTCGCCCTCGTTTCTATAGACCATGTTACCAAAATTTTCAAGTATTTGATTTTAGGATCCTTTGTGCTAAATGTATGGACTTGGATGTATTTTTCATTTTTTTGAGGTCCTTGGTGTAACATGTACACATCCACTTACCGTGTTAATTAATTGAAGAATCGCGCTCCCTCGGGACATACCTTAGTCAAAAAAAGTACCACCACTCGGTTTTCATAAAAAGTGGGCACCATGTTTTCTTACAATTCCCTAGTCTTAGCACACTTCAAGATTCCCTAGCGAACCGTTCCCACTTAAATAACTTTATGTCGATTTAAAGAAATTAGGTCAAATTTGAACTACAAGTAAGCATGGTAGATTCCTCTTGAATTTTCCTAACGTCGTCTGAAGGGACCCATGATGTCTATATATCAAGACTTAAGTTCCGGGACAGAGTACTAAACACTAGTAGTACCTGCATCCAAGGATCAAGGCCTATTTTTTTGAAAAGTTAAACTATGCAAAGTTTGACCAAGTTTGTAGAAAATATATTAATATTTACAATATGAAATACATACCCTTTGATACATCATGAAACGTATATTCACATGGTATCTACTAATATCATATAGTATTTCTTGATAATTTTTTTCTAGAAGTTTGGTCAAACTTTCCGTAGCTTGACTTATAAAAAAAGCCTTCAGCTTTGGGACAGAGGTACTACCGATATGAGAGAACAAATAAAGGGCAAGAGGAGCTCGGAGAATGAAAGGGAGGCTGGGCGGGAGGGCAGTGTGGCAGGGTACTTGAAGGCGGTGCGATGTCAAAGCAGAATTATGATGGGTTCCTGACATGAGGTACTACAACCTTCATAGCGTACACACTCTACCAGTAGTAGTAGTAAATTTCAGGACTTATGTGCACTCAAAACAAAAAAAATCGCTCTCAATTGCTGCCTCACCATCCATCTTAGCACTCCCTAGTCCACAACACTGCGCATGTGTGTCTTGGTACGGCGGCTCAGCTGTGTCTCCGGCATGTGCTTTGGTGTACATAGGAAGGAACCACTTAGGGCATTGGTGGCAAAAATTAGTAGAATTCAAACTTTGGAATTTTTCTCTTCCTTTCCAAACATCGGGAATGAAGGTTATTCAAAGAATGACCATATCGACATCATATCTCTATCTCTTCTATTATAATGGAGCGATTTTGAATTGGACCCTTAGCACCAATTCTGACCGTTGAGCTATTAGATCCAATGGTTCAGAGTAGCTGGATTCGTGTGGAATAGTACCTAGAGCAAACTCCACCATGTTCTAGAACCATCATGTCACCACCCCCAAAATTTCATAGCATAGTCGACTATATTCTCTCTACTATAATAATGGAGCAGTTTATTGGATCCATAGCACCAATCCTGACCGTTGGGCTGTTAGATCCTATGGTTCAGAGTAGCTGGATTCGTGTTGAATAGTACCTAGAGCAAACTCCACCATGTTCTAGAACCATCATGTCACCACCCCCAAATTTTTCATAGCACAATAGGATGTATTCTCAATATGTGTAGATAGTTATTACTAATAGACTTAATGTATGCATTTTTTTCTCTTACAAGACTATTGGCTAATAACAACTTAACATTTGTTAAATCACATTTTATACAGTATATACGTGTGTGGCACGTCCCTTTTGATCAACACGTGAGACTCAGATAATAGACGTCTGACATATCATCACTATATAAAATTATAATAGGTAAAGCATAAAATATATATAAATTTGATCAACATATATAAAGTATGGGTGTATATTTGGTTCTTGTACTTTGTATATCATGTGAAGTTAACGATTATTAGCTATCTAAAACTTGAAATTTTTGGTAACATGGTCTAGAGAAACGAGGGAGAAGATTCTAGAATGATGGAGAAGTGTTTTTTGAGTTTTGCGCATACCATTCATTGTGATGAAGACTATCAATAGAATATTCTATATGCTAGAATGGAAAAGAAGATCCAATAGCTAGAAATGTTGGGATTCGCGAGTCTTGATCCAACAGTCAATATTCAAAGTTATTCGTACACTATATAGTGGCAAGATAAGATATATGTAGAAAACCCTCAAAACACACTTATCCATCATTGTAGAATCTTCTCGATTGTTTCTCTAGATCATGGTTCTAAAATTTCCAATTATTAGGTAGCTAATAAACGTTTATTTCTACATGATATAAAGCGCAAGAACCAAATATACACTCATACTTTAGAGATGTGGCTCAAATTCATAGATATTTCAAGCTTTACATATTATAATGTTATATATTGATGACATGTCATACTTCTATATATTTTGTGAATTTCACATACAAGGCACGTGTAGCTTACTGGTACTACTACGAAGAGCATGGCTCAGCTCCGTGGTGGAGTAGAAGGACTCGACTACTAATTTTCATTGCTTGATTGTAGGGTCCTTTGTGTTAAATGTATGGACTTGGACGTAATTTTCACTTTTTAAAGGTCCTTGGTGTAACATGTACACCTGCACTAACTGTGTTAATTTTTGAAGCATCTCACTCCTTCGGGACATACCCCAGTCAAAAAAATAAAGTGCCACCACCCGATTTTCAGAAAAAGCGGACATGTTTTGTTACAATTCCCTAGTCTTAGCACATTTCAAGCTTCCCTGTATTAGCTAACTACACCCATGCACTCAAATAACTTTATGTCGATTTAAAGAAAGTAGGTCAAATTTGAACTACAAGTAAGCGCGATAGATTCTTTCTTGAATTTGCAAGAGATCCAACAATCAACAATGTTGGAATCTGTCAATCTATATCCGATGATCAATGTTGAAAGATATTCGTGATATATATCTTATTAGTAAGTTCCACATGCCTTGCACGTGAGAATCAGATAGTAGAAGTATATGCCACATCATTTTTCTCTACTATTATAAAGGAGCAGTTTTGAATTGGATCCATAGGACCAATCCTGAACGTTGGGCTGTTAGATCCAATGGTTCAGAGCAGCTGGATTCGTGTTGAGTAGTACCTAGAGAAAACTCCACCATGTTCTAGAACCAACATGTCACTACCCCCAAAATTTCCTAGCACAGTAGGTTATATTCTCAATATGTGTAGATAGTTATTATTAATAGACTTAATGTATGCATTTTGTCTCTAACAAGACTATTGGTTTATAACAACTTAATGTTTGTTAAATCACATTTCATACAGTATATACGTGTGTGGCACATGCCTTTTACTAGTTTATATAAAATTATAATAGGTGAAGCCCAAAAATAATTATAATTTTGAGCTACATCCATAAAGTACCGTTGGATCTTAATTCTATTCATTCTAGCATCTAGAAGATACTATTGATAGTCTTTAGCATACTAAATGATATGCACATGTTGGGAATATGCCCTAGAGGCAATCATGTATGATGTTATTTCCAATGTATTCATAAAGTTATTGTCCATGTATGAACTACTGATATATATCATTGAATATGTGATTCGATTGTGGAACTATATATTCATGTTGTTTACACTAATTGTCCTTGGTCGTTGAGGTTGTGCTGGACACACAACTTAGACTAATGTGAAAGTTGGCTGATGACTCGGTTCCACTTGTCATGGCCATAGAGATGCTATTCCGACTTACACGGATTCGACTAAAGAGTTTAGCGAGTCGGACTGACCCATATTGAGATGCAACGAACAAGTCGTCATTTGCATGTCTCAATCAATGTAATCCTTAGACCTGAGGTTATTGCACAGTCCGAGTTGAGGATCACCGGCTTAGGTTCTGTCAAACGCTGTTCCGTCACTGGGCAATTATAAAGGCAGAGTTCGGGTCGTCTAAGAATCAAGCTACGTGATGTGAATAACCGAGATGGGATTTTGCCCCTTCATCTGAAGAGATATTCTCTGGGCCCTCTCGGAAGATATGATTCAGAAAGCATGGCCATGTGTGACTCGGTTAAGTGTTAACCGAGGCGACCGACTAAGAGTTAGTCAGATGAATCACTTATCTCGGATCGAGAAAGAGAGTCGAAC